>CM070773.1:46169531-47645781 GCA_036346955.1 Dipus sagitta | reverse complement strand
TGCAGTATTTGCAGGGATTCTCAAGAAAGGGAGGTGACCCACCTCAACGGATGTCCGGCATAAGAAATGAGTTGGTTATTATTGGAAAAGATGTTAGAGGAAAGGTATGGCTTTTGGAGAAGAAGTGAATGTTTAGTTTCAAAGCTTTGAAGATCACTCACAATTCTTTGTGATGGAAAGGAGGGTGTGTATAATAAGATCACATGCCTCTTATTCTGGTTATAAACAGAAGGATTTATAACTTATTTTGCAGAAAGTAATGTTTGCACAGAGAGAAATGAAGAGACTTCTGGGTAAGATACTAAAAATAGGAGTCATGGGATGGCTACAAAATGAATGAAAAGAACCAATCTTGGGGGTTTTGTTTTTGTTTTTGACGTAAGGTTTTACTGTAGCCCAAGCTGACCTGGAATTCACTATGTAGTCTCAGGCTGGCCTCGAACTCATAGCGATCCTCCTAGCTCTGCCTCCAGAGTGCTGGGATTAAAGGTGGAAGAAGCAATCTCAAGGGAACAAAGTGAAGGCTAAAGAAAACAGTGGTGTTCTTTCTTAGAATGCAAATGTATTAACATCAAGCTTAGGTTGAGTGTGTGTGTGTGTGTGTGTGTGTGTGTGTGTGCGCGCGAGTGTGCGCATTGTCCAGTGTCTCTTCCATTGAGAAACTACTCCCTTCACGATGTATCTTGTTCAGCCGTGTGGTTGAAGAAGGTGGAGGAAGGATTGATGTGGGTCAGCTGCATTCTTCAGTGACTGCATAGGACCTGGCACTGCCTGACCATATTGCATTTTCAGGAATGGGTATACCAGCTTAGCTGGACCAGTCGGAGCTCCCTATTCTGCCCTTGCCAAAGACTGTCTCTGGACCCACATTCTCTGAAACCCATGTGTTGTAGTCAGCTTCTAGTTGTTGGGATGAACATCCAACCAGACAGAGTTTATGGGAGGAAAGGGGCTTATTTCAGGTTTACAGATCCAGGGCAAACTCCATCAGTGGTGGAAGAAGTTGCTCACTTCCTCACATCCAAGCAGAGAGAAGCAACAGCAGGAAGCAAACACCAACGGCAAGCACACGGCCAGAGCTCCAAACTGCTCTGAACACGCCTTAGGAGCTGGACTCCAGGATCTGCCCCCCAGTGACACGTCCCCTGTAGCAGGGAACTACCCGCTAGGGGCTCATGATTCATAGTCAGTTTTAATGAAACACCTGAGTCTATGGGACCAGACATTCAAACTATCACATTGGAACTACTACAACATGTAAACCTGGTGCTATTGACAGGCACCTTGCTACTATATGGCCCTAAGAAGGAAGCCAATCTGTGAGCTGATTACATTGTTTGAATGACTGGACAACCGTGACCACAGTCCACTATTATCCTTCCTAGTTAAATGAGCTTAAACACTTCTCTACTTATAACATTTGTTTCTGTTGCTTATATTATTTTGATTGCTATTTATTTATGTGCACATGTGGACGGGTGGAGCACAGGGCTACTGCAGATGAGTGCCAGATGCTTGCACCACCTTTTTGTATCCAGCTTATGGACAGGAGTGAGGTTTTGCAAGTAAGAGTCTTTAAGCACTGGGAAATCTTCCCATACCTGTTTGTGGCTTTTTGAAATTTGAATTATTGTTAGTTATTAAAATATTTAAAATTAAAAGGATCCTACTATGACTTGGTTTGAATTTATTAATAACATTACTGATGGGCTCATTACCTGTGCCCCAAAACTGCATTATAGCTCCCCTGCTTCCCTTTCAAAGCCTTCCCAAGGACAGGTCCACCTTTCCTGATCCAAGAACATAATTTCTTTTTATATTGACACCTAGTTTTACTCCATTTATGCCTTAACCTTACCAACCTCTAAAAGTCCACCGATGCTAGCACAGTTCCTGTGTAAATCATGACTGTTCTGATGGCATGGACTGTGTCTCTGACAGTCAGTGATATTCATCATTGCCATCTTCATCCCCATTAGCTAGCAACAGTTCAATGCCCGGCATCATATGAACCACATAACACATTCAACAAATACTTGTTGAACTGCATTTCCACAGTGATATTTCTATGAGAAAGAGACTTTTAATTTTAAGTAGGCTAGGCATTTTTTTTTTCTGTCAGAGAGATAGAGAGAGAGAAAGAGAGAAAACTAAATAGACAAGTTGAGAAGTGAATTTATAGCTCAAAAAAAAAAAAAAAGTGCTGAATTGACCAAAGTCTTTTTGGAGGCCAGCAATCAGGTCATTTTTTTCTTTAGTTCATTTTCAACACTGTAATAGCTTAGGTAGTGATTCAGAGAAGTGTTCCCAATAACTGGCCTAAGTGGTGCTCTCTCTTTGATGTGAAAACGCAAGCAAGGCCTTTATAGAGCAGCTATGCAGAAGCTGTGTCCAACACCTACTCTTCACTCTTCCTGGCGCAGCAGTGTGGAGCAGCTGATGAAGGAGTAAATGATGACTACATTCCTCAGAGTTCTTGCCTTCAACTCAGCAATTCCTGGGCAATCTAAAGAAGGCATGCAATTTAAAAACTAAGGTATAGCAATACTTCCTACTTTTATACCTTTTTTTTTTTTTTTTTGGTTTTTCTTTTTTGGTTTTTCGAGGTAGGGTCTAACTCTGGTCCAGGCTGACTTGGAATTCACTATGGAGTCTCAGAGTGGCCTTGAACTCACGGCGATCCTCCTACCTCTGCCTCCCCAGTGCTGGGATTAAAGGCGTGCACCACCACGCCCAGCTTATACCATTTTTTATAGTTTTTACCCACATTGCATTTGTATGTCCCCTCCACAATAACTTCTAGCTAGGAGCAAAAACAAAAACTAATATCGATTTTGTGGAGGAGGAAAAGTGAGACTCAGTGATGCCAAGGGACTCATGAGTCATATATCTGGCTAAAGACAGACTCATGGTGCCAAGATGCCTAACCCAGCTGTGTCACTGCCCACTTTGTACCCATTTACTGTGTCATACTTTCTGGAAGTTGACTGAGGATATCATACACACAGTGTGGTGGTCAAGACCATAGACTTGTAACTCATTTAACCTATTTCCGCTCTGTAAACAAAAAGGATACTCCAACTTCCTGAGGAAAGCATGAAGGTGGAAAGATGCAACAAGCGCTTGGCAAATTCTAGGTGTTAAGGACAAAGTTTTTGGGGTTAGCAGGGCCTTAATCAGATGCAAGGGGTGTGTTGTAGTCAGCGTCACACTGCTGGACAAGCACCCACCCAGAAGCAGCTTACGGGAGGAAGGGGTTTATTTCAGGCTTACAAGCTCCAGGGAAGCACCAGCAATGGCTTCAGAAGCTAGCTCACTTGGAGGGAGTGATAGAGCTCTCAGCGCTGAACATGTCTCTATCGCTTCTCAGCACTATGGTGCTGAAGGCATAGAATTTTCTAACAATTTCAATTCTGTGACCTAGCACCATCCACAGTTATCTTCATATCTTATTCTATTTCCATATTCTTAGAAATGTGTGCTACTATATATATGGACTCTGTTCTTAGGCATACTACACCGTGAATACCAGCAAAGAGAAAGAAAGGAAAGGAAGAAAGAAAAAAGAAAGAAAGGAAAGAAAAAAGAAAAGAAATGCAAGAGCCAGGAACGGCAGAATCATGGCTAAGGGCCCTAACTTGACAATATAGTTGGTTCTTAAAGAGAAGTATGCATGTGGGCTGGAGAGATGGCTTAGCGGTTAAGTGCTTGCCTGCCTGTGAAGCCTAAGGACCGCAGTTCGAGGCTTGATTCCCCAGGACCCACATAGCCAGATGCACAAGGGGGCGCACGCGTCTGGAGTTCGTTTGCAGTGGCAGGAGGCCCTGGCGTGCCCATTGTCTCTCTCCCTCTCTCTCTCTCTCCCTCTTTCTCTCTGTCACTTTCAAATAAATAAATAAAAATAAACAATTTTTTTTAAAAAAAAGAGAAGTATGCATGTGAACTTAGTCCAGGCTGCTGCTTGTATTCAACAGATTCCACCTGAGAAGAGGGGTGACCACCAGAAGAATCACTGTCTAGCAACTACACACTCTTCAGCATATATTACAGACATACTTAGGTTAGGCCAGTTTGAAAAGAGCCTGAATATAATTGTCAACCCCCCTGGAAACACAAATTTAAAAAAGAAAAAAAAAAAAGGATTTAAAAAAGAATCTGAAGCTGACTCACTCCATAGACCCAAGCAGAGAAACACCACCAAGCAGCTAGGAAACATCAACACCAGCAAGCACAAACAGCCAGAGCTCCAGAATGTTCTCCACATACCTTAGGGCTGGACTCAAAACCCGTTCCAGTAACATACCTCTTCTCCAGTAGGGCTCTGACCACTGGAGACTCAAGATTCAAGCCTGAGTCTATGGAGCCACACACTTAAACCACCACAGGGTGCTTATCACAGCTCTAAAGATTGAACTTTTCTTTTTCTCTACTAGATTGCACAACTCATTGCCTAGTCTGTGCAATGCATTATGAGAGTACCTAAGCAAACAATGCCTCCATTCTTGGAGACCATCAGCAAGAGAGAGAGAGCTGATGTTGAGCCTTCAGTTTCCTGGAAGCCTGGAATTTCCCTCAAATCCTGGGATGCTCAAATATGTGAGCCAACCTGCCTGAATGACAATGTCAAATGAGGATGTCCCAAGGAGGGCAACTGCAACACTGGAATTCCAGGGGAGGGGCTGGCTCCCATGGACCCCATGTCACTAGATTTCCTGTTCTCGAAGCTATTTCTTCACGAGCACCTATTGCACACTCCCCACATGACAGTGCAATACCCTCTAAGGATGGAGAGACGCCTACAGCTTTTCCAGCTACACCTAACGGTGCTGTAAAATAAAATTCCTTGCTCTGTGTTCACAACTCCATCCACATCACACTTTTCCTTATGGAACCAGACCCTTCTGCAAGTGGCTTTTCAGCCTTCCTACTAGAAAAAGCTGTACTCCCAGGCCGTTGAGGCCGCTTCTTTCCTTTCTGCCTGTGATGGTTCCAGTGTTGTCAACTTGATCTCTTCAGAAATCCCTTTTGGGTGGGTCTTCGAGGTTGCTTCCAGGAAGGATTAACTGAAGGAGGAAGTCCTTCCCTCAGAGTGTGCCCTTCCCCCAGAGCAGGTGGTCCCGCTTAGAGGGGGACTTCATATAAGGAAGCACTGGGTGAAAAGACCCCCTTCCTTCCTTCCTTCCTTCCACTTGGCTGCCAGAGCTGCTCGTTGCCTCCCAGTGTGGACTGAAGACCAGTGTCAACTGAAGACCCTGCGTGGATTGAAACCCAGCGGCTCCTCAGAAGCCTCCAGGCCTTCAGTGCCGGATGGGGACTGCTGAGGCATCTGGCCAGTGGACGGAGCAGCTACCACGTTCCTTGATTCTCGGGCCTGCAACTGCTATTGGACTGCCATAGGTAAACTAATCCAATAAATCCCCTTTTTAGTATAATTCATTCTAGTGGTTCTGTTCCTCTAGAGACCCCTGACTAATACACTGCCTCAGCCTTGTCTTGAATACTGCCTGAGAGCCTGCACCTGTGCTGACAGTGGTGTTTCTTACAATGTACTTTTTAAATATATAATGGAAGAGTGTGGTGGTTTGAAATAGGGGTCCCCATGCACTCATGTATTTGGAATGCTTCGTTCCCAGCTGATGGCAGTTTGGGAGGTAGAACCTTGCTGGAAGAGGTGTGTTGTTGGAAGTGGGCTTAGGGTGTTATAGCCAGTGCCAGCGCCCCTTGCCAGAGCTCAGCTCCACTGCTGCTGTTGTTGTCCACCTGATGTTGGCAAGGAGGTGATGTCCAGCCTCTCCTCATGCCACGCTGTCACCAGTGATCATGGAGCTTCCCCTTGAGGCTATAAGCCAAAAGCCAAAATAAACACAGGGGCTGGGTGCTTTATGCCAGTAATGAGGAGATGACTACAACAGAGATTATGCTGTATTGAAAGAGGGATGTAACTTTGTCTTGAGTATAGAGTGAAACATGGGAAAGAAAACCTTATTATATTCTATTAACATCTACTCTTGGAAGGGATATTTTCTTACAAAGGCCAGTGGCTTGATTGTTTATGTTACCATTTCTCTTCACCATGTCTCTGCACCTGCCCGTCAGAGCTCCTCACAGGCATCCTTCTGGGTCCACCCCATCCAGTGAAGGGTGTCTGTCCACAATGTAGCCCAGCGCTCCGAATCGACAGATTGCCTGTCCTGCAGAATTATAGTGGGGCATGTAGTACAGATGAGCACTGAAATGAGAGCACACAAGAAATGTAAAGTGTTATGCAGATGTCAGGTAATCTGAGTCCAAGCCTTTAGACACACTCCTCATCTTTGGAAAACAACTGGAGAACATAATCATCAGAAGACAAATGGGCAGCTTGCTGAAGAAGTTGAACTCTGGTGCCTTGAATATTCTGCACATAGGTTAACATCACTAGTGATATGCATTTACATAATGCCTCTGATCAATAACCTCACCCCTCTCCCCAGTCTCCCTTTTATTAGCCTCTTTGATAGATTTAATTAAAGTAATGTACCACTTTATGGGGATGTGAAACTAGGCTCTTGGTGACATCACTTCCTGGTTCAGACCTTCAGCTTCCTTGTCATTAACTGGAAAGCAAGAGAGGCCCAGGGGAAGAAGAAAAGTTATGATTTGCTTCTGCTCAATTCCCAGTATGTATACACCCAAATAAAGAGAATGCTCTGGAAAGTGTCCAAAGTCCTTTAATTCCTTTAGCTATCTTAATTGGTTTTTTTTTTTTTGTTGTTGTTGTTGTTGTTGTTGTTCTGTTTTTGTTTTTCAAGGTAGGGATTTGCTCTAGCCCAGGTTGACCTAGAATTCATTGTGCAATCTTAGGGTGGCCTCCAGTTTACAGTAATCCTTCTACCTCTGCCTCTTGAGTGCTGGGATTAAAGGTGTGCACCACCACACCTGGCCTATGGCTTTAATTTTTTTAAATGTTACATTAAACTCAAAGTTGGGCACGGTAGTTTTAAGTGCCATAAAAACATTAGGTTTCAAAACAAACTCATGACTTCCTTGTTTAAAAAACTTCTTTGGTTATAAAAACCACCGCCACCACCAACAACAACAAAACTAGATTGATTTGTCCCTAAGAGAAAGGACTGGAACTGCAAAAGGTTGGTCCTGAGTATGTAGAACTAGTCATTTTGTAGTCCAGCAGCTATTCTCTAAAATGAGGTTGGGCCTTAGTACCTAAAAAATAGATGGCTGCAGTTTTAAGAAAAGGAATATACAAAACTATAAAATAGTAGGAATCTATAGGTGCATTTTACCTTCTTGTGATCCTTGTGGCTTCTACATGTATTTTCTGTGCACACATCATTCCCCTGAACACAGCCATTTGATCATTGCATACACACACACACACACACACGACCCTCAGCAGGTGGCAGAAGCAGTAATGTTTAATTTTGTAACATATAAGTCATTGAGCATCTTGTTTGAAGAATCACTAACTATATATGTTCATTGAAAGTCAAGGCCTCGTCAATTTCTTGCATTTCTGGAAGGGTAACAAGACTTTCAAAGACAGTTAAAGTGAGACAACAGAAACAAGCGTGCTCCACAATGCATAACCCGTATACCTCAACAAGGAGGGGCCAAGGGGAGGGGGTAGGTCATGGATGAGCCTAATAATGGTACCAAACTGACTGTATTTGCTGAATACAAAACTGACTAATAAAGAAAAAAAAAAAAAAAAAGAAACAAGCGTGCTCCTTCCTGGGGTGACACAACAATCTGAAAAGCCCACAGCGTTAAGATCTGAGGGCGGACTCCTGCATGAAGCATCCTGAGGCTTTCACTGTGACTTAGGAAGAAGACCTTGCTCTCTGTATTATCTGCAAATGTGCTGATATCTCTGGGATGCGGACTTGAATCATTGGGTAGTCACTGGCTACTTGAAAGAGATTTTGATGAATGTGCTGCATTTCCAGCCAAACTGAGCCACTCGTGTTCCTGTGTTGTCACACGTTCTCCTGACTACAGTTTTGCTGAAGCCATTTCTCCCACTAGCAGGTCACCCTTCCTGGTTCCCTTGTCCTAGCTTTACTCAGTCTCCAAGGACAAGGTCGACCATCTTTGTTTTCTTCAGCTTTTCTTTTTGCCAAACCTGCAGACAGCAGCTGCTCTCTAGCATGCTGTGTAGCGTAGTACTTGGAAACGTGTGTTTAAGCATGTGACCAAGTGTGCTCCTACTTCAGAGGGCAGGAAGTATGCATTGTTTATCTCAGAACTTGGCATGTAACCAATAATAAATGTTTCTTAAGTAAACAGCTGGATGGTTACTTTTATGTGTTAGGTTGGGTAGGCTTACCTAAGCCGTTTATGGTCCAGGTATACTAAAAGACCCAGGCATTTTAAAAAACCTTGGATTTCCAGCCACCTGGTAGAGGAGGTGTCACTGGGGGGTAGATCCTGGAGCCCAGCCCTAAGGGGTTACTGGGGTGGACCTGAATTCCAGGCTGAAGGTGTGCAGAACAGCTTTCTGCCTGGTCCCTGCTGGTTTTGCCATCCCTCAGTGCTTGCACTGTGGTACTGCCTGTGAGGTTTTGTCTCCCCGTTGGGATCCTTAAAGAGGCGCCAGCTTCTTTGCACTGATGGGGCTTCCCCTGGATCTGTAAGCCTGAAACATATCCTGTTCCTCCCATTAACTGTGTCTGTTTGGAATTTCATCCCAGCAATGCGGAGCTGACTATAACAACTACTAATACTAATCTAGGTGTTGCTGTGTAAGTATTTTGTACATATAATTAACATCTATAATCAGTTGAATTTAAGTAAAGGCAATTAGCATACATCAAGGCTTCTTAAAGTTTTCCACCCATAAACCTTTTTGGCCCAGTAATTTTTACACAACTTTGAGTATATAGGTATATACAATAGATATAAAATTCAATTTTTTTTTGTTTTGTTTTGAAGGTAGGTTCTCACTCTAGTCCAGGCTGACCTGGAATTCACTATATAGTTTCAAGGTGGCCTCAAAATCATGGACATCCTCCTTCCTCTGCCTCCCGAGTGCTGGGATTAAAGGCAAGCACCACCACACTTAGTTCTAAAATTCAAATATTTATTGATAATTAACCATAAATACCTTTAAAATAATCCTTTGGTATACATATAGTCTTACCATTTATTACAGATGAAAACAATACTACAGAGATGGATGTGCTTATTTATTTTTATACAAAAAGTTAAATCTTGCCTAATTACTTGATAATAGAAAACCAAGTATCTTCAACATTTTTCAGACTTGATTGATATTTTGATTTTATAATCATCAGTGCTGGGACTGCTGCTACACATAAGCATATCATATTTCTTGTTAGAAATATGTTTAGGACCATTGCAGAAATTGTTGGAAATTTTCTCTGAATCCTAAGGCACAATTCATGTGTCTATTTTTAAGTGAAACTCAAGTGAACAACTCAAACAGCAATTTTTAAAATCAAATATGTTAGCACAATAAAGTCAATGAAAAATACACTAATTTGATACAGACTGAGGGATGACTTAGGGAAATAGTAAAAAAAAAAAAAGTCTTTGGAGTTTGTAATTAAAACATTATGTTTCTGTGTGAGCAGCAGAATTTGTATGTACATCAGAAACCATGCAATTCACAATGTATAACAGCTTCAAATTTGAGCTGGGGTACTTAGGGCAGGGTTTGTCTGTGTCGTGTGATATGACAGCGCACTCAGTGAAAAGTACTCATCTTGTGTGTTTGGAACCAAGGCTGCAGTGAGTTGTGTGAGGCAACATGGGAGCGTGCTACCAGACACACCCTGGGTTCATTAGGCACTTAATTCTAAACTAAGTTTTGGTTGTTACATATTCAGAAAACTTGTACTGTTGTCAAATTTTTCATGAATCCTGCATTCAGTTGTATGATTTCATATGGGGTTGAAACCCACCATTTAGTATGTGGGGATGAACTACAAGAACAAACTGTGGGAATGAACTATGGGAAAGAGCTGGGAATATTTCTCATGGACCTTACAAATAGCTTTTGTAATACTATTGCTGTGAGATGCTAAATTCCTTACTTCTATCTTACTCTAAAGTTAGTCTTACAACTATGAAATCCACCCACTTAAAGCAATGTGCCTAAGTTTCCTCTGCCTTGGTATACCTTTGCCTGAACGTCCCAGATGACCGATATTGACAAGCAGGGTTTAGAGATGCTGACTGATGTCAAGATATGCTCTATGCTCCTGTCCTCGGAGGCCTGGTTGGACTCTTGAACCAGAGCAAACATACATGTGTAAGAAGTGCTGATCGTAACACTGAAGACAACGAGGTCAGTAACTGCGGGCTCACAGATCTCTTGAAGGCAACAGGTGGGGTTAGTGTGACTGCTCTTGGGATCAGAGTGTACGTGTGTTCTGGATCAGTTCAGTAGGTCAAAACCTTAAATCCCTTCCTTTAACAAACGTTTAAGGGTTATCCAAAGTCGAAAGTTCCTTACCCTTTGCTCGCACAATGTGCTACTTATTCACTTATTACTGGTTTGTGTCTGTTCAGTAAAAGTGTCAGTGAGTGCCCGTATGCAGAGACAGCTAAAGCAGCAGAGCAGCGATGGCAGCAGATGCAGCAGGGTTACTAACGGCCTACTCTAAACTTCTCTTCAGGCGTTTTGTTTGTTTGTTTTTGTTTTTCAAGGTAGGGTCTCACTCCTAGCCCAGGATGACCTGGAATTCATTATGTAGCCTCAGGGTGACCTCCTTCTACCTCGGCCTCCAGTGCTGAGATTGAAGGTGTTCATCACCACATCCTGCTTAGGTTTCTCCAACCCCCTCAGGTTGCTGCTAGAGGCAGCTAGCACACTCCTGGGATGGGCATACCAGGAGTTAGCTGTCCCACCTCTCAGGCTCTGCTTTTAGAAGGACTTCACCCACTTCTGAATAGGAAAATTCCAGAGGTTAGCATCTCTAAATTCAGGGCTCCCCTCCACCCCCCTGCCACCAAATAGGGCAAAGCTAGACCCTAGACCAGATCTGATGGGCCTTCGATGATTGGGCCTTCTCCAATCAGTAGATTGGTCCTAAGAACAAAATCTCTGGCAACATCAACCTAAGCTGGCATTTCCAGTCTGCTCGTCTGCCCTGTAGGTTTCACACTTGCTGGTGCAGCAGGTTTTCAACTTGTCAGTCAGTCCAAATAGTTGATGAACCAATTCTTGAAATAAATCTGTATTAGTCCTGTTTTTCTGAAGGACCCTCTTACAGATGAAGAGTTGATTTTAGTACAATATATTCACACTGTAATTGAAGTGTAAATGACTCCCTTTTTTCGTTTGTTTGTTTTTCTAGGTAGGGTCTCACTCTAACCCAAGGTGACCTGGAATTCACTATGTAGTCTCAGGGGTGGCTTTGAACTCACAGGATCATCCTACCTCTGCCTCTGAGTGCTGGGATTAAAGGCTTGCGTCACCATGCCCAGCCCAGACTTTCTTGAAATGTAAGATCCAGGACAATTAGAAGTTTTTGCTATGCACACTGCACTGCTGTGTCTGTAGTGGCCAGAACAGGGTTTGACTTATAAGAGGGCCATAAGTATTTGTTGACATAATGAAGGAGTAAAATAAACACTTGTCAGGTGTGGTGGCATGGCACACACCTTTACTCAACACTGAGGTGGCTGAGGTAGAAGGATCATGGTGAGCCTGGAGCTACAGAGTGAGGTCTAGGTCAGCCTGGAGTAAAGTGAGACACTGCCTTAGAAAAAAAAAAAAAAGCAAATAAAGGAAAACATTAAAAATATATTTGGCCTGGCATGGTGACTTATGTCTTCAGTGGTAGGTGTATCATTATGAATTCGAGGCCACCCTGAGACTACATAGTGAATTCCAGGTCAGCCTGGGCTAGCCTGAGGCCCTACCTCAAAAAAAATCAAAATAAATTAATTAATAAAAATTTAAAAATATTATATTTGCTGGGTTTTGGACATTTATCTGCCTCATTTTTGTACTTATAAACTTGAGACATTGATTAAGTGTTTGATAACTGCTATATAGACTCTCTAAGTGCCTCTGTTGTATATCTCTTTCCTCCAGATTAAAGGCCCTTTTTCTTTTTGTTTCCCTAGAAGAAGAAGGGACACTTATAAGACTTAGAAAGCTGATGAAACTTAGAAGATTCAGGAAGCTCAGAAAGAACATTGACAAGGTCTTTCCCCAAGGTCATAAAAGAAGTAAATACTTACTGTAAAGAGGAGACTCTAGCGGAGTTACCTACATGTAGGCTTAGAATAGTTAAATCTTTGCTGCTAATTTTAGGGCCAGAAAATTACTTTATAACTGTTTCAGAACTTCTTGTAAATATTTCCTGGATACTTTCTTTAGTACCTTTGGTTTGCTGTCATCCTTTAGGGAGAAAGATTTCTGGAGTCTGAAACACCCACTGAGCCTGGTGGAGCCCCTAAGAACCCAAAGGTCATAGGCCATGGCCTCAGCGCTGAGCCGATGCAATTTAGCCCCATGTGTCCTTCATCCCTATCCGCAGGCAGTAAGAGGCAGTTAGTCAAGGTGTGCCTGGAAGGGGTCTTAATGCACCTGTAGGGTCTGTTCTTTGATTTCTGGCTCATTCTTTCTGAGCCAAGACTCAGAAGGAAAAAAAAAAAAAAAAGTCAATCTTAGAATGTTTAACTTTGGAATATCAAGCTGTGTCAAGGATAGACTGGGGAGAAATAAGCAAAACAAAACTTGTTAAGAATTTGTCGGAGCACACTGTTATTTTATTTGTCTTTTCATATTAGAGATACAGTCTGTGTGTCATGTGTGCCTGGATTACACAGTGCTCTTGTGTTCATTTACACAAGAGGAGGACAGCACCCAGGGGAGAGATTTTCCTTGGGATCATGGAGCTAACTAATGGCCAAAATTCCACTGGCATGGAGTCTCCCAACTTCAGATGCTGCCTGTGTTTGAATTTATTTATTCACAAGGGACATCCTACATGTCCCTGTTTACCCTACTCTCCAAAATAATTTAAGGCAAATTTCAGGTACAATACACAATATCATAGAATATGTAAGAGAACTAGGTTTTCTTCTTTTCAGTATTTCCTTTCATTTTTTATTAAATAAAATATTTTATTTACTTATTTATATGAGAGAGAGAGAAAGAGGGGGAGAGTGAGACAGAAAATGGGCACAAAAGGGCCTCCAGCCACTGCAAACAAACTCCAGATGCATGCACCACCTTGTGCAGCTGGCTTACATGGGTACCAGGGAATTGAACCTGGGTCCTTAGGCTTTGCAAACAAGTGCCTTAATGACTCCAGCCCTCCCTTCATTTCTTACTTCTTTAAAAATTAATTTTCTTCCTTCTCTCACTAGGCTATGTAAGAAGCACTGAGAAATGTAAAGCATTTTAGGGTGGATTTTTAATTTGGTTTGTTTCTACTTGGAAAGTACTTAGAGAGAAAGCAGAGTTAGAAGGCAAGGTCCATGAAGTATATCTATGGCTATGCATAATACTGTCAGAGCTAAAGGAATGTCTGCATTTCCACCAAGTGCCCTCTCTTCAGGTTTGGCAAGATGGAATTTAAAACGAGATCTGGACCACAATGCAACCCACCAAATCCCACATCAAGAGAAACTCCTACTCACAGACTGCATTGGGCATTGTTGGGGGTTGGTGCAAGCCCAGGTTTTCAATAAGGTGGTTAGAGTCCAGGTTTTAGAGAATCCTCCCTTGACAAGGCTCGAAACAAAACAGGTACTGCTGGGATTCCCTTCTCAGTGGTATAGACCTGTGCAGTGAGTGAGCAGATTAATGTGCCAAGGGAACAATCTGTTTTTCCCTTTCATGAGATCTCTGAATACAGATTGGGGATGTGGTGTGTGTGTGTGGTGTGCATGCATGTTTCAATACCACAGAACTTTTGTCTAAGTGAGAAGAACATGCTAAAAGTGAACGCAAGAAAGCCAGAGTGGGCTGGAGGGATGGCTTAGCAGTTAAGGCATTTGCCTGTGAAGCCTAAGGACCCTGGTTTGAGGCTCGATTCCCCAGAACCCACATTGGCCAGATGCACAAGGGGGCGCACATGTCTGGAGTTCGCTTGCTGAGGCTGGAAGCCCTGGCACACCCATTCTCTCTCTCTCTCTCTTTCTTTCTCTGTTAAATAAATAAATAAATAATAAATAAATAAAAATAAAATATTTTAAAAAAGAAAGCCAGAAGCTAGGAAATATATATACAGTATAAATATATGTAGCAAGGAAATTATATGTGTATATGTATATATACAAAGGCATACATATACATATGTGTGTGTACATATATATTTTAGAAAAGAAAAAAATGACACAACATTTTATCTTAAGCTGCATATGAAAGATCTATATAACACCTCGTGTTTAGTGCACAATAGGAGGATCTGTCCTTGTAAAAAGGGGATTCTCAGTTATTATGTTAGCCCAAAATGTATCATAGAATTGGAGCTTCTCAGAGCAGAAAGGCACTTCTGCGGCTGAAGTCCAACAGCCTTACAAGTCAGGAGCCTCCTCTGGCCCAACCCGGCAGGAAGGGCACGGAGTTCTGAACACCTCCTGTGATGGGAGTTGACCAATTCATAAGGCAGTGTATTGCATGAGGAGCAGCTCTTAGTTTTAGAAAATGCTCCCATGTCCTGAGCTTTGTTTCTGAAGTCGTTGTGTACTCGCTACCTATTTTTCCTGTTTCAGGCCTCTATATGCACACAGAAAAAAAAACTGAACTAATTTCTTCTTAATTAATTGATAACAGCTAATTAAGCCAAACACCTCTACTCTTCTCATGACAAGGCAGCATGCTCCACTGTGGGCAGTACTGAAGAAAAGCTGGATATGGTTTAGGGAAGAAGACTTAGAATAGGGCAAGCTCATGGGCTAGAAGAGGGTGTAATGATGTTAAGGGATTGGTTGGTCATGAAGCCTCCATGGTTTTGAAAGAGGTGATGGTGTTAGATGCATTTGTTATTTGTCGAACATACTTTGAACACTAGGTTCCCAGCTCGTGACATTATTTTGAGGACACTGTGGAACCTTTATAGGCAGGGTAGTCTAGGGGAAGTAGCACAGTGGGCCTTTGAAACTTGTAACAGGGCTAGGGAAATGGCTCATTGGTTAAACGTGCTTCCTACCTCTGCCTCCCTAGTGCTGGGATTAAAGGTGTGTGCCAACATGCCCGGCTTCATTATTATTTTTTTTTAAGTTACCTTGCTAATTTGTTTGTTTGCTTGTTTGTTGAGCAAATGGCCTATGCTTATATTTTAAGGTAGGGAGAAAAGGAATACAAAACATCATTTGAGAACTCAGAACTTAGCAAAGCTCTGCGTCTGATGGGATATGTGAAATGCTGCCTAAAGTATTCACCAACTCTCAACTGTTAAGAGATTATTGATGTTTTTCTAAATGCCTGATTGAAAGAAGTCAGGCACTGGCTCATTCATTTACTTTTCCATCTCTCAAATATTTATCGATCACCTACTTCTGTCCCAGGTCCACTGATCAAGACAGGCACAGCCACCACCCACATGAAGCATGTGTTTCTGTGGAGACAGGAAAAGAGATTAGGCAACTAGAGGAGCCTTCATGACCTAGACTTGGAAATACACAACTGAAAGATGACAGTTACAGTCTGGTAACTAAACAAACACAGCCACCTCACTGAGCCTGCATTTCTTATATCTAACATGGGAATGACTTGTTTAGCAGGAGGTGACGAGAAACTGAGTAATGATTTATTTTTAATTTTAATTTTGTTTTTGCTCAATAGGGCATTGTTGAATTGCAAAATGCTGTACCATGTAAGGAATTCTAATAGTTATCTATCGTTATCCCCACTCTTAAAGTTTGTTTTCTCTTTGCACATGTATATCTCCTTCTCTCTTACCCCAGTGCATCAGGAAGAGAGATTAAAACAGCAGGCTGTGGGCTGGAGAGATGGCTTAGCCATTAAGACACTTGCCTGCAAAGCCAAAGGACCCAGGTTTGATTCCCCAGGTCCCATATAATCCAGATTCACAAGGTGGCACAAGCATCTGGAGTTCCTTTGTGGTGCTGGAGGTCCTGGCATTCTCTCCCCTCTCCTCCCCTCCCCTCCCCTCAGCTCTATCTGCCTCTCTCTCAAATAAAAACGAAACAGGTGGAGAGAGCCACCCACCTAGGCTATTGATTTGGGTCCAGAATTGGGGAAATGGGCAAAACCCCCAGAATCTTGTGAAGAGAAGCCTATTAGAGAGGTGGAATTCACTGGAGAGTTACCTTGTTGGAACCAGACAGTCTTACTGAACAGTGGTAGTCGTAGGAGTGGCAGGCAGGGGCTTCAGTGACATCTCATTTCCTGATCTTATCCGTAACAAAGCTGCCCAGTTTGCACAAGCAGAGACTTGAGGGTCTCCAGGATTTCTTTTATAAATTCAAGAGATTTAGTCAGGCCTGGTGGCACAGGTTTATAATCTCAGCTACTCAGGATGTTGAAGCAGCGGGATCACAAGTCCAAGAAGGTTGCTGGGCAACTTAACCCTGTCTCAAAAAATATAAAAAGGACTGAGGATATAGCTCAGTGGCTCAGTGGTAGAATGCTTGCCTAGGTTATACATGAGGCCCTGGGTTCAAATCCCCAAGAAAGAGAGACAAAGAGAGAGATTGATTTAGCTTTATCCTAATTACATAACCATTGCCAGAAAAAACATAAATGCATGATTCCAAATGTTAGCGATTCTCGGCTTATTAAGATTTACATTTCAAGCAAAATGAGTGAATTTTTCCCAGGGACACTCTTTTTTTTTTCTTCTTAATCGTGATTTTTGTGTAATTACATGGCTTTTTCCATGCCCCTTCTGGCAATATAGAAACCCAACCAGTATTAGCTAAACTTTTAGTCACTCTGAAAAATAGAAATAGTGCTGTCCTTACTATCTAGGCAAGTCGATGTTCCATTTCTCCTGTCTGCAATATAAAGGTGGTAGGTGGACTTCATCCTCCAAGTCCCATAGCTCATCAGCGTTCCCAGCACTGTGATGGGTGCCTCTCTCTTTCCTGTGCATATATGCAAATGGTAAGCAACTTGGTTTACTTCCATATGTCAGACTTTTATTGAAAATCCAGCTGGCCAAGAAGGCCACATTTTATAGCCCGGGCAGCTATTTAAATCCCTGTCAGACCACAGAAACTCTGGTTAAAATTATATTTTGTTAATCCATCATGTGGATGTGGAGCTTGCTATTTTTAATCCATGCTCTGCACAGACCGGTTATTCATGGCTAAGAGTTTGCCACAAGACTTCAGAGCTGATTTAAAAACAAACAGCTTGCAGAGAGGCAAGAAGGAGACTTCTTTTACAAGGTGGTGCTCATGAAATCAGGGAGTAGGAGGGGGGGAGAGGGGCAAGTTCTGCCTCCCAGTGGAAAATGCAATTGCTCTACTTAGAGGATACAGGAGCAAGTAAAGAAATAGCTTACATTAGTGTTTACAGATGGTAGGCTCCTTTAGTCATTTCCCAAAGCTTCAGGAAGTTGCATTTTTAGAATTGTTTTTTATTCATTTTGCATGTGTGGGGGGCATACCAGGATCTCTTGGTACTGCAAGTGAATGCCCACCTGACTTTTCATGGGTGATTAGTGAATTGAACCTAGGCCAGCAGGCCTTGCAAACAAGCACATTTAACCACCGAGCCATCCATTCCCCCAGCTTCGAAAGATGCATTTTTATCACAAGGCTCACTTGTGGGGATCTTGTAGAAATTATTCTCTCTCTTCCTCTTCATATCTTTTTCTTACTACGTCATATAACATACATAATGGGGGGAGGGAGGATTAAAACACAAGTATTTCATTTGATGCAAGGAGAAATACATTTGAACCAACCCATACGTGATGTTGGAAGGCCAAAGACTGAGATGTGTGATTGCCCTCACCGAAGTGCTGACTTCCTGGACTTCATTCATTCAGACAAGCCAATTAAAGTCACATGGCCAGATGTGGTGGGGCATGCCTGCAATCTCAGGCTTCAGAAGGCTGAGGCAGGAGAACACTGAATTCCAGACCAGCCTGGGCTACATAGTGAGACATAATGAGTATCTGTCTTAAAAACCCCAGGGGTGGGGGAAGTTATAAGATGGGCCGAGAACTCTATTACATATGATGTTGCAAAAGAGATGAGACATGACAATTGCCCTTGAGTTTATAGTTCACTAGAGTTTCCTTGCCAATACACGGATAAATTTGGGGTGCCCCGGATAGTTGTCTTACAATCAGTGCATTCTACAAAGCCTAAGGACCAGGGTTAAATTCCCCAGTACCCACATATAGCCAGATGCAGAAAGTGGTACATGTGTCTGAAGTTTGTTTGCAGTGGCTGGAGGCCCTGGTGTGTTCATTCTCTCTGTCTCTCTTGTCTCTATCTCTCTCTGCTTAGAAATAAATTTAAAAAAATTAAAAAATCCATAGGCTGGAGAGATGGCTTAGTGGTTAAGCCACTTGCCTGCAAAGCCTAAGAACTCATGTTCGAATCTCCAGATCCCACATAAGCCAGACACACAGTGATGCAATTGCATAATGTCACACATGTGCATGGAGGTGGGGGTGAGGTGTGGTCACACGGGAGGGGGGTGGAGAAGAAAGGGAAGAATGTACAGAGAGTTCTAGCCATATGAAAAAGGCAAGAGGAGATAGAGAGCCTATGTAGGAGTAGGAGTATCCCCAGAATCTCAGCCCAGATAGGCTGAGCACTTACCAGAGCAGGGCTGTGGAGGTTTAGGAGAGATGAACAGCCAAAAGAGGATATGACCACCTGGTAAGCATTTATTTATAATCTTATTGTGATGGGCTGTACCTTTAGGCTTGGGTGAGTCTGAGAGAGAGCTGATTGGTTTGGGCTCAGGCTAGCTCTGAGTCGGGGTGAGGAAGCTGATTGGATAGGCTGGATGGTCCCTGATTGGGCCCTAAACTGGCTACCAGACTAGTCCTCCACTAGGTCCCAGAATCTTCCAAGTGATTGGTCAGGAAATACTGTTCCTGATACTTTTTTTTTTTGTTTTCCTGTTTTTGAAATTCAATGATAGATATTTACACCATCTTGTTTCAGTTCTGAGAGAGCTTAGAAGAGGTATTTCTCATTCATCTACATTCTAGTCGGAAAGAAGAGACAATGAGGAGCAACAAAGACTATTCATTGACCAGGTCATTGAAAAACACCAAGGCCCAGAGCAAAGTTACAACCAGTACATTCTGTGAAATACCTGTTGTCTCTGGGATGTAAATATCACAAGAAAAAAATGTGGCAACAAAGAAGGTACAATGTCTCAATTATGATTCAGAAATTAAGAAAACAACAACAAAAATATGCCTCAGTTGTTTTGTGTAAGGTCCTCCTTCCCATCTCACCCAGCAGTGTGCTGGGGGAGGAACCCAGAGTCTGCTGCATGCTAGGCAATCTCATAGCTTGAAACTTTCATTAGCAGTGATAAAGCAAGGTCAAATCCGTCCATGTCCTGTGAGAGCTTCTGAAAGGGTGCAGTAGGGGTTCCTAGGAAGGAAAGGTTGCTAGAAGCGTGGCAGGAAAGGTGTGGGGGGTGGTTAGAAGGACCAGACAAGGCAGGTTGTGGAATTAGTTTTGTCGTAAAGTTGAGAATGAAGATAACAGGAAATTCTAGAATGTCAATGGCAGATCCATGTTTTGTAAAGATCGCAGTGACAACAATGGAGAAAAGATTATGAAAAAGGAAAGTTCACAGCAGCTGCAGAGGCGCGTACAGCTCATCTCTATTAAACACTTAGTATGCCATTCCTTATATGAAGTGTTTGTCTCTTGTCGTCCTTAAAACAACCCGCAAGGCAGGAATTATTCTATTTTACAGAGGAAGGTGTGGCGGAGCCTGGACAACCTTCTGGGTTTAACAAAACAATGTGTGTTTTAGCTATGAGAACCCAGGTAAGAAAATGAAAAGGGCCTGATACAATTCACAGACTTTGGGATAGAGACAAAATATCGTTTGGAGAATTAAGGCAACAGCTAAACTTTTTTTTTTCTTCCTAAGAGCCAGCATAGCTCCTTAGAGTCTGAGTCATACAAAACTAAGACCACTGTCCACCTTTGCTAACCTGCCTGTCTGAAGGACTACAACTCAGACTGAGCCTGCCTTGTCATGAAAGCCTAATGCCATTGAAGGAGCCTCGTCCTTTGGCTGATGGGCAGAGTTCACCATTCCTGGCATTCTCTACAGCGGAGAGCTGCAATTCTATTAGTTAAACGAGAGAATTTTCATCTCTCCAACCTTCACTATTACCCGGGGCAATTCATTGTCTCCCCTCCCCCACACTTCAGTTTCCTGTCTCCACGTTAGAGCAGGCTGTCCTCATTAACTCATTAGATGTTAAATTGAATAAGTTGTTATCCAGGAAAACTAATTACCCAGGACAAAGGTAGAGATACCTGAGCGGTTAATGGGAGTGTCTATATGCGGTGGGGGGAGCACACGAGATTCACTTAATCTCCTTCTTGGCAGTCGAGGTCAAAGGGGCAGAAGATACATTTCATATTCATTCTCCTTCTGAAGGTATTGGAGTTCTTGAGGCGGGGGAAATGAAAACACTCCCATAGCGATGTTCTTGTCCCGGACCCCGCCCTAAGATCGCAGTAGAAAGACTCCTTTCTCCTTGAATGCGCTTGGCAAGCCAAGCCCTCCCTCCCCGAGGGAGGTGGAGAAAGAACACGTCCACACCTCGCGCGCGTCAGCCCGACTCCAGACTGGCAAGTGATAGAAGCGCGCAGACCTCTGCCATTTATTTATTTATTTATTTTCTTTCCACCGGGTGCGCTGTCCCTTTAAATGGGGACGCTCGGTCCCTGGCTCCGGTAACACAGGAGCCGGCAGCTTGTTGATTTCAGAGCTGGTGAATTTCACATTGTTTCCACTTCACTTTCCTGGCCCCTAGGGGAGGCTCCGGGGAGGCTCCACGACCCGGGGTCGCCGCGGGCAGCGAAGACTGAGGAAAGGCCGGTCCCCGCAGCATCCCGGGCGCGCGGAGGTGGAGGGGGGACCCCACACGCACCCTCGCCGCCGCAGACGGGGCTCCTCCCGGAGCCGGGACGCCCGGAGCGCGCGGCTCGGCGCGGCGAGGCGAGGGGACCGCCCGCCCAGACGCCAGCCCGCCCACCCACGGGCCGGGCCCGGGTCGGGCCGCGCCGGGCGAGGCCGGGAGGGGAGCGGGCGAGTGGAGGAGGCCAGGGGGGGCGGGGAGGGGGCGGGGTGGGTGCCGCGGCCGCCGCGGAGCTACTGCTCGGCGCGTTTTTACATGAAGATGGCGGCTCCCACCGCCTGCAAGGCGGCTTCCCTGGGCTGCAACAACAAGCCTGCCTTCCCGGAGCTGGATTTCAGGTCCGGAGCTCGCGTGGAGGAATTGAACAAACTCATCCAAGAATTCACCAGACACGACCAACGGGAATACGACGACCAGAGAGCGCTGGAGATCCACACGGCCAAGGATTTCATCTTTTCCATGCTGGGTGAGGAGGAATGGGGGCGGGGGGGAGGCGTGTGCGTGTGTGTGCGCGTGTGCATGTGTGTGCGTGTGTGTGTGCGCGATGGGCAGCCGGGTGGCAGAGCCCAATCCCCCTGCCCGAGCGAGCGCTCGCCCGTGGGTTTCTTTTCCGAGTGTCGGGAGGGGGGCGGTACTCGTCTGTTCCTCCTCGTCCCTTCTCCTTCCACCGCCAGCCGAGCTGCCTCGCTCCCCTCTGAGCTGCAGTGGGGAGCCGGGGACCGCTTGCCTTCGGCTTCTCTGGCTCTTTTGTCAATTTGGACGCCGTGGGGAGGGAGGGCGGGCAGGCAGGGGTTGCGGCGCCCGGGAAGAATCCCCCCCACCAATTTCCCCCAGCGACGCGCGGGCCAGGTGAGACCCGGGGCGCCCCACAGATGCGCGATGTGGTTCACGAGACCTGGACCATTGCCTTTCCCGCCCCGGGGCCCGATGCTCTTCCGAGCCCTGGGCACCCCGGCAGCGCCGGGGCTCCTGCTCCGCGCCCGAGCGACAAGTTGCTTTTCGCGTGTGGCGGCAAGGCTCTGTCACGCTGAGCCCCCGGTGGCCAAACTTATTGGGTGTTCCTCAGTAATCCGTCCTAGTAGTCTGGGCGTCCGGGAGTTCCAGCAACTTGAAATTTGCAAATAGACTTGCCTTTGAAGCCATTGGAAGCATTTCCGGCACTTCTCCAGGGTTGCCCTTGAGTTTGGGATTCCTAATTCTCTCCTCCGAAATGACCCGCCGAGGACCGCTGCCCCCTTCTCTTTGTGCATTGGCCTAGCTCTGGACTTGCCCACTCACAGAAACCCAGGGATTAGAAAGTATGCTGCCATCCGCGCCTCCCCCTCTGTGCCTCTCACCTACCAACAACATCACTAGATGCCTTCTTAAAGAAAATAATCTAGTCTGAGCGACCCAAGCACTCCCCAGGCGTTCTGCGGCGGGATTACTGCCACCGAGTAGCCGAAGGCACGTCCGCCGCCCCAGCCTCGGACGTGGTTGTCATGCAGTGCGTGGCCCAGAGGTTTACGTTCAGCAGAACTGGAACTCGAGTAGCGGTGCTCTATTGCGAGTGTCTGTGTGCTCTGCAAACATTTCCACAGCCAGCTCTCTCTCCAGCTAGTGGAGAATGCTATTAGCAAAGGCCTTTTGATTACAGAGGACAGAGTGTGTACCTTCCTTCTGCGATCTGCAGGGAGTGCAGCCCGTGGTCTGTTGCTAGCTCTCTCCTGCATACCTTATTTTTCCGTCCAGATTTTCTTCTTCCCTTTAGCTCAAGTGCGGGTAATTTTGACTGAACGTGGTACTATTAACCATTAGGCAAGTTAGATGGAACATGTTAACACACAGTCTTTCCCTTCTTTTGCTCCGCACTCTCCAGGTGGATTCTAAGTGGGGTCTGCGGTTAAAAAGGCTCTTTATTGAGACAGTCAACTGTTCATCTATTTACGTTTTTTAAAATCCACAACCTGTTGGGAATGGGAACTTTCCCACAGAACATGAGAGCACTTACAAAGCTTCTTAGCTTAGCCTAAAAACTAAACCAGTGATTGTCAGAAAGCTGGAGACTCATAGAAAGCTCAGGACAGCTATTTGAGTTGCCTCATCATGGTCTTTCTCTTTAGCATAAATGACAGAAGTCTGTCATTGGGTCAGTTTTCATGTCTCTTGTACTAGGACCTTCAATGGAAATAGGTCATGAGGGTAGTTATGCATCAGAGAATGCAAGCTGACGGGATGGCTTAAATGCCTGGCCCACTAGGAACTTCTATGCTGTACCTTCATCTGATGGACTGAGTTAGCAAGGCCCTTCTCCATCTCTAAAGGGCGAATTATTCTAGGGTGCTTAATTTATGCATGTGCTAAATGTCAGGGATGGCACCGTCATGACAGGTAAGCTGGATTTATTTGCTTCTATGCCTTTTTCCTTAGCTGACCTTGCAAGAGGTCCCCCCCCCCCCCGCCACTGTGGGAATTTGGTTTTTCCACCTGCGGGTGAGAGAATTCAGGAGTGTCATTTAGTCCTTTGCCCCTCTGGACACTATCAGGCAGATGGCGAAAGGAGCTTGCCTGTGTGTGGTGCTGCATTCATTTTCTGATCCCTTGCTTTCCTTTAATGAGGTGTTGGCTGCTGTAGACAAGTGAAGGGTTTGGTGACAGCAAGGGTCCCCCCCGCCCCCGTGTGGATTTACTTTTTCTAAAGCAGATTTTCCCTTGGCTTAAGAAACAAAATCTCTTTTTGTACACTTTGTTTCCCTTGCCAGGGCCTTGGATCTTTCATGAATATGCGAATGAGGTGTCTTAATGACCCTCAGCTTGTTAAGGTGTCACTTGGGTGGCATCAGACCCTCATTTCAGGGATTCTGGCAGAGGTGAGGTTGGGGGGTGATGGGTCTCTTGGCTTTGTCCTGCCTCCGTCTGAGCTGCACCTGAGGATTGTCTGCGGCTTAAAAGCATTATCCCCTTGCACGCACGGGATGAAATGGCCAAGGAGTTTGTACAAGCCTCTTTAATGGAGCCGTGGGTAATGCTGCCTCTGGTTGCAGGCAGTTGGGGGTCAGGCTAGTGGCCAAGCAAGACACTATTTATGTCATATGGCTGTTAGCCGTAAGCCGTGAGCTTTCCAGACCTTTTCATTTTTTTTTTTTTCCTAGTTTGGGAAGAATTTGACAAAGATGATTAAAGTGGTGGTAGATAGTTGTAATGGGTGACCTGTCAGCACTAAGGCACCCACCCTTCTGTCTGGTCCAGGCGGCCTCCTGCTAGGCTGGAAGGTTGATCTGCTGCTTGATGTGGTCTCGGAGCTGATCCGATGTTCTCTGGTTTGTACAGATTCCAGTTCCTCTGGAAGCAGGTGTTAGCTGGAGCCATCCAGACTCACTCCTTATTTCTTTACACCTTGTCCTGTTAGGAGAGTGATTGCTATTATTATCTAGTTAATATTTGAGAGCCCAGATTGTGTGAGAGGCTGGCAGTGCATAATAAACACCATTTATCAAAATTCAGGGAAATTGCCAGAGTTCATTAATGTTTTAATAATATTTTGTATTTGCATAATATCTCTCTGCCGGCTCTTTTGTTGTTTTCATTCCTGGGTGATGGTGGATGGAGACTGGTGGTGTTTCCATGGGATGCAGGTGGAAATGAAGGTATGGTGAAGGTATCAGGAGACATGTCATCACCTACAGACAAAGAGGTTGGTACCATGGCATGGCATGGTCATGACAGTGGCTGTCATTTGTCGTCCACCTCCTCAGGGTCAGAACTACACATGGACTGCTCTTACATTTTGCAGCTGGGAATACTGAAATCTATTGAAGCAAGAAATAAACAAGGTTAAATAGCTAAAAAATAGTAGAGTCATTACTAAAACTCCTGACCAGCAGACTCTAAAGATATGTTTTTCTTCTACTTGAGTCTGTTGAGCATAGATGCATAGTAGGGGCATGGCTCAATGGTAGAACACTTGCCTAGCAAGTGAGGCCTGAGGTTCAATCCCCAGTACCACCAAAAAAAAAAATAATAATAAATAAATAAAAATAAAATAAATAGATGCATAAAAATCTAGAGAAGACTTTTTAAAAATTACTTATTTAAAAATACTTAATACTTATAGAATTTATATTTGATTTCAGCTAAGTGTATTAGCATAATGCTAGTAGCATCGGAGTCTTTTCTGAGGCACATTAAATTTGAGTATTTTATTTCAAAAGATCACCTATTTGAATTTTTGATTGAGAAAATGACGATCATTTTAGTTAAATCTGTAGTTCCACCCCTAGTCTGCCTCTGACTGAGTGTGTGGTGGTAGATTTTTTAAATCTACTTCACAGAGATAACTGTAGTGCATTTTTAGCATTATATCTGTATGTAAAATTACTTTACTAATTGAAAAATAATGCATACATGATTTTATCATTTATTTAAAGAAATGCGCTTCATTAGGAAACCTAATGAACTTCAGCTGGAATTATTTCTGCAGCTTGACACCGGAGAGGACTCGAGAGTACATTTCACAGCAGCCTAGGCTGATATTGCCTGTGGCCATGTGTAGCATGATTAATTCCAAACACAGGCTGCCTTGAGTTAAGTTTGTAGTACGTGTTTACTGTGGTGCAGGTCCTTTGCATCAATCCATCAGCTCCTCTAATCTTCCTGACAACTTTAAGAATGAGTTTTGCCCGACTTAATTTTGAAGATGAAGTCAATGCCCCATTGAAGGTGAACCGTTGAGGCTCAAAGAGGATATTTCAGAACATGAGTTTAGGTTCAGGCCTGTGGTGGTTTGACTCAGGTGTCCACCAGAAACTCAGTGTGTTCTGAGTGCTAGGTCCCCAGCAGGTGGCAGTTAGGAAATTGGATCCTCCTGGAGGTAGTGTATTGTTGGGGGCAGGCTCATGGATGTTATAGCCAGCCTCCCTTTGCCAGTGTTGGGTACACTCTCCTGTTGCTTGTTGCCCACCCCTCTGCTCATGCCATCATGGAGTGTCCCCTCGAGTCTGTAAGCCAAAATAAGCCCTTCCCTCCAACAAGCTGCTTTTGGTTGGGTGCTTTGTGCCTGCAATGCAAAACTAACTGCAACAAGGTGTTTGTTTTCTTTTCTTTTCTTTTCCTTTCCTTTCCTTTCCTTTCCTTTCCTTTCCTTTCCTTTCTTTTCTTTTCTTTTCTTTTCCTTTCTTTTTTCTTTTCTTTTCTCTTTTCTTTTCTCTTCCTTTCTTTTCTTTTCTCTTCCTTTCTTTTCTCTTCTCTTCCTTTCTTTTCTTTTCTTTTGTCTTTTAGACCCAGGCATTCTTTGACTCAAAAGCTCATGTACCTGTTACTAACCGTTAGTTTCCATCACCCCTCCCCCCCCTTTTTTTGTAGACAATCAAAAAAGGCACTACTGCTGGGGAATTCTCCATTCACTCAGGAGCCTGCTTACTCTGCAGAAGCACGGACAATTTCTCTGCTTGTCTCTGTCTGCCTCTTCTGTCCCTCTTTCCTTTTATGCACTCAACAAGTACTTGATGAATATAATACTGTTTGCCAAGTAGCAAGAAGGATTCAGAGGATAAAATAGCAAAAACTGAGAGGTCCACCTTGGTCAGTTTTGGAGACCCCCTACTCTTTTTACACAACACACTCTAAGAGAATAGGCTCTAGTCTCCTCTCCTGCCCCTTCAGTACCTTAGATGGCTCCTGGACCCTGTGTCTGGGCATTTCCTCCTCTCCAAACTAGGCCACTTGGAAGCCCTGACCTTCTGATGTCTGAGTGCTACTATAGCTCACTCAGCATTACTAACTGAGTTGTTTCTTTGTGAGCCTCCTGCTTCTTGGTAAGTTCCTTAAAGTTGTATTCACTAGTGTCCTATGCCTGTATACATTTTAAGATGAGTTTGAAGTTTGTTCCAGCTCGGAAACATGATACATTTAGGTGTGTGGGGGGGGATCCTCTAAATGCTGTGCTTGCGCTGCTGTGAGTTGGTTTCAATTCTTTCTCCTTCATTCCAGGCAGCTGCTGGCCTGTGTTCTTCAACAGAAGGGCCCTGGAACTGTTGGGAATCCTGGGTCTTCTCATGGGTCCTTGCTGTGCCACCATTGGAGAGAGCACTGCTCGTGATTAGGCTTGAGCCCTTTTGCTATTCACAGCCTACTAGATGCCCTCTTGTCGATCTGAGAACTTGCCATTGAATGTTAAGCCATTCCCATTCTCCGGGGAGGTTTGGAACAATTCAGAATCTCTGGTCCCTTTCCAGATCCATTGATTCAGAATCCCTACAGGTCCCCAAACTGGCTGCTCAGCACTCCTGTCTGCCTGCTTTAGCCCTGAGGCTGCGTGTTCTGTGCCCACTTGCGCTGTTTCCCTGTATGAGGAGCGTGTTCCTGGCTGACTGGAGACCACAGCCAGTCCGCTGAGTGCAATGAGGGCCTTTGTCTGTCTGCTCCTGGAAGCTGGGGCTGGAGCTCTTCCGCGTGAAGCAGGGCACAATGCACAATGATTGAGGTCAGAGGTTGTGATAGGGTTTTATATCATTGTGTCATTTAATCGTCATTGCAACCTTTTGAGCTTAGGGACTATGGGGGACTGACTATATGACAGGGAAAATTCTGGAGTTTGCCCAAGTTTGTAGCAAGTCGGAGACATAGCTGGGACCTAACAAAGGTCAGAATGATGTATAGCCTTCCCTTTCAACAAAAACAGTACTCTGTACTGAGGAGAGTAAGGAGACCCAAATTCTAGTTCAGTCTTTTTTATAGTTGCTTGCTATGTGACTTTGAGCGAGTCGCTTATGGATTCTGAGCCTCAGTTTCTGAACATGTGAGAATATGCAAATTGGGGTTAGTAATTACTTCATGTATTTGTCTGTGTCCAATCCTGAATTGGAAATCTTTTTTTTAAAATTATTTTTATTTATCTGTTTGTAAACAGAGTGAGAGACCAAGAGACAGGGAGAGAGAGAGAGAGCAAATGAGAATGGGCACACTAGGGCCTCCAGCCACTGCAAACGAACTCTGGATGCATGTGCTACTTTGTGCATCTGGCTTTATGTGGGTACTGGGGACTGGAACCCAGGTTTTTAGGCTTTGCAAGCACCTTAACTGCTGAGCCATCTCTCCAGCCTTGAACTGGAAATCTTTTGTGTAGTACAAAAGAAAGTTCTAGAATTATGGTACCAGTTCTGTTTTGTAGTATGTGGTATCTGTGTGACTCTGAACAAGTCTCCTAGGCTATGTTGGACCGTTTTTGCCTGTTTTCTAGTGGTGCAAAGTACAAAGCCAGGTGTTGTGGCATATGCCTTCAATGCCAGCACTCAGGAGGCTATGGTAGGAGGATAACTGGGGGTCCAGAGGCCAGATGGCCTACAGAGTGAGTTCTAGCTTAGGCTGGTTTAAAGTGAGATGCTGCCTTAAGAGAAATAAAATCTCTTCCACAGTCTATTCACTATCGACCTTTTACTATTTTCATGTGCATTTCACTAGACAGCACTGTTTCTGCCATGCTCTCTCCTGTACCTGCATGCAGTTACATAACAAATCATATGGGTGTGTGCTTTTTTATAGGTTTATCAGTAGCTGTCATCTACCAACTTTACTGGAGGAGCTGTGTCTTGAACTCCAGGGGATGATCTCCTCTACTCCTTTCTTGTTATTCTAAAAGAAGATTCCATTCTGCAACTCGGAGCACATTCTGTGACTGAGTAATTGAGGGTGATGAAGGGTCTTTACCATGGGAACACTGGGGGTTTCGTCACCTTTCAGTGCCATTTCCTGACCCCTTTACATGTTGTTCACAGTCACACTCCATGTCTCTCTTTCTTCCTTTGCCTGGCTTCATGGAAATAATATCAACTCTGTGAACCTGAAGGAGAGAGAAGGATGGCTTTATTTTTATTAAGTCTAAATAAGGTAAAGCATTTCCTTCCAGTATAAACACAGGTAGCAAACCATAGTCACGTGAGTTTTTGCTAATAGAAACCACAGGTATTTTCATTTCATACTATAGTGTCACCGACATTTCAAAACATCATTTCTTGTTGCTACAAAATGATGGTGGAAACTTTCTAGATTTTATTTTAATGCATTCATGAAGAACCACACATGATACCCTATCACAAATTTACTTGTAAAACATATTGTACATTTTAAAATTTTTTTTTTTTCCTTTTCAAAGTAGGGTCAGGCTGTAGCCCAGGCTGGCTTGGAATTCACTATATAGTCCCAGGCTGTCCTTGAACTCACAGTAATCCTCCTACCTTAGCCTCCCAGTGCTGGGATTAAATATTTCAATAGTTTTACTTGAAATTCTGTGCAACATTATGGTCTTCACTTTAAACTCTCTGCTTCTGCTGGGCATGGTTGTACACACTGGCAATCTCAGTAATTGGGAGGCAGGAGGATTGAGTGTGGGGCCAGCCTGAGCTATATAGTGAGTTTAAGCCAGCCAGATACATAGCAAGATCCTGTCTCAGAAACATTCTATACAAACACCGCCCCCCACCCCGTGCACACAGAAGTAGTTCCAGGTCCCAGCTGGACATGTCTGCTTGATCTTCCTCTTCCAGCTCAAAGGCCACTTTGCTCATGAGGCCTTTTTGTATCTCTCCAAGGAGAGAAACCATCCTTGTGTGTTCTCCTTTATGGCTCTTAACGCATTTCTTCCCCATGCACTAGAGTTGTTTGCCGCATCCAGTGAGGCTGTGTACATAGTAGGTGCTCACTCACTGCAAAATGACATGAGTCCCTTTTCTAGAGCTTTTCCTTGTGAAGCTTCTCATTTTCAGAAATGAGTACTTTTTGACAGTGCCTCTGTCATTGTCCTCTTCTGTGCAGCCATGCGTTATTGTCATCTCTAGAGTCAAGACAACATGGATTTTATTTCCTATGTGGCAGAGGAGTATGGGTGATTTTGCCCTACCCTACATTTCTACCTTTTTTGAGACTTAGGGAAGTGTAAGAAATGTCTAATGTGAATGCTGGAGTTGCCAAGAGCTCCAGAGACAAGTAGCTATGGGAGTGTGCCTTTCCTGTGGTCCTCGATTTTTGTGCCCTAGGCACACTGGGGACCCTGGATCTTTGCCTGCTCATGCTCGCACGTTACACAGTGTAAAGCTGGCGCCAGTCATCTTCCCGACAAGGAGTTCGGGAGGCTGCTCAGACATCTTCAGAATCCTCATATGCTTCCTCCTCCAGGGGTACGGATTCTTTTTTCCTTTCATTTTTTGAGATGGGGTCTCACTCTAGCTCAGGCTGACCTGAAATTCACTATGCAGTCTCAGGGTGGCCTCAAACTCATGGCGATCCTCCTACCTTTACCTCCCGAATGCTGGGTTTAAAGGCATGGGCCACCATGCCCAGCATTGTTTTGTTTTTTGAGGTGGGGTCTCCCTATAACCCAGGCTGACCTGGCATTCACTCTGTAGTCTCAGAGTAGCCTAGAACTCATGGCAGTCCTCCTACCTCGGCCTCCCAAGTGCTGGGATTAAAGGCATGTGCCACAATACCCGGCCTGATATTTTATTGTCATGTCATAAACTATGATTATTTACCACCAGTAGAAATTTACCTTTGATCAGTAAACAAAATGTTTTGTAGACTACAGCCCACACTCTCATGTTGCATGGTGTCATTAGGCTAACCCTTTGAGAAAGGTTGTATAGGAACCGTTCACCTCATTTACAGATAGGGTCACGTTTTGTATGAAGAAATGATCCATGACAGCTCTACTGGCTTTGAATGAGTGAGTTGATTCCCGACGCAGCAAGCAAAATGAAAAGAAGAAATGGCAAATAGCAGAAAATGATAGACCATCAAGCTGGACATTCAACAGCATTAAGCAGAAACGCCTGGAGAAGCCCCCTGGTGCAGTCAGCTGGAGTCACAAGGTTGAGGGTCCTCACAGAGGCTTCCTTGGGTGAGGCTTCCAATTAGCAGTTGCCACCACAGGAATTTTTATACCAGGGGATCAACAATTGTGACTTCTGTTCAAGTCTTAAGATTTGGAGGAGGAGAGGCAGACAACCTGGGAAATGGTTTGCTTTGTAGCTGCTCTCAAGAGCACAATGTTTTGAATCCTTGGGTTGTAAACATGCTTGGGTCTGAGAGGAGTGGAGCTTCTCTTATTTCTAGAGTCTTCTCTCAACCCACTTCAGCAGCACATGACATTTTACCAATGTAATATATTACAGGGCACCAAGACTGGGAAGCTACTTAGTTTAAGTTTGCAGAATAAGTTGTGGAACAAGACCCATTCCAGCTACAAGTGTTGTTTGTTACAGGGCACTGCAGTAGGGCTTTTCTGCCCTTAAGACGTCTTTCTCAGTTGCTAGGATGAGTTTGTATTCTCAGACAAGGCAACGGCAGCCTACCCTTTTCTGTTCTCCTTGTGACCCGAGGACGTATAGTAGGTGTGTTAGGATTCTCTACAGGAACAGCACCGATAGACTGCATATGTATCATAAAGGGGACTTATTGCCTTTGCTTATGGGATATGGGCTGGCGGTACAATGGCTGTCCACAGAGTTGTAGGACTTCAGCAGGTAAAATATCTGGCACTGAAGGTCTGGAGGATTCCTGGAGAGCTGCTGGTCTTCAGTCCATGTTGGAAGGCTGAAGAAGCTGGATTCCGATGTTCACAAAGGAAAACAGCAATTGAGTAGATGCGGGCACCAGCGAGTAACATGGGCAACCAGCCAAAAGGCCCTGTGCTCCGCTGAGCTTCTCTGTAGGTCATCCACCACCTGAAGGGCCACCTACTCTGGGGGAAGCTCTCCCCCTGCACCAGTTTTTATGTGTCTTACTTGATTCCTGATTTGATCAAGTAGAATTCAACCATGACAGTGGGCTAGTCTAGTTGAGAGAGGAGTGGAAGTACAAGGCCTGTGGCATACATGCTCCACGTCTGTTTGTCAGGCCTTATCCAACTGCCCTTAGGGTTTGTGACAGTGTATACAGCGAGCTTGGGTAAGCACTTGACAGCTGAGTGATCTCTTTAAGGACAGTTCATAATTCTGCTTTTCTGTGAGGCCCCGTCTCTAGGAAATAGCTATCTGGTTTTCAGCCTAAGTGCCTTTTCATGATTTCCCTCTGCATAAGATAAAACAACAACGAGAGATAGTTATCTGCTAGGAATAAAGTGGTCATGAGGGAAATGTCATGCAATTTGTTTCTTCATTTTTTAAATATTTTATCCTCAAGATTACTAATTATGGGTTGAATAAAACCAATAGTGGGAGTTGGTCTACATGTCATTTATGTTTTCATTTATTCTGAGTAGGATTTAAATGTCTGCAGTGTGTACACAGTGATGTCCTTCATTCAGCACATGTTGGTGTGCCAAGCATGTGCTAGGCTAGCTCCGACGGCGCAGTTACTGTGTAAGTGCAAAGTGGCAAGGTCTTTACTTCCAAGGCTCTTGTTCTCTAGAGGAATTCACATGATGAAGCTTGCAAACAAATAGGGGTGGGGGCTGGAAATAAAAGAGGTGCTGAATATCTGAAGACGGAGGGAACTGGGGAGAATGGAGTGAAAGCATCCTTGATATAGAGACATAAAATGGAAGAAGGTGCAGGCCTTCTAGAGACTAGTTGGAAGTGTATTTTTGCTCAACAAGACGGTGGCGTGAACTCCGCGAGGTGTGTGGGGACTCCACTTGACAGCAGCTTCCCGGTCGGCATAAATTACAGCACTTTTGATCTTTGCAAGGAGGAGCGGTGGCTTGCATTCAGATTGGACCAATGCCAAGTGAACTTCCTGGAGATAGCATTTTCCAGGTGGGACATTCTTTGAGCCATGCTCTTGTCAGTGGCGTCAGGGAGAGAGGTAGACATGGAGTTGGATGACAAGTCCTTTTTGTTTATTATTATCATCATCATTATTATTTGTTTTTTTTCAAGGTAGGGTCTCACTTTAGCTCAGGCTGACCTGGAATTCACTATGTAGTCTCAGACTGGCCTTGAACTCACAGCAGTCCTCCTACCTCTGCCTCGTGAGTGCTGGGATTAAAGGTGTGCGCCACCACAACTGGCTTTATATTTCTTTTTGTAAAAAAAAAAAAATATTTACTTATTAGAGAGAGAGAATGAGAATGGGCATGCCAGGCCTCCAACTACTGCAAATGAGCTCCAGTTGCATGTGCCACCTTGTGCATCTAGCTAATTTGGGTACTGGGGAATCGCAACCTGGGTCCTTAAGGCTTCACTGGCAAGCGCCCTTAACCAGCAAAGCCATCTCGCCAGGCCTTACTTCTTTTTTATTTTGAGACAGTCTTTCTATACAACTCAGGCTATCCTTCAACTTATATAGCTCAGTGTGGCTTTGAATTTTTGGCTTCAGCTTTCAGAGTCATGGGCCTCAGTCTCTGAGTGCTGGGATTCCAAACTTCGGCTGTGCCAGGCAGGATTACAGATCTTAAAAGGCCTTTTGTAGCCCGGTAACTCTCTGATTTCACCTCTGATGGCCGTAGGCCAGGAACAGGAAGCCTTGCCTTGGTACCTTATGGGTTAGAATGCCGTGTTCATGGGATGACAATAAATCATTTTCTCTAGTCCTCTCCAGTTTACAAAGTGCCTTACCTTCATCTGCAGGGTATCTTTTCACTTCTCACCACAACTCTGTTAAGTAGGTGTCATTGTTGTACCTGTTGAAACATAGAAAGAAATGATATCCAAGAGAAGTCTAGTTCCGTGCTTAAGGTCAGAGGCGGCTGATAGGCTCAAACTCAAGCTCTTGGAAGTGCACTTCAAGCCTGTCTATTCGGAAAACCTTCTCTCCTACCTTCTTCCTGCCTGCCATGGGGAGTGGGCCAAGGGGGATTGCTAGACCAGAGGGAGGCATGAGATGGGAGGCAGCACCAAGCCCATAGCCTGCGGGTCTCCACGTGCCTGTGCCTGGATGCGATGAACTTGTAAGCACTTTGCTGCTGCTTCAGGATCACCCTCTTAGCAGCTGCAGCTGTTCTTAATAGCAGCTGCTTGTGCGGCTTGCCTTGTGATTAATAAAGGTGGAACAACAGTTTGTTCTTTCTACCGTGCCCTTGGTGTGCACCGCCTGTTTTCACGCAGGCTGCTTCTGATTTGGAGCAACATGTTCCCACTGGCATGAAGGTGCCTGAGGGGCTCACATCCCTATTGTGAAAGCGATGGCCTTCACAGACCAGAGCTGGTGTGCCTGAGGCCCAGGGACTAGATGGTAAGGGAAACAAGTTGGTAGATGGCTCACTAGGTGCCATCCACACTCACTGTCAGTGAGCTCAGGGAGTAGGAGGTGTGCCAATAGAGACCATCTCTTGCCCTCTTCCCAGTTGTTTCTTCTCCAGGTGCTTTTGGCACTTCAAGGTGTATAGATGACCTGCTTGTTATCATGGATGGCCGGTTCCACTCCCAGGGTCTGATGCTATGGGTCTGGGATGCACTCTTTGCTATCCCTTCTGATCTGAATACCTTAGGGGAATCCTTGGGCTCTTTGGTGTGGTAATTGAGGTCCAGAGAGAGGCAGTAGTTCATCCAAGAGCACCTAGTTACTTTGGAGCAGAATCATGGTCAGGTCCTAGGTTTCCTGTGTACCTGGGATGTGTGTGTGTGTGTGCTTAATTTTTCTAGCATGCCTTCCAAATACTTTTTTTTTGTGTTGAAAAACTACATAACATTAGAAATAATGACAACCTCACTAAACTAATGTCTTTTGTGCCCTATGCACAGTAAGTGTTTCATACTTTACCTTTTGTTGCAGTCAGGTTCACATTGCTGCTAGAAATCACCCAACCAAGAGCAGCTTGTGGGAAAAAGAGGTTTATTTTGGCTTACAGGCTCTAGAGGGAAGCTCCACGATGGCAGGGAAAACGATGGCATGAGCAGAGGATGGACATCACATCAGCCCCTGGCCAGCATAAGGTGGACAATAGCAACAGGAGAGTGTGCCACACACTGGCATGGGGAAACTGGCTGTAACACCCATAAGCCCGCCCCCAACAATACACTCCCTCCATGAGGCGTTAATTCCCAAATCTCCATCAGCTGGAAACTTAGCATTCAGAACACCTAAGTTTATGGGGGGGGGGCACCTGAATCAAACCACCACACCTTTATTAACTAAATCTCAACAACATTGAAGATGATCTTACTGATGAGAAATCAAAGCAAAGAGATGTCGTGCCAGACATCATGGAGCTACTTCGAGATTTGAACCCAAGATGTCTAGCATTAGGCAGAAAAGATCAAGTAAGTCTGAACCTTTCTTCAACTTCATTAAAAAATAAAAAAGACCACAATTAGAAAACCAAACTTTTTTTTTCCCTTACCAAGAGTGGAAATCACTGTTGGAAATCTACAAGTTTAATATTCCTTAGAAACTTGGGAATTAGGTAGCCAGATTTCCTCCTCCCTGTCTTACAGACCAGAACTTGAGGGCCAGAAAGGGGAGAGGTCTCCATTATCCTGAGGTCTAATTTCATGTTTGGGCAGAGGGGAGGTTAAGTGAATGTTGGGTAACAGCTGCTTCTGAGAAAGGTATTTGTACCAGAGCCAGTTGACTCCATAGCTTTTGCTCCCTGGGGAAGACTCTGTCTGGCTTTGAAGAAGAAGGGAAGTCATTTTGAGAGATCTATGCTTCAAGGTAGGGAACATTTCCCTGGATACAAAGCCGCTTTGTAGTGTGAAGTTCTCTTAATTGCTGTTAAGGGAAGGATGCTAAGAAGATAACCTCATAGGCAGAGCGTATTTTTGATCTGTCCTGTTTGCTTTGGTTTTTCAATTATTCCTTGTCTCTTCCGCTCCTGTTTCTCTCCTGTGAAGTGTGTCCATTTCTTACACTTGTGCTGCCTTCCCAGCTTGCAACATTTTGACAGACATTTTGATCTCTCAACTATCTGATTGCACTTGCCTGAGAAGGACCCAGGTTGGATTTCCCAGGACCCATGTAAGCCAGACAAACAAAGTGACACATGTATCTGGAGTTCATTTGCAGTGGTTAGAGGCCCTGGTGTGCTTGTTCTCTCTCTCTTTCTGCTTCTCTTTCTCTCAATTTTTTTTTTTTTTTTTAACAAAAAGGCTAGCCAGACCCACTGAGGTAGGAGGAGTGGAAGTCTTACAGGGAGACCTCCCTCCATGGGCAGGACAGCCAGCATTACCTCCCGTCCTGATTGCTGGTCTGGGAGTTCACAGCCTTGTAGGATTTGGAGCTGTAACAGCATTGAGAGAATTAGGAATTAGTTAAGCCAGTGATGATCCTGCTGAGACAGATTCACCTACCACATCAGTTACTGAAGGGGAGCCCTTGGTGGCATGGTGGTCGTGGTGGACATGATGCTCATGGTGGATAGTAACTTGCTCAAAGTCAAACAGCAGTGCTAGAGATGAAATTGGGAAACTTTCCCACTGTTCCACATGCTTTTAGAATTGCTGTCTCATTTCGTCCTCACAAAATCTAGTCCCTGTTATGATCCTCGCTTTGTAGCTAAGGAAACCACTGTGTTGAACTCATTTGTTCAGGCTGGTGGTAGAGACTGGACTTAAACTTGAGCAGTCTGGCTCCTTCATTTCTTCCTTGCTCCTTTAGGAAACTGACTATCCCAAACTCTGTGGGGTTGATGGTGGATGATGTGGAGTAGTGACAGATGTCGAAGGGTGAGTAAAAGTGCAGAATAGTGGGCAGAGTGGAGAAGAGGTTGGTTTTGCTGTTCTAGAAGCTGGCAGCTGATTTGGATCGGGCTCCAGTGCAGACATGTCTGTCACCTGATCTTCTAAAGCCCTCAGGCGCCACATTATTTTATTTTAATTTTTTTCGATATAGGGTTTTACTCTAGCTCAGGCTGACCTGGAATTCATTATGTAGTCTCAGGTGGCCTCCAACTCATGGCGATCCTCCTACCTCTGCCTCCCAAGTACTGATATTAAAGGTGTGCACCACCATGCCCAGCTTGGACCGGCATTTTTTTTTGATGCTGTGGTTTTGTTTATTGAATCCTCCTTCCAATGAAATCCCACCCTGTTCTTAGCCGCCTCCTCTCCTAAGTAAGGAGGTGGGTCCCTAATGATTGATTTAAACCCTACAAAAGTCAACTGGACCCTTGACACTGAGTAAATTAGGACAGTTTTATGACGATGCATGCTTTTTTTTTTTTTCTTTCTCCTTTCTCTACCCTAATGGGTTTCTTTCCAGATTTAGAACATTTAATTAGGACATAGTTAATGTAGTCTGTTGTTGTGGGGATAAGGGGGAACAAACTATTTTTCCAGGGAAAGGCAGATGCCAATGTATTTTTAATAAGTTTATTTTTATAATCAAAATGAATAAATTGGGTTGTACATGAATGAAGAGATCTGCCTCTTTAGTGTTTTGACTTTTTTTTTTTTTTTTTTTTTTTTTTTTTAGTATTTTGTTAAATATTTATTTGAGATAGAGAGGGAGGGAGAGAGAGAAAGAGAATGGGTGCACCAGGGCCTTCATCTCAACAAATGAACTCTAGATATATGTGCAACCTTGGGTATCTGGCTATATATGGGTCGAGGAATCAAACCTGGGTACTTTGGCCTTGTAGGCAAGTGCCTTAACTGCTAAGCCATCTCTCCAGCCCTTGACTCTTTTTTGTTTGTTTATTTTCTAGGTAGGGTCTCACTCTAGTCCAGGCTGATCCGAAATTCACTCTAGTCCAAGGCTGGCCTCAAACTCACAGTGATCCTCCTACTTTATGCCTCCTAAGTGCTGGGATTAAAGGCGTGCGCCCCCATGCCTGGCCTTGTTTTGACTCTTTTTGAAGAGTGACTAGTACTTTGTCAAAGTGCTTGCCCTTCCCAGTTTCCCTGTGTTGTGTGGGCACATGTGTGTAGATGAACTTGATTTAAAGCACATTGCATACGGTCCCAAATCAGTCCTTAGAATGAAGTAACTTCTTTAGCTCGTGGACCTGATGATGTTAAAGGGCTGGAATTGGAATCTGCATGGGCCTCATTCTAGCCTTACTTACTCATCTTTTTCTAATGAGAAAAATCATAACAAAAATCTAAATGACCACAAGTGGACGACCCTTTGACAATGTAGAAACTTGTAAACCAACTTACTTGTTAGTTTGGGGGTTATTTTCGTCTTCTCCTTCCCTTGTTTCCTTCCCTTCACAATTGGAAACCTCAGAGAACTGTCTCCATCAGTCTCATACTCCAACCTCAGGTGGGTCACACTCTTAGTTCAGCCCCAGCAGAACATCACCTCTTTTTTTTTAAAAAAAATAAATTATTTTCTTTTTTGTTGCAGAAGGTTATTCTTTGTGTGTATGTGTGAGTTTAGGTGTATGAATGCTAGTGAACACATACCATGGCACGTGTGTGTGGTCAGAAGATGACCTCAAGTGTCAAGTCGGTCCTCGCCTTCCACCTTGTTTGAGGTTCCGAACATCACGCTAGCTGGCCTGCGCATTCTGAGATTCTTCTGCTTCTGCCTCCCTTCATCCTGTAGGCATGCTGGAATTATAGACCACTCATGTTTTGTGTCTGTATTAGTTAGGGTTCTCTAGAGGAACAGAACCGCTAGAATGAATTATATTAAAAAGGGAATTTATTAGATTAGTTTACGGCAGTCCAATAGCAGTTGCAGGCCCAAGAATCAGGGAACCGGGTAGCTGCTCAGTCCACATGGCCAGATGCCTCAGCAGTCCCAATCCGGTACTGAAGACCTGGAGGCTTCCGTGCTGGTCTTCAGTCCGTGCTGGAAGGCAGCAAGCAGCTCCCACAGCCAAGAGGAAGGAAGGAGCTCTTTTCACTCAGAGCTTGCTTATGGGCAGGCCTCCCTCTGGGGGAAGGACTTCCTCCTTCAGTTAATCCTTCCTGGAAACAACCTCAGAGACCCACCTGAAAGGGATTCATGTGGATTACTAAACAGATCAAGTTGACAACACCTTAGCCATCCCAATTCCACCCCATGTCAACTTGATACCAAACCATATCTCCTTACATCGTACTGAATTTCCAAGTGAAAATAGTAACAAGTTCATAATCCTGCCTAACACTGTATAACTATCCCAACTACAACCAGAAATGCAAAATATTCCCCCAACACAAAGCAAGGTTCCTTGAGGAATGCTTAGTCTCTAATATAATAGGTCAAATATAAATTCAACAACTGATCGCTATTATTGGTGTAGATATGTACAAACACTCCTTATCAAGGTAGGACAGAAACATGGCAATTACATTCCTCATTTTTACAACTGGTCACATGGCCTTAGATTTGTAAGTACCTTCTTCTACTACCCATTCTGTATTTCTTCCACCTTCAGCAAGCACCTCAGCAGGTCTTGGTTCTTTACCTGGAGGGGTGACCCATACCTTCATTCCTGAAGGATCTGGACCATTTATCACACTACCTCTATTGGGTTGTTGCAGTTGTCCATTGACTTTGATAACAGGGCATGGTAACACCAAGAGACACCCTAAAGGATCTCCTGCACTCCAGACACACTCTTCTTACCTCCATTGTGGAACAGCAGTCTGATTTCTCCCTGGTAGTCTGGATCAATCACCCCTGCTATCACAGTAACCCCTTTCTTAGCCTGTTGACTAGAGGCATCAGGAACCCAAAGTGGCCAGGAGGAAGTCTTAACTTCCAGTTCAGTGGAATGTTCTTTGTACCTCCTGGCCATTATGGAGCTTCCCCTCCAGTCTGTAAGCCAAAATAAATCCTTTTTTTCCCCAAAAGCTGCTCTTGGTGGGGTGATTTCTGCCAGCAATGTGAATCTGGTTTCAACAGCGACTTTCCATAGGTTCTGGGGATCTGAACTTGGGCTGTCAAGCTTGTCCAGCAGGTGGATAACACTTAGCCATCTGCCCAGCCCCAGACCCTCAGTTCTTGAGCAGGCCTCTCACACTACCCCAGTACAGGCCAGGTTCTTCTCAGTGGGTACTCTAACTTCACAGGCTCCTTAACTTTCCCAGTCAAGTATTTGCAGTTATTTGTGGTCTGATCTTTCCCACTGTCATAGCATCTCGAAGATGGCCTTTCATGTGTATGTTTTTGTTTCCTTCTGAAACCCAGTTCAATGAATGTTTAGAAGGGATACCACAAATCTTGCTGGTATCATTCATTGTTTTGTTTTAGCTCTGGAACCTAGATAATTGAGTGGTTGTTCTTGATAGTCTCACAGATTATTGCCAGTTGAGATACCAGTAACCAGGAATTGTGGTGTTGCTGATACCATAGGGGACCACGCAGGTGTGGAGGATTTGGTTTCTAGTAGCAGTGTTTGTGTAAGCAAAATTTGTTGTTCCTGTGCTCAGTTTCATTGTTTGGGGTGACAGTATCTTTGCATTGGTCCATCTGTGTCAGGAAAGGGAGAGGCTGGAAGGTATTGATGTCACAGATGTGGAAATGAATAGGAAAGCACAATGGGACGTACAAAGAAAGGCAGACCTGAGTCTTATCAGCGACCTTGGGCAAATGTCCTAAGCATGTGTTTCTTGGCCCATAAAGCAGGGATTAAAAGGCATGTTTCATCTTCATTGTATAGCCAGTTTTTGGTTTTAAAGATTGTGAAGGGAAAAGCCCATTTCATAGGGTGTTTTAATGGCCAGCTTAGCGCATGCACCAGTGTTAGCGGAGCACTTCCCCCCGTGACACTGCCCATTCCTGTCTATGCTCGTGCCACAAAAGTGGAACCCCCACACCACGTTCCCTGCTCCAGAGCCAGGTGAATGTCCCTGCCTGAGGACAGAGGAGTCCATGTCACCCTAAGAGCTTCTGCAAGTGTGCTGACATTTTGGCTTGACATGCCCTGGAATAGGAAAATAAGCAAACACTACATGATTTCTCCAGGAACCTTAAAGAAACCTCTTTTGCCTTTAGTAGTTTCCTGGACATTTCCAAATGTAGGCCGGATGCTTACTCTTGCCACTCTGTAAACAGCCCAGGGATGTTCAGGAGAGAGATGTTCCCCAACTGTACTAAGTTAGCTGTATGGATTTGAAAACTTTCACCTGGATTAAAGTAATTGAAGTGAAGCTAGCACTTTATTTTCGTGTATATGTCTTCCTGTGTATGCAGGTGCACGTGTGTGTGGAGGCTAGAGGACAGCCTCGAGTGTTGTTCCCCAGGGTGCCAAGAGTTGAGACTTAATCAATATAGTTATGTACTTATCTTTAGGAGAAGCTAGGAAGGGGGCAGGGCAAAAAGCTGGGGATGGCTGGAGAGATGGTTTAATGGTTACAGCACTTGCCTGCCAACCTTAAGGACTCAGGTTCGATTCCCTAGTACATGGGTAAGACAGATGCACAAGATGGTGCATGATCTGCAATTTGTTTGCAGTGGCTGGAAGCCCTGGTGTGCCCCTTCTCCTTCTTTCTTTCTTTTAAATAATAATTTTTTCTTTAAAAAAGCAGGGGACCCCATGTCCTGTCCAGAATTCAGTTGGGAGAGAGTCTCTGAAGAGGAGAAAGTGGTGGACTGGCCCTGGAGAAGTGAAGTGAGACTGTCTTCACAGTGCTGAGAATGGCTAAGGATGTTTCTTGGATTTTCCAGGAAATGTGGGGTTTTCTTATAAAACCACAGGGCTACTGTGTCAGCTAGTCACTTCCTCTCTCCAGCCCTCCCTTTCCTATCTCCCACAATAAGGAAATTGGGAATCTATGATTTTAAGATCCCATAAGTAGAAGGTTTTCTCCCATTAATATGAAGGCATTTATTAAGTAGGTAAACTTGTTAAATTTCCAGTCAGACATGGAATTTTGTGTTGGTTTGGCAGCAAGGATTTGCTTTTCAAGGGAATTTTAAAAATATTTATTTTTATTTTTATTTATTTATTTTAAAGAGTGAGAAAGGGGCACAGAGAGAGAGAGAGAAAAAAAAGAGAGAGAGAGAAAAAGAGAGAGAGAAAAAGAGAGAGAGAAAAAGAGAGAGAGAGAGAGAATGGGTGTGCCAGGGCCTCCAGCTTCTGCAAATGAACTCCAGATGCATGCATCATCTTGTGCATCTGGTTTATGTGAGTCCTGGGGAATTGAACCTAGGTCCTTAGGCTTTGCAGACAAGTGCCTTAACTGCTAAGCCATCTCTCTAGCCCAAATTTCTTTTTAAAAAAATATTTAATTTGTGTGTTTGAGAGAGAGAGAAAGAAGCATCAGCCCAATGCATCATTTTATTTATCTTGCTTCATATAGGTACTGGGGAATTGACCCTGGGCTTTCAGGCGCTGCCAGCAAGCACATTTAACCGCTAACCCATGTCCCCAGCCCATCGAAGGAATTTCTGATGAGCAAGTTTCTTTTGTCTTTTGAGGAAGTCATAGCGTTGTTCACTTGATACATTGGACACATGGGGAAGCCCACATCCACTCTGGTAGCTCTCAGCAAGATGACTCAACTCCAGAAGAGCTTGGGCCACTGTTGGAAGGTTGGTAGCCCAGCAGTGTAACTGCATGGTGGAAGGCACCAGCAAGGCCCTGAGCACTTTACACTGAAGGGGACAGCCAAATGTGGTCGTGCAAATTAAGTAGGACACCAGATGGGGAATTCATCTTAATCTTCTTTAAATACTTACTGCTTATTTGCCAAGGTTCTAAGTAATACAATTTCAAAGGTTCAAAGGTGTCTAATACAATTTCCACTCTCTGTACTTAATTCTGTGCCCATTGTGTAACCCTATTAGGAACATTAGGGTAATTATAGAGCTATGTTCTGCTTTTGGAGTGCTGTTATATTAGCCCTGAGTCTGCTTGTACTGGCCACATTAACAAACAGTAACTGAGAATTGAAAAGAATTTAGCAGATGACTAAATTCAGATGCCTCCCAGTCCTTCCTTCCTTGGCATTTTTCAGTTATACAGGCAGCAGGATATAATGTGGGAATGAGTTCAGAAACCCAGATTCTAAATCCTCATCTGTGGAATGGGGACAGTCCCATTTCAATGTTCCAGCCACTGGAGGATGGGAGAGCCTGCTGGGAAGAAGGCATGCTGGGAGCTGAAGGTAGACGGGACTGCACAAGGGAGAACGGCAGGGAAGTGACTTAGTGTGGGCAACAAGGAGCTGCCCCTGCCAGGAGTGCTTCATGGTGGTCAGAGGGTGTGTCTGTGAAATAGAAGTATTCTCTTTCCCACTTGGGTCCGTGGTAGTTATATTGGACACGTGGTAGTGTACAAAATGATCTTATCCTCAAGCCTATGAAACAAATGGTTTTGTATCTTCTTCCTCTCAAAACAAGCAGCGAAGGTTCAGATTGTTTCAATGGCGTGCCTAAAATCTAATTCAAACAGCTTGGTGGTAATTTGTTAAGCTTTTTGGCTCATGTTTGCAGCTTTGAATGTTTCTCTTCTCACTTTCCCTAAGTTTGGAGAAGGGTTTCCATCACCTCTCAGGGAGTACCTGAGCTGACGTTTCATGATGCTTGGTCTGTTGCCAGCAGATGTTACAGATGCTGCTCCTGAGGTGGAGAGGTTAAGTTCTGGGTTCCCTCAGGATCCATGGCCCTCAAGGTCACACATCTGTGGATGCTCAAGGCCCTCGTCTAAAATGGCCTAGGATGTGTATTTTACAAACTGCACATCCTCTCACGTGCTGTGTCATCTCTAGGTCATGTATAATAAGTAATGCAATGCAAATGCTATGTGAATAGTGATACTGTATTGTTTAGGGAAAAATGAAAAGAAAAAAGAGTCTGTTCATATTCATTCCAGATGCAACTTTTTTTTTTCTGACATTTTTGGTCCTTGTTGGTTGACTCCATGGATACAGAGGACCACGTGTAACTTGCCAGTGGTTACACAGATGGTGTGGCAGGTCCCTGAGCGGTTCCTGTCATAACAGCAATAGTATAACAAAAGAATTCACAGAGCCGGGCGTGGTGGCGCACGCCTTTAATCCCAGCACTGGGGAGGCAGAGGTAGGAGGGTCACGGTGAGTTCGAGGCTACCCTGAAACTACATAGTGAATTTCAGGTCAGCCTGGACCAGAGTGAGATCCTACCTCAAAAAAAAAAAAAAAAAAAAAAAAAAAAAAAAGAATTCTCATCTCTTACTTCCTCTAGGTGCCAGGCGCCATGGTGGTGTCATACTAACCTCGTGCAGAGAAGTGCTTGAACATGTGCGTAGTTGGGGGCTTCCACTCTCACACTGGTTGACACACACATAGCCCCCCCCGCCCATGCCTCTCTCTCAGTGGTTGGGAACAGCAAGAGCCAGTATTCTTGGGATGTCCTATTGCTCTTGTATTAACTGTTTTTCTAAACCAGATGTTATCAATAGGCTGTTTGTAGTCCTGAGTACTGTAAACAAATCTATCTTGTTGGGTCCTCCTTACATTAAAGCAAACACATCCATGATTGACTTCCATGGTGTGATGGTTAAGCTTTGTTGTCAACTCAGCCTGTTTAGAAATTCACAGACATTCCTCTTGAGTGGGTCTCTGAGGTTGCTTCTAGGAAGGATTAACTGAAGTAGGAAGTCCTTTTCCCAGGGCGAACCCTTCCCCCAGAGTGGGTGGCTTCTCTCAGAGGTGGGCTTTATCTAGGGAGAAAAGAAGCCCTTCCTCCCACCTGGCTGCCAGTTCCGCTTGCCGCCTCCCAGCGTGGACTGAAGACCAGTGGCTCTCTAGAAAGCCTCCAGCCCTTCAGGGCTGCACTGCTGAGGCCTCCAGTCATGTGGACTGAATAGCTATGGGGTTCCTTGACTCTCTGCAAACTATTGTTGGACTGCCATAAGCTAAATAAATAAAGTTAAATAAATTCCCCACTATTATATCACAATGCCCCACTGTCACATTACAATGCTCATCTACGATATCACAGACCCCCTCTGTGACATCATAGTGCCCTTCTGTTATATCACAGGCCCTGCTCTGACATCACATAGCCCCCACTGTCAAATCACACATCCAATTGTGACATCACAATTCCTCATTATACATCATGGTGTCTCACTGTGGCATCACAGTGGTTCACTGTGACATCACAATGTCCCACTGTGAAATTAATATGTCCCTTGGTGGCATCATAGTGTTCCACTGTCACATCACAATGCTCAACTCCTAGGTCCCTAGAAATATTACTTTAGTAGGCAGTAAAATAAAATAAACCTGGGCATAGACAGATTGAGTAAATGTATTTCAAACTGTGTGATGGCCGATAGCTTCTGCTACAGGCTTAATTTAGTAGGAATATTATTTGTGAGGTCACTTGATTTCACAGAATTTTTGCATATGGGCATGTTCTGTCCTTCTAATTTGAAGGTATGTGACTCATCAGAAGGGAAAAGGTGATATGTTTAGATTTCTTTTTGACAAAATAACTTGTATTACCCACCTGGCATTTGGGAATATGCAGAAACAATAATCTGAAACAAGCCATAGATCTAACGTGTTAATAAACGAGGTACTATATATGAAATTCCTTTGTACTTGTTGGGCATTGAATTAGTAAGTTACTGGAGGTAGTTTGAGAACATTATTATTTATGGTGTTTGTTTCTTAAAAATATTTTGACTTATTACAGAGTGGACATGGCATGCCAGGGCTTCTTGATGCTGCAGATAAACTCCAGATGCATGCACCACTTTGTGCATCTGGCTCTACTTAGATACTGGGGCACTGGACCCAGTCCCTCAAGCTTTGCAAGTAGGTGCCTTTGACCACCGAACTATCTCCTCAGCCTTACTTGTGGTGGTTCTAACTTAGGATAGACTTTCTTAACTGTTCTCTGACAATTTTTACTCAATGTTTATGTTGTAGAAATAAGCATGGAGGTTTTTTTGAGGCTTCACTAAGGGATTGTACATAAAACATCAAGCAGTGTGTCATAATGTTCAACAATTTTTGGGGATTGTTTTTGTTTTTTATTTCAGTGGTAGTATGGATCAAATGATCACATGCATGTAAGGTTCTGCTACACTCTAGCCTTCAGTTTATAGTTTTTGGTTATAGCCTGGTTTCTAAAATTTTCTCCTGGCCACAGGCTGTGTGTGTGTGTGTGTGTGTGTGTGTGTGTGTGTGTGTGTGTTTGGTTCTTTGCTAACTGGAGCTGGGGGCTGGCCATGTGTTGGCAGGTGACAGGCTCCAGCCCTATGGGAAGCACTGAAGGGAGAGAGGCCAAGCTCAGGGTGAGGGTTCCTCAGAAAATGCCAGTGCTGCCCTGCTGCTGCTCTTCCCTTTCCCAATCCCTGTGTGTTCACTCCCTGCCAGCCACAGGCACAGGACTTACGTAGGAATAGAGGAGGTGGCTGTTCAGAACTGCCATCTGGAACAAGCAATCACCTGACTCCACACCTTTAATGCTTTGTACATGAAGAAACTGCACAGCAAGAGCTGTGAGGTTCCACAACCTTTGGTGTGAATCCCTGCTCTGCCTTTTCCTGTGTTTCTATAAGTTTTTAACGTGGACATGGCACACTTTACTGGGTGCTCATGACACTTAAGTCATGTATAAAACATTCCTAGGCCAATTTTAAGTTCGTTTTCTTTTCTTCTTTTCTTTTTTTTTTCTGAGAAGAGAGAGAGAGGGACTGAGAGAGAGAGAGAGAGAGAGAGAGAGAGAGAGAATGGATGTGCCAGGGCCTCCAGCCACTGCAAACAAACTCCAGATGCATGCACCACCTTGTGCATCTGGCTTACGTGGGTTCTGGGGAATTGAACCAACGTCCTTTGGTTTAGCAGGCAAATGCCTTAACTGCTAAACCATCTCTCCAGCCCTTAAATTCTTTTCTAATATATATATATATATATATATATATATATATATATATATATATATATATTTTGATTTGAGAGAGAGACAGAGAGAAAGAGGCAGGCACAAGGAGAGTGAGTAGGGGTGTGCCAGGTCCTCCTGCTCTGCAAATGAACTCCAGACTCACTTTGTGCATCTGCCTTCACGTGGGTACTAGAATCAAACTCAGGCCATCAGGCTTTGCAAACAAGCACCTTTAACCACTGAGCAATCTTGCTTTAAGATACCTTGTATATATTTGAAAAAGTTGCAGTCATTGTTAGTGACCAAATGCAGTGAAGAAGGCCAGAGGTAGGACTGTGAGTGCCTTGTGCAAGCCACTAGCCAATATTACCTGGTATCAAAAGCGAGGTCTCTTGTTATTGGCTGTGTGGAGCAGGAGAGGGTGTTGGAGGGAGGAGGCATATTTGTCTATGTCCAAGATTGAGAAGAGCCTTTTCTGGGGAGTTAGCTAAGATGTTGAGTTTAGGACTATCAATACCAAACCTACCTATTAAAGCTAAAATGACTCGTCTTTATAGTTTTAGGATTTATGAGTTTGTACCTGCTCAGTCAGATAGAGGCACATGATGCTATTAATGTTGTAGGTAGGTTTTTTTTTTTTTTTCTATCTATCGTTTCCCTCCTACTGTCCCCATTCTACTGAGGGCCCTCCTCAGTGGGATTGCTGGTATTTTCCATGGGGTTGTGGGTTATGGGTTGTGAGAGCAGCAGTGTGTCATTGTGGGGGAGGAGGGCAATGCTTTTGGATATTCCCTCCCACCCTGTGGTTCTTACAGTGTTCCTGCCCCCTCTTCTGCAGAATTCCCTCAGCCAACGTGGGCGTATTTGAAGTCTACTTTAGTGTGGAGCTCTCAGCAGCTTCTGGACTTCTCTTTTTGGTAGGTGTCTAATGTCCTCGGTGCCTGTCTCCTTCGCCCTGGTGTTGGCTGTCAGGCTCGCCATGGAAGCGGCACTCTTCCTCATCTTGCGAGTTCCTCTGTGCAAGGGTGGCTTATCTCTTCAGTTCACGTTGCCTTGCTGAAGGCTTGCAGGGTCCCAGCAGCCGCACGTCACTGGCAGGGGAACCGGGAGCGTGGGCCTGCCTCAGCTACACGTGCACAGGGTCCTCATAGTAAGGCTTCTTGTTTTCTTCTTACCCTGCGTGATTATTTGAATGTGATAGTAGGAATACATGGCCGCGTGGACCTAGATGTTTTATTAAAATCAAAGATTGCAATTTGGGCCTCCGGTCTTCTGCCTGGAGGAGGTGTGTTTGGGAGAAGATCTTGATTCCAGGCCAACAGTGTGGCGAGCGCAGGCTGAGCTCTGGCTGCTTGTGTTTTGTGGTGCTGGCTGTTGGGGAACATCTCTCTGCTTGGATCTATGAAAGGGAGCCAGCTTCTTCTGCCATTGGTGGTGTTCCCCTGGACTCTGCAAGCCTGACACAAATCCCTTCCTCCCATTAACTGTCTGGTTGGGTGTTCATCCCAGCAGCCTGGAGCTGACTGCAGCACCCTGTAATGATCACTGTGGAGTAGATTACGTCAGACTTTTTCAGTACCCAGAAAATGGTCATGCCATAGGCTCACCTTTACCTTTGGTCATGGATTCCCGTCAGGCGTTAGTGTCAAGCCTGTCACCCTGTAAAAACTTGGTTTTCTCTAAAGGACAAATACAAGCTGTTTCTTTGGTGTCCTGAATTTCTAGAGTTTACCCAAATCATGATTTTTCTAAGTATACAGAGCTGAAAACACCAGAAAAAAAAAAAAAAAACTTTGTTCTTTTATCTCTGTGGGGATTTCCCCTGGTGTCTGCGATCTACAAGGCTCTCTGCACAATGATGAGCCAACTTCTTTCCATGCAGCTTGAACCTCACCTAGCCCGCTGAGTGGGCAGGGCCGTACTTCAGTTACTCATTCCAGGAACATCAGAATGAGGTCAAGAAATGGTGGCTCTTGCCTGAGCTAGAGGGAGTCCTTACATCGGGGGGGGGGGGGAGTAAAAGAAATGGTTGCTCTTGGTTGTGGTTTCTGTATATTCCAGGAATACATAAAAATGAAAAGAGTTGTTTTTCTGACTCCAGTTTCAGAAATAGCATTAGAAATTCTATCTTGAAGACATTTCTGAATTCCATCCTTGGGTTTGTTTGCTTGGGGATTTCATACTTCCAAAGCAACATATTTTTGAATTTTTTCATTTGTAAACACAGAGAATATGAGAATGGGTGCACCAGGGCCTCCTGCCACTGCAGACCGATTCCAGATGCATACACCACTTTGTGCACTTGGTTTTATTTGGCTACTGGGAAATTGAACCCAGGCTTTCAGCCTTTGCAAGCGAGTGCCTAACTGCTGAGGCCCTCTCTGGCCCCTGACCAACATTTTTTTTTTTGCTGTATTTACGTAACTCAGTATTTATTCTATTCAGGACTTCAGTTTTTCCTGTTGGAAGTCTCTGTAAGGGTTTAAGACATTTCTCTGTAAGTATAGGTGACAGCTTCTCGCCTGACATTTTGTTGCTACGTTGCTTCCTTTGCAAGTAGTTCGCACAACACTTTTCATGTCTTTGCATCGTGCATGAATTTTGCTTCTCTGTTAGGTGTTTCGGATGGCGGTTTTGGCTTGTGTTTGAGGCATTGTGGCACGAGCTTCTGGAAGCTGTATGCGGGCATCTTTCTTTATCATTCTCAGGAGCACGCCACAGCCAGGACTGGTGTCTTCAATCTCTCTGCTGGCAGCAGCCTCAGGAAAACGCTTCTGGAGCTAATCAAAATGATGTTTTAAGAACACTCCATATGAATTGAAAATTAAATGTGAAATTAGAGTATCTGAGCTAACCAGTCTCTCAGAGTAAACAATGCATTGAATTCTCTTCTTCCAGGAACCCCTCGGTGTGGATCTTCACATTCCAACCGTTCCAGGTGTTGGTTCTCACATGCCTCTGTCCCTTGTTCATGTAGTATACACAACTGTCACTCAAGACCAGCTGCCAGGCCATCTTGATGAATACCTTTGTAACCTTTTTGTTAGAAGGGTTCCCTTCTGCATGCATAAATGGAGTGTGTGTGTGTGAGAGAGACCACATGCGAGAGAGAGACAGAGACAGAGAGACTGTGTATATGTGTATCCATTTAGTAATAAATAAGTGTCCTTTAATCTTCCCGCCCAGTGACTTTTCCACTGGACTCTGCTTGTTAAAGGCAGAGCAGTGTTGGTTTCTCCCATACTTCTGGTATGAGCCATTCCTGTGGGCTTCAGACAGTTTAATATGCAGTTCACTGGGCAGAGAGGGCAGCACCTTCCTTTACCTCATTCTCAGAAGCAAGAATTAGCATTTTAGGAAAAGTCCTTGAACAGGGGAAGGATCTGCTGTATGAAGACAAAGTAGTGTAAGGAAGATAATTCTTATGAAGTACAGTCTGTTCTCCTTGCACTTAACTGAGCTCACAGAGTGGGAGCTGCACGTCCTTTGGTGGTGATGGATCAGATATTTGGGGTAACGTGTGCCTTCTGTGTCTTTGTGTATACCTTTATGCACATTTTCAGCATGTATGTCTGCTCACCCACTCAAAAAGAATACTCAGGACCCTATCCTCTGAGCACACACGTGTGACATGAATCAAGCAGCCTCTGAGCTCAGAAGACTGGTTAAGTCTACCCAATAACCATAAAGCTTTACATGAAGAAATCATTGTGTTTTATGGGCAAAAATTTTGTGGGTGACAATTTCTTTTGGTTCTTTGAAGATGTGGCTGTGTAGGAGTGTTTATATTTAAAAATGAATTTATTTCTCTTTCTTTCTCTCTCTCTGTCTGTGCATGTGCATGCATGTGTGTGTATGGGCACTCCAGGGTCTCTTGCTGCTGCATTCGAATGCCTGTCCAGCTTTATGTGGCTGGGGAATTGGACCCCAGATCAGCAAGCAACCATCTTTAACCTCTGAGATGGCTCCCCCGTCCCTAGTTTTATTATTACATGAAACTTATTTGTATCCTGTGTCAGTTATTTGCCATTGTGGCAAAATCCCTGAGGAAAACAGCTTCCAGGAAGAAGACGTCATTTTGGCCCCTGGTTTCTGAAGTCCTTGTCCATGGTCAGCTAACTCCACTGCTGTGGGCCTGAGGGGAGGCTGAAACATCATGGTGGTAGGTAAAGTACGGTGGGGACAACATCTTACCCTTAAGGTGCTCAGGAAGCTGAGAGTTCAAGAGGGGTCAGAGACAGGATGTGTCCTTCGAAGGCGTGTTCCAGTGACCTACCTCTTGCAGGGTGCCACCTCCCAGTGGTGCCACCAAAATATAACTCTAGCAGTGGTTCTGGTGAAGTTAGAACCCTCATGATACAGAGACTTCCCGAAGGTTCCATCAGCTAACAACACAGCCTTTACCAAGCCTTGGGAGAGGGGCATTTGCATTCAAATCACAATATCTTTCCAAGATATTTTGTTCTTTTAACCTTCTTACAGTTTGTTAATAATTCCCATGTCTCGTCTGGGCCTCTGAACTTTGACATCTGGATCTGACTCTTTGGTTTAGTCATTACTTAACAGATTTAGAAACAGAATCTGTCAGGGCAGGAGTTTTCATTGTTGTTTAATGAATTTAAATACTCTCCCCAGAGGAACAAGCCTGATGGCTAGGATGCTTCTGTTATATTCAGTTTTTTATTTACTTACTTGTTTGTTTGTTTTGGTGCCCTCTACTTGGGAATTTACCAGGGAGTGAATGAATTGTGGCACCTGGTGCTGGGGGGCAGAGGAAGCCTTCCTTCCCCAGCACCAAGCACCGTGTGTGAGCCCCGCTGGTCTGCGTACAAGGCATCTAAATAAGGCTCTCCTAGCTGCTTGCTTGCAAATGCTCACCTAATTCAGGTCCTCATTGCCTGGTTCACGTGTGACCTTTAGACCAGCACCTGGGAGCTTGTTACCAGTGCCCCTGTCTTGTCTCGTCTCAGTCCCTGTCCACGCTTTGCTGAACAGCGCCTGCATGCCTGCAGGCTCCCCTCCCAGGCTGACTCCTGTACACACTCCAGTTTGAGAAGCAGGTTATTAAAAATACGCTGATTTTTTGTTTGCATTTATTAAAAAATACTTCTATTTCATTTTACTTATTTGAGGGGGTGGGAGGGAGGGAGAGAATGGGCATGCCAGGGCCTTCAGCCTCTGCAGACCAACACCAGATATATGTGCCACCTTGTGCATCTGGCTTACGTGGGTTCTGGGGTGTCAAACCTGGGTCCTTTGGCTTTGCAGGCAAGCACCTTGCCATGTCTCCAACTCTTGTTTTTTTTTAAGGTAAGTTTTTACTCTAGCCCAGGTGACCTGGAACTCACTCTGTAGTCCCAGGCTGGCCTCAAACTCACCACAGTGAACACCCCCTACCTCTGCCTCTAAGAGCTGAGATTCAAAGCAGCCATGCCACCACGCCTGGCTATGCTACCTTTTATTTCTGCTTAAAATCCCCAAAGGACTCATTAGAGAAATGAAATTGTTGTTATGCTAAACTGCTATTTGAAATCTTTGATTTTAGAGAACTTGAAACGTATAAGAGTAGGGAGAACAGTATAAATTCCTATGTCCCTGTCACCTAGCTTCAACACTTAGCAGTCAGACCTACACTGTTTATCTATAATCCCTATTCCCACCTTGGTTATTGTAAAGCAAATCCTCATATCTCTTTCCTTCTTAGAACAAATTCAGGTAAAATGCACATCATTTCTGAGCTTATAGCTTAGTAGTAAGTGCAGTCACATTTGTGCAGCCATTCTCAAGAAGTCTTTATCTTGCACAACTAAGGTCTAAATCTTGTCTTTTTTCCTTCTTACCATTGCCACTGCATCATGATCACTGCTCAGCACAGGTAGCATGACTAACAAATGTCTGGTGGCTGCTCGTGTTTCCCAGGTTGGTGTATTACTCAAAGACAACAAGACAGTGAGCTCAGGTACTGACCCAGGTGGTACAGTGAGGAAGATGAGGATGGGGAGAATGGGGGCTTTTCTCCTTTACCTGATGTGCACCAGACAGGATTTTGTATGAGGACTTTGTAATTTCCTGTTTTCTTTCTTCAGGAGTCAGTGTTGCAGTAGGAAGAACTCGGACTGTGGAATAAGTTTAAGTCAGAGTTAGTCATTGCTTTTTAGAATTTGTACATTTACCTCATGTTATGCACGTGGTTACTGTGAAACTCAAATTAAATAGGGATATCATAAAGCAATTAGAATTATCTGTTTATCTGTAGTTACAGTTCCCACACGTGTCAACCTCAGAGACACCAAGTTCAGAAAAGCATGTGGTAGGGTAGCCTGTACAATGTGATGTCATCCACGTGGTGTTCATTGCTTATGAACACACAGTAGTGTAAGTGTGAAAGTGTGTTTGAGAATAAGGGGAAAGGAATAGTTGGGTCTGTATATTTTAATTATTTTGGTACTTAATATGATAAAGTGTCAGGATGTACAAAACCCAGTTGATGTATAAAGTTTTGCATGTATGTTTGAAAATACAAGAGAAATATTTACAAGAAACTGACCAATTGATTTTTATTTATTTTATTTTTTTGGCATTATGTGTTTGAACTCAGGGTCTTGTGCAGTCTAAACACACATACCACCACTGAGCTGCACATCTAGCCCCTTGTTTTTGTTCTTGATCATATTTTTAAAACAGAACCTAAAAACAAGGTTAGTTTATGTGACTACAGTTTAGAAACTCAAATACTCAAAAATTTAGTGTGATTTTCTTTTTTATGCGCCCGCCTCCTCACAAGAAGCTAGAGACTGTGTATAAAAACTATGAAAATAATCGAGCTGGTGGAGTTAAGGATTTACAAAAGAGAATTCAGAGAAGTGTGGGTGTTGTCCATTCTCTAACTCCTCCTGTACCCTGATCTCCTTATCTGTAGACTTATCTGTAGGTAAGCTTCAAAGGCCTACAATAGTGGACCAGGGCAGTTTTTATTTGTATAGGAATTTATAGTTCTGCTGCTTCCAAGGAGGATTTGAAGTGGCCCCAGCTTGTTGTGGCCTTTAAAGCACCTTACTCAGAGCTACACACCTCTTTGTCACTTATTGTCATCCCATCTCTAGACAGCACCATGTCTGAGGCATTTGAGGCAGAGCCTGGTGTGGGAAAGATCCCGGAGCAGGGTCGTCTTGGAGACCTCGGAGGACTTCTGCCTCCTTAATTACCTTTCCCTTTAGGAAGACCTTCCTCACTTCAGAGTCTGCCCGCTGTGCATGCCTAGGCGACTGATCAGTGTTCCCATTATAATAATCCTTGCCTAGAGGGGGGGATAAAGGTCACAAATGTGATATTTATTCATGAGAGTGGAAGTGAACCCTTCCTGGCAGTGGGGAAGACTTGGGACTCTCAAACCAAAGTATGTGTGCTGGGTCGGGGAGTAGACATAGTGCTAATTAAACCATGGTGACAAAAACGATGAAATGTGCCTTGCCAAGAGCTTAAATAATAGGCTATTTGTCCAGCATCGAGACCTCTTGGTTGGGAATATTTTATTTTTGTTATAAAATTGAGCTTACAACTTTAGTCACATCATTCAGACTGCCCAAGGACTGTCTTTATTTTAATCTAACCTTTGCCAGTATGATTTCATTTCCCTCCCAGAACCGATTTTTGTCCCCTTAATCATATTTATTGCTCTTATCTCAACTCTCAAATATCTCTAATCTTCCAGAAACATATATAATTATCTTTTAAGGGTCTGCATTGCGCCAGATGTAGCAAAAGTCCTTCCTGACTGTTGCACGACACTAAATCTTTTGTATCCGGCCTCGCCTCTCTGAAATGGGATTGGTCTTCTGTCCTTTCATATCTCTGAGTGATTCATGAATTTGTCCACTCATTCAAATGCTCACCTGGTTTTTAATGGGCTCCTGGTTTTTGGAGGGCACTGGGGTGGGCACTAGGAGGAAGGCAGCCTCATGTGGAGGGGAACTGTGCCTATGCACTCACTTGTGGAGAGTCTCCATTTCGCTTGTGAGCTGTTACTTGACTTAGATAAGGTGGAACCTCAGCTTATCTCCACCCTCAAGATTGTAGTCTGCTTTAAGTGTAACCACAGCATATACTTAGAGGAGGCTTAACACTAGTGGAAAACCCAAGAATGATCTAGTATGTTGGAGTGGTGGGCGAGGAAGATGTGATTGGTTTAGAGTTAAGCAATGACATTAAGGAAATGCACTAAAAAGTAGTTTTTTTTTTTTTTTAATTCAGATTGTATTTGTTTGTGTATGTGTGCATGAGTATACCAGGGCCTCTTGGTGTTTGCATCACTTTTGGGGTCTGGCTTTAGTGGGTGATTGCTAAATTGAACCTGGGCTGGTAGGCTTTGCAAGCAAGTGCCTTTAACCACTGAACAATATTCCTAGTCCTTATTCATACACACACACACACACACACACACACAAAGAGAGGGGAGAGAGAATGAATGGACACACCAGGGTCTTTTGCAGCTGCCAGTGATCTTCAGAAGCATGTCCCCCTTTGTGCATCTGGTTTTACATTGGTTACTGAGGAATTGAATCTAGGCCATCAGGTTCTGCAAGCAAGATCTTAACCACTGAACTATCTCTCCAGCCCCCCTTCCTTATTATTATTATCTTATTTATTTTTAAGATGTTATTTGTTTGTTTGCAAGGAGAATGACAGAGAGAGAGAGAGAATGGGTATGCCAGGTGCTCTAGCCACTACAAACAAACTCCAGATGTATCCACCACTTTGTGCATCTGGCTGTATTTGGGTACTGTGAAGTTGACCCCAGGTGGTTAGGGTTTGCAGGCAAGCGGTTTAATCACTGAGAAATCTCTCTGGCCCTTATTTATTTAATGAGGTCTGGCCATGATGCCCAGGTTGATCTCAGTTTCCTAAGTTCAAGCAGTCCTCCTGACTCAGCCTCCTAGGTAGCTGGGACTACAGGTGTGTCCACCGTACATGCCTTACGATGGAATTTTAACAGCACTGCATGGATGACAGTGCATCTTGACTTTTTAGTGCCGTCAGTGTACTTTGGACCTAGCTTTCATGTGTCCTTGCAACTTTAGATAGCACTGACTCCTGTTCAGATTCTGAGTCATCCTTAGTGACAGACCAAGACTGAAAGGGCATTGTGATGACCCTAACATGATGGAGGAAGCTGGATGCCAGTGACCTCTCTATAGTCTGCTTAGTAATGACTTAACTTTGGAGCTGGAAGCTGATATTTTCCAAAGGCATCCCTGGGACTGTAGGTTCAGTGCACTGAACCCTCTAACCTGTTCCACATGTCCACCTGCTGTCTGGTGAATTCTAATGGGCCACTTCTTTACCTGTTTATTTTGAGATGTGCACAAGGATTTATGTCCATTAGTGAATACCAAACCTAACTATGAACTAAACAAAACTATCACTATAATTCCCTATACTCCAATAGCTCCTTACATTGATTTCTCACACTGCCTTTTCTAATCTAAAATATTGATTTTATTATTCTTTTTTTATTTTTTTTTTAAATCTTATTTATGAGCCGGGCATGGTAGCACACGCCTTTAATCCTAGCACCTGGGAGGCAGAAGTAGGAGGATCACCTTGAGTTTGAGACCACCCTGAGACTGCATAGTAAATTCCAGGTCAGCCTGAGCTAGAGTGAGACCCTACCTCGAAAAACCAAAACAACAACAACAAAAACAAACAAACATATTTATTTTATTCTATTTTAGAGAGAGAGAGAGAGAGAGAGAGAGAGGTAGATAGAGAATGGGCATGCCAGGGCCTCTAGAAACTGCAAACAAACTCCAGACACATGCGCCACCCTGTGCGCATCTGGTTTATGTGGGTACTAGAGAGTAAACTTGGGTCCTTCGGTTTTCAGGCAAGTGCTTTAACTGCTAAGCCATCTCTCCAGCCCATAAATTATAAATTTTATGTCAGTTTCTTACTCCTGTTAGGATACAAGCAGATGTTCTTATATTTTACTCATCAATATAATTTTTTTAAAAGTCATAAACATGACTTCTGTATAAATGTAAAGGAAGCACAGCTCAAATTTAATCCATCAAGGGGGAAACTAGTAGGAAGGCAAAGCTGGCTCAGAGTTTGAGTGTGCAGTAGGCTGTGGGCTAACCATAGCACTTACTGAGACAGTATCACTAGGCTGGGACACAGAGCTGGGGAATGGCCTGTAGCACAATAAAACAATAACACTTAGCGCTCTTACTTCTATCACCCGGAGCAATCATACACCTAGAAGGAACCCAGATTTAACATGTAACTACACAAGGTCTGAACTCTAGTCAGTGGCAAATAACAAGTCAAACACAGGTAACATCACTTAGAGAATCGAGTAATGCTCCCTTTGGCATTGAGCGGACATACTGCTTCCTTTGGCTGTGTTTCCAAGGGTTGTGTGTTCTCTAGTAACCCTGGTGCCCTCGCACTTAGCCCAGGAGCATATGCCTCCATCCATTTGGTTGTTGCATTTAATAACCACTGAGCACCAGTGTGTGCCAGGTGGCAAGGTGGCACTAGAGATGCAGGATAGAATGGAGCAGAGGGTCCGTACTGTTGGAGCTCAGTGGCTGCTCCTTTAACACCCTAAAAGGGGCAGGAGACAAAGGTTCTGATTAGGAGAAGCAAGAGGAAATGACTTTTATTTTTGGGTTCACTGTTCCAGGGCTTAAACCTAGCTATCATGTAAATATACGGAATGACAGCCGGAGGCCACTTCTTTGAGGAACACAAGTAGAGAGGCCTTGGTGGTTTTACTTGACTTCTGTGCGTCTGGCTTCACAGGGTTGGTCACCCTGGGGCTGGCCAGGGCTGCCATGTCTCCTCTCCGTCCACAGCACAGGTGTGCTAGTCTCTGGTCTCATCAGTTTGCAACATTAGCTTCAGTGAGTTCTGTGGCCAAGCTCTGCCAGCCAATCTGTTCTTCCCCAGAGGGGCTTGGAAGCTAGCAGAGAGCTCGAACTCCCTAGCTGTTTGTATAGTTTTCTTACCACAGGTTTATACATTTATTTAGGGTGCTGTGCACGTTCATCAGTCTACTTTCCTAATTTCCTAAAACAGTAGAGGAGGTGAAGGCTGCCATTTGTGTTAGAGTCACAAAACAACAAAGAACACCTGAAGGAGCCCTTGAGTTCTTCTAGCTTCTGCCACTTCCAGCTAATATAGGCAAGAAAACGGAGGCGCAGAGCAGCCAGTAGTCTTTGTTTCACAGTAGGTCACTGGTTCCAAGACTTTTGTCCAGTTTGGGTTTCTTTCTCTGATTCACACCCACATCTATGCGTAAGAGACAGAATTCCCCCTGAGAGGACAAAGGGTACTTATGGACTGTGTTCACATCTTTATGTTTGTTTAAAAGACATCCTTGGGCTGGAGAGTTGGCTAAGCAGTTAAGGCGTTTGCCTGCAAAGCCTAAGGACCTGGGTTCAATTTCCCAGGACCCACAAAAAGCCAGACACACAAGGTGGAGCATGCATCGGGAGTTCATTTGCAATGGCTGGAGGCCCTCGTATGCCCATTCTCTTCCTGCTTCTTTTTCTCCCTCCCTCTCTCTCTCTCTCTCTCTCTCTCTCAAATTATAAAAGACATCAGAGCTGGGCGTGGTGGCCGACGCCTTTAATCCCAGCACATGGGAAGCAGAGGTAGGAGGATCACCATGAGTTCAAGGGCAGCCTGAGACTACATAGTGAGTTCCAGGTCATCCTGAGCTAGAGTCAGGCCCTACCTCCAAAAACAAAAACAAACAAACAAACAAAAAGACATCAGAAATCCTTTTGATATCATAGCATCTAGAGATAATTATAGTGAACTTCTTTTCAGATTATCTTCTATATAAATATGTATCTCCACATTTGCATATATGTCTTTATAATGTTCAGTAAATGAGAAGAGCAATGCTTCCTCATGATTGATTTTTCTTTAATCTTAAAAAAGGTTGTCAGATTATTTTAAGTATAAGTGAAGATACTTTCCTATTTGTATTTTACTGGTACAGCATATTTCTAATAATGCAACTTAAACTTCTAATCTTTAAAGACAAGCATAGCTACAAAGGCAGGTTATATCTTTGGTATAGGCAGATGGATGACTTCAGAAGCATGGCACCCTGGTTTCTTTTGAGGGAGGGCTGGTGACAGTTGCAGGTAGTACATTCCACTGATGGTCCCTGCCAGCTGTCAGCTCCCTGGGGCTCTGCTGCTTCTTGCTGTTTGCCTTGGGCTATGCCTTTCCTGGGAAACCCACATGTAGAGATGGCTGGTGACAGGCAAGGCTGAGGGGGAGGCTCACAGGGCCTACGCTGATTTGGCTTGCTTTCTCTGTCTGACCTTCTTTTTTATAAAATATTTATTTTCATGAAGGGAGGGAGAGAGGGATGGAGAGAAAGAGAAAGAAAGAATATGAATGGGTACACCAGGGCCTCCTACACTGCATATGATCTCCAGATGCATGTACCACTTTGTGCATCTGGCTTTACATGAATACTGGGGAATTGAATCCAGGCTGTCAGGCTTTGTAAATAAGTGCCTTTAACCTGCTGAGCGATCTCCCCACTCCCTCTCTCTCTCCTCTCTACCAGGGTGGATCCCATGGTTTCCTTGTCTTATAGAGAGCTCCACAATGCTGGGATGAACATCCAGCCAGACACAGTTTTATGGGAGGAAGGGATTTGTTTTCAGCTTACAGATCCAGAGGAAGTTCCATCAATGGCAGAAGATACTGGTTCCAATTCATAAATCAAGCAGGGAGAGAAAAACCACTACCAGCCAGCAAACATTGAAAAAACAGCCAGCACAAAGTGGCAGCAAGCAAGACCCCACCACAGCTCAAACTTCTTTGGCATAGTTTGGGACTAGAAGTCAGATCTATCCCCAGTGATCCACCCCTTGTAGCAGGAGTCTGCCTGCTAGGGGCTGAGGCTGCAAACCCAACTTTAATAACACACCTGAATCTATGGGGAACATAGTTTCAAACTGCCACACCTTGCCTTCCGCTCCAGCTCTTCCTCCCCTTCTGGAAGCCTGCCCTGTAGCAGTGATTTGCTGCTCTTTGTTGATCCTTCCAGAGCCCCTTGCTGGTGAAGCCCCAGATGCCCAGTTCTCAGGGTCTTCTAGTCCATTCCTCTTCTCTAGCAGCTCATGCTCTGCTTCTCTTCCCCATTCCAGGATTGACATTTGAAGAATTTGGCCTTGGGCAGGTGCCCAAGCTGACTGCTTTGTGGTTGTAAGGGAACATTTAAAAGTCTTTTTTTTATTTTTTTGCTGTGGATATTCTTTGCAATGAAAACCCATTTTAATTGTTTATGACATTAATCAATTAAAGATTAATCTGCTTTGGGAGTAGTTTCTCTGAACATTGAAAGCTTCTAAGAATTAAGTAGAGATTTATTTATTTATTTGTTTTGCTTCCAGCAGATGCCCTGCTCCGCTGCTGCTGTCTGTTTCTGACCTGCAGTGAGACAGCTGGCCTCTTCTCAGAGCTCTTCTATTGGCACAGCCTCTCCACTGTCAGTATTTCCCAGCAGAAATGATCGTCTGTCTCACTAACGTACGAGGCAGGCACGTGGGGGATGGGAATGTAAAGGAAGTAGAGGATGCCTTTTTGCAGTCTGAAAGAGCTTTGTCACCGCATTTGCTTGCCTGGTCAGCTGGGCCAGTAGTGAGGGCAGGATGGACCCTGCCCCTTCCCACGCTCTTTAGTTCCCTTTGGAGACCTTGGTGCCAAGTCTGTTGGTCTTGGCATCCAGCTTCGTGAGCGCTACATGTCCTCTGTGCCCCTGGATCTCTTCTCCCATAGCAAAGACCTGTAGAGGTGTTACCCAGTGCTTCTTTGGCACCCCGTTCTGTCTCCTTCTTGGGGGGAGTGGTGCCCTTTAGAATTACGCTGAGTTGGTGATCAGTGTTTCATCACAGAGTGCCTACTAGCATGTACCTGGCTTTGACGAGTAGAGTTGGGGTTTTCACAATGAAATCTGTAAGGCCTGGTTCCTAGAAATACAAGGATTCAAAGGCTCACTTACTTAATGGATGTTTTTAGAGCTCAAACTGTACTAAACAAGTTACCTTTTCAGGACAGGGCACATTGGACCAGAAGATGCTACTAAATTAGTCTTTATTCTATAGGATGTAATAGGCCGAGACTCAATACCAAAGAAAAATTTAAGCTTTTTATTTCTTGTCCAATTTTCTCAGTAGGGGGAGAGAGGGCTGTAAAGGCGCTCATCTGTGTCCACTTTTTAAAAGACGCAGCCCTGACACTGAATGTGCCTGGGGGAAGAGGACTTACAAGTAGATAATACACCACCGAGTCAAAAAGCCTTTCAAGCTCATTTACTTCGCTGCCTTCAAGAGAACAGGAGGAACTGTTTGAGGATATTGTGCAGACAGTTCTTCCTACCCAGCCTTCTCCTGTGTCATGCTGCCCCTCAGAGCTTCCAGAATGCTTTGTTTTCGTGATGTGAAAGGGAGGTGTGGTAGTTTTCTGTTATTGTGACATGACAAAGAACCATAGATAATCAATGTAAAAAGATGCAAGGTTTGGAGTGGTTCATGGCCTCAGAGGTTCAGTCTATGACCTGCTGCTTTGAGCCTATGGTGACCGGTACCCCTTATGGTGGGGGCCTGTGGTAAAAGGAGGGCTGTTCACTTTGGGTTGCCTTGAGCCTATTGTAGCCAATTCCTTATGGAGCCTGTGGTGGACAGGGGCCTGTTCACATTGTGGCAGACCAGAAGCAAAGCAAAGAGACAACAAGAGGTCAGGACTTTCAAGATCCCCTTCAAAGGGAGAAACTTCCTTCCATGACTCTCATTTCTTACTGGTTTCACCGCCTCACAGGAGTGACACAGGCTTTAACACATGGGCTTTTGGGGGACATTTCATATCTAACTATAGTTGAAGGTGATGATTTGTTTGGGAATTATAAATTCCCCAAAACTTGTATCTTTGGCCCTTCTAAATTTTGACAACAAAAAGTGCCGTTCAGAGTTTAGACACAGTCACTTGTATAGAGAAAGGTGTGTAAAATACCTGCGCGTGAACCCCAGATTGTCTTTCTCAGGCTGGGTGGCTGTGGGGTCACTCAGCGTTTACTGTTCTTAATAAAGACACATCTGAGAGGACTTGGGATAGATTTCATGAGCAAACATTGGATAACTGTAGAATCAACATAGCACTTACTAATGTGTGTGCACAGTACGTAACTCTACATGCCCAGTGTGTATTTGAGTATTCATAGATGAGCAGAGGGTACTTGGGAAGGTCTCTGAAGTCTCGTGGGAGTATGTTGTCATGGCCATTTCAGGGTTGCTGATAGAGGTTTCCAGGGAAGCCTTTTAGGTGAGCTGGTATTTGGAATGGTCAGAGCCTGGAGTAGAGAGGCGGGGATTACACGAACAAAGCTTCAGATGTTACCAAAGTAAACATGTGAACTGTTTGGTGAAGTTTGAGGTAATTCTGAACTCTTACAAATGACTTGACCAGTTCATTACTTTGAATGCTCATTAGATTTAAATATATATATATATATATATATATATATATATATATATATATATATATGACTTAGATGGTTAGGTGTGTTCCTTTACAGTTTATAACCATCTGACATGCTTTGAGAGTAACTACAATGCTAAAGAATAGATATGATCATCTGGGGGAATTTATTCTATCTCCTAATTTAGAAGCCTAAGAAAATGTAGGCATCAAATGAAGGTCTTTGTGCCATCCTCCAGTCCTGGCTAATACAATTCCTATTGTAACTTAGGGTCTTGAGGATGCTTCAGATCTTGCTCTTCACTCCTCTCTCTCTTTCCTCTTCCATCACTTTCTTTTTCTCTTTCATGTGTTCATCCATAAACATATTAATCATTCACTGTGGGCAGGCAGTCAGTCATGACAGCCCTCTCCTTTTGAGTCTCATTCAGTAAGCAGACTTTCAATTCCAAAGAATAAATACCAGGTGCCATAAAAGTACTTAGCTAGGAAATGTACTGTACTGGTTACCTTTGCTGGGAAGAAGGATTTCAGAGGGGACATCACATCACAGCAGGGAAAGCATAGTGGTTGGAGCTGGTGGCAGGAGCTGGCAACTGGCCACATCACATTGGAGCAGCTCAGGAAGCAGAGGAAGACTAGAAGTGAGGGGAAGGTATACCTCTGAAAAGCTTACCCTTAGTCACTCACCTCTGCCGCCTGTTCCAAAGGTCTCATAATTACCCAAAACAGCAACACCAGCTTGGGACTGAGTGTTCAAACACATGAACCTGTGGAGGACATTTCATATTCAGTCCTGTAACAATCTCGCCCCAGTTTGTGATTTTTTTTTTTTTTGAGAAAACTAGATCCTAAGGGGACAATGAATGGTATAGGAAGTAATGAGCCCAACAGAGGAGAGACAGAAAGAACATGAAAGAAAGATATGTTCAAAGGTGATATGCCCCAGGAATGCTGACTCCTGGCCAACCACAGCTTCCTGTTTGTCTAGACAGTGGAGTGCATGGGGAAGTGGTAAGACATGAAACAGAATGCTGGATAAGCAAGAACCTTATGTCAACTCAGGAGATGGGGCAGCATCCTATGTCTGTGGAAGGGTTTAAGCAAAGGAAGACAGCTGTGGCTGTAGTGTTAGGAACAGTTTGAGCACACTAACAAGGAAGACTAGGTAGGGCTGCTGGATGAGTTACTTTACTCATTGCTATGACCGAATACCTGACAAGAAGAAGCAGTTTAAGTAAAAAAAAAAAAAAAAAAAAGGTTTATTTCTGCTTTACATTTGGGGGAGCGGGCATTTCATTGTGGCTAGAGAAACTGGCTAGTCATATTGCATGCACAGTCAGGAAGGGAGGGGGAGGGAGAAAGATGAGGGGAGGGAAGAGACAGGCTTCACTTCCTAAAGATTCCACAACTTTACCAAATAGCACCGCCAGCTGGGGACACACTATTCAAGTGCATGAGCCTATCTGTGGGAGACACTTAACAATCAAACAGCAAGGATGTTGCAGTCTTCCAGGAGGGAGGAATTACTGGAGTAAGAGCAGCAATTATGGAGAAAATGGAACAGATTCAAGAGATAATTAGAAGGCAAAAGTGAGCGGAGTTGATGTTTGATGTGAGTGGCAGAAGAGATGCAGCAATCCGAGATGACAGCTAGGTTTCTTTCTTGGAGCAGACCGCGTGGAAGCTATTCTCCGAGGAGTACGGTTAGCCAATGGGAGCAGCTCACCGGATGCGAGGGGGGTTAGTACTGGTCCTGTGGACTTGGCAGTGTCAGGGAACCATCCAAGGAATGATACTCACATTCTACCTTTTCCACAGGGTGATTAGTACAGGAGTAAGAACTGTAGGGACTTGTGGTTTGGCAAGGGTCTATCATTTTGCATGTGAGGAAACAGGAGTAGAAAGAGATGACTAGCTTGCTTAGTGTCACAGCACTCACTGGGAGAGCTGGGATTAGTCCTGTGTCACCAGTATCCTTCTAGGACTATTGATGATTTAGTAGCCTGTAGAAAACACAGAAATAAACCCATGTAGTCACATTATCCCTTGCCCGGAAAAAAATGTCTGATGATAAAAATGACATAAATCCATGTGGGGACCATGCCCCATTTGCACCTCATTTGACTCCATCTGCCCTGTTTTCACATGATTATGGCGACTTCGTTAGGCAAGTAGTTGCTTAACACAGTGGAAAGTCTTAATTGCTCTTTAATAGCTATGTACAGAGGGAAAGTCAGCTTTAATTTAGTTTAATCATTTGGGTGACTTTTGAAAGTTTATTTTAGTATACCATTTGTGTATCCATAAAGTAAATAAATGTATATTTGTTACATTTCCATTTTTCGTTCCACAATTCACTCATACAAAAATATTTACTTTTAAAGTATTATTGCTGTGTAAACAGCAAATTTAATGAAAAATTAAAAATTTAAAATCCACCCACTGCCTTTCCATAACAACAATAACAATTTAAGCTTTATGTCCACACATCTTTTTCCTTGCATATCCATATGGTAACCCTAATTTACATTTTTCTCTCTCAACGTTTTCATCAAATATTTTCTCATGCTATCCATTCATCCACCCACCCATCCACCCACTCAAGCATGTGTTGGGTGTCTGAGTATCTTCTAAATGCCAGGTACTGCGCAGGGTGGGCTTATAATAGAGTCAGCCCGCTTGAAGCTGGCATTTGCAGAGTAGAGGAATGGCTGTGTGTCTAACCCAGTAAACAGGTAACAAATCTAATAGAAAAAAAAAAAATCTGGCCGTGAAGGCAGTCAACATGTTGCAGCATGTTCCTTCTGTGTTGTAAATGGAACACAACAGCTTTCTTGTTGTGAAACATTGTCTCAGTCAGGGGCTCGATGGGAAGCCAGGAGTCCATCCAAATGAGGATAGATGGAGGAGGTTTTGCACAACGATTACTTACAGAGGCGTGCTCGGAGGCTGCAGGATGGTACTGCCTCAGTACTAGTGGCTGTCAAACACTCACAGGCCCAGTGATAACCCCTGGGGGTGGGGAGGGGAGGGACAGCATTTTGAAATGCTAAATGACATCATTAGGTATAGATTGTCACACTGAGAGGGTTGTTGAAGGAAACCTTCCCCAGTGGCCCTGAAGATAAGCTGGGAGAGTAAGTGTCTCAAGCTTACATTCTTCTCTTCCTCTGGTTTTTCTGCTGGTCTCTTCCTTGGCTTGATCTGACTAGAAGTCAGAAGTGAAGACAGCCTTCAGAGGACATCCATAAAGAGCAAGGAGTGAGGAGAAAGTACATCCAGATGCACAAACCAGCTGTCTGGAACAGGCAGAGAGTGGTTAGTACTGGTCCAAGGTACTTTGCAGAGTGTTTGTGACAGAAATCACCAGATAGACAACTTTACCTTGTAATATTCTAAAGCAAGTGCAGGGAGAGAGAGCCGGACGGTGGGATAGTTGTTTTGGTAAATGTTGATGTTCAGGGATGTATTTTACTTATTTTTAACACTAGTCAGTATGAGGTCTCATTGCCATATGCTTTTCAGGTTCATAATATGCTAGGTCTTGGTACAGTGGCCCTTGGCTCTATCTGTGGTCCTGAGTCATTCACTTATTTGGCCATTCATATAGCAAATAATTCCTCTTCTTTTTTTAAAAAAATAGTTTATTTGAGAGAGAGAGAGAGAGAGACAGAGACAGAGACAATGGGCATTCCAGGGCCTCCAGCCACTGCAGAGGAACTCCAGACACACGCGCCACTTTGTGCCTCTGGCTTAGGTGGATCCTGGGGCATTGAACCTGGGTCCTTTGACTTTGCAGGCAAACACCTTAAGCGCTAAGCCATCCCTCCCTCCAGCCCTTTCCTCTTTTTTTTTTTTTAATTGAGGTACAGCCCCTGCTTTGTAGGCACAATCTTTTGTGTTTAGCAGGAGGCTCCCTTGTGTACTTCCCACTCACCTCTAAATAATACGGGGACTTGTGTACTAGCATTTCTGATGGTTAATCGCCATTGGTAACCTGGTTAGATTAAGACACACCCAAGGCGTTATTAATGCATATGTTTAGGAATGTCCGTGACGGTGTAATTGAAGAGGGGAGAATCGCCCTGAATGTGGGTCCCGGGCAGAATGAACGGGAGAAAGGAAGGGCAGGAAAGGCCACTGAGTACTGGCGTTCCTTTTCTCAGCTTCTTGGTCAGTGCTGTGGACCCAGCCACTCCCAGTTCCGTGCCCCTGCCGTGGTGGACTGTGTTCCTCTAAACTGCGAGCCAGAGTAAACCCTCCTTCAGCCCCAGAGGAGAAAAGAAACTAATAAAGGTCTTGGATCTTCATAGACAGGGCGTTGTCGTGTGCGCACGTGCGCTGTGTGTTTGTGTCTGGCTCTTGCTCTGTACTCTGTGTAGTCTTCCATGCTGTTTTTGTATATGGCAGAAGATCATGCTTTTCTTTGCTAATGTTCCACAGTGGGACATTCTTTTCCTGACATTTCTTGGGAAATTTGTTTCTTTGAATCCCGAGGGAAAAATCAGCGAAGAAATGGAAAGTGTATCGTAATTCTCCTGTGAGAATGAAGGCTTGAAGGTAGATAGACGGTCAGACATTGGTTGGAAGAAATCCCCTGACATCCAGTGGAGAGTTGGAACAAGTCCTTCTGAACAGGCAGTGAAGATGGAGTTTCGGGGAAGGGGTCGGCTGCATGTGGAGAGTGATCAGTCTCGCTGGCCCGTCCTCTGTTTAGTTCTTGCCTTGTGTTTGCTCTACTACTGGTTGTGAATCATTCTTGCAAGTTAATTAAAATTAAATAGCTTTTGTTCATTAAGTTCTTTAAACAGATTGCATGAATGGTGGGCTGCTAAATAGCACGTATTGGAAACTAAGTCGTTAACTTGGCAGTGTCAACATGTGATTCTGTGTAGTGCTGTTAACCTTGCTACATGTGATACTATTTAGCTACCACCTGGTAATTAATGTGCATTAGCATTTTCTGTGTTAGAATACTAAAGCTCTTTGACTTACAAGAGAGTTGATAAATCTCAGTAAAGTTGAAAATTTTGTCATTTACTCTCCTAATAGGCTAGTTTAGCTCACTGTAGTATTGGTGGTTTAACCTTCTGGTCTTGTGACTGATGGGAACTGCTGCCCATGTCAAGCATTTCAGAAGTGGCACATTGCATATTGCTGGCTTAGGGAAAGATTAGAACTCATTGGTATAGAATGTGTATTGCATTCATATCACTGTAAATTTGAAGAACTGTAAGTCAAACCACTATAAGTTGAGGACCTTCTGTTTGCTTTAACATATAGATCTGTATGAATAGTACAAGATGTAATTTTTTTAAATTTGTTTTTATTTTTATTTATTAGAGACAGAAAGAGGGAGAAGGGGAGAGAGACAGAGAGAATCTGAGCATGCCAGGCCCTCTAGCAACTGAAAACAAACACCAGATGCATGTGCCATCTTGTGCATCTGGGTTATGTGGGACCTGAGGAAGTGAACCTAGGTTCTTAAGCTTCATAGGCAAGTGCCTTAACTACTAAGCCATCTCTCCAGCCCCAAGATGTAATTTTTTTTAACTCACCAGTTTTGTAGATATATTAATAATGAATACAGAGTATATAGAATGTTATTTTCCTAATTTACTCAATTATGAATTTCAAAGATCTGCTAAGAATTTGGAAATACTTATGCTGTATACTATTCTTGCATGAATACACATTTCTTTTTTTCTTTACTTTTAGAGGGTCCATGCTTGGGATTGAGCCTGTGGCCTCACACTGAGGCATCCCTGTCCTACATTCCCATCCCTCCTGTCTGTTCTTTCTTTTTAAAATTATTTATTTGTGGGGGAAAGATAGAAAAGAAGAGAGGGGGAGGGGGAAAAGGTAGAATGGGTGCACCAGGGTCTCTAGCCACTGGAAATGAACTCGAGATCCATGTGCTACCCTGTGCATCTGACTTTACGTGCGTACTAGAGAATTGAGCCCCCATCATTAGGCTTTGCAGGCAAGCACCTTAACCACCGAGCCATCTCTCTAGCCCCCTCCTGTCTATTCTTGATGGACCATATGGATGTTTCAGGTTAGGTCTATAATGAAGAATGGTCGCCTGACTTTTTTTTAAACACTGGGTCTTGCTTTGTAGCCCAGGTAGATCTCAACTCATCATCCTCTATTGCCCAAGTAGCAGAGATTCTAGCTGTATGCCACCATGCCCAGCTAATGCTGCCTTGAACCTTTTGATGGACAGAGCCATTTGTTTCTTCTGGGAAGCAGTAAGCTTTTTGAAACCATCTTCCTTGTGTTAGGAAGCACTGTGCTTGGTGCGGGGAGGCACTAATGTACTGGGAGGGCCTCTGCTTCCAGAGAGTGAAGCTTACTCACAGACTGTGGCAACTGTTGGTGGGAACAGAGGTGGAATGGCTGGGGAGGGCCCAAAGGACGCTCTGCAGCTTCTCCGCCTTTGACATGGCTGAGCAGTCAGTGGGAGTGAGGTTAAGCTGGGCCCAATTTGGTCCTCCGGCAGAGCTTCTCAATTTGAGACTAGGTATGGGATGTATAGAGAGAGCTATGGAGTGAGCATGGAGCCCCTGAGCCTGCTCACTTCCGGCCTCTGGGTTTCCAGGGACTTTCCTAGTCCTGGACTTTTGTCATTTTCGCACTTTTACCTGTTGTGCATGAAGGCTCACACCCAAGTACTGGTAACTGCTGTCTGTGCTGTGGAATCATAACTGTTGTAGATGTGGACATCCATTGTAGCCATTGTTCAGGTGGGGGCATAAGACGGGGCTGGGATAAACAATAATTTTGCAGAGAGGGGAGGGGTGCACATGTTGCCTTGGGTGGGTGCCTTCTGAATTTGTAGATTTCAGTGCTTTGCTGAGCACTATCAAATTTGGCATAACTGGGCTTAAGTTATCAGAGAGCTACTGCAGAATCTTAGGCTGAGCCTCATCAAAAGAGCAGGGACCCAAGTTAGAATCTAATGGCACCATTAACGGCTTGGGTTTGCGAGTGCGTATCTTTATGTCCGTGAGTGAATGAAACCTCAGCTGCAGCCTCCATTTTTAAAGGTCTAGGGCAGGATCTTTCCTGCTGCCACATTATTGATTGTTCTGCTTTCTCTCAGGTGGTGTCAGGGCTTATACAGAGCTGAGCAGGAGAGCACCCGAGCCTGGTTCAGCTTCTGGATTCCATCCATTCCCTTAGGAGCTGCTAGCTGTGTCTGTATTGGAATGCTCAGCCACAAAGTCTCAGCTTTCCAGCCTTTTGATCTTCTGGGCCTCTGGGGTAGTTCTGGGAGGCAAACACTAAGCCCCTTTCAGTTTGCGCTACATTTTGGTTTGGTTTTCTTTAACTTTTTTTGTATCACAAATTGCTTCAAATCGTTTGGAACTAGGTGAACTTATATCTAATTAATGAGCTAATTTTCCTTGATCCAAATCCAAGTAGCCAGAAAGCTAGGCAAGGGCTATTTCTATACTTCAGTTATAAGTGTGGCAAACTCCAATCATGATCATAAAACACGATTGAAATGTTTAGGATATGTCCCAAGACCAGGTCAGGTGTACCCCAGTCTCTTAAACTGATTGTCTTTTGTTCCTATTTAGCACTATGTGATGTCTGTTTAGTCTCCAAGACATTTCTAGCTAGTAAAGTGTCTTTTTGAGACACTTTGAAATAGTTTGTATACCTAGCATGGCTCTATTGTTGTAGCTCCTGTGGTCAATAAAGTATAAAATTATCTGTGTGACACACATGAGTGACTCTAGTACTCAGGGGGCAGGAGGATAGAGTTCCAGGCCAGCCTGGGCTACACAGTAAGCCCCCGCTTTCTTTTTCTCTATCATTCTCTTTCAAAATAAAATAAAAGCACTGACTAACAGTGGTTAAGGACCACTTTGCTACTGTCTAATTCTCCAATCTTTTAAAAAATAGTTAATTCAATTAATTTATTTGTTAGAGAGAGGGGGAAGGGAGGGAGAGAATGGGCATGTCAGAGCCTCTATCCATTGCAAATGAACTCCAGATACATGTACCATCTTGTGCATCTGGCTTTATGTGGTACTGGGGAATCGAACCTAGGTCCTTTGGCTTTGCAGGCAAATGCCTTCATCGCTAAACCACCTCTCCAATCTTACCTTGTCTGTACTCTCTTCACTTTCTCTGCTCTGGGTTCCCTTGTGGTCCTTAAGCCTGTCTTACTCTTTTCTTTTTGTGTTTTTGAATCTCATGTAGCCCAGGTTGGGTTCAAACTTGATATGTAGCTGAGGATAAACTTGAACCTCTGTATCCTCCTCCCTGTTTCCTTTGCTGTCCTCTTAAGGACCACGCAGCCAGATGTAGATGCTATAGATGTACAATTTCTTTTCCTCTGAGAAGTGCTCTACATGACTATAACATAGAATGAAGGTTCCAGGTACCCTGTTTCCTGCCTTTGGAGTCCCTATCCTCACTCATTTCTATAGGGTGTAGCGTGTTTCTTATTACCGTGTCAATGGCAGGCTCGTGGCTTTGGTCTGAGCATGCTGTAATTCATTGCCTCTAGTTAGGTGCTTTCCTTCCTGTGGAACTGACTGCTGCTCCAAGCGCAAGGCAAGGTCAGGTTGTTGTAGAGGCAGAGAGACTGGTAACCAACAACTTCTGTTCCCCGCCCCTCTTGACTTCAAGGAATTATAGGACTCAGACCCAGAGTCTTCTAGCCAGGCGCCCCACACACATTCTCTTTTAATTCAGGAAACCTAACTGACCCTGGGTAGGGGCATCCACATTATGGGGCCCAGATAGTTGTATTTGGAATTTTTTCTAGGAGTTGGGGTGGGGCAGGATGCTGAGAGCTTCTGACTTGTGCTGGAGGCAACTCTGGGTCCTGGGCTGTCTTATTTACTGTGTTCAGTTTTCGTCCTGCCACATTATTCCTCCTCCTCTTATGTCGTTGCTCAGTGCAGCATGTTTGCTTTATTTCGTGGACACGGTTTCAGCTGGTGACATAGTCCGCAAACTCACGACATTGGCACATTGGCTTACCCTGTGCTTTGAATGGCTGTTTGCAGCTGGCCACCAAGACGGATCTGCCGCATCAGCTGATTTTCCATGATGATGTGTGGCAGGGAAGCAGCAGGATAGAGCTGCTCCTACAGTGTTAGGGATGCTAGAGTCCTTGCTTCCCTTGACACAGCTCACACCAACCTGTTCCTTTTGAAGACCAGAAAGTAGAGCCTTGCTGTATTTAAAAAAACTGCCTACAGTTCATGCTCCCCTCCCCCTCCCATGATTTCTTTCTTTGCCACAAATGGCTAATTTAATTAGGAATGGGGGGAAAATCAAGAGCTAGTGATATCTGTTTTCCATTAACTGGCAGTTAGCCGTTTCAACAGCAATAGAAACTTGCTCAAGTCAAGTGTGAAGTTATTGACTTTTGCCACTGGAAGTTCATGGGTAGAGCTGGCTCGTTCAGGAGTCAAGCGAGGAAACTGTCCTCATTTCAGTCCTTTCCCGCCTGTTTCCCACTGTACTTTGTCCATTTTCAGAGGTGTCCTTGTGGCCCGCTCCACATGCCTCTTGTCTGTTTCAAGTCTAAGGGGAAGGTGGATTCTCAAGAGTTTGACAGTGAAGGTACAATGTAAGCATGCACCTAGCCCTGCCTGAACTTGGCTTTCCCAGTGAGAATGGGAGGAGAGGTGGTGGACCACGGAGAGTCAGGAAGATCAGACTCAGGGCTGTTGGGGCTAGAAAGGGGTTAGCTTTCTGTCCCTGTGACAAGACTCCAGGTGACTTAAAGGGGAAAGGCTTATTTTGAAGTACAGTGCCAGAGGTTTTAGTCTGGTTGTATGATGCCATGGCTTTGAGCAACATCATGGCATGGTGCAGGAAACTGCTCACCTCATGGTAGCATGGAGCAGGAGAGACAGGGATTGAGGGAGGGAGGGAGGAAAGGGGAAGGGGGAAGGAGGAGGGCGACATGAGCTGCCATGTCCGTGGGGTCACAGTAGCTCCTTTCGGGAGCATGCCCCCATGCCCTGTGTTCCTTTCACCAGGCTCCTAGTTTTTCCACATTCCCCATTTCTACTACCAGCTGGGGACCAAACCTTCTGCATCTGAGGCTTTGGAGGATAAGTTAAGAATCAGGTCAGAACAGAGAGCTTATGTAAGGCCCATTTCTGGTACCAGTCACTGCATCAAAACTAGCTCAAAACCACCTAGCTGGTTTATCTGATGGTTCTATGAGTCAGAAAATTCGCCAGCCACAGGAGGGAGAGCCTAGCCAGAGCAGCGTTCAGGGTTCTAACCCTCTCCCCTCCCTTGCCTGTTGGTATGACTGGCTTGGCCTTTCTCGTAGCAGACCAGCCTAGACTCCTTACAGGGACCTTGGGGCTCCCCGAGCGACCGCTCCAAGAAATAAGCAGATGCTGCCAACGTCTTCAGTCTTGAGCTTGACAGCCAGCCCAGCTTCACTTCCACACTGCTCTGCAGACAGGCGGCCCCAGAGCCTGCGCGGCTCAGCAGCCTGGGTCTTAGTCTCTCCCCTGGAATGTGCAGCCTGGCTTAGTCACCTGATCATCTAGGCTTCTGGCCCAGGATCACACACCTGAGGCCCTTCCCTGAGTGATCCAGTTTTTCAGAGCTCCTCCACCTTTCTTTTCTTTTCTTACCTTTTTTTTTTTTTTTTTAAGAAATTGATTAAAAACAACAGTATCCAGGGCAAAATCCCATGTCCTAGGCTCCAGAATTCCTGTGCCCTCCCCCCACCCCATGATCTCTCCTTTACTCTGGAGCCCTGAGCCATTTGAGCCATTACCACCCCCAGGTGAGCCAGGGTAGACTGATTGCTCCCAGCAGCTAAGCCGCTGACATAATGCTGCCTGTCAGTTTTGAAGGCGCTGTTTTGCATCAGCCTCTGGCCACTAGGGCTCTGAAGGACTGCTTCCTCAGTAGCAGAGCCGGAAGCCGGCTTTAATTGTGCTGTGCAGCTTGGCTTGCTGTTGTGTTTACGCTCCACGGCCGGGACCCGGAGATGCTGCCGGGCCCTGAGCTGCCTCTGCCTCCTCTTACCCCAGCCTCTCCCATTCATTAGTAGGCCACTGATGCGTTTCTTTTTGAAAGTCAGTCATTTCATAACCTAACATTGCAGTGTTTTGGGGTTTATTATCTCCTTCCAACCTGCGGCTTCACGCCATCTGGTGTGCACATGTGCTGGAAAGGCAGCAAGGAGAGGAAAAGGAAACAGCCCTCTCCGTTCTCCCTTCAGTCCCTCTTGCATCTGGGAGGAAGGGAGATAGATGCGCAGCCTTTCTCCACGCGGGGCGTTGGGGGGGTGAAGGGGGGGTCAGAGAACAAACAAACTCTTCTAAAGATGAGAGCACCCTTCTATCCCGATCTCCCAAATGCCTGATGCTAGGACAGATTGTTTTTCCATCTTTATGTTTCATGTGCTCTTGCCTTGAAAACAAGCCGTCTTCATGGACAGGCAAGACAGTTGAGTTAATTTAGAATTCATTGATGACCAAACCACTTAACAAAGAATAAGTTACTCTACATTTCAGAGTTAAATGTGTGTGTGGGTCTGGGTATGCATGTGCGCATTCATGTTGCAATCCACTGTGCCTTTCATAGGTTACACAGGCAAAGAATGCCTAAAACAGGGTGGGCTGAAGAGCAGATTCAGGTGAGGGCATTAACATTCTTTTTTTTTTTTTCTTTTTTTTTTTGTCTTTCGAGGTAGGGTCTCACTGTAGCTCAGGCTGACCTGAAATTCACTATGTAGTCTCCGGGTGGCCTCGAACTCACAGCAATCCTCCTACTTCTGCCTCCTGGGTGCTGGGATTAAAGGTGTACGCCACCACGCTCAGCCATTCTTTTATTGTTTTCTCTTCTCTTCTTCTCCTCTTCTTTCTTCTTTTTGAAGAAGTTTCACTCAAGTCCATGACATGGCACTTACTCTGTAGTCTAGACTGGCCTCAAACTCACAGTGATCAGCTGCCACCATTTCCAGCTGTATTATTTTAAAAAATGTGTTTATTTGAGAGAGGGAGGGAGAATGAATGGGCATGCCAGAACCTCTTGTTCCAGCAAACGAGCTCTAGACACATGTGCCACTTTGCGCATCTGACTTTTTGTGGGTACTGTGGAATCAAACATGGGCCATCAGGCTTTGCAAACAAGTACCTTTAACCGTTGAGCCATGTCTCCAGGTCTTTGTTCTTGTATTATTTGAATGAGTTCTCGGAATCAGAGAAAAAGAGGTCTTAATTCAGGGCAAATATGATCTTACACATTGCAGTTTTAGAAGATCTTTAAAGCTGCTTTTTTTTTTTTTTTAAAGGTAGTCTTGCTATATACGCTAGGCTAATTCTGAACTCTTGAGCCTCTTGCCTCAGGTTTCCCAGTGCGGGAAGTATAAGCACATCTGACTCTGAAGTTGAAGTTGCTTTTTAACCTGAGTATTTGAGTGAAATTCTGAGCCCTTTTGATGAAGAATTAGAAGTGATTGATATTTAAGGTAAAGTCCATTGGAACACAAGGAGCAACTTTTCTGTTCTCAGTTTCTCGTGAGTCCATATTATCCTTATCCAGTGACTCCCTGAAGGAGGCAGATCTACAGTCATATACTGAGTGGGAAAGAATGGTGAGGTTAGAAGGTCAGAGGAGGTGTGGGAGGCTAGTAGACTAATTCTGCTCCTTTAGCTCCATTCATTGCCCCCCTTCAGTTCCTCCTTGATTCTGGACTCTTCCTAAGTTTAGCAACAAGGGTGTGGTTATCTTAGTCACTTGCATGAAGTTCTTCTTACTTTGAGATGAAAGAAAGCAGAATTTGCACTTTTTGCCTTCCAGGACAACTTTTGCCTACATAAACTGAATAATTTTTATTCATCTCTGTTGGTTCATTTTTCCCAATGTATGTGCCTAGAAACCCTTTTAGCGTGTTCCAGAGAACAGCAGAATATTGAAGGGTGACAGTAACCTGAATTCAGGAGACTGAGTGTAATCTTAGGTGAGCCTCTGACTTGCTCTTTTCCTAACCCCAGTACCTCCTTCTGGCCTCCTTGACTCTGCTCTATTGTCACAGTTGCTGTGGGAATTAAACCCAGTGCCACAGAGTGGTCTGGAAAGACGGGAGCCTGCCCAGGCTGAAGTTGTGTAGTTTTCTAGGAACGCTCACAGTTGTCAAGGGCTACACACCAGTGTCCCTGTGCGTCTCCACTGTTGGCTTCGTTTCTGTCTCTTTCTTCTCCATGTGCCAGAGTGAGGCGAAGTCAGTGAATGGAAATTCTAGTGCGGGAGGGAGGTGGAAAGCTTGGAGGTGTCTGTCTAGTGAGCATTTTGGGTGCTGCTAGCCCTGTGAAACTGTCAGGTGGGTATGTGACCATTGTAGGAGAAGTGGCATTCTTTAGCTGCTGTAAATGGAAATAGCTCAGTGCTTTAATTTTAGCCCTTGGAAGGCAGAGGTAGGAGGATCCCCATGAGTTCGAAGCCACACTGAGACTACCTAGTGAATTTTACATCAGCCTGAGCTAGAGTGAGACCCCATCTCAACCCCCCCCCCCAAAAAAATGGAGTTAGGGTTGTCTAAATATGCATGGGGTTTCCTGGGATAGTTCTTATAGCTTGTAAGTTTAATTTCATATGAATTTCTCCTGAACATGGTCTGATATACTTAGTAAATACTACCCTGTCTTGTTCCCTGGGATACACTTTCTTTTCAGAGACGCAGCACAGACAAAACCTTTGTAGAAAGCTTTTTCCTGATACCTGTTCTCACTGAGGTCATTCTCCTATCACTATTTATAAATGCTCTGTTTTTGTATCTACATTGATGTCAAGTTATAGCTTTACGTTTTGGGTGGATGATGTGTTTGCCCCTTTGGGTTACTATAATAACATAGCATAGACTAGAGAGTTTACAAACAACAGCTATTTACTTCTCATAGTTCTAGGCCCTGGGAAATCTAAGATCAAGGCACATCAGATTTGGTGTCGGGTGAGGGCCCATTGCCTGGCTCAGTGTTGGTCTTTTTTGTTGTGTTCTCACATGTCATAGGAATGTGAGGCCTCTTTTATAAAGGTGCCAATGTCGTCATGAGGGCTCAACTCCTGTGAAACAGTCGGCTTGCTGGGTTCCTCTTCTAATCCGATCGCCCTTACAGTTAGGATTGAAAACTGTCAATTTTAAGGGGGATTACAACATTCTGATTATAGTAGACATGGGGCTTTAAAAATTTTTTTTAAATTTTTTATTTGAGAGAGAGAAAGAGGGAGAGAGAGAATGGGCGCGCCAGGGCTCCAGCCACTGCAAAAGAACTCCAGATGTGTGTGCTCCCCCGTGCATCTGGCTTACGTGGGTCCTGGGGAATCAAACCTGGGTCCTTTGGCTTTGCAGACAAATGCCTTAACTACTAAGCTATCCCTCCACCCTGTCATGGAGCTTTTTAAGGGCAGAAATCACCTTTCTCTATGTCCTTAGGGCTTAGCAGATTTTGAAAATGTATTTAGCACCCAGTAAATATTTAGAAGCGTGTGGATGAGTTAAAAAGATTAAAAAAAAAATTCCTAATATTCCTTGGATCCTTGATCATGCCCTGATCATGGAAAACCTTTGCCAGTTCCTAAGAGAATTATCAAGTTCCAGCAATCCTGCATGCATTAATTTCAGGTTCATGTCTTTCATCACGGTCCAAGATTTTTCTGAGTTGCTCAATCTAGAAGTCTGAAATCAATGAACTGGCCAGCTCACTGTCCTTCCGGCAGCTTCAGACAAGTTTCTTTCCCCTTCTTGGCTTCTGGAGGTTTGCTGGCAGTCCTTCACATTCTCATCTCCCAGCTGCATTACTGCCCCCCCCCCCCCCCCATTTATAGAAGTTGAACTTATTTCCCAGTGCCACAGTGTTAAGTAAGAAGTGGGGCTTTAAAGAGGTTATTAGTTCATTTAAAAGTATTTTTTATCAATTTATGGGAGATAGCTAGAGAATGAGTATGGGTGCATCAGGGCCTCCTGCCGCTGCAAATAAACTACAGTCCCATGTGTACGTGGATACTGGGGAATTGAACCCAGGCTGGCGGGCTTTGCAAGCAAGCACCTTTAACCGCTGAGCCATAGTTTATTTTTGTTAGTAGGGTTAGAGCCCTTATAAAAGGGGCCCTGGGATACTTGTTTACCCTTCTGTGATGTCATGTGAAAACCTGTTTTGAAAGCAGAAGAGCTCTCACAAATCTGCTAGAGCCTTGATCTACCACTTCCTGCCTCCAGAAACTATAGTCAGCAATGAATTTCTGTTTATATAAAGCATTTTGTTAATTTTCTAAACATTTAGTTACAGAAGCCCAAATGGATCAAGATACCATTTTCCCTCTGTCTTCTGTGTCCAGATTTTCTTTGTCATTTTGCAGCAATTATCTTTGGATGTACATCCTTCCTTAATTTAATATGTCCTGATCTTAACTTGTTTATTACCAGAGACCCTGTTTCCAAAGAATAGGCACTGGGGAGGGGGTCTGGTGAGAGAGGTTAGGACTTGGTTATAAGGTTTTTGCAGGACACAATTCAACCGCGTCATAGACTGGACTCCTTAACTTCCCAGCCTATTCTCTAGATGGTTGTCTGGCCTTTGTGCCCAGTTCCTGGACTTTCCATCCCCACAGGCAGCAGCTTTGTGAGGACTCTTTAAAAGCTCAGGCTCAAGTTTATCTTCTGCTTCTTCCAGCATTCTGCTATTGGGGTGACTATCAAACAGCAGTTTTCCCCTTTGGGGGAGGACTTTGTTTCTAAAGATGACACCTTAGATTCTTTATATTTCCATTTCCTGTTCGTTTGGGGAATGGGTTCCCCCATGGTGACAGAACTCTCTGTCTCTCATGTTATGTGGAAGAGATATGGGAATTTGGGGTGTCTTTGAGATTGACAGAGGGTCTCTTCTCAGCTCTTGGTTGGGCTTTAACCGAGGAGTCAGGGTGCCAGATGGTCACCCTCACACCCACCAAACTTCCATTGTCAGTGGCCTCCAGATTCTTGCCTTAGGAATTTCGAAGAATTAAATCCACACACTATAGAGAATGAAGTATAAAAAGATTTGCTCTAGATCTTAAGAGAAGGAAAGAAGGCAGAGCTTCTGTAAAGTAGGAGGGATTCCCAGAATTGGGACCCCCCCACTCTGATTGGGGCTTTTATGGGAAGGGGACTCCTTAAGGGAGGAAGAGATAAGGAAAAACCAGATCAATTTGGTTGCTAGGGAGAGTGTAATCTTATTTACATCTTTATAATCAGGCTTCTAGGAAAGGGGACCTCCTTTAGGGAAGAAGATAAAAGATTCACCATTATGGCTCAAGGACATTTCCATCTTAAAAAAACAAAACAAAACAAAAAAAACCCCCAACAACTAGCTGCTGTTCCCCTCAGTTGCCATCACAATGAATCTTCTGAGTCTGGCAGAGCCTCACAGGTTGTAGACGACCCACCTCTGTCCAGGACTCCCCTCCCACGCACCAGCAGGCAGAGTGCACCCTGGTAGCATTTGCCGTCATTTCATGGGCTGTTGCTAAGCCCTGTTCCTTTCTTAGTATTTTGATCCCAACACCAGGGGCTGGCCCTTGCGTGACTGCATTTTACTGTTTTGCACTTGCTCTCTTGTTCTGCTCAGTTACCCTAGCTTGTTGAAACATCTTTATCACTGTGTTGTCATTGAACATTGGACAGTAATGGATTGTGATGGCTGAGTGTGGAGGGAACTGGGTCTGTGTTAGATAGAGCTCAGCATGCCGCCTCTTTTGCCAGAGAGAACCCAGATAGAACCTGGGGTAGCTGTGGAACTGCTAAGCTATTGAAGGTGGTATTTTCCAAATGAGTGCATGTTTCCTACTTCCCACAGGTTTATGACTTGGCACTGGCCTTCCTTCTGAGATGCTAACCTCCCTTAAAATGAACCCCATGATTTGTGATTTTTCCCTAAATAAACTTAATAATTCACAAGTTATCCTTCTTTAGTCCATCTTTGTCGGTTCTTTGTTAAAGGCATAACAGAACCCAAACTTGGGGTTTATAAATTTTGGAGTCCTCCTGAACCCCTAAACCCTGCATCAACACCATTGATAAGGTCTCCTCTGGTGCTTGTGTTCTAGTTCTGTTCATGTTCCTGGTGGTTTTAACCCTTTTTGGCTGAATGTTTGCTAGAAGTTGGAGCCAGCTGGCCCTTGGAGATGATGAACTGTAGGGTAGTAAACATGGACCTTGAAAACCAGCTGGAATTGCACTTCTGACTTCAACTCTTGTTTATGACTTGGAAAAAATTACTTTACAAAAGAGGTTAATGCTAGTATGAACTGAGAGAGATAGTTCAGTTGAAATAATAATAGCTACTTAATATTAACTAAGGTGCATTTGAGGCTGAAGCAAGTCAAATGATTTGCTCAAGGTCACTTGTGTGTTCACCCAAAACAGGAACTATACTCAGTTTTCTGGTATCTACTTTAACCCCTTTCTCCAAAACCACTGTGCACTTTGGGAATTATTAGCTCATGCCATAATTTAACATCCTGCTTTTGTTAACAGAATAAAGGATGAGAAAGAAATAGAATTGGCCTTTTAAAATATTAAAAAACAAAACAAAGTAAAAAAAAAAAGTATTCACTGAGTTCAGATGGGTCTGGGTTGCCTGGGAAAGCTCTGCTGCCCTCTGCAAGAGAGGGACACGAGTGGACCCATTGCCCTAATTCTCGCTGTCTTCCCAAACTTGCTCATGTCCCCCACTCCGGGGAAGCTCTTGCAGAGCTGGCTCCCGGGCTGGGCTGGCACCACACGAAGATCGTCTGTGCAGTCAGCAACTTCGTCCATGTGGAAGCCATGCCGCCTCCATCTAATACGCAGTGTGGACTAGATTTTTCTCTTACTTTCCATGGACTAGAGGAGCCATACTGTGCCAACTTTCGTAAATTGCCGCAATCAGTATTCTGCTGCCTTTATTTTTTATGCATGCTAATGACTTTTCTCCTTTTGAAATTATATCTCCCAGATCAGTTTTTACAACCTTAAAAAATTAAAATAGAATGAGTTTAGAACAAAACAAGTACAGCCTCCTGCACTGGCTTCTATCCAGAGTTTTTTAATGGCATGACTGAGCTGGAGGTAGAAACTACTGTTCTGCCATGCTGGGAGGCTCTGTTGGCCCTTCTGGGCTGGTCAATTCTCAAGTCAAGTCAGGTTGAAGAGGGAGGTGGGATTTTGGCTTAGAGAACCTTCTCCGTCCCAGGAGAAACAACTTGAAAGCCTGTGTTCCATCCATTGGTTTCCAGGAACCATCCCCAATTTCAGTTGAACTGTTTTCTGACAAAGCTTTTGTGAGTTGAAGGGGACACCCAGGTGTTTTCCCGAGGGTCTGTAATGACTTTCCCATTTATCAGCTCATAGGTCCATCTGGTCTACCAGAGAATGGGCTCTCTTCTGCATTCTCTGCATTACTTTCATTTAAACAGCTTTCAGGCAAGCAGCCCCTCACTGGTATTATATTCTGGATCCCTAAATATTTCCACAATGTCCCCTTCACCTTTGGTGTCTAACTTTGGGCCTACTTCTCACCTACATTGGTTTTTCCTTAACACTATCTGTCACTGAAGGACAAATGATGTCTTCTTGAAGCCTTTCGGTTTCCATTATTCGTCCCCCCACCTCAGCAAACATTTCATTCAGTTCTAATATGCCTGAGGCTCTGTTCTTGGCTGTGGACGTATTGCTGAAGAAAGTATGCTGGAAAGTATGCCTGTGGTCTGCACATGCTCCCTCGGGAGAGAAGCGAAATGTACATGTTACATGTCAGAGGGTGGAGCAGAGATGGGGTTGTAACTTTAAGCAGGGTGGCTCATGAGGAGGTGGCTTGTGAATTATCTCATAGTTTGTAACTAATGCATATTTTGAGAGTGAATGTTATTGCCCAGGCATGTCTATTGCTATTCCCAGTGAGGTGAAAGATTTATTGTGAGTTGTGTAGTGTTATTAAAGGGTTGATCTGGGAGCCCCCTGGGATCCTGGTCTGTGGGGTGATGGTGCTGGAGTCAGCTGACAGTCTTTGCTGCAGAGTTTGTGAGGCAGCACATGGGAGCCCCTCCACATGCTTAGCTATGTCAGGGGATTCAAATAGGGGACTCCTCAGGGCTCTCTCTTCCTGCTGCAAATCCTCCATTTTGTTTGATTCCATTAAAAGGAAACTATTCGAAAACAGTTTGTGATATTATAGGCTATCATTTCCTCCTCACATGCAGGAATTCTGTGCTGACAATTCCACCTGACAGGTTGTTCCACTGTTTGTGCATGGTCTGTGCCTTGTGAAAGTATCTATGAATGCATTGTTTCCCTGGAGGAAACCTCTCCAAGTAGATGGTCAGTAGGAACAAGGCAGGCTGGGAACGTGTCTTGGATCCGTGATAACTTGCCGTAGAAGACTATAAACAGGGCTAATCAACACGCAGCTCCCTTCATTTTCCTCTCCATGGTTTATCAGTGCCTAGGAAGTGAGACAGGCTACGTGCAAGTGCTCTCACATCTATTTGGGTGCATTTATCTTCTGACATCTCTAGGCTCGAGAGAAGACTTGTGATATGAAGTTATATCTGATGCCCCTTAAGTTATGGGATTGCGACTTGGAGCAGTCAAGAGGACAAAGACCCGTTGGATGATGTGCTGCCTTGGGGTCAGGTACAGTGTCCTAATAGGCAGCAGACACCTGTCCTTTTGTCTCCTTCCTTTCTGTCTTTGCTGACTTCTGCATCAAAACATGGCGGTCTTACCTTTTGCATAATTTTATGGGCTTTCAGGATCACTTTCACCGTGTATGGTTTTGCTAGATCAGTTGGTAGAAGAACCAAATTTCCCGCCACATGTGTGCCCACCTTTCCTTGTGTTATAAACAGGAGGTGTTCTCAGAGGGAGGAATTTCTCCCCCACTCCCATATTTCTTTTTTTTAAATATTTTTATTTCTTTTTAAGCAGGGAAAGAGAAAAACAGAATAGGCACACCGGGGCCTCCAGCCATTGCAAACGAACTCCAGATGCGTGCACCCCTTTTGTACATCTGGCTTTATGTGGGTACTGGGGAACTGACCTTGGGTCATTAGGTTTTGAGAGCAAGCATCTTAACCACTATGTCATCTCCCCAGCCCTTCTTCCCCTCTCTTAATGAACTGAAGAGTCGGGATTGATCACAGGCCTTCCTAACCTACAGCAGGGAGCCTTATCCTCCTTAGAGTCCTTTCCTTAATGCTACAAGGAAGTACAAATGTGTGGATTTGGTGATGGCTGTTCCTGTCCAGTTCCCAGCAGCTCTGGGCAGCCTCGGTTCCCTCTGGCCCAGGATGGAGATGTCTGCTTAGAGCACTGCAGAGGCACCTCCTCTGGCCCCTCATGATTCTGACTGGCTTCGAACATTTTCCTATTTGACTGCAGTTCCTTAAAGCCCATCTTGCACCCAGAACTGCCAGGTTTGTTTAATTGTTTGGAATTCAGATCAAAATCCTTTGTTCATTGTTCCTCTAATATAGTAGTTCCAAATTTCTCTTCTCCCAGGAATTGCTGAGACTGTTCAATTTGGGCCATAAATTGCTTCTCTTTGAGCAGAGCCTTTGATTTATCATGCAAAGACGTTTCCCTTTGATTAGACATTAGGCTATCAGTTAGGTTTCCCAACCTAGTCATTCTTACTTCCTTTTGCTTTTCTCTTTTCTGACCTTAAATGTCTTCCAGTTTGAAAAGTGTGGAGTCATGACAGCTGTATTATAATCAAAATCTTTTTTCAGTAATTTTTTTGATAATTTCATACATTCCTTCATATAAGACATTTTGATTATATTCGCCTGACTAACCTTCTCTTTTGCGCCATACACACTTGTTTTTCTTGCTTGTTTACTATGTAGTATGTGATCTATTATCATTATTATGGTCTTGTGTTTTGGGATAAGCTTGTGTCATTTCCTCTCTCTCTCCCTCCCTCCTCCTCTCTTTCTGTAGCTCTGGCTGGTTTTGAATTTACAGTCCGCCTGCGGCAGTCTCCTGAGTGCTGGGATTACAGGTGTGCACCACCACACCCAGCTTGTTATTTCTGTCTTTAATTCAGTTTCTAAATTTCAATCTGAAACAGATGATTGGGATGGGTAAACACCCAGCAAACTAATTGGGACTTTTCAGACAATGTGTCAAGTACATTAGCAGATACAAAAGGTAGAGCTGGGAAGAACTGGTTCTTCTCCCTCCTGGAAGTTAAGAGTCTAGCCTCACCTGGTTTCTTGGTTTCTCCTGCGAGGTGGACATTGTGGTTCTCGCTTAGCCAAGACTCACCGTGATGAAATGATCAGTGGAGGTGGGTGGAGCACTTACTAGATTGTTGAGTTTTGGTCTGTATGCAAAGGCAGAGATCCAGAGTCCCTGTTTCTAACCCTTCCAATAGAGCTGCCACTCTCTTGGGAACAGACAAGCTCCTCCTGACTTATTCAGAGCGTTGGAAATATGACAGCACATAGATCTCTGGCTCCACCGTTGTCTTGCTTTACACAGCTTTTCTGCCACTTCATTTTCTGTCCTTTGAATAGAGAGGGGGGAGGGGGGAGGGGAAAGGGAAGAGGAGGTTAACATTGAAGAGAATGTTTTCTGGAGTCTACCAATCTAACCCTGGCCTTACTGTTTTTATCCTATAGCACATACCTGAGTGTGTATGGAACATTGAGCATACACTGTTGTTACCTTCTCAGTGCTGGGATAAAGCACTCGACAGAAGGAAAGGTTTCATTTTGGCTTACAGTCTGGAGGGAAGGTTTCGTAATGACAGGAGGAAGATGGTAGAGCAGAGGCTGGACGTCGTCTCTGCCACAGCAGGTAGCAATTGCAGCAGGAGAGTGAGCCAACTAACACTGGCACACTTGGGACTAATAAACATCAAGGTCCATCCCCCAATAACACAGCACCTCCAGCAAGGCTCTGCCATCCAAAGTGCTACTACTTTGCTATTAGATTCATTGACACGATATATTCAGAATGCATTTATTGGGAGGCACTCTGGGTGTTCAATAAGGTATCGTAGATAGGGCATGGTTAAGTCTGCTGTGAGCCTCTTACATGCCAAATGATAAAAGTCACGTTGTATTAAATGCTACCTTGGCATGGAAAAGCCCTGTCACTGAAGTGCTTTGTGAAGAAAGGAGGGTTGAATTCTGACGGTCATTGTACAAAGTGTGGGATGTGAGTGAGGCAGCCTGGGGTGAGGAGGCAGCTTGCAAGGGTGATAGGTGGCTGTGGTGGTCTCAAAGACCAGGAGAAGGAGGTTAGGGTTCATTCATTCACGTGGTCAGTTATAATGCTGGGGCTGCGTGGAAGAGAGATCAGAGTGAATACATCAGAGATAAACCAGGTCAGAGGTGTTGGCAGTTGTCTCAGGGGCAGAGTGATGATTAGCATGCAGGGTGGTGATAAAGGGAAAGAGAAGTCGCCAAAAGAAATCAGAGGTGACTGCCCTGCATTTGATACCCAGCACTGGAAAAGGGAGGGGGGATACACTTTAAAAATATTTCTATTTTTTTGACAATGTCATACATGTATATGACATACGTTGGTCATATTTGCTGCTGTTATCTTCTCTTATTCTCTTCCCACGCCCGGCTGAATTCTTTATTCCAACTTTTCAAGTTTCTTTTGGGATCCACTGTGTTTAATAAGTTATTTCCATAATAATGGTTGGGAATTAATTACTGGAGCATGAGCGACTTGCCAGTGGTTGTACCAGTGCAGAAAGTGACTATTCCCACCTCTAGCAGTCCATTAGCTGCCAATAGTTCCTCAGAAAGCGTTGGGGCTTCTTGAGCTACCCATCACATTCATGAGGGAATGGTGGCCAGGCCCAATCTTGTGCAGGTAACCAAAGCTGCTTTTGAGTTTGTGAGTGCAAAGGCCATGTCATGTTGGGAAGGCAGTGTATCACAGCACTCCTCCCCATCTAATGGGTCTTACCTTCTTTCTGCCTCTTCTTCTGAGATGTTCCCTAAACCTGGCAGGCAGTGATATAGATAGTCCATGAGCATGCACCAGTCACTTATTCTCAGCACTTTGACCATGCCTGAGTCTCTGCACTAACCATCACCCATTGCACAAAGAAGCTTCTCTGACCAAGACTGACATCAGCATAAATCTGTGAGTAAAATCATAAATATTTGGAAGGTATTTTGAGAACATGTCCATTTTCGCAAAGCAACAGTAGCAGAGACAGAAACACGCCCCTCCCCGCCCCAGGGAGGGTTTTGCTCTAACCCAGGATGACCTGGAATTCATAATGTAGTCTCAGGGTGGTCTTGAACTCATGGCAATCCTCCTACCTCTGCCTCCGACGTGCTGGGATTAAAGGCTTTTCAAGACGCGCTTTAAAAAAAATCTTATTTATTTTCTTGCAGGAGAGAGAGAGATAGAGACAGAGACAGACCACAGAGGGGGAGAGAGAGATAGAGGGAGGGAGGAAGAAAAAGAGAGAGAGAGAATGAATATATGAATATATGAATGGCTGTACCAGGGCCTCTAGCTGCTGCAAACAAACCCTAGATGCATGTGCCACCTTGTGCATCTGGCTTTATGTGGGTACTGGGGAATCAAACCCGGGTCGTTAGGCTTTGCTGGCAAGCTCCTCAGCCCATCTCTAGCCCTAGATAAGCACTTTTAAGAATCTGGGACATGGAGAGATGGTTTAACATTTAGGGCGCTTGCCTGTGAAGCCTAAGGACCCAGGTTTGATTCTCCAGGTCCCATATAAACAAGATGCGCAAGGTGGCACATTGTTTCTGTAGTTCGTTTGCAATGGCTAGAGCCCCTGGCATGCCCATTCGCTTTCTCTCTGAAACAAAAGTAAATAAATAAATTTTTTAGAAAATCTGGATTCTTGAGTTGTTGTGAATTCGGAGCACACAAACCCAGCATGATTTGGAGGTGCTGTAAGAATGCTACAGCTGGAGGATATTGAACCCCAGGATTAAATAGTGCAATGCTATGTTCCAGGGCCTATGGCTGTTTCCTCGTTATGGGAATTCTTGGCACTGTCTGAGGATTTTTCTCTGGGCTTTCTCTTCCTAGTCATTCCTCCCCTCATTTTATCACCCCCACTGACAAATGGTCTTGGTTTTACAACATTGTCATTGTTTTAAGTTTTATTTTCATTTTTATCAATAGCCTTTAGATCCTAAAAAGCATGGGAAATATTTTTTTTCTCTCCACCATCAAAAGCAGAGATTATTTTCCATTCCTTATTTGAGAACTATACCTCACCCTCACCCTCCCCCCCGTGCTTCCCCCTTTAAATGACCTCTAGAACATGTATATGGAACAGGTCTCAAGGATAGTTCTGGAAAGTGCTGGAAATGGGTTTAAGCATTCTTGACTGAGTGCCAATGCAAGCAAAGAAACTGTTGCTTTGAAATAAGAGCCTATTTGTTCCTGATGGTGTTTGCTATTAACATCCCTCCTTCCAGTTCATTCATTTTGTAGCATCGATTGGAGAAAGACTGCCTAAGTAGGTCTGTGCTTTGGAAATCCACGGCATGCATGCTGATTACCGCCTCAGGTTGTGAACCCTGGGGAGGGGATGGAGGAAATGTCTCCCTCCCCCATCTTTTCTTGCCCTGAACCGGTTTGTCCTTACCATGTTTTGATCATTTCCCCTGTTGGCAGAACCTGTCTTTGACCTTCAGCCACAGGGAATCTGTGTAGGCTGGCATTATTCCAAATACCCCAGGGGATAGGACTTCGCCCGTGCTGGCCAGTCATTCTTCGAAACTGTTCAGTTGTTCAAGTCTTTGTTGGTATTTCCTAGAAAAATTTGGCTCCATGTCTGTCATTGGTTAGTTTATTTGACATGTAGTTTGTCTTACTTTGTGTTAGGTACTACAGGGAATTTTTTGAGAAGACTTGAGTACTGAGCTGGCATAGCTAATAGGAGACAAATACTTACTGGGTTTTTACAAGGTAGAGTCTCATGGTGGCCCAGGCTGACCTGGAACTTACTTTGTAGTCCAAGGCTGGCCTTAAACTCACAGTCATTGTTTACCTCCCAAGTGCTGGAGTTAAAGGCATGCGCCACTATGCCAGGAGAGAATACTTTTTCAAAAATGTGTTTATATACTTATTAGAGAGAGATGGAGAGGAAGAGAGACTGTGTGAGGCGGGGAGAATGGACATGCCAGGGATTCCTGCCACTTCAAATGAACTCCAGATACATGTACGACTTTGTGTATCTGGCTTTAAGTGGGTACCTGGGAATTGAACCTGAGCCATCAGGCTTTGTTAGCAAGCACCTTTAACTGCTGAGCCATCTCTCTAGCCCCAGAATACTTATTTTTTTTAAAGCTTCTAATGTAATGGTTTTAATATATTCACAGAAATGTCCCTTGATCCCTACTATATAATCACAGAAATCTTCATTGTCTTCCAAAGAAACCCCATTCCCACTGGCAGTAATTTCTCTTCTCAGAAGTCCTTAGCACTGACCCCCTACAGTTGCAATCTGCTTTCTGAATCTTAACCTACCTGATCTGAGCTTTTCATCTCAATGCACTTATAGTATGCACCCCCCCCCCCCCCGCCTGCCTTCCTTCACTTGTTTTAATAGCCTCAGGGTTTACCCACGTAATAGTACTTCGTCCAGTGTGTGGATGTACCACAGCTTGTTTGCAGGAGTCCTGTTTGGAGCACTTTTCTATTCTTTGTTCTATGAGCTCCAGCTCAAGTACATTGGCTTTCATGCTGCTGTATAGGTAAAGTTACTGCTTTTTTGAGATAAAGGAGAAATACAGATGGGTTATATAGCTAATAATGGGCAAAACAAGTTTAACTACAGACTGCGTTCTTTACTGTAGCGCTATATACCCTGTAAGCTGGAGTGTGTAAGATGTTTTAACATGATATGTTGGAAGAAAATTACAATGCATTGAGTAAAGTACTGTGAGGTGTTTGGTAGCTTTGGCCAGTGGTTTGGAATACTCTGGTGTTGTTCTCGAATCATTCTTACCACCCTTTTGGTTATGATACTGAGTAGATTTAGGGTGACAGGAGTGAAGTGGGCCCCATGGCGCTAGGTGGAGCTCCTGGTCACTGCCAGGTTGCGCTCAGCACATGGGTGACTCAGCGCTGGGCAGGGCTGCGCCCGAGGGCAAAGGTTTCCAGACATTACGTTTTCTAGGTGGACCAGGCAGGCAGAGACTCGAAAGCAAACATCTCTTTTCTCTGGAATGTAGAAGAGTCTGTGCATGCCCAAGCAAGGTGCTCACTCAGCTTATCGCATACAAGGTGTAATGGAATGTCTATGCATAATGGTGGCTGGTGCCATGGCTGAGAGCCTTGCACCTCAAATTTGAGAGTCTATGAGAGAGGAAGAGCACCCTGAAGGGTGCACTGTAATGCATTCTGCCTATGTCTGTACACATCTCTGTTCCTCTACTTAAGTCTGGTAGGCAGCATCTGTCTAGACACACTGTCCAGTTTTTTGTTTGTTTGTTTGTTTTAATGCTAAAATCGACCTCCTAATGGGTATGGGGATGGGACGGGTATCTCTAGACATCGTCTTTCTAAAAAAATATTTATTTATTAGAGAATGGGTATTCCAGGTCCTCTAACCACTGCAAACGGACTCCAGAAGCATGCTCCATCGTGCGCATCTGGCTTACATAGGTTCTGAGAAATTGAACCTGTGTCGAACTTGGGCTTCGCGGGCAAGTGCCTTAATCACTAAGCTGTCTCTCCAGCCTTCCCTGCCCCCCCCACCTTTTTAAATTTAATTATTGGTTTTTATTCTTTGTTAGACTAGACTATGCTACCATACTTTCTGAATCACCTGAAGCAGAAAACACCATGCTTATTTTCATAAAGATATATAAATATGTATATAAAACATTTTATTTATCTATTTAAAAATATTCTTGTTCATTTTTATTTATTTGAGAGCGACAGAGAGAGAGAGAGAAAATGGGCACACCAGGGCCTCCAGCTACTGCAAATGAACTCTAGGCGCGTGCGCCCCCTTGTGCATCTGGCTAGCGTGAGTCCTGGGGAATCGAGCCTCGAACTGGGGTCCTTAGGCTTCACAGGTAAGCACTTAACCACTAAGCAATCTCTCCAGCCCTATTTATTTTATTTTATTATTTATTTGAGACACAGAGAGGGAGAGAGACAGAGTGAGAATGGGCACGCCAGGGCCTCTAGCCACTGCAAACGAACTCCAGATGCATGTGCCACCATATGCATCTTGCTTACATGGGACCTGGAGAATTGAACCTGTGTCCTTAGCTTTTACAAGCATACAACTTAACAGCTAAGCCATCTCTCCAGCCCAAATATATATTTTTTAACTTTTCGTTGACAGTCTCTTTACATATCAACAGTCAATCATAATCCCCTCCTACCAACCTCCTTTTTTTCCTTCTCCTATTTCAGTGAATCCCTTCTCTTTCCAACTAGTCCCTGTTCTGTTTTGATGTCCAGACAGTCTGCTTTAGTGGTGTCCAGGAAGTTACTTTGTGGAAGTTTATTTATTCATTCAGCAAATATTTGAAGGCCTGCTGTGAACCATGAATTATTTTACGCACTTGGAACACAGTGAACAAAATAGAGAAAACCTATTGTCTTGGAACTTAGTTACTCCACTAGGGGAAAACAGATCAGGAATAATTGGCATAACAAATAAGCTACAGTCTTAAGTTTCATGCAGTAAATGTTATGAATAAAAGGAAATGTACAAGGCAGTAAAAGGGGGTGTAAGTGGTTGAAATTTTAAACAGAGTAGGAAGGTGACATTTAAACAAAAGTTCATACTTAAGATATTGAAAAGTTAGCTGTGGGAACCCTGGGGGAGAGGCTTCCGGCTACAACAGAGTTCTGAGCAGCCAGGAGGGAGGCGGGAGGCAGGAGGCACGCCTGGCTCCAGGTGGTCATCATGAAGAGTGTGAATGGCAGCTGTTCAGGGACTGAGTAGAGGAGGACACTGGCCTCTGTGCTTCAAAATGATCCCTGTAACTTGAGAAAGAACCACACTGTGATGCCGAATCCATTAGCTGCTTAAGAAGTAAAATCTCACTCCTGTGGTATGTCCAGAACTTGAAACCTTCCAGAGTCACTGTTTTAGGTCTACTGAATACATTTTCTTTGGTCAGCCCAAAAAGGAAGTAACGTTTGTAGTGGAAGCTTGGCCATGCCACAGTTATGGTGGGCGGGGTTTCCTGCTGCTGAGTGGATGGGATCAAATCTTGGGTTAGCCTCATTCTAGGAAGATAAAGAAAGGAACTTTGTGTGAATATGTGGACACGTACAGGTGTATGGATCCGAGCAGATGACGTTATTAGAAGTTGCCTGATTTCAGTCTGTAAGGTTTTCTTCAGGTTTGCAATAGGACTCCAGAGGCATAGTTAGAGCTCACCAGACATCCCAAGTCTACTATACCATCTTAATGTATTCCAGTGGCAATGGAAAATGAGCTATGCAGATGCCTGCCATATGGATGGCCATTGTCTGAGGGCATAACTGTGTGAGAATACTGATGCCAGTTACTCGATCTGGCTTGGCTTGGGCCTTGCTTTATGTCAGAATGTGTTTTTGAAGCAGGATCTCACTCTAGCCAAGGATGCCCTGGAACTCATAATAATGCTCCTGCGTCAGCCTCCCGAGTGCGAATCTTTTGAAGATGCACAGATTTGAAATTCGCGTCATGGTCATTGTACTCCCTGCTCCCCTCCCCATCAGAGATTTGTGGGCTGGCTGTTTCTCAAAATGTCAGTGCAGATGTTTGTCGAAGTGGCTGAATGAATTAAGAAGCAGAGAAGGCATTTGACTGGCAGGCGAAAGGAAATGTCACTTTCCGTGGGTTCCGCGGAAGCTCCGCAGCATATTTAGTTCTTGACTTCTTCCAAATTTGTCCACATGAAATAACCTCTCTGTTTTCACACACGAACTATTTGAATAACTTTAAAGTATGTGTGTAATGCTGGGTATGTGACCAGATGGAAGAGCTCCTCTTGGCTGTTGAACGTAAACAAACTGCCTCCAGTGTTAATGTTCCAGCTATAGACATAAATACATTTCCGTTGCTAATATTTTATCTTTGAGAGTGTACAAAGTTACAGTGTTTTCAGTGTATTAAAGTTATGCTTATATTGAGTTCTTGTATGAATTTTTTATGGGTATTAATTTTCCCCACCCTTAGTGGCAAGAGTGTTTCATTTTCATGTAAGATGAATGTAGCTATTTATATTTTATATTTAGGTAGTTTCTGAGAAATCATTTTCACCTTTCATTCCCCAGGAAAAGAACTATGCAAACAGCTCTAGAATGTCATAGTCAGTTTAAAGTAAATTGTTGAGGGGTTACAGAGTCTGGACAACTGATCTGCTGCTGTGTTAAAGTGGGGACTGTTTATCTTGCAGGAACTTGGACTTGGGGTGTTATGTTGAATGATGTTCTCTTTTTGTAACCTGGAAATGAAGTCAGAACTGTGAGCTGGGTGTGGTGGCACATGCCTTTAATCCCAGCACTAGGAAGGCAGAGAGGTAGGAGGATCGCTGTGAGTTCAAGGCCACCCTGAGACTACATAGTGAATTCCAGGTCAGTCTGAGCTAGAGTGATACCCTACCTTGGAAAAAAAAATTCTCCTCTGAGTGCCATCTCATGTAACCCTAATTTTTTTTTGTTTCGAGGTAGGGTCTCACTCTACCCCAGGCTGACCTGGAATTCACTATGGAGTCTCAGGGTGGCCTCAAACTCATGACGATCCTCCTACCTCTGCCTCCCGAGTGCTGGGATTAAAGGCTTGCGCCACCACGCTCGGCTCCTAATTTTTAATACAAGTCCATCTTAATCCTATTTCATTGTGAGGAAAGTTAGTCTTTGAGAGATACCATTTCCAAGACCCAAGATGTGGACCCAGCTGCAGCCTAAGCAAGCCGATAGGGTTTTTACTGTGTCTGGCTGACTTTAAGGAGGGACTAAGGTAATACTTGCTGACCACAAATATTAGAGCCTGGTATATTTAGTGTTTTTAGTGTCTGGATAGCTCGTCAGAGAAATTATGTCCTTACCTGTTTATGAATTGATTTTTTTTTTCAAGGTAGGGTCTCACTCTAGACTAGGCTGATATGGAATTGGGTAGTCTCAAACTCATGGTGATCCTCCTACCTCTATTTCTGTGTGTTTGGGATTAAAGGCATGTGCCACCATGCTCAGCCTTCAATTGATTGATTGCTTTTTAAAAATGTTTTTATTATTTTTATTTATTTACTTGATGGAGAAAGAAATAGTCAGGTAGAGAGAGAGAATGGGTGTACTAGGGCCTCCACCCACTGCAAACGAGCTCCAGACACATGCACCCCCTTGTGTATCTGCCTTATGTGGGTAGTGGGGGATTGAACACAGGCTGGCAGGCTTTGCAAGCAAGCACCTTTAACTGCTGAACCATCTCCCCTGCCCATAAACTGATTTTTATCATTTAACCAGCAAAATAGTATTAGTTTCTGAGACTAAATCATCTGGGTTTTGTTTTGACAAATACTTACATAATTACTTGAGGACTAGTGGAGACGTAGGTCTGCTTTGACTCTGAGTCCAGCAGTCCTCAGAATGACTCCTTTTGGGGTGTTTCCAGAGGTGTCTGTTTCTGTGTGGTGGTAATATTGCTCAGCTGGGGTTCAAGGACTCTTCAGAAAGTGTTTGAGAGCTCTTAAGTTAATTGGCATTGAATCAAGGTGCCCATGCTATGTGTGTCCCCATACCTTTGGGTGTTGGGACAATCAGAGGGAGAAGGTGAGAAGTCTCCAGAAGACTGTGGACTCGGAGCTGCTGTGAGGCGCAGGAAGGGAAGGGTGTCCAGCAGCAATGCATGTTGGATGTGGCTTGGTTAGCGAGGACTCTAAAGGAAACCATATGGGTTCTTATTCAGAGTGTTTTCAGAATGTTTCCAATAGAAAAAAATAATTTTTCCCAGGATCCCGGGTCTCCACTTTTATAAGAGGTACTGCTATGAGTTGGATGAGGAGTCACAATTGGATGGTCAGTGAGCCCATGCTGTGTGTGGATTTACATACGTACAACTACTATATTGAGCCTAGGGGTGATTTGTGGCTTAGAGAGAAGGTGTGTGTAGGTGTGTGGGGAGGATAGACAAGGCTGTTAGATACAACAGCGAAATAAAATAGACAAAATACCAAAACAACTTGCCTATATTATGCAGTTCTGAAGGATTATTGAAAAGATATACATGAAGGGCTTTAAGCTTTTCCAGAACTCAGTAAATACTATTTTCCATGTTCTCACTATTGCTGTATTACTGCTGTTATGTGCGTATCACATGTGTAGAGGGGGAAAGCCTATGCGAATTTATAATCATTGCTGTGTGAGCTTTATAACATGCATAATTGACAGAATTAGATGGTGACTGTGATTAACCTGTAAAACCAGACAGGTTAAAAAATTGGGCTTCTGGGGCTGGAGAGATGGCTTGGTGGCTTAAGGCATTTGCTGGCAAGACTTAATGGCCTGGGTTCTATTCCTCACCACCCATGTAAAACCGTATGCACAAAGTGGCACATGCATCTAGAGTGTGTTTGCAGTGGCAAGAGGCCCTGGCACGCCTGTATACACACTCTCTATATATATCTGCCTCTCTCTCTCAAGTAAATAAATAAAAATGTATATTTTAAAAAAAAGATTGGGCTTCCAATCAGAATTTCAGGATGGTTTGGTTAAAAGCATTGTTTTCGAGAGTAAAGCAGCTGTGGGCTTTGTAGACTTCTTTCTTCGCCTCTGGTGTAGGAAAGAGGGAGAGGGCCAGAGCGATATTTGGCATTTTTGCTTCTCTGCTGTCCTTCCTTTGAGACCCTTCCGAGGGCTTTGTGGGGAAGACAGAGGTCGTTAACCTGTGAAACTGGAACAGCTAAAGGAGAAATAGGGGTTACGAAGCAGAGGTCACGGGCTTCCTCACCTTTGTGGCACTCTGTCTGGTGACAGGGCTTATAAAGGGGCTGAGGTAGGCACACTTGACAATCAGGGGATGAAAAGGAAAACATCGACCGTCAGTCATGTCCAGCCACCTGCCATTGAAAAACCATGCTGTCATCTGCAAAGTCCACGCTCAAGAACCGCATCACTGAGCTACAAAGACAAACTGCAGTAAAAGTCTTACAATGCTTTAAGTAAATTTATGATTTTCTATTGGGCCCAGTTGACAGTCTTCCCAGGCTACTGGTTGAACATACCTGCATGATGATTGTGGAATGTGGATGCAAGAGGTTCTCCACAAAGCTCCCATTGGCTGTGTGATGTGAGAGTCTTTTGTGGTGCCAAGGCCACCGGCTGACTTAGGGGTGGCACATTGTTCTTGTGACTGTAACTGATGAAAATGGCTTGAGTTACTTTCCTCCTGGCTCTAAATTGTCTAGGGGAAAAGCCCTTATCCTTTAAAGTGTATGTGCTGGCCACTCTGTAATCCTTCTTTTTCTATTGATTCCTTAGGGGGGTTCCTTCATCACTTAGTTTGCAACTTCTGAGTTTCTCAAGGAATTGGGGCAATGAAGACAGGTTTCTTTTAAATTTGAATCAGATGCACTTAGCCAAGTCTGGAGTGAGTGGAAGGGTAACTCTTGTTTAAGAGGCTGTTAATCACCAGTTGTCCAACTTCCAAGTGGCAAGGGGTCCCGGCTTTCATCTTTCCTTTGGAGGTAAAAAGGGAAAGAGGCTGCCAACCCCTGGCTGAGAGATGGGAGGTTTAGAAGTGCACTTTTGCCGAATATCAAATGAGTTCTTATTCAGGGGTTCTTTCTCCAGCAAAATAAGGCTGCTTAAATGATATCCCTGTGAGGGAACAGGCTGGAATCCAACCTCACATGGAGAAAGGGTCATGTTGGGTGGCACTCTGTCCTGACTGTAGTCCCTAAGCCTTGCATTTGGAAGCTCTGTGGCGGGAAGGTATCCTGCCTCCCCGGCTCTCTTAGGAGGATTTGCTGGTGTCTCTACTGGAAGAGATGTCGGGGCAGCTATGCCTCTAGGCAGAGGGGCCTGGTGGTTTACGGACGCATCTGAAACTTTTTAATCATAAAGCATATATCCCAATTTACTTACCAACCTGTGAAAGGGGGACTGCAGAGTGCTGTAGAGGGGGGGAGCCTGGTACAGGGCTCAGGGAAGGGCAGTTAAGCCTTGGAACCGCAGTGGTATCTGTATCCATATGACAGCAGGGTGCGGAGGTCAGGAAATTCCATCATATGAGCCATAACTACGATACAGGGCAACAAGACCCAACTTCCTTCTTCCTTCCATTCCTCCAGAAAGTTTGAAGGTAAAATAAGAATCGATTCTGGTGCTAATGGACACTCTATCTGGCCCCGCTGTCGCAGAGGCAGTGGCAAGGGGAGAGGGCCTGGCCATGCCCCCTGGGACTGGAGTGAATGGGAGCCTTAAGGTATTTAAGAATAGTTTTCTGACGCAGAAGGTCGAACTAGAAAGAACAAAGTTGAGCAGGAAGCACAGGCCGCCAATATTAGCATTTGTGATAACCTGCCGGGAAGCAAGCCTGACGGGAGAGGAGGGCAGTGTTGGGAGTTCCAAAGCTGCAGCCCACATCGGCAGTGGGGGCTCCACACACAAACGGGGTGTTAGTTCCCCGAGGTTCCTTGTGGACTTGTGCGGGAGAGTAGCTGTGACTGCTCCCAAGCCTGTATTGTGGACTATCTGTAAGCATTTTGTCTCTTATACAAAGGTTAAAAAAAGGGGGGAGCTGGAGAGATGGCTTAGCAGTTAAGGCACTTGCCTGCAAAGCCAAAGAATCCAAGTTCGATTCCCCAGGACCCATGTAACCAGGTGCACAAGGTGGCGCATGTGTCTGGAGTTTGTTTGCAGTGGCTGGAGACCCATTCTCTCTCTATCTGCCCCTTTCTCTCTCTCTCTCTCTCTCAAATAAATAAAATAAAGTATTTTTTAATGGACATTACTTTTTCCACAGTTGGTGAAACTGAGTCTCAGGAATAAGAAATGATCTGATGGCTCTGAAGTGGTCACGTTAGGACGTGAATACAGATTTTCTGTGACATCTTCCTCGGCTGGGAGATGCCAACTCAGCTTATTGTTTATGTGTACATAGTATATACACTTCCTTTGGCAGACTTCATTGTTTCTCGGGTTGGAATGTTTGTATTTCTGTGAGTTTGTCAATTCAGTTTTCTTCAGTAAATGTTCCTATTGTCATTGCTTTTGAATCTAAAAGGACACATGGCTTCTCTGGAGTACTAACACAGTACGTGATGGCAGAGCCATGATGACCCAGTCTCCTGTCTGATTGTAGTGGGTGGAGAAAGAATTAAAGGTTTACAAAAGCTGGTTTCCATTGTTTGTTTTTTTTCACGTAGACCACAATGGCCTTGAACTTACTATGTAGCTGAGGATGACCTAGAACTCCTGATGGGCCTGCTGAGATCACAAGTGTGCACTACTATGTCCAGCTCACAGGCTGTTTCTTAGCACCTTTCCCTCACTGCCAGGCTCAACAGTCTTTCACTGGGACGTGTCAAAGACAGGGAGGGGCTAGCTTTCTCTAGTGCATTTGGTAGCGCCATGGACAGGACTGAGAGGCAGAGACTTTCTTTAGTAAGCGGCAGGTAGATGATTGATCCTCTGCTTGCTGAGCATTGAATCATGCCGTCCTTCGAGGAAACCTGAATGCTAGTCCTAATTGAATCTCCTGGCTGTGTGTGAGACCTAGGCCAGTAGCTTTTTTATTTGTAAAAATCCTTTGTAGCTTCAGTTTCCTTATCTATAAAGTAAGCTCTAAAGAAGGCTAGACCAGGAGGGCACTAACCTTCTACATTTAAGAAGAGAGGACCTTGTGTGCACTTTTCACCCTTGTGGCATATTGCTTCCTGTCTTCCAGTCCCTTCAGGCATCTCTTCAGTCAAGACAGTGTGCCAAAGGACGGGGCTCCATGGTCACTCTCCCTGCCAAAGTTTCACTAGAATGGCCTTAATTGAACTTAACAGGAGCAGCAAATTCCACAGCATTTGAGTAACAGAACAGTAGGTATTTGCCAAAGAACTCCAAAGGTTCCAGGGCCTAAATAGCTTTTGACTCTCCCTTGGCGCTTTGATGGCTTTTCTCATGTTACATTGCATGACACGATGAGATTGATGCTGCTAATATTTTTCCACTGTCCGTTCCTTCTCCACCCTGTCAGTTGTCAACGATCGTTTTCTGAATTTTCTTTTACTTCTAGAGTGCGTCCTGTGTTAGTATCATTATTTGACTTTGTTTTTTTAAAATCAAAGATAAAGTGTGATTTGGACTCAGTTTTTGCAGTTGGTGATTTAAGAAGAAATAAAGCTTACATATTTACTATAATGCTGTCTATAACGTCCACTGTATTTATGGTGTTAATTTTGTAGTGCAGTGCACTGGGTAGCAGAACAGCATGTTACATGCATGATGGTGGTGCTTTGACTGAAAAATGTGTCCCATGGTAGCTCTCTCCTCAGGCATTTAACTAAATATGTGCAAACATTAAATGACCAAGTGCGGTTCAGAAACCTCCGGTTCTGACAGGCAGCTGGGAGGGTGACGGACGGCATGGTGGGCTATGGTCACGCTGTCTCTTCCCTTCCCTTCCTATTTTACGTGTGGTCCACTGTAGCGGCTCCTCTCCTCCTGCCTCGGAGGACAGGTCACTGGCCAGTCATCTCCGCTCAGGGGCCCTTCATGGCTCTCTGTTTCCTGACTTGGGGCAAAAGCTATGCCGAGGACCCATGGCTGTCTTACTTTTCTTGCTGTGCTGGTAGAAGCTACTTGAAGGAGGAAGATTTGTTCTGGATCCTGGGTTCAGGAGGTATCTGTGAGTCTGTCATAACCATGGAGGGGATGGCGAGAGCTTGTCAGTCTGCGGTAGCAGGAACGTGTGGGGTCAGCTGCTCACGTCTCTTGGCAGGTTACCAAGGAAGGAGAGAAAGCGGAACAGGAGTGGTGCCAGGTTAGGACCCGTAAAGGCCTAGAACGTATAGAGTGGCCTCTGTCAGCCTTCTAGGACACATGCTTAAAAGATTCTCCAAACTCCCCAAACAGCACCATCTTCTTGGGACCCAGTGTTCAAACACAGGATTCTGGGGAGGACATTTTACAGTCAAGCCATAAAAATGGCTTATGTCACACCACCCATCAAGTTCATCTACTTGTCTGCCCCACCTCCTGGTTATTGTCCACACCTGCAGTGCTCTGCCCTTCACTCCCTCTTCCCACAAGCCCATCCTTCCTTCCGCAGCTGTCTCTTCTGTGACCAAGTCCCCCGGCCTTCAGGGATCCCTCCTCTTAGAGGCCTTGTAATGTGTAGCTTAGACTAATGGGTATTTATTGCCATTAGTAGTTTACTCTGTGTTGCAGTCAGGTTCGCATTGCTGGCAGGAATCACCCCACCAAGAGAAGCTGGTGGGGGGAAAAAAAGGTTTATTGTGGCTTATAGACTCAAGTGGTAACTCCATGATGTCAGGGAAAATGATGGTATGAGCAGAGGGTGGACATCACCCGCCCCTGGCCAACATCTGGTGGATAATAGCAACAGGAGAGTGTGCCCAACACCGGCAAGGGGAAGCTGGCTATAACACCCATAAGCTTGCCCCCAACCATACACTCCCTCCAGGAGGTGTTAATTCCCACATCTCCATCAGTTGGGAACCTAGCATTCAGAACACTAAGTTTCTGGGGCCACCTGAATCAAACCACCACACTCTGCTACCTTAGGATGGTAAACCTGTATTACTCCCACAGTTTCTGTGAGCCAGGGACCTGGGAGTGGCGTGGCTGGTGGATCTGGCCTGGCTTGCACATGAGGTCGAAGTGAAGCGATCTCCTCAAGTGGCCCGGCTGGGGCTGGAGGAGTCAAGTTCAAGCTCATTCTGGAGGCTCTTGGTTCTGTCCTTGTTCATCTCAAAAAGGTCACCCATTGGCTTCTCCAAGATGGAGAGGAACGCTGCGATGCCGTGTGTGACAGAATCTTGGAACTGAAAACCATCGCCCCTACTTGTCACATTGGCTGACCTGATGCCCACCGGGAGGTGACTGTTCAGAGTACTAGAAAGCGGGTCATCGGGGCCACCTTGAAGGCTGGCTCCGGCATTGCCCTGGTCAGTTGAATGCCTGTGGTGGTCTCCAGCTAACAAGTTATGCCTTCTACTTAGTGAGTTTCATGGAGATGCAGAAGGTGTGTTAGCCAAGTCGTACAGCCACTGTACCACAGAGCAGGTCTTTCTCATCTAAAACCTATGTTCTTTCCAGATTTAAGTGGCGTGGTGATGGTGATTTTGATTTACAGCTGTTTCTTGTCTGTCAGTTTTGTTGATAATGAAGAAAAACTATTTGGTGATACCCAGACATAAGCACAATTCTGGTATCTTGCAAGATAGGAAAAGTTCCTACAGTGTTCTAACCAGCTAAACCCTCATATTGCAAACCTTGATTTGGCAGTTGCCTATCTAAAGCCTCTGATTTGACTGTTGCCTGAGCCAGGGCTCTTCGGAGGTCCCTGTGGGCATCATATTTTAGCAAGCTTTTACCTCCTTTCATCTGGGAAGACTCAGCTCTCTCCTTCCAAGAAACACCTTTCCAAAGGGCCCATCTCACGCAGGTAAGAGACCCTCATTACTAAGCCCCGGGCTCTCCAGGTTGGTGGGATTATGCTGTAGACTAAACTTTGCCAATAAATGGTTCCGGTGCTCTGACTTAGCTTCAGAGGACGGCTTATGGAAATTGAAAGAAAAGGGAAAAAACAAAAGTCCTTGTTTTACCCCCAAGCAGAGTTATGCTGGCTGAATTCAATAAAGGAGCTTTGATTTCATTTTTTCATTTTGAACAAAATTCTGGCCCCTCTATTTGGCTTTGAAAGTGTTGGGTGAGCATGTGTTTCTAATGTCATCATTCTCCTTTTATCCTCTATAAAAGCGGGACACTGCAGGTGGCTCTCTGAAACTCTGAACACCCTGACTTTTTATGTTCTCTCTCATGATCACCTTTATGTCTGTAGAGGCCTTTATATTTATTCTTGGTAATGCTTCTTGGATTCCTTTAATTCTGTTTCTTTTCCCTTTTGTTCCTCTCTCTGTCCCCCTCTCACTGAACCCCTTCTTTCCATTTGGTCACTCTTCTATGTTGATGTCTTTTCTGTTTTTCTCCTCCATCATCTATAATGACAGGCTTATGGGCCCAGTATTTTGCAGGTATTATACAAGTGACAACCATGGGCCATTGTGAGGTGACAAATGCTATGGCCAATTTGTGTCCTAAAGACAGCATTCCAAAGGAACTCCCCATCCTCTGGTTCTTACATTCTTTCCACCACCTCTTTCACAGTGTTCTCTGAGCCTTGGAGGGGATGATACCAATATCTCATTTACTGCTAAGCACTTAACTGTTTACTACTCAGCATTTGATGAGTTTTGAGTCTCTCCTGTACTCACTGCCTTCTGCAAAGGGAATCTTCTCTGACCAAAAGTGGACGTAGCACTACTTTATGGGCATACACACAAATACTTAGAGGGTAATTTGAGGAGTACAACATAGCCATTTAGCCAAGCAATAGTAGTAGCTTGTTGCTAGACTCTATGACCTTCCAAACAATAGGCTTTTGACTAGGTTTGCAGCCCCAGGGATGAATTCCTTCCTTTGGAGTGGGCCTCAAGTCCAATAAGAGAGCAGAAACATACCATTATTGCACCAGTAGGTACATCTTGCATGGCTGGTTGGCTGTGTAGCTTGCATGGTCCACTGCTCGTTAAGACTGTTGGTGAAGGCTGGAGAGATGGCTTAGCAGTTAAGTCACTTGGCTGTGAAGCCTAAGAACCCTTGTTCAAATCTCCTGGTCCCACATAGCCAGATGCAAAAATGATGCAAGCATGTAATGTCGCACATGTGCACAAGGGGGCACACACATCTGGAGTTAGTTCACAGTGGCTAAAAAGCCCTGGCACACCCATTCTGTCTCTCTGCCACCTCCTCTCTCAAAAATAAAATAAAATAAAATAAAATAAAATAAAATAAAATAAAATAAAATAAAATAAAATAAAAAACTTTAAAGAATGTTGGTGTCTTTCCTCCCCAGCAGCCTACACAGCACTTTCCAGCATTATGTCAGCTAGCCAGTGGGGAGGAGTCTTCCAGCTCATTTCCAGCTCCATGTCTCAGCATCCCGCAATGGAAGCACTTTGTGTTTTCAGCATAGGATCTTACCATCTAGTACTGGTAGATAATCAAGAACATTGGCTTGTATTGTTTTGGGGGTCTAAGGGAACTCCCTGACCAACAACTCAATGGAAGTATCCTACTCTGAGCACTGGGATTTCCTTGTAACAAGCTGTAGCTTTGGGGAGCAGCCCTATATACTTCTGCAGGGTACATCTGCCCAGACTGTCTTTCTTAGAATTATATTCTTCAGTTAGCTAACAGTGAGTTTCCTCAAAACCAGGAACTGTTGGACCCTTTTAACATACTAAAGAGAAGAAGAATTGGGGATTGAAAAAGAATTAAGCATGGGTTTTCTCAAATACTTTCATGCATTTAGGTCAAGATAAAATTGTTTAGACCTTATCTAAGTGTTGGGTGACAATATTTTTAGCAGCTATACTTTGAGTTAAGCTATTTTCTCCAGAGCTCCAGAGCTCTGACTCAGCAGGCTCCCCTCCTGATGATAGAATTCTGTAACACTGTATTTGTGCCTATATCTAGATCAACAATACTTGAATATCTATGTGTAGACATCAATAAGTACAGTACAGTTTTAGAAACATCCACTATTTCTTTCTTACTTGCACTCTCAGTTTCAATGTAAGTGGGCATTCTAGAAGTCTTCAAGAGGAGTCACTTGACCAGGGAGCTAGTTCAGTTGTTCAGGGACATTGTAGGACCCATCCGGTTCTCATTGCCAAGAATACCAAAGTTATATATCTGTACCTACCCAGGGGGAAACATAGCTCTGAACAGAGAGATGCATGTTCCTGTGGGTAGAAATTTCTTCCCAGGCCGAAGCAGGCTGTTTTGAGTCCAGACAGAAGGCACGCAAATCCAAGAAGAATGTAGTGTATGTGCAAAAGGAGTGAAGGTCTCGGAGGGGTCCTGGTCGCTTCCCCTGTGCTCTGCCTGGTCTGAGTAGTGGGCTGACAGTCCTCTCGGTGCGTAGCAGCTTTTCTCCAGCACTGTCTCTCTTGTCATTCACAGCATTCCTGTCCCGTCTGCCCCACTCCGTCACCACCATAAGGTCACTTTGTAAAAGACGGAAGTGGTCGTTCAGGGATTTGTAAAAATAAGAAACTTAAGATCTCAAATTCAGCACACATGTGTGCCTCCACCCCAACCTAACGGGGCATTCCCAGCTTGGCTCCAGGAAAGGAGATGGTAATGGGGTCATGGTTCTCTGTTCTGCTCCTGCTGACCCTTGTGGATTCTATGAGGACTGCCTAAGAACCAGGTGTGCTTTTCTCTTTTCATCTCTAATTTCTGATTTATTCTTGGCATGTGACCAAAACATTGAATGCTATGGTAGTTTAAAGTCTGAGCCTCCTTTCAAAGGATAAAGCCTGTTTTCCCATGTATGTTGAGCTTGCTGGCTTACTTGTATTGACTCGAGAACACTGGAAGCAACAAGCCCCTGGCTTCCTCTATCGTTCTTGGTGCCCCGGCCAGCGGGGAGTTGAACAAGGACCTGAGGGGAAGTTAACCTGAATGGGAGAAGGCAAACAGACACAAGAAGGAGACCATGCTAGGTGTTTGTCAAGGTCTCGATTTTTATTAGTACAGGAGGGTTTATATAGGGAGATCCGGGGAAGGGAGGCTAGTCATATAGCACGTAAGCAGAACCGGGAACTTGGAAGGCGAGGCCGCATGTAGCGCTTCTGGGAAGGTCCCAGGTGTGGTGTTCTGAACACAGTGGGTCTTGCGATTTCCACTAAGCGATTCAAGAACCAGGAAACAGAAACTTAATTCGCGGCATGGTGGTTTCTGTCAACACGGCCGAGGTTTGGCTTATAGCTCCCAACACTTGGATTGCTTATTCTGGGGGAAGACAGTGGTTGTCCTGAGGACAGTGAGGGTGCTCTACAGAAGCCGGCATAGTAAAGAACCAAGGCCCCCCTTCAGAGGCAGGGACGTGAGCCATTTGCTCTACAGAGCAAATGGATGCTTCTGCCCCAGGCAAGCTTCCACATGATGACAGGCCCAGGCAAAGACTTCACCGTGGCCTCATGGAAAAAGGCGAGTAAAGGATACCCAACTCCTTTGGGCTTGTTCTCCTGAATCCCCAACTTACAGAAACTGAAAGAGAAGACATGTTTGTGGTCACCAGGTTCCTAGGTTTCGGGGTGTTCTGCCACGTGCTAACAGGAAACTCATGTAGAAACGTCTGGCTGGCACCTCAGAGTTGCAGGTTCTGATGGCGCTGGTGGTGTGTGGTAAAGACTCAGTGTAGGAGCTCCAATTCCCAGACACCTACTACTTCTCAGGTGTTTTCTTTCAACTCCAAAAAAGTGTACAGCAGGTTGCTGAAATCAGAAAACCACTCGGGCAAAGGTCATTAAAAAACACAGAATCCAAAATCACACCCGGTGGATGAAACGGGCCATGCTCCATTATGTATTTTGGAATTTACAGTTTTCAAAACTCCCTTGATGGAATTCAGATGCAGACAGTGCAGACCTTATAAGAAATACTAGTCTGAGAGCCACCAAATTAGAATCCTATCCTTCCTCATCCCACAATTCAACTGTTATAATAATCAAGGTTTGCTATATGACCCTGACATTTTGGTTGTCTTTCGGAGGATTGTTTTAACATCTTCAGTGGTGCCTCGGATGTCTCACAAGAATGAGCCATCATAGCCTGTTCTCCCCTTTAAGCCGTATCATGTGCTTGGCACTGAGCCAAGGGCTCAACATTCAGTGTGACCAGCAGCCAAAAATGGAGACAGGCTGCAAAGCCAATGTTGAGGCAAATGTTTGGTTTATTACTATGTTTAAAACATGTTTATTGGCTTAGCAGTTAAGGTGCATGCCTGAAAAACCAAAGAACCCAGGTTCGATTCCCCAGGACCCGCATAAGCCAGATGCACAAGGTGGCACATGCATCTGGAGTTCGTTTGCAGTGACCAAAGGCCCTGGTGCGCCCATTCTCTCTCTCTCTCCCCCTCCCTCTTTCTCTCAAATAAATTAAAATTAAAAATTAAAAATATACAAAAATGTAATAATTAAGAAAAACATGTTTGTGCGTCTCTCCATGTATAGTGGCTCCTCTGGGAAGGAAAAGAACCCCTGCGAGAATCAGTAGCCATGGAGATCACTCCCGAGGAGACCTCTCGGCTGTCTAGAGTGAAGGAGAAAGTGCTGCTATGACTTCTGTGATTAACAGATGCAGACCCAGTTTTGGGTGCAAAAAGGGGGGGCATATTTTAGATGTGCTTTTAGTTCTTAAATGAAATGCCGTCATTCTAATCTAAAACGGGCTCTGCAAGCAGTCTGACTACACCAGGTGTGACTCGATGTGTACTGTTAGGATATCCGCGCCGTGCGCCTCAGTGTTCGTAGTGTATCAACTACATTTGCTTAAACTGCAGAAAACCCAGATGGCAAGTAACTGTGTCAGCTTGGGAAAGTTACATGCCAGCTTGAGAATGAAAATCTATTAATTAGAGAAAGAAAGAAGAGACTGGAGCAAGATGACTGCTCCAAGTTGATCTAAATAGATAAATCCTGTTTTGGGGTTTTTTTTTTTTTGGAGGAGTCATTATATTCGTTTTTAAGGTTATCATAATAAAATCCCACAAACAGGGTGGTACAAGTGAGAGATTTACATTCTTGTAGTTGTAGAGGCCAGAAGTTGACCTTAGACTAACGTGTGATAAGGCTGGTTTCTTCTGAAGCCTCTCACTGACTGACCGATGGCTGGTTTCCTGTTCACTGTGTGTTCACGTGGCCTTTCCTCTTGCAGGGCCTCTGGTCAGATTGGAGACAGAGGCCCAAGACCATGCCAACAGCTTCATGTCATTGAAAGGACTTGTTTGCCAACACAGCCACATTCTAAGGCAATGGGGATGAGGGCTTCAGCATGAAATTTAGGGGGTCACAAAACAGCCCACGGTGAGCATCCAGATTGCCCTTGCATGTTGGCCGTTCTTATGACCATGGTTTGGAGTGAGTGCACAGTGACCTTTAAAAACAGGGAGTTAGCTGGGTGTTGTGGTACTCCCCTTTAATCCCAGCACAGGGGAGACAGAGGGGTTAAATGCTTTGTGTACAAGCCTAAGGACCAGAGCCTGGATCCTCAGGACTCACACAAAGTATAGAGTATGGCAGTGTGCACTTGTAATGGGGAGGTGGAGACAGGAAGATCCCTGGGGCTGCTGGCTAGCTAGTCTAGCTGAATTAGTGAACTTTAGGTTCAGGAAGAGACCTTGTCTCAAAATTAAGGTGAAGAGGAATTTAAGAAGACAGCAGAGGTTTGACCTGTGGCCTCCTCATGCGCATGTGCATGCGCGCGCACACACACACACACACACACACATGCACATACACCCATCCACACATCCATATGAATACACATCCATATACATGCCAAGGGGGGAAAAGAAGGTAGAGCCACAGACCAGTAACAGTGATGAAGGACCCTTTGAGTGATGCTTTTTATTTCATGTTAAAATAATAAACAAATAGTTGAAAGGGATTTTACTGTGTTTATAATTACAACCCAATCCCAACCACTCAGGAGAAACTAGAGCATAAAGCCATGCTTTCTGATGTCGCTGTTCATTTACTCCAGCACCCTGGGAATGTCCAGCATTAAAGGTAGCATGGCATCGTGGTAGCTCCAAGGTGGACGCCTGTGATGGACATTGAGAATGTGCTACGACCATTCTGTAACTGAAGGAGGGCATTTTCCAGTGCATGCATGCATGCTTGCTTGCTTTCTTCTTTCTCTCTCTCATTCCTTCCTTCCTTGTATCTCTCTCTCTTTCTTTCTGGTTTTTTTTTTGGGGGGGGTAGGGTCTTACTCTAGCCTGAGCTGGCCTGGAATTTACTATGTAGACTCAGGCTGGCCTTGAACTGACAGCTGTCCTCGGACCTCTGCCTCCTGAGCACTGAGATCAAAGGTGTGCACCACCACACCAGTTTAGTGCTTTCTTTTTGATCTCCTGAAGGAGGATGAGCTGAAGGATCAAGGCTTTGAGGGCTTGTTATATATAAACAGGTGAGGTCCAGAATGGGCCAGAAATAGAAACTAACCATTTATTTGCTTTCTTTGGAATTAGACTCTAAAGTGATTCCTTGTGTCTAATCAAATAATTTTAGACCTAACAGTCTGTTGCTATAGTTCAAGAAATTACAGCAAATTGTCATCATTGCTTTCTAGACTCCATTAAGTGACTTAGAAATCCAAGGTGGGACTAGCCCTTTCTCCCAGTGCAAATTTGTGCTTTAAAGATGTTTATTGAAATCCATGGGTAAATCTAATAATAGTGCTCTCGAGCATCTGTACCTATGATAGACAGCAGTTGTCTGTACAGCCCAGTGGATATTTCAGTGGGTCCTGGGAAAGAAATTCTGTAGCCTTTCATCAGTGTTCCCAGTTTGTCTTGCTGTCCTGGTAATGTGGCTGACACCACCTTGTCGTGAGCCCATAAGGAAAGACAGGCCACCAAGACCTTCCCCAGTCTGAAGCCTACATATCTGACTTTCTACATTGGCTACAAGTTATTTATAAAGTAGCTTTTCCGAAGACAGAGAGATATCTTTTTGTTGTTGTTGTTTATTTTTATTTATTTGAGAGCGACAGACAGAGAAAGAGGCAGATAGAGAGAATGGGTGTGCCAGGGCCTCCAGCCACTGCAAACAAACTCCAGATGTGTGCACCCCCTTGTGCATCTGGCTAACATGGGTCCTGGGGAATCGAGCCTCAAACCGGGGTCCTCAGGCTTCACAGGCAAGCACTTAACCACTAAGCCATCTCTCCAACGCAGAGAGATATCTTTTAATATATAAGAGTAATTTGCAGCATTTATTGTATCTATGCTATTCACGAACTGGAATATTGGTACCACACACCTACTCTTTATTTCCTAAGTGATATATTCAACAAAAATTGAAGCAGGCTTCTTATGCCAGGCAATAGGAATATAGCAGGAGACAACAATAGCACAGAGAATGGTTCCTGCTCTCAGCAAGTTTATATCTTAGGAAAAAAATGTAGTCTTTAATAAAGTAATTTCAGTTTTGAATGCATGCCAGATAGGGTAAATTCTCCGAAAGAAGTAGTGTGATTCAAGGAGATAGGCAAAGCAGATAAGAAGCCTATGGGACCTGGCTCTTGGAAAGAAAGGAAGGCCAAGGAGTGGGTTAAGTTACTTGAAAAGGCTGAAGAGGTGGTACCAACACACACACACACACACACACACACACACACACACACACACACACACGCCCAGTGTGGTGCCATGCTGTGCTTGTCATGGGAATGCAGAGAAGGGCCGGCCTTCATGGAGGAAGACCTGCAGCTGAGCTAGCCTGGGCAGCCAGGCTCCTGTGGAAACTCGGAGATGGTGTCACATGAGCTCACTCTCCGGACATCTTAGTCACGTCCTTTTGAGAATCCACAGGCCACAGACAGATCTCCATGGTAGATCTGGAGGCTGATGAAGTGGAGAAGCTTCTCCCCTGCTTTAGCTCATCTTAACCGTCTGCAAGTGCCCCCACAGCTGGGTTCCCAGGACTTTTACCATTCGTGTGCTATTTAGACGCTCTGGCCCAGGTTGACTTTTGGTTGTAAAACTGAAGACATAGAGGAGTGAGATGTTTAAAAATCAGAGGGAATTTTTGTTTTGTCTTGCTGAAAAGAGCCTGAATGTGCCTCCATCATTGGGTCCTTTGTCATCTGAAAATGATGCCATCAAGAGACAGGAAAGAGTCATTTAAGGATCCACACTGAATTATTTTTGATTTTTAAAAACATTTTTTTTTTTTATTTGAGAGAGAGAGAGAGTGAGTATCAGTATGCCAGGGTCTCCTGTTACTGCAAACAAATTAAAGACACGGTCCATTTTTTTGCATCTGTCTTTATGTGAGTACTGGAGAATTGAACTCAGGCTGTAAGGCTTTATAAGCAAACACCTTTTACTGTTGAGCCCATCCTTCAGCCCCTACTTATTTTGATTTTGTGAGGCAGAGAGTTTCACTGTGTAGCCCAGGCTAACCTTGAACTCACAGTGATTCTCCTGCCTCTGACTTCCAAGTACTGATGACGGGTGTGAGCCATCATGTCTGGATTACTTCCCTTTTGTCCTTGTGTCCCTTTTTCTGGAGATGAAAACAAATGTCTACTCACGCATCAACAGACCAGAGAGAATGCTCCGCCCACATTTGCTCTGCGAACCAGTGAGTTTATTGGGGTTACTGAAAAGAACATGGGTGACTCAGAGGTAGCTGCATCACTGCCAAGCCCACTCCGGCCTGGGTGACAGTTGGGAAGGCTGCATTTCTGGAGTTTCCTCTCCTGAGCAATTGCTTACAGCTTTTATAACCTGGGGGAAAGGCCTTGTGAGTTTTCTTCCTAAATTTCCTGAACCACATATATTTCATTATCTTACTAAGTCTTGAGTCTCTCCTCCCTCCAGGAGGGAATGTTTCAATTCAGAGGAAATAGCTACACAACCATCCTCTTAATTCCTTGGCTCGATTAGAATATAGCTTCCTTGCCAAGACTGCATTCCTGGGGTGTTTTACTAGCCGACAAAGGGCCTGCTGCTGGAAGAGACAGGTCAACAGCTGGAGGGAGAGTTACTAGAAATCGGGTTGTGGCTGTTTTGTCCAAATGTCATTAGGAACAAACAGAGACACCAAATTAAACACGATTGATTTTTGCTCCCTACCTTCTTCTAGAGGTTCGCTCTCAAGGAGTAAAAGAAAATGGGTGTTAAAACACTGGGAAGAAGCCAAAAGCTTCACAAAAAGTTGTGGGTTTTATGTGACCTAGGCAGAGTACAAGTGTTAGTGTTGTTGTCTGGGATCATGAATTTTATTTCTTTTTTTTTTTTTAAGTTAATTTATTTGACAGAGAAAGAGGGAGAGAGAGAATGGGTGAGCCAGGGCCTCCAGCCACTGCGAACAAACTCCAGAAGCATGCACCCCCTTGTGCATCTGGCTAACATGGGTCCTAGGGAATCCAACCTGGGTCCTTTGACCTTGTAGGCAAATGCCTTAACCACTAAGCAATCCCTCCAGCCCAGGATCATAAATTTTAGATTGATGATGTTGGAACTCCAAGGAGAGAAAGGAAAAAGAGGAATTTGAAAATGCTGTAAGTTTAAGGAAATAAACAAATTCAGATGACAGCATGAAGCAGTAGTGTCGCACTAGCACTGCACTCACCGCCGGGGAAGGGCCCTGTAGTCCTAGGCTCCTTTTTCTATCCGGCCATAGCTGGCAGCAGGGTGCATCCAGCCAAACGGTGTTTGGTCAGAGAGAGAGAGAGAGAGAGAGAGAGAGAGAGAGAGAGAGAGAGTGTGTGTGTGTGTGTGTGTTCGTTCTGTTTGTTTTGCCTCCAGTCTGCCAGCTGCTGGCTCTGATCCCAACCAGAGGATCCTCTCTCATTTATGTTGTCAATATGAAAGAGTGCAGTTGCCATGACATCCCTAAGTTTTCCAGCTGATAGCAAACTATCTTTGGTAGGATAATTTTTTTTTTTTTCCCCACTGACTTTCAGTAAAGCTTATGCTTAAAGATGTTTTTATGGGGGACATAAGCAAAGCATTCCAGGCTGTGTAGCTTTGTGACCTGATGCAGGAAAGAAATGGTCGTGCATGCATGCATGGCTGTCATGCGCTGAGATCTGTGGTTAACATGTGTATGTTTATTGGGACTGTATCGGACTCTTGTCGTAATACCACTCCCAAAGCTGTTCCGAGAGTCATCGAGTCAAAATCTGCGTGTTTTTAACAACTGCACCAAGTGATTTCTTGTGCTCAGACAAGTTTAGGGAGCACTGCTGTAGGTGGTTTTCCTTGGCAATTTTTTCCTCTCAGCTGGACTTTGTAGCAGTCATTTGGAGCATAGATGGTGAAGGGAGCCCGAGGCAACAGCACCGAGTGAGGTGTTGGAGCCCAGCAGAGCAAGTTTAATTAGCTGGCCTGGATGGCCATGATGCCGTTTCCTTCCTCACACTGCTGCTTCAGGATGTCAGCCCGTCGCTCCTTCCAGGTGTCTTCCCGTTGGTGATCCCCTTGAGCCTCATGATGTCCCTGTGTAGGAGAAAAAAGCAAGTTTAATAGCAGTCCTCTATTGATTTTGATACACATTTTTTCCTTGATTTTGTATCTCTAACATCCATGTGCATCCATCTATTCAGTAAGAGTCAAAGATTCGATGGACTGTGGTCATTCCTTTTACAGATGGACTATCTCAGACACTGAGAAGGTGAGGTGACCAGGGAAGGTCACTTGAGTTGGGGAGATGCCATTGCAGACATAGCTCTGCTTTTGTACATTATTGATTGCTGAGTAACCAGTTACCCCCAACCAGCTAAGTCATGTATTATCTCACACAGATTTTTAGGGTCATGCTTTTAGAGGAAGCCTTCCTGGGTGGTTCTAGTGTGGGGCCTCCCATGAAGTTACAGTTCTAATCTCAGCCGGCCTTGCTGCCATCTAATGTGACTGGTACTGAAGGGTCTGCTTACACTGTGCCCTGGCTGGCTTGGAAGTGGATGCTGGGGCTGTCTCAGTTCATCTCCACAGAGTTCCTTAAAAGTACCACAGCATAGTAACAAGCTTCCTGCATGTAACAATCTAAGGGACCAAGGCAGGGGAAAAGTCACATTGTTTCCCATGACCTAATTTCAGCAATCTCATGCTATCACTTCTACTCATCTTGCCACATAGACCAACCCTGACTGTGTGAAGACGTTACACATGACATCATGTCAGGAGATGAAGGTCACTGGGCCTGCCTGCTTCCTTCACTGTATACTGGTTTCCCAGCATAGATCAGTCCTGATCAACATGACCATTTCTTACCCTCAGCCAGTTGTTAAAATGAATGAATAATTTTTTTGTGTGTTTTATGTCCCATTCCTTCTAGCACTTGTGAAACTTTAATGAGTCCACAAATTCCCTGGGTCTCCTGTTAAAACACAGATTCTGATTCAGTAGGTCTTTGTTTATAAACTTTCATTATTTATTTACTCATTTATGTGAGAGAGAGACAAAGTGAGTATGGGTATGCCAGGACCTCCTGCCCCTCTGATGAACCCCAGATGCATGAGGCATTTAGTGCATCTAGCTTTACGTGGGTGCTGGAGGGTCAAACCCAGGTCTTCAGGTTTCAGAAGTGTCTTTAATCACTGAGCCATCTCTCCAGCCCTGTCTTGAATGCAACTGAGACCCCCATTCGTTCTCGCTTTTCACTGAGTAGCAAGATGAGCAGAGCCAGCAACCCCCCCCCCCCCCCATGACGCGACTGTGGTGCTGTGCTGTCACCCCTACTCGTTTCTTCTTCTCAGAGTATCTTTCCTTCGCCTCCTTCTGTTTGGCAGACACGCGGTTTGGTGAGAAGGATGTAGGGAAGGCAAGCAGCCTGCTTCGCGAAGTCGGTTCATGGAGGGGGGGTGAGCAGCAGACCAGAGTCTTCGCGTTCCTAGGTGGGCAGCTTGTTGCAGCTGTGCACTTCTTCACAATGAAGGTCAAGTTTCAGACAGCAACAGCTGGGTGCTCAAAGTGGCAAGGTAATTAGCTTGCAGGAGTGGAGCAGCGGGGGTAGGGAATGGACACAGACAGTGCTTAAAATAAGACATATCAATTCAGAGCCCCTCTTTCACTTTTCTATACTCTTTCTTACACACATGCACACTTGTAGAGCATTAGCATTCAGAAAATATTTACCTGAATAAAGTGGAAATTTGAGTTGAAATAGTTCCACCACTACAACTACACTTGGGAGCTAGAGTTCTGGCTGGCCCTGGCACCTGCCATTCTTCTTGCCTCTGGCAAATCTTCTCTGCTGTGTGCTTCACACATCCTTGACAAGGGACATACTGGCTGTGAACCCTACAAGGAGAGGTGTCTGCTCGTCACAGTATCACTTGCACACACACGTGTGTGTGTGTGTGTGTGTGTAAAAGGAGATGAATCAATGAGCAGTCTGTGTGGTGAGAGGAAGCTCTGGAACCTTGTGAATCTGACAGGGACTGTGCTGAGGCCTTGGCAGCAGTGCACAGGGAACTCTGTCTCGCACGTTCCAGGGTTTTGGAGGAACATGCGACGGCCAGACGGACTCTGAATATTGAGCCCACGCTCTGCTTTGCACATCCTTGGTGCTGCTGAGAGAGAAATGGCGCCACATTCGCAGGGTCTCTGCAGAGGAGGTTTCTGTTTGTCAACGACATGACAGTCTTTTTCTGAAGTCATCTATTGTCTCTCAGCCACTCTTCATGTGTCTTCCTGGTAAGAATGCGAAATGATAAAAATAATGTGACACTTTATAAAAAAAAAATAAGCCACATGCTGAAATAACACAGCTGTTATACTCCTAAGTATTTACTTGAGCAGAAATGGAATTTATGTCTTCACAAAGGCCTGTATGAAAATGTTTACTACAACTTTGTTCACGTTAGCGAGAGACTAGAAAGAGATGAATAGGATAGAGTATGTTACATCCGTACAGTGGGATAATACTTAGTAATAAAGTGAAGCAATATTTTTTAAAAAATATTTATTTATCTGAGAGAGAGGGTGGGGTGGGGAATGGATGAGTATAGGCACACCAGGGCCTCTTGTGAACTCCAGATGCATGCACTATCTTGTGCATCTGCCTTTATGTGGGTACTAGGGAATCAAACCCAGGCCATTGGGCTTTGCAAGCAAGTCCCGTTAACTGTTGACTCATCTTTCCAGCCCCAAATTTCTATTTAACTGTGATGGTGCTTATACACCAATGTACCTTTGCCAAACTCACCATACTGTACCTTTAAAAGGGGATGTTTTTGTATGTATTTTATTGTATGTTCATTGTACCCCAACAAATATAACTTAAAATACATCACCCAGTTGGAAGCCATCACTTTTCACACGAGGAAGCAAACCCTCAAAGACAAATGACTTGCCAAAGCACTGGTGGTCAGGAGCTCAGGCATCCTGGGCCAGACCTCAGGTAGAAATGAACTGTAGCCTTGGCATCCTGCCCATTGTGCTTTCTGGGTGGGAGTGCAGTGTTCCTCCTCCCTGCTAAATGCATTACCATGGGTGGTTTTATTTATTTATTTATTCTTTTGAGGCTGGATCTCATTCTAGCTAAGGCTGACCTGATACTCACTCTGTAGTTCTAGGCTGGCCTTAAACTCACAGCGATCCTCCTACTTCTGCCTCCCAGGTGCTGGTATTAAAGGTGTGCGCCACCACGCCCGGGCTGTGGGTGTCTTTCTGAAAGTCATGCTCTACTGAGGCACCATCCAGGCTGTTGACCTGTGATTGGCTGGAGGGTTTCTGCTTACAAAGAAATAAAACAGATTTACATCCCACCGGGATCCGAAGAATTTACGTTGTGATAATGAACTTGTGTGTCTATATTCAGTTCTCCTTTTACAAAGGAGGAGGCTAAGCAAAATAGTATCATGACTGTGTTCAGACTAGTGCCTTGTAGGTCACACTGCCTGCCATTCAAGAAAGAACAAGATTCTTCTTTTTATTTAAACACCAGTGACACCCGCTTAATATTTCATTTTTATTTCTTTATTAGAGAGAGAGAGAGAGAGAGAGAGAGAGAGAGAGAGAGGGAGAGGCAGACACTGTAAACGAACTCCAGACGCATGCACCACCTTGTGTATCTGGCTCACGTGGGTCCTGGGGAATTGAATCTGGGTATCTTGGCTTTGCAGGTAAGCGCTTTAACCGCTAGGCCATCTCTCCAGCCCAAGATTAATTCTTAGTAGAGAGCACTTGGAAGCCAGCCTGAGCCAGACATAGAATCAGTTCTTGATCCTTTCAGTCCTAACTTCATGTCCTTGAGTAGTCACTCACCCTCTGTGTCTGGGATTAGTGATGATTGCACCCACCTTTCCAGACGTTTGAATGAGAGCTTGGGAAGTAACAATTGCTCAGTGTGGCCACTTCACAAGCCTATGATCAGCCACCTCAGTTGCCACCTCATTGTAGACTTCCTCAAGCCCAAGTGAGGCACCATCAGCCATTTTTCCAAAACTCCTGGACTATGCGTATATATTAAGTGATTGTGAATGAGAATCAAGCCCTAATTACAAAACTAATTGATTGGGAAGAGTTTTAGAAAGTAATGAAACTCTGTTGCTTATTCTTAATCTGAGAGGAAAATTCTTTTCTTTCTTTCTTTTTTTTTATTGGAAGACAGGTGAATCAATTGAACCCCAAATTGGGATCAGTTAAAATGAGGTGGCTGGCGAATATCCACTAAGCTACCCCCTCCCAGAGTACTCCCCATTCTCTGCCAGCTGACACCTAGGGGGTGGTTTAGTTGACATGGAGTCAACTAGATTCATGGTGAACTTTTATTAAACATGTCTCCTCTTTATAATAGCAATAATAGGTCATATAGTTGGTATAAGCCTCAATTTACTGAAAAAGTAGTTTTGATAACCTAAGGCAACTGTCAAAGTATCAACTGGTATATATGCCAAAGCAAGAGAATTTGTTCCTATATGCTTTTTAAAACGTATTTTTTTTTTTTTTTTTTTTTTGCAAGCAGAGAGAGTGAGAGAGCACACACAAGCGAGCACCGGGGCTGCTGCAAACGAACTCCAGATCTATGTGCCACTACATGTGGCTTCAGGTGGATACTGGAGAATTGAAAAGTCGTTAGGCTGTGCAGACAACCACCTTAACTGCTGAGCTATCTCTCCAGCCCAGTTCCTATACTCTTGATGCTGAAATCCCTCTTTCATGCATTCCTTAAGCATTGCCTATTATCTTGTCCGAACCATTGCCTTCCAGTATTAATTGATCAGCTGGACACACAGATTCTGGTGCATCCTATCAGACACATTGAACTGTTTTACATCTTAAGATGTTGTACTCAGTGGGCATGATTTGAGCTGATAGGAGGCATGCTGGATCCTAATCTATAGAGAATCTGGTTTGTGTTAAAGTGCTGTGCTAGACATTTTTCTACTGTCCAAGGCAGAATTATCATCCTCTTGAATAGTTTCATAGACGGAGGATTAGAAAACTGGAGTCAAGAACACTGGTCAAAGTGGGAGATGGTGAAGACACGATCCCAACATTAGCCTGGAGCTATTTCTGCTAGCCCGCGCCACACTCCCTTTGTGTAGGTTATTTAATAAATTCATTTCACAACCCATGGGACACAGTAGGAAACAATGCAATTACTGAACCGAAGGAACACAGCTGCCAACATCTTGTTGATTCAGAATTGTCCAAACACTTCCATGTGGGGGCGGGATGGATGCAATTTGCTGGTTCAACAGTTGACATTGATAAATTAGAGTTTCTTTTCCTCTGCCTTCTGTTGGAGGTGCTAATGAGCTTTGAAAGGCTGGAGAAACATAGAAGAGAGAAGGGAGACTCTCACCTCATCTTCATACTAAGTAATTGAACCCAGGACAGTAGGTAATAGGTGGACATAATTGAAGTCAATAAAATAAAAGCCAAATAAAATTAATGTTGTAAAAATTTTAATTATGTAAGTTCTGCTTACAGGTTGTGTGGCTTGGAATCTTCACCTATTAGGAGAGTGCTTTTTGTAATAATATTTAATGTTTCCTGAAATACTCTTTATATTAAGCGGGGCACTGTGCCAGACATGGTGGCTTGAACCAGAAGATCTCTGAGGTCTCTTCCAGGCTCGTTTGTGACGTGCTCTGACATGAGATTTTTTTTTTGTCTGAAACAAATCATATTCCCATACACTGACATTTATCCAGCCTTCTGCTCTGTGCACCATTCATTTTCTTATTCATGTGACAAGCTTGCCATGTGCCATTTACTGTGTTAGGCACTTGAAATAAAGTGGATGGCCCCTCTCACGAGCTGACATTTTAATAGGGAGTAGGGGAGTATTGGTGGATGCTCAGGGCAGGCAGAAAGAAAACCCAAAGGGAGAGGACCCTTACTAAGCTAGGGAGCGTCATGTGGTACAGCTGTTGGGAGCGTGTAGTATTTCAGATAGATTCTTGACACAGAAGGTGAGGACTGGGAATGAGAAGTCCTAGCGTGGACTTTGCTGTGGCCTTTCCCATCCCCTCAGCCTTGCTGAGGCCTTTTCTGAATATGGCATGGAAGGGAGCGTCCTAAAGTACAGGATTGCATGGATGGATGAGAACATAAAGTGTAGAGAAAAAGGGATGATTTTTGGAGGCTGAGTAGAAAGGAGTTGACTCTAAAGTTAAGGCATTATGAAAAGATTGAAAACTTTAAATGAAAATCCTAAAACTATAATTTTACTTTTCTCTCCTTAAATAGAGTTTGTAGGGCACAATTGATTTTAAGTATATCTTTATGAAATCTGTTATTTTAATAATAAGATCATTAAAGTGGAACAATATTTTAAAAGTTATCTTTAGTTATTTCACACATGGGGTAATTGATGTCCAGAGAAGTTAATTTAAAAAAAAAAAAAAGCAGACAGTTTGAGCTGGCTGGAGTAGCAGACTGGTAGGTAGCTAGGTTCTGTCTCCCGCCTGCCCTTTTATCCAAAGATCCACAAAGAACTTATCTGCTATAGGAAGCTTCCTTGCACACTCCAATGTGTTTTTTTTTTTCCTTATTTTCTACCAACCCCCAACTTGGAGCTTGAATTTTGCCAAATTATTCAAGGTTTTATGCCTCCCAACTGCTTTTAGTCATTTCATTGTTGTTCTTTCATCCAACAAATAGACCAGAATCTTAGCTTTTGGTTTAACTGGAAGGGTGGTCCACAGGGTTTAAAGGTAGAGTCTTAAATTCTTCTTTTGGAATTTAAGTTCCTCTGTTATCCAAGTTCATTTTCATAGTCCAAAGTTCTCTTAGTGAAGCTGGATATATTACCAGCACAAGAAATCACTTTTCCTCTCTGTCTTCTCTCATAAGAGCAAATCCTTGCGGAACGTGTGAACGTACAAAGGAGCTGCAGTGACTTTCGTCTTTCCCTGCAAGGCCACTGGGCTGGCTGTGGGCGTCCTTGGGTAGAGACCCAACTTACTACCAGCATTTACAATTTCTGTTTTCGTTTTTCATCTGCCAGTTTTATTTTTCAAACAGAGATTACCTTTGTTTTAATGAGCCAGATTGATATGACTGCTGTACTTTTGAAGTTCACCATTTGTATACACGAGTATGTGCCTCAAAGCCCAAGCCACCTGCCATCTTTTCTTGTCTAGGAAGCCCTAGGCTAGAAGAGCAAGTCCGGAGAAGTGCATTTTGCTGAGCTGTGAGCAGCAGCAGCTAGGAACTCTCTACTGAAAGTCATTTTCTAGATTGTCAGACATTTACTCAATATTTTTGTTTTATTAGCTTTTTGAGGAGGCAGTCTCACTATGTTACCCAGGCTGGGCTTGAACTTGTCTCAGCAGTCTTCTTATCTCAGTTTCCTGAGCATTGGAGATGGCAGGAATGGGGTCATGCCCATCTTGAGGTTCAAAGTAAATTTGATTCACTTTGATATGACATTAATTAAAATTAAATCAGCCCCAGAGAGAATTTCTTTGCAGGCAATCTTGACTTTGTATTAAATATGTCTTGTTAAAAGTCACCTGCAAAGCAACTAGAACTCAGAATATTCAGTCTGAAAATAATTCAGATACATTATAACTTTAATTTTGAATGCCTACCCTCTTGGCTGATATTCTGTGTTAGACATAACTACTGACACAGTATCACGTTCTATCATACCTGCTCAGTAGAAGCTGTAGAAATCAGAAGTCACCTGAATGTTGTCATCAGTGTCATGGTCAGGGCACTGGCTTGAAGCATTAGGAGAGTAGGACTGACCGGTCTTGGCTATGGGACCATAATGACTAGCATGAACTGGCCTTCAGTGTCCTCATGTGTAGGACCAAACATCAGGGAAGATGTTCTGTAAATGAATGGGAGCAATGGAGTGTTTCCTTCAGGCTGGGTTGCAGAGAAGCAAAAGCCACTCAGTGTACAGCAGACAGATACCCATAGCCGCAGGATAACCACGGGCTTGGCAGGAACAGGCCAGGCTCCTTCACACTTTTGCTCCTCTCCTGCCCTTTGGCCTTCATGGTCTCTCACTGTCAGTCTGACAGCATTTTAAGGATGTTGGACTTTATTGTCACCAGGTCTAACCCTTGTCACTGAATTGTTTTTTATTTTTAATCTGTCAGTGTACCATTTGGGTGATTTTAAAGATGTACCAGGATTAACGTTAGTATACAAACTGTCATTCTAGCTTTTAATTCTCTACCTGTGTACCTATCAAGGTGGGTGTGATGTTTCACTCCTGTAATACTAACATCTGGGAGGCTGAGGCAGGAGAGTTGCCTTGAGGCTGCAAATTTGAGGCCAGCTTCAGATACACAGTAAGTTCCAGGCCAGACTGAATGACATAGTGAGGCCCTGTCTGATTGGTGTCCGAGAAAGACTAGTTTTTCATCTTGTTTGGAGGGAGAAACCCGGTATTTCAAAGTGGAACGTTATAAAAGACAGGGTGTCCTGGGCTTTCCTGTTCAACTACATTTAGAAAAACTGCTATTAGGAAAGGAAAGTTTACGCATGTTTGCTACCCCTTTCCTTTGAACCAGTGCTGCTTAGACGGTGGCACATGGAGCTACTTCTGTGAATGTCTGCTGTTTGCCTCACATTTAGAAACAAGGTGGATATACATTTGATCACATATATTTCCATGTAAAAGCATTTCAAATGCTGCCTAAGCACACAGCTGCAGTAGAAACGCATTTTGTTAAGGGACTCCAATACTTACCTTTCTAGCCTAAGTCGGGAGTTGTAGGCCTTATTAGAGGGAAAGGAGGAGGAAGAGCTGGGCCCAGCCAGCGTCGCCTCGCCTTGGCTTCCTGCCCCTGCCTCTGGCTCCCATCCTCTGGGTCTGGGTCTTCCAGCTTGCTGTGGCCCGCCATGGTACCTTGCCAATCTCCAAATCTTCAATCAGCTCCTAATTCAAACTACCTTGCCACAAGGGTGGGTGGTCTATACTGCTGTGAGAATGTCACATTGTTCTTGAACACTTTTGTGGAGTAAACGGGAATTAGCATTTTAACTTCCAAAAAGACAGTTTCCGTTTTCTTAATTGCGTATGTGAACTTAATTGGTAGAATTTCAGTCAAGGTGAGGGGGCAAAGACAGAAAATTGAAGTTTAAAACTCTCCTTACTTGCCCAAAGGTTTCCCAGCTTCTGGACCTGCTGGTGTCTGCAAGCTTCAGTGGCCTCACTGCCTCCCAGGCAGTAGAGGAGTTGCAAAGATGACAGGACAGAATGGGGGAGGCCAACCCCGCTTACCTGTGTGAGATGTTTGCAGATGCTTGAGTTCAGCTATCAGTTCCCCTGAGTATGTAACTTAGTATGATTATTTAGCCTCAGAGTGTCTGTTTCTTTATATTACCAACATGTCATGAAGACTAATGATAATATGCCAAAAACCCATTAAAATATTTTTATTTATTTGAGACACACTCACACGCACATGCGCACGCACAAAACGTGCTTGCCAGGGCTTCCTGCCACTATAAATGAACTCCAGGTGAATGTGCCACATTTTGCATATGGTTTTACATGGGCATTGGGGAACTGAACCCAGGTCCTCAGGCTTTCAGGCTTTGCAAGCAAGTGCCTTTAACTACTGATGCATCTCTTCAACTTCTCTCAAAATTCCCCCTTTTAAAATATTTTTAGAGAGAGAGCGAGCGAGAGAGAGAGAATAAGTGCACCAAGGCCTCTGGCCACTGCAAATGAACTACAGACACATATGCCACCTTTTGCATCTGGCTTATGTGGTTACTGGGGAGTTGAATCTGGGTCCTTAGGCTTTTCAGACAAATGTTTTAACCTCTAAGCCATCCCTCCAGCCACCCTTCCAAATGCTTTTGGTCCTAAGTACTTAAGACATTAAATGAGACTTGAGGAGTGGAAGCACAGTACTGGTGATATATGGGTTATATATATATATATATATATATATATATATATATATATATATATATATATATGGCAGCATCACTGTATGAATACTGTTATTTGAGGAACACAAAATGTCAGCCACTTCTGTGTCTTTCAAGCAGATTTGTGGGGATGGAAAGTGGGTGGTGTGGTTGGGGTATGGTCCTCCAGATGTGTGCAGATGAAGTCAGCGTAGCCGCTGGGAAGAGAGTGGGCCTTTGCCAGGGACCCTGGGGAGAATGCTGGAGGAATGTGTCTGTCCCACCTGAGCTGTCTCTGAGGCGTGCACACATTCATCTGCAGTCATGTGTTGTCCAGCTGGGGAGAGAATCAATACCAGAAGGGGAAGGTGACAAATCATTGCCTGGAGACTGGCTGTAAATCCAGTACCCATTATTTTCTTTCTGAGCACTTTAAAGAAACTGTCACGTGTGTCCTTTCCCTGCAACAGGGTGTCATCTCTGGGCTTTGAAAACCCTTGGGAGAAATCTGAAATTACCTGTTTCTTGTCAGAGGTGGTTTTTGCATGGAAATTAAAGTCCTGCTCCTTTCCATCCTGTGTAAGTTGCACCAGCATTCATTTGTCTCTCTCTGTCTGTCTGTCTGTCTTTCTTTCTTTCTTTCTTTCTTTCTTTCTTTCTTTCTTTCTGCTTTCATTCATTGAATAGTCTATTCATTGGCACTCATGAATTTTAGAGAAATAATCTGTGAGGCATCTACATTTGGGCCTGTGTGACACGAATTATTATTACAAATACATTAATTTTTTTATTTTTTAAATTTTCAGTCCTGGGAATTGAACTTACAGCCTCACAAATACTGGACAAGCTCTCTACCCTGAGTTATCCTGGTCCCTCATTAACTTTTTATTTTGAGGTAGTCTCACTAAGTTGTCCAAACTGTCCTTGCACTCACTTTTGTAGTCCAGGTAGGTCTGGAACTTAGTCTTCCTGCCTCGGCTTCCTGAGTAGCTGGCTTTATAGGCTTGAGCTAATAGACCTAGCCAAACTCGTTTTTCATTATGTCACTTCTCACCCCTTTCTCTCAACACAGAAACACGAGTACATTTTCGTTGGTAGGCTCCTGAAAGTCAGAGAGAATGTGAAAGACCCTCTAGTCCAGCCAGCTTATTTGGCAGTGAAGGACACAGAGATCTGTGTGGGGGAAGTGACACACCTCTGGGAGGGTGCGGCCAGACCCCAGGTGTCTTGCTTTGGGTTCAGAGATCACCATCCCCTGATATGCCTTGGAATGGGCAGAAGTAGTAGAACAAATGGTTTAAGTTGGCAAGAAGTAAAGTCTTTTTAGAAAGCTTTGGAACGATGAGAGCAGGGAATTTGGGACCCCTCTCCAACAGTGTTCTGCATAGAGCAGAGCTTTTGTCAGCCCTGGTTTATTTTTCTGCTGACGGCCAGCCTCCGGCAGAATTGGGAAATAGGCAGCTTGATATCGGGGTCGTGATTTGCAGACTTTTTTCTCTGCTTTGAAACTGTGGGACTCCGACTTCACATAGAAGCATAAGAGGGAGCGAGTACGCAAAGCGGATACAAGAGGCTGAGGTGGAGGTGGGCGGTGCTCCGATCCTTCACTCACTCTTCATCTTCTGCCTCCCCTGCCACTCATTACTGGGCCCCATGGGGAAGCCTCAGTCCTGGGCTCTTCACTTGGAAAACCTTGCCTGTAGAGCCAGTGTTTGGGATTCAGCAACACTGTGTTAGTCACCTTAGGCAAACCCATTCACCACTGAGCCTGACTTTTCTTGTGAATTGAAGCAAAGAGCCAAACAAAAGATGTGCGTGCGTGTGCATTCACATCTACGTGTTTGTGTGTGTACAAGGGTATGTATGTGCAGGCAGAAGCCAGAGGACAGTGTTGGCAGCTCTTCTTCAGCTGTCACCCACCCTTTGTTGAGACCAGGTCTCTCACTGGCCTGGAATTTGCTTTATTAGACTGAGCATTTTGCCCTTCTCTGCTTCCTGGGCCATGAGATTAAAGCATGTGCCACGACTCCTGGCTTTAAAAACATGTAGGCACTGAGGGTCAAGCTCAGGTCCTTATGCCTGCATAGCAAGCACTTTGCATACTGAGCCATCTCCTTAGCCCCAAAGAGATTTTTTGCTTGTAAGCATTACGTGAGATGATACAGTATCCCTGAGACATGGCAAGCACATCGCCAACAGTTCCCACCTCCCTTTTGACTCCCCCACTGGTGCCCTTTCTCTTTACTTTGCCTCTCTCCCCTCGGATGTCCCCCCCCTCTTCAGGAGCCCAGGGCCCTCTGGTGCTCTTCAGGTTCCCAGCTGTCTAGGAAAATTCCGAGTCACTTACGTGCCAGTGTGAGCTCCGGTCAGTCCGCTTGCCCCAAGAACATTTGCCACTGACAGCTCCAGGTTGTAGTAGTAGAGTTCAGCCCTTGCTCAGTTACGCCCCCCCCCCCAACCTACAGGTGAGGAGATTACATCGAGGGGCCTTGTCATCTCTCATTGAAGAATATCTGCCTTCCTTTTAGTTCTTGGCTAATAGCAGGGTAGTCCAGGCACTTACGTAATATATATATATATACGTGTGTGTGTGTATGTGTATGTATATATATGTATGTATGTGTGTGTGTATATATATATATATATATGTATGTATATATATGTATGTATGTATATATATGGGACGTTTCCTAAAATTCTCACATTCTGTAAATGTGTATTCCAGAAACAATGTGACCTGAAGGAAAAATGGGGTTCTAATTCAGTCACTCAAAACTCACTTGAATTTTGAGCCAGAACATTGGCAAAAAGTTAATACTAGCTGGGCATGGTGGTGTATGCCTTTAGTCTCAGCACTCTGGAGGCAGAGGTAGGAGGATCACTGTTAGTTCAAGGCAACTCTGAGACTACATAGTGAATATCTATTCAGCCTGGGTGAGAGTGAGACCTTAACTCAAAAAACCAAAAAAATAAATAAATAAAAATTAATACTAAGAAAGACATAGCACTCTAACACAGTATTTACTAAAAAACAAAGGCTGAAGTTGGCTGGAGGAAAAGGGCTGTAAGAAATGAATTCCACTATCCAAATTTGGTGACATGGCCAAAATGCCATAAAATCATAGAACAGGGTAGAAAAAGACAAGTATTTCCATGACTGATCACATGCCAATCTGAGCCGCAGGGGGCACGAGCATTGGTGGATTGGATTGCTGTATTCTGCTGTGTTTGAGTTCGTTTTGTTTAGTTGTACCAGACCTTAGCATTCTGGGAAAATTCTATATGAAACAAACTCTGAGCTATGCATACAGACTTCCCATGTTTGCCAGTCTGGTATGTGCTAGTGCATGTTAAGTGACACATTTCTGTCTACAACTGAGTGACCAATGCCTAAAGAACGCAGGTGGAGAATGCAGCTCCCTCCTGTCCCAGCCAAAATCTCCTGCTCATGTCAGCTGTCACTTAAGTCACACTGTCAGTGTCATAAAATGTCACCCTAAGGAAAATGCCATGCAGGGAGAGAAAGGAAGGAGTGTGTATGGTTGTGGAGGACTAGCAGAGGGCAGAATTGGCAGCATTGCAACAGTCAAAGATGCAGGGCAAGTAGATAAAGTGTTCTGAGCCTGAAAGCCAACACCAGAGTTTGGTCGGCAGCTTATTTGGAGGAGCAGCCTGCGAGGAATCTAAGAGGCAGTTCAGACAAGGAGTGAAATTAAGCTGCCCCCAGAGCACCGGGAGACCCTGACTTCAAGGATGAGGGCACAGCCCTGTGGGAGGACTTGGTGTAGGTGAGTGATGGGACTGGAGACTGGCCTTAGCGAGCTCCTGTGCCAGCTGATGCTGTGTAATGGTGATGGGAGATGCAGTCCACTTAGGAGTGCCACTCTCTGCAGAAGATGCGAGGCCCTCGCTGGTCGGTGACAGGAACACACAGTGACAGTGGGGTCTGTAGGAAAGCCACTACACCAGACATTTTAGGGAAAGGATATCAGGTATTTGCTGATCAAAGGGATGGTTCAGGACTCCAGAGGTACCTGCTAATGATGGCAGAGCAACTGTTTACAGGAAAGGTGGCCACCATGAAGCTTGGTTTACAACGTTGAAAGGTCTGTGCTGAAGGCTAGCAGGAGCCAGGGTACTTCTGACTTCTGGGGGACAGAGCACCGCTCCTTAGGTCACTGGTGGGTGGTCCCTTGATGCAGAATGAAAGTGCCTCATCCTGGATCCCAGGTGATGGTCTCCTTGTTACCCTTGGAGTCCCCTTCTTTACCCATGTGTTGATCTGAGGACTATGATATGTTTATTTGTGAAAGATTTACTTTCTAGGTAGAAATTACGGGCCAGAAAGGCCTAATGTTTTTTCCAAGTAAAGCCAGTAGACTAATCTAAGACTCATTCGTCCTTACACGCTCTGTTGAGTTATGGCTGTTTTTTGTTTTGTTTTGTTTTGTTTTTCTTTGTTTGAGACATAGTCTCATGTAGCCCAGGTTGGTGTTCCTCCTCTGGAGTTACAGGTATGCAATGCCACACCCAGTTAAGTAATGGCTGTTCTTAAGAGGAGCTTTCTGTTTCCCTATTAGATCTTCATTTCACTTCAACTATAGACTGTCAGTGTTTCTCTTTATAAGAAGAATAAGCAAGGGCATGGTTAGGTGACTGTCATGGTGAATTGATGGAAGATTAGGAATATGGCCTAGGTTTCCTGCCCTGTCCATTTCTTTATTTTTTAAAACAATTTGTTTATTTATTGATTTATTTGAGATAGAGATGGAGGCATATGAAAAGAGAGACCATCTGGGCACTCCAGGGCTTCCTGCCTCAGTAACCAGATACGCAGGCTACTTTGTGCATCTGACTTTACATGGGTGCTGGGGAATCAAATCTGGCTGCCAGGCTTTGAAAGGAAGCTCCTTTAGCCACTGAGCCATCTCTCTAGCCTGACCTGTCTATTTCTGGTACATGGTAAATTCTGTGGTTGGGTAACTGGTTGTTATTCAAAGTGTAGGTATGGAACAGCAGCCTCTGGGTCGCCTGAGAGCTTAATTGAAATGTGAATTCTTCAGACCTACCAAAGCAGCCACCCTGGGGGCGGGCGGTGTCAGCAGTGGGTTCCTAAGTTCTCTAGAAGAGCCATCGTGGCACAAGAGTCCGTGCAGTATCCCCGATTTTACCACTTTCTGCCCTTACATCAGATTCATCAGAGAACAGAGAGATGGTAAAAGCTAACTGTAAAATCAGTGTATCTTTCTCCCTCCTCCTGTCCTCTTTCTTGCGTGTTTTATGGTAATTTCTCCATGGAAGTTTTCTGTCCTTGAAAAGCTGGTGGGCTGGTCATGAGGCTTTATTCCTTCAGCCCGTGTCATGGAGCACTGCGTGGGGAGATTGGTGAGGCGATGCGTCGGGTCAGGTTCTCCGAGGTCTTGTCTATCCTGTTGAGTGCTAAGCCGTGCGTCTGTATTACCTAACAAATTAAAGAGAAAATAAAACGGAGGGAATTGATTGAGTAGGTAGAAAAACTATTGGAATGTCTTCTGTTTTCAAAATGTCCCGTGTCCAACTAAAGCCAAAAACCAGTGTTGTTAACTGACCAGAACAGTGTGAACAGAATTCCATTGTAAAAAAGACAATTCCAGTTTTTCCCGCATTGGCATAGTTCCAAAAAGGATATTGAGAGCTTCACATAAACTCGTTCAACCGAGCTCTCAAGAACGGCTGGGCGTGGTGGCGCACGCCTTTAATCCCAGCACTTGGGAGGCAGAGGTAGGAGGATTACCGTGAGTTCGAGGCTACCCTGAGACGACATAGTGAATTCCAGGTCAGCCTGAACTAGAACGAGACCCTACCTTGAAAAAAAAGAAAGAAAAAAAAAAAAAAAAAACCAGCCATGCGAAACACATGCTATCATCCTTTTTTTAAAAAAACTGAGGAAACTGAAGTTTCAAAAAAAAATATATATCCAAATGTTGCAGAGCAAACAAATCGTCAAGCTGGAGTGCACAGCCTTGCATGTCTGTATTCCGGACTGGAGCCCTTCCATCCCACCCTCTACAGTCTCCTGGGCACCTTTGTCATCTCAACACCGTGTTGGATCAATGGCTAAGTGACGTCCCTTCACAACAGGGTGGCTGCAAATAGCATGTGGACATTAGGGGTTCACCAGCAAGAAGTACTGCATTCCGACCTGCTTTGAAGGCATATCAGTAAAGTCAGATATGAATTTAAAAAATTTATGTCTAACCAGAGGCCTTTTTTTCCTCCCCTTACTTTGGATTGGAGCCATCCTAACTGTAAAGAAAAATTGGGAAGGCTCGCCCTCTAGTGGAAAGACTCAGAACATTGTGTCATTTTCCTGGAAGATTTCTTCCCAACCTGCTCCCCTGCATTTTAAGACTGGAATTAGTTTTTCACTTGAAAGTTAAACATTGTCACTCTCAAAACAAGACTTCAGTCTAATCTTTGTCACTGTCTTAAAAATTGGATTTCTGCGTCTCAGAGTTATCCCACCACACCTGGGTTTGTGTCCTTTAATGACCTTTCTCAAGTAGGCATTTTATTTATAAAAGGAAGTTTATCCCCTCATCCTTTTACCACTTTAACTATAGAATCGAATCTGAATGTGTTCTGAAAGGGACATGATGTGAGTATCTGCACGTCTCTTTCTAATCCATTGTGTCTAAATTCAGCTCCTGGAAAACCGATAGCTCTGGAAATAATACACCTGCCTGTATTCAGACCATTCAGGCTGTGGGATCTTTGCTTTCCAGGGCAGTTCTGCATTCACTACAGGGTTATTGCTTTACTTCCAGTCCACCCGACGCTCAGTACCCATCAACCCACATATGTGCTCCCACAGAAAGGGTCATGTGTTTTGCCTGTTGCCCTTGAGGCTTCTCAGCAGGTAGCACAAGCACTTTGCCTATGCTGAGACGGATTAGAGGACAATACGCCCTTCTCTGATGAGTGAAGGGAAAGGCAGGCATGAAATCACGACCATCAGAACTTTAACAAAAGCATACCTTGTCTTTCAACGTGAAATTAACACCCAGGAATTTAGAGATGTACACCGATTCCCCAGTTGTGTGGGATAGGAGATCTTATACCTTGCCTAAAACTCAATTACTATTGTGGTTACAAGAATTGCACCTAAGTTGTGCCTTTTCTTTTAAAGACTTTAAAATATATGCATATATGGAGAGGGAGGGAGAGAGAGAGACAGAAAGTATAGGCATACTAAGGCCTCCTGTCACTGCAAAGGAACTATAGGTACATATGCTACTTTGTGCTTCTGGCTTTATACGGGTACTGGGGAATTAAACCCAGTTCAGCAGGCTTTGCAAGAACTTTTTAACCATTGAGCCATCCTTCCAACCTCAATGTGCCTTCTTGATTAAAGAGTAGCTACTCTCAGCTCTTCAAGATTTTAGAATTGCTTACATAGTGAACCATCTCTTGGATCTCTGCGATTAAACTTCCTGTTTGGAGGTTGAGATGTCCCAGTTCTTAAAAACCTTGCAAGTTGGTAGTCTAAAATACACAACTCTTTGGACACGGTTTCAGCCCTTCTGGAACGAAACCCACAGCCCCTCAGGTCTAATGTAGCCTTTGGCTCGAGAGCTCAGTGTGGAAGAGGGGTTCTGGGTTGAGGACAGGGCCTCCAATTCTCTGCTCAGCACCGTTGGCTTTGGGCCCCAGGAGCCTGATGTGTGTTGTGTACCTTGGCAGATGGAATAGTAACCTAGGATGTCAGCTCTGGTTCAAACAATCTGTCCAATCTTTTTTATTTTTATTTTTATTTGAGAGTGACAGAGAGAAAAAGAGGCAGATAGAGAGAATGGGTGCGCCAGGGCCTCCAGCCACTGCAAACGGAACACCAGATGCATGTGCCACCTTGTGCATCTGGCTTACATGGGTCCTGGGGAATCGAGCCTCGAACCAGGGTCCTTAGGCTTCACTGGCAAGCACTTAACCGGTAAGCCATCTCTCCAGCCCAATCTGTCCATTCTTTATGTGCACCTTGAGCATCCTTCTCTGGAATTTGCAGCCCTATGGAGGGGAAATGTGTGTTTGTTCTCTCCCCACTCTCCATCCACTGATTCTTGCTCTACTTTTATTTATTTAATTTTTATTTTATTTATTATTATTGTTATTATCATTTTTGGTTTTCTGAGGTAGGGTCTCACTCTGGCCCAGGCTGACTTGGAACTCACTATGTAGTCTCAGGGTGGCTTCGAACTCACAGCGATCCTCCTACCTCTGCCTCCTGAGTGCTATTTATTTATTTATTTATCTATCTATTTATTTTTGAGAGAAGGGGGGGGAGAGGGAGGGAGGAAGGGAGGGAGAGAGAGAGAATATGAGAATGGGTATAACAGGGCCTCCAGCCTCTGCAGACAAACTCCAGATGCATGTTTCACCTTGGGCATCTGGTTTACATGGGTTCTGGGGAATCGAACCTTGATCCTTTGGCTTTGTAGGCATGTGCCTTAACTGCTTATCCATTTCTCCAGCCCTTGCTCCACTTTTAGATGGGGGAAAGTAGACGAGAGAAGCCAGCCCTCAAAAGTCTAACTTTGCCACTCAGCATTAAGAGGCTGACTTCCCCGCCTTCCCTCGGGTTTTCTCTTCACTGAGAGGATGCAGATTTGGAAGTGTGGGAGTAGCTGTGCTCTTTCAAGCCATCTACCCTGCCTCTGTCAGCCTCCACATACGGCTCTGCTGGTTGTCTTCAGCCTGAGTTTTTTTCTTTTTTTCTTTTTAATTTTTACTTTTTCTGAGAGAGAGAGAGAGAGGGAGAAAGAGGCGGGGCGGGGGGGGGGTTCCGGGGGAGGGAGGAATGGGTGCCCCAGGGCCTTTCAATCACTGTGAACGAATTCCTGATGCGTGCGTCCCCTAGTGCACATATGTGTCATTGCATGCTTGCATCACTTGGGTCTGGCTATATGTGGGACCTGGAGATTCAAACAAGCCTTCTTAGGCTTCGCAGGCAACTGCCTTAACCACTAAGCCATCTCTCCAGCCCTCAGCCTGAGTTTTAATTGGATATTTTCAAGCTTAAACAATCAAGTGTGCTTTTGCCTAGATACTGAACATAATTATCAGGTAGACAATTAGGTTGTGAAAATAAATCTTGCTTTGTTAGTCTGTCAGGCTGCTGGTAGCTTTTTTCTGTGATTATTTCCCTTGAAAACTGATTTGACCCTTGTATTGTAGGTATGGGTGTAGATATACTGATCTGAACTCAGGTATGTAACATTCCAGGTTTGTACAATGGTGAAACTTTGTAACACAGTAATCAAACCATTATTGTTTTTATTTTTAAAAATTATTTATTTATTTTTATATTTTTGGTTTTTTGAGGTCGGGTCTTGCTCTAGCCCAGGCTGACCTGGAACTTACTATGTAGTCTCAGGGTGGCCTTGAACTCATGGTGATCCTCCTACCTCTGCCTCCTGAGTGCTGGGATTAAAGGCATGTGCCAGCATCCCTGGCCCATTGTTGTTTTTAAATAGCAGGTCTTTAAAATGCTATTGCTTTGTTTGGAAACTAGATTGGTAATGTTAGCATTTGAAATATTATTTCAGTGAAAGTAAAGACAGGATCGTTGTTACTTATATGGAAAATTAATAGCGATTACATATTTGACTAATAATACACAAACGGTTTGTTTCTAAGAATCATGTGTGCTTATCTCCCTGGCTAGATAAGGACTGTTTTTACACTGTTAGTAACTCAGTCAGTCTAAATGTAACTGAAATCCTTAGGTTTACCATCATAGATGCCCTCAGTGGTGCTAGCTTTATGTTTGAGCCTCCCTCCTTCCCTCCCTTTCTCCCTCCCTCCTTCCCTCTCTTCCTCCCTGTCTCCTTCACTCCAGGTGTGCTTGCATGTATGTATGTATGTTTGTATGGGTGTGAGCACACACGTGTGTGCAGGCCAGAGACTGATGTCAACTGCCTTCCTTAATCTATGCGCCTTATTTTTTGAGACCTTGAATGTACCCATCCTGTCAGACTAGCTAGCTAGCAATCTCCAAGGCCTCCTGTCTCTTTCTCTCCAGCGCTGGGGTTGTAGGCGCACACCACAATGCCTGGCTTGTATGTGTGCGCTGGGGATCCAGACCCACGTCCTTATGCTGCGTGGCAGACCGTTTACTGACAGCCACCTCCCCAGGCCTTTCCATTCAAGCCCTCTTTTCTCTCCCTATCCGCTTATGCTGCAACAAACGCATCAACAACTTGGTAAAAAGCTCTAAGAATACTTCCTTTCTTCCTTCCTTCAAAATAGTTGTGTAGTTGACTAGTCTTTAATCTAGTTGAGTTCATGGAGCTAGGTGAATGTTTCATGCACTTATCCTAGCTAACTGCTTAGCTACCAAGAGCTTCAGCTTCCACACCTTATGAAATTGCTGTTGGAATAAATGTGGAAAAAACCCAGCCATTCTCATCATTGTGTGTGTGTATGAATGTGTATGTATGTGTGTAGTTTTGTTTTGATTGTTTATTAACTGAAATTAGTTTCCTTTTATTTAGTCATCTGTCCTTCTAAAATCTTTTAATGCAGTCATTTATGTTTTAGTCACAATGAAATTGTTGGAAGAAAAGTAGCTCCTTAACCTTGAGGCAGCAAGAACTGTTTGCTTCCCCTTCTCTGAATCTCCATTATCTTGGTACCCCAAACCTTACTTCTTTTCAAATCTCTGCACCAGCAAATGCAGGTCTTGTAATGACGCTTCAGTCTGCCTTGGACCTCCTTCCTTGACCGTGCTGCCTGTCCACGAGGCCTGTCAGCCTCAGCTCACCCTAGATGAGCTGCGTTTGGTCCTGAATGTCCAGGTTTGGCTCTGGGGACCTAAAGGCAAAGTTAGGAATCAAAGCTGGGTGTGGTGGCGCATACCTTTAATCCCAGGACTTGGGAGGTAGATGGAGGAGGATTGCAAGTTTGAGGCCACCCTGAGACTACATAGTGAATTCCAGGTCAGCCTGAGCTAGAGTGAGACCCTACCTCAGAAAGCCAACAATAAATAAATAAAATTAGGAATCAAGAGATGGTATGTAGAGGCAAGTAGGTGATGGTATCGATACCAAGTCTCAACCCTCTTCGAGGTTTGTTTCCCCACGGGCTTTCTTTTTAGGAGCCTGGCCACCAGCTCTTAGCAAGTGAATAGAGCGCAGGTGCCATCTCCTGGCAGTCAGTGGAACTACTTAGCTACATAGGAAGAAAGAATCCTCTTATAAATTCAATACTGCTGATCAAAACAAAACAAAAAAAGAAGGGGTGTGCTGGAGAGATGGCTTAGCAGTTAAGGCAGTTGCTGGAAAGGTCAAAGGACCCAGGTTCCATTCTTCAGTACCCACGTAAAGCCAGATGCACAAAGTGTCACCTACATCTGGAGTTTGTTTGCAGTGGTTAGAAACTTGCCCATTCTCTCTCTCTCTCATAAATAAATATATATTTTTGAAAATGATGCATGGCTATAATACTCTTTCATCAGGCAGTAGAATTTGTTCTTAAACACATTGTAATCAAACAGAATTTTTTCTCCTACTCTCTTGCTAAAATTAATGGCTACAAATTGGTGCTTTGGTGTCCTAGATTAGAGCCGAATTCTGTCAGAGAACAAGAGGATACTGTACCTCTATAGCTTTGGTTCACGGTCACCTCACTAACAGGCTCTTAGCATCTTTCCAGTTCCTCCAAGTGTGTAATATGATTCTCTTGCACAGGGGCACAGATGAGGTAGAATTTCGGGCATTGTGGTTGCCTTTGCCTTTTGTAATCATATACCTGGCCCCTACCTCTAACCAGGTAGTAGAAACTTGGGGGATAGTACCTTAAATGAAGGCTCTGCTATAGGGTTCAAATAAGCAAAGCATGACATGGATCTCAATACGTAGAGACATTATCAGAGTCTGTCTTTGAGATCCGAGGGAATCCCAGGGATACTGCTGTGGTTCAAACACTAGTGAGACATTTTCAGAGAACTGGCCAGGAACTCAGTGTACAACACACACATACAGATGCCCATATGCCCCAGCAAGATTCTTTTTACTTTTATTTTTGGAAAGTTCTTTATAATCATATCTTTCCTATGACCCGTGACCCATTTCCTTTTTTTTTCTTTCTTTTCCAGGCATGGATAAAGTAAATTAAAAATTTTTGCTTTAGAAATCATTATGCTCCGAAATCAAATTTGTTTCATTTTTGGTTAGGGAGCCAATTTTTTGTTATTGTTTCCTGTAGTATATTATGGTGCAATGTGAATGACCTGAAGACATGTTGTGTTTGCATTCTCTTAGGAGAGCCCGTCTGGTGCTAGACAGTGAGAGAAGTGTGGATTCACTGTCTTGTGACCAGGGACAGTTTGCTTGACAATTGTTTATCTTACCTTCCTCATCTGGAAAATGGGAATAAAGTGTCCGGAGGACTGAGTGTGACTATATAGGCAAAGCATTCAGCCTGGGCTTTAGTGTGTGTCAGTCAATGTAGTGTCCTTCTCCAATAGCCTGTGGCATGAGGGTGCATACTCCTGGAACATATTCTATACGTCTAGCCCTTCTTTTGCTGTGGTGTGAATTTTTGCTAGTTCTGCACTCTTTAAAACTGGCCAGGTGGATTGGAGACTGTGACATCCGAAAGCCCAGACAGGAGAGCTGGGAAGTATCCCGCACTTCACCACTGTGCTCCCTGGACACCTTACTGCCACGGACGCTGAGTGCTGACAGGTAGCTGTTGGAGTTGACATTATAGTTGTTTATCTTTAGTAGCAGACTCTTGTGATGCGCATTCATCCTGGAGATGTCTCTATTCAGAGTTCAGCACGAGCTTGGGCTTTTAGTTTTCATCCCTGCTGAATGATTTATCATCTCTTGAGCAGGAAGCATTGTTAGGAAACTGCCTGATGGAGACACTTCCACCTCAGACTGACTCTTCCCCCTTGTAGCATGCCCACCATGGAGTGCCCGTTCACTCCCCTTCCTCATGTGCCCTGGCTAGGGCGTATGTTCAGTATTTCCTTCAGTGTTATTAGCTCAGCTTATAATTACATGTTTATTATGTGGGATCATTTGATCAGTGTGAGAGCTGGGCATGCTGCTTCTCAAATACTCCTGGCTTCCCACCAAGGATTACATTTTATTTCTTGACATCAGGTGGAACTGTGTACTGCTTTAGCCAGTAATTTGTAGATGAAAATGACACAGGTCATTTCTAGAAAGGCCACTTTACTGCCAGTAAGCTATCATCCAGAGCTTTCTTTTCCTGCAGTAGAGTGACTGTGAACTGGTAGATGGGAGCCGCTTCATCCACTGGGTTCTGGGTTAAGGGAGGACGATCCCCCAGTTTACCCTTCATTCTTAGGGAACAGTGGAGGTTCTCTCTGGAACCTACCGGTTTCCTTTTCTAGGGAATCTGGCTTGGTTCCCAGGGTCAGGCAAGGGTTCACCCCTACTGAGCAGGATTCATGTCCAATCCATGAGCAGTTGGTTACCTACATCAGTTGTGTGTGGCTATTGCACAAGTATGGACTTCGTATGGGAGCCATGTTTTGAGACTGACCTCAGAATTGAAAAGCAAGCACAGAACTTAATGAGAAAATTTGAGGAAAAATACTGTTAGTATACTGTTAATGTGTCCATACACGTGTCAGATTCCCTAGTTGATTGGCTACCACCTAAGTACCAGAACACTCACCAAGAAATGTGCTGTGTGGGGCTGGAGAAATGGCTTAATAGTCAAGGCACTTGGCTGCAAAGCCAAAGGACCCAGGTTCAATTCCCCAGGACCCACGTAAGCCAGATGCACAAGGGGGCGCACACATCTGGAGTTTCTTTGAAATGGCTGGAGGCCCTGCTGCAACCATTCTCTCTCTCTCTTTCTTTCTTCTGTCTCTCCCTTCCTGCCTATTTCTCTCTCTCTCAAATAAATAAATAAAAATTAAATATTTAATAAGAATAAAAAGGAAATGTGCTATGTGTTTTCCCCTGGCTTCCTAACAAACTTAGAGTTGCTATTCCCCCATTTTGTTTAAGGAAAGAGAAGCTTGGAGGGCTTAATCAGGTTGGATATGGGTGACTTAGATTTGGGTCCACGTCTAGTTCATGTTCATGCTGTGTACAATAGCTTCAACTTGGACAAGCCCACCAAGTTTTAGGACTTTAGTTCTTTTTCCTTTTTCCTTTTTCCTTTTTTTTTTTTTTAAGCAAGGTCTCACTCTAGCCCAGGGTATCACTGTAGTCCCAGGCTAGCCTCAAACCTCAAACTCACAGCAGTCCTCCTACCTCCTGGGATTAAAGGTGTGTACCACTACACCCTACTTTTAACTTTTTGAGAAAGAAAATAATGAAGTGAATTCATGAGGCCATTTCCGCTTTCCCTACCTGACCTTTGACAGTTATCAACCATGTGACACACAGCCCTCCTGAGGCGTCACTGTTCATTAAAACAAATGGTACACTCCACACTCCTGCTTTCCAACCTTAAAGTCTGTTCCAACCATGCAAAAATAAAATTTTGACCACAGGAGTTTATAGACTGTTGCCTATGATAATATGTTTCATTTGCTGAACTTCTTGACTAGTTTCTGTGTCAGATTATTATTACTATTATTACCTGATATAGGAGGAAAAGTGTGCCATGAAGCCAGTACACTCCTATGATAGGTGTCCAAAGTACTCACGGAGGAGTTCAGCTCAAGGCCTCCAAAGTGCTGCCAAGACAGTCAGTCATTCCACAGAGCACCACGTGGGAGGACAGGAAAGGGCTGGAATCCAGCAGGCCATCTGCTTGCCAAACTATGTGCCATGCCACAGGATGGCACCCACCCAAGGGTATATTGCTGGGCCAGAAGAAGTCTTAGTACATGCAAGGCAGAGACTGCTCTATTCATTTCCCTTCATATGATGTGTTCTGTGTGCCTTGCCTGGGCTAGTGGCCTTTGATAGATGACTTTGCTTAATCAAATCATATAAAGCAACTCTGTGGAAGTAGTTTAGTTAGTTGTTCCAGGCTTATGATGAGTGTCAGTGAAATGTCTGTTATCCACTTAGATACTGGGCATAAGTGCTATGATGATGGTTGATTTAGTTGTTAAAGCACTGGAAGCACGGAGAGGTCAAGTAACTTGTCAGGTTCATTTAAATCGTAAATGAGAAGCCCAGGACTCAAGCCCAAGCCTCTTAGTCTGGGCCCCGCGCTTCATGTACACACGCCATGTGCATGTGTGTACATCGAAATGGAGGAGGAGCAAGGACGATTTCTTTAAGGCATCTTTAATGAGCCCTGTACTACTGCCACATGCGTTCTGCTTAGTAGTGCATTGCCATAACTAGGCACACGTGTTTGTGTGTGTGTGTGTGTTTTCAGAGGATTGGGGTGTTGTTCCTCAAAATCACTGTCCATCTCCATTTGAGACAGTATTTCATCAGTCAGGAGCTCAGTGGGCTATACCAGCTCCCAGTGAGCTCCCGTCTCCGCCTCCCCCATGCAGGGATTACAGCTGTGTGGCACCACGCCTAGCATCTTACAAGGGGCTCAAACTCAGCTTCTGAGGCAAGCACTTTACCAACTGAGCTATGACCCAAGGCCCCATGCCTGAATTATCAACAGTTTTCTAAAGGGTTACTATGTACAGGTGTCTCCAAAATTATTCAAAACAAAACTGCGTCTTTGACTTATAACAATTCTGCCATAATTGGGAGTGTTAATAATGGGGTTGGGGACATGGCTCAGCTGTGACAGGGTTTCCTTGGAAGCCTCTGTGTTCCCAGTATTGTGAATGTGGAAATATTAATGGCATTATTTCAAGGCAGATCAGCTCCACTCATTTGATGATAAGTCTAGGAAATAAGATACGACCTGTTACTGGCCCAAGGTCAGTGTTAAGCTTTGAGCAGTGCAAACACCAAGCTGCTGCTCTGCCCCGAGACCTCTCCTACCTCCCTTCCTAGCCATTCTGCATTCATGTCCAGCGGGCCATTGTCAAAGGGAAAACATGCTTATGTCTACTCTAACCTTGGCAGTGATTATGAGAAGACACTGTTGTGATTCTATCTGTAAGTCAGTGTGATCTCAACTAGGTTTGTTGTCCTGTAGGAACCTTAGGGTATTGGTCACCTACAGAGTGAGAGATTTCACTCAGGTGATTTTGGGGCATGAATAAGGAAAATGCTAGAACCTTTTCCAAAGGGGAGCCATTACAAATCCTGGATAGTGACCTAGGAAAAGGTATCCCTGCTTACACTGAAGGATGTTTCTCAGATTCTTAAGTAGGCCTGACAAAAATATTTCTTCTAGAAAACTTGATTCTTGAAGCAAAAACTTATGATATTTTCATAAGAATGTTTGATATAATTCATCAACCAAGGGTACCACTCTGGATGTATCCGAATCACAGGGACTTTGTCAGTATCATTCTAGTTTCCTGTGCCTTTCCTGCCAATCATGAAGAATCACTACCATATTAAGGCACTATTTGTTGTTGATATATGTCACACGAGTTGAGGCCCAGAAAGTGTCACTCTTATATGAAACCATAAACACTGCTGAGCTTATACATGGAAGTCTTTTTATGTATATTCATAGACTTACAGAGGTAGCATCTACCTAATGTTACATCTGTTACTACAAGACGTAGAGTGTAGCTATTTTTCTCTTCTACATAAGTGTTTGTGTATGTTTTTTAAGGCACCTATAAGTGGATGTTAATATTATTCAATGGGGACTATACAAATGAGAGATTCCCCCTAATGAGTCTTGGGTCTTATTGTCTGATATTAATCATTCTGGCATCATGTGTCTGGATGATAGGGGTTATTGATTTGAACTTTATGCAGTGTGATAAAGTTTTACTCATTAAGGCATAAGAAAGACAAGGACATCATTCTGCTCTTTTTTCCTGATGTTGTAAAGATAACCAGGAAAGCATTAAGGGAGTGACATGGAGCTTGTTCCTTAAACCGAGGCTCCAGTGTCTGTGTGTAAGAGTAGAAAATTATAGGGAAGCGGTTGTACTTTAGAAGTTTTTAAGAGTGTGTATGTCAGTGCTTCGCTGAAAAGAAGAGAGACACCCAGAGAATAAGCCATGTCTCCATTTCTTCCTTGTCTTTGCCGCCGATGAGTTCAGTGGCATTGTTTATCTACCCTTAGTTACACCTCCTGGGTTTGAATGCTATAACTCATACCTAACTGGCCAGAGTCACTCTTAACCCTCCCTTTTCATTCTTATCTTTTTCTCCTATATCATTCTAAAACATTAGAATCCGTTCAGAGGTGACACCAACTGGTCCTTACAGCCAGAGTGCACAGCGGGATGATGACAACCTCCTTGCTAGAATAGCTGATTTCAGCCCAGTTTGGCTTAAACTTAGCCCAGGAAAGCTTTTGAGAAGGACATTTGGGCTGGGAAAACTCTGGTTCATGGTAGTAAACCTTTGTAAAACTGCAGATTAGTAGGCTCAAGAAGGCTACATGGGGGTCTGAAGAGATGGCTCAGTAGTAAAGGCTTGCAAAGTCTAATGGCTCAGGTTGGATTCTCCAGCACCCACATAAAGCCAGATGCACAAAGTGGTACATGCATCTGGAGTTTATGTAGTGGCAGGAGGTCCTGGCATGCCCACTGGCTCTCTCTCTTCACCCTCTCTCTCTTCATCTTGTGTGTGTGCGTGCATTCCTCTTTCTCTGTGTTCCTGTCTCTTTTTCAAAAAAAGGAAAAAATAGAAGGCTACATGGAAGTGTGAGTGTCACAAAAGGTTGACTTCTAGAATCATATGGCCTTGGAGCCCTTGTTCCTAACTTCTTGAGGCCCAGTAAATGAGCCTGTGCAATAGTCTATAAGTTGCAAGTCCTTCTGCACTGTTATGGGAATAAGAAGTGTCCAAAATTGCCCTAATTTTTGAACAGTAGAATTTAGCCAAATACTTTCTGTTGGCTCTTCAGAAAGAAGGGTCAGCATTGTAACCAGCACAAACAGCGACTGGAAGGAAATCATATTGTACCTTGTCTTGGATGGACACTCTAGGATGAAGCTAGGCTATAGCTTCTTCAAGCCAGCAGAGGGCAGACGAGTTTTTAGCTATCTCTCTCCCAATATTATCCAAAGGAAGTTGTGACAATCCAAGGCAAATTTCAATAGCACTTTTTAAAATACACACACAAGAGAAAGGGATTGTTAATGTATAACTTACTAATGTTGTATAAACAGCTGGTGTACTCAGGGCCAATTTTTTCTTGCATAGGATACAAGACAAAAATCATTTTGAGGAGGCTGGAGAGATGGCTTAGCAGTTAAAGCACTTGCCTGCCAAGCCTAGTACCCATGTTAGCCAGATGCACAGGATGGCACATGCATCTGGAGTTCATTTGCAGTGGCTAGAGACCCTGGCATGCCCATTCTCTTCCTACCCTCCTCTCATTATAAATAAATTAATTAGTTAAAAATAAATTTGTGTTATTTATACCTAAGAGGAGATGACATTGCACTACCAAAGAAAAACAGGACTTTAATTAGTTCCAACCTTATTTATTTATCATAACACAGCATTTCAAATTTCTGTTTTTTTTATTTTTTGAGATAGTGTCTTGCTGTAGCCTGGGCTGACCTGGAATTCACTATGTAGTCTTAGGGTGGCCTCGAACTCATCTCATGGTGATTCTCCTACCTCTGCTTCCTGAGTGCTGGGACTGAAGGTGTGCACCACAGCAATTGGCTGCATTTTGCTTTTTATTTAGTTATTTGACAGAGAGAAAGAGGAGAGAGAGAAAATGGGTGCACCAGGGCCTCCAGCCACTGCAAACAAATTCCAGATGCATGCGCCCCCTTGTTCATCTGGCTAATGTGGGTCCTGGGGAATCGAACCTGGGTCCTTTGGCTTTACAGGCAAATGCCTTAACTGCTAAGCCATCCCTCCAGCCCCCATTTTACTTTTTAAATGTATGTTTATGATATTACAAGTGCTAGAAGGAAAAGAATATTGAAATAATGAGGCATATGTTATTTTAATTATCAGTATATCTTATGGAAACTAACTGTACCTACAATGTAAACTTATCAAGTAATGAAAAGAAAAATAAGTTTCACAACCCACCCTGACATGTGAGAAATCAGTCTTATTTTCATAGCTACAGGTAAAACTTTGGGTTAGTAGTACTTCTCCTATTGCAAGGTTGAAGTTACTATTAAGAAATAATTGCACAGTGAGGCAAGCACAGGGTCACTCATGCCCACTAGGTTGCGCAAGTGTCTGGAGTTCAATTGCAGTGGCTGAGGCCCTGGCCTCCAATTCTCTCTCTTTCTTTCTGACTCTGTCTTTGTCTCTCTGTAAAATAAATAAATAAATAGTGACAGTTGAAGGGGATCTTTATCTTGATGTTTATGGTAATTTTTTAAACTATTTTTTGTTTATTTATTTATTTATTTAAGAGAGACAGAGAGAGAGAGAGAGAATGGGCACGCCAGAGCTTCCAGCCTCTGTAAACGAACTCCAGATGCGTGCGCCCTCTTGCGCATCTGGCTAACGTGGGTCCTGGGGAATTGAGCCTCGAACCGGGATCCTTAGGCTTCACAGGCAAGCGCTTAACTGCTAAGCCATCTCTCCAGCCCTGTTTATGGTAATTTTTACTTCCAGTCATTAAGTTTAGTTTTTACAAAAAACCACATTAAAAGGAAAACAAATTCTTAATTTATAGTGGAGCCTGTACCTACTTGGATAGTGTAGATTGTTGTGGATGGTGTTTGCAGGAAGCAACCACAGAGATGGAGTAGGAATCTTTGCAAAGGGCCATCTGTGATCTCTACTCCGTAGAAGGAATAAAAACATTTCCCTGTAGGTCTAGCATCCACCTCATTCCCTTTTTGTTGATTTTTAAAGAAATGAATGCCAGATACTTGTGTGAATAGCTATAGTTTACAAGTTATGCTTCTTTAATGTGGTGGAAAATGTGCATTTATAATTAGCCATCTGGATTCAGTGCAGGTGATCCCAGTTTTGTTGGCAACATCCAAAGCTTCGTAATCGGGAGCCAGCCGAGCATCTGCCTCCTCTCTGTCAGGCCTGATCAGGGCCTTGACTTTGGCCACATCAATGTCACAGAGCTTCTTCACAGCCTGTTTGACCTGCTGCTTGGTGGCCTTGATGTCTCTGTCCTCTCCCTTCTTCATGGCTGACTTCATGGTCACGGGAACTTGATGGTGGCGTAGTGGTCACCTGGTTTCTCCTGGTCTGCTCCTGCTTCCCAGGGTATTTGGGCTGCCTCTGGAGCTGTTGTGGTTTGGGTTGTTGGAGGGTGGTCACGTGTGGATCTTTGTGCGGCTCTGCGAGACCTTCAGCACGGCCTCCACGGCTTTCACAGCCTTGGCTTTGGTTTTAGCTTCGGGAAGGGCAGGGGCTTCCTTCTTTGCCACGGGCACAGTCTTTAAAAGGTATTCTTTTTCTAAAAAGTATTTTTATTTGTTTGCAAGCAGACACACACAGAGAATGAATAGATATAAGAATGGGTGTGGCAGGGCCTCCTGCCACTGCATACAATCTCCAGATACGTGAACCACTTTGTGCATCTGGCTTTACATGGATACTGGGGAATCAAACCTGGGTCGTTAAGCTTTGCAGGCAAACGCCATAACCATTGAGCCATGTCTCCAGCTCTGAAAGTTATTCTTAAAGGTAACAAGATGCTGTATGCACATAGCAGCTACTTTACATCACAAGTCACTGCTTTTCCTGAAAACAGCTTCCATATTTCAGCATGAGGCAGAGTGACTTTGTGGCACTTCGATCTTGTACCAAAGAGATTAAAAAGGTAGTTTTCCTACATTGGGATTTAATAAAATGAATTATTTTTCTTCATTAAGGAATTTTTATTCTTTTAAAGTTTTTTACGTTGCACAAAATAAAATTCATTTTCATGCACATAGATAATGTTCTTTAATCATAGTCGCCCATTACCCTCCTTTTTCCTCTTCCAATCCTTTTTTCTAGTCCCTTTCCTAGTCTCAAATCATGAAGACTCTTTTAAGTGAAATCAGGATTTTGCTTTTATTTATTTATTTGTATTTTTATGATGCTGGGGACCCAAGGCCTTGACTTGGCTAGTGTTCCAGTCAGGTTCGCATTGCTGGTAGAAATCACTCGACCAAGAGCATCCTGTAGGAAAAAGGGTTTAATTTTGGCTTACAGACTCGAGGGGAAGCTCCATGATGGCAGGGGGACATGATGGCATGAGCAGAGGTTGGACATCAACCTCTGGCCAACATCAGATGGACAACAGCAGCAGGAGAGTGTGCCAAACACTGGCAAGGGGAAGCTGCTATGTCATCCATATACCCGCCCCCAACAATACACTGCCTCAAGGAAGCTTTGATTCCCAAATCTCCTATCAGCTGGGGGCCTAGCATTCAGAACGCCTAAGTTTATGGGGGGCACTTGAATCAAACCACCACAGCTAGTCTGGCATTCTCCCACTAAGCTTTATCCACAGCCTTGAATTTTTTATTTAATATGGCACAGCTTGGAATCATTGCCTTGACTGTGCACTCAATCCCTCTCTGCTTTTCTAATTCTCCACATAAGTGACGAGGCCGAAATGCCAGACCGTGCAATAGGATGACTATGAACAGTACATGCCCCTTGAAAGCGTCCACAGCCCACATTGTGACCGCTGGTTCAGAGAGAAGCTGGGGGAAGGATGGGGTTGCTGTGGCTAAAGAGTCTGAACTCCTAAGATTGCACCAAAGATGGAAAACAGGATATGGTGAGAAACGTGGCATAGGATCTTAAGCCGAGGTTTTCAGTAGGAAACTCTGCAAGAGTCATAGCCCACTGAGACTTTCATCCGGGTGACTGAACGCATGGAGACACTGTCAACTTGAGAGGATGCCTGGGTGAAGGAGAGTCCTGGCTTAGGATTGCAAACAATTTCATTCTGAATGAAGGGTCTGTCATAATTCTTCCATTTGAGAAAGGGTAGATTCCGGAACTGGTAGGAGCAAAGGCACTGTTAGGTGCGTCTGTGCAGCAGCCCGATCTGGTTTTGCGCTGGTGGGTTTTGATTCTTCGCAGTGAGAGCATTGCAGCTGTGTCTCTGGTAACAGTGGTTTCTCTTTCTGTTCCCAGGAATGGTGCAAAAGCTGGACCAAAAGCTTCCAGTGGCTAATGAATACCTCTTGCTCTCCGGAGGAGTCCGGGAGGGTGTGGTGGACCTGGACTTAGACGATCTAAATGTCTATGCCCGGGGCACTGACTACGACATGGACTTCACCCTTCTGGTGCCAGCTCTGAAGCTGCATGACCGTAACCAGCCTGTGACACTCGATATGCGCCACTCAGCCTTGTGCCACTCGTGGCTGAGCCTTCGGCTCTTCGACGAGGGGACAATCAGTAAGTGGAAAGACTGCTGCACCATCGCAGATCACATCAACGGTGCCACCAACTACTTCTTCTCTCCTACCAAAGTGGCCGACTGGTTCTATGACTCGATCAGCATCGTCTTATCAGAAATACAGAAGAAGCCTCAGCGAGGGATGCCGAAAGTAGAAAAGGTAGAAAAAAACGGGACCATCATCTCCATCATCCTGGGCGTGGGGAGCAGCCGCATGCTGTATGATATCGTCCCAGTGGTGTCTTTCAAAGGCTGGCCGGCGGTGGCCCAGAGTTGGCTCATGGAGAACCATTTTTGGGACGGGAAAATCACCGAGGAGGAGGTCATCAGCGGCTTTTACCTGGTGCCTGCTTGCTCCTACAAGGGGAAGAAGGACAATGAGTGGAGGCTCTCCTTCGCCAGGAGCGAGGTGCAGTTGAAGAAGTGCATCTCCAGCAGTCTCATGCAGGCTTACCAGGCCTGCAAAGCCATAATCATCAAACTCCTGTCCAGGCCCAAGGCCATTAGCCCCTATCACCTGCGGAGCATGATGCTCTGGGCCTGCGACAGACTTCCTGCCAACTACTTGGCTCAAGAGGACTACGCTGCCCACTTTTTACTGGGCCTCATCGACGACCTGCAGCACTGTCTGGTCAACAAGATGTGTCCTAATTACTTCATCCCTCAGTGCAACATGCTGGAGCACCTGTCCGAGGAGACCGTCATGCTCCACGCCCGGAAGCTGTCCTCCGTGCGTTCGGATCCCGCCGAGCACCTGCGCACCGCCATCGAGCACGTCAAGGCTGCCAACCGGCTGACGCTGAAACTGCAGCGGCGCGGCAGCACCACCAGCATCCCCTCCCCGCAGTCCGACGGAGGGGACCCCAACCAGCCTGACGACCGGCTGGCCAAAAAACTGCAGCAGCTAGTGACTGAGAATCCGGGGAAGTCCATCTCGGTCTTTATTAATCCTGATGACGTCACAAGGCCTCATTTCAGAATTGATGATAAATTTTTCTGAATGTGTTGCTGATTTTTTTTTGTCCCCTCCTCCTGGTTCTAAAACTTTCATGTTTATGTAATGTGGTTTGTGACTATGACTCTTTTTTTTTTTTTTTTTTTTAACATATTCAGCTTAGATTGGATCTGTGAAGAACCCGTTTTAAGTTTCCTGGTGCGGCAGAATTGATGCAGGCTCTGAAGCAGTTACTTCTGTTTCGTATTCTGCCTCCGGTTTTGTGTTTATGTGTTCTAGTTATCGTCACAGAGTTTTGCTTGTCAGGTTTTTTATTGTTTTATTTTTTTAAGGAGAACTTGAGCCATAGTTGAAAATGCCCATGAATCCTTGCTTTTTGTTTTGTTGCATACTTTCTGCAAGTTTGTTAAGATGGGTCTTGGGGAAACAAATCTCTTTCTGAAATGTAAGAATTTGATGATAGTTTTGGTTTTGATCCTTATTTTTTAAGAGTTTTCACCACTGTGGATCTTTGAGACTCCTATGACCCTGAGAGCTGCTCTGCATGCTGGCTGAGGGGACCCTTTGCCCGGCAGCCAGCGGAGTGTCCCTCCTGCCCCCCTTCTCTCTGAACACTGGAAACTTGGGACACTTTGGAGCAACTTCACTGAATGTAATTGTCTCAAATCAGCAAACACAGGCTGGCTTGGAGGGTGTATTTGATAGCTTTCCCGACAGAACTGAAGTTTCCAAATGTTAGTTTAGTATGTGTAATGATTTGAAGCCTTATTTAAACCCTGTTAAAGAACATGCCATTATAATCGTTATTTGCACTAATGATGTCTTTGCCATTGCCATCGTTGTGATGTGTTTCGGTGTAAGTCAGCGTCCCCTTGAAATGTCGCCACTTTCCATGTCACCCATTCCTCTCAGCCTAGAATGATGCTTTGCATTCCTCCCGTTCTGCTTTAATCGTGAGGATCTGTTTTGCCCTCTTTGATATTCCTAGTTCCTATCTTACTGAGAGAAGTTTTTAAAGCTTTATACCTGTTCATTGACTCTAAGGCTGGGGAAGATATACTTGATAAATTAGGTATCTTTCTATTTATTTCTTTTTGGAGTTCTCGATGCGTTTTTTTTTTTCTTTTATAAAGTCTCTTTATTTCTCTTGAGATCTAGAAGAAAATTGGTGGAAAGAATGAGTTGCCCCCAACTTGAAGATGCCATGTATGTTGGCAGCAGGCTTCACCATGGAGTGGGAACCAGGAAGGCTGTGGGTGGCTGTGCTGGAATGGAGGTCTTGTCCCCACGACCAACACTGCTCACCAGCCTTAGGTGCTGCAGGGCACTGGATCCTGCTTTGGTGTTGGAGCTGTCCAGGGGGCCTGCTGATCTCCCACAGGATGCCCATGGTGTCTGCTAATGGAAAAGCCGAGCAACGTGGCAGTTTCGGTCTTGAATGTCCACGCTCGTAGGTTGACTTTTGGGTAACTGGAATCAGGCATATGTGGTCTTGGGTTTTTGCATGGGAATTAATGTTATGCTAATAAATTAAAATGAAATCTTTCAACAATCTTAGGTCAAACACAAAAATAATAATAAAAAACTGAAACATTGGCCTTGGAATCTTGTCATCGTTATTAATTTGTAACCTCAAAGTTTGTTTCTTTTCTTTCTCTTTCTGGTTTTCTTTTCTCGCCCCCCCCCTCCCCTCCCCAAACCCCAGTGTCTTACTGTGTGGCAGCTCACTATGTAACGCAGACTGACCTAGAACACAAGATCCTATTTCAATCTCCCAGATGCTAGGATTACACCTACCGTCACAGTCCTACTTAACTTTGAAATTCTTTCCTGACTAGCAATGCAGCATTTTCAGGGAGGACAGACATGGGCCTTCAGTCTAAAAGTCTACCTAATGAGCATCCAGTGTTCCCTTTAAATTTTTTTATTTGAATATATATATATATATATATATATATATATATATATATATTCATATATATAATAATATATATTCATATATAATAATATAATAATTCATATATATTATAATAAATACTACATATATATGTAATATTTTCTTCATAGGCACTACTTTCTCCTGTTTTCACTCTGATCCTTATATTCTTTCTAACTAGTTCCACAAAAAGAACTTTTAAAAACTTTTAAAAAATTTTATTTTCTTAATTTTTATTTTTGATAACTTCATACAGGTAGGCAATGTATTATATTCACCCTTCATTAACATTCTTGCCTCCCATTTTCACTAAACCCCTTATGAACAAATACTTTCATAGTTTTTTTGTGATCCACTGGATTTAATTTCACTTGCTTCTATAAGTCTGCTTGTTTACTGGATGGCCATTTTACAGCTGGCCAGACCATGGAAGAACATGACTCCTTCCCCAGCAACCACTATCTGCCAGTATATCCTCGGGGGGTCGGATTGGGGCCCTGTGAGCCTATCCTTTATCCGTGAGGGGATGCTGGTGAGCTCCATCTTGTGTGGAAACGGCTTCTGTGAGTTCATTCTTGAAACAGCCAAAAGACAGTGTTGCATAGCATTTTCCTGCATAGTCTGGCTCTTACATTCTCCCCACTGCTCTTTAGTGTTCCCTGAGCCTAAAAGTAGGTATTAGAGATATCCTGTGTGAGGCTGAGCACACAATAATCACTTGTGCTTAGCACTTTCGCTAACTATGGATTACGCATTAACTTCTGCCCACTGCAGAAAGAAACGTCTGTGTGACCAAGGCTGAGAGCAGCACTAATCTATGAGCACAAACACCAGTATTTAGAAGGTAGCTTGTCAACATAACCGTAGTAAAAAAAAAAAAAAAAAAAAAAAAAAAAAAAAAAAAAAAAAAACCAGTAATAGCTTCCCCCTGGGGCCTGTGACCGCCCCACCCTTGGACTTTTGGCCAGGTTTACCGTACCAGGTATGAATTTCTTCCTGTGGAACAGATCAGTTAAGATGAAATTCTTAAAGGATGAATATTCCTTGTTTCTGTGCATGACCATTGAATAGAAAGTAAGAGGCAGTCCTTACGCGGCTAATTTCCCCTTGAAGAACATGTGATGAACGAGAGGGCGGCTTCCAGCACTAGTGTAAGTGGCCCTAACCACTTCTGTATCACCAGGCACACCGCATAGCCACACATGCATGGATGCTTACTCGCTCCAGCTTAGACTGACTGTGATACTTGCAGGTAAAATTCAGTCTGCTGGTCATGACTAGGTGTTGAATGTTTGGATGAGAGAGGACTTTCCTAACTTCAGCCTTCTACAAGACTGCTGGAAAGGAAGTATGTGGTTATTTCCTGCTGCGGGGCTGGATGCTTCTTGCAGCTCCATTCTCTGCAATGGTCTGTAAGAAGGTTGCATGCTGTGGTTTGTGGTTTGTCCTCCAGGAGCTTGTGGGTCTCCAGTATGCTGGTATTGGGAAGTGGTATGGTATGGCCTTTAAGAGATGGGGCCAAGTGGGCTGTAATTAGCTCCTTGAGGGTTGTGCCCTCAGGGAAGAGTCAGTGCTGGGCCCCGAGCTCTGGCTTCCGGCTTCCGGCTTCCGGCCTGGCATGTGCTCTTTTTCACACAGGTGCTCCTCCCACAGCGTCTTCTGGGATGGCAGTCAGGACGGCCCTTGACAGAAGCCAGACCAATGAAGGTCTGCCTGTCAGGTGGAAACCTAAATGAACTTCTTTCCTTTGTAAAGTGCCCAGACTTGAGTCTTTTGTTACAGGAAATGGACTAATACAGTCCCCGGACTTCCATTCTGATAAGCACTCCAGACACCTTTTCCCTGGAGTCACTCACAGGGCTGCTGGTCTGGCTGTTTTGCTTCCACTTTTCTGGTCATTATTAGTCTGAAGGGAACAGTAAGCCTTTATAGAACACCACTTAATATACTTAAGTGATTAACACAACCACTACTCCTCTCTAAGTAAAATGGCTATTTAAAAGAAATGTACCACTTAGGGGGTGGGGAATATCTATATAGGCTACAAGACTAGAAGAGAGGGAGTGACAGCAGGGGAAAGGGTGTTGGAGGAAGGTGGAGAGGACAGTAGGATGTGACATGAGAGATTAGGGCGCAAGGTGGTTAAAGGGGACAAGGTAGGGCAGAGCATGGCAGAATACAGGGAGGGGAGAGAATCAACCAAACATTTTGGGGGTTAGGTAAGTAGCTTAGTGGTTAAAGGCACTTGTTTGCAAAGCCTGTCAGCCTTGGTTCAATTCCCCAGCACCTAGGTAAAGCCAGATATAAAACGTGGCATATGTGTCTGGAGTTTGTTCGCAGTTAAAAGAGACCCTGATATGCCTATTTTCATTCTCTTTCTCTGTACCCTTGCAAATAAATAAGTAAAAAATAAGTTTTTAAAAAATACTTTTATTTACAATTAGAAGAGAGGAGAAAGAATGGGTGCATCAGGGCCTCCAGCAGCTGCAAATGAACTCCAGATGCATGTGCCACTTACTGCCTCTGGCCTTACATGGGCACTGGGAATTGATCCCAGGTGTTTAGGCTTTGCAGGCAAATTCCTTAATTGCTGAGCCATCTCCCCAGCCCCCAAAATATTTTTTAAAACAAAATTTACTTGAAAATGCCCCAATGAAACCTAATATTGTGTATGCTAATTAACACCCACCCGGAAAAAAAGGTACCACTTATGTTTTATTCAATAGGCAAAAAATAAATGATGTAAACACTTCAAAATAAATATTCACTAATGAATAATTATTAAAATTCTTTCTCTTAGCTGGAAAATATTTTTAAGAAAACAGGTTATACTTGGCAGGATGAAGTTTTTACTGGCTTAATTATAGCAATTGTGTTATTCTATGCTCATTTATAGTGACATCCTATTTGCAATCAATTCAAAAGGAACATGTTTTAAAAATCAAAATTCTATGTGACATAGGTCATTTATAGGCACGCTTTATTTATTTTTTTCGTCTACAGTTGGTCTCAACATTCAGGAAACATCAGAGAGACCATATTACTGGATATGTGTTATTAAAATGAATAAGAATATCTTTTTCAAATAAAGGTCAAATATAGGTGGCTTGAAAAAGCACTACTTTTCAGAGCCAAGCATGGTGGTACATGCATGTAATCATGTTACTTGCACTCACTCAGGAGACAAGCAGGAACTCAGGAGTTCAAGTCCAACCTGTGCTTCAAGGCCAGTTGGAGGCCAGCCACATGAGAATATGTTTCAAAAACAAAACAAATGTCAAAAAAAAAAATCCAGCTGCTAATGTTCAAGATCTTTCAAAATATTTTTAGCCTTAATTTGCTGTGGCAAGTTGGATGAGAATGGTTATACTCTGTCTAACCCACTGTCTACTCTAGGATGGCCTGATTTTGCTTCTCTACCTGTGAAATATGCAAGTGGCATAGCTGTCCCTTTTCTCATTGGGTTTTACTATGTTAAAGTCTCCAAACCATCTCAACTTTTAGATGGAGAAACCCACCTCTTTACAAACAGGAAATCTTATTTTGCCAGAGCTTCGTCTCCAGAAAATCTCACTGAACTGCACTGACATGGACAGCGGGCAGTGCAGACACTTAGCGGACTGAGCTGGCGCAGATCTTGTTTTATCCTTTACTGTCACGAATATAAGTGTCACAAAACTCTAAACACAGTCTGAATGTGAAGAGTCAGAGATAAGGTCACTTGTTCAAAAGTTACACAGACAATCAAGTGTATGGAAGTTCAAGGGCTTGCACCCACTGGCTTCTAAAATTAAAAACTTGCTACTATGTATTATGTGCTATGTATTGAAATCTATTCTCTCTATTCAGGATGGATTCTGCTATGTGTATTCATAGGCACATACATTTGGATGACAGATCTCGAGCAAGCTTTCAGAGTATATCATCAGCAGAATAGGTGGACCTTTAGAGAAATTTAATCTTATATCAGGACAGATCCTAGTATCTGAGAAATAATCATTTAAGGGAAAGTTTCTGTTTGGTGTAGGAAGATCATTGAAATGATTCTACTATCATTTTAATTCCTGAGCTCAAAGGAAGAGCGAGCAGAGTTTGCTATTAACAAAATATTAATCTTTTTCAAAGTGGGAGGAGAGAGGTGGTTTTGAAAAGAAAAAACAGAGTTGAGGGGTCTTAATTGCAGTTAAGAATTAGCTACAAAGGAAACATAGCTAACAACCTTGACAGATCTTTTAGGTGGCATGGATTAAGTGAAATATATGTGAATATGTTATCTGGTATTTAAAATTATATATGTACTTTTTAGTTTTTATTTTTAGGTTTATTGTATACATGCATATAATATATGTTGTATGCATGTATGCTATACATGTATGCAATGTATGTTGATCACCTGCAAATCCCATTGCCTTCTTTTCTCCACCACACTCTCCTCCAAAACCCCTTCTTCATAGCTAGTCCTTTTTCTAGTTTGATGTCTTTTAAGAAATATTTATTTACTTTTGAGAGAGAGACAGATAGATGTCGATGGGCCCGATGTTGAGCAGGTAACTGCAGCTGCTGTGAGTTCATGGATGCAAAGGCCATGTCATGTCTGGAAGATAGCATCCCACAGCTCTCCTCCCCGTTCTTTAGGTTTTACATTTTTTTCTACTGCCTCTTCTGAAATGTTACTTGAGCTCTAGAGAGGATGATAAAGATGTCCCGTTTAGGAGTATGCACTCAACAATCAGTTATTCTCAACATTATAACCAGTGGTTAAAAAAAAATTCTGGGTATGTTTTAAAACTTTGGTAGACTATACCTACTATAAATTCTTAGCCTTTACATTTTACAAATCTATACATTGAAGACTATATGTGTGTGTGTGTGTGTGTGTGTGTGTGTATAATCTCTCAGTCTAGCTTTCATAGACACTACCAAATTAAAGGCTGTGAGGTATGATTTCAAGGACCCAAGTTCTTGACCCAAGGAAATGGTGATACTCCTTGATCATGGTCATTGAACATCTTGAAATAAACAGTTTTGTTCCTGACTTTTGTTCTTTTGATACTCAACACAGCCTATGCTTGGAGGGCTTAAACAAGTGTCTTCTGCTGAGTAAAACCCTCCCTTGTTCATGGGAATAAAATGCAAAGAAGTTTTACATTGAGGGACATGGTGAAATTGCACACCTTAGATCCTTGGTGATAACTGGCAGGTACTTCTGTCAAGTCTACTGAGGAAGGACTTGGTGAAGGAAGCACATTCTTCTGTGAGAAGGAAGGTTAGACAAGACAACCCTGGAGAAAGAGAACAGGAGATGAGGAACTGGGCCATCTGAATTTCCCTAGTTCTGCCATCGCCTATGTGACTTTAAGTAAATCCTTTCTCTGGGACTCATTTGCCCTTGTTTATCAATTGAGTATGTGACCTCCAAAGACCCCTGCATGAATAGCTGTTGGCTGTAGAGGGAAAATAGTGACCAGGACATAGATACAGGAGATTCAACAATAACAGCCTGTGTGGGACTGATAGATGGAATTTGTAGATGTGAGCAAGGGGTTTAGGTGAATCTAAGAAGTTCAAGTGCAGGTAGTCTTCAGTAGGACACAATAATGAGACATTGCCTCTGCTTACCTCAGTCTTTACTTCAGGTGTCATTACTGATTTGAGGGCTCTCCAGGGGCAGTCTCATGGTCACAGGTAGAGGTCTCTGTGTACTTTACATATGGCAATGTCTGTGGCATTTAATAAGGCTGTTGCTTACAGGAAGGTTTTACTGGGAAATTGAAATGTTTGTATGAATCATTAAATATAGCTCAAGCATTGACCTTGTCTCATTCACCCATGAGTTTTGTCTTTATATGGGAATTCTGAAAGAAAGAATGCCATTTGGGGATGGGGTGATGAGCTAGTGACTAAATTGTGTATGTGTATAAAATCTGAATTAACTTTGGTCTCTACCTTCTATGTGTCACCTTGTAGTAGAAACCTTCAGGGACAGTGACTCCCATCATAGTCCTGTGACTCTGACAAGATCACAGCATGAGTCGCGCTAGCCCAATCCCTCCTCTCTTTCTTTTGACCTTCTGGTCATTTTGTGTTTCTCTATGCTAATGTGGAGAAGAAACTCACAAGATGTACCAGAGAGAATAAAATGTACTAGACAAGTCAAAAAATAGTGTCCGGAGCTTTGCAAGGAAGGTTCTAGACTATACAATCTCTGCATTTTGGCACTAGCTGCCTGTTTATTTCCCTATTTCTATGTCCAGACTCAGTCTATTGTTTTCGATGACAGTTAACATAGCACATTGAATGGGTAAGAGACCCCATTCAAACCTTTACATGAAACTACCTCTTTTCTTCTCTTAAAACTTTTAATCTTTTGATAAATCACAAAGCTCTCAAGTTCCAAACTTTTAGATTCTCTTGCATACTTTTTAAAAAAAGAGTTCTCTATGTCTTGTTAGAAAAACTCTATCTTCTAAGCATTCTAATCAGTCTTCCAAAAAACATTTTGTTAAGCTTTCTAAGGTTTGTATTATGAAAGTTGAAGGTATTTGGGATTGAGGAGTGAATTCACAGACTGCCTGTTCACAATGTACATAGTGCCCATTCTGAAATGCCATTATGCAGCAGCGCAGGCCCAAGTAACAATCACTTATCTCTGTGGAAGGGCAAGTGGATGTTGGACGGTTTTACTAAACTTCTGGTACTTAAATGGTTCTCACTGGAAAATAGGCATTCATAAAGAAATATGTCTACAGTGAGTTAGGCCACACAACCTGTTCAAAGTTTTGAATGGATTTCTCATAAAGTTGAGCAGCGATTGGTGTCTCATGTAACTTTTAGTCTGTTGAAACTGGGATGCATATATACACTTCCCATCTGTACATAAAGGATTATTGTGGCATTAGGTTAATTCAAGAAAAAATAGGAGTTTCATAGGAACTAATAAATGAAAGCTGCTGTCTACCCCTATCTAGTCATGTTACTTTATCCTACTCACTTTTCCTCTGTGGCTTAGCTTTTCAGTGGTCGTTTCAGTATGGTCCCTTGCAGTGCTCACTGTGAAGAGTCCACAGTATGCTAGTGGTCCTCACCTTTGACTCCGTGGAACACCTGTGTTTATTAGTCATACATATTGGGATTTCCCATAGGAACTTATTTGATGGAAAAGGTCACCTTTAGAAATTATTATAAGTATGTGAAAAAACGTCTCTAAAGATATTCTAGCCAGGACTGATGGCACAAGCCCATAATCCTAGCAACTCAGGAGGTTGAGGCAGGAGGATCACATGTTCAAGGCCAACTTGGTGAACTTAGTGAGATGGTGTTTGAAATAAAGTGTAAAAAGAAGACAGCTGGGAGATGGTTTGATGGTTAAAGGTACTTGCTTATGAAGCCTTCCTGCCCTGGTTCAATTATCTAGCAACCCATGTGAAAACAGACCCCAAAGTGGTGAAAGTGTTTAGCATTTTGTTGGCAGTAGCACATACATACACAAATGAAAAAATAACTAAGGTTCTAAAAGAACTAAGGGTAAATCTGAGTGGTTTAGTACTAGCCTAACAAGTGACAGGCCCTAAATTTCTAGAAAACAAATGTCAAATCAGTGTATTGAATTGTATTGAAGGAAGAGCATACAATAATTTAATACTTAATTATTTATTCAACCAGTAGCTAGTTCAGTGACCTTTACAGCACATCTTGAAGAACAGAGCTGGTCTTCAGCCTCGTGGGTTTTTTTTTTGTTTGTTTGTTTTGTTTTTGTCCAGTGAAATGGCCAGTGTGAGGGAGAATAGCAGTCCTAGATGCTCAGACAGAAATAACAATCGCATGAAAATTTCATAATCTGAAAGATAAAAGCTGTTTTCACACATATCAGCCCACATTGGCTAAAAAACTTAAGGCGTCTTAAGTTTGCTGCTGTTCTCATTTGGGGTCAAATATCTCTTCACTGTGAAAGGCTGCCCTGTGCTGTGTGTTCTTGGCACCATCTCGTGCCTCAGTTACCATATGAAGGAGTACCTACATATCCCACTTCCAAATAGTCCAGCTGTCCCCTAGGAAGAAAAATCGCCTCTACTTGAAAAGCACAGTAGTAAATAGTTCTGACAAGTCTGCTATTTCCTGAGGGAAGATACAATTTCAGGTTCATTTCTGTACTAAAGTTAGCAAATACCTAGTGAATGTTGGCTAAATTATATTTGAAAGAGCTAAAGTATTGATGAATCCTTCTCTAATTTCTCATTTATGATACTTATGGTTGAAACTATCAAAATGATTGCCTAACCAGCTAATCCCTGGCACTTTCCAGTGTGGATGTCTGACCAGCAGGGCCCCTGGCTCATACTGTATAAGGAGCAATATTATTGTGAGGGTGAACATATAGTAAGTAGCAAAAGGAACATGCAGAAAAGTTCAAATAAAAAAACTTGTGGTAGTTATTATAGAAACTGAACTCAGCTAAAAATATTGGGCTGGGATGTAGAGGGAAAGATTTGAAGGTCAATAAGGTTAAACTGTAGAGATGGTTGGTGTGGTGGTTTGAATGGATGTCCCCCAATAGATTCAGAAGTTATTAAAGCTTGTAACTTAGATCTCCATCTGCCTGGATGGAGGAGGTGTCACTGTGGGCGGATCCTGGGGTCCAGCCCAAAGGTGTGTTTGAATTCCAGCACAGATATACAGCGTGCTTGTGCTCCGCCATTCTGTGTTCCTGGGTGTGCTTGCTTCTATTGGTGGTACTGGTGGTGATCTTCTTCCCTTCTGTGTGGATCTGTGAAAGGAGGGGGTGCTCAACTTCTTCTGCAATTATAGAACATCCCCTCTATCTGTAAGCTTCAAAGAAATGCCTCCCATAAACTGTTCCTGATTTGGAGGTTCATCCCAGCAGCATGAGGCTGTCTACTACAGTTGGAAAGGCTTTGTAGAATGAGGGAGGACTCCAGAGGAGGCTTATGGGGTCTATGGGAATGAAGGCTAGGACAGAGAGGCACTCTTGTTGAAAAGGCTGTGGTGACAGCCGCTTGAACATAAGTCATAGCTGTAGCAAGTGTGTGGAAGCGGAGCCTCAACTCTTGACAGTATTGGAAATTTATGGAGCAGTCGCTTCAGCACCCAAGGTTCAAATGTTAGTTGTCGTTGAGACGAATTTACTGCTAAATGAATTTCACATATGAGCTCTGTCTTGCTTGATATTTTTGGTGGGGCTCATTCAAAACAAGTTTAGCAAACACTAATTTCCAAAGCCATTGAAGGTCTAATAACAGTTATGGAAGGCAATTCTCATTTGAAAAAAAATTCAGATGCGGCCTTATTCTGAAAAGTTACATTAACAAAAATATTATTACTCTTGCTATGCTATCAGTTTTCTGTGTGGTTAAAAAATTAAGAACATTCACAGGCTGAGGCAGGAGGATCATAAGTTCAAGGCCCACCTGAGCTAGACAGTGATTTCAAGGCCAGCCTGGACAATACCCTGTCTCAAAATAAGAAAAGTAAAAATAGAGCAGTAGTATAACTCTGGTAGAGTACTTGCTTTACATGTTAGAGGCCAGAGGTTCAATTCTCAGTAAGCAAACAAACAAGAAACATCCAACTTCTATTTCTCAACAAAAATATTCAAATTTGCCAATAATTACATGCATAAGAACATCTAAAATTCACTGTTGATGTGACTCGTTCATAACTGTAATCCACAAAAATACCTATTGATGGATAACAAAATGAATAATAGTGGGTTTACATGTTGTAGTTGCAAATTTATCCATCTTAGCTCTTAATTACCCCGCGTGTATGGTTTTTAAAAATCATTATCAGTTGTAGCACAACTAGGCAGATTTTAGACTTAGCGTTTTTCTCACCTGCTTTGACATTATTACCATTTTAACTGTTTCACAAGCTGGAAGACGCTAAAGCTTTAGTCACCCCAATGTCTGTTGCACCTTTCCTCAGATGAACTATGGGCAGCATTGGGAATGCCTGTCTACTCCTTAGCAGCTGAGATCAAACACTTAAAACCATTCATTTAAGTAGGGCTGGTTTTGCTCCAGGTGACATCTCATCTTCATTTGTATCCTCTCTTGTGTGCTGTCCTTTTCTTTAACCTTAAAATCAAAATGGGAGGTGATGGCTAGTCTGGGAAATATTTGCTAGGTACCTGGGCTGGCTTCCTCCCTGCCTTCCTTTCTTCCCTTTCTTCCTTCCTTCCTTCCCTTCCCTTCCCCTTCCTCCCTTCCTTCATCATTCTCTCCTTCCCTCCTTGTGTATGTGTTTGAGTGTAGTTACACACATTGCTGTGGGATGCGTATGGAGGTCAGAAGTCCATCAAACTCTTGTGGAGAGGCCATTATGTCTCAGTTGTTTTCAGAGATGACTTGGTTCTGGTCACTCCTCACCTTTCCACCTTATTTGAGGCAGAGTTTCTCTCTCTGGTTTCTCTTTCCGCTGTTCCTTCCTGCGGCTCCTCACAAGCTTTTTGGGAAATTTTCAAGTATCCCCCTCCCATCTTGCTGTCAGTTTGTTAGGATTATAGGAGCCTATCACACCTCTTTAGATAAGGTCTGGGGATTGAACTCAAGCCAGTGACTTCAGAGGTGAGTGGTTTGTTTCCACTGAACCATTTCTCCAGCCCTAGTATTTTAATTATTATATCTCAAATACACATTTTATCATGGGAAAACTTTATCTCATCCTTCTATTTTTCCAAAAGTAATCTTACCTATCTCACATAATTTCTGCAAATTTGATATTTAAAAAGTATTTTATTTTTATTTATTTATGAGAGAGAGATCGAGAGAGAGAGAGAGAATGGGCATGTCAGGGCCTCCAGCCACTAAAAACGAACTCCAGATGCGTGCACCCCTTGTGCATCTGACTAACTTGGGCCATGGGGAATTGAACCTGGGTCCTTTGGCTTTGCAGGCAAACACCTTAACTGTTAAGCCATCCCTCCTGCCCTGATATTTTTATACCTTTGTAGTTCCTCTCAGAAACCCAACTTTTTCCCCCCAATGTTTCAGTATTTTGGTAAAATACTCTGATTTTCTTAATAGTTCTCATTATTGCAAATGTGATTTTTATTCTAATTCCACTATATATTTTCTGGTCATACCAGTGTAGAGAAAAATGTAATGGAAGGCATGTCTGGCCTTGTGAAATTATCTGAAAAGATGGCCATTAAAAATTCATCTAGAGAGTTTAAATATTAAGAATTATCTGTTCCTTGAATACTTACAGGAATATTCATTAATGCCAACAGGACTGATGCCATGCTGTGGGAGGGATACATTTGCATTTTTCAAAGATGTTTTTAATAGATATTTTTAAGGCATAAGAGAGACAGCACCATCCACTTAATTCAGTGATTTAATAAACATCAAATGCCAACACTGTGTAGTGTTAAGAATACTGAGATAAGACAGTTCTTTGCTCCCTAGCTTCTCAGGAATTTAACTGATTAAACTGGAAAGCATTATGATTAAATAATGACTAAACTGGTGAAATAATCCAACTTTAAGCTCTTTTCACAAACTTTAATCAGCACATAAACTAATTTTGCTGGCTTGGATGCTGTCATCTCCAAATGAGTCATTGATTAGCTTTCTATTTAAATCTCTGCAAAAACTTCTGAAGAAATTTCTTTTTTCAATATTAATCCCAGCCCAGTCTGACCAAGGACATTGGGCAATATGACTAGTGTCAGAGCTGCATTAGGGTAGTGTCTGAATAGTGTTCATGTTGAGGAGAATGTACCTCAGGATAGTATTTGAATAGTGTGTAGAGGCCCAGATTGATTCCCTGTCTGCAGCATGTAAAACCACTTTTATAGATCTTATAAAACTTATGTAATCATTTACATGTTTGGCCTTTCATTATATGTAAGATGAATTCACAGTTCCTTTATTTATTATTATTATTTTGGTTTTTTCAAGGTAATCACTCTAGCTCAGGCTGACTTGGAATTCACTATGTAGTTTCAGGGTGGCCTCAAACTCATGGTGATCCTCCTACCTCTGCCTCCCCAGTGCTGGAATTAAATGCATGTGCCACCATGCCCAATGTTCCTTTTTTTTAAATTTGATTCTCAGGATATCCAAGGTCACACTTAAGGGAAAGATTATTCCTTCCTCTACAATTGTCAAAACTGGAGCTTAGAGTGACACACATTCTAGCCTCCTCATTCCAAATACCAGATCCCTCCCATTGGTCTAAGGTAATAATAATGTCACCCAGAATCTTCTAAAGCTATGAGAAAAGTAATTTTTAATTCAGATGGCTCCTCCTATAGGAAGCTAGGTTGACTATCTGACCTAAATTTCCTTTTGATTTATCTTGGGCCTAGACAGTTCTTTTCCTTTCTATGTTTAGCCTGCCCTTTTAAAGCTGAGCTGAAAAGAGCCCCATGTCATCTTCTCAATTCAACATTTGGGTGCTGTCAGAAATTCCAGGAATAGCCTCCTGACGATGTCTTGTCTTATCTTGTTAATGTTTTAGCACTGACCAATCTTTATTTCAGTTTGTCATTCAGAATCAAACTGGTGTGTGTGTGTATGTGTGTGTGTGAGAGAGAGAGAGAGAGAGAGGAAATATATGTGTGTTTGAGAGGGGGGGAATGTGTGTGTGTGTGTGTGTGTGAGAGAGAGAGAGAGAGAGAGAGGAAGTGTAGACTATAATGTGAATATGATGAAGAAATTGATACATCTTTCTGCTCTATTTTGTATCACAGTGAAGGGAGAACTACACATTTATTTCCTATCTTTGAGATTATAGTCTGTAAGTGAATGAGACAACACGTTTAAGAGTAAATATATAATTATGGAAAGATAATGAAATCATATTTCCTATAGATTTGCCATACTGCCTTTCATGTTAAACATACTATGAGGAAGCTTAAAGTGTATGCCCACAAATTTATATAAATGTGAACACCTATTTAACCACAGAACATGCTCATTGAATGCTATTAATAAGGATGTTTTAAATATCTTCTTCCATGCTACAAATTCTTTTATGAACATATTTTACTAAGCAGAAGTTCATTTATCTTAATGTAAAATATGTCAGTCTTTTGATTCCATTTAGAATTGTTCCCTGGCTTAATGGCTGATGCATTCTTCTACCTATAATATCTTCACAAAACTCCACAATATTCAAAATTCTGTCTGTTGTCCACCAGAGAGCATTAGAGTTGTTAACAGCATTGACCTGTCCTGACAGATCTTTATGTCTAGGAATAAAGTAGCAATGTACATTTTGTACATGTGTTTATGGGACATGTACTTGCTTCTCCTTGGTATGTATCTAGAAATAAAACGTATAAGTCAGTGGACAGCAAATAATTCCAAACAGTTATCTAAAATGTGCCAATTTGTACTTCTCTCAGCAATGTCTAAGCTTTGCAAATATTCTACAACTTTACCAACACATCATTTTGCTACTTTTTTACTTTTTACTTATGTTGATAAGTACATATTATCATGCAGTTGCATTTTTAATTTCAATTTTCTTTTTTTTTCTTTTTTTGGTTTTCCAAGGTAGGGTCTCACTCTAGCTCAGACTGACCTGGAATTCACTGTGGAACACTGACCAGGACTCAAATCCAATGAGAGAGCAATTGTTGCAGTCTGGTTCACATTGCTGGCAGAAATCACCCAACTAAGAGCAGCTTTTGGGAAAAAAGATTTATTTTGGCTTATAGACTGGAGGGGAAGCTCCACAATGGCAGGGAAAATGTTGACATGAGCAGAAGGACATCATCCCCTCACCAACAATGAGGTGGACAACAGCAATAGGAGAGTGTGCCAAACACTGGCATGAAGAAACTGGTTATAACACCCATAAGCCCGCCCCCAACAATACACTGCCTCCAGGAGGCTTTATTTTCCAATTACCATCATCTGGTGAGACTAACATTCAGATTACCTAAGTTTATGAGGGACACCTGAATCAAACCACCACATTCTGCCCTTGGTCCTCATAAACTGATAACCATACATGATAGAAAATACAATGCATTCAGTCCAACTTTGAAAGTCCCCATGGTTTTTGTCCATCCTAATAATATTCAAACATCTCCATAGGCCAAGGTCTTTTACCTGAGCCATAACACCAAAAAATCCACCAAACCCCATAATGGCACAGAATAAACACACTGCAAAAGATGGCATTGGGCTTAGCAAAGAAGTATTCAGCCAATACAAGATTTAAAACAACCAGGGCAAACATCATACTCTGTAACTTCAAGTCCAACAACTCCAGTTAGTGACAAATCTACAAGTCCAATAATTCTAACCAGCAACCATTTCTGGAGTTCTAATTCCGCCCCTCCAGCTAGGCTACTGACAGTCCTGGAAAACATCATTGGGGCTGGCAGCTTTCCTTAGCAGCCATCTCTTGATCCTGGGCTCTCCACTGGATATCCACTACAATCCACAGTCCACCCTCACAGCTCCACTGGATCTCCTTGCAGGCATCCAGCAAACCTGCTACACAGTTTCCATGGCCATTTCCAAAATACAAGACCGTGTTGCAAACTCAATGACCCTCTCTTTACTGCATTTCTTATACTCCACAATACCAGGTAGGGTGTCAATTTGTTAATCCAGGAGGGAATAAAGCAGATTTTGAAGAACAGGACACTCCTTGAGCACTTAGGTCCCTTCAAAAGAGTCTACATTCTTCCTGTTGCTCCAGTGCAGGTCAGCTGGCCCAATCTCCAAGGTTGTAATCTCTCAATTGTAGCTGAACAGGCAGCACTTTTAACCTAAAGATTTCTTTCTGTGCCATATTCCTCTGCACATACCAATCTGTTTCTACACAAAGCAACCCTGCACAACTTCCCAAGACATGACCATAACAGCAAGCCTCTCACAAACTGCCTCTAGCCCAGTACAAGCAAAGCTCTTTGTTACCCTCATAAGCCAAACCTCACAGTCCATAATTCTTACTGCATTCAGGTCTTTCAATTCTGACCAGAATAGTCCATCAAGCTGTACTTACAGCACTGCAAGGCATCTCTCAGGCCAAGGTTTCAAATCTTTCCACATTCCTCTTGAAATATCAGCCCCAAAAGGCCAAAGCCATATGGTCAGGTGTCTAGCAGCAAACCTACTCTTGGTACCTCTTTACTGTTGCAGTCATGTTTGCATTGCTGGCAGAAATCACCCAACCAAGAGCAACTTTTGGGATAAAAGGTTTATTTTGGCTTACAGACTCGAGGGGAAGCTCCACAATGGCAGGGGAAATGACATGAGCAGAGGATAGATATTACCCCTTTGCCAGCATCAGGTGGACAACAGCAATAGGAGAGTGTGCCAAACACTGACATGGGTAAACTGACTATAATGCCCATAGGCCTGCTGCCAATGATACACTGCCTCCAGGAGGCTATAATTACAATTGCCATCAGCTGGGGAGACTAGCATTCAGAATACGTAAGTTTATGGGGGACACCTGAATTAAACCACTTTTAAGCAGTTAAGTTACCCCCATAATGTATGTGCCATTATTGTACCAGTGGGCACATTTTGCCTATTTAGTTGATTGTCTCTTCAATCTCTTATTGACAGCTTTCATAAACAGGTCTTAATTATAACTAAGATCAATTTCTCAAGTTCTTGACTTCTATGATTATTTGCAGTTGTTTTTGGCTAAAATATCTTTGTTTCCTTCAAATGTCATGGAAATACCCTTCTTTACTTTTAAAGTATTTATGATTTTATTTTTGTTATTTAGCTTTATAATATACTTCAAATGAATTTTTAATTTTTACTTGTGATATAATGTAGATGCTAATATTTTCATATGACTATTTTCATACCTATAACCAATGGATTTGCTAGATCATCCTATGTCAGTGTCTTCTGGGGCACACACATTTATGGATACTTTATTCTGTGGTTGACTTCTTCCATGTGCCAGTTTTGTGATACCTTAATTACTGTGTTTTAAAAGTATAAATCTTCAAGTCAGTTGTAGTGGTGCATACCATTGACCTCAGTTTTGGGGTTACAGGGAGAAATCTTATTAAAAAACTAAAGAAAACAAAACAAAACAACTCTGGAATATATAAGTCTGTCTAAAATGGTCTTGGATATTCTTTTTTTTTGTATTTTTTATGTAGGTTTAGAATTGTCACATATATACAAAACTTGCTTCAATTGATAGGGGTGGGGTTGAGTCTATAGACTAACAACTATACAAATAACATTGAAGAACTTGTGAGAAATGCAATTAAAATCTTGTATATTTCAATCTTCAGACATATTTCTTTTTATAAAAATTTTGACAACTTTATACATGCATGGTATGTAATCATATTCATCCTGCCATACCCACTGAACCTCTTAGCTTTTCCAGTTAGTCTGCATTTGACCTTCATGTCCTTAAAACACTTTTGTGACCTGGGCTGGAGAGATAGCTTAGTGGTTAAGGCACTTTCCTGCAAAGCCAAAGGACCTTGGTTCGATTCCCCAGGACCCACATAAGCCAGATGCACAAGATGGCACATGCTTCTGGAGTTTGTTTGCAGTGGCTGGAGACCCTGGTACACCCATTCTCTCTCTCTCTCTCTTTCTCTGCCTGTATCTTTCTCCCTTTCTCTTAAATAAATAAAATAAATATTTAAACAAAATTTTGTGACCCAATGAGTTTAATTAATTTTAATTGAAACAATTTTAAGTAATTTAATTTTAACCAAGTTAACAATTAACAAGCATTGTATTCTGCAAACTACACACTCAACTGTCCAGGCAAGATGTGCCCACTGGTGCAATAGTGGCATATAAGTTAAGGGGATAATCAGCTGTGTTCTGATTGGATTTGAGGCCTGGGCAATGTGAGGGAATTTATGCCTTGTTCTGAGAAATTAATAAAAATTTATTTTAATTTAATTTTAAATTTTTTACCCAATGAGTTTAATTAGGCATGTACTTAGACTATAGCCAATTTTTCTACTGGGCTCTTGTCACAAGAATGTCCACAAAGAATGAAGTGGACTGACAGTGAAGGGTGAACACAAAAGGATTTTATTTGCTTAAACATGTAGGAGTGACAGTTTGGATGGAAAAGTGAAAGTTCTTAGTGGCTTCTGGATATTAGAGAAGAGTGGGGCTTGCTGGTGGGAATGAGTATAACTAGCTGCTATGAAATGCCATCCTATAGGGCTTGCAGGTGAATGTTATAAGCTCTAATGCTTGCCAACAGAGAGCAGGTCAGCAAGGGAGACCAGGTCACCAAGTCACCAATGTTTTTGATTTCCTGACTTATCTTTTGTTGACTATTAGCCTTATTTTCTCAGCAATTGCAAAGTCCTTAGTTATGCTAGCATCTTGAAGTATTTTCCTTATTTTTTTTTTCCTAGCAGTTTCAGAGTTCCAGGTCCTACAGTAACATCTTCCAACCACTTGGAGTTGATATATCTACAAATTCACTTTTTGAAAATAATTTCCAATTTAGTGGAAAGGAAGTTTTTAAAGTATGTCTTAAAGGTTTCTGACTTTCATTTATACCTTTTGAAAGCAAAATATTTTTATTTATTTTCAAGGGAGAGAGAGAGAAAGAGGGAGGGAGGGAGGAAGGGAGGGAGGGAGGGAGCGAGAATATGGGTATGTTAGGGCCTCTTGCCACTGCAAACAAAATGCAGATTCATGTGTCACTGGCTTCACATAGGGATTTGAACCCTGGCTGGCAGGCTTTGCAGGCAAGTTTCTGTATCCTCTGAGCTATCTCTCTAGCCCTATTTGTACCGTTTGTAATGTTTCCTATTTCACCTCTAATTTTGTTGTCTTCACTTTCTTTTGTATATTTTGACTAAGGATTTCTTGACTTTTTTATTTTCTCAAAGAGCTAACTCATTTTAGTCATCATCTACGTTTCTATTTCATGGACTTATGCCCTGATCTCAATTAGTTTCTTTCTGCCTGCCACTTTTGGATTTGGCTTGGTCTTACTTTTCAAGAGCCCTAAGGGGCATTATTAAGTTATTTATATGAGAGGTCTATGATTTTTTAATGTAAGCACTTGTAGCTAGAAACTTACCTTTTAGGGTTGCCTTCAATGCCCATAGCTTATGCTATGCTCTACTTTCATTTTCACTTGACTCTAGGAATTTTTTTTTCATTTCTTTATTTCTTCAATGACTCATTCATCATTCAATACTGTATTGTTTAATCTATGAGAGCTTTTGTATTTTCTATAGTATCTTTTGCTGATTTCTAGCTTCATTTCTTTATACTCAGACAGGTTGCAAAAAGTAATGTCCACTTTCCTATATTTGTTAAGACTTTCTTTGTCTTCTATTACATGATACATTTTAAGGAAAGTTCTGTAAGCTTCTGAGAAGAATATACATTGTGCATGTTTGGATGAAATACTCTGCCAATGTTTAAGTTTATTTGGTCTATGATGTCATTTAAAACAGATATTTCTCTGTTTAATTTTTGTAGGATTACCTGTCAATTAGAGAGAGTGGGGTATTGAAGTCACACACTACCATTGTGCTAGGGTAATGTATGATCTTCCATCTGAAAGTATTTGTTCTACAAAATTGGGTGTACTTCTGTTCAGTGCATATATATTAAAAATTATAATTTCTTCTTGATCTATTTTTCCCTTGATCAGAATGAAGTCATTTTCCTTATCATCTCTAACTAGTTTTGGTTTGAAGTCTATTTTGTCAGATATTAGAACAGTGAAACAGTTCCTATTTTAATTTGCTTAAAATACCTTCTCCCAGTCTTTTACCCTAAGGTTATGTCTTTCTTGGAGGTAACAGATAGATTGTGTCTTTTGTAAACCCAATGTGCTAGTTTGTGTCATTTGATTGGTAAACTGAGTCCATTAAAATTGAGCATTATTGCTGTAATGCATGTATTAATTCTTGCAATTTTGCAGTGGTTGGCATTTTCTTATTCCTTGTTCACTTAAGTACTGCTCTTGCAGGCTTCCCACCCCTACAGTCTCATGGATGTGTTTATCCTTCTCTTTTATTTGAAGGATTCCTTCCAGTGCCAGATTATAGAGTTGGTTTAGTAGTCATGAATTCCTTTATAATGTTTTTTTAAAATTCAATATTTGCATTTATTCATTTGCAATGGGAGAGAGAGAGAGAGAGAGAGAGCGAGTGAGAGCGAGCCAGGACTCCTGCACTACAAGTGAACTCCAGATGAATACACTACTTTGCACATCTGGCTTTATGTGGGTACTAAGAAACTAAATCTGGTCTGGCAGGCTTTGCGAGAGGTTAAAAACAATAAGCCATCTTCCCAGAAACTTTTTTATTTTTATTTTTTAAGCTTGTTTTTATCATGGAATATGTTCCTATTCCTTCAATTATGAAGCTGGCTTAGCTGAGTATAATAGTCTATATTGACAGCTGTTGCCATTCAAAATTTGAAATATATCATTCCCAGCCCTTCTGGCTTTTAAAGTTTCTGTTGAGAAATGATATGTTACTGATGAGCATGCCTTTATATGTGAGTTGGTGTTTCTCACTTACAGCTTTCAATATACTTTCTTTTTTTCTGTATCTGTAACTATGCAGGTTGAAGTATAATATCATGTATGGCATTTCTTTTCAGGTCTCTTCAGTTTGGTGTTCTAAACACCTTCTTTATCTAGACTGGCAACTCTTTCCCAAAATTTGCCACATTCCTGCTATAATTTTATTGAAAATTTCTTCTAAGGTTTTTGAAATGAAATTCTTCTTCTTATTCTCTACCCATGATTTATTTCCATGGTGTCCCATAGACTTGAAATGTTCCACTCGTATATTTTTATTAAATTATCTTGGTCATTTATTGAATGTTGCAATCCCTCTTCCTCCTACTTTTCCTCCTCCTCCTCCTCCTTCTTCTTTTTCTCGAGGTAGGGTCTTGCTCTGGCCCAGGTTGATCTGGAATTCACTATGTAGTCTCAGAATGGCCTTGAACTCACAGTGATCCTCCTACCTAGGCCTCCCAAGTGCTGGGATTAAAGGCATGTACCACCACACCCAGGAGAGGGAGGGAAAGAGAGAGAGGGAAAGAGAGAGAGAATGAATATTTCGAGAGAAGGGGGCAGAGAGAGAGAGACAGACAGTGAGACACAGAGAGAGAATGAATATTTATTTCAAGAGAAGGAGGCAGAGGAAGAGAGAGAGAGAGAGAGAGAAATAGAGAGAATGGGTGCACCAGGGCCTCTAGTCACTGCAAACAAACTCCAGACACATGCACCATCTTGTTTATCTGGTTTATATGAATCCTGGGGAATCGAACCTGGGTCCCTTGGCTTGGCAGGCAAGCATCGTAACTGCTAAGCCATCCCTCCAGCCCCTAGTTAGAGATTTTTAGGACAGTTCATAGGCATTGTCTGGAGGAGAGTAGTAATGGAAAGTGTCTACCAACAATAGTGAAGATTCTTGTGTCTTTCCATTGTGGGTTTTTTTTTTTTTTTTGCTACAAGAAAAAAAAATACAGTCTAAAAAGGTGAAGGACTAAGCTAGTATTTTGTAGTTTTTCTGGGATCATTTGAGATTAACCAAAAATGAAATTTCCACAGGAAAGAAATAACACCAACTTCCTGTAATGCCCTGCAGAGTCTGATATGTTTGGAGATTAGCTCCATATGCAGAGAATGTGTCAACATTGCTTGTTTGCCTACTATTATTTTCACTCTCTACAACCCCCAACTATTCAGAGACAAATACCACTCTGTTTGCATAGGTCCATCTTCTGCTTTGATACATCCACGATGGAAATTCTCATTATATCACTAACACATAGCCTGCCAGTGCCGCCCAGGTCCCCCTAGAGGGCAGCAGAGTAGCTGTTGCCATCTCCTTGTGGCTAGTGGAGTCTGAAAAAGCCCAGGGCTTGTAGGAAGCTCTATCCCTCCTTGAGAATTAGAAGACAGTAGAATAGTGGCAAGATGTGAAGATCAAGAATAGAAAAAATAAAAACAGATAGGTTGTGAGGAAAAACTTGCATATTAGCTGGAAATGAAAACTGGGTTCGTGCCAATTAAGTAAATAGAGAAAGGAATGTTTACTTTTTTCAATAAATATTCCCCAAGTACCTGATCTGGGACAGACTCTTGAGTAGTCTATAATGAGGAGTTATCTGCTCAGTGTGATATTAATACAATTAAGTCAATATGTTCAGTGATCTAAGATGCAAAAGGTGAGTTCAAGAACAGTGATTATGTTGTGGGTATTTGGGGATGTGGAAGGTGGCTATGGAATGGACTTCATATTTGAGTGACATTGTTACTGGGTTTAGAGAGCGAGTTATTAGATAAAGGAAAAGGAGAAGCCATAGTACTACCAGCACTTCTGGGCCACGCTGAGCCGTAAGGTAAAGTGTCCACATGGGGAAGTCAGGAAGACAGTAACCTGTGCCATCTCTGAACGTCTCTTCTATTCAGATATCCTGTTAATATGCTCGAAAGATAAAGCCCATCGGCTCCTTCCACTAGCATTACTTGTTTCGTGGATCTTTGCGGTTCTTCCTTAAGACAATGAAAGCGTTCTTGGTTTGAAGACAGGAAGTCCTCAGGGAGACAAGCAATATGAGCCCTCTCACTGTTACAGTATCACAATGCAAGGACATGGGGTGAGGAGGACAGACTCTGCTAAGAAAGATAAAATATGTCAACTCATGGTATGACCTTTGCTCCTCTCATGGCTTTTCTTTAAGTGTTGTAGGCTTCCTGAGAGTGTCTGGGTGGAAGGACTATAGGATACAGGATGTTTAGACATCTTGACATTTGAGTTCTTTCCCTTATTCAGCAACAATGGATCCCACAAATCTCCAGGAAGACTCAGATGCTATAAGTGAATTAGAAGAGTGGTAAGTCACTTCTTGAGAAGAGGTAAGCATGGGTCATAACTGGTTAGCACGTGACTGATGTGATATGGAGTAGGGTAGTAGCATTGTTTTGCTGTTTTATTCTAGAGCGGACTATCAGTGCCCGAGTGAGGGATCCCAGAACTTCTCCCCAGGTCCACTTTTGCATGACTGATACCCAGCACAGAAGAAGCACTTAGTCAGTAGCTATCAAATAAGCAGACATATGAACCCATCACTCAGATGAACTATATGAAACCAAAGACATGTGTGAGGGTTCTAACTCTGCAGTTTCTACTCTCTGGCTCTTGATTAAAACAAAGGTGAGAGTGTCCTGTGAAAGGAAGTCACAAAGACACATCTGAATGGAGAATCTGTTTTTTCTTATAGATGGTAGAGAACACTGGGGAAATTCAGGATCCATCAATACAACAAGAAAAGATAGCTGACTGCCTATGATGAGATGTGTCACTTCTACCACATTAGCCGGGAGCTCAGGAGACATTGCAGAGGAAGGGGCAATTTTAACATGAGTACTGCTCTCTCTCTCTCTCTGCTAGCCTGAAAAACAGTTCTAGGGAGATGGTGACAGACAGCATGTCCACTCAAAACTCAGCAAACCAAAAAGTTCATAGGCTACAGAAAACTCAACAATAAACCATATTTATAACACCTTGGTCAAGGGTGAGGAAACATTGTGGAAGAGGAAATGAAAAGATTGTAAGAACCACAGGATGAGTTGGAATATCCTGAGGTATAGTACCATCCCAACAGAAACTGACTGAGGCCTTCAGGACCCCACAGTGAATACCATTAACACTACTGAGAAGGTCCCTCAGCTGAATGGGGGTGAGGGAGAGGACATATAAGAATATAACCTTTAAATTCATTCATTCATTCATTAATAATAAAATGGGCTATGGAACTAAATGGAGTTCTCCAAATTTCAGTGCCAGGGTTGGGATACTTTCCAGTGAGTTCTTGGCCAGGGAGGCCACTCATTTATGGACACTTTACTCTGCGTGTGATTGATTTCTGTTTCCATGCACCAGTTTTGTGATGTCCTAATTACTGTGTTTTTAAAGTATAAATCTTCAATGACTCCACATGCTTGGGCTACAGGTCACTGAGAAATCAACCTGGAGCTGAGCTGGTGACTTCCTCCCTGTTGACTTGCTGTCAGGATGATAGAAAGAGCTATACAGCTTGCAGCCTGTGGGGAGAGAGAAGTCACCAATGATATTGACTAACAGTGGACCCTACACACCTAATGGTATTGGCCACTAGTGGACCCTATAAGCTTTATGGTTGGCCACCCAGGTCAAATATGCAAACTGATCTAATGGTGGCATGTCTGTTATGGGGGAAGCCAACTGCTTTCTGCCTGTACTGGAGACCCACTCCACTGGAGGGAATTTATCCCTGGTACAAAACCTAATTAAAAGCCTTTGGCTGGGTAGGTCATAATAATCTCTAGTGGGAGGGCTACTACTGTTGTCTGTCTAAATGCATTTAGTATGCCCACCAAACTGCCCTCTAAATACTTAAGCTTATACCCATATATTAATGCTAATCTCAGTTTTGGCTTGAAAAGCTTCTCTTTTCACATGGAAGCGACCACTGAGGTGACTCAAAATTCACCAAAGTTCTGAGAAGAAATGACATTGGAGTGTTCAGGACTAAGTGAGACATCTCTATCACACACTTTAAGGCTACAGAGTCCATTGTGGAAGAGGTGGCAGAAAGAATGTAAGAGCCAAAGGAAGGGTAGGACTGCTTACAATGCAATCTTTCAGATACAAAATGGCTTTGATATCATGACAGCATAGTGCCTGACACTACGTACACAAGATCTTCATAACAGGAGGAAAAAAAATGTCATCAGAATAAAAGAAAGACTAATTGGAAAGAAGAAGGAATGAAATGGAAGGTGAATTTAGGAGGGGAAGATGAGGGTGATTGAAGGGAATTGTCATGATTTACTGTCTATACTTAAGGAAGTTGTCAATAAACAGTTATAAAAGGAAATACAACCTCAGGGTGTGGTGGCACACGCCTTCAACTTCAGCACTTGGAGGCAGAGGTAGGTGGATTGCTATTAGTTCAAGGACAGCCTAAGAATACAGAGTGCCTTCCAGATTAGCTTGGGTTAAGTGAGACTCTACCTCGACAAGAGAGAAATAAAAATGGTCACCAAATATTTTAGCTGGGCGTGGTGGTGCATGCCTTTAATCCCAGCACTCGGGAGGCAGAGATAGGAGGATTGCCATGAGTTCGAGGCCACCCTGAGACTACACAGTGAATTCCAGGTCAGCCTGAGCTAGAGTGAGACCCTACCTTGAAAAAAAAAAAAAAAACGATCATCAAATATTTTAAAAAGTGTTCAACATCCTTAGTCATTAGAATAATGTAAATTTAAACTACTCTAGGATTGCATTAGTTGGCATGGCAATTATCAGGAAATCAAATGACAGCAAATGCTGGCAAGGATGTGAGGAAACCATATTCCCTGCTGGTGGGAGTGTAAACTAGTACAGCCACTATGGAAATCAGTGTGAAGGGTCCTTTAAAAAGTTAAAAATAGGGCTGGAGAAATGGCTCAGCATTTAAGGTGCTTATTGCAAAGCCTAGTATCCCAGGTTCAATTCCCACTACCCATGTAAGCCAGATGCACAGAATTGCTCATGTATCTGGAGTATATTTACAGTGGCTAGTCACCCTGGAACACCCATTTCCTCTCTCGCTCTCCCCATCTGTCTCTCTTCTCTCTGTTTCTTTCTGCATGCAAAGAAATATCGGCCCCCCCGCCCCGACAGCTAGTGCTGAGGAAGGACCAGGCCCGCTGGTTCCTCCCAAGGGGTTGAGGAGGAGGATGAGAGTCGTTGACTCAGAACCTCTCCTAGTCACCAGAGAAAAACCACACTGAGTCGGGAATCTTGTCGAAGCAAGATCTCACTTTATTGTTACAGGCAGTTGCCTATATAGTGTTGAGAATGAGGGTGGGGATTCTAGGATGGGGGAGTGGTAAGGGCCAATAGTATACCATGACTTTTGAGATGATTGGTTTTAAGCGCCCACGGGCGGGAACTCTAACTTCCTATGCGGAAGTAGCAGGCCAGAGGCCATTTGGCGCCCTGCTGAGTCATAGCTGGCCAAAGGCAGATGGCCAAACTGTAGCTAGGCTCAGGAAGTTCCACTAGGCCTCACGCCCGGGCCTTTCAAGGCACAACAAATAAATAAATAATTTTTTTTAAGTTTAAAAATAGATCTATTATATGACCACTCCTAGGCATATATCCTAAGGTCTACACTTTACAATAGAGATACTTCTCTCCATGTTTACTGCTGTTCTATTCACAATAGCTAGGAAATGGAATCAGCCTAGATGCCCATCAACTTATGAATAGATAATCAAGATGTGGTACTTACACACCATGGCATTTTATCCAGCTGTAAAGAAAAATGTAAATGGATGGAACTGGAAAAGATTATATTGAGTGAGGTAATTCAGGCCTCAAACAACAAGCACCACATGTTCTCCCTTATACATGGATCCTAACTTTGAAGCTCCAAGCCCAGAGAGACCAAGAAGTAAAAATGGGGGGTTGGGGGGGAGGTCTTAAGAGAAAGATAGTGGAATATGAGTGATGGGAAGAGTGGAAAGCAGGGGTAAGGGCAAGAAGGTGGGTGAGAAGGGGGATGGAAGGGTCATTAGCATAAAGGCACCAGAAAACTGACTATTTAATAAACTTAATAAAATACATAAGTAGAAAAATAATAGGAGAGGATGTACTCTTCACAGGTGAATAATGCTGCTCCTAATAGACATGCACTATCAAACACTACCATCAGTGCCAGCCATGGGATACCACCCTGTGGACTGTCGGTCAGAGAAGCTTCTAGGCCATCACAGGCTAGGACTATGGGTCTTGGCTGCCTACCAGGACTAAAAGGTAATACCCTATTGCTGAAGGCAGAAGCATCCATCCAGCTGACCAGCTTTTAATGCCAGAAGGTGCTATGCAGCCTGCTGGTAGAGAAAAGGCACCAACTGGGATTTCCCCATACAACCTATGGCTTCTGGGGGTAGCATTATCTACACTTTAATGATCATTTTTAATTAGCTCACAAAGAAGTAGGTTTCCCATAGTATTTTTTTCAAGATGTCTCTGGTTTTCATTAATCTTACCCCACCTCTCTTAATTTTTTTAGTGTACGGAATAATGAGTTTCATTATGACATTTTCATACATATATATCATTGTATTTTCTTATATTTAGCTCTCACTGCTCTCCTCCATCTCCCTCTACTCCTCCCATGGATTGCCTTCTTGTTGGTCTTCTTCGTCCCCACTCTGCTTCTCTCTCTCTCTATAATATATATATATATATATATATATATATATATATATATATATATTATATAGTCTGCAGACAAAAGAAAATATATCTTACATACATTAAAATTATTTTATTATTTTCAGGGCTGGAGAGATGGCTTAGCGGTTAAGCACTTGCCTGTGAAGCCTAAGGACCCCGGTTCGAGGCTCGGTTCCCCAGGACCCACATTAGCCAGATGCACAAGGGGGCACACGTGTCTGGAGTTCACTTGCAGTGGCTGGAGGCCCTGGCACGCCCTTTCCTTCTCTCTATCTGCCTCTTTCTCTGTCTGTCACTCTCAAATAAACAAATAAAAATAAATAAAAATTTTAAGAAAAATAAAAATCAGCTTGCAAAGTAGTGGGTTTCCTTACAGAGCGTTCATACAGCCTTTGATGTGTTTGATTCTCCTCTCCCCACTCCTTTCTTCATCTCCCTGCCCACTTTCCCTGCTGTACCTTTCCATCCCCATATCTCATGTGTTATATTGTCTTTCTCTTTGTTTCTTTCTTTTTTGGCTTTTAAAAAATTATTAAGTAGAAACTTTATATGGACACGTCATATGTTGGTACTATCATTTCCATCCTCCCTGCCCCTGCTCCCCTGAGGGCCCTCCTTGGTGGGATTGCTGGTATTTACCATGGGGTTGTGGGTTATGAGTTGTGAGAGCAGCAGTCAGTCATTGCAGGGAAGGCTATGTCTCTGGATATTCCCTCCTACCCTGTGGCTCTTAAAATCTTTCTGCCCCCTCTTCCCTGAGCCTGGGTGGGTGTGCTTTAGTTCTACTTTAGAGTTGAGCTCTCAGCAGCTTCTGGATTTCTGCTTTGGTGTATTTTGAGTATCCTCAGTGTTTGTCTCCATCACCCTGGCCCAGATTGTCAGGCTCACTGTGGAAGCAGCACACTTGCTCTTCTGGCCAATTCCTTTGTGGTTTCACCTGGGCCCTGGCTGCTGTGTGAGGGGTGGTTCATCTACTTCTAGGGAGTCAGCTATACTTGTCTTGTTGATAGGTTCTGGGTGTCCTAAGTTCTCACTGTGTTCTGAAACAGAAAACAGTTTCTCCAACAGAGATTGAGATCAGAATAGGATAAAGGGGATAAGCATTGTTAATTTAGAGAGATTTTGATGGGTGTAGCCTTACTCCCTTTAAGTTTCTTTGTTCCAGCCTCATGGGCCCTATCTACAACCACCTCGATATACATATTTAGCAGTTAGAAATTAGCATCTATGTTATTGAGAAAACATACATGATTTATGTTTCTGTGCCTGGGTTATTTCATTTAATACAATGTTTTCTAGTTCTATAGATTTTCCTAAAAAATTAATTTTTTATTGCAGAATAAAATTTGATTGGGTGTATATACTGTATATTCATTATGATCCACCTATGATTATACTTAAGAAAAGGAGTTAATATTTATAATATGTAAGGAACTTTAAAATTAAACAACAACCCACACACATGCCAATTGATAAATGGGCCAATCAACTGGACAGGCAGTTCCCCAAAAGAAGAAATACAAATAGCCAATAAATATCTTAAAAAGCATCAAAACTATCTTCTAATAAGAAAAATACAGATTAAAAGTACTCTGAAATTCTATCACACTCCAATTCATCAAGAAAACAAACGTCAACAAATGCAGGTAAGGATGTAAGGAAAGAAGGACCCATAGTCACTTTTGGTGGAAGTGTAACTAATGTAGCCATAATAGAAATCAGTGTTGAGAGTATCAAAACCTAAAAACAGAACTACCATATGACTTAAATACATTTAAATATTTAAATGCAGATTCTTCATATGAGAGAAAACATGAAATATATGTCTTTTGTTTTTAGTCGATGAATGAACTCTTCCCCCTATTTCCCTAAAAATGGAGTGACTTTATTCTTGATGGTTGAAAAAGACTCCATTATGCATTTATACCACTTTTCTTTATCCATTCTTGTACTGATAGCTTCTAGGATGGGTTTATATCTTGGCCAACTTTTTCAAAACTTTTATTGGAAAGTTCCATAAGTATAGCCAATATACCTTGATCATAATCCCTGCCCACCACTTCCTTTTCCCCTCTCAAATCCGCTCTCCACTGAATCCCTTCTTCTTTACAATTAGTTTCTCTTCTATATTGATGTCATTGTTTTTATTCCCCCTCCTGTTATGTAGGTCATGTGCAGGTATTGCCAGCCACTGTGAGGTCACAAATATCAAGGCCACTTTGTGTCTAGAAGACAGTATTGTAAGCAGTCTTCCTTTGGCTTTTACATTCTTCCTGCCACCTCTTCCACACTGGACCTCGAGCCTTGGAGAGTGTGATAGAAATGTCTCAGTGCTGAACGCTCTGCTGTCACTTCCTCACAATACTGTGGTGCATTTTGAGTCATCCAAGTGGTCATTGCCATCTGAAAAGGAAAGCTTATTTAACCAATAGTAAGAGTAACATTAATATATGGGCATAAACATAAGTATTTGGAGAGCAGTTTGGCAGGCATAACATAATGGATGTATTAAGGCAAACAACAGTAGTAGTCCCTCCACAACCCCCCCTGCAGGGTTTATGACCTCCCTAGCCATAGGCTTTTGACCACAGTACCAGGCAAGGATTCCTTCCCATGGAGAAGGCCTCCGGTCCAGTCAGAGAGCAGCTGGTTTTCTCCACAACAAAAATGATACTAATGCATCGGTTGGCACTTTGAGCCTGTCTGACCAGCTATAAAGCTTGCAGGGTACACTGTTGGTTAAGACTGTTGATGCCTTCGCTCCCACAGAATGCTGCATGCTGTGTATCTCTTCCTAGCATCCTGATATCTTGTCAGCAGGGAGGAGGCTTCAATTTCAGCTCCAGCTTGATTTCTTAGTGACCTGAAGCCTGAACATCAGGATCTTTAGTAACAGCATAGTTCCAATGGGCAACCAAGAACTTTGCTGGCCAGCTTCTAAATTTCATGCAATCTGACTTGTCACATCTTAGAATGACTTCTTGAACTTTCAGAGGCCTTTACATAAAGTATTTCCCTGTGCCTATATCTTGAAGTGTTTTCTGTATGTTTTCTTCTTATAGTTTTAGAGTTACAGTTCTTATAGTAAAGTCTTTGATTCATATTGAGTTGATTTTTGTGGAGGATGAGAGTTATGGATCTAGTTTCATTGAGTGCTGTTCATTGAAAAGGCTATCTATCTATCTATCTTTCTTTCTTTTTTAATGAAACTTATACTTTGACAGGTGGCTATAGCTGTGTGAGTTTATTTCTGGATCCTGTATTTTCCGTTGGTCTCTGTGTCTGTTTATGTGCCAGTGCTCTTTTGCTTTTGTTACTATGGCTCTTTAGCTTAACTTAAGATGAGGTTTTGTAACCTCAAGAAACTTAAGTTATTTTGTCAATTACATTAGGGAGACCTTTGATTCTTTAGATGTAATTTCAACTATTTTAAATATTTAGATGGGCTTAGAGAGACAGGGATCTCAAATTGTGTTATTTATTTTTGTGAATTGTTTCTCATTAATGACAACTATCAAAGGATTGATTGAAGGGGTGGTGGTGAGTAGGGAAAAGGAATACCAATTAATGGGTACAGAGTTACAGTTATACAGAAGGAATAAGTTCTTGTGTTCTATCACACAGGACAGTAACTTTAGTTAATAACGTATGCCATAACATGGTGGTTTGAATCAGCCAGCGCTCTAGCAAAAGGGAGCCTGACATAACATCTCTAAGTCAACCTCCAACATCATACTTCCTCTGGCAAGGCTCTTCCTCCCAAAGCTTACGTGCTTTGAATGCTTGGCCCCCAGTGGTGGCTATTTGGTAGGTGGAAACTTCCTAGAGGAAGTATGTGGTGGTGGGGGCGGTGAACCTTTAGGCTGATTAGTGTCTAGTACGCCATTTCTAGCTGAGCTCAGTATCTTGCTACTATTTGCCACCTGCTGTTTTAAGAAGTGATCCCCAGCCTCTGCTCGACCTTTTCCCTGCTATCATGAAACATCCCCTTGAGAACATGACTGCAGTGTGTATTGTAAAAAATAAAATATCTTTACCCTGCTTCAGAGGGTGTGCACACAGAGTGAGTAGGCCTGATCTTCCTGTTTCTGGCCCCCTCCTCCAACTTCTCTGGAGATTCCCCCGCTGCTGGCTCGGGTCTGCCTGGACCCTGTGAGCTTGCTGCAGAAGCAGGGCCCTTGCTATGCTTTCCTGATTGAAGGACTCCTGGGTCCCCAAGTCATGGATTCCCCTGCTCTGGAGGTGGTAAGGACTGAGTAGGACAAATCTCCTTGTCCCTCCACCCTCCTCACAGTTCCCTGGTCCTGGTTGGTTCCCCTGCTGCTGGCTTGGTGCTGCCTGGACCCTGCATGTGGCTGCAGAAGCAGGCCTTTTGCTCTGGTTTCCCGAGTGACAGGCCCCTGGGTACCCAAATCCCTATTCCCCTGAGCCAAAGGGTGCATGGGCCATTCATTGTAGGAGCTGGCCTCCTGTCCCTGGCTCTCCAGCTTCCCAGCTCCTGATTCCCCAACCTCTGATTCTGGAGTGCTGAAGAGTATGTGCAAGTAGATTGAGTAGGCCAGAGCTCCCAGTTCCCCATCTCCCAGTTTCCCTGATATCACTGATGTTCTTGCAATCTCCACAATCTGTGCATCTGCTGTTATAACCCCATCCTACACCAACCAGGTTCATTTACAACAGAACACACACTGAAGATCTTACAAGGACAAATACTTGCTTCCCCATCAATAGAATAAAATGTTTCCCCCAAAGGGTAGATCACAATGCAAAAAAACCAACACAAGACAGAGAAATGGAGATCTCCACCAAGGATGCCTAATCACACAGTGGAAGCCTCCAATGAAGTCATAGAAAAATCAATAGAAATTCAATCCCAACATGAAAACACAGTAACCAATAAACCTTGATCAAAAGAATTGCTGAACTGGAAGCAAGCCATCAAAAAACCAACAATCGCACAAAAGATTATTTTAAATGTTCTCATCCAAAATACTGATGATGTATTTGCTCATTTGAGATAATAGAATGCTAATTAACCTAATTTCACCATTCTACAATGTAATCATGAATTGAGACATCCCATTGTGCCCATGAATATATACTGTTTTTATTTCTCAATTTTAAATGAAGTATAACTTTAAAAGAGAATTTGAAGAGATTATTAGTGTGCATCTTGTCAAGAATTGGCTGATAGAGGTCTGCGGAGATGGCTCAGTAGGTAAGATCACTTTCTGTGTGAGAATGAAAACCTAAGTTAGATTCCCCAGCACCCATGTAAAAGGCTGGCCATGGGCACTCACACTTGTAACCTCAAGTGCTGAATGAGGCAGAGACAGGAGGCTGGCTGGGGCTTGTTAGTTGTTGTACCTTCTCATTGCTGGGACAAACACCTGACCAGAAGCAGCTTATGGGAGGACAGGGTTTATTTTGGTTTGCAGTCACTAGGGGAAGCTCCATGGTGGTAGCTGAAAGATGGTAGAGCAGAGCTGGGACCTCACTGCTTGGCCACAGCAGGTGGCAAATGGCAGCAAGGGAGGGAGCTGAACTCCAGCAAAGGGAACCTGCTATAATACTTTTAAGTCCACCCCCCAAAGTCATACTCCTCCAGCAAGACTCTACCTCTGCCAGCTGGGAACCAGTAATTCCAAACACATGATTTCATAGGTAACATATAATTTAAACCATCACACTAGTCTAGTCTACTAAAAAATCACAAGCTCCAGGTGCCTTTTTCCAAGACAATAAGGTAGAAGAGTGTGAGAGAACACCTGGCATCCTCCTCTGACCTCTGCATATGTGTGCATAAGGTGCATATATTTGCACACGCATATCCAGAGAGAGAGAGAGGACTTGATTGACACATTTCAAGAAAAATATCTTGAATTAAATATTTTATATTCATTGATAAACTTTCTTATCAAAGTTCTGAAGATTTTATTTAGAAATTTCATCAAATTTGATCTTTATCTACTATATTCTTCTTATAATTATACTTTTTTGTTTATTTTTATTTATTTGAGAGTGACAGACAGAAAGAGGAAGAGGCAGATATATATAGAGAGAATGGACATGCCAGGGCCTCCAGCCACTGTAAACAAACTCCAGATGCATGTGCCCCTTTGTGCATCTGGCTAATGTGAGTCCTGGAGAGTCAAGCCTCAAACCAGGGTCCTTAGGCTTCACAGGCAAGTGCTTAACTGCTAAGCCATCTCTCCAGCCCATAATTATACTTTTAAAAGTAAATATAGTATCTTTTAACCAAACTGTTTATAGAAACTTCAAAATAGCCCTCAATTTTTTTTAATATAAATAACATTTATCAAGATGTCCACATTACCACCCTCCTCCCAGCATGATCCCCAAGGAGATGAAAACATATTCCAACTATTTGAATCCAGTTAGGACAGTTAATTTTATTTTATTTTGTAAAATTTTTTTGGCCTCTTATAAAACTGACTTTAAGCTTCACATTTTAATTGTTCATACTTAGATTGTGTGAAAGAGCAGAAATTTGTTGTTTTCACTCACAGATATTATGTATGAAGTTATCCACATCCCATGTTACAGAAACCTTTTTTTAATATACTATTCTCCTAATTGTTACAAATGTATCTATGCTCTATCTTCTATTGTAGAAACTGAGCAACCTTCAACTCCCCTCCCACGTCTTGTGATAAAATGTTTAACACTTAGCATACCCATGATGGATTTATGACATTCACTAAAAAGTGAAGTGAATTTTGTATCAATTTTAAATCATTCAAAAATATTGGTTAATATTTAGGATATAAACCTCCTTTGATTTTACTACTGTACTTGCAGTGAAAAAGCTGCTAACACAGCCACACTGAATACATATTTATATACATATATATGTAAAATTTTATTTATTTAAAAAGCTTCATTTTATATTCATTGTACATGGCATTGTGTCATACAAGGATATATTCATAAAAATACATACTGTACTTAAACATACTCTTCCTTATACCATTTGCTTTCATCTACTGCCATAGATGAAATCTAAATCGAAATGTGTTTGATCTCATTTGGATTTTCTTTAGAGATGATTAAAGTGGTGATAGACTCAACTTTATTTGCAGATAACATATAAGCAGAAATTTCTTGGACTTAAACTTCCAACCAGGCTACTGATTTTCTCCCACTGTGGCATTATTCTGAGCTGATTATTATCTTTTAGTGATTCCAAAGCAGCAGAACATAAGTTTCCCTTTGGACTGCATGTCTGTATGCCTAGAGTCCTGGGCTTTACTGATGGAGTGGAAACCAAGAGATGATTGCTAAAAACTTCATTCTTCATCAATTTGCTTAACAAGAGAATCACTGAATTGGTACCACTTTGGTCCTTAGCATTGGTCCCAATTGTTTTGTTCAAAAGTGAGTCACTTCTCCCTGAGCTATTCAACCTTTGAGTTAAGAACAGTATCAGTGTCTATAAGTAGGCCATAAGGTTAGCATGAAAATAATTATTGCTGTTGCCAGGAACATTTTCAAAAGTGTGGAGAAAGCTAGACTCTGGCCAGAGAGGAATGAAGCCATTTTAAGGAGAAGCAGAGAAGTCAAGAGCATCTTGGAGACTCTCAAGTAAGTCTTTGATTCCTGCTGTTCCTGAAGTCTGCAGTGGCTTTGCTATAGAAATATTTCATACAATTCCTCCATTTTCCTTCAGTGGGTTTTGCATCTGGGTTTTGTCACTTATATTACGTAGAATTCAACAAGGACTTTGTATCAGGTTATAAATAATGTCTAATAATCTCACTTGAATACTGTACTATAAAGAGTGATGGGTTGGGGAGATGTCTCAGTGGTCAAAGATGCTCTCTAACGAAGCCTGCTGGCCTGGGTTTGACTACCCAGTACGTAAAACCAGACAAAGTGATGCATGTATCTGGAGTTTGCAAAATTTTTCAGGTTACTTTGGAGTACTGATAAGGAAATAGATATGATTCTGTATGTGAAATAATTGCATATCTGATGAGGAGTAAAACTGAGTGCTATATTATCTGGAGGTAGAAGTTCTCCTTGAGACCATTTAATTCCTGCTTTTTTTTAATGTAGGGACTCATTCTAGCCTAGGCTGACCTGCAATTTACCATGTAATCTCTGGCTGGCCTTGAAATCACAGTGATCCTCCTACCTGTGCCTCCCGACTGCTGGGATTAAAGGCGTGTGCCACCATGCCCAGCTAATTCCTTCTTTCCATTTTTCCTAAATGAATAAAATGAGGTAAGAATAGGGAATTAGCTTGTAGCAAACATCAACAGTACTGTGGTTTCTTGGCTTCTATACCGGCTTGTTCTCTACGGATGGAGGTATTCTAAATTGTGGTGTGAACTTTCCTCCCTGGATCTCAGTTTTCCCAAAATAAGCTAAGTGGATTTTACCAGATGATAACTAACATGAACCATGGCCCTAACAGTCTATGATTCAATTATTTTATGATGTATAAAATCATTGTAAGAAGTTTATGTAATGTCGGAAGGCTTTGATTTTGTTGGAAGATCTGGATCAAAGTTTTACTTTATAAAGAAATGACTAAGAGAACAGCTAGATCAGATAAAAACTGAGGACAATAGCTGATATATTTGTTGGTAAGTTTCAAAGCAAACCACTACAGTCTTTTTAATAATCATCTTGCCAATTACATCTGGCTTATGAACAGATTTTTGCTGTTTGATTTTTTGCATTTAGTCTAAGCATAATGTTTTTCAATTAAAAATACTTCAGAATAAGGTTCAGAAAATAATTCAGTAGAGAACATTTATGGCTTCAGCCTTGGGGGTGAAATGTGTTATATTTTTAAAGGCTTAACTATAATGATGCTGCTGAATTAGTCATATCTTAAAGTAAGTTATAGAGAAACTATTAATAATAATTCGTTTTTTGGTATGGTAGAAATTTCCATGACATTTTAAGAAAGACAAATTTACACTCTTTTATTGAATAAAGATGCTAATATAAACTGTCTGTGTGTCCTTGGGCACATCACACAGCCTAAACCTCAAGTTCCTTTTCTATAGAATGGAGATAGTATTGAAATGGATCTCCTTGAGAGTGACACAGCCTAGTCTTAGCTCTTGGATGGACTTCGGTTAGGAGTTAGGATATTGTCCAGTCAATGGTCATCAAAACTCAGACTAAGTCAGTGGCTCCAAATTTTTTGTCTTACAAATTCAGGAAAGACTTTCACAGGCAAGAAAGATTAATTTTAAAGGAGAAACTATTACAGAGAAGAAGCAAGTTTAGAGAAAAAGGTTTAATGCAGAGGGGAAGCAAACAGAGAAGAGCTCTCTAATGAAGAAATTCCATGTGATAAGAGACCTTAAGACATGTTGTCCATTAAAAACCAAAAGAAGCTGAAGTAAAAAAGCTCTATGCAACAGGGAGGGGTCCCAGAAAGTGGGTTGCCAGTGAATTTCTTTGCCTTGCGGTTTGTAAGAAAAGAAGTCAATCTTGAGCTAATATATGGCAAAGTGAAGTTCTCACCCAGTTGTCAATCCCCATGAGGTCTTTCTAATAGGGAGCTGTCACATTCCTCTTTGTCTCAGTGACTGGGCAGGAGAGGGTTTATTGCCCACCTATAAGCTTTGCAAGGAGCAGCTGACAGAATCAAGGCTGAAAAACAAGGTGGGCTGTGTGGAGACCAGCCAGAGCCTGTGAGACCAGAGGCCTATCTTTTCTCTTGTCTGGTGATTTTGACTATTTCCTTCCTAGCTGTAAACCTTCTTAGTCTTTTTTCCAGTGTTTTGACTTTACTGTTTTAACCTTAATATTTACCTTAGCTATTACAGTCTCAAGGCAGGGACAAAAGACAAAATTGCTAAGGCTCAAGGTCCTGTCCCTAACTACCTGATAAAGATCTTTGCTCCTACTCTGCATCCATACTTACATCCAATTCAAAAGTGGATTATGTGTATTAAGTAGATGATATATCTAAAGTGGGTGTGGCATTTCCCATGTACAAAGTGCCCAGTGACTACTGTTAGGGCTTACTTTTGGAAAATGACATCAAACCTGCAGAAGACATTGATATAAAGGAATATCGTCAAGCAAGATACATCCCAGGATTCTGCTGACATTCCCATAAATAAATGAAACATGTCTTTAGCAAATGAATAGGAAGGTTTTGATCACAATGTATTTTTAGATCAATGAAAGTAGTGGCTATTACTTACGGTGATATCTGCACTTTGTGGCAGTTTCATTAATATGAGTGTATACATCAGTGTATGTAGCTATACATTTGCATTTTCCTGTCCACCAAATGACCATGTTATTATTTTCACTCTTTACATATAAAAGTTGCTTTAGAGCGCTGATATTCACATAGCTGGTTAGTATTGTTATTATCATCTGAAATCAGGCCCTCTGACTACTTCAGGCCCAATGCTCTATTTCCAGACTGTTTCTTAAGATTTTTGTAGAAGCAGAGAACCATGATGGGTCTGAAGGAGACACTGCTGTGCCTGCCCATATGTCTACTCACCCAGCTCTTCTCCCTCCCGCATCTGTTGTCCGAGAAGTATAGCCACCCACCAAGAGCTCACTACAGAATGACCAACAGTGCTCCTGTGTTAACCCCACATAGCTGTCACAGCCAGGCAGTGGGACTACCTAGCACAAAAATGAGAGATGCAGAGATCCTTCAGTAGACTGTCGCATAGTCAGGGATGAGGAGGAGCTTGTGTATGTGTGTTTATTTTTGGGAGAGTGGTTACTGGGTATAATGTCTCAAGCCAATTTAAATCTTTGTCCAATGATTTGCAGGGTTATTTGAGTATATGGACACAAAGCACATAGGAAGTGAGGACAGTCACATTCTGCCATTGAGGGAGTGGAGGAAGCCTGTCTGAAATGAGACAGAGAAGCCAAGTTACAAAAATTCAGAAGTCAGTTGAGATGAAACACAGACTGGAAGGTGACTGTAGGTGCGCGTGAGCCCACCTGCAATTCTTCCCTGATATTTCCAGTGTTCCTATAGTAAGTCTCTCTTTTGGGCTAAACTAGTTAGAATTTTATTTATTTACTTTAAATAATATTGAAAATAATGTTTACTAATGTTTATGGTTATAGCTAGAGGGTGAGAAAAATTTGAATTAAATGTTTACTGTGATGTGGTATATTCATTTCCTAAAACTTATGATGTTGAACTCTTTGAGTTTGTGTTTCCTTTTATTTTATTATTTATTTTTTTTTTAAATTTTATTTACTTATTTATTTATTTGAGAGACAGAGAGAGAAAGAGGGAGAAAGAAAGAGAGAGACATACAGCAATAGGCAAGTAGAGAGAGAGAGAGACAGAATGGGTGAACCAGGGCCTCCAGCCACTGCAAATGAATTCCAGATGCATGTGCCCCCTATGCATCTGGCTTATGTGGGTATTGAGGTCCTGGGGAGTTGAACCTTGGTCCTTTTGGCTTTGCAGGCTAGCACCTTAACTGCTAAGCCATCTCTCCAGTCCTCTTTTTATTTTTTTATTAGTTATGTACACAGTGTGTATACAGCCATGTTGGTACCATCGTTAGCCTCCTCCCTGTCCTCCCCCCTCTGAAGAGACCCACCTCATTGGGAAATATGGGTCATGTATTTTGGGGCTAGCCATCAGTTACGGGGAAGAGGCAATGTCTCTGTGCATAATGTCCCAACTTGTGGCCTTAATAATCTTTCCACCCCCTCTTCTACAAATTTCCCTGAGCCATGTTGGGTTCATTTTAGGTCTACTTCAGTGGTGAAGTCTTGGGGGCCTCTGTGTCTCTGGATATCTGGTTTGATAGGATCTGAGTGTTCTCTCTGTCTATCTCTTTCACCCTTGTGTTGGTACCAGGTTCACCAAGAAAGCAGCACTCTTGCTCATTCCCCCAGTTACTGTATGGTTTCAGCTGGGGTCCTGATGAGGTGCGATGGGCTGATTATCTCCACAGGTTCAGTGTCCATCTGAAAAAGAGAAGCAAATTCTCCAACAGAAAGTGAAGTCAACACCAGATAAATGGGATAGCCATTATTATTTTAGAGAGAATTTAATAGGTGTAAGTTCCCTTGTAGCCCACAATTGGTAGGAGCTTGATATTGGAGAGTGGGCTTGTTTTTTGGATATGATTTTGACTTGTTTTCAAGTTCCAGGTATGGGTTCCATTCCACTCAGTGGATCCATTAGCCGAATCAGGAGCAGTTGTGCCATGGCTGTGTGCCACTATTGCACTTGTGTGAGCATCATGTCAAGTTGTTGGCTGCTGAGTAGCTTAGACCATGAGTTGCTTGGACAGATGTCAGTCATTTTTCTGCAGTCACTCATGTAGCACCTTCTGGCACTAGATGAGCTAACTGTCTGGGGACTGACTCTCTTCCAGATTTCATCCAGGTCACTCCATGCTCCGTACCAACAGCATATGGTGTCTTTGGCAGTAGGGTCTTACCATTAACCTTTGGTGAGTCATCAAGTACTCTGACAGAACTCTGTCTTCTTTTAGGAAACCTCGTAGGTCTCCCTGATCAACAAGTCATTGTGGATGTTAACCACATTCTGGTACTGGGAATTATAGGCCAACACCAAGAGAAAAGAAGGAAGAAAGAGATAGGTAATATAAAAGAGAAAGAAGAGAGAGAAGAGGGATTGAGAGAGAGAAAAAGGAGAAGGTTAAGGTTAGTCTTCATCATACCCTCTCCACAGCCCTGTGGTTCAGGTGTTCCCTCTAAGGACATGGTAAAAGTTCAACCTTTTAGTCTGTCTTTTAGGATATAGAATTTTATGGTACCATTTCCATTTGGATCCAATTTTGTGTGTTCCCCCATCTTCACCATCACCTCCTTACTATCCTCCCTATTCTCCAGTTCTCAAGATGCTTATTGGGTATGTCAGAATATCAGGAAGATTCAGGTTAGGAGCCACAGATGAGTGAGCCCCTGTGATGATTATCTTTCTGTGATTGGGTAAGTCTGTTCCAAGTTTGACCATTTTTTCTTCAAATTTAGTAGTGTCATTTTTCCTTACTACTGTGTAGAATTCCATCGTGTAGATATACCACATCTTAGTTATCCATTCATCTAATGATGGACATCTGGGTTCATTCCAGCTCTTTGCTATTATGAATTGAGCAGCTATAAACATGGTTGAGCAAATATCTCTGAGCTGAGGCATGGAGCTTTGGGGGTAAATGCCCTGTAAAGGAATAACTGGGTTTGTTGATAACTCTATAGTCAACCGTTTTAGGAGTCTCCATATTGCTCTCCATAGTAGTTGTACCATCTTACATTCCCACCAACAGTTCCTATTTCTCCACATCCTCACCAGCATTTGTTTTCATTTGACTTTTTTTTTTTTTTTTTTTTTTTTTTTTTTTGTTTTTGGTTTTTCGAGGTAGGGTGTCACTCTGGCCCAGGCTGACCTGGAATTAACTATGTAGTCTCAGGGTGGCCTTGAACTCACTGCAATCCTCCTACCTCTGCCTCCCGAGTGCTGGGATTAAAGGCGTGCGCCACCACGCCCGGCTCTCATTTGACTTTTTAAAAAACATTTTATTTATTTATTTGAGACAGAGAGAAGGAGAGAGAAAGAGTGAGAATGGGTGTACCAGGGATTCCAGTCACTGCAAACTAACTCCAGATGCATGCGCCACCATGTGCACCTGGTTTCATGGGACCTGGAGAATCGAACCTAGGTTTTTAGGCTTTGCAGGCATATACCTTAACCACTAAGCCATCTCTCCAGCCCTCATTTGACTTTTTAATGTTTGCTATCCTTACTGGGGTAAGGTGGAATCTCATAGTTGTTTTAATTTGCATTTCCCTGGTGATTAGGGATGTTTAACATTTTCTTCAGTGTGTGTTTGGCATTTGTATTTCTTCCTCTGAGAATTACCTGTACAGTTTTGCCCCATTTTGTGAGTGGGTTGTTTGACTTTTTACTGTTTAAGTTTTTGAGTTCTTTGTAGATTTGAGAAATTATGTCTCTGTCAGTTGTATAGTTGGCAAAAATTTTCTTTCATTCTGTGGGTAATCTATTGGCTCGGCTTATTGTGAAAAAAACTTTTCAGCTTCATGAGATCCCAATGGTTGAGTGATGTTTTAATTGCCTGAGCTACTGCAGTTTTGTTCAGAAAGTCTTTTCCCACTCCTATATCATGGAAAGTTCCTCCTATTTATTCTTTGAGTAGTAGCAGAGTTTCTGGTCTTATATTGAGATCTTTGATCCATTTGGACTTGATTTTTGTGCATGGCAAGATGTGTGGATTGAGTATCATTTTCCTGCATATGGTTATCCATTTCGTCCAGCACCACTGGGTGAAGATGCTGTCTCTTTTTCCAGTCTACACTGTTAGGGCCATTGTCAAATATCAAGCAGCTGTAGTTACTTGACCCAAAATCCAGAACCTTGATTCTGTTCCATTGGTCTATAATCCTGTTTTTAAGCCAGTGCCATGTTGTTTTTTCTTTATTACTATGGTTTTGTAATATAGCTTTAGATCAAGTATAGTGATGCCTCCAGAGGTGTTTCTTTTGCTGAGGATATGCTTGGATATCCAAGGCCTTCTGCCATCCCATATGAATTTTGAGATCATTTTTTCTATCTCCGTGAAGAAAAATGTTGGGATTTTTATTGGTATTGCATTAAATCTGTGTTTCCTTTGGTAAGATTGCCATTTTCACAATATTAATTCTGCCTATCCAGGAGCATGGGAGATCTTTCCATTTTCTCAAGTCCTCCTCAGTTTCTTAAGTGTTTTTATGTTTCATTGTATAGGTTTTTCACATCATTGGTTAATGTTATTCCAAGGCATTTTATTTTATTTTTGTTGCTATTGAGAATAGGACAATGTCACTTATTTCTTTGTAGGTATCTTTGCCTTTTGCATGTAGAAAGGCTACTGATTTTTGTGCATTGATTTTGTATCCTGCTACTTTGCTGAAGGAGTTAATCACCTTGTAAGAGTTTTGAGATGTAGGTTCTCGGGTCACTTATGTATAGAATCATGTCTGTGAATAGGGCTAACTGAACTTCCTCCTTTCCAATTTGTATCCCTTTTATTTCTTTCTCCTGTCTTATTGCTTGACCTAGGACTTCCAGCACTATGTTGAAGAGCAGAGGGGAGAGTGGGCACCCCTGTCTTGTTCCTGATCTCAGTGGGAATTCCTCCAGTCTCTCTCCATTAAGTATTATTTGGGCTTTAAGAGCTTTATATATAGCCTTTATTATGTTGAGATATAAACCATCCATGCTTATTCTCTCCAGTGTTTTGATCATTAAGTGATGTTGTATTTTGTCAAAGGCCTATTCTGCATCTACTGAAATGATCATGTGGTTTTTGTGTTTAAGTTTATTTATGTGGTGAATTACATTGACAGATTTCCATATGTTGAACCACCCCTGCATTCCTTGGATGAAGCCTACTTGATCAAGGTGGGTAATGCTTTTGATGTGTTGTTGAATTTGGCTTGTGAGGATTTTGTTCAGAATCTTTGTGTCTAAGTTCATCAGGGAAATAGGCCTATAGTTTTCTTGTGTCATCTCTGTCTGGTTTAGGTATTAGCTTGATACTAGCTTCATAGAAGGAGTTGGGGGGCTTTCTCTGTTCTCCAATTGTGTGGCACAGCTTGAGAAAAATTGGCTTCAGTTCTTCTATGAAGGTTTGATAGAATTCAGCTGAGAAACCATCTGGTCCTTGACTTTTCTTTATGGGAAGGTTTTTGATTACCCTTTCAGTCTTGCGTATGATAGGTTTGTTTAGGAGATTAATCTGTTCTGAGTTTAACTTTAGTAGGTGGTTTGTGTCCAGGAATTCATCCATTTCCTCCATATTATCCAGTTTTGTGGAGCAGAGGTTGGTGAAACAAGTCCTGACAATTCTCCCAATTTCACTTATGTCTGTTGTGATCTCTCCTTTTTCATTCTAGTTTTGTTAATATGAAGAAGCATCTCTTTTTCTCACTTGATCAAATTGGCCAGGGGTTTATCAATCTTGTTTATTTTTTTTCAAAGAACTAGCTCTTTGTTTCATCAATTTTCTTAATTGCTTTCTTAGTTTCCAATTCATTAATTTCGGTTCTGATCTTAATTATTTCTGTCTGGAGCTTTCTGGGTTGGATTCTTCTTGCTTTTCCTGTGCCTTTAGGTGGGTGGTTAGGTTATTGATTTGGGATCTCTCTGTCTTTGTTATGAAGGCATTTAGTGCTATGAATTTTCCCCTGAGGACCACCTTCATTGTGTCCCATAACATTTTTTTTTATTTGTTTGTTTTTGGTTTTTCAAGGTAGGGTCTCACTCTGGCCCAGGCTGACCTGGAATTCACTATGTAGTCTCAGGGTGGCCTCGAACTCATGGCGATCCTCCTACCTTTGCCTCTCAAGTGCTGGGATTAAAGGCATGCGCCACCACGCCCGGCCCATAAGATTTTTTATGTTGTGTTCCCAATGTCATTAATTTCTAGAAATTCTGCAATTTCATCCACTACTCATTTATTGTTTAAAAGTGTGTGAATTGTTCAGTTTCTAGGAACTTGTGGGATTCCTGGCGCATATTTTGTTGTTAATTTCTAGCAATAAAGCATTGTGATCTGATATGCAGGAAATCATGTTGATCTTCCTAAATATACGGAAGCTTTATGACCCAGTATATGATCTATTTTAGAGAAGGTTACATGGGCTGCTGAGAAGAATGTGCAGTTCTGTGGATTTTGGGTAGAATGTTCTGTAGATGTCCATTAGGTCTAATTGATCTATGCTGTTGAGCTGTCTTACTTACCTGTTAATTTTCTGTTTGGATGATCTGTCTATTGCTGATAGTGGAGTATTGAAGTCCCTAACTATGATGGTGTTGGTGCTTATTTCTGTTTTGTTGTCAAGTATGTTTTGTTTTATGAATTGTTGTGCACCTGTGTTTGGTGCATAAAGATTGATGATTTTGACATCTTCTTCTTGGATCATTCCCTTGATAAGTAAAAAGTGGCCTTCTTTGTCTTTTTTTGATTACTTTTAGTTTGAAGTCTATTTTATCCGATATTAGTATAGCTGCTCCTGCTTGTTTCTTATTTCTGTTTATTTGGAATATCATTTTCCACCCTTTCACCCTGAGGTCTATCTTTAGTGGTGAGGAGAGTTTCTTGAAGACAGCAGATTGAGGGGTCTAATTTTCTGATCCACCCTGTTATCTTATGTCTCTTGATGGGTGAATTAAGGCCATTAATATTTAGGGCAGTAACTGTGAGGTTTGATTTACTTTTTTTTTTTTTTTTTTTGAGATAAGGTCTCACTCTAGCTCAGGCTGACGTAGAATTCACTAGGTAGTCACAGGGTGGCTTTGAACTCATGGCGATCCTCCTACCTCTGCCTCCTGAGTGCTGGGATTAAAGGTGTGTACCACCTCGCCCGGCTGTGAGGTTTGATTTAATCCCTGCCTGTTTTTGAGGTCGGGACTCATTGTAGCCCAGGCTGACTCAGAACTGACTCTGAAGCCGAGGCTTTCCTTGAACTCATGGCAATCCTCCTACCTCTGCTTCCTGTGTGCTGAGATTAAAGCCAAGTGTTACTACACCTAGCTTAGAATTTTTGCTGTGGATAAAAATATTTATAACATAAATGAACATAAAATTTAAAAACACAGGGTCTCTGCTTCTATGTGTAAGAAGCCAATGTCAACAATTCCAAGTGAGTAATACTAGGCTAATTGCATAAAGAACATGGGGAAGATTATTAAAATATGGATTCCAGGAGCCAGGCGTGGTGGCACATACCTTTAATCCCAGCACTCAGGAGGCTGAGGTAGGAGGATTGCTCTAAATTTGAGGCTACCCTGAGAATACATAGTGAATTCCAGATCAGCCTGGGCTAGAGTGAGACCCTACCTCAAAAAAACAAGAAACAAACAAACAAAAAATATAGATTCCAGGGAACCATTTTCCACAGATTATCTGTAATTTAACTTGGCCATCTATATCATTTTGTTGGCTTGTTTTGGAGTGTGTATGTGTGTGTGTGTGTGTGTGTGTAGAGTGTGTGTGTAGTTATGTTTATGTGTGTGCACACAGATGTGTGTGTCTTGTGTGCAGCATGTGGGGGGCAGAGGAGGACACTAGATGTCCTCTTTACTCCCCATCCCTACTCATCCCTCTGTTTCTTTAAGACAGAGTCTCTCTCTCTCTCTCTCGCTCTCGCTCTCGCTCTCACTCTTTCTCTCTCTTAAGAGCTGTTGTTTTGCTATTTTTTTAAAGTCACCAAGTCCTAGCAGTTCTTGGGTTTCTGCCCTCTGTGACCCAGGAGTAGAGTTACATTTGAGTGTGGCCATGGCCAGCTGTTTACGTGGGTGCTAGAGAACTGAACTCTGGCATTTTCAGGACCTCTCAGGCCATAAGCTTATGTGCACTAAGCCCCTTAAATATTAAAAGTCATCTTCCCAACACCTAGATATCTATATCTTAATGAGTCTTCCATAGAAATCTAAGTCATAGAAAGAATTGGAAGCTAGAAGAAGTTCTGTTCTGAGGGCACAGAAATGTGAATTAAATATGGCACAGGCTATGCCCAATGTGCCCATTGTGATACATCAGATAGTTTGAAATTAAAGGACTGACTCAGTGGTAAAGTTCAATAGTGCATCTTCCTTTTTTAATCTTTTAAAAATTTATTGGGGGGAGGCAGGGGAGAGATGGGTGCACCAGGGCCTCCAGCTGCTACAAATGAACTCCAGACACATGTGCCACCTTGTTCATCTGGCTTACGTGGGTCCTGGGGAATCAAACCTGGGCCCTTTGGCTTTGCAGGCAAGTGCCTTAATCTCTAAGCCATCCCTCCAGCCCACTACCTCTTCTTGACTTATTATCTCTTTGATGGAGGAGGAGAATAAAAAGGTACAGTAGTCAGTTTTGGTGACAAGTAACTGAAGATCAGAACGGTAGATGATGTGCACGTAATGAGTTGTGAGTTGTCAGAACATATGAAATTATTCCACTGCTCAACTCACAAGAACCACCAGAGTCTTAGGCAGTCTTGGCCAGAAGCAATCAAAGAGATGAAAAGAGAAGAAAGGCTCCTTCAGTGTGGGGAAGCCATTTCCAGGTCCTGGCATCTCCTTCCTTTATCTGCTTCTCCTTGGAAGACAGTACATAGATGTAAATAATTTGCTTTCTGATCTCATGTGATGTCACCAGATGGGGCATATTGGGAAAAATTACTTCTTCCTCCCATGTTGACACAGCTGTAATTTGTATTCACCTCAGGATCTTTCTGAACTTCTGACCATCAACAATGCATGGAGCAGCTCCAAACTCACAGCAGTGGCAAGGATGTTCATGAGAAGTGTTTCCATTTCTAAAAGAAACAGCCCAATCGATCTGGCTAACACCCTAGAGGTAAGTGTGAGAGCAATAAAAATTGTCTTGGGGGTGGAATTTGGAGAATGGGTGGCTTACTGATTCTTGAGTTGTTTCCTGGCTATGCTAAAAAGCATTACTGGGAAATGGAAACTGGGTGTGGTTAAATTCTTAGTACTTTATAACATCATTGCAAAAATCAACCCTAGAGGTTACACAGTCCGTAGTTTATTTTTCCCATAATTTTATCTTTACAACTGACAGTTGACCACAGAACCAAAGGGAATGACCTGTTTAGGTTTACAGGTGTAGTTAGTGGGAAGTGAACTCTAGAATTTAGATATTTTTCATACATGATATAACTAACAAGGCATTGTTGTGTGTACCCAAAATAAACATGAGCATGACCTTTATCTATGGACATAATGCAAGAATATAGCCAGTCCTAGCAGAATTGTAGCAACCATGATTATTACACAGCTTGAGCTGCCCTAACAAAATATATATTGGGTAAGTCCAACAGTATCTTGTTTTTTTCCTGTCTGGAGGCCATGAGATCTATGATCAACATGCTGATTTGATTTCTGGTTCTCTTGTGCTATGTATTTATTTATAGAAAGAGAGCAAAAGGGAGAGAGAGAAACAGAGAGAAAATGAGAGAGATCTCTATAAGGACACTAACCTCATCAAATCAGGACCCTGCCTTTATGAGCTCCTTTTATTTAAACTTTTTTTTTTTTTGAGGCAAGCCCAACAGACTGGCCTTTTTTTATGACAGAGAGAGAGAGAGAGGAGAGAGAGAGAATTGGTGGACCAGGGCCTCCAGCCACTGAAATTGAACTACAGATGTGCGCACCACCTTGTGCGCATGTGCAACCTCGCGTGCTTGAGTCACCTTGTGCATCTGATTTATGTGGGATCTAGAGAGTCAAACATGAGTTCTTAGGCTTAGCAGGCAAATGCCTTAAATGCTTAGCCATCTCTCTAGTCCATTTATGAGCTCTTTTAATCTAATTTACCTTCTCACAGACTCTATGCCCAAACATAATCTCATGGAGGTTGGATTCAGTGTATAGCAATGACCATCTTCAGACTAGCCTGCATCCCTTCTTCAGTTTTTGGTCACTCTGATTGATGTTTTGGATGGGGACAAGAACTTATCCTTACTGCCAATAAGAAAGACACTACTTTCATTAGGAAGAGGAAACAAAAAGACACATTTTATTTTTCTCTGGTATATTTTTATGAAGACAGAAAAGGTCGACAGGAAGAAATGAACACAGTACAAGTCAAGTAACATTGGCAGCTCTATTAGAAAGACGAATGCAGTTCCCAAGGTTAGTCGGCACTGGTTATGCAAACACACTAGTTGTTCAGTCCTTAATCTGAAATTCTAAATTCCAAAGTGCTCTGAAATCTGATTGTTTCTCTGTGAATGTGTAGTAGACTCACTTGGTGATTAAACCTGGCTGATCCTGAGTTAAGGCTATTAATGCTGTTAGTCTACTTATTGAGAATATGTACATATTTTTCTGAAGAAGTACTAAAGCATTTGGTTGTGTATTCCTGTGTATGATCCTACTATGCCTGCAAAAAAAAGCACTGAATTCTCTTTTTTCTTCTTCCTCCTCTTCTTGAGGCAAGGTATTGCTTTAGCCCAGACTGGCCTTGAACTCATGATGACCCTCCTACTTCAGCCTCTCGAGTGCTGGGATTATGGGCATAAGCCACCACACCATGCCCAGCTCAAGTATGGATTCTTGAAACACATATGGCCCCAAAGGTTTTAGACAAAGAAATTTGTGTGTACAAACATTAGTATTGTGTCCTAAAGACTAAAATGATATGTAGTATGATAGGAGGAAAAGCAGGGTTAGACAGAAGCAATAGTTTTCTCAAAGTGGTTTGGAAGTGAGCTGGGGCTGAGGCCATGAGAGTGAGTGTGAGTAAGAGGGTGGCATGACATGCAGAAAGAGTGATCTGACTTCTGCCAGGCTTCAGGAACTCCAAGTAGGGCTGTGGAGTTGTTCAAAGGAAATGTTCATTTCCATATTACACAGGATTGTGATCTGAAGCAGTGACAGAACGCAGTCATTTCAGGAATCTGGCCAGACTGCCTCAGCCAGCAGGTTGACCTCCAGGCAGAAGCTAACTTTCCCCTTTTGCTTTCATATTCATCTCTTTTGTTGGAATTTGGCCTCATCACTTTGTCTATGTGCCTATTCCCATACACAAGGGTACATGTAATTTTCCTTACCATATTCTGGGTTAATACATGAATTGTAATTTAGAAAGAACTTTCAGTCCCAATCACATTGCCTTGCTGGAAACATTCTTGAGAGTATAACTTTGGCTTCTAGTAGAATGATTTCTAGGCTGAGAGTTGGGAGCCATAGTTTCAGTTTCAACCTTGGTATTAATTTCCAGTATGATCTTGAGCATGTGGCCCTTTACAGAACTGTTTCCTTATTTAGAAAGCAAGAGAGAGACTCGATCCTGATGATCACTGAGGCTCTGGTCATAGTAGAGAACCCACTAATAGCAAGATGCTAGATCAGGACACTTAGGCTGTTTAGCATAGTTTATAGATAACTCTTGCATCCATTAAGTCATTACAGCTTACAACCCTATTAATATATGATACACAAAGCAGTGTTATTGTCTTCTAAAGATATTTACAGCAAAGAGAAGTTACTTAATCAAGGTCAGAGGTCAGTAAAGAAAGGTCAAAACCCACATCATCTGACTCCCTACCACCCTACCTTGAGTTCTTTCTCCTCTCCTTACTTCTCCAGTTTCAGAGATCCCTTATTTAATGATTCATGCTTGCCTTCCTTCCTTCCTTCCTTCCTTTCTTCCTTTTCTTTTTCCTTTTGTTGGTGATAGGAGTCTCACTATGTTGCCCTTGCTGGTTTCAATTACTTAAAATCGAGTGGTCCTCTCACCTTCATCTCCGCCATAGCCAGGACATCTGACATTGGTTTTTCTGGTTAGCTGAGATGATACTGACAGATGCAATTTAAGAAATCTCTAAGATAGAAAGACATAGAGAGAACAAGCTCTGCTGTTAATCTTCTTGGGCCTCAATTTCCCCCTCTGCAAATTAATTCGAGGCTCTCTGTCACCTGGTTGTGATCTTCTATCACATTGCTCCTTTCTGTACTCCCCAAAACACAACTTCTTGCTCTTGCTCACAAAGCCACCCAACTTTACTCTTGCTTCCATAATTGCTTTTCCTTATTTTTTTAACCTTTAAAATTCAAGTTCTCCCAATTTATAAGTCTGGCATAAATGCCACGAAACTTCCCCTAAGCTTCCCAACTGGAAGCTGGCATGCCTTCTAATCTGTCAGTTACTCACTTGGCTTTTATGCCACTCTCCACTTGGGGCTGTAGTCTTTTGCTTCATGTCTTCTGTGCTGCCACCTGACTGGGACCCTTGATGATGGAGTTACCTCTGTGTCCCGCCCCTTGCCCAGGGCTGGCAGCCAGTGAGCCAAGAGCTTCATAAATACCTGACAAGACCTAAATTCTCTTCTGATATAACTATGTGATTTTAGAGTAGCATACTTGTCCTGAAGCAAATTCAAAAAGAATCTACTTAGAAGATGCTTTTATCAAAAGTTATTTTTGAGATTTGTTTAATCAAAACATAAATAGTTTCTTCTTTCTTTAAAAGTAAATTCACTCAAAGGCAGATGCAATGTTGTAAAGAAATATTACTTGGAACGTTTTCTTCCTGGGAGAGTTAATTTTTAGATCTTGTGTTTCCTACTGGACAGATAACTTCACACAACTAATGCCACTTTTTTTGGGTCCAGCTACTTTAGCTAGGAACTAACAATATCTGTTCCCTAGGTTGTTGGGTGGACTTAATACGATAATGGGCTTTAAAGTGCTCTGTAAACTGAAAATATGCCATGCATAATAGAGGCTATTATTATCATTATTATTATTTTAGAAGTAATTTCCATTGAGGCATAAATGCAGTCTGTACACCACCTTTGGGCCTCTAAGTGTACAGACTGTTTACAAGTTTAGCTCATATCCAATATGAGGTTGAATAACAGCCAACCAATGCTAACAGCACTGAGTCCTTATTTACAGAGCCTTTCTGTATGACTGGGGTTATTAAAAGGTGGCTCCATCTCTCTTTACTTTCTATTCAGTCCAACAGATATTACTAAATGCCTACTATGTGTTTCAGGTAGTTTTTTAGGCAAGGGTTTGTATTCTGTTCACCTTACGGGAAGTGACGGACTTTCAAAGCTACATGCTCAGATAAAGTGGAGGACAGGGGTGTTTTGGAACCTAGGGTGGGGCAGTGGCCTACATTGCACTATGAAGAATTGCTTCATGGGCTGAAGCTAAGCATCTCTGCTTACAGTCACACATCTTTACCCACAGCAAACTGGGCCGTTGCTGTTATATGCCTCTAATGAGCAATGATGTCAGAAGCAGAAAGGCACATTGCTTGACCCCAGTTGGAGGAGTTGGTTTTCTGAGCAACTCTGCTTCCGACACTTTAGAAAGGAAAGTTTAAATCTAGCTATTGATTGAGAGAAATTTGAGTCTGTCCCCAGCTGACACCTGCAAAGTCCTGCACCTGGTGCAGACACATTCCCAGCACTACAGTTTTGCTTTCATCCTCCAGAAAGGACCGCCTCTTTCTTCCAAGCGGAGGATTTTTAAGATGCTGGGATGAAAGCTCCTCTTTCATGTGTGCTGATTCAGAGAGCCTTGAGGCAGCAGGGGTGTGCTGAGCTGTCCAAAGTGCTGCAAGTGAGTGCTGGTCATGCATCTACTTGCAGTCTTACAGTCTCTCAAACATATTTTCTACAAAAGGAGAACCAGTGTATTCAGACCAAATGTCAAGTGGTTGGACAAGCCATCATATTAATTTCCAGAGCTTTGGCATAAGTCAAGTGTGCTAGACAGAGCAAGAAAATAATACACACAATTTTTACTTTTAATGGCAGAAGTGTTGACAATTTGCCACATTTGATGAGAGACCTTGAGAAAGACACAGAGATGGCAGGGTCATCTCCTTTCAAAGTTTACTATTGAGTTTACCTGAATTCATTTTCTTCAGAGAGTAAGAAGGGTTTGGTGGTACTAGGAAGTGTTCTTTATTTCTATAAGGTAAAGAGTTTGGGGGGAAAGAAAACAAGATGGATCAGGAAGGGTTGTGTTCCAGAGGTTAGCAAAGTCCTGACAGCAGGAAAGAAGAAGCTGCTCTTGGGCGCAGGAGTGGCCCTGTGAGGTTAGATAGGAGAGTATGACAGTCACATGCTGTGGTGGAAGGTTCCTGTGGGTCACCTTGACTGCCAGTCCAACTTGAGTGTAATTGGATAGGTGATGCTGCATGAGCTTGACTGCTGTTCAGAGGCATTCAGTAGTTGCTTATGTACAGCATAAGTCCTTGATCTATACTTACTAGTACACACTTACTTAGTCTCCTTTATGTAATAAATTTCCTAGGATAACTGGAAATCCAGCGTCTTGTCAAATAAACGTCATTTGAATTCCTGATGAAGTCTCAGAAAGACCTACCACAATGCCTTTTCTAACTTTTGAGATTTCATGTGGGTACCATGCATATTTTTCTTACTTTTGGCAAAATAGCCCTAGAAGTTTAATAAGTATGCAGAGTCATTACTTTATTTTTTTCTAAAGAATTTATTTTTATTTATTTATTTATTAGAGACATGGAGAATTAGATAGATAGATGATAGATAGATAGATAGATAGATAGGAAGAGAATGGGCGCACCAGGGCCTTTAGCCACTGCAAATGAACTCCAGATGCATGTGCTACCATGTGTATCTGGCTTACGTGGGTCCTGGAGAATCAAACCTGGGTTCTTAGGTTTCACAGGCATGCACTTGAACTGCTAAGCCATATCTACAGGCCCTCATTACCTTTATTTTGATCAATAATATTTTGTCTTAGTAGAAAGAAAAGTAAACTTCCATGTGTTTCCTTTGGTTACAGTCCTTTGGACCATAGCCTCACTGCTCTACTTGGATTAAACCTAGGTTCTCTCCTCATATTTGAAAATGCCTTCCTTTTATTCTTATTGATGGTTACAGTGTTTTTAGTGACTTAAGGATTTGTTCATTTACTTAGTTATCTAATTTTTATCAAAGTAATATTTTAACTTTGTTTTTCTTTCAATTAAAAAAAAACTCACAAATATATACATGTCTGCATGCATCCAATTAGCTTCAGTCTTTCAAATGTATTCAGAACCTAAACTAGCCACAGTTATAACAGTGTGAGATAAGGAATAGGATTTGCCTCTACAGAAACTTCTGCTTTCCAGATTTGTGATGTAGGGCAGTCACATACCTGTTTTTGGTCTTGAGCTTCCTTCAAAGATAATTTCTACCTTTTCCTGCCTTCAGCTGATCTTGATTGACTGTCTGTTAGGTGTGGTACACTATGCTCCTTACTGCACATGTAGTTACAGGCACTTTTCCTCAGACCAAGTGTTTGCCAGCAGTGTAGGTCCTGCAACAGGCCTAGAGTCCAGGTAGGGGGCATTAAACTACATTGGAGAATATACAAGCTTTATAGAGAAGCTAATACTTGTACGAGTTTTGAGTGAGCAAGATAGAGGAGAGAGACAGATAGGTGGGGGGGGGGGAGAAGGTGAGAAGCATAGCATATCAGCACATTCATAGGCTGAGAGTAGCATGACATAGCAATGGGAGGCTGGTCTTGGAGAGATGGATAAGCCTGAAGAGATATACCATGTGAGACTGCAATGTAGAGACATTGTAGAGGCCTTTAGACTCTGAGAGTGCCACCATGCAATAATAACTATTCTTTACTGATTAAATTGAAAAGTCAGGTTAAGAGTATCATAATGAAACCCATTATTTTGTATAATTAATCCGTGCTAATTACAAAGGAATGAAGAAAATACAAGTTAAGCTCACTTAGATTATAAAACATTTGACATTTTCATACACGTATATATTTTGATCATATACACCCCCACTACTTTCTCTCTCTCTCTCCTCCTTTTGTCCTCTTCCCATGACCATGAATCACTTTTTCCCAACTATCCCATGTTCTACTTTCTTTTTTATTGTTACTCAATGAGTTTAATTAGTGTCACCTACATGAGTATGGGTGAGGTGTTATTTATAAAAGCACGAGCAACTTACCAGAGGCTGTACCACTGAAGAAAGTGTTTCCCCCTCTTCTAGTAACCACTAACTGCCATTCCCTTCTCAGGAGAGGGTGAGACCTTATAAGCCCCTCCTCATTCCATGATGGAATGTTGGCAGGCAGACCTTGTGTGAATCTTGTACATTTAGCCACAGCTGTTATGAATCCATGTGTACCATGGCCATGTCATATCTAGAAGACAGCACTCTACAATGCTCCTCCCCTTCCTCTGGCTTTTACATTCTTTCCATCCCCTCTTCAGCAATGTTTCCTGTGGTGGTTTCTTATTTCTAGAGCAGTCAGGCTACTATTATACTGATAGGCTCATCTTGCCTCCATATTGGCAGCATAGCATGTAGGGTCCAAAGTTGAGTAGGACTATTGATCTTTCTCCTCAATCAGCACTCTGAAAGCTAGCCACCAGGAAGAAAGATTCCAGCTTATTTCCAGCTTGATCTCTCTACATCTTGCATCCAAAGAATGTGGTGTCTTCACCAATAGGGACATACCATCCAGTTGTGTTGGGAAAGCAAGAGCAATAGATATACCTTGCTTCATTGGGAGCCTCAGGCCCCTCCTTGACCAACAACTCCTAGGGAGTTATTCCACCTTGGCACTGGTATTTTAATTTAATAATCTATGGCACATTCAGTACCAGGGGTGGGATACTTTCCAGAGAATTGTTGGCCAGGGAGGCTCCTGTTGCTTCCAAAACTTTACAGGATATTGCCAAGGTTCTTGGTTGCCCACCAGAACTAGATTGCAAGACTCCACATTCTTGGGCTGCAGGTCACTAAGAAATCAAAAGTTGATCTGGAAGCCTTCACTCTGTTGACTTCCTGGCAGGATGCAGGAAAGACCTATGCAGCCTGTTGGGGAAGAAAAGTCATCAATGGTCTTAACCAACAGTGGATGGTGCAAACATTACCGCTGGCCAACCAGGACAAATATACCAACTGGTGCAATGGTGGCATGTTTGTTATGATGGACATCAACTGTTCTCTTATTGGACTTGAGGTTCATTACATGGGAGTGAATTTCTGCTTGGCACTGAAAACCTAATCAGAAGCCTATGGCTTGGGAGGTCATAAATCTTGGAGGAGGGGCAGAGAACTACTACTATTGTCTGGATGAATAAATATATTATGCCCACTAAACTTCCATGTTAATGCTTATGTTTTGGCCCATATATTAATGCTACTCTCACTTTTGATTAGAGAAACTTCTCTTTTCAGATGGTAGTGACTACTGTGTTTCCTCAACACTCATCAAAGTGTTAAGAGTGCCAGTTAAGTGTTCAGCACTAAATGAGACATCTCTATCACACCCTCCAAGGCTCATGGACCATTGCAGAAGAGGTAGTGGAAAGAATGTAAGAGCCAAAGGAAGGGTAGGAATGCTTCCAATACTGTATTCTAGACACAAAGTGACCTTGATGTTCATGACCTCATAGTGGCTACTTACACAAGACCTATATGATAGGAGGAAAAAAAGGATGACATCAGAATAGAAGAGAGCCTAGTTGGAAATAAGAAAGGATTCAGTGGAGGGGGATTTGGACAGCTGAAAAAGGGAGGGTGGTGGGAGATGATGGTGATCATAGTTGTTGCAGTCAGCTTCACATTGCTGGCAGAAAACAGCCAACCAAGGGCAGCTTGTGGGAGGAAAGGGTTTAATTTGGCTTACAAACTCAAGGGGACACTCCGCGATGGCAGGGGAAAAAAATGAAAACAAGAGCAGAGGCTGGACATCACCTCCTAGCTAATATCAGGTAGACAATAGCAGCAGGAGACTATGGCAAACACTGGCAAGAGGAAGCTGGGTATAACACCCATAAGTTCATACCCAACAATATACTCCCTCCATGAGGCTCCAATTCCTGAATTACCACCAGCTTGGGACTTAGAATTCAGAACACATAAATTTATGGCAGACACCTGAGTCAAACCACCACACTGGTGTATTATTTATATTTATGGAAGTTGTCAATAAAAGAGTTAAGAAAATACCTATTGCTTCTAGGAGTAGCATTACCAACCCATGCAGGATATCTACATTCCAACTTAAAAAAATCATATATGTACACACACGTGTGTGGGCATGTGTGTGTTTAGTGTGCATGAATATGTGTATGTATGTGGAAGCCAGAAATTGACATCTGGAGTATTCCTTGATTGTTCTCTTCTTTATTTTACTGAAATAGGATCTCATATTTGAGCCTATAGTTTTAGATGGCTCATTTGCCTTGGGTGTTCTGTCTGCCTCCTATGTGGTGGGATTACAGTCAGCTGCTATGCCTGCCCATCATTTGCATGGATGCCAGGCACCTAAAAGCCAGTCCTCTCACTTGCATGGCAAGCGCTTTACCAACTGAGCCACTTCCCAGCCCCTAATTATTTACATTTTTAAATTAACTTACAAAGTAGTTGGTTTCCTAGGTGCCTTAATATGTGTGTGTGCAGGTAGGTTTGTGTGTACACGTGCATATGTGTGGTGGTCAGAAGACAACCTTTGGTATTACTCCTCAGGAATGCCATCTACCTTTTGTTGAGACACAGTCTGTTATTGGCCTGGGGCTCATTACTTCGGTCAGACTGGCTGACCAGCAATCTTCAGAGATCTCCTGCCTGGAGATTGAACTCAGGTCATCATGCTTGTGAGGCAGGCACTTAACTGACAGAGTTTTCTCCACAACCCCTAGATTTTACATATGGAAAAATTGGTATTGCAGAGTGCCTACATTCATATCAAATAGCCATTACCAATGCATATCATTAAGCAGGTATTAACTAGATATGGTGACTGAACTTGTAATGATTAGTAATGTCAGGAATACATGAATTGTGGAAATCATGACATTCTAATATATATATATATATGTTTGTTTGAGGTAGGGTCTCACTGTAGCTCAGGCTGACCTACAACTCACTATGTATCTCAGGTTGGCCTTGAACTCACAGTGATCCTTTTACTTCTGCCTCCCGAGTGCTGGGATTAATGAAGTGCACCACCATGCCTGGCTTAAGCTTTTACAACTGTTCACTGAATTAGTCACCACCATGCTTTGGTAAACTAAATCCAAATATTAATTTTTTTACAATAAGTTTACTCAGTAGTATTTGCATATTTTAATGTTCCAGAGAATAGATATTCAGGATTAGCTTTACTTCTAGGCACAATTATACGAGCATTCTAATTAAAATTGTTTGTCATAACAACAGTAATGGATTAAGACTAATCAGAAAAGGAAGAAAGTTTCAGTTTGAAATTGCAGTGGGAGAGAAGTGCTCAAATTTGGTTCACCGTAGATTCTCTAGTTTAATCACATGTTCCATTTACTAAGCTTTGTAAGTTCTATTTTCTTGGTTTATTTAACTTTGTGAACTTTTAGAAGTGATACATTACAAAATAGCAGGATAATACACACAAAATGCATAGTATCTAGAGGAAAGAGTTAATATGTTGTAAATGTAATTATCAGATGCTGGACCAGGCTCTCTTGACTTCCCCTCCAGAGTCGGGTAGATGGAAGAGGGGAGCTCATGAGATTTCAAAGAGCACACAGGCCCCAAGAGAGGCAAGGCTGCCATTCTGAAGGTTGCCGAGGGACTTGTGGAATTCACAAGAAGCAGAGGCAGAGCTGGAAGGAAGGGACTGTAAGAGTTTGGGATGTAGCACGCTCGTCAGGTAGGGGAGGCCTGGGAACAAGTCAGCTGTGCAGACAGGACGGTCAGAACTTGTGATGCAGCATGCTGGTCAGGGAGACAAGGCCAGGGAAGCAAGTCAGGTGTACAGACAGGAGGGATCCAGGGTCAAACTGCTGAGCGAATGAGGTCAAAGCTCGAGGATGTAAACTTGCACCTGGTGCAAATTTCCTTCGTGCAGACTCAGCAGCTAGGAAAGTCAAGGTTGGGTCTTTAAAGAAAGTGCCCTTGGAAAGGCATGTCTGGGGAATAGATTGTGTAAGATTTAGTTCAAGATTATTGCAATATTTAGTCTTTACAGTCACAGAACTAGCATGAAAATAGTGCCAAATCCAAAGAAAATCCAAGGGAGGGGGTACTTGCAGTACAGGGCTCTGAAAAGACCCTCCATCCTGGGGACTTTTCTGCTCCAACATCACAACAACTACCCGAAGTGATTCAGGCCCCGGAGGCAGAAATCAGAACAGGCCTTTCAGATACCTTACATTCCAGGCTCAACCGGACTCCTCGGATGGCTCAGTCTCCATCTTTATTCCATTGTGCGCCCCGTTCTCCTCCTCTCCTCTGTAGTGCAGCAACACCAGCCCATTCAGTCTCCCTTCGCGCTCTCCCCTGAGCCTTTCGTGTCAGGATTCTGCCCCACACGAGCTTCATCCTCAGAAAACACCTTTCCATGTCTCAGTGTGTCCTGGTCATTTCTGTCCCTCTCTCCCTTCCTTCTTTTCTCTCCGCCAGTGTTGGAAGGTACCTCATCTATTATACTCCCATGACGCATATGCAAAGTGAAGCTTCTGATTCCTGTAAGTAATTGGTTGTACTTCTAGTCCTGCAGCCCACTTGCTGTGTATGCATAAGATCATCTTTTTTTCAGAGCTCAGTTTCTTATATGTGGGGAACTGATATTAAAAATGAAGTAGTCCATATAGTGTTAGATCAAACAGAATATTTTATTTATTACACTCCATGGAGTTCATAATGTACTGAGTACAAATGCAAGCTACCTTGCACCTTACTCTTGGTGTTAGGTGCTAGTTTCAGCTGAATAAGAGTTTCCTAAATTATTATGCTGGTCCTTTGATCATCTTTTTTTTTTTGCTATAAAAAAATAAATCCTTCTGTTCTCTTGACAATTTTATCATCTTAATCATTATAGTGATAAAATGGTGACATTTTAATTTTATTTCACAAATAATCCCTCAAGAATGTTGTTTAGTGAATTTCATAAGCTTATTCAATTTTCTGAGGGATGATGCATTCTTTTCTGAATTCTGCTTTTTACCTCATCATTGAGACTGATGACCTCTTCTGCTTCTTTCCCCTCGGCCATCCTCTCAGCTCAGCTGCATTCTGACTTTAGTGGCCCTACGTTCTAGGGCAGAGCGTTACTTGTTACATGATCTAAAACACATGATTTACATGATTTAACCACACACATTCAAAAACAAAGCCTGAGTATAAGGGAGCACTACTTCTTTTGGCTATCCTTCCCTCCCCATCTCCACTGTCCCAGAGTGTTCGCTTTCTGTACTTACCAGACATTAGTCTTCTGGACCTTTTATCAAGAGCAAATAATGCTTAACATAATCAATCATAGCAAACGATTTGGCTTGTACATCAATATGGAAATGGGCTTTCCAGATGCACAGTTATATACCCTGCAAGAATGCATCATCTTTTAAAATGTGCTTCTAGAACATACTTATGTTCCATTGAGAAAACCCCAGATCTGCTGTTAGAACTGTAAAGTGCCTCTCCATATTCAAGGAGAATTATTGATTGATAATTGCTATTGTTAGCCAAGGAAGATAACATCTCTTTTAAAGAGGAAAACCCCTCTGCCCAGGGAGAAACTTAAGAATTGAGGCAACTTAAGTGCCCTGCTTAAAAGTAGAAATAAATAAAAGTAGAAATAATAATTGGACAATAGCCAGATGTGGTGGCTCATGCATTTAATCTAAGCCCTTGTGAAGCTGAGGTATGAGGATCGCCATGAGTTCAAGACCAGCCTGGGCTACAGAGTGAGTTACAGGTCAGTCTGTACTAGAGTGTACCTTGACTCAAAATACAAAAACCAAAAAAAGGTGCAAAAAACTAGAGTAAGTGGGAGCTGAGAACACTGACCTATGCTGAAGTCTCAAAACGACACAATAAAAACAAACAATAGTTATCCTCCATGTGTTTCTCTGGTTCAATCATGCCTTTCCCTCACCCAAGCCTGAATCGGCCAGGGCTTAGCTTTCAGAGCTCTGAGGAAGACTCTTCACTAGGAAAGGTTCTGTGCACTGGTGAAGGTGGAAGTGAGGTTAGGTAGGCATCTCAGGAGAACTCCAATGCCAGAGGGAAAAGAAAGAGAAGAGTAGAAAAAGCTCAAGCTTTAGAGTCCCTAATATAAAAGCCTTCTCTTCAACCTGAGAGTCAGGGAGAGTCAGCTTACTAGGACCTAGCACAGAACAATAACTCCTCTTGGAGCTTGTTTATTATTTGCTCCTAGAATGTAGAAAATTCCTAGCATGTAGAGAATTCCTAGGATATTGGGAATGAATCAATGAACTGAACTTAAGGTCCAGGGGTAGTCTTAACTTTTTTTAAAAAATCATTTAAGCACTCCCTGACTGGCTCACAAATGCCTCCAGAACATGAATATTCTGTGGCCACTGTGTGAGAGGCGCTGTGTTCTGTGGCAGGAGTGCCCTACCTGTACATGCAGGCTGCTCTAAAAGAATAGTGTACACCCTGTGACTTATACACCACAGGCATTTACTACTCATGGTCCTGGGGTCTGGGAAGTACAAGATCAAGGTGCTGGAAGACACGGTGTCTAGTGAGGGCTCTTTCCCTAGTTTGTAGACAGCTGTTTCATCACTGTAACTTCACATTAGTAAAGAAGTAAGGGAGCTCTCTAGGGTCCCTTTTAATATGTTTAATATTTTAAAAATATTATTTATTTGACAGAGAAAAAGAGGGTTGGGGGGGAGGGAGAATGAGCATGCCAGGGCTTCCAGCCACTGCAAATGAACTCCAGATATATGTACTACCTTGCGTATCTGGCTAACATGGGTCCTGTGGAATTGAACCTGGGTCCTTTGGCTTTGCAAGCAAATGCATTAATCACTCAGCCATCCCTCCAGCCCTCACTAATCACTTTTATAAGCACTCTGCTGTTATGACCTGATCACTCTTCCCAGTATCCAACCTAGAGTACTTTCTTGAGAGAGAGAGATATGTATAAAGAGTGGATAAGTGTTAAAATTACTGAAAACAATCTCAATATTCAGAGAAAGTTTCTTAGGAAATGCTTGAACTGGGTTTTGAAGAGTCAATAAGAGTTTCCTGGGCTGAAAAAAGAGCCCAAAGTGTTAGTGCAGCCCTATAGTTCTGTGAGACTGTTTGTCCTTTCTCTCTTTTCTTTTAATCACAGCCTTGAATCACCTGCCATCTTGGGTTGTTGGGATGATGTAAGGCTAAGAATAATAGAAACAAGCAAAACAATATGAGGAAGAAGCAGTGAGGCATGTAGAAAGAGACTATTTTAACAGTTTTTTAAAATCTTTGTTCAGATGTTGAGTGGAATTAATGGGGCATAATAGAATACTCTTTCTTCATGAATTTTATTTTTCAATTTAAAATTATTTTTATTTGAGACAGAGAGAGAGAGAGAGAGAGAGAGAGAGAGAGAGAGAGAATTGGGTACACCAGAGCTTCTGTAAATGAACTCCAGATGCATGAGCCACTTGGATAATGGGTAATCAAACTCAGGACATCAGGCTTTGCAAGCATCTTTTAGCACTGAGCCATGTCTCCACCCTCTTAGCCTGTTTTCTATATACTATCAAGTAGCTTGCACTTCATTAACATATGGAATAGACAGGTAGTAAAACAATACCATAAAATAGCTGTTACAAATATTGACTTTGAAATAAAATTATTGCGAGTACAGACACAAATGTCATCACCTCTCTGAGCCTCAAGTGTCTCATATATAAAGGGAGATCAATGGGCAGAAGCCCTCTAGGGGCCCTTTTGCCTCTGATTTATGCCAAAAGGAATGTGGTATTCCTGTGTGGTAACCCAGAAATAATGCTGTGGTCCAATACAGAACCTTCAGGCATGAGCACTGGAAAGGTCCTTAAAGACTGTTTCATTCAAGGTTCCTCTGTTGCAGAGGAAGAAACAGAGGAACATCCAAATCCTTCCCACCACTCTTTTATAATAGCTATTAGTTATTATTGGTTCATGGTTCTTCAGAGAATAGGAGAAATGTTTATTGTATGAATCAAAAACATTTTCATGTGATATTTTAAGTTGAGGCAGGTCTTAGGTGACAGAGAGAGGGTCTGGAACTGTCAGCATCTTAGTCCTATGACCTGGGCCTAGAGGAGCATCCTGCGTGTGGAGCAGCAGTTTGGAGTACATCTATAATCCCAATCTTGTTTTTGCTTCCTTAGCAGTACAACAGACCTGTCTCACTGAGCAAGGAATGATGATGGTGAGAGAGCAGATGTAAAAGTCCTAGAAAAAACTTTTTAAAGTCAAAAATTTTTTTTTTTACATAGCAAATATAAAAAAGCCATAAAAACTTAAAATTTGTGTTTTTCTTTTTGGCTAGTAGTAAAGTGTCAGTATTCTCAGCAGCTGTTTATGAACCCTCCCTTTCACCAAGTCCCTGACTTTGCATTAATATGCCTGCGAGGGCCATTATGCTATTGTATTCTTCTGCTATTATTTAATTTCAGCTAGCTGAACTTCTTCATTAATCTTTTTAATAGCAGGGTTTTTGGTACCAGTAAAATAAGTAATTGCTTCATTTCTGCATTTCACTTTGCCTGGGTAGCCCCAGCCAGTGTGTGGATTGGAATTAGACCATGAAGATAAACCTGAAAGATTTCCTCCAAGAAAAGGGCACTGATAATCAACAAAGCCATGTGTGGTACTTTGAATGGATGTCACCCAATAAATTCAGTAGTTTATTAAAGGTAATTTAGATCTCCAGCTGCTTGGCTGGAGGAGGTGTCACTGTGGGCAGATCCTAGGGTCCAGGCCTAAGGTGCGAGGGTGGATCTGGAATTTTCAGACAAAGATATGGAAAGTTTTGACTTCTACCATTCTGGAGTTGCTGGAGTGTGCTTGTTTGTGATGCTGGTGGTGGTGTTTTCTCTCTGCATGGACCTGTGTGTGAAAAGGTGCCAAATTCTTTTGCTGTTATGGCATTTCCCCTGGATCTGTAGTCTTCAAATAAATTCCTTTGCTCCTGTAACTTGTGCCTGGTTTGGAAGTTCATTCCAGTAACTGAAGCTGCGTGTGACACCATGTCATTATTCTCCACACAAATGACACATTTGCACCACGTCAATCAGGCATTGCATAGAGCACATTATGGAGGTGGCTTGTTTTGGGCAATACATTTAGCATGGTTGCAACTTCCTAGCCCTTCAGCATTAACTTATGTTGATGCTTGCTAAGTGAGAAGAATGGGGCTCAGAAACAACATTTGCCACTATAAGCTAAAGAAGTAACACAATTATGCATGGCACCATGGTGAGGGCTGGAATGAAGTAGGGCATCTTGTCACTTCACTTGGAAAAAGTTGTGTTTTTTTTCCCCTCATCTTATGGCCTCACTTATCACTTTAGTTTAATGAGAACTAAAATTGCAATATTTATGAATTTTTTCCACCTTTGAAATTATGGTGTGGACACAATCCACAGACTAATGACATACTCCATTATTAGACTAGTGCCCCTACCCAGAATATGTTCTAAATATATTTATTTTCTATCAAATTATTAAACATGTTTCTATTTGGAATTTTGGAGAGGGAGAAGTAAAGTGTGAGGAAATGTCGTTATTTAAATATCGACTTTCTTTTGAAGGAAGATTTTTTACCAGATTCTTCAGACTTACACTTAACATGCGTTTGGTCTGTCCTTAGTACCAGAACTTGAGAATGGTGTCTTCATAAAGATCCGAAGATGCAAAAAGTTGCCTTTGCATGTTGTTTTGGCAGGTTATTTCTCACTCCTAGAGAAAAATTGGACAAGCAACGGAAAGGCATTGTTTCCTAGGATCTTGTTTAGAACGATTATTTCAACCAATGCCAACTTGAAACCTAAACATTAATGAGATTGGCATATCTCATTTTATGTGGGCATTGTGCCAGGGTAACAGATGGGCTCTGAAATTGTCAGCTGATAGCTTGTGTACAAATCTCTACCATTGTCAAGTGGACACAATCCTTAACAAGAAATGTCAAAAATGTTTGTCAGTTGGCTTCCAGATGCCTTACCCATGCATCATTACTCTGCTGTTCCACTCTGCAAGTCTCTTTAGACTCTTAACAGTCCCCAGAAAAATCACCATTATGCTGTGCAGACAGGTAACTCGATAGTGAAACATGCCCAGATGACTTGTATCTCCTCCTGTCCTAGCCTATCTTTCATAGATTTTTCCTTACCAACAACCTGAACCATTTCAACAGAAGCTTTCAATTGTTATTTTCTTCTTAGGGAAAAAAAATGTTCTTGCACTCTCATACAGAGAAGAGAACAATAACACAAAGTAAATAATCAGAATGTGTTTTCTGCCTGAGACTCCCTACTGCCTACAGCATTATTACTCACACATGACTTGCCACATTGACCTAATCATCTTGGCCTTTGACACTTTGTCATCACCTCATACTCTCTTCTTCTGTGAATAATTTCCTCTAGATCTTTAGGCTTTTTTGGAAGGCATTGTCTGCTTTGGATGAGCACCTGAATTCAGGGTCAGTGATGCCTCTCAGTTTCTAAGTACATCAACTTTACTGTCATGAGGAAATAATTAGTTCATTAAATTCATTAATGCAATCAAGAGTTATTAAGTACAATAGTGCTATATAGCTTGAATATGAAATGTCCCTTATAGGCTCATATGTTAAAGCCTAGGTCCTCAGCTGTTGCTCCTATTTTATAATATTCGGGAAAAAATAAGATGGTGGAGGCTTAAGTTGAGGAAGTACATCATTGGTAGAAGGCCTTTCAGGATATCCTGTCTCTGGCCTCTTCCTGTCCCCCTTTTCCTGCATTCTGTCTACCATGTTTATGCTCCAACACATACCCCCTCCCCCCACACACCTGCATGTTGATGTTCTACTCAGGAATATGAGGCCAAGCAACCATGGACTGAACTCTCCGAAGCCATGAGCCCAAATATATCATTCCTCCTTTAGGTTGTTTCTGTCAGACATTCTGTCACAGTAAGGAAAAAGCTAACCCCTCTACATTCTAAGGATTATATACTCTTGTCTGAGCTGGAGATGTAATAGTGAATTCAATGGACATGTAATTTTCTTAGGAAAACTATATGTTCATGATAGTTTGGAATTACTACTTTCAGTGGAGACAGAGTTGAATACATCTTCCATCTTATAATGAGTAGTATTCATTCATAGGGAAGGGAAACTATTTCAGTATCACCGTCAAAAACAGTTACAAATGGTCAAGTATGTTTTTTTAAAATTTATTTATTTATTTGAGAGAGAAAGAGAGAGAGAGAGAGACAGAGAGAGAGACAGAGAGAGAAACAGAGAGAATGATAGAGAGAATGGGCATGCCAGGGCCTCCAGCCACTGAAAACTCCAGACATATGCACCACCTAGTACATCTGGCTTCTGTGGGTACTGGGCAATAAAACTTGGGTCCTTAAGCTTTGCAGACAAGCTCCATAACCATTAAGCAATCTCTCCAGCCCAAGTAAGTTTTTTAATAATATAGCATCCAGTTATAAAGGATGATTAGTTGAGCAAAAAAAGAAAAAAGGCCACAGATTTCTCTCAATTTATACTAGACTTTTCTAGAATAGGATAAGTATATGGAATAAATGTATGTGGGCTGGTAACTGATTTGACATTAGCTAGGCTATTTCAGTTGTTAATTATGTTGTACTACATTGCTATTACTGAATTCAAATGAGGTGTACTGATTCTGTACATTGCAGTAGTAACTAGAGCTAGAAGCATCAGAATGTTTACATGGGACTTCTCAGGCATGAGGGGACTATAATAGGCATTGCAATTCCGGCTTCTAAAAAGGCTAAGGCAGGAGAACTGCAAGTTCAAGGCCTACCTGGCCAACTTAGTAACACCCTGTGTTAGAATTTCAAAAGGGGGCTGGAATGGACATATAGCTTAGGGGTGGCATACTTGCCTAAAATGGGAGACCCTAGGTTCAATTCTCAGTATGAAATAAGTAAGTAAGTAAATAATACATTGTGATATGATGTGATGTGATGTGTGTGTGTCTAAACACGTTTCACTCAATAAATTTTACTCATAATTATTAGGGCATTGGATTCATAAAGACTGAAAATTAAAGTCTGGGAGCCCTTAAGTTCCCACCCCCATTTTTGCAACAAAGTACTAATTTCCCAATTACAATTCCCATTGTGATGGATTTAAATAAAGAAATTTTTCATGAAAAAATTAATAATAAAGCATTTTATCTAGTTGTGTGATCAATCCATATAGCAGTTTTGCCTAGGAGATGAGATGTATTCATTTTGCCAGATGAAGAAAATGGAGCCCATATAAATGAATTGACCAATGAGACCAGGCTGTGTTACAACTTATGCCTGCCTGATCCAAAAACCTATTTTCTCTTTATTATGTCCTGTTCTCTTTCTACTCAAACTTAGGACAGCAAGTTCATGTGACATTGTGGAGTCTGGTGTCCTCGTGACAATGTGGGGTTGAAGTTCCAACTCCAGAGAAGTTCTGAAAATTTCTCTGCCTCCTTCCCTTTTCTCATTCTCCACGATCATTCAGATTTTGTAGAGAAACTTGGACAGTGATAATAACACTCAAAAGCACCTTTGGGGTCTTGTGTGGTCCCGGTTCTCCCTCTTTCCCATCCTGCCTTAGCCCTGGGAAGTTCAGGCCTTAAGAACTAACACATGATGCATCTCTCCAGTTAGCCTCCTTTGCAACCTCAGGTTGGCTGTCTGCCACCTTTTCTGGGCTCCCATTCCACTTGCCATAGCCTCTGTTTTATACCTTCCCATAGCTTACAATTAATTTCTGTTTCTATCATCTTGAACAAGCACCATGCTTCTGTAGGGCAGATGCTATGTTTTACTTATACTTTACCTTCTCTGTGTCCCAGATTGTTCATGTTCAAAGTAGAAACAAAATCACAGCTCAAACATCACAGAGTCTGATGCGGGCAAAATTAATCCAAACATCTGGAATCCGGGCATACAGTAGGTTCTAAGTTCTTCCTCAAAAACATTGACTGTTATTTGTTATCAGGATGCCCATAGTCAATATTATATAATGGACCACATAAAACCTGTATATTAGGTGTTATTAATTTATCCACTGTGTTTCTGTAGACTACAGAGGTGACTCAGAGCCCAGTTTTTAAAAATATTTTGTTTTTATTCATTTACGATAGAGAAACAGAGAAAGTGTGTGTGTGAGGGAGACAGATAGAGAAAGAGAAAATGGGCATGGCAGGGCCTCCAGCTGCTGCAAACAAACTCCAGATGCATGCTTCACCTTGTGTATCTAGTTTATGTGGGTCCTGGGGAACCAAACCTGGGTCTTTTGGCTTTTCAGGCAGGTGCCTTAACCACTAGGCAATCTCTCTAGCCCATGAGCCCAGTTTTTGTAATAATGGTAAGAAACAGGCATAAGATAGATGAATGAATAATTATGATACAAAGTAGAAACTCAGAGAAGTAAAGATATAGAATCATCACTGTTCTCAATAAAGAATATATTTATTCTGGGGACAGGATACACTGCAGGAATGAAACAGAATTTTAGTTGGATCTCAAGAAAAATAGAAGATATGGCTATGTATATAGTTGTGGTGTTTCTGTAGTTAGGTGAAGATATTGCTGAAATAACTATGTGATAGAAAGTAAAATTTTAATGGGTTTACTTAGAATAATGGCAATTATGTCCAGAAATTACCCTTGGGGAACAATGGAACATTCTTGAATATCAGGCTACAGATTTTGCATGAAATTTATTTTCTATTTAATAAGGGGGTCTGAGTTTTTAAAACAATGAATCAAAGGAATGGCATTCATGAAGTGGGAGGTCCTCTGCATTCTTATTCACTATGGTTAGTATGGAGGGGGCAGTATAGGAATGATCCTGCAAGAGATTGCAGAGGAAGCAGACATGAATACTGCTTCTACTGCTAGCCTAACAACCAGCTCTAGGGTGATGGTGATAGACATGGTGACCAATCAAAACCCATCAAAGCAGAAATCCAGAGGCTACAAAGAACTCAACAGTAAATCAGATTGCCAACAGGCCTGCCACGGCTCAGGGAACATTGCAGAAGAGGGAGCAGACAGATTGTAGGAGCCACAGAGTGGGTAGGAATACTGTGAGGCGCAGGCCCCTTGTCACCATGAAGGGACGGACTACAGCATTCAGGCCACCACAGTGAATACCATAACTCCATTGAGAAGGGCCACTAGGGTAATGGGAGCCAGGGGAAGAGGATATGAGTATATCCTGTTATAATTACATATGACATAAAAATTTGAAAAAGAATAATCCTGAAATATGACAAGAAGACAGCTAACTGCCCACCACAAGATGCCCTGGCTCAGGAGAAATTGCAGAAAAAGTGATGACATGAATGCTATTCTTATTGCTAGCCTGATCACCAGCTACAGGATGATGGTGTCAGACACCATGATCAATCAAAACCCATCAAAGCAAAAATCCAGTGGCTAAAGAGAGATCAACACTAAATCAGACTTCCAACAGGCCTTCCAAGGTTCAGGGCCTATTGCAGAAGAGGGGGCAGAAAGATTGTAAGAGCCCAGAATGGGTAGGAAAAAACTGAGGCACTGCTGCCCTCTATTCCACAGGGACTGTTTGATGCTTTCATGACCCCATAGTGAATACCATAACCCCACTGAGGGCCCCAGGGCACATGGAACACAAGTAAGGGGATAAAAGAGTATAAACTATTATAATATACTATATATATATATATATATATATATATATATATATATATATGTATGTATCAAAGAATGATCCTGGAGGAGGTGGATTGCCTCTGCCTTCAGGGCAGGGCCTTAAGGTTTAGAGCCTAGTTCTGCTCCACTGTGCAATTGCTATCACAGTTTGAGTTTCTCCACTTGCAAAGCAGTAGATCTTGAGAGCACAAAATATAGCACTGTTGGGTGGAATGTGAACTAGTCCAACCACTACAGACATTACTGTGAAGATTCCTCAGGAAGCTAACAATATGACTATTAGCCAGCTATACTACTCCTGGGAATATACTTTTGGGCATATACCCAAAGGAATATAAATCAGAATATGACACAAATGCCTGCACATCATGTTTATTGTGGCATTATTCACAATAGCCAAACTGTGGAATCAGTCTAGATGTCTATCAGTAGATGAACAAAATAAAGAAGAAATGACATATATCTGAACATCTTAAGCATTTTCCACACAGTGTCTTCTCCTCCAGAAATATGTTTTGGCTTGGAGTATGTACTCATATAAAATTGGTCTATAAATCAAATATTTACTGATAATTATAAATAAGTTTATTTTAAAGTAATTCATTTTAACTGTTAAAAGTTATTTAGGGACTGGAGAGATTGCTTAGTGGTAAAAGCACTTGCTTGTGAAACCTAAGGACCCAGGTTCGATTCCCCAGAACCCATGTAAACCACATGCACATGGTGACATATGCATCCAGATTCATTTGCCAGTGGCTAGAGGTCCTGGCACCCATTTTTTTCTCTCTCTCCCTCAAATGACACTCCATGATATAGGAATAGGGAAGAACTTTCTAAACAGGACCCCAATCACATAGGAAACAACCCCAAGAACCAGGAAGTAGGATTATATGAAATTTAAAAGTTTCTGCACAGAAAAAAGAAAGAAATCCATCACTAAAGTGAATAGACAGCCTACAGAATGGGAGAAAATATTTGCCACTTATCCTTCAGACAGGGGGCTAATAACCAGAGTTTACAAAGTTCTGCAAAAATTAAACACCAAAAAATTAATTTGCCAGTCACCAGATGGGCTAATAAAATGAACAGACAGTTCACAAAAGAAGAAACATAAATGGCCAACAAGCACTTTAAAAAATGTTCAACATCTCTAGCTACCAGGAAAATTCAAATCAAAACAGCTTTGAGATGCTATTTTACCCTAGTCAGAATGGCTATTATCAAGAAAACAGATAACAAATGATGACGAGGATGCAGGGAAAAAGAAACCCTCACCCATTGTTAGAGGCAGTGCAAACTAGTTCAGCTATTATAGAAATCAGTATGGAGGTCTTTCAAAATTAGAACTCCTATAAGACCCAGTCATACTACTCATGGGCATCAACTCTAAGAACTCCACACTAATATAGAAAAACTTGCACATCCATGTTTATTACTACTCTATGTACAATAGCTAAGGATTGGAAATAGACTAGATACCCAGTAAAAGATGAGCAGACAATGAAAATGTGATAAATACACAATGGAATTCTATTCATTATCAGGAAAATAGACATATCTAGAAAGAATTGCATTAAGCGTATCCAGAAAGACCAAAATTGCATGTTCTCTCTGACATGTAGGTCTTAGCTTGTAATATCTATAAGTATGTATAAATGAGGGGGACAAATGTGGATAAAACCTATAAAAATAGAACCATAACAAAAAGTGAATATAAAAGATGAACTGGAAGAAGGGGTGGAACTGGTGAAAAGGTATATATGGCATTCATACTGAAGGAGGGAAAATGCCTGGGGTGAGAATTAAGGGAATAAAGGTAGAAGTGTAGAAAAAAAGATGGGAATCAAGGAAAATAAGCTGCATTTGAAAATTTCATAAATAAAAAGGAGTTTATTTTTCAGAATAGGTTGTGGAAAACTTTCACATAAAATTTATGTATTCTTTTATATGCATGATAAATCCCACAACAAAAATAAAAATAATAAGATATGTTTATATGTTTATGTTTATAAGAAAATATTTTGCTACAAGTAAGAAGTTGCTAGCCTTAGAATTATGAGCTTAATTAAATTAATTAACTAATTAATTTAATTTAATAAAGAAACATGTAAACACATATTCTATATAAACATACATCAAATTATATTTGGTTTATGTCTGGAAAGTCACAAAATAAATCTATTTTATTTTTAACATTTTATTGAGAATTTTAATACATGAACATACTGTAATGTGATTATATTCCCTCACTATTACCTTCCTTTGCCCCCATCCCCACCCCTATTCCATTGGGCACTCTTCTCTTTCCAAGTAGCCTTTCTGTTTTGATGTCTCATTCTTTTTGTCTTCCTCTGTCTTCTGTCAATATGTTGATGGGCTCAGAATTGTGCAGATCTTGTGGGAGTAATAGCAACCAGTTCTTTGTTACATATGTAATGTTACCATTTATTAAAGATAAAACCAAATTTACATACAGATGAAATGGATATTCTTGTTTACTTTTCCATAAAAATTAAATCTTAGCTGAATATCTGTTACAATAATATGATATAAAGCACCTTCAATCTATTCCAGAATTGACTCATATTTTGATTTTTTAATTTTCAATGCTAGGAATGCTGCTTCCATAAATACATGGTACAAATGGCAAAACCATGCTTGTGGTCATTTCATAAATTGTTGGAAATTCTGCCCTAAGGCCAAGCCAAAATTTATAGAATTAATTTTTAAATGAAACTCATCAGTAACTGAAACAGTAATTTCTACAATCCAACATTCTAGAACAATACAATCTAAAGATATACTATTCTGATAGTAACATGCTTAGGAATGATGGTAGGAAATTATTAAACCTTTTCATAATTAAACCATTATATTTCTATAAAAGCAGAAAACTGTATGGGTAGTAAATACACTGTGATGATAGCATACAGTAGATTCAAATTTGAGCTGCAGTATTTGACCATGTACGGCATGGTGGCACACACGGTGCAAAGTGCACACCATGTTGTGCTTTCAGAACTATGGCTACAGTGAAGTCATGTGATGCAGTACAGGTAAGTGCTGCTAGAAACACCTCAGCTTCATTTGATGTGATCTTGAGTTGTGCATTAAAGTCTTCACTGTTGCCATTTGTTTTAAACCCCCCACTTTCAGTTACATGGACTTGTATGGGTTCTGATGCACAGTTTAAGAATGTGTGACAGTGCTGGAGGGATCATTCAATGGTTAAAGGTGCTTGCTTGCAATCTCTTATGGCCCAGGTCCAATTCCCTAGTACTTAGATGCACAAAGTGGTGTATGTATCTGGAGTTCATTTGCAGTGGTGGGAGGCCCTGATGCACCCATATTCACTCTCTGTTTGCCTCTTTCTCACTGCTTCTCTCACTCATATAAACATGTATATGTGTGTGTGTGTGTGTGTGTGTGTTTATATGAATGTGTGAGATATGTATGTATCATCATATTATGCTATCATAAAGAAGAATAGAATCATTTCATTTTTAGGCCAATTAGTGGAAGGGGAGATCAGCATTTTAAACAAAATAAAGCAGACTCAGAGAGACAAGGATCACATATTTTCTCTCATATATGAAATCTAGATTAAAAAAAAAAAGACCTGAAAATAGAAGGGACTATTTGGGAGTGGAGGAGGGACAGTGGGAGGGAAGAAGGGGCCAGAGAGGTTACAGTGCTGAATATGATCACAGTACCTTTTATAGATGTATGAAAATGTAATAATGAAGCCCATTATTTCATATACTTGATATGTGCTATTAAGAAGAATATGTACAGCTAAATTCTAGATATGTCTCTTGATAATCTTGAGAAATAGTAACTAAATCAGGGGTATAGTATTAACAGCAGAAGTTACTTGTAGTGATGAAATGAGATGATTATCGTGAACAATGCTATTCCCTCCCTACTTTTTTCCTAATTTTATTTTACATATTATAACAGGTTATATTCTTTTATCCACTTGCCCCCATTCCCATTTCCCTGGCTCCTTCCTTCAGTGCCTATGGTATTCACTGTGGGGTCATGAAGACCTCAGTCAGTCTTTGTGAGGTAATGATGGGACCGTGCCTTAGGGTACTACTACCTACTCTGTGGCTCTTAGAATCTTTCTACTCCCTCTTCCACAGTGTTCCCTGAGTCATGGCAGGCCAATTAGCACTGCAATTTAGTACTGAGTTCTTCATAGTGTCTGGAATTCTGCTTTGATGGGTTTGGATTGACCACAGTGCCTGTCACTATCTCCCTGGTGCTGGTTGTCAGGCTATCAGTAAGAGCAATATTCATGTCTCCGTTTCCTCTGCAATTTCTCCTGGATCCTAGCAGATGTGGTCAATGTGGAATGTCTTGTATTGTGCAGTTGGCTATCTTTCCTTATCATATTAATGGATATTATATATCCTCTATTTTCTCTGCCCTCTGTAAAAATAAATCAGATTCTCCAACCAGGAATGAGAGCTTCTTAGGTTAAAGGGGGTTTGTACAGTTATTCAAAAGACGTTTGGGTGTGTAAGCTCACTTTTCTTATCCAGAGAGCAGTGGAGACTTCCCTCTAGCATCTATGGTTTCCTATCCGTGGGATTCTGACTTGGTTTACAGTAACAGATATGAGTTTTCTCCCACTGAGTAGACCTCATGTCCAAACAGAACAGTTGGTTACCCGCAGAGGCTGTGTGCCACCATTGCACAAGTGTGCACTTCTTGTACAATGAAATGATTTACTAGTGTGCAGGGTTTCCTGCTTATTCATGCTGTTGGTAACTGATATTCCCCAGCTGCTCCTATAGGGCTATCCAGCACTTTGAAGGCTAGTCAGGTGGGAGTTGGTTTCCTTTTAATTTCCAGTATGGTTGCAGGCTTTGATATGCCACAGCAACTCACTAACAGGCGACCTCCACTAATGAATGGCCATGTCTGGTTGAGGCATCATGATTAATACTGAAAGTAATGGCCCAAAGGCATTGGCAAATGCCAGGATCCCTTCTGAATCACTGGAAGATTAAATTATAGTCAGTTTTGTGGTCCTTGTTGGGGATGCGTTTTTATTGCATTTCTATGCTTTGTAAATTGGATAGAAATCTTTCATGAAAGGACTCTTGTGTAACCTGCAGTGTGTACAAATCCCTTTCCTTAGACATTTCAGGTCATTGAGTTTTCTGGATTTATTTTTAGTACCTTGAGTACTCTTGAGGAGTCAATATTTTCTTAGGGAAATTTGGATAATTAAGACACCTAAAATAGTAAATACATTTACACTTTTTTCCTATTGGTATTTTATATACGAAATTGAGTTTGAAAAATAATGTGCTATGAAAGTAGAACTTCGTGATGTTTTTGGCTTTTGACCCTTCTTTAGGGACTCAAATGAGAAAATCACTTCCCCTGACACCTTATAAAAACAGTATTTTCCATTTCCGAGTGCTCATGATCAATAGGTGCCTCCCAACCTTTGGAGACTCTGTTTGATTTTTGGTATACGTTGGGAAGAAGCTAGAGAGAACACCTCATCCCCCCAGCCCCCCAGCAGCTGCGTTTGGGGAACTTTAGAAACCTTGGCTCCTGCTCATAAAACAGTTTTGGGGTGTCAGGCAGGGAACATGAATCAACCCGAAGATGAGGGAGGGTGCTAACCTTTGTCAGCCCTAGGACTCCCGCATTCTTTCTTCCCAAGCAAAACCAAACAAGTATGGGAATGGCAGGAGAACCTGAAAATAAGTCTGTCGGTGGGGAGAGCAGGGGAGGCCGATACTTGGGAAGTTACTGCAGCAACCAAGGAGAAACCCACGTCCTGACCACTCATCAGGATCCCTAAATCCCTCCTCCTACTCCACCTGCCTTGGAGACAGCAGCGTTCCCAGCTCAGACGGCCCAGCCTTCTCCAGGGCTTCAGTGAGCCCCTCTGGAAGACTAGGGTGCAGTTTCAGTCCGATCCATTTTCTAGTTTGCAGAGGAAAATCCGGTCCGGCGTTTATTTTTAGCAGCGCTTCCCTGTGACCGAATGCTACAGCTCTTCAGCTGGGATAGCTGAGGACCGTGTTGGGGAGGGAAGCGAGGGGGGTGGGGGAGAGGGAGGCGGCGGAAAAGGGAGGAGGACGCCCTGCGCATGCGTGCCAGCGTCCATGCAAATCCGCTGTACATCCAGAGAGCAAAGTGGGATGATCTGTCACTACACCTGCAGCACCACGCTTGGAGGACAGCTCCTGCTTGCAGCTTCCGGACCCAGGTAAAAAAAATAAAACAAATAACACAATTCCGAGAGGTCCTTGTGCATGCATTTCGATGTCAGATGCGCATCGCAACCCGGCCCCTGCAGAGGCAATGTGCTGCTAGTGTCCTTTGGTGGCAGATAGCAGCTTCAAGGTTTAAGAAATCCCATCTTTCAGGAAGCCTGAAGGGAAGGAAGGAAGTACGGGCGAAATCATCAGCTTGGCTTCTCACATTTGGGGATCTGAAACGGGCCCACATCTTCCGGCCAACTTCAATTGAACTTCCCAGCACTCTAAAGGGACCGAGATGGAGAGCAAAGGTATGTGGCTGACCCCAATCGGGGCACTTCCCGCTGCATGTGCGTGCGGCCAGGGCAGTCCTGGGCGAGGGGACTGCAGTGCTCGGGGAGAGAGCATCATACTAGGTCGATAGGAGGAGGAGATGCTATGTCCGTCGCAGCAGCGGGAAGTGTAGCAGGAAGGCCACTTCTTAACTCCCACAGCTTGGACGCCAGTGCCTAATACTCCATCAGTTGCGTAGTGAAGTGTGATGAGTTTTTTTTTTGGGGGGGGGGGAGGAGGGTGGATGGAGGAGAGTCCCTCCCAAAATGGAGGGGAGGAGAGATGTGTTTGGTAAAGCGATTTCTTCTCTGTATCATGGATAGGTTGAGATAAATAGATTTTATTTGCTTTTAAGATTGCTGACAGGTACATTTGTGTCTCATATCCAATGATGCCTTGCTGAAACAATGTTTGAGTCTCTCCACCCCCCCCCCCCGGTGAACATGGTATTTCTGGGTGTGTATGACTACATGCTACTGCATTTTGAGTAGGTATGAGCTGAAAAATCGGGGCTGTTTGAAACACCGTGCATCGGAACTGACCTCTAAGAAGAGCAGTGTATGGGAGGACTGCTTGGCTGCTCAGGCTTGATGCGTTTATGAGTTTTGGACATGCACATATTAATATTCTCCTCATAAGCAAATATGCATAATGTAAACCCAGCAACTGCTACACGAGCTGTAAAAATCAACTTCTAGTTGGCATATTTAATGCGTGTAAACAGAACCACTGTTAAAATCGTGGAATTGGGTAACATTTGGACTTAACCCCATCTATGCAGCTCTCTTTCTCTTCCATAAAATGCCCACCAGGTTGCGAGAGCCCTGAGTGATGGGGCCAGCCATCCAGTGAGGAAATTGGGTACATTTAATCCTGGTGAAATCAGAGAAATGATGTCAACTTTTATGAAACTATATTCATTACCCAGAACTTGAGCAGCAATATTTGAAACAAGGTTTTATTTGTAATCAGGAATGTCAGTCCCTGTGGCAATGTACTTAGGATCAGGGAGTGGTGATGAGTTACCTATTTCTGGGCTGATCAATAAAACTGAAGTGTTGAACGATAGCTGCTATATGCTCAATAAGGTTATTTTGAGCACTTAGCTAGCAGGCTTAACATATGTGTACTTAGGTAAGAATTTGCTATATGGAAATAATTGAATTGATGTGGATAAAGACTTGGCGAATTTTTTTTAGCTTAGAAACATTCCTTTAAGATACATTGTTGGGCATTTCCATGCCTGCCAGTGATGCACTTATACTAGAAAATTCATACCCATAAATATACATAAGGCTATTAGCTATCACAGAATCCATTTAAATGAAAAGCCAGTCTTTCTTAATTCATAAAGGTCTGAATATTCTAGTTTACTAGGCATTTGTATGACATAAGGTTAATAACAGAGAGTATCACTTTACTATGAAATAGTGTTTTAGTGCTAGGATGACACCTGGTATTTGGCCATTAAATCTGGTTATGTGGCAACTGTTCTTAGTGGCATTTTGCCTCCAACTTATATGCCAATTCCAGGTCCATTATCAAGTGAGGATGTTCTTCTCAGCAATAATCACTTATCTTCTTTTATTGTCTATAGAGAATGCTGTGAAGCTCTTAGATTTCCAGGTGGCTCATATCTCTGATTGGTAACAGTAGAGTTACAGCTGCACTGAAAGTCTGGAGAGCTCAGAAAGGAGAAAAAAAAAACCTGAGAAACAGATTAGAGAAGAATCAGGCCAGAAGTTCCATGTCAATCTAGACAGCAGTGGTACAGTGGATCACCACTCTAACACAAAGGCAATGGCCACTTTTGCCATAAGCCAATAGCATGGTCATTTTGCAGAGGGTTCATAATTGCTTAGGACCAAAGATAAAATGAAGGCCTCAATACATTGTAATTTCTGGACTTCACAAAGCTGAGCTAGCCAGTTAGCTGTTACACTGAGATGGCTTATGTTAACACGCTGGCCTTGCTTTCTAAGCTGATGCAAATAGTATAGCTAAAAATTGCAACTGACTTCAAATTTTTATTCTAGAAGAAAAATGTATATTAAGAGGAATTTTCATCTGTATCCATTCTAATCAGGCATCTTTCAATTTGCGCTGCTGTATACACACTGATTTCCTCAACAGATTCTAATATAATTATAGGAAGATATTCTTAAATGTAAGTACATATGTTAATTATTTTCTCCATCCAAACTATTTTAGATAGAGTCAAAGAATCACTGTATATTCAGTTGACTGTACATAAGTTTTCTATCCCAGAAATAGTTCTAATGGCCTGTTTCATTGCTCATCCTGTCTCCATCATTCAACAACCTTTACATTACCTTTATTATCTGAAACCTTCCTTAGAACACTTGTTCAGAGTCTCTGACCACCTACCTTCTGTTACTACAAATAAGAGCATTCTATTTGCTTTCTTTTTACTTTGCATCATTTCCTGTCATCCAGAGTAATCAATTCACAATCAATTTCAGTGATTGTTATGCTCCATGGTAAGGATATTGTCAGAAAGGTTGGGGTTGGGGTTGGTACAATTTGACAGAATTTGAGTTTCTTGAATAACTTACAGTATTTAGTATTTAGATGTGTGGTCCATAAACTTTGTTGCATTCCAGAATCACCAGACACACTTTATAAACATCCTTGTGTAGGGTCGCATCTATACCAGGTAAAATTAGAATGTTGGAGTGGAAGGAAGGCATAGATTTTTTTAAATGACCCAGGTGCAATATCACTGAGAAACACTTGCTTAGACTGTTGGCGATCAAAATGTGGTTTGTGTCCACATCAAAAGCTGTAGGAGTTTCATCCTTTGTCTAGGCCTACTGACTGAGAACCCAATTTTTAACAAAATTCCTAGGAATTCTTATGCACAGTCAACTTTCAAAAGCACTGATTTAGTTAGTCTGTGTTTTTCTCCTCTTCTCCCCAGTCTTGCCTGGTTCACATTTTTCTTGGTTTAGGTTCAATACCCCACATCGGCATATTACCTGCAGGGACACTTGTCAAGCTTTCCAGTGTAAAATGCTTAGGCCACATCCCTAGAGATTCTGATTTAATTCGTTCTGGAGTGGGACTGAGGCATGAGTGCTTTTAAAAAAGCTCCCCAAATGATACTGATAACCAGAGTTAACTACTAATCCTGGCCTTTACTGAGGTTGGTCCACATACCAGAAGTGCAAGCATTGCCTGGTAACTTGTGAGAACTGCCACGTCTTGGGCTCTGCCCCACATTTACTAACTCAAATCTGGATTTAAACAAAATCTGATGGTCATTTGTATGTGTGTTTTAAAAAGTTTAAGATCACTTGTTTAAATTTTAGGAAATGGATTTTAACTGAAAATTATATCATGTCAGGTACCACATTGACAGAGAAGTTTAAATATCATTTAATATAGGGGCCATGGATATGTAGTCAGGCTTGGATCTTTTGGTTGCTTTTGGGAAAAATGGAAATTATGTGGAAAAGAAATTCTCTGCTTATGGCTATAGCCAGAAGAGACTCACTTTTAAGAACTCTCTGTTCTTATTCAAGCCATTTATTTTCAACCCACAATAATCTTAAAACGTTTATTCATTTTGAAGACCTGGTAAGATTTATTGCTAGCCCATAGCAATATGATGATATTACAATGTGTAGCCTCCATTGTCATGTGATATAACCCCTGCCCCATATCTTTCTTGATCTCTTTATCAAATTAACATTCCAATGGTATACTTTATATGACTCGTGTATTTGTACTTCATTTCTTCATATGTTGCATTTTTTTATGATCAGCATTGTACTTTTTACCATCTTTAAACACAAATATTTTAATGAGCACTTACTATATGTGCCCAATGTGCTTGGTTCTGAAAATGTAAAAGAAAACTAAGCCAGCCACGGTGGCTTGTTCCTGTAATCCCAGCACTCAGGACATAGTTAGGTGGATCAAGAGTTTGAGACTGGCCTTGGCTACCTGCAAGTTCAAGGCCCACTTGGACTACATGAGACGCTTTCAAAAATCAAAGCAACAGTCCTGGCTCTCATGGCTCCTATCTCTGCTAATAGATTGATTAACCTTCTCAAGGGTGTAATTCGAGGCTCTAACATTTCTGCAGGCACCCTGAAGTCTATCTCAGAAGAAATGCTTTAGTTTACATAGTAGGAACTCATTTTATGTGCTGAATTGAGAAGATTGTTTGTTTTTCATGCCATGTCCATATATTCAGAAGCCTGTAAATTTGGAGAGGTGAAAAGTTTGCACACCAGGAGGGCTTGCAGAAACAGTTTGGTCCAGAACACTGATGGCAGGAGACTGACCTGGTTTCTCAATGGAGGCTTGCATATGTTACACATGAAGATATGATTCCCTGTTCTGGGGCTCTTAGTCATCAGAGTCCATCCTGGGGCATGAAGCAGTATATTAACGGTACAGAATAGTTGCTTCTCTGAAGCTAGGATGGTTTCCCATGCAGGGGAGAAAGGAAATGCTTATGCAGTGATTGACTTAGCAGAACTCAAGGCAGTTTTATGAAAAGTTGCTTCCTTGTAAAACAAGAATGAAACACAGAGACTGCTGTGGTGGTCTGAGAGTAATATGATACAGTGAGATACCAGTGTGGTGAAACAGGCATTGGCATAGGACGTCTGGCTTCCTGCCCTGCTCTAATGGTGAAACTGTGGGCAAATCTCTTGACATCTCTGGGTCTCAGGATTTTTAAAGGTTCAAGAGGGCTCAGCTCTGTTGATTCACAATGCTTACCGATCTACCGTCTTGTTCCAGGCACAGGGTTAGGGCAGGGATTAGAGATGCATTGTTCTGCCTTGTGTTGCTATCACTAACAATTTAGAGATGGATGAACAGGCTCAAGAGCTGTGGGTTTCTCACACTGTGCTTCTCTTTTTATCTGCCAGAGCACTCATAGGTTCCTCAGGAGGCTAGAATGCAAAATCTTACCATGATTACAGACCTCCAGAGAGGACTTAGTGTTCTGTTGCAATAATTCTTTCCTTTAGTCCCCCTTGTTTTTTTAAACAAAGTCATTGTGTGGGAGAGCAAGTGAGCTCCAACTATGTATCTACTCTAAAAGCTGTTCCAGCTAACCAGCTCCTGAGCAAGAAACCTATTGTCTAATGTAGGTAGTTATTTTCAGGCTTGTTAACTTCAGTAGTGAGTTTAGGGGTGGTCAGAAATTTACCTCCCTTTTATCCTGTCTTTTTATTTCTTCATACCAACCCCATTAGATAGATGTTTATGCTCATTAAATGATCAATAATGATTTATTGCATTTATCAATAATGACTTCCAAATTAATTGCATATTAAAAGCTATAAGACATCAGAAGATATTTTATGTTTTTACAAAGGACTTTTTTCAAACAATTAATTTTTTAAAATTTATTTGCAAGCAAAAGGGGGGAGAGAATAGGCTTACCAGGGCCTCTAGCTGCTGCAAATGAACTCCAGATGCATGTGCCACATTATGCATCTGGCTTTATGTAGATATTGGGGAACTGAACAGGGTCATTAGGCTTTGCAGGCAAGTGCCATAACCACTGAACAATCTCTCTAGCCCTACAATGGACTTTTAATGTATGTTATCCCCATGGTTGAATGTTTTAACTTTATTTCCTAGAAAACAAAACAGAGGCTCATGGGCCAGAGAGGTGGCTTAGTGATTAAAGCATTTGTCTATAAATGCTAAAGATCCAGGTTCAATTCCCCAGTACCCACGTAAGCCAGATGCACAAGGTGGCACATGTGTCTGGAGTTTATTTGCAGTAGATGGAGGCCTGGTGTGCTCATTCTCTCTATCTGCCTCCCTCCCTCTCTCTCTCAAAATAAATAAAAAAATAAAATATTTAAAAAAGAGACTCAGAAAGACTTGCTGATTTAGGCATTTTATATCTTTGTTCCTCTGTGAAATAAGATTTATTGTATCTACCTACCTCCATCCCTAATGTCATAATTATAGAGTAAACCTCAACATTGTGGCTTTAACTGCAAGTACATTGCACAGGTACCAAGCAAGTCATTGTCACTGACTTCCAGCAGGCTTTATCACAAGGAATTTCTTTTGAACAAAGCTTGCTTTACCTACTTACTTATTAATTAATTTTACTTGTTTTGGTACTGGCAATTAAACCAAGGGCCTCACTCAAGCTAAACATACGTTCTCTTCCTGAATTACAGCCCCTGCCCCTATTCTGCTGTTTTGATGTAAGTTCTCTAAAAATTGAATTTGTCTCTATTATTGCTCAAGATTTTGTTCTGAGGAAGTTATATAACATTTTGTATGTTGTGAATGGCAAAACATTGGGTCAAGTATTATACGTTGAATGAATTCACAATATAGATGTGCCTAGGCTTTTTATCAGCAATGAGTCTAAACCAGAGGGGTGCATAAGAAAGCCTGAGCACCCCATAACACGTGCAATTCAGCTACATCCCAGGAAACTGGGATGTGTAGTAGGTAGGTGAAGGGTGGTTCTTATGCAGCTGTAACAAGTACAGGAACACTGGAGGGCCACTGCCTGAGCCCTATCTGTAGTATTGCTATCTTCAGTATTAAAGAGAGAAAAATGTATGTAAAAAAGACTCAACTCCTGTACTACAGGCTCAGCATAGAAAATAGTTAAGTAAAATAAATGGCAAAACTCTGAGGCTAAGAAGACGTATCTTTTCCCCCAACATCTTATTCGTCTACTTATTAGCATCTTTTCTGGCAGAACATGGTATTATTTTTTCCAGGATCTATTCCTATAGCTTATATTTTAGTTCTTCATATCTTCAGTTACTTAAAAAAAAAAAAGTTTCTTCTTCTGCACAGGTAGGATGCCCATCCAAAGGGCGGCGATACTTAGCAGCTGCCCTATAGTGAACGGTACCTTGGCAGAAATCCCAAAGGACACCTATTGCTCCTTCACAGATCTTTCCATTTTTTTTCCTAGCAATATTCTGCCTATATTTTTACCTACAACAAACACCACCACCAGGGATTCAGAAAGGACAAATCATCAAATAAGGCTTTAATCTACACGCAGAAAAAGAAACTGCTATTTTAGACATATTCTCTCTCTCTCTCTCTCTCTCTCTCTCTCTCTCTCTCTCTGTCTTTCTCTCACTCTCTCTTCCTCCATCTCTCTCCAGGGTCTTATTACATAGCCCAGAATAGCATCAAATGCATGATCTTCCTGTCATAGCCTCCTCAACGCTGGGACTGCAGGCATGTGCCACCATACCACACTCTTGTTTCTGTTCTATTTGTGAACTGGCCACTATCCCACAAAACAGCCTAAAGGGATGGGATGCAGAAAAAACAATACAGGTGCACTCAGAGGCCATTCAAAAAGTAACTAAATACACCTTAGCAAGCAGGTAAGATGCAGTAGCTATGCTAATCTCTTCCTACCTCTATCTCCCCTGCTCCTGCCCTTGTGAAACAACTGGATGCTTCTCAAATACTGGTTATGTTCAAATAGACGGAACCAGGTCCTGCGGAGATGGTCTAGTGAGTAAAGTGCTTGTCTCACAAGCATGAAAACCTGATGTTGGATCCCCAGTGCTCACGTAAAAGCTGAGTATGGTGGTGCATGTCTATAATCCCAGCTCTGGGAGGCAGTGGTGAGTGTCAACCTCTGGCCTCCCATGTATGTATACATGCATGTGTGCACATCCACGTCCACACACATATAGATGCATATACATGCATGACCCACATACCACACACACACATACATGTGCAAAAAATGAAAAAAACCCAAAACACACAAAAGTAGACTACAGACTGAAAAAACTTCAGCAATATGCCAATTGGGAGATTTCTCTTAAGCAATTTGGAAACTGAAACCTTCAGATATTTTTCTGCCTTTAAAACATGTTGGGGTGTTTTTTTAACCCTTATTTTCATTCACGTACTAACCTAGATGCTCTTAAATATGAGAATTGCAAACACATTTATTTGATGAGCCTACCAATTAGGAATGAGAATCTTAGACATTTAAAATTAGTTTTTATTTTCTCACGTGCTCTTCTTTCATTTTAAAATAGTTCAAACATTTCCAGCACTATTTGACAATGAATTTAGTTTAGTTCTTTTTTCTAGGACTTAAGAAAAAAATGTTTGCTGTGGGTCAAGAATGAAGGTCTGGTAAATTATGCTTGATTTTCAAGCCTACAAATGATTCAAAATAAGATTACGTGGGTCCTTTTTACCTATAGACTTTGCAGCAGCAGCAGCAACATAAAAAGCAAATGGAAGATGCAAATACAGGAAAACTGTTAATGGTCTGAATGTAGGAGACAGCAAGAGCATGGGCTATGAGAGCAGTCTTTCAAAGTGGTATGATTGATTGATTGGATCAATAAGTATCATTATTTGAGAATCAACTATGTCTTAGATGTCTAAGTGTGGGTATTTCATACTGGGAGATGAATACTGGTGGGATGCTGAGGTTATATACTGGGCTTGATACACAGAGGCATAGAATAAACAAACTGTATGTTCTGAGAGAAGATTATGTACCAGAAAATAAAGGTTCAAACTCTGCTCACTCTAGTTATTCCAAAGAGGAATCTTAAGAAAAGAAATTCTTCTTTCTCCTCTCTAAAGCTCAGTGTTCTAAATAAAACTTCCTTACTTTTCTTCCTCCATACCTCCTTCTTCCCTCCTTTCTTCTCCCTTTCTTCCCTCCTTCCCATTACCCCTCCCTCCTCTTTCTTACTCTCTCCATTTCTTTCTTTTGCCTATTTGATTTTATTTTCTTATACAGATACTACCTTTTCTATTTTAAAACAATCTTTCTTGATCTTCATGTTTGATTTACATAGAAAAATAATAAATAAGGGTGGTCAAAATTACTCCATTCAATTTTAGGGATTGAGGGATGGCTTGAGCCAGCTTTTTAATATTGTGACTTTTCACCTGTAAGTTGTTGGGCCTCCCTCACGTTACTCAGCAATTGAGTTCTGAGTGAGAAAGCACTAGACTTGGGGGAATTATCACTTGATACTTTTGAGTTGATATGACAAAAATACCTTACAATTTACATGTAGAAAGGTTTGGTTTGGCTCACAGTTTTAGTAGGATTTCATTTCATCCCTGTGGGGAGGACATGGTGAGGGACTCCATCTGTAGAAGCAGGAGTTTGAATAGAGGTGAGCATGGTAAGTCAGAAAGCAGATTGCGACTGGAACCAAGGATTGGTATAATCTTCAATGGCCCAAATTTAGGGACTAACTTCATCAACCAGTGCCCACTTCTTTCTTTTTTCTTTTCTTTTCTTTTTTCATTTTTTTTTTTTTTTTGAGGTAGTGTCTCACTCTAGTTCCATACTGACCTGGAATTCACTATGTAGTCTAAGGGTGGCCTTGAACTTCATGGTGATTCTTCAACCTCTGCCTCCCGAGTGCTGGGATTAAAGGCGTGCCCACTTCTTAAAGGCTTCACAGCTTTCACAATTGTGCCTGCAAGCTGGAGACTGAACACTCAAAACATAAGCATATAGGGATATTTCAAGTTCAAAACATAATACTTGGCTTTATATGTGGGATGACACTGTCCACGTATAGGTCACACATATTTGTCTGCATTGATGGATGATTGGAGGGGCCCTTGGAAGTGACCCTCACTTGGAAATTTGATGGCCTGGATTTCCTGCTCCAACTCATTATGTGAGTTGCAACTGTTCATATCTTTCTCTGTCCGTGTTCTTCATCTGTGATACAGAGGTGGTCAGGGGCAAAATTTGTTGCAGTCTTGGTATTGTAAGTACCACTGTTTGTGGAAGACTTTGTAGGGACTTTGGTAGGGAATGCCATGGATGTCTTCTGTTTCATCATTAAGATGAGTGGTTTATTCCCTCCCATCTCTTTGCCAAATGTGCTAGCATTTTCACTGAGCAGATTGCACACTCTGTTTCGATGACATCTTTTTTCACCCTTGGGCTAAAGAACTGAGTTACTGGTTAAAGCACTTTCCTGCAAAGCCTAAAGACCCAGGCTCAATTCCCCAGTACACACGTAAGCCAGATGCACAAGGTGGCACATGCGTCTGGAGTTTGTTTGCAGTGCTAGAGGCCATGGTGCACCCATTCTCTCTCTGTCTGGCCCCCTCTCTCTCAAATAAATAAATAAAATAAATTAAAAAATATTTTCAACCTTATCTTAAGCCTCTTTATAATTAAGGTTAGTTCATTTGCATATCAGCTATATGTGAGATTAATGTGGGGGATAAACTTAACCTTTCTCTCTGCCATCTAACATGCATATTCCTGTAGAAAGAAAAGAAAAAGTAACATAATATTCCAAGAAGTTTGAGTACTAAGTGCTTTACTGAAATTATAGGAAGAGGATTGGATTTCCTTTTAGTTTCTAGTCCTTCATAATATATTATTCAAAACTAAACACACTCTGAATTTTTGTCTTTAAACAATTTAAAAACCATTAACAACCTCTACCAAGGCATCATTTGAAGTAAAAGTATTTGTCGCTTCCAGATTAAATTCGTGTAAAGTCTAATGGCTTCTTTTTATATTTTATTTATTTATTTAAGGAAGAAAGAGGTAGATAGAGAGATAATGGGGCACACCAGAGCCTCTGGCCACTGCAAATGAACTCCGTATGCATGCACCACCTTGTGCATCTGCCTTACATGGGTACTGGGGAATCGAACCTGGGTCCTTAGGCTTTTCAAGTATGCACTTTAACCACTAAGCCATTTCTCTAGCTCTCTAATGGCTTCTTCAATCCAATTTCTTGAATATGCAAAGTATGAAAAAACTCTAAGCATGAGTTATGATAAAACACTAGTGATATAATAGTAGTTATGAAAACAGTATTTGAAAATATATGCCTGTGGTAGCTTGAATGGATGGTCCCCAATATATTCAGAATTTCATTAAAACTTGTAATTTATATCTGCAGCCACCTGGCTATAGGTGGTGTCACTGTGGGAGGTTCTAGCCCTAAGGTGTGGAGGTAGATTTGGAATTCCAGTTTAAACCTGCAACATCTGGAATTCCTAAGTGTGCTGTGTAGTGTGACTTCTGTGTTTTGGTGTATGCCTCTTCTCTCTCTCTCTGCTTGGACCCATGAAAACAGGCCAGCTTCTTCTGTCATTATGGAACTTCCCCTGGATCAATAAAGATCCCTTCCTCCATACCTGTGCCTGGCTTGGAAGTTCATCCCAGCAATGTGAGGCTGCCTGCTACAATGCCCTAATTACAGTAATAAAAAATAGGGCTGGAGAGATGGCTTCATAGTTAAGACACTTGCCTGCAAAGCCTAAGGACCTTTGACTCTCCAGATCCCATGTTAGCCAGATACACAAAGGTGAGGCAAGCACAAGGTTGCACGTGCCTACTAGGTTGCACAAGTGTCTGGCATTCAATTGTAGTGGCTGAGCCCCTGGCATGCCAATTCTCTCTCTCTGTGTCTCTGTTTTTTTTTTCTCTCTGTCTCTCTAAAGTAAAATAAAATAAAATAAAATAAAATAAATAATGTCTAGAGATAAATAATATATTGCAAGATTAAAAATGGTAGTATATGGATAATGGCTGAAGTGTGAATGGATGGTTACTGTTTTTTGAATATTTTATCAATATTTTATTGCAGGGAAAGCATGGTCCTCTCTGTATCTGGCTCAGCTATAAGCTGCTAAACAGATTTACTTAAAATTCAGCAAATCTCTTCATGCCTCATGGTTTCATGCTCTTTCATGTCATGTAGTAAGAAGACATTAAAAAAGATAACTGACTCTTGAAATGATGTCTCTACAGCTTTTACTATGTTTCTATAGCTTTACTATGTATAAGTCACTATGCTTTACGTGTGTTGACCTCATAATAATGCAGTAATACAGGCATTATTGTCTAGTGTGGGGACTGGGAAACTCAAGCACAGTAATGTTAAGTAACTTGCCCAAGTAACACAGCTACTGAGTGGCATAGTGCCCTCAAAGTGAGTCAGAGCCTGAGTGACTATCTAAGCCCTACTAGCATAGCATGGCATTTATCCTTTCAATACGGAAACACTAGTCTGGTTGTTTACATGCAGACTTTATTAACCTTACAGACATCTTGTCTCTGCTGCTTTCAAGGGTAATAAACTAAATATCTTGAATGTGAAATATAGTAAAATATTCATGTTTGTGAACATTATTTATGATCAGAAATACTTGAGATGTAATTGTAATTATGAAAAGCAGTATTTGTGGATATATTTACTCCTGAATTCAATTTCTTTTCGTTTACTTTTAAAAATTTTTTATGAGAGAGAGAGAGAGAAGAGAGAATTGGCACACCAGGGCCTCCAGCCACTGGAAATGAATTCCAGATGCATGCACCACCTTGAGTACATGTGTCACCTTGTGTGTCTGGCTTCTGTGGGTTCTGGGGAGTTGAACCTGGGTTCTTAGTCTTTGCAGGCAAGTGAATTTCTTGAAGATGCAAAGGATTAAGATCATAAAATATTAAACTTCCACTAACATGAGCCAACATGTTTCTTATCCCTGAGCCAATGAAATCCAGACTTGCAGAGTTCTTGCTTGCTGCAGGTGGGAGCAAGAAAGAACGCTGCTCTTATGTGCCTTACATTGGTTCAAATCACAGGGGCAAATGATTTCAGCTTCTTTTGTAATCATCAACTTGAACAGTTGCCTGTCTTATCTGGAAAACCCTGGTGTGGTAGGAAGAACACTAGACAAGATCATCATAAGGTGACTTCAATTATTAATATATAAATGCATTTCTTGTATGCTATAAAACATTTAAATTGTTGGACACACCCATAGTTATCTTGTCAATAGTTGATTTACCCAGGAGATCTTTCTGATAATTGATGAACTTCAACTACAACCTGGTCAATGAATATCTGAATTGTAATTTATAACAATATACTTTACTTGCATTTGGATATAATCTTAAGTCAGTAATATGACTGAGTTTGTTCTCCCTGAAAATCACACATACCATTAGGAGCTTTTTTTTTTTTTTTTTTTGGTTTTTCGAGGTAGGGTCTCACTCTAGCCCAGGCTGACTGGAATTCACTATGGAGTCTCAGGGTGGCCTTGAACTCACGGTGATCCTCCTATCTCTGCCTCCTGAGTGCTGGGATTAAAGGCGTGCGCCACCACGCCCGGCATCCATTAGCCACTTCTTAATCCCTCTAATATGGGAAAGATATAGTTTCATGTCTTTCCCTACTAATTTTTACATGGCTTTCTTTCAAAATTAATGGGATCAATAAGGAAAATATAAACAAAGAATCAAGCATAAAATTAGCACTCAATAATAACATGTGCTATTGGTTTTGCTGTTATTTTCATCATTTAGCCCTTAGGACAGCTACTTTCCCTATGAATGTATGGAGGCTGAATTCTTGCCTTAGGCTCCCCACCACCATGTTAACCCCTTAGCAAAAAACTGGATACAACCTCTGGTTTCCCGTACACCAAATCCTGCATGGGAACACTGCTGAAACATGGTGAGGTCATACCTGCTGCTGGAAGTTACTGCTTTCTTAATCTTCATACTGCATCCCTACCCCTATGACTGGCCCTCCACCTGCCTGTACACCAACTGCAGTGACCTAGTGTGGTTACATCCCTCCTTTACTTTAGGCTGATCTGTGCTGTTTCTATCAGTTCTCATCTCCATCTTGCCTAGTTCTGTTTCACATACTTTTCTCTGGTTGAAACCACTGGAACACCATGTAGTTGTGGTTTGTAGTTTAAAACAATTATTAAGGCATGTTGGTATAAGTCATACAATAAAAGTACAGGGTATTATATCAACTGTTATTTAGCTTAGAATTTTACAACCGAAAATAAAGTCCAGTTTTCTCAGAAGAGGGAATTTGGCTATTATCACAGAAATGTTAGCAGTGACAACTAGGTCCAGGACACATTGTTCATGTTGAAAAAATGAAACTTGTTCTCTGTCAGAGTGTCTCAAAATTCAATGTGTACCATGGCAAATGGTGCCCTTGTGAAGACACAGATTGCAGAGCCCCATACCCAGGGCTTCCGATTCAGTGGCCTGGTAGGCCTCAGAGCTTGCTTTTCCAAAAGCTTCCAGGGAACTCTGGCTGCTACTCTAGGATCTCTCTCTTTCTGATAACCACTCGTGAACAAAACCTGGTCTAAGATTGCCCTATGCTTGGTTTTTGGAACTAGAAATAAAAGTTCATTTCTCTGAAGTAAGGGATCAGGGGCATCAGTCTCTTGAGGGAGTAGCTTAAAGGAGTTAATGAGATCAACCCTAGGAAATCAATCCTTATGACACACAACCACACTGAATAGTTCATGTATCAAAAGAACTAGGTCTCATGTCCATCTATCTATTTATTTGTGCTACTCACATCATTTTGGATTTGAAATGAAAAAAATTACATTGTTTGAACCTCAAGAAGACTTTACCAATTAACATCTAATGACAGGTTCACACATAAACTGAAGAAGAGTTCATCACTACCATTACATGTCAAAATGTTAACTTTAAACTTACTTTTACCAAATAGCTCCTGGACAGATTGTCTTGGCTAGATGTTACAAGCCTAGAGCCAATGAATAAATTAAGGTTTATGTCATCAATATTTCTGTCATACAACATGATAGAAATACAGTCTCTGTGGGAAACGGGGAGATGGCTCAGCGGTTAAAAGGCACTTGCTTACAAAGCTTGCCATCTGAGGCTCAGTTCCCCAATACCCAAATAAAACCTGATGCATGAAGTGTGCATACATCTGAAGTTTGTTAGCAGTGGCAAAAGGCCCCGAAGCACCTATATTTATTCTTTCTCTCAAATAAATAAATAGCTACATTTCATGTTTTAAATTTTAGCTACATTTTAAAAGTAGAAATACAGTCTCTGTAAACAGAGTGAAACTCTATATCTGAAAGGAGTTGGTATTTAGAGAAGGATGGCAGGATGAAACTGAAGCATTGGAAAATATTCCAGGACCGTGGAACAGTATAGACAAAAGTGGAGAGGCATTAGCCTAGCTGTAATAACTAGGAGAAGGTTAATGAATTGGCTGATATAAACATCTGGTAAATACTTGTGCTGGATGCTGAACATTGATTCGGGGGTTGAATATTGTACTGAGAAGACAAAACCCTTGTGTTTATGATGCACAGAAAGATGAGGACAAGATGTGGGGAATCATGAATCATGAAGCAAAGAAGGGAGGCAAACTGTGGAAGCCTGTAATGTAGGTGATGATTTCATTTGCCTTTCAAAAATATTAATTAATATAAAAGTCTTTAAAGAATTATACTCTTAGGGCTTTCAGAATATAAAGATTCAGTTTGTTTTTTGTTCACTAGCTTTTCAAGAACACATCAACTGCACAAAGCAGCACATATCCGTGAACAGACTGGCGTGGCCAAGGGAAATGCTGCATTCCAGTTCTTCTCTTTTTGACTTCTGCCAATCTCTGCCACTGACATGTGTCCCTGGTCCAATGGCACAGTGCTGGACTTCTGTTCACTCTTGGCTTTTGACTCCCTAACATTCCAGCATTCAAACTTACAGACTGGTATCTTGAGAAAGGACCAGAGAATATTTTAGAGTGTGTCAGGCTGAAAACTTTACCCCCTTAACATCTGTAAATCATTATTAAGTTTCAGAATTACAATAACAGAGCATTAATATTAATGCAGCTACTAATATTCATGTAATTTGCAATTGTTGCACAAAGCCTGTCTATCCGTAAATATATGAAGACTTGTGTGAAATGTATATTTGCCTACAAAATTAGTTACACATTTTCAGTAATGTATTTGATATTCCCACTACCTTTCTTTGCAGAGGAAGAGAAACCATGGATTCATGTCTGAGTAAAGACAGGAGGGCATTTAGGACATTCATTTATTCAGAAATGCCTCCTGTACATAGCAATGATCCCTCACGTATGACATCTGGGGTGATATTTGTTCCTTCTCAACTTGTTTAAAAAGGTACATTATCAAAGTTCACAGTTCCTCATCTCTTCTTGCACTTTTCCTTATAGAGATAATCACTTTGAACTGTTTGATATTTACTTCCATACTCTAAATCATATTCTTTCCTTCAGTCTTCAATTTCTTAGTTTTCATCACTTCCACAAGCATATCCACATCGTATCCATTCTTTTATCTTGCAGGGCTGTTCTGTTATTTTGGCTTAGGTATTTACTAATAACAAAATTATGATCATATAAATACATACTCTTCCTAAGACAAATCGAACTGTGATTACCTTTTGTCTTAGGTATGTTGTTTTTCTTCTTCTTCTATGTTACCCCCTCTGATGTTGGTAATTGGCTTGCCTTTGGTTTTGAATTTCTCCACGTTGCTCACTATCTAACCCTTGCCAGTTGTCTAAGTCATGTGATCTCTCTTACCAATGCTATGGAAAAACTCTGCAAGTCGTTTGCACCTGGTTTCCCTAGGTTGTCATCTGTACTATTATTTCGTAGTTTAGTCCCCTAACTTTCATGGAATACCACCTCCAGTAGCTTCCTAAAGAAAAGATACTTCATTGATTTTGCATATTTGGAAATGTCTGCATTTGTTTACATATGAGTGACACTTTGGCGGGGTGTAGAATCATATCCTTCAAAATTTAACTAGCATCATTACATTGTCTTCTTTCTTCCAATTTTACTGTTATGATCTGATGTTAGTTTTTTGGACATGCCTGATTTTTCTTCTCTCTGAAAAAGTCGTAGATCATATTTGTGTTTTTCAAAGTTCAGAAAACTTAAAATAAGTTATCTTCTTGTGGCTTCATTTTCACCCATTGTATTGGGTTCTTAATGTCTAGGCTTTGTACTAGACATGCACTGTCTAGGCTTTGTACTGTTTAATTCTAGAATTCCTTTTTTTTTTTTTTTTTTGCATTTTTCTGAAACTGCCAGGAAATTGAGTTGTTTTCTTGACTGTTTCCTATTCATCTCTCTCTTCTTCCTCCTATTTTTTTGTTCCAGTTTTCTGAGAATCTTGTTACTTATAGACAAACTGGATTTGGTTTTCATGTTTTCCTACTATATTTGTTTAATTTAACATTTTATATCTATTTTATGTTTAATTTTCTGGATGATACATTCATGGGTATGTTTTCATTTTTCTGTAATGTTTTGTTTGTAATTTCTCAGATCAGGTTTTTGGTCTCTGGGAGGCTTTGTTGGTTTTCTTTATCTGATTTTATAGTTGCTATCATATTTTACTAAAGCAATATTTTTAGTACTTTGCTAAGCAATCAAATAACTTTAGAAGTTTTCATCTCTTATCAGAGCCTCTATTTCCACTAAGCTTTCATTAATTTTGATTTGTATGTTTCATGTTAGGGACTTTTGGCAGGGATTTCTACATGTGGTTTCTTGTTCAAGGATAGGTGTGGAGTCAAGATCAGGCACCTTCAGGGAGGTATGGTTGTAAGTGCTGGGGCCAGGTATGGGGTCAAGAAGGTGACTGGAAGCTCTGCCCATGGTGAGACTTGTTGACAAAAATCTCAGTTGTAGGTGGTCTCAATGGAGTTTTTAGTGTGGAGTATCCGATGTCTGTGACTATGCCTAGGAGGTTATCCATGCAGACTCATCCTTTCTCCTGTTTGGATGGCAGCCAGAGTTCAATCTGTGTGCAAGTGCTCTTTTAATTACCACCTTCTAGTGTGGTCCTCAGTCTGCCCGTTGTACAGAGAGCTTCTACCCCAACCACTACAAGACATAAATCCCCAGACTCCTGTTGGGATGCAGTCTGGAAAGGACTTGGAGGCTATTGTATCATTTTAAAACTGAGCTTTCTACAAATCGTGCAGTTTTACCCAGTGTCCCTGCACTTTACTCCTAGGAAACCCCAGTTCTATAACTGTCTAGGCTTTGGAAGACTGTGCAGATCAAGTTAAGATGGTGCTTGGTTTTCCCCATTCCTGACTTGGGCTATTTTGCTCAGCTCTGTTAAGCTCCACAACTTTGCCAGCTGCTCTTTCTCACTTCTAAACTTTACCATTGTTCTCTTCTCCTTCTTGCACTAATCCTTTATATTTACTTAGGAGTGGCTTTACTTTTGAAAAGACACTAAATAACCTTTTAGCAGATCATCTCAGCTTAGAGGTACTGGACGTACCGCTCTGTGGAGTAAGCATTTGCCTGCACAGCTCCTTCACTTTAGCCTATGTTGTCAGATATCATGGTTATTAACCTTCCCATTAAAAAACATTGTGCAAATATGTCAAAAAGTCTTTGGCTTAAGACAATTACTAAGATCATTTCCAGAGAGTATGCTATATTTCTAAAAACCTTTTAAATTTTTTAAAATGTATTTTAATTGATATTTAATTTGATATTTGATTCAATATATATATATATATATATATATATATATATATATATTATACAAAGTCTGTTTTAACACATGTACACCCTTGCATAAATTTAAATCATGTGAAGCACATTTGTCTCCTCATACATTTATCATTCTTATATGGTAAAAACTTCTAAATTCCTTTCTTCTAGCTTTTTAGAACATATACACATTATTACTATCTGTAGTCTCAATATCACACTGGAATATCTTGCTCCTAATTACAACTTAGCACCCATTGATTAAACATATCCTATCCTTTCTCTAATACTTATCTTCCCAGCCTGTGGTAGCCACCATTATACTCTCAACTTTCATGAGACCAACTTTTTTTTTTTTTTTTTTTTTTTTTTTTTTTTTTGGTTTTTGGAGGTAAGGTCTCACTCTAGCCCAGGCTGACCTGGAATTAACTATGTAGTCTCAGGGTGGCCTCAAACTCACAGCAATCCTCCTGCCTCTGCCTTCCGAGTGCAGGGATCAAAGGCGTGCACCACAACTCCCGGCTCTGAGATAAACTTTTTAGATTACTCAATATATTAATAAAATCATAGTGCCTGGCTGATGTCACTTAACATGATGCTTTCTAGTTCTGCCCATATTGTCAGACATGACGGGATTCTGTTTTCTTCGGGGTCTGAGTAGTGCTCATGGGGCACATGTATCATGCTTCTCTCTTTACTTGTTCATCACTTGGCGGGTGCTTGGGTTGTTTCATTTCCTAGTGACTATGAGGAGTGCTGCAGTAAGCATGGGACTGCACTTGTCCCTTGATACTGGCTTCAGTGCTTCTTGGCATTTACTCCATTGTGGGAGTGGGTTATCATACGGCAATCCTATTTTATGCTATTGAAAAAGCTCTGTTTCTATAATGGGCATATCAACTTATAGTCTCATCAACATTGTGAAGTGTTGTCGTTCCTCAATCCCCTCTCCAGCACTGCTTATCTTTAGTTTTAATTATAATCGCCATTCTCACTATGGTGAGGTGGTATCTTACTGAGAGTCTGTGTCTGTGTGTTTCCCTGAGTAGTAGTAACATGATTTTATGTACCTGTTTCCAGAAAAAAACATGGGTGGTGGGGGGGAGACAGGGTCTCATACTGTAGCCTGGGCTAACCTGGAAATTATTATGTATCCCAGAATGGCCTTGAACTTATAGAAATCCTCCTGTTTTAGCCTCCCCTGTGGGATTATAGAGCTGGACCACCATGCTGGGTATCCAATAGGTTTGCAAGTTGCCTGTGACATATTCATTCATCCTTCTTCATAGCAGACCTCCACTGAACATGTATTCTGAGCTACAAATGTTGCTAGGAATTGACAAAACAGAATGCAATAGAGCAAGTGCCACCATAGATGTGCTAACCCATGTGTGAGACTGGTGGGGAGGTGTGAGCAGGTGACTAAGACTCCGTTCCAAATTCATGTTTGGAAAGGGATCTCAGCTCTCACTATTAAAGAAATAATTTCTCAGAAAAACCCTCTTGCTAGTTTGGAACAGGCAAAGGTAGTAATGTACCAGCATTGTTAGAGTCTTTATGGGAAGGAAAAACTCTGTGAATGACTGGCAGCTTCTTTATTTTACCTGGAAAATATGAGATAAAGTTAGAAATGTGGCCCAATCTTGGTGGCCAAGATTGGAACTAAGACTTCTTTATTGCTAAACCAATGTTCTTTCCCCTAATTCATATTGCACCTCCATTCTCATGCCCAGTTAGTTGTCTATTAATATGATTAAAAATTTAATCAGTGGCTCTGAGCCTCAGCGATCTGGAGGTACCAATTTAAAAGACCTTTGAAATTTTCTTTAATAACAGTAATTTAAATGATGGAATTGTGCTTGGAACATTGGTTTGGGAATACAAATTCTTTCCAGCAATACAGTAAGGAGAGAAAGGCTTATTGAAAGCAGGGTCACAGTTGTTAATTGGGGAGACCAGAGCTTTTTAAATTTTTTTTCCAGTGGCTGGAGAGATGGCTTAGCAGTTAAGGTGCTTGCCTGCAAAGCCAAAGGACCTCAGTTTGTTTCCCCAGTAACCTCATAAGCCAGATGCACAAGGTGGCACATGCCTCTGAAGTTGGTTTGCAGTGGCTGGAAGCCCTGGCATGCCCATTCTCTCCCTCCTTCTCTCTCTCTCTCTTTCCCGCTCTCAAATAAATAAATAAAACTAAAATTTTTTTTTAATTTCCAGGATTGAATTGATTAAATCAATTCAATATTGATTGATTGAATTTAGATTCCTTCAACCAATTCAAGGGACAGCTTCCCATATAAAGCCTGGATATGCCATTTTGCAATATTCTTTTGAGATATTTCCATGTTTACATTATTGTGGAAGCACACAACAGATGTATGAAAGCAGAATTGAAACATCTTGGAGAGGCAGAGAATGTTGTCTTTAGTGAACACTTAAGAATGTAATGTATTCTGCTAAATTTATGGTTTTATGACTTAATTAACAATCCACAACTGCTATGTTATGGGGAAGCTAAGAACTATAAAAATACATTATTCAATTGTTGGTTCCTTATCAGTAATATGATACTAGCAAGGATGTATTATTCATTAAACAAAACACAATAACCTCAAAAAGATCTTATAATATCTTCTCAAAATATATTACCTTTTCACAGCCCCGCATACTGAGATTATAGTTTTGTCAATAAAGTTTTCTTGGGCCTTATTTACTGAGCCATCTTTCCACACATGATCTTTTACCTCTCTCCTGTCACACTATGCCACCACTCCTCTCATCACAGCTTCTTTTCCTGGTATATGCTCCATGAGGGCAAGGACTATCTTTCTTCTTTCTGAACTCAGTGATATTAAGTTACAATATAAAGCCAACTGAGTGAATCTATAATAAAATTGCTTATTTGACTTTCATACCAATTTTCATCAGATTATAGCATAAAGGCTCAGGGGTGACACACAGGTAGCACACATACATCCGCTTCCCCTGAGACCTCACTTATCACACAGAGCAAGCTCAGCTAGGCTTGCTAAATAAGGGATCCTATTTCCTATTATTTAACTTCCTGTTGTTCTTGAATCCTTATCCATGGGAGATGAGATTAGGCATAAAAATCCCTCTCCTGTATCTTGGTAGAGGCAATTTCTCAGCTGATGATAAAATGAGAACAAAATATCTCTTCTCTGTTGCTCATTGTCCTAGGTTCCTTGGCCTTTTCTCAGGTCTACTTCTTCTTCCCCTGGGTGGAGGCAACTGAGCTCCACGAGGCCAGGTCTGAACACTTCTGAATTTTCCAAGCATAGCCATGCCTTTAATTACATCCCAACACGGTGGATCCAGGACACAGACCTCAGGACCTTCCATGAATGCCAACAAGGACATTCATGCTGGCCACCCTGACATTCCTGGAGCCAGGGTTATCACCTGGGTAGAAAGGTGTTTCTGTGTCCTCAGCTCACAACTAGGAGCTGAAATTCGTGGGAATTGAAACCCTTTCTTGCTCTTCATGAGCATACATTGATAGGTGTGCCTTTCTGTTTTTGCCCTGCCACTCTCCGCAGCAGCCTCTGCTGTTTCTGATGGGCTCTTCATGGGATTGGCCTTGAATGCTTCCAGAATAATATTATTGGAGAAGATACTCAGGATCTCAGCTTAGTGTATCTGTTAAGGATAAAGTAAAAATGTTCCTTTTTTTAGATCTGTTTTTAAATTTAATTTATTAATTTTTTTTACTAATTAGTTTTGTACTCAGTGAATACAGTCAAGTTGGTACCATTCTTAGGCTCATCCACGTGTTCCTTTTTTTTTCAAGTGTGTTTTGGAAACAAAAATCATGGTAGGTTTATATACAAAGAATTAGGTTTGTAGTAAGGAAGTTCATGGTGCACCTTAATTCTTGGCTGACATTTCTTTCTTTCATATTGAAATTGGTGGTAAGTGTCCAGTATTCTGGCTTGGGAGGGTTCAAGGATAGAGTATATGGAAAGTGCTTTGTACACTATATGGTACTACACGGAAGCACAAAGTTATTAATAGGTTGGAATAATTCCCTATTGTTTCTGGCTGGTCAGTTAGTTCTGAATATACAAATAGGAGAGTACAGGGAGCCTGGCAAGGACTATCTGGACCTATTGTGGCATCTTCAGTATTCAGCCACCAAAATGACATGACCTTGGCAAAGGTGCTTCACCTCACATGCTCTCTTACATCACAGTCAGCAAGAATATGAAGTGGAATAAAGTGAGGACTGCCCAGAAACTTACTTCCAGTTTTTTTTTTTATTAATTAGTTTTGTACTGAGTGAATACAGTCAATTTGGTACCATTATTAGGTTCATCCATGACCTACCCCCTCCCCTTGGCCCCTCCTTGTTGAGGTATATGGGTCATCCATTCTGGAGTTAGCCCACAGTTATGGGTAGGATAAATTTCTCTGCATATCATGACCCAACATGTGGCTCTGACATTCTTTCTGCCCCCTCTTCTTCAAAATTTCCCTGCGCCATGTTGGGTTCATTTTTGGTCTGCTTCAGTGATGAGGTGTTGGGGGCCTCTGGGTCTCTGGATCTCTGATTTGGTAGGAGTTGATTTTTCTCTGTGTTGATCTCCTTCACCCTTGTGCTGGTACCTGGTTCACCAAGAAAACAGCACCCTTGCTTGTTTTGCCAATTGTTCTTAGTTTCAGCAGGGGCCCTTTTGAGGTATGATGGGGTGGCTCTCAGAGTACTTGATGACCCACCAAAGGTTAGTGGTAAGACCCTCCTGCTGAAGACACCTTATGTGGTTGACACATAAAATGGAATGGCATGGCTGGAAGCTGGAAGAGAGTCAGTCCCCAGACAGTCAGCGCGTCTAGTGTCAGAAGGTGCTACATGGGCAACTGGGGGAAAATGACCAATATCTGTCCAAGCAACTCATGGTCTAACCTACTTAGCAGCAAATAACCTGTCGTGATGCTCACACAAATTCAATAGTGGTGCACAGCCATGGTGGGAAACTGCTCTTGATTCAGCTAACTGATCCCCTCAGTGGTACGGGACCCATAGCTGGAGCTGGGAAACAAGTCAGAACCATATCCAAACATAAGCCTGCTCTCCATTATCAAGCTACCACCAATCGTGGGCTACAAGAGGCCCTACACCTATTAAGTTCTCTATAAAAAAGTAAGGGTTATCTCATTTGTCTGGTGCTAACTTACTCTCCGCTGGAGAATCTGCTTGTCTTTGCTTCCAGTTTTTAAAAGCCTATGGTTTCTTGTCTAGATTTTGTTTAAGACTATAATTAAATATGGGCCCAATAAATACACTTTGAATACATAATTTTAAAGAAGAATTTTAAAGAAAATGCCAAAGCTTGATCTCTTAAGCACTTTAAAGAAACCAGTGGAATCTACCCACTGAATTGTTCTATCATGTCTGGAAGAATGTGTATATTTTAAAGGGAGGCTTTACTAACCAATGACATGATGTATGAGAAGTTGTGTCTACTGCGCTCTTAAGTGTATTTTGCTGTGATTAGTGCTCTAATTATTCTCTAGTTACCAGCACTGTGTCCCCTTTCCTTCCTTCAATATCAGCAATGGAAAAAAATGTTTAAGAGCCAGGCACTATATGAAATGCTGTAGATGCATAAATAAGATGGTTCCTCTTTCAGGGACAGTTTAAGTACTATAGAAAAAAGCCACACAGGACAAAATTGTATGAGAAAAAGAAAGTTCTAAAATCTCAGGTTAAAGAGACATTAATTTCACTGAGATCACGGGAAGGCAAGCAACATCACATATTTAACATGCTCTATAGGTTGTCACTATTTTCCCATTTACCATCTTATTTAAATATTACTCAGATTCTGATAGATGTAAGGGAAGATACCACCTTTGGGAAACCAAATTGAAATAGTTTGATAGAGTGAAGCCTGACAATATAGAGAAATTATTGATAAGACACATTATTATTTTACAAATTAAGGTGACTTATTCAACTCTTTCAAATCTGGAAGTCATTGCCTGAAATGGCTTGGAAAATTTTTTTATATTTGTCTACAAGTAGCATCTACTAACCATACCTTTCTTAAATGGGAAAGCTAAGAGAAACATCTCAATTCATGTAAGGCATTACCTTACATCTCAGTTCCTGAAAGGTATTTAATTGCATATTTTAAAGGAGGATTTAAGCAGATTGGCTTGTAATTACAAAGCTTGAGAGACATTAGTGAGCTAATATAAAAAAGCTTATCATTACTTGGACTAGAATACAAGAAAACAACTTACATGTCCACTGGCAGAAGAATGGAGAAAAGAAATTGTTAGAAATTTATAGTACAATATTCTAACTTTTCTATATATACATAAATATTACATGCATATATATCATATATTTATATGTATATATGTATATACATATACATATTCATGACTGTGGTCTTTGCATATGTTCTATAATGTTTCTGTATTTTAAGATATTATATCCATTTGTAGACTTTGCAGTTTAAAGAATCTAGTAAAAATAGAGTATGCATATGCAATGAGCACTTTAATGACAGGTTAAAGGAACTGAAGTTTCTTAACCTGAAAAAGAGAAAGCTCAGGAAATGTGCTACTTACTATCCTCAGGCTGCAGAGACTTCAGATGGAGCACTGTAGTGTCCCCTTCCACTTAAAAGGGGTGAGTTTGCTCATATCTGCTATTAAGACAAGAACTGAGTAAAATGATCTCTCAAGTTCTCTTTTGGTACCATATTTCCTCTTGGAAAGAGTCATGTCCATTTATTTCACAATAAAACAATTATTTACAATGAAAAAAACTGCCTCAAAGGATTATCTTGAGGAGCCCTCATCTTGCATGGGAAGAACTGGAAGCCATAAAAGGCTGTGGAGAGAAAACTTCCATTAAGGTTCCTATCAGGACTTTTCACTCAGTATGTTCTCCTGAGTACTCACTACATTCTCTATCACACAGTGGATCATTAAACAAAATTAGGATAGGAGGTCAATGCCAAGGTCAAGTTCAGGATACATTGAGCAGTGCGCCTCCTTCGAAGCACCATAGGTAATAGCTTATTCTGTCATTTGGGAGGCCTTCTGCCAGTGTAGCTGAGGAAGAGTAGATTCCTCGATTGTAGGTGGCTTGCGATTAGAAATTAGAGAATATTATTACGTGCCCTCGATCACTGTGGTCTTCTCTCAGGAGCTAGAAATAAATGTGTGGGAGAAGTGCTTTGTACCTTTTAGGATTGAACAGTTATTATTTGGAATTTTTTCACACCCAACAGCAGTGGCAATTTCCCAATGAGTATAGTTTTCTGAGCCATTATTACATACAGACTTATTTCTTTTCTATGACTTGAACATGTATAGGAAAAGGAAGGACAGGTAGGTCCAAATAAACTTTCTGGCTGTGGAAAACACTAAGATGTGACAAAACTATAGATTTTCAAATGACAGGGACATTGCTTTGTCAATCCCTTATTTGGCAGATATAAAACTTGAAGCCAGAGGAAAGGTACAGCTGGTATTTGGTGGCAAGTAATGATTAGAAAGAGGGTATGAGAGAGAGATGGAGGGTGAAGGGTGGGACAAAAGAGATCTAAATGGAATTTATCAGCAAACCCAATGGTGGTTACAATGAGGCTGCAGCGATGGCTTAGTGATTAAGGTGCTTGTCTGTGAAGCCTAAGGACTCATGTTCAACTCCCCAGGTCCCATGTAAGCCAGACTCACAGTGACACAAGAGCACAATGTTGCACATGCATTCATGTGCACAAGGGTTCACGTGCGTCTGGAGTTCTCTGGAGTTCAGGTTCACTGGCTGGAGGCCCTGGTGTGCCAATTCTCTCTCTGTCTCTCTGTCTCTGTTTCTCTGTCTTGCATACAAAGGAACAATGGGCCTAATTTAAAAAAATCAAAGAACTTTTTTTTTCATTTATTTGCAAGCAGAGATGAGAGAGAAAGAGGGAGAGACGGGGGGTGGGGGGAGAATATGGCCATGCCAGGGCCTGTAGACACTGCAAACAAACTCCATATGTATGTGCCACTTTGTATATCTACATAGGTCCTGGGGAATCAAACCTGGGTCCTTTGGCTTTGCAGGCAAGCACGTTAACTGCTAAGCCATCTTTCCAGCCAAAGCAGGGAATCATTTGATGAACACCCTGACAGGTGGAAGAGCTGTTGCCAACCCACACATTCCATTTTCTAGTTTCTCTTTGAACTGAGGGAGAAGATTCAAGCAACAGTAAGATCTCTGTTGCTACTTGATCAAGTGCTTTAGCCTTTCATGTCTCCAGACAGCCAACGGTAAAATATAGAGCTGGCAGCCATCTCAGAATTCATCACTTCTGTTCACTGTGAGAGTTTTGGATTAATATTTACTTTTTCATAAATTTTTGTCTTTTCTCCTCTTCCTTTTGGTAGGAAGTCTATTGGAGTAAAAATATATTCAGTCATCTTTATGGCTTTTGTGCCCATAGCATAGTGTCTGACACAGAGCAAAGCACTCAGTAAAAATTTAGTTGTTATTACTGTGCATCAAGCTATCAGTGTTCTCAATTTTAGTATTATATAAGGTTGGTGTTTAGAAGGGACTTAGAATGAGGTATCATTTCTATATTTTGCCTCAAAAATGGAGGTTAGGAAAGAGTCTAATATAGGCTTATCCATCTATATAGCTACAGATCATAAACAGAGCTTATACATACCACCTTTGTTTGCCTCTCAATCCAGAACACTACAGTTTTTGAGTAAACAATTTTGTGACATAGTTTCCATGATCAGCCATGTATTCTTCAATCCACAAATTTCCTAATCCTGTTATGAATTAATAAGTTAGTGAAGTCAATGATTTTTCTTTCATTGACCAGTATTTCTTGAGATCTACTTTTATAACATACATTAACTTAAACAGAGTGGTGAACAAAGCCAACAAAATATTTTGCTCTTTTTGTTGCATTTACCATCTATCAAATACATGTGTTTTAAAGTGTCATAAGGAAGATGGTCAGGAAAGAAGAGGATGGGACGCTAGGATAATCTAGAGAGGATTAATTTAGAATTTCACTCACTTAGATCATGGCCCACACTGAACATGTGACATCTGTATGAAGACTACTTAAGTAAAAGAGCAAAGGAGACTTCAGGTGGAAGGATCAAGTGCTGAGGTGGCCATATTGCAGGCTATCAAGGAGATCAGTAAAAGCAGGGAAGATGAGCATGTTGTAAATAATCTCTCCATCTCCATACCCATGTCTCCTGACAAGTGTCTTACAGCATGGCCAATCTCAGATATTCAAGAGGACATTCTTGGAGCTGGCCATGGTGGTGCTTGCCTTTAGTGATAGCATCCAGGAGGCAAAGGAGGCGGATCACTGTGACTTCAGCCTGAGACTACATGCGAATTCCAGGCCAGCCTGGGCTAGAGTGAGATCCTACCTCAAAAAAGAAAAGGACATTCTTGGGTCTAGTGACTCCACTCTTTCCAATGTAGGATGTTTTCTACCAGAATCAGATATTTCAGACAGCCCACATTGAGTCTTGTGCTGGGTTTAATTAAACAAGGGTACCATTCGAATTTTGATCTGGGATTGAGAGCTGAACTTCTGCATGTCCTCCATACCAGAAATTTGGAACAGTACCAATACTTTCCCCTTAGACAATGTGCACATCTCTGCTGGTGATGTAATAGCTCAGATGATTGGTGGGAGAGAAAGAGAGAAATGCAAATGTGTTTGCAAGCAGGGAAATTCTCTAACATCTGAAGCAGTGCAAGCCTAAAGGGTACACCTGAAAAGTTGTTTCCATGTTACATTTTAAAGGAACTTTATTTTTCCACAAAGATCTTTAGAACCCCCTCCTAAATAACTTTCTGGGAGACACTGCATTGCTAAATCACTGCCTTAGCCAGCTGACTTCTGGAAAAACCTGATCCTGTCGCTTCTGTTAGCAGTGGTTAGCCTTTGGGCTGGTAACCAAGTGCATGGAGAACGGAGAGGAAAGGAGGATATGGAAGCCTTACAAAATAGTTCAGAACTTCAGAAAAGGGCAGGGACAACCAATCGTAGGGAGTGCTATGTGAAAGAGATCCCACCAGCAATAATTACCCACAATATTACGAACTCCTTAATATGTAACTCATTAAAGCACTTCCCTACCCCACACCTCATTCAGTCTTCTCCTTAGTAACATCCAAGAGCATGTTAGAAATTGTCTCTTTAGACCTATTGAGCTAAAATCCATACTTAATAAACCTCTTAGCTCTCTGAAGTTTAAGATGTGTGATGATAAGTCTGGGGGATGATTTCTCCTATTAACACTAAGGACATACAAGGTCAGCATGGTTGGATTTCTGAGCCAAGGTCACCAACTGGGTACTCAGTAAGCAATGAAGTTGAGACTCGTCTTACTCAGGCTTTATGTCTCTAGTTACTGTTGACTCACAAACCCTTCCTGGCATACCTACAATGTGTTAGCATTGGAAAGCAAAACAACCTTTCCCTGAGCTCAAGACTGAGAAAGCCTCTTGCTTTATTTCTCAGGTATCCTTTGCTCTTCTCCCTTCTTCTGGCTTGTTCTAGAAATGCAAATACACTGAAAAGCTCTCTAGCATTGCTCAAGTGGAGCCTGGGACTGAATCTAGGGGCTTCAAAACTTTGGTTTTCTTCCTTAGGATTTTTTTGGGGGGCCATTCGGCGTCATTTCTGGTGTCATAACAATTTGTATTCGACTTTTCGAATTACTGTTTTGGAGTTATTACCATATAGATTTTTAAAATTAATTTATTTCTAAATATTTTATTCTTTTTATATTTTTGTAAGTAGACTTGTTTTCTTTACTTTTGTTGCTAGTAGGTAAGTATTCATGAAAGGGAATGCAGCTCAGTTTTGCAATTTGATTTTGTCTTCTTTAACTTTACTGAATTCATTCATTAGTTCTAAGAGGTTTGTTATGAAGTCTATGGTTTTCTACATATAGAATCATACTATCTGCATATAAGGTTAGTTTTTTTCTTTCTAATTTGGATGCATTTTTGTTGCTTTCTTTGTCAATTTCTCTTGCTAGTATTTTGAACACTATGATGAAGAGAAATGGTGAGAGTTGGCATCCATGCCTTGTGCCATATCAGAAAAAAAGCTTTCAGTTTTCTTTATTAATGGTGGAATGATTTTTAGGCTTTTTATAATTTCTTATTATTTTAAGAAAATTTCCTTCCCTACCCTAATTTTATTATAAAATCATGTTGAGCTTTGTCAATTTTTTTCTTAAGATAATATTTTTATTGAGAATTTTAATGTGTTAACATAGTAGAGTTGATCATAATCCCCTCCCACACTCTCCTCTTCCCTCTTCCCTCACTCTCACATTACTGAATCCCTCCTCTTAACAAGCTGCCCTTCTTCTGTTCTAAGGTCTAATTCTTTTTGTCCTCCTCTGTCCTCTATGTCAAAATGCTGATGGGAACATTATTATACAGATGTTATGGATGCAATGACATGCACTGTGAAGTCAAGAATGCACCTGTCAGTTCATTTCCAGAGTACAGTTGTGGCAAAGTACTCCTTCCCACTCTAGCTCTTACATTCTTTCCACCACCTTGTCCACAGTGTTTTCTGTGCCTTGGGGTGCATGTTAGCGATGTCTCATTTAGCACTGTGCTCTCAACTGGTTCTTATTTTCAACAGTTTGATGAGTTTTGAGTGTCCTCAGCTTCTCTTTGGAGATCATGTTTTTATATATATATATTTCATTTTTCTAAATTCAAGGTATTTGCACACTCAGGATGGATATTACTTAGTCATGATCTCTAATCTTTTTTGTTTATTTTTAAAATTTATTTATTCATTTATTTATTTGAGAGTGACAGAGGGAGAGAGAGATAATGGGCATGCCAGGACTTCCAGCCACTGCTAATGAACTCCAGACGTGTGCACCCCTTATGTATCTGGTTAACATAGGCTCTAGGGACTCAAGCCTCGAACCGGGGTCCTTAGGCTTCACAGGCAAGTGTTTAACTGCTAAGCCATCTCTCCAGCCCAATATCTAATCTTTGAAATGTAATGTTTTATTATATTTGCTAGTATTTTGATGAGAATTTTTGCATTCATGTTCACCAAGATATCGAACTGTAGTTTTCTTTCAGTAACTTTCCTGGCTTAATTATCAGGGTAATCTGACTTTCTAAAATGAGCTTAAAGGTATTCTCTCCACTTCTGTTTTGGTTATTTTGAAATAGAATAAGCAGTATTGGTAGGGGCTGGGGAGATAGCCAAATGGGTAAGAGCAGTTGCTGCCCAAGCATGAGGACCTGAGTTGATCCCCCCATGAGAAACCAGGCATGGTAATGTAAGCATAGGATGCTGGTGTCGGGGTGGGGTCGAAACAGGAGAGTCTCTGGGGCTTACTGGTCAGTCAGTCTGACTGAAAAAGATGGAAGCTCCAGGTTTAATGGGAGTGTCTATCTCAAGGAAATTAATCGGAAGTGTGATTGAAACGGAGTACAGCTTATTTTCCTCCTCTGACCTCTGCATATGTGTGTATGTAACTCTCTGACCTCTGCATATGTGTGTATGTAACTCTCTCTCTCTCTCTCTCTCTCTCTCTCTCTCTCACACACACACACACACACACACACACATACAGTGTTGATACTATTCCTTGATCATCTGATAGAATTCAGCCACGCGTTCATCTGGTCAGATTTTAATGTCAGATATTTGATTCCCCTTCTTTATTACCAAATATTTAATTATCTCTTCACTTGTTAGTTGTTACTTCAGGTCTCTGAATCTTCTTCATTCTATTCTAGTGGTTTGTATATCTAAACATTTCCCTTAGGCTTTCCAATTTGTTGGCATATTACTGTTCCTAACAGCCCCTTATGATCCTTTTCTGTTTCTGAGGTATTTGTTGTAATGTTTGCAGTTTCTACTTTGAGTTTTAAAACTTGTTCTTTCTCTCTCTCTCTTTTTTTTTTTCTTGGTAAAGCTAATGATTTGTCAATTTTGATTTTTTCTTCAAAAAATCAATTGTTTTATTTCTCCTATGTTTTTATGTTCTTTATTTGTTATACTTCTATTATAATATTTGTAGTTTATTTTTTTCTATTTACCTACAATTAATTTTTTCCAACTTCAACCTACTATATTACATTGTTTATTTGGGAATAGTCTTTTTATTTTATTTTTTTCTGAAATTTCCTCCTTTATATTTACATTTTTTTTATTTTAGAAGACCCTTTTAGAATTTTCTGTTTTAATGTAAGCATATATTGCTATGCACTTCCCCTTAGAATTGTTTTATAACAGTCATAGAATTTGCACATTATATTATTTTTTTTGCTATGAGTTTTAAGGATTTCTTTTGATTTACTCTTTGGTCCATCTGCTGTAATTTCCATATATTTGTGAATTTTCCAGTTTTCCTGGTACTAGTAATGCTTAGGTTCATTCCATTGTGCTAGCAAAAGGCTCTTGCTATGATGTCAGCCTTCTTAAATTTCTGCAGAATTGTTTTGTAACCTATGATCTATGCTAGAAAATGTTCTATGAGTACTTGAGAAAAATGTATATTGTACTAGGGATAGATGTAAGGCTTTGTGAATGTCTGTTCTGTTTGAACTAAGATGGAGTCCAAGTCTTTTATTTTCTGGTTATAATTTAGCCAGAAAATGTAACCATTATTGCAAATAGGGTATTTAACCCTTTTTTGTTATTTTAGTTCTATTTATTGCTCCTTTCAGATCTATTAATATTCCCTTTTATATTTAAGTATACTTAAGTTGAGTTAATTTGTGTTTATAACTGTTTTATCTTCTTCTATGCTTTATGAATTGACCTTTTTATGTTTATATAATGACCTTCTTTGTTTCTTGTGACCATTCTTCACTTAAAGTCTATTTTGTCTTAAGTATAGCTCCCTCTGCTCTTTTTTTTGTTTCCATTTCCATGGAATATATATTCTATCTCCTCACACTGATACGATGTGCATGCATCTTTAAAGACTAATTGTCTCTTACAGGCAGCTTATGTGTGAATTTTAGTTTTTAATACTTTTTCCTACATTATGTTTTCTTTGTTTATTTTTATTTATTTATTTGAGAGTGACAGACAGAGAGAGAAAGAGGCAGAGAGAGAAAGAGGAGAGTGGGCGTGCCAGGGCTTCTAGCCACTGCAAACGAACTCCCGACGCATGCGCCCCCTTGTGCAATGGCTAACGTGGGTCCTGGGGAATTGAGCCTTGAACCGGGGTCCTTAGGCTTCACAGGCAAGCGCTTAACCGCTAAGCCATCTCTCCAGCCCTACTTTTTCCTACATTATGTTTCTTATTGGTAAATTTAACCCACTTCACATACTTAATTATTGTTAGATGAGAATTTATTATTGACCTTTGATAGTTATTTCCTGGATCTTTTGTTTCCTTCTTACTCTCTTCCTGTCTTCCTTTGTGATTTGATGATTTTCTGTACTGGTATGCTTTAATTACTTCCTCTTTAACCTTTGTGTAACTACTTTTGTGTCTTGCTTTATAGTTGCTATGTAGCTTATATAAAACAGCTTATAGTCATACCACTCTATTTTTTTAAAGATTTTGAAGGATTTTATATGAATTGTAGAGCTTAAAGTGCTTAAGAGAAGGAAAGAGGAAAGAGGAAAGAATGCAGAGAGCTCTTGCCCATGAAAAGTCAGAAGCAGTGTTCCAGGGTATGGGAAAGCCATCTAGAGTCCTAGGTTAGGGCCTTTTCTGTGAGTCTCTTGGATGGGCAGCTGAACTACTTAGTTCAGTACTCTGAAGCCAGGTGTCTGATTCTTGGGAAAGGAATAATTCCTTTACATTCCTTTCTCTCTCAGAAAAGGAAGCAATAAGTATAGAGGCACATAGTTACCTACTCTGGTGAGATTTTAGGAGATAAGGAAAAAGTCAGATTCTCCCTTACAAACCCGAGGACACTTCCTTCATTTAGCCAAGAGAAACCCATTCACTTTAGGGTTCTGTTAATCTTAAATATCTTCATTTCTCCCCTGAAGAAGTAACCCTCTCTTTAGGGAATTGGGGTGACAACTGATCTGGCTTCTTTGAGCTGAGTGTGGTCATTGGGACACCTCTGCAGTCAGTGGGTCTATCTAAGGGACCCTGAAAGTTATGCCAGTCTATTTTGAGCTAAAATTAATTTCACTTTGGTTGCATATAAAAGCTCTACTTTTTACATTCACTACATATATTTTATGAATTTATGTTAATTTGCATATTTTTATATTTTATATCTACTAACAAGTTAACAAAGCTTTAGATATTTTATTATATTTTAAAAAATATTCCATTTATTTATTTACTTGAGAGAGAGAAAGAGGGAGGGAGAAAACAAGAGAGAGAGAGAAAGAATGGGCGTGGCAGGGCCTTCAGCCACTGTAAACAAATTCCAGACACATGTGCCACCTGTGCTTCTGGGTTATGTGGTCCCTGGGGAATTGAACCTGGGTCCTTTGGCTTCACAGGCAAACACCTTAACTGCTAAGCCATTCCCCAGTCCAAGATATTTTAATACTATATACTATAATCTTTATATTAGATTCCCACATGATCTATAACCACCACCTCAGCATTATTCTTTATTTATTTTTTATTTTATTATTTATTTTTATTTGAGATAAAGTGAAAGGGAGAGAGAGACAGAGAGACAGAGACAGAGAGAGAGAACGGGCATGTCAGGGCCTTTAGCCGCTGCAAACGAACTCCAGACATATGTACCACCTTGTGCATCTGGCTTACATCAGCATTGTTCTTAAATTGATTATATATTTTCTCCTTTGTTCCAGGAAGAAGAATTCTTTGTATCATTTCTTTTAAGGTAGGAAGAGTGGAGATTGACTCCCTCAGATGTGGTTTATATATGAGCATCATCTTTGTTTCTGTGTCATTTCTTTCTTTTTTATTAATTCGTTTTGTACTCAGTGAATACAGTCAAGTTGGTACCATTGTTAGGCTCATCCATGTCCTACCCACTCACCCTTGGCCCCTCCTTGATGAGGTATATGGATCATGCATTGTGGAGTTAGCCCACAGTTATGGATAGGAGAAATGTCTCTGCATATCATGACCCAATGTGTGGCTCTGACATTCTTTCTGCCCCCTCTTCTGCAAAATTTCCCTGAGCCATGTTGGGTTCATTTTTGGTCTGCCTCAGTGATGAAGTGTTGGGAGCCTCTGTGTCTCTGGAATCTGATTTGGTAGGAGTTGATTGTTCTCTGTGTCATTTCTGCTATGTTAGGTGAAGAATTCTTAGTTGGAAGATTTCCTGTCTCCTGACCAGCAAGATTTTTGCTGAGAAATCTGCTTTTAGACCAGTTATGTTCTTTTTGTATTGGATATGGTACCTTTCTATTGCTGTTTTCTTTGCCTTTGATATTTGACAATAATGTATCTTGGTGAACATTTCTCAGGTTAAATTTCATTGGATTCCTTTGGGCATGTGATACCTAACCTCTTATAGTTTGGGAAGTTTCCAGCTATCACTTTTTCTCTCTAATATTTAAGAAACTGTTATTATACTAAAATCAGCTTTTTTAAAAAAAAATCAGGTGCTAGAGATCTGTAGGGTTTATTTCACATTCACTCTTTTTCCTACAGTGACTGTATGATTTCAAGTGATCTAGCTCATTGATTACTTATTTTTTTCTACTAGATGATCCAATTTTTTAATTGTTTTGTTCCTGTGTTAATTTTCTGACACCAAATATTTTTTTTTTATCTTAAAGTTCACTGAACTCCTATAGAACAATCATGTTGAGTTCTTTTTGGCAATTCACAAATCTAATTATTTGAGGTAAGATCCTGGAAGTTTATTGACCTCTTTTTTTTAAAAATATTTTGTGTTTTATTTATTTATTTGCAAGCAGAGAGAAATAAAGTGAAGAGAAATAGAGAGAGAATGGGTGCACTGGTGCTTCCAGCTGCTGCAAATGAACTCCAGATGTCCAGGAGTTTGTACATCTGGCTTTACATAGGTACTGGGGAATTGAACTCAGGTTGTTAGGCTTTGCAGGCAAGCACCTTAACCACTAAGCAATCTCTCCAGCCCCTATTGACTTCTTTTGATGGTGTCATGCTTCCCTGATTACACATGATCACTGTAGCCTTGCAAAGGTAGTAGTACATTTGAAAATGCATACCTCTTCCAGTCTTCATTTATTTGCTTTCGTAGGGGAGGACCTTCATCCAAATGGGGCTAGGTGGTGAGGAGGCATGTTGAAGCTTGCTGTGACACCTTCTATAGTGGTGTGAGGTACCAAGAATAAAGATATGCAAGAACTCCAAGTATGGATTGGGTTGTGATGTCTCATCAGCTCAGACAGCAGGAGTCCACAACATAGTCAATTTCACACCTCTGGGCAACTGTTTATATTAGGGCTGCAGAGATCCTCAGTAGCACCTGTGAATCTGGTGACGCTAGGTAAGAATAGGCACTTGTGGATGCCAGTATAACATACTCATCTGTAGGGGCCAGTTATGGGCGCATAACACAACAGCAGTGGCCAACTGCAGGCATGTGCATGCCAGTGACTGATGGCAACATGGGCAGTGAGTAGGGACAACTGTGTGTGCAAATGTTGCATTGGGGGTTAGCAATGCACATATAGATGGTTTCAGGAGCCAGTGTGGGCTAGGACAGTGGTCAAGATAATTGTGTGTATATATATATATGGACAACTGGAGGTGTTTATGCCCATGCAGTGACCAGCTATGGGTAGAAGAACAGTGATGGGAGAAGGAGCTGGAGGCAGAGCCAACTACTTACCACATAGAACTTTAGCAGCCTGGCTGATAGCATGCACCATGCTGCTATCTGGGCCAGCCTGCACATTAGTAATAATCAGGTCTCTGGGCTGTAACACCCACAGAAGTAACAGCTATCTTTCATTGACTTTACCTGGCTTAGATTCTCCATCTTTGTTAGTAAAACCTTTGTCAGCCATCATGGGGCCTCATCTTGTCTAACTGGCAGAGTCAAGGCTCCGTCTGGGTGTCAGGAGTCGTAGAGCGTTTGTGGTCATTGGACACTACTGAGGGATACACAGCATGCATGGAGCAGGAGTCCTTATTACTACCAAGAACTGTTTGTCCTGGAACAGTTAGATATTTGTGCAGCCAGATATTTGCTGCTAGTCTCTGCCCTATGTTCACTCCTCCACACAAATCCATGTGTTTCTAGTCTAAAGGACAATACTTTTCCCCATCTAGATATCATCAAGAGACCTCTCTCCCTCATATATTCCTTTACAGTCTCCTTACTGAGTTTCATCTTCTTCTAAGAGCTATGAGCTTCAAAGAGCCCTAGCTTTTCTGAGTCACGGATATGCTACCTTATTTAGTCCACTTCAAATAGCAAAGGAAAAGGAAGAAATTGTTAGCTAATATTTTAATAAACAACTGTACCATATTCAGAACCCTGAGGCATGGAGTATTTGGAGGCAGAATGGTGGACCTTCAGACTGGGTTTGTTGTTGGGCTGTGGGAAAGGAGAGTTCTGGGAATATCTTCTACTGACTTGGAGACTCTGCTTCCTTAGATAAAAGGGCCTACATTTTGGTTGGAATCCTGACATTTCCAACTCAATTCTCCTTGTGCCTACTTCTTTCTCTACCTCTGTTGCAGTCAGCTTTGCATTGCTGGTAGAAATCACCCAACCAAGAGCAGCTTGTGGAAAAAGGAGGTTTACTTTGGCTTACAGCTTGAGGGGAAGCTCCATGATGGCATGGGGAAAATGATGGCATGAGCAGAGGGTGGACATCACCCCCTGGCCAGCATAAGGTGGACAATAGCAACAGGAGAGTGTGCCAAATGCTGGTATCGGGAAACTGGCTATAACACCCATAAACCCGACCCCAACAACACACTCCCTCCAGGAGGCATTAATTCCCAAATCTCCATCAACTGGGAACCTAGCATTCAGAACACCTAGGTTTATGGGGGACACCTGAATCAAACCACCACAACTTCAGAACACAAAGGCTGGTTCTCCCTTCATTTTATCTAGTCAACTTTTGCCCTGGATTGTGTCATCTTTGGTCTCTTATGGATACAGCATTACACCACCACGAATCTGGAATTTTCATCCCCTTTCTCTGTCCTTCTCAGCTTATTGACATACTATAGTCAATCCCATAGGAAACAGCACAATAAAAGCCCTTCCTCTCTTTACCTGCTATCTTTTGCCAGGTCCTTTCTAATTTCTTTATTCCAAATTTATTTATTTATTCCAAATTTCAATTTTCTTTATTTATTACACTGACTTTTCCCCTCCAGGACTAAGAGTGCCTAAGAAATAGCCTGAGCAGTTCTAGTCTTGCAGACAGATGGTTTCTGCTATTCACAGTACATTCTCCTTGAGAAACACACTGTAAGCCTTTCTAAGTCTCAAGGTCTTTACTTGTAAAATTATATCAGCAGGGACAAGCTTGAGCTATGATTTTCAAGAGTTAATAATGCACTGGTAAATTTTAACCACAGTCCATGAACATAATAGATAGTAAGAAGTGGGCATATTTGTTTTCTTCATGCCTGTTGCATCATTGACCTGAAAACCACTCTCCCCCTCTGATGTCTCTCCAGTTTTCCCAGAAAATTCCTGCTCTCTTGAAATACTCTGCTCTGAACTGGTACCTACTGCCACCAGCTTCCCTCCCCCATCCCCAGTCCAGGGAGCTCCTTCTGGCCTTTCATAAGTTGCCTTCTGTTTGCTTAATGCTTGTCCTCCCTTTCGACAATACTCCTTGGAGTCCCCTGGAGGACAGGAACAGCATTGCAACTCTCTTACCTGCATGGCCTTGCAGGACCTGTCTCAAATGCTTGGTAAACTTAAATTTATTTCACAACATTTTTAATGGTGCTTACTAAGTGCCAGGTATTATATAAATGTTAACTTATTGATTGTTATAAAACATTTATTATAGGTACTGTTATTTTCATTCTATAGATGAGGAAACTGAGACAGAGGTAGAGGAAGTTGTACAAGGCCACAGCATGACAAAATAGCAGAACTAAAAGTTGAATACAGCATGCACCCTTTATTCACATCTTGGCCCATTACTGTCTGTTCTGGTGCATTATTCTATGTCCTGCCAATTTGAAAGATTCGAATGAAGACTATGATGGGTATAGATGACTTTGTAAAATTGAATAAATCATGGTTTCCTTGATTTATGCTAACAGTTTTATATCAATGTACATTATGACAATGACTAAAATGAGAGGATTATCAGAATAATGACTTAGAGAAATGAGATGTTTTCTATTAAAATAAAAAAATTCCATGGCTGTAAGTTACTCAGGGTACAATTCTTCTCTGTTTCATCAAAAAAAAAACATGGAAAATAGTTTAACATATGTCACCTCTGGAGTGTGGTCCCACAGTCACTTTTCTGCAAGGATGAATTCTATGTGGAAGCAGCTGTTTAGAGCAGATGAGCTCCCTAAAATGGCCCTGGGGAGAAAAAAGCTAACAGACTGCTGCTGGACCTTTCTCCCAAAGGGGGAAAAAACCAAACAAAACAACAACAACAACAACAACAACAAAACCACTGATCATTTGGTCTTGATTGGCAGGTCAAGTAGCTATTTATTTATTTACTTATTTATTTATTTATGATCAGTTTCTGAAGCAAATCACCCATGATGATTACTCATTGACCACTAGCATTATGCCACAGCTCTTCAGGCAGGTCTGATGTGTGCTTCCATTTCCTCTTTTTCCTTCCTACTCTCTATTCTTCCACACTCTATTAACATTGGCTCCATTAACAGTCCCTCATGGAGAGCAGGAGCTGGAGCTGCGCCAGGGGCCACCTACGGGGTGATGCAACAGGGAGTATTCCTTAGTGTTTCTTTGGATTCACATTCTCTGGAGAGAATTCTAAGAAGTAGCACTGAGAAAAAGCACCAAGATGACTCTGGAGCACAAAGACTATGTACTGCTGAAGTGAGCCTTGGCCTTTTATGGTGTCACACAAAAGGTGAGGGTTTCAGAAATTAATTTGATCTTCCAATCAGAACTTCAGATTTTTTTTTCCCCCTCCAATTGTGATCAGTTAACTGATGTTTGTAACTGCACAGGGGATGGAGTTTGCATCAGAATAAAAAGAGCAAAATAAAAAGATTCTTAAATCTGTTTTGGCTCAGTTTGCATCAGTAATTTCAGTTCTTTCCCATGTGCCTGTAGGAAGGAAAAAGAGGAATGAATTTTCTGGCTGACCAACATTTGAATTGCTTGTGAATGATAAAAACAAGCCCCACAGAGCAATGGTTAAAGAGATAATATATTAGTCAGGGCTTTAGTCAACACCTGAGCAATGACAGCTGCCCTCCAGAATAATTTTTTCAAACTTTGCAATAGCTGCTTAATATATCATGGAGGCATTTATTCTTGAATCCTGCTAGGAGGTGCTGGTGCAGATGAAGCTGTCTCCTTTGACATCGGAACAGTTTTTCATGTCACTCATCACCTCACCAGCAAAACCGTGATTTGAAGATGCTGCCAGTGGCTAATCTGTTATCATCATATGATACCCTGCCCAGACAAATCACTAACTATAAACCAGAGGACTCCTGTCAAAGGTTTTTGGAGTCTAATCACTTATTTAAGGATGTATGAAAATTAGCATTACTGTCCAGTAGATATATTATGTGAAAAATTATGAGTCATCTGTGATAGCTAGAGTTCACACTCAATCTGTAGGGTAAAGATACAGTTCCAACAAGACTATACTCATTACAGATGCCAACTGCAAGTCCAAGAGCCCAGTGGTCATTTTTACCTCTAACCAGTTGACTGAAAATTTAGAGGAGGAAGCTTTCTACGATCTTTTTTGGTTAGGTAACTTTCTAGAACAATTTGCAGAATCATAGGATTATAGTTTTATTATAAAGGGCTTAATTCAGAACCAGACAAGAGTCATATAGGTTGGAGTCTGGGAGGGACTCAAATACTCCAAACCTTCTCCCCATGGAATCAGGGTATGTCACCCTCTTGGCACATGATTATGTTCTCCTATCAGGAAGATCACCTGAGCTTTAAGGCCCAGACTTTTTTTTTTTATGTGGTTATGTTTATCGAAGCACTGGACACACAAATGAAAACAATCTTCAGCTTTTGAATCCTTCAGTTACGTGGTTGATCTTTCTGGCATGCCGGTCATCTCCTTAGTTTGAACTCAGGTGTGGCTCAAGGGCCACCATAAATCACAAAGACACTTACTATTTGGGGAAATTCCACAGGTTTAGAACCTTTATCTGGGAATCTAGAACAAAGATCAGACAAATTATTATACAGTATCTTGATTTCTATCAGGTTGTATTTCAGATTTAAAGTCTTAGCTATTAAAAGACCTACATACAATGTAAGAGGAAGAAATGACTGAGTCCAAACCTCTCACTTGATAGATGAGGAAACTGAGGTACAGAGGTGAAGGGAGTCTGTAGGACATTTACTAGTGGGCAGTGGAGGTGGGACTAAGGTCAGAGTCAGGCTCAAGTTTTCTTATCTCAATATCTCAGATCAGGGATCAGGATAAAAGTCATATCTCACCAGACCTATATGTCTGCATGGGAAATAAGGATGGGAGGAACTACACATGAATGTGTGAAAACATGCACGAACTTGTACACACAAGCACATGCATGTCAAGGGACTCAGAATATCAGACCTCTGCCATTCAGCTTGCTTGTTTCAGGGCTGCTGGATGGTGAATGCAAGGGTCTTTAGGCCTCTGCTGGTGTAATTACTGAAACATGAAACTTGAGACATGTGCCAGCATTTCTTCTAGCTGAAGTTAAGCCTGTAATGAAAGAGAACTCCCAAGTCTGAGTCTAATTCTCAGCCAACTCATGAGAAAAATGACAAGAAAACAGTCTGACCTGTCATTGACTTTACTTCTCCATTTGTGTGAAAGGTAGGGAGGGGAGGACAATAGCTTCGACTTGGAGGTTGTTTGCATTCATGATTTTTATGACCTTAGCTTGTGGTGTGAATACTGTGCTGCCATTACTGCTCCCTGCTTTCCCTCCTATGAAACAACAGCTTCACTTGAAATTAGAGGAGGATTTGGGTAACACTGAGGAAAGGAAACAACTTAAAATGGATGATGTCCAGCTAGCTGATTTTATTTTCCTTGCTCATTTCTAAATCTTTCTGATCAAGGAGGAACATTTTTGAAGCAATTGTTCCCTGCTGCTAGGACTTGTTTTGAGAAAAGATGAGGCCTCTGCCTGACTTTTCGCTTTTAACAATGCCATGTGCTCTTGATCTTCAGCTGCCTCCTAAACCACTGTAGTTCTTTAATCTCCTGTCTGGAATTGACTCCTGGTCTTTACACCTAAAGCCCTTCAAACTGCACAGACTCAAACTGGACTCTTTGTCTTCTTCCTGTCTTCTCCATGTTTCCTCAACTTGCAAATGGCTCTGCAGACCACAAGGATAGCCAGTGCAGAAACACAGTCACTCTTGTGCATTGCTTTGCTCGCCTGGCCGGACTCCAGTTACCATCTCTGCTGAATGTTTGTGTCCCTTTAGTTCTGCTCTTCCACTTCACACAGACCTCACTTCTTGCCCCTCTTCTATGACCAGGCCCAGCTGGTCTTCTTATTTCTGACTCTGAGTCTCTTCTCCTCCATCATCTATCAGAGGATGCAAATTGTATGCACTCCGTTGTATTGAGCCAAGTGGCTTGCGTTCAGGAACAGTACCGAACAAATGCAATGTTTACAAGCTAGTTCTTCAGCTGATTACATTATTAAACAACAGAACAGTACCAGGCCTTCATTACAAATCTTCATGTCAATTAGTTATTTCCCCTAATTTAGAGAAGACTCAAAATAGTCCCATTCTGTGGTTTTGGCAGCTCATGAGCCTAGTTGGTAATGACAGGAACACATTTATTTATGAATATGGGTTCATTGCCTGATTACCTGATAAGTGGTAGGTACTTAAGTCTTCGTGGACTTGAATGGATGCAGGAATGCACTTCCTTATGTACTTGAGAACAAAAAAGGACCCCCAGAGGAAATCCAACAGAATCCTTTCATCTATGAATGGAGACACTATGGTTTTAAAAAAAAAAAAGGCAGCAAGTCACATTGTGAACCAGAGACTGTCTGGCTGGACTATTCAGATGCCTCTCACGTCCCCTGTTGGGTTTCCTGCTGTGACATCCCTGGTCTCTTTTTGTTGCTTAGAATTTTCTTCTGTCTGCACCAGACCTCACCTCACAGTCTGACGTCTTTGGCTTTCAGTGTAGAATGACTTGAATGACCTCTTTTCTTCATTTTCACTTCCTACCACAACCTCTTAACCAAAGGTCACCGCCTGCTTTCCTGCCTTAGTGCACAGGCTCTCAGCTGCTGTGGCTGTTTTAGCCTCTCATCCTGGGCCCTGGGCATTGTCCCTTGTCCTCTCTTTGTCCCATTTCTTTCTGCAACAGTCATCTTATTTATTCATGCACCTGTCTATGGTATGCGTCTTCAGTCACTCCCCACTCCCTCTAATTCTTTGTTTAAAGTAAAACTCAGAGCAGCAATGCTTCCAGATTTTGCTGTGCGTCCAACAAAATTCATTCCCCTGCTATACCTGTTCCTGCCTTTTAAAAACTGCTTTCTTAGTAATGAAAGACACATGGGGCAAGCTATTTTTTTTTCCTAGTGAGGGAAAAATAACCCTTAGTCTCAAAATCTTTTTGCCAACACTAAAGAGTTGGAGAAAATGTTTGTTTGTGTTATTTCCATCCTTTAAAATGTTATGTTTTACTAACTTGTACACACCTGGTGGCAAAGAGAGCAGGAGTGAAAGGTGTGCTTCTCCAGCTCAGGCAGAAGTACTCTCTCCTGCCCTGCCACGCTGAAAGGTCATCCTTCTGGCTCTGCAGCATCTGCTCATCTGTCCCCACGATATTGTACAGATGCCTAGAGAAGTCACAAATGCAGCCACAGTGATTTAGAAGCTTCAAGATAATAAAGTGTTTGGTATTTTGCTACAATCCCTGAGTGTGGTGTTAAGCTGGCACCTCCCTGCTGTAAAAGGTGAATCCGATCCTCTTTATAACGTGGAGATGGAGCTAGTTATCTTTTGGGTCAAGTCCACTTTTTTTGCTTATCTTCCCACTCTCCACTCTGTACATATCACACCTCAGCCTTCGCTGGCTGCTCATGTTCCACAGCAGTGTGACCTTCCAGGTCTCCTCATTGCTGCATTCCAGTGCTCCACCAAAGGGCTTCTCACTCATTTGTGCATTTCTTTCCTATTTAAAATAAAAATTATTCTCCAAAACAGAGTTCTAGCGTAGTGGTTCTAAAACCTATGACCTCAAGCACATGTCATGACCTGTCACAGGAAACTTGATTAGACTGAAAATGTCTCACCCTCTTCCCTGAGTCAGAAGCTTTGGAGTAGGCTGGGCAATCTGTAGTTAACAAGATCTCCGAGGGATTCTGAAACCATGAAGTCTGAGAGTCCAGGTTTAGGGTGGATTCCAAGACCTTCACATTTTGCAGTGAGGACCTCCGCAGCCCTTTTGTGGACATTGTTTCAGGTGATGTGGGCCCCGCATTGTGCCACAGTGATGATTTATCTTCATTCATTCCACAGAGGTTTATGGAGGAACGCATTAATTAATGAAAGGAACCATCGTGCACTTCAGAGAATTTCATTTCAGCCATGATTCTCCATGTATATAAGCTCTGAGGGAAAAGAGGGATGCAAAACACTATAATATAAAAATTGTTAATTAATGACAAATATCTGGAAAAGTCAAGCAGAGGGCAAGGATGTCTTATGGTTAGGGCCTGAGAATGGGAATGAACTTGAGTTGCTCAAAAGCTGCAAGTGACAAGACTGTAAGATTGAGAAAGAAATAGCTCAGATGTGAAAAGTTCACAGTGGGAGGATGGAGATATGACAAGAATAACGGCTGCCGTTTTGGAAGGCTGGTAGAGTAGTGGCTAAAAGCATGCTCACTTCAACGTTTGTGCCTGTCTTTTACTATGTTACTGCTATTCTCTCTACCTCATTTTCCTTGTCTAAAAAAGGAGAACAAAAACTTTTAAAGTTTTATTCAAATAAGCACACAATAGTAGACAAAAGCATTTGGAGCAGTTGCGTTGGCATACACAGTTAGGGTTCATATTAAGCAGGAATTAGTTTTTATTTTGCCATGTAGTATGGTTTTAGTGACATGCATAATTGAAAAGCTAGAAAGTGGGTACCTTGTTGTATTACTGTTCTTATGATATTTTACTCATGAAGGACCGACTTCAGAAAGCATTTAGATGATGGAGTTGTTTCATGCTGGCCCTTTTTATAAGGACACCAATCATATTAGTTCAGTGCCTACCAAAATGATCTCATTTTTATCTCATATACTACCAAGACTTAGTCTGGGAAGGCCTGTAGCATGTCCTCATTTGGTACGTGAGCTTGCTTTCCACTATTCCCAAGGTATGGGTTAGTAAGCCTAAATCAGAGTTCCTGGTAAGGTATTACACTTAAGGTCCAACCTTTCTGTGAACTGACAACATTCCAAGGGTGACTTTTGCATCATCCGCTGGCCTCTGGGTTGAATAAAATGAGAGCAATGAAATTGTGTCTGCTGGTAGCCACACATTCTTCTTAAGCACAGATCAAGTAACTTTTAAAAACATCTCCTATTTTACAATTTCTTATTCTTTTGAGTCATTCATACTTTCCTGTTAAAAGAAAAAGAAAACAATATACTGAACAGTTAGTACAATGGTTGAAACATATTATTTGTATTGAAACAATTGGAAATGTAGCTCAAAGAGAAGGGAATTCCCTGTATTTAATGCCTTGGGACAAAGGTATATGAACATAGCATGTGCTAGAATTCTCTGGACACAACCTCCAGAGTTTCTCTGTGGCCCAGCCATCTGCAAAGGAGAGATAAGGAACAAAGAAGGGTGAGGTATCCCCAGACAGTTATGACACATGCTGGTCTCAGGTTCAACCATAGAACTAGGCTCTGGGGAAATGGTTTGCATTTGGCAAGGTGAGTGAGGGCCCTGTTTGAATGTTGGGCCTATCAATGTACTGCACCAATTCAAGTAATACATGTTTAGGATAGAATCTGCAAGTCAGCCTGTCACCATGGAATGAGAAAAATCCAGGCTGCAGCTGAGACACTTGTAAGTTATTGGAAGGCCTGTCTGTTTTACAAACTTACTGGGTTAGCTCCTCCGACAAAATACCACAAAGGAAGTGTCTTAAGCAGTCAGTAGAAATGTTTCATCTCACAGCTCTGAAGACTGGAGTCAAAGTGTCAGCCTCTTGGCTCCTTCCTTCTGAAGTGAGAGTCTTATTCTATGGCTTATCCCTCACTTTAGGTAGTATACTCTCCACCTTTGCAGTTTTCTGGCCCCATGTACATCTTCACCTTCATATGGTTTTCTGGTTGTATCCCATTGGATATTTGCATACAAATATGGCCTTTTAAAATAAATAAAGACACTGACCATATTGGGCCTGCCATATGACCTCATTTTATTTTTCTAACCTCTATAAAGTTACCAACTCCAAATATGGTTGTATTTTGACTTACTGTCAATTAGGATATCAACATACGAGTTTTAAACTTACATGTAATAAAATCTACTCTAATTCCATCCTATACACTGTGCGCTGAAGAGAGCTAGAATACACTGTGGACCATAAGACAGGAGGACCGAGGGTGAAGGCTGGTTTGCCTCTCATTTTTGATGTGATCAGGATGCAGACTTGTGATTGCTATTCCTCCTATACAAAGATGGCTTGGTGCTGCTGTCTTAGGTTTCTTTCAGCTCTGTTCTTAACCTTTTCCTCTGATTACTCCTTTTCTAGGAAGTTTGATGTTGGTTCCTATTACCATATATTATTATACTTACTCTTTTAGCCTGTAATGATATGGATTGCTCCAGGGCAGGTCCAACAGAGAATTCCAAGTAGTCACCATTGTGTGTGTGTTGGGTGGGGGGAGAGCTGGTTTATTGATTCTTTTTTTTAAATGTATAATTTTGTTATTGATATCTTCTATCCTTACAGACAATAAACAATTATAATTCCCTCCCTTCCCACACTTTCCCCTTCACAATCCCACTCTCTATCATATCCCTCCCTCTCTCCATTAGTCTCTCTTTTATTTTGATGTGATCATCATTTTCTCCTATAATCAGGATCATGTGAAGGTATTGCTAGGCACTGCAAGGTCGTGGATATAGAGGCCAATTTATGTCTGGGCTGTTGCATTGTAAAAAGTCGTACTCTTCTTTTGGCTCTTACATTCTTTCTGTCACCTCTTCTGCAATGGACCCTGAGCCCTAGAGAGTATGATAGAGATGTCTCAGTGCTCCACACTCCTGTGTCACTTCTTCTCTGCACTGTTGTCTTTTTGGTCATCTCAGTGGTCACCACTATCTGAAAAGAAAAGCTTCTCTAACCAAAAGTGAGAGTAGCATTAATATATGAATATGGAGATTAAGTGTAGTACTTACTGGGCAGTTTGGTGAGCATAATATATGCAGTTAACCAGACAAGAGCAGGCTTTATACCCCTAAGGCTCATGACCTCCCCTGCCATAGGTTTTTGATTAGGTTTTCAGCCCCAGATATGTATTCCCTCCCATAGAGTGGGCCTCCAATCCAATTAGAGAGCAGTTGGTTTCCCTTAGAGCAGATATGCAACTATTGCACCCTTTCATTCATTTGACCTGGCTGGCCAAACTTGGGCTTCCAGTGTCCATTGTTTTTACTGCTGTTGACTTTGGTGTCCCATAGGATTGCATGCAGTACAGCTTTTGCCAGATTTCAGTTGGATAGTCTACAGGGAGAAAATTTTCAGCTCAGCCCCAACTTGATTTCTCAGTGACTTTGCTTTTTTTTTTTTTTACTTGAGTGTTGAGTGTGGTTTATATTTTTCCTGTTTCCTCATGTGTGTGCTTTGCCTTCTCAGCATGAAGGATTCCTTCAAGTATTTTCTGTAGAGTTGGCTTAATTGTCATAAATTCCTTTAGCCTGTTTTTGTTGTGGAATGTCCTTATTTCTCCTACAATTTGGATAAATAGCTTTTCAGGATAAAGAAAACTTGGTGGACAGTTGTTGTCTTTCAGAACTTACAATACAACATTCCAAGCCTTTCTGGCTTTTAAAGTTTGTGTTGAGTACTCTGCTGTAATCCTGATGGGCTTGCATTTATAGGTGACTTCTTTTTCCTCTCTAACTACTTTTAATATATTTTCCTTGGTTTGTGTGTTTAGTAGTTTCCTTATGATATGGTGAGGAGGTTGTTTCCAGGTTTTATCTGTTTGGTGTTCTGAAAACTTCTTGTGTCTGCATTGGCATTTCTTTCCCAATTTGGGGAAATTTTTCTTCACAGATTTTGTTGAAAGTGCCTACTATGCCTTTGGGTTGAAATTCTTCTCCTTCTACTATACCCTGAATTCTTATGTTTGATCTTTTCATAGTGTCCTGAATATCTTGAAATTCCCATTAATACCTTCCTATTAGCTTATCTCTCTCTTTGTTGGACTTTATTAGATCTGCCACCGGGTCTTCTAGTTTAAATATTCTGTTCTGTCCTTCAGCCATTCTACTGGTGAGACTTTCCACAGAGGTTTTTATTTGACTAACTGTGTTTATCAGTGCTAGAATTTCTGTCTGGTTTTTCTTTAGTATTTCTATTTCCTTATGCATGTCTTGTAATGACTTTATGTCATTAAGCTGGTTTCCTGTGTTCTCTTGGATTTCCTTCAGGGGTTTGTTTTCTTAATTCCTTCCTCTGTTTTCTTCTTTGATTATTTTTATTTCTTTGAGTATAGATAAAATAATTTTTTTTGAAATCTTTGCCAGGCATTTCATCTAAAACAGTCTCATTGGGGTCATTTCTGATGGATTTATAATTTTTGGTGAAGTTGTATTGTCTTGATTCTTTGTGTTTTTTTGTGTTTTATAATGTAGCAATTTTTGCATACTGAGTTGATTTGATGCTTGGGTTTTCTAATTATATGTGGTGGTCTTAGACTTAGAAATCCAACTTTATGTACCTTCAGAGTAGGAGTTTAAGGTGCCAAGTGTAGCTTTTGTACTCCAATACAACCACAGAAGCAATCCTAGGTGTTGAGTTTGCCTGCTATTTAAGTATTTTAGTGGGCTGGGTGGAGCAATTTACGGGAAAAATTCTAAAATTCACATTCAACTCATTCAATAAAAACCAGCACAGGGTATGCAAATGTGGGGATTGAAACAAACAGATGACTTTATAAAGTCAAAATTCCTAAGGGTGTGTGTTGCTCTATACCTTTAACCCTGTCTGCTGGGAGGTTGAGATTTCTGTTCTGAAATGGACTCCAGGTCAGCCTGGGTCTGAATCAGACCCTGTCCCCAATAATGACAGAAGAAAAAGACTGAGGGCCTATGAATCTGAATGCATCAAAGGCAATAATAGTCAACCCCTATACACAGCTTAATTGAAAATGGTAAAGCCAACTATGAATATGTAACCCATAACCTGCCCTGACATGGAAAGAGAGATTAGCACTTCCAGTGCAGGCCTATGTACCTGTCAGTCGGCTTCAAATCTCACTAATGCTGAGGTCCTGCCAGTGTTCTGATCAGCTGTGCTGGATGCCCTGCCGCTGGGGGCTGAATGCATTCTCTGGAGGTTCATGGTTCTGATGGTTGGAGGATGGGAGAGTGCAGGACGCCTGGAGTTGTACTGGCTCAGCTGATTCCCACCCGTATCCCTTTCAGCAGCTTTTTAGCTGATCTCTGCTGTCTCTCCTTCATGTTTGATGAGGCTGGAAAATGCCCCTTGTTTGGTTTTTGCTCCTGCAGCTGGGTAATGAGCTGGGTGGGCACGTGGCTCAGGGCTGCACGTGCACTGTGACATTTGGGTCAGTTTCATCCTTTCTGGTAGATCTTGGTCTCTCCTACTTCTTCACTGTGGCTGATAAAAACCTATACACCCTCACTTTTCAAAAGGAAAGTGTACTTTGCTGTGGTTTTGCTTAAATCCCTCTATAGGCTGGCAGCCATCTTACCCGGAAGTCCCTGATTTATTGATCCTATTGAGCTGTCAAGAGTACTGCTGTGGCCCTCTGGTTGAGTGGGTTCGATGGGTTCCCAGAAGGGTCTTCACTCATCATTCCATCCTCCATACTGAGAGGCCTTGCTAGAAGCACAGTTGTTCTAGTTTGACTTGACTCAGATGAGCCTACATGAAACCAACCACCTGGTGGACCTTATTAAATCTCCACAATCAGTGAGACCCACATTGTGGTCACTGATATACTTAGTTGCTTTTGAAGGTCTTGTGAAATAGGCCTGGAAAAATTGACCTGTATACATTGTAGGGTTTTATGATTGAGGTTTTTCTTTGTTTGCTTTTGCATTTACTTATTTATTATATCTTTATTATTTTTGCAGTGCTGAGGATCAAGCCCATAGTTTATACATGGTAAGAGAGCAGTCTACTGCTGAGCTATACACCTTGCATCTATAGTTGTATTTGATTCTTAATCTGTTTTTTAAATATGTTTTACTTATTTATGTGTGTGTGTGTGTGTGTGTATGGGTGTGTGTGTGTGTGTGTGTACTTTTTTTGGTCTGACTTTATGTGGTCACTGGGGAATTGAACCTAGGCAAGTAGACTTTGCATCCAAGTGCCTTTAACCATTAAGCCATCTCCTAGTCCCCTTAACCTGGTTTTAAAATCTTGTTGCTTGTTTTTGCAATATCCACTTTCTGAAAGAATGGACTTCATGGACTTCATTATAGCATTAAAAATTTACTTTCATTATAGCATTTGTATACACATGTGTCATATACATTGATCATAGTCACCCTCCAGCTGTTTTTAAATGTTTCCCAAACTTAATTAAACTTTGATTTATTTTCATCAATCTCTTGTAATCTCACTGTTTATATGTCTTGGGAAACTCATTGTACTCTGCATATTACCTTCTCACTTATAAAATAGTTTCGCATACCTCAATTTTGTCCCTTTCTTAGGTGGTAGAATTAGATGAGACAAAATGCCAGATAATGGACATAGGACATTATGAATAAAGAGTCCAACAGTTTATTTTATGCCTTTTACTTTGGGGGTGATGATTTATAGTATTCCTGTAGTCTCAATTTTTTTAAATAATTACATAATAATACTAAAAAATAATTAATATGAGCCATTTCTGCTTTGATTATTCATGTTACTACGTAGATGTCTTGAATACTGGATTTTTAAATATTCTCACTTAAAAACTTTAAAAGGTATTTTACTTTATTGATTTACGAGTGAGAGAGAGAGAGGGAGGAAGAGATATTGGTCATGCCAGGGTCTCTAGCCACTGAAAATGAATTCCAGATGCATGCAGCACCTAGTGCATCTGGCTTTACAAGGGTACTGGGAAATCAAACCTGGGTCCTTAGGCTTTTGTGGGCAAATGCCTTTTGTGCCTTAACTGCTGAACAATCTCTACAGCCGTTAAAAACCTTTTTTTAAAGAGCCAAGTGTGGTGGTATAGGCCTGTAATCCCAGCACTCAGAAAACTGAGAACAACCTAGACTAAGGGCTGACTGGGCTATACAGTGAGACCCTATATCTTTAAGAAATTGTCTTAAAGAAAAAGTTTGAAAGTATAACTTTAATATGAGGTAGAAAACTAATATATTTTTAACAAAACAGAATTACCACCTTAATATGAGCTTTCTGCTCATGCCCACACATGTAATCCAAGTGATGACCACTGTGTGCAGGTGGGCCCCTGCTGCTTCTTGCAGTAGGAGGAAAGGCCACTGCTCAGTTTCAGCTGCTCTTTCCCTACCACATATGCTGCCCCATGACTGCTTACAGGGTAATACCTGTTTACACAAGACTGTCTTTCTTTTCTTCTCTGAAAGACAAATACTCAGGGCTTTTCCATCTTCAGGACAAAAGGACTGATTACACTGATGGACAGATGGTGATACAATGAATGAAAACATGGGGAGATTGCACAGCTTAAAGAAGGACATTGTTACAAAGGCCTTGTTCTGTACTTCTCAGCATCCTTACCATGACAGTAACTGGAAACTCCAGTAGACACCGTCCTCTGCATTTATTCCCGAGGCTAAGACATTCCAGAGCTGTCTTACTTGTTAGAATTTATTTTGTCCTTTGGGGAAAGGTATGTCTCCACCAAATCTTGTCCTTTTCTGAGGATGAACAGTAGGTTATATCCTTTTCTTCCCTTGAGTGAGCAGTTGTATCACCGAGGATCTTCAGATTGAAGAATATTCTTTAGATGGGGATTTTTATTATTACATTATCATTAAAATGTTTAGTAGTGAAAATCAAATAAAGAACCACAGTCTCTACTCTGCCTAGCCCCCTTGTACAATTGAAGAAAACAAGTGCTCAGAGACTAGTCATTGTTTTTTAGTTACAGAATAATGGCCTCTTACTAGGTCTCCAGGCTCAAGATTTAATTCTTAGCTTATTTTGTTTTTATACAGTGTAGAGGACATAATAAAGGTTCACCCGCATATGATGACATTATCTGAACAAATGGCATAGTTTCTATACGCAAGAGCTGAGACTGGGTGGCTTGCCTTTCACATCCATGGACTATAGTGGCACACTTTGGTATCAGCACTTTTAAAAAACATTTTATTCACAAATTCCATAATTATAGACAATAAATCATGATAATTCCCTCACCACCCCACTTTTTTTCTTATAAATCCATCCTCCATGATATTTCCCCCCTCTCAATTAGTCTCTCCTTTATTTTGATGTCATCATCTTTTCCTCCTATTATGAACATCCTGTGCAGATGGTTCAAGGCACTGTGTGGTCATGTATATCTATGCCATTTTGTGTCCGAAAGCTCTCACCCTTCTGTTGGCTCTTACAGCACTTTTAACATTCATGGTGTCATGATGAATTTCAAAACAACTGACTGAACTCTATGGCATGTGACATTTTGTTACAGACCACAGAATAGATTGTTCTTGGGATCAAATGACAGGGTTTGAAATATCCTGGATATATATGAGTGTGAACCCCTGGGGCTGCAAAGGCAGATGTAGTGAACTGGAACTAGAGTCTAGCACTGGAAGATGTGCAGAGGTCTTTGGATATAGTTTTCATGAATGTTGGTGGTATACTGTAATACTTAATCTATTTCAGAGTAATAGTGTTCTTTTTTTTTTTTTTTTTTTGTGAACACCAAACTACAGGTCTGATTGTGATTGCTCCCACTCTAAGGTACTTATGGCAGCCTGCTGGTATCAACCTGTATCCACCTGTATAGATTACAAATTACTGAACAGAGCAACCACAAGATCAGGAGACTCAGAGATGTGAATTATAAGGATTTGCTCATATCATGGGTGAAACTACCTTCTGATACTCAATACTCTATCAAGGCCCCTTTCAAACACCACCTTCTCCCAGTGAGAACCTTTCAACTCAGTGATCACTATTGCCTCTCAGCCGCTCACTCTCTTTGTCTTCTCTCACATGTGCCTCTTACTGTCTTTCCTACCATGCTCTTGTGCATGCTTGACTTTCTATCTCCCAGTATGCCATGCACAAAAATCTAGCACACAGTAGTGATTCAAGAAACCTGAGACAACGTGAGAGATCCCAGTAGTACAAGGACAGTTCTTTACTTCTATTAGAACACTTTCAACCCTTATCCTTAGTGACAAAGGTGCCACAGTGCCTTTGTACCTGGACTGAATATTTCTGTAGCCTTAGTAACTCCTTCACAGCAGAGAAACTCAGCAGCTGAAACATTTATGGGAATTTCAACAAACTGGTTAATAAAGGGAACAAAAATAAACCCACACAGTTTTTTCCTCCTATGCTTTTTTTTTTTTTTTTAATCCTTTGAAGACGCTTGTTTCTGTTATCATTTCCACAGTTTGGTAAATAACTATGCCTTCTCACTAATCCAACCCCCTTGAGCTTGCGGTGGTAAAATGTGATGATTAGTCATGGGAAAAAGCTGCATGCATCCTTCCAAGCCACTTGGCAATATGTGAGCAGTAATCTGAGGTAAATAGAGATGAATAAATAGGTTATCAACTTAAAACAACAATTTTAACATTTGTTTGTTTGTTTGTTTTGTTTTGTTTTTTTGAGGTAGGGTCTCACTCTAGCCCAGGCTGACCTGGAATTCACTATGGAGTCTCAGGGTGGCCTCAAACTCATGGCGATCATCCTACCTCTGCCTCCCGAGTGCTGGGATTAAAGGCATGTGCCACCATGCCTGGCAATATTTTTTTATTGACAAAATTCTCAAATTTTCTTGTATGAAACTTCAGAAATAGAAAGAACATTCTGATACTATAATGACATTTATTTTTGGCAGGTGAACCTCATTTTTAGTACATTTATAAAAACTGGTAAGACTGTCCTCAGAGCATTTAATCCTGGAGGTATACATTGAATGAGCTATCTCTCCTTTGTCCCCTCTTACTCCATCTGGACATTTTTCATGACTATGTGGCTCTGTGTATCACAGAAAACCTCTATATCACTTTCTTCTGTTAGTATCTTGCTACAATTTATTCTTAGAAGACAATAGAAATCATAAGAACCAATTATGGCTTGGCTATATACTTTCTATAATGTTGAATAAACCCGATTCTCACCCTGAGTCTCAGTTTTGTTGTTCACTGATGAAATAAAGGAACTTATCCTCTGCGTCCCTCGCTCTGGTGAACTATAGGCTTACTAGTTGTCTTTCATTTGTCTCTTTTATACTGAAAACTTACTTATTCCTTTAAAGTTGACATCATGTGATTTCAGCAGCGAAGAGACAGGCCTGGTGGCCTTTATATTTATCAACTGATGCTAGATTGTTTTTTAAATTGGGTTTGCGTGTTGCTGTTCACCGAGAAGCACAGGATACTTGCCACCCGCCTCTGCTCCCCAACAGCCTTCCGCTTCTCACCTGACAAGGGGTGGATTTCCAGTTCAAAGGTCTTTTGCCCAGGCACCAACTCATGTGATTTTTATAAAAAGTGGGTTTTCATGGAGAAGGCTATTTTATGTCCAGTTTGCTTTGGAGAAAGGTCTGAAGCCCATGGACTGGCCCAACGGCAGACAGCTAGGAAGTGGCAAAGGGCATTTCCACCTACCTGGACAGCGCTTCTTCCCACGTATTAGATTATTTATTTATTTTTTGAGGCAGGTAGGGTTTTGCTCTAGCCTCGGCTAGCTTGGAATTCACTCTGTAGTTCCAGACTGACCTTGAACTCACAGTGATCCTCCCACCTGTGCCACCATGCCTGGATAAGTTAACTTTTGAATGCTCAGAAAACCCAACCAACTGAAGGAATTTTGTATTGAAGTCACCATTACTATTTTGCCTTCTTTGTTTGAAAGTAATTTCTTTGAATGCTGTTTTCCTAATTCAGAAGCAATAGCAAATGAATACAACCTCAAAACAGTTTCCTCTTACTTCACCTGGCTTTCTGACTTCTACTTTTGCCTCATGTAATAAATCTTCTATTTTACCACTAGAGAGATTTTTTTTTTTTCTAAAGCACAGATAGAATTCTATCATTCTTAATGGTTTCCTACTGTCTTTCTGGAATATCTGAAGGATCATCTAAATTCCCTTACTTATTTCATAAAATCTGGTTTTTGTCTTCACTAATAGCTTCCTCACTTTCAATTACTTTTTCATAATGTTCTTTACAATGATGATATTACAGTTTCTGGGCTGGAATGGAGATGAAACAGAAGTCAGGTAGACCTAGGTAATGGCTTGTTTTGAGATAAACATTACAGTCTAGAGGAGCCAAATGTGGTGAGTTGTCACTGTTCAGCTCAATTTGTCCTCCCACTCATGCATTCTTCTACCTGAATAACACTGACTCAGGACTCTGTCTCCACTTCATCTATGAAGCCCTTGTTTGAGTCTCAAGAGGAGTCAAAGTATACAATCATTTTGGCTGACATTGTGCTTGTATATAACTACAGAATAACACACATAATGCTCTTTCACCATTCTCATTTATGTATGTGGTTAGAATCCTCGAAGGTGTGGCAGTCAATAAATGTTTGTTTAGTGTTTTAATAATTTCGGAGTCATAGTGCTATTCAACCAACAAACCTTTTCTCAGAAACACACATCCATTTATTGTACTTATATAATTTTCAGAAAAATTTACCTGCCTATAAATATATCACAATGGACACATATTTACCATGTTATGACTGTTTGTTGTAAATCACTACTTATATCACCATAATTATAATGAAATATTTTTGTTGCTAAAAATTGTCCATATATTACTAGCTTTTATACTTTTGGTCTCAGGAGATCTTCATACTTCAACATTATTGAGCATTTCAATGATTATGTGTCCATGTGTATTGTATCTAGTAATATTTACCTTAACAAAAATTAAAACTGAGCAAGTTAACAAGTCATTAATTCATTTGAACTTAAGAATCATGTTAATGCATTTTATTTAAAGAATAATGTATCTTGTTAACATGACTACATTTTTGAAGACAAGAGTATATATATGAAGAATAGCATTGTTTTATGTTTTTACAAATCTCTTTTGATGTCTAGCTTAGTAGAAGACAGCTGGAGTCACATACCTGCTTCCACATTCAATCTGTGATATGTATTCCTTTGGAGAAAGTCTATTATGTAATAAGCCTCATACAGACGTAAAGTCAGAAGATGGAGGGATGGAGCCATGTATGGTGGTGCAGACCTTTAAGACCAGTATTTGGGAGTCAGAGACAGGAGGATTACTGTGAGTTCAAGGTTATCCTAAGACTACATAGTGAATTCCAAGTTAGTGTGGGCTAGCACGAGACCCTGTCTTGAAAAAAAAAAGCCTCCAAAACAAGGAGATGGAGGAATATGTCAATACTCTTTTCAAATAACATTCTTCATTAGTACTATATCAAAACTCAACAATGGTAGTTTCTCAAAGGAGTGTGTGATTCACAGTAAGAATTCAATGTCTGCTGGGCATGGTGGCGCACGCCTTTAATCCCAGCACTGGGGAGGCAGTAGGAGGATCACAGTGAGTTTGAGGCCACCCTGAAACTTCAGAGTGAATTTCAGGTCAGCCTGTGCTAGAGTGAGACCCTACCTCGAAAAGAAAAAAAGAACTCAATGCCTATTCAATGAATGAATGATACTTTGTAACTTTATGAGTTATGTCCTATGAAACATACATAGTTTTCTGCTTCACATAATGATTTGCTTCTATCTACCCATTATCTATCTATCTATCTATCTATCTATCTATCTATCTATCTATCTATCATCTAGCTATCTGTCTATCATCTATCTTATGTATCGTCATTGCTGGGACAAAGCAGCTGACCAAAAGCAGCTGATAGGCAGAAAGGGGGATTTCAGGCTTACAGTTTAAAGAAGCAGCTTCATCGCTGTGGAGGCAGCTGGCTCACAGCATCCTAGATCCATGGCAGGGAACGAATAACCAGCACTCAAGCTGGCTCTGAAGACACAGTAGGTTAGACTCAAGAGCCACCTCCAGTGACACACTTCCTCCAGCAGGGTTCTACCTACTATAGATTAAGTAGGAAGCTTAATCAAAAATACCTGAGGCTATGGAGTACATTTATATGCAAAGTACCACACTACCTATCTCCTACTGATTTGTTTATGCTCAAACTATTATATTCTCCTTTTACTTCCAATCTACTATTGCAGTGACAACCATATTGTTGACACACTCTGCATACTTACTATTTCATTGACTATTGGGAGATATGATAGTATCACTGAGATTGAAGAAGGTTGATTCTTGAGCCTTCTGCTAGGTCTTACATACTAGACCACAGAGCAATTGTAATGATCCTGTTATCTTAGATGATTCCCTTTCTCTTCCTCAGTTTTTTTTTTTTTTTTTTCAGGTATAAACAAGGCTTTGACCTCTAAGGCAGCAAGATTTTAGCTCTAAAAGTTTCTCTTCCTACTCACAACCACAATCCTACGTCTAAACCTCGTGGCTTGTCATAAAAATGAGTGAGCCTCATGTTTAATCATGACATTCATTTATAATATGTGCTTTAGATTGAGCTTCCAGCTACAGAATGTGTTTTAAAATTTCTGGAAAGGTTTATAAACCTTTCTTGAACGATCTAGGCTTTGAACTCCCACCTATATTTCTAGTGATATGAAAGTGAAAACAAAGATGATAAACCTTTTGCTGCTTCCTAGAGAAAGCTCATAAAGTGAAAATAACTTCGTACATTAAGCACAGTTAAATAAAACGAAATGAAAAACATATGAATATCTGACTTACAATTGACCATGGAATAGAAAGGTGTTCAGAGGGCTAGGGATACAGCTCACCAGGCACAGCTCTTGCCCAGCATCCTGTGTTTGGCACCAGCATCCAAACAAATCAAAGGCATTTAAATGACTGACAATAAGGTTTTTGTTTTCAGTAGAATCACTTCATTATTAATAAGTGGAAAACTAATATTTGTTATTAGTTTATTTCCAAAAATCTTTATCTCTTCCATTTTACAATTGACCATATTGGTTTGGTCTTGGCTGCATAAGACCTAAAGACAACTTCCTACAGTTATTAAAATTTGATGAAAAAATTCAGTCAAAATAGAGAAACAAGCAAAACCCAACCACGGGCTTTGATGATTCATTCATTTTCATGATTACTGATCATGTCTTTTTAATGAAATTTCTTCTTCTGTAACTAATTGGATTGAATGCCCTGAACCAACAATTGTTTTCCAAGTACTGGTCATAGTGGTTTTAGACCTGAGACACAGTACAAATCTTTATTGTTTTCAGGATTCTAGTCTCCTAGAATGAGTTAGCAATCTGATCTCTCATTTTGGTGCATCTGTGGTTCAGCCTTCATTTTCTTCTCTTATCTTATAATTGTTCTATGAAGGATATTGATTTTTCATATGCACTGTTCAGCGTTGAAAAGCTGTATATTTAATTTTCTTCTCCTATCCTATTCCAGTGCTAGGACACAGTGTGCATTCAGTAACCATTTTGAAACTACTGACATTTCAGTGAAAAGCTCAAAGTTTTAATACAGAAATCATATTTTTGATTGTATTTGTATTAAACTATGGACCTGATTTTGCTGGATTAGTTAGGATTAACACACTGAAAAAAAAAAAAAAACCTGTTGAATTTGTAGTGTTTTTGGATAATTTCTTTTGCTACTCTGTGCTTGCTTTTCTGAGTTTTCTAATTTCATACTGGGTAAATCTTACTTAATTATAAAAATAACTAAATGTCAGTAAATTTAAGAAATGAGACATCATTTAAATTTGTACTAGACTATTTATTTCTCGTAGAAAATAATAAAAAGAAAGCTAAGCCAAGTCATTTTTAAAAATCCTTTTTGAATAAATTAAAGAAGGAATGCTGGCTGCAGTTGTAGAGTTCTGATCTAAGCCTTACGCTCAGAAGGGATGTGTGGTCACAAAAATGGTGAGGAGTTGCCTCTGACTTCTTGGTATGTATATAGTTTGCATAAAATGAGTGTATTCAATTGTTACTGCTTATCAAATATAATGCTCATTTTATTGGATTATAGTATTATTTTATCTTATCATAAAGATTCCTTTTCATATCTCATAATGGCCTTATTTGGCTGGCATAAAAGGAAATGTTAAGATTTGCTACAATAATATTATGCTAGCTTCAAAGTTCCAGTGATACTTTCTCTTCCTATGTATTTTGAGAAAAGTTGGGCACTTTTAGTTCTCACACCCATAGACCCAAAATCAGCTTTCTTGTTCATTATTAATAGGAGTCTGAGCAGCTATTGTGGCTTCCCTGGCCCTCAGGGGTTTCGTAGGCTCTTATTACCTACTATTCAATCTCATGGGATTATAAAACACAGGAGAAAATGCTAGACTAATTTCAAAGTGTAGAGCAAATGGATGTTGTCACAAACATTATAGGACCTGTATGGGTGGCAAAAGTAAAATCCTTGGAAACATGCTGGAAGATTTTAATTTCTTTGGCATTTCTTTTACTAAAAATGCATATTGATTGCAGCTGTTAGGAAACTATTTTGAGATATTCTGAGAGTGAGGGAGAATAATGTTGAATCGGCATCAAATCCTACTTAATATTAGGCAGTTGGGTTTGTCTTCATGTTTAATGATCATGTAGCTCTGAAGTTGCTTCAGTGGACTGAGAATCCACTGACTTAAAAACATTGTGAATGACTACAAGGCTACCCTCAGGAAGAGGATCTGGAAGGGGAAGTGAGATTAGATGCCACATCTGCTGAAGGCGCTCATCTGTCTCAGGCTATGTGAGCTTCAAAGGTGGCCATCTCTGTGGTATGTGGAAAGCCAGAGGGCATTTCGCCTACTGACAAGTGTCAGGCCTCATTCCCTGAGCCCCTATTATGTGACACACTTTGTAATAGGTCTTAGGTAAAGGCTGAACATGTGACATTCAGAACAAGTCTGTGAGGTGAACATTATTGTTCTATTAACGTATTCGGAAATCAGATATTCAAAGTGATTATGTGATATTCCTTATGTTATGTTAAGTTCTTCCAATTATAGATTCAATACTCCTTACATTTTCAAGGTCCTTCCTCCTGCCTCCCCACCCCAGCTGTTAAAAATTTTATTAACAATTCTGAATTTGCCAAGATCTTCACATAAATCATCTCACCTGGTGGCTACTTTCTCTGGCCCCACCCTTCCAAAGGCAGACCTGTGGTGGCTTCTTCCTAAGTTCTGGTGGGTGCCAAAAAAGAACATGTCATGAGGGCCAAAAGGCTGCTCTTATTTCCTTTACCAATGAGCTTTCTCACCTCCAGCTCTGAAAGAGAAGAAGACACCTCTAGAGTAGTTAGAGGGTAGAAGAATCCTGAAGACAACTCAGCCTTCTTAAGAACCAAAAATGTGCTTACTGGTGCATTTGTTGGGACTTTTATTTAATTCAAAGCTGTAATTTTTGATCCATTTCTTCAGATGGTAACGAAAATCCTGACTTCAAAATGTGATAAGGGGAAACATTGGTAGAAAATACTTACCATGCCAGTTTGATCCTAATCTATAATAAAAATGAAACAAAGAGATGGAAAAGTGTTTAAAGCTTGAATTGGTTGAGGAAGTCTCAGGTTTAGACCTGGAATCTTTATACAACTAGAGGGAAAGCCTGGGTACAATAGATACTCATCTTTGTCAGCATGTAAGTCACTGTACACCTAAGTCAGAAAACATCTATGGCAACTGCCACAGAAAACAAATGTACTAGAAACTCAACTACAACCTAGGTAATGGATAAGATCATCTTAGAAGATGAATTTATATGGCTACTACAGTTATTGAAAGCTATTAATTTGAATTTTGGAGTGATTCAAATTCATGAAAATGAACTTCAAATGAAAATGAACAACAGAGATAAGCTAACAAGGGTTGGGGAAATGCACAGTCTAATCAGAATAACTTGTGTTAAATAAGACAAAGACATCACTGCTGGAGGTGAAGGCAGCATAACTTTTTTTTTTTTCTTTTTTGTTTTTTTTTTGATTTTTCGAGGTAGGGTCTCACTGTGGCTCAGGCTGACCTGGAATTCACTATGTAGTCTCAGGGTGACCTCGAACTCTCGGAGATCCTTCTACCTCTGCCTCCCCAGTGCTGGGATTAAAGGTGTGCGCCACCACAGCTGGCTGACTTTTTGATGTTATTAAAAAATAGTTGTAATTCTCTTTTTGAGATCAGTTGCTGCTGCTCCAGAGAGGACGACCTTGAGGCTCTTTTCTTTCTCTGATCTTTCTTTCCTCCCTTCTTTTCTCCTGGACATACCCTGGTAAATGTAGGTCATGGGAGGAAGAAAAGCCCAAGCCAGACTAGTTTGATGTCCTAGGAGACTAGTGAAAGGGATTTTTTCATCAGGGAGTGAGGTGTGTTGGGAGAGGGGAGGAGAAATTTTATGAAGTAGCACTTTTTCTCAAGTTTGCATTGCTTGCTCATATTTAGGCAGTAAGGGGTAAAGATGTGGTGTGAACTGGATCTGGACCTGAATGCCAAGGACTCGAACCACCAGCTCTGGCTATCATTTCTTTTGGTTGAATACTGACATTTCAGTCTTCTTTTCTGGTTGATGACCTATGTGGCATTCTCAGACTCCAGTCAGTCGTGAGCCTGGGAAGTCATTGCTTTATTTGCTTGGGTGTTCCTTCTGTTCCACTAGTTTAGGCTTATTCTTATTCTTAGGGGGCAAGAACTATTTGTAAATGCAGATCTATAATCACTGCTGATTTTCTATCTACTCTTTCATACTTATTCATCTTTTCTGATTATTGGGAAAATTCTTTCTTTATGTCAATGACTTAACTTTTCCACAGTGCCAGCTTTGTTCTTTTGGTTATTTGTGTGGTAATATATTGGCTATTGTTACCTTGTTATTCTCAGCTAGGTCCCTTAATAATTTCAAAATGCATATCTGTAGATAATGTTTTTTAATCTGATTATTCATTTAATTCCTTAACAAGTCCATGATTTCCTATATTTACTTGACAGCACAAAGCAAACATCCCCAAGTTTTTTCATGTTAGATCTTCTTTTTAAAAATTACCATAATTAGCCGGGCATTGTGGCGCATGCCTTTAATCCCAGCACTTGGGAAGCAGAGGTAGGAGGATCGCCTTGAGTTAGAGGCCACCCTGAGACTCCATAGTGAATTCCAGGTCAGCCTGGGGAGTGAGACCCTACCTCAAAAAAACAAAACAAAACAAAAAAAACATTACCATAATGAGAGCCAGGCGTGGTGGTGCACACCTTTAATCCCAGCACTCGGGAGTCAGAAGTAGGAGGATTGCCATGAGTTCAAGGCCACCCTGAGACTACATAGTGAATTCCAGGTCAGCCTGAGCTAGTGTGAACCCCTACCTCGAAAAAAACAAAACAAAACAAAACAAAAAAACATAATTAGGGCTGGAGAGATTGCTTAGTGGTTAAGGCACTTGCATGCAAAGCCCAAGGACCTAAGTTCTTTTCCCCAGGACCTATGTAAACCAGATGCATGTGGTGGCACATTCATCTGGCATTCCTTTGCAGTAGCTGGAGGCCCTGATATACCCATTCTCTCTATTTGCCTCTCTTTCTGTCTCTCTCTCTCCAGTAAATAAATAAGTAAAACATTTTTTAAAAAAAACTGTAATTAACACACTGGCCAAGACTCAGGTAACATTGTGGAAGAGGGGGCAGAAAGACATAGCAAAGGAAGGAGTACTCTGTGACATTGTCCCCCCACCCCAGAGACTGATGGATGCATTCATAACACTATGATGAATACCAATATTTCCAGTGAGGAAGACCCACAGTGGGATGGGGCTGGCAAAGAGAGGATATAAGAGGACAACATAAGGGGAATGCGACTAACACATGATCTTTTCATAAAGCTCATAATTAATTAACAATAATGTTCTTCTGAACTTGGAGAGCAAATTTCCCTTATCTAGTTTTGTAGCATGGGTCTCACTTATCCTACCCCATCCCCTATACATTTTTTGAATCACTATAGTTTTTCAAAAGCCAGACTTCTGTGTTTTTTTCTCATTCATCTATAATTTTCATGTGAGTGCAACTGTTTTGTGCCAAATTCTCCACTAATGTTTAGGCAGCCAATTAATCCATCCTTTGACTAAATATGGAAGTATCCTCTGCTGCCAACATCTAGTGCTTTCATTATGAAAAAGACAAGTTTCCTTTGTTTACTTAAGATAATTTTTAGTTCTTTTTTTTTTCCAGAAAGCAGAGCATACCTTTGTCACAGTACTCCTGCCTTTAGCTCTCCTTCTTACCTAGTATTTTTATACCAAGGGGGCATGGCAGTTCACGTTTCCAGTAAGGGGACTTCACTGCAGTGACTGTGGGAAAGAAGTAAATGTCAGGGGAGAGAGAGTTATCTGGGATTATTTTCTGCGCCAATTCCTTGTGGATACACAGAGAAGTAGAGGGTTGGTATCTGATTTCTGTATCTCTAACAAGGAGCTATGCAATGGGACTCCCTGATGGCTTCCATTTTCCTAGCCCTATGGATGTAGAACAGCTGGGAAGAGCTCATTCACTGTCCCATTCAGATAAGGGTTTGATTTCAGGTGCTAAAGAACTGATGTTAAATATTATTAGTTTTGTTGCTATTGGAATGTCTGGCCATATTTTGTTTGGATGGGGGAATTAAATGTCATTAGATGTATCAGTATTTCATTCCTAGGATGCCAACTAACATGTCATTCGTTTCCACTCAGTTGCTATAATTTATTTATTAGTTTTGCTAGGTAGGGTCTCACTCAAGCCCAGGCTGACTTGAAATTTACTCTGTAGTCTCAGAGTGGCCTCAAACTCATGTTGATCCACCTACCCAGTCTCCCAAGTGTTGGAATTAATGATGTGCACCACAATTCCTGGCCAATTTATTTTTTAAAGCATTATTTATTTATTTGCAAGGAAAAAAGCATGAGAGAGAGAGAATGGGCATGCTAGGGTCTCTTGCCGCTGCAAATGGTACTCCAGATGTATGTGCCACTTTGTGCATCTGGCTTTGCATGGGTACTGGTAAATAGAACCCAGGCTACTGGGCTTTGCAAGCAAGTGGCTTTAACTGCTGAGTCATCTCCCCAGCCCAACAGCTATGTTTTCTTTAGTCCTTATAGATAAGAAGGTGCCCATTGTTTAGCTTCTGGTTTCCTACCATGGAAACCTGACATCAGCAGCTGAACCCACACATCTTGTGACTACTTTCAAGCTAAATTTGTCCCATGCCATAGTCTACTCATGGCCCATGGAGAAGTGGCTCAGTGTCCTGGCTGTGACACTAAGTGGGACTACATATGACCTCCGTCTGTATTGTCAGTACTTTGTAAAGGGCTCTGGACTTGGTATTTTGAAGACCAAACCAAAAGCCTGAGGAGATACCAACCCTAACTACCTTCCCGTCACTGTCGTCAGCTTCTCTTGGTGACTGTTTGCATAGGTAGCCTGTGTTTGTGTGTGTGTGTGTGTGTGTGTGTGTGTGTTTATATCTTAACTACAGCCGTAATTTCATATTACCACCAGAGAGAGAAATTACTTTTAAAAAATCCCAAATGCACACCTTTAATCCCAGCACTCAGGAGGAATAGGTACAAGGAGAGCCGTGAGTTTGACACCAGCATGAGACTGCATAGTGAATTCCACGTCAGCCTGGACCAGAGTGAGTCCCTCCCTCGGAAAACCATAAAAAAAAAAAAACACCCAAGTTACATGAAACTATGATTTAAAGGAAAAGCAGTTAAAGGAATCTCTTCTTAGGCTATTCCCTTACTTTCCAAATAAGCCAATGTCCCTGTGTTCTAGGGTAGAGCTGATGTAGTCTCAGGGTTCATTGGCAGGTCCACGGGATGCTGCCTTGCTGTGCTGCCCATGACGATCTTACTGCAAAGGCTGCAGCTGGCTCAGCTGCACAAAATCATGGTTGACTGTAATAAAACTGCTGGTAGCAGCATTTAAATCCCCAAGGGAACTTTCTTGAAAACCAGCAGCTGATCTTGGTTGAAAAAGGCAAGCAATGAGCCACAGAAGCAATGCAGTACTTTGACATGCCAAGTTCTGGGCACCTGAACACTGGCAGCTTTCATGTCAGGCTTCAGCCTGCTGAGGCATGGGTTCGTCATCCACTGATGCCAGTGAAACAGGGTAGAACATGTATTTAAATGAAGCAATTTTTGATATGGTGGACGGATAGATGATTAGTGGTTTGTCATGGTCCTTATATGATTCTCAGCACACCTGATGGGTTTCCTATTTCCTTTTGTCCTGTTTAAACCTCATAGCCTCTCTGTAATGGCCATGCCAGTGTGAAGCACAGAGAAGGGTCCTTTCTACTCTCTAAAGGAGAATGATAGTGTGAAAAACACCACAACATGTTCTAGGGCCTCACTGAAGATACTTTCTCCAAAAGGAAAAAAGCCTTTGAAAATTCATATTATTTTGCTATACTTATGACCTTTGAGATTTTTTGTTAGTATTTTAATCCACTTACAATATAAAACTGGGGAGCTATGTGTTTAAAATATAAGTGTGGGGCTGGGTAGATAGTTTAGCAGTTGCTGGTAAAGCCTAAATTCCAAGGTTTGAGTCCCCAGTACTCACATCTGGAGCTCATTTGCGGTGGCTAGAGGCCCCGGTACACCCATTCTCAGTCTCTCTCTCTCTCTCCCTCTCTCTCTCTCTCTGTCTCTCTCTCTCTCCCCCTCTCTCTTTCTCACAGATAAATGATAAATAAATAAATAAAATATTTAAAAAATCTAAAAGCATTGTTTGGTTGCATATATGAAATGAGGTTATATTGATTAATGTTTAGGCATGCGTTGCTTGGTGTTGGTATGACAGCACACCTAATGAAACATCCCTCTATAGTGCTTTCTAAATTGTGATAGTTAAGATTGTCCATTATTATCATATCTCATGAGTCTGGGAGCATAAATCCAACAAACTCAGCTAAATGGAAGTCATCTGCAAACCAGGAAAACATCAGAAACTGATCTAATTGGTAATCTCTTCCCACTGCCCCAAACTTGAGAGCTTCTTTCAGAATCTTTCACAGAGTTGTGATGTCTCTGGTTATTTCTGTCTGTCTGTCTGTCTGTCTGTCTCTCTCTCTCTTTCTCCCACCCTCCCTTCCTTCTTCTCCTTTTCCCTTGTTCTCTTCCAGGAAAGACTAAAAACATCTGAAGCTAGGCATAGTTGCTTTAGGTAAAATAGTTCCAAATATACCAGAACAGGAAGGGATGCAAAAATGATGAAAATCATACAGAAAAACTGAAAGCTCCAAGGCTGCCTGTTAAGAGGCAGACCATTCTTCATATTCACTGGATTTAGAGGACATTGTAAAAACATTGCAAAAGCAAGGGACTGATTGACTACTTAATAGCTCATCATGGTTTTCCCTTTCTTTCTTCCTTTCTCCCTTCCTTCCTTCCTTCCTTCCTTCCTTCCTTCCTTCCTTCCTTCCTTCCTTCCTTCCTTTGCCCAAGGCAGGGTCTCACTCTAGCCCAGGGTGACCTGGAACTCATCTTTACTCTTAGGCTGTCCTCAAACTCATAGCGGTCCTCCTACCTCTGCCTCCCAAGTGTTGGGATTAAAGGTGTACACCGTCATGCCTGGCTCATCATGATTTTCTATGAGTTTTAACAATAATTGATGTGCCCTTTTGTATTTTGTGCAGGGAAACAAGGATAGTCATCATAAGTTTCCCGAGAGGTGGGAAAATTAATTAAATTCTGTTCAAAACAATATAGCAAACAAAATGCAGAAATGTGTAGAGTGCATGTCAGAAACCACTCTGTGACAGGAAGTTAATGTTTTATGAGACTAGAAACAAAATGCCATCACTAGAGAAGAAATATATGTAGAGTAACAACCATTTCTTGGGTACATGATTAGCTTTCTTTTTTGGACATGTCCTTGGATGCTGTGTGAACTTGGGCATGGACCTTTATCTCACAGGTTTAGAGGGCTCTTCTTTACAATGATTATATCATCTACCCCTCAGGTATCTTCTTCTTTGTTTTATTTATTTATTTTTGAGAGAGGGAAGAGCGGGAGAGAGAGACAGAGAGAGGTGTATGAGTGTGTGATGGCCTCCTGCCACTGTAAACAAACTCCAGATGCATGTGCCACTTTGTAAGTCTGGCTTTACATTGGTGCTGGGGAATGGAATTCCATCTGTCAGGCTTTACAAGCAAGCATATTTAACCACTGAGTCACCTCTCCAGCTATAGGGGTCTTCTATATTGTCTTTGTGAAATTTTGCACACTGTGCCTTCAAATATTGTATGTTTCATCATCATGGCTTCTCTTCATCTCAAGCATCTGTGAACAAGGAAATATATTGGAAGCTGACTAAGAATCACAGAACACATATTGTATTTTTATGTCTCTATACTGCTAGGTGTGTTCTTGTTGGGGACTCCTTTAGCACAGGAACTAAAGGAGATTTTGTCATAAGTATGGAATAGCAGCCGCTGCCTTTGCAGGTGGCCTGGAATAATTCTGTTTTGAGGCCAAGGGGCCATGCTGTGCATTGCAGAGTGAATGTTTAGCAGCTCCTATCCACTAGATGCCAGTAGCACCTCCCCCGAGCCCAGTTGTAACATTCAGAAATGCCTCCAGACATTGCCAAATGTCCCTGAGGGAGGGGGCAAATCACTCCCATTGAGAACCACTATTCTAGAGAAACCGATATGTAAATATGGAGTGTAGAGTTTAAAATAGCATTCATAAGTTAATGCTAAGTGTTTTAAAGTTCTTTTTCCCCTTATGTGCCGAAGTTTTGATGACATGCATGTGCTTTGCGGCAATTTTCTCTGCATCCTATCCCTTTATAACTTACACATTCTTGAGTGAAGGAGGCTGAAAAAAGATAGGAATAAAACAGTGTGTCTCCTGAAGTCTTTTGGGAATGAGGTTTCCCTAGTTCATGGGTGAATTTAGATTATTCATTTTGCATTTATTACTTCCATAATTTAAAAATGTCCTATACCAGAAAACACAAGGACATAATTTTTTTCTGGAACACCTGAATAAAGAATTTTTTTCTTTATTTTCTTTACTTTGTCCCATTTACTTTCTTTTGCTGTTTTTTTTTTTATACATATGCAGCATTTCTTTTTTAGTGCTTGGCTTCTGGCAGTGGGGGCTGTTTATTGCACTCACTGCAGTCGCAAACAGCTGTTCATGGCTCCTAGCTCCAGTGAGCTTTTGCTTTGAAACCCTCATACTTGCTTCAACTCTCCACCTCCACTGCATCACTACGTGGACCTCCAAGCCTTACTTCCTTTCTGGTATGAGTTAGACTCCTGATAAGTTCCAAATTCCACTTGCCTTACTCCAGAGAAAATTATCTTTTCTTTATCCCACAATAGCATGGATAGTTGGTCCATATATTGTGTAGCTGGCCTTTAATTTAAAATCTTAGCAATAATCACACGTATGGTTCTCTGTTCTGCCCATGTTTGAGGGATTCAATAGCTATCAGACTGGCCCACTAGTAATAAAATTGTGCAATAAAATGACAAAGTAGAATTAATTTTCTCATAACACAGAAGCCAAGAGGCTAGTTTTGTGATGCTAGGATTTCATCAGTTTCTCAGTTTCCCTCTGTCCTTCTGTTCTTCTAGTTTTATTGTGTAGCTGATACCTTCAAGGTCAGTTTCTAGTCAAAAGATATCTGTGCCTCTGTCAAAGAGAAGTAAAAGAGAGGGGAAAGAGAGAGAGAGAGATAAAGACAAACAGAGGGCAAAAGGAGGACTTTCAGTGGAATACTTTGTCTACAGACCCTCTTAAAATTGTTTTATTTACATTTTAACACCTATCTGCAAGGGTGGATGGAATATGTGGCAAGATACATCATCACTATCAAAAATATAGAGATTGTGTTAATAAGGAAGAAGTAGATTTTCACCAGGCAGAGCCATCTGTGCACAGAGGATTTGAGAGGAATTCATATTATTGATATAACTTATACCATGCATGGAATAGAGCTTTGCTAAGATGCTTTTTATCCTGCCTAGAAAATGTTTCTCTTTATGTTGGCACTGAATTACCACTCCTAACATTTGTTCTTGTACCTTAGTATACAGTTGGAAGTATCCTTTCTGGATTGACCTAAGGAATGAAATGGAAAACTGTAATAGTCTTCTGAAAAGTGGAATATTTGGGCACTTGATCAAGTTGATTTTTGTCTGTCAGAAATGGCACAATAACTACAGGCTTCCATACATGGTGACATTTGTCATTGTCACAGTCAGCTTCACATTGCTGGGATGAACCTCCGAACCAGACACAGTTCATAGAAGGAACAGAATTTATTCGAAGCTTACAGATCCAGGAGAAGTTCCATACTGGTGGAAGAAGCTGGTCCCCTTTCACAGGTCCATGTAGAAAGAAAAGCAGCCACCAGCTGCACCATAAGCAAGCGCAGTCCATGAACCCCAGGCAGAGCTCAAGCTCTCTGCACATCTTTAGGCTGGAATTCAGATACGCCCCTAAACACAGGTTAGGGCTGGACCCTGGCATCCACCCACAGAGACACTTTCTTTAGTGTGGTGGCTGGAGATCTAAGAAGCTTCAATAAAACTAAATCTATCAGGGGACATCCATTCAAACTACCAGAGTCAGGGAAGAATCTAGAGAACACTCCTGTATACATGAAAACTGTGAGCAGTTCTGACACACAACGGAAGGAATACTATGTAGAATTGCCAGAATATGAGACAGGATGGTGTGAACTCACAAGAAGGTAATCTGCTCTACTTTGACCATTTCCTGTCTCTGTCACTTTTCCTCAATCTACTCGAAGGCTTCATTTGCAATCTATAAAATGAGAATAAAATCCTTAACTATCATTGTTTTATTCTTTCCCAAAAGGCACATAGAATATTAATCTATAAAAAGATATAATGATAAGACAGGTATTGTGAGTGATAAGTCAAATGTCCTATAGAAAACAATATCCAGATTCAAATGCTATTGTATTGCTGATGCAGATTTTGTTTATTTTTGTTATTTTGATATTGATCCAATTTTAGCCATTCTTGGTTTTAAAAAAGCACTCTATTTTTTTGAAAACTTTGAGTAGCAATACCTTTATTTCCAGAAGGATTCTGCTGAACTGTGTGATGTTACCGTCGTACATTATCCACTGAAGACAACTAGGGAGGACTTGGAAAGTACAGTGAGAAAACACGTGTTTAATACTTGGTCCTTGTATGACTTTGAGAAATTCTATGATTCCTTTGTGCCCAGGTAATGTATCTTAAGTAAACACAAAGTAATATATAAATAGTATAAAACATATAAAATATAAAGTATATATAAAAGTAATATATAAATAGATATAGTAGGTAACCTACTCTATCTCTTCCTATATTAGCAAAATGCTAGGATTCTTATTTATTTATTTATTTATGAGAGAAACAGACAAAGAGGGAGGGAATGGGCCAGGGCCTCTAGCCACTGCAAATAAACTCCAGATGCATGTGCCACCTTGTGCATCTGGCTTATATGGGTACTGGGGAATCAATCCTGGGTCTTCAGGCTTTATATGCAAGTTCCTTAACCACTAAGTATTCTCTTCAGTCCTCTGTCATGTAAGATTAAGTATTTGTACAAAGTCTGGGTGACATCATCACTTTAAGAAGTCAAAAATGAGGAATAGATTTCAAATGCATTGTTTCATTTATTCATTAATTATTTTGTTTTAATAAATATTTGAGCCATTGTCTTTTTCTTAATTAGAAATGGCATACATCAGGTGTGTTCTTTTTGTTGTTTTTTAACAGGGCATACAGGAACTAATTAGAATATATTTAATAATACAGATCTATCTGGACTGTGGTTCCAGAATTCTGTGAGAAGAGAGACAGTGCTTTGAATTATATTGCCTATGAGAAGATTGTTTCTGGTTGAAGGAGAACAGCGGTAGATGAAGGCAGCTTTATCAGATTTTTATGAGCAAAGAAAGTCTGGGTCAGACATGGTGCTGCAGACCTGCAATCCTGATACCCAGAAGGCTGAGGCAGAACGGTTGCAAGTTTGAGGTTGCAGCTTTGGATATATGAATAATTTAACGCCAGCTTCAGATAGACAGAGACACCTTGTGTCAAGAAAAAAATAAAGAAAGTTGAGTCTTGGTGAAGGAGTAGAGAAACTCCTGAGGATGCTTGGGAAGAACGAAAGGACTCTCTGAGCATTACAAAGCAGTGACTAAACTCCTTGACAACAGGAGTTGTGAGTCACTACCCACTAATATATCCAGCCTAGTCATAATGACAACATAAAGACAATTTGAGATTACCTATGAAACAAAATTGTAACCGAGTGTAAGCCAAACCAAAGGAGGATAGAGAAATCTTTCTTCTGTAGTTGTCACATGGGATGGATCTGGGCTTCCGTAAAGAACATGTAAAGATTCTTTTTGTAAGCCATTTGAAACATGACAGTATAGAATGGCCAGAAGTACGTCCTGTACCATGAGAACAGCTTATTCTAGGGACCTCCACTTAAATCAGCCACAGAGGCAAAATAGTCCTGACAACTGGTTACTCAGAGCCTCTGCATCATTTCCTAGTTATTTTCCCCAAAAGTTCATTTTACCTTTTGTGTATACACTAGCCTCTATCCCTGCCCACCCCCACAGAATTAGCTTGCAGACTTTCATTGGTGGTTGGTTAGGTAATTTGGGATTGGAACTGATGTCTTCCAGTGTAAGATGAAAACCTAGGAAGATACTTTTTTGATGACTTATTATATATATAATATATATATATATATTAATATAACTACCAGGTAAAACTATGTGTAATTTCAAATTTTTGATATACAACATATTTTTATATATGTATACATCATGGAAATACAAAATCAGGCTGAAAGAACAAGTAGTACCTGGGTGATATCATCAAGACCCTTTATCTCACAGCAGGGGATCTTCAGTTCAGAAACAGCTACTTGCTCGGGTCCAAACAGGCGATTGGCACATCATTCATCCTGCTAAAGATATTCAGACTTAAAGAGAAAATATGACATATTTCTTTAGATTACATAAAATAATGTCATATGCATATGATATATACATATATATATATATATATATATACACACATACATATATGTGATATAAAAGCAGGACTAATATTATCTGGAGGAAAGAATGGAAAGACTGGAAGAGGAGGGGAAAAAGAATGCAATGAGATGGTCTCAGAAACCTAGTGCTATGTACATTGAATATATGCCAATTAAAAAATGCACCCAGAAAAAATGCCAGTGACCCTGAGAGTTCAGTGTTCCATTTGGCACCCAGCCCTGTGACTGAGCATCCTAGGGGTCTACCAACCCAAGTAATTTGGTGTTTTATGTGTTGTAGGACTTTTCCTAAATTTGTCCCTTCAGCTCTCTAGTAGAGCCATGTATCTATGAGCATAAAGGGCAAGAGGTACACATTTCACTTTATAACTATAATTTTTGGCATCTAGGTCATCAACATTTTCCTAACAACAACTTGAGGTATTAGGACAAAAGTTAGTTTAACTTCTTTATTGTAAAACATTATGTCAGTGAAACTTGTTAATTACTCTGTATTTTTATATTAATCATATCTTTAAGTCAAAATTGGTATACACATTCTGATGATAGGACAGGATAAAGTTACAAATTTATATACATACACATATATATGTATATATAGTCACATTTTATTTTAGATTTCCAAAAACATTTCTTCTCCAAATGATGTTACATTAGATCATAAACATTTTAGCTTCATTCTGAAACTCTACAAATATATTTTGTACTAGCATACAAACAAAGCTGGTTAGTTTTTGGTTTCCCTTCCATACCTCTCTTCCTCCCTGTGCCCCTGCCCTCTTGTACCTTCCCTCAGACATAGCCTCGTTTCTGCTTTCATATTACATCCTTATTCATAAGCCTTTATAGGACATTTTTTTGTTTTTCAAGAGCAATGTTAATTACTAATGATACAAATTTGAACAGGTGTTATTTGGGAGAACATCAAAGACTGAGAAGAGAAACCTATTTGAAAGCAAATTATGACAGTAAAATATCAAAGATGAAGTAAATAATAGGTATAGGATTGGCATATGCCCAAGAGAGTGGGTGGTTGTTTGGGTGGTTCAAGAAAGCTGATGCAGATGGGATCCGTCTTTCACAGTGAGTAGGAGTTTGTCAGAAGAGGGAACTAAGAGGAAAGATCACAGATCCTGTAGTGGAAATAGCAGGTGCAAAGACAGAGAGCTGTAACACAGGATGGGATGGTATATTCGAGTGGACATAAGCCAGCTGATATCTCTGGAATGCAAGATTAGTGTAGGTTGGTGGTAAGAACCAAGAATGAAGAAAGAGATGGACCAAATTTCTGGAAGATTTCATAAGGGCCAATAAAGTGTTTAAACTTACAGGTAAGAAGGATTTGTGAGAAGGGGGCTTTGGCTGAAATCTGAGAATGGACAGATTTATACTTACAGAAGATATTTTGCTGTTCTTGTGGCTTGCTCCATGACTTTTTTGGGGGGGCTAATCTTCTTTGTATTCTGTAATAAAAGGAAAAGTAGTTTCCTACAAGAGAGCTATACAAAACAGGAAATACATTTGCATATTGTCAACTTATCAATGAAAACACATTTCCTTCAAAACCAATGTATTTTTCTCAAAACTGCTAGTAGGAAACATAATGACAGTGGAATACACAACAGAATAAACTTGTGTTGCATTTTTACAAAAATGATTATGTGAAAAGAATTCATAAATAAAAACATTAAAATAATATTTCAATATATTTTTAATAATACCCAAAACTTAGGATGTTTATCACTATCCAAAATTATAACAAGAAGACTAGATGGTCAAGAATATTTATGAACTGTTATTAATGAAGTAGCAGAACTCTTAGGAGGATGTCAATCAGTAATGAGATCTAATGTACCATGGGTGGGCTGAGCCCTCCTTGCTCATTGACTAGACAATGCCTTTTGAGTCACCTTGTTTATTATGCTAATGATTATGTGATGCTGTGGTTTTAGCATTAGGGATCAATCCCCTGCCACCAGGTCAGAGGTAGGTGAGATCCCTTGCTGGGTCATAGGAATACATTTTTCACTGTAGGTGACACTCTCGGGCAGATGGGCGGGATTAGCAGTAGGTGTGTTTATATGAGTGCTAAGATGGTGGTGACTGAGTATGTGACTCAAAAGCTTTCCACCTTGACATGCAGGCTGTGCTCTTCCTTAACCTGACAATGATTCCTGAGGGTGACTCTTGTCCCACCATGTTCAACATCTGTTCTACTCCCCAAAGACAACCGAGGCTTGAGATAATTCTGAGAATACAACATTCATTTTGGACATCAATCAACCCCATGGTTCATGATGTCTTCACCTGCTTCTGGCTCCATCCTGTGATTTTAGTTTGTATTTGATTGTGACTCAACTGAAAGCCTATCTCAAAGATAAATTACTCCAGTTTTTGCAAGTTACCATTTTTTGCAGTTATATTTCTTTCCTATTATTCTCTTCCAATGTATTTCTCATTCTTTTCATTTCTTCTAGATATTGAAGCTTGAAGCAATAGCCATGAATAATATTATCTCTACCAAATCAATTATACTTTATACAAAAGATGTTGATCTACTTGAAGAAGGGAAGTCACAAAAGTTGAAAATTTGATGGATTTAATTTTTAGTGTCACTATGTGAGTATTTGAAATTATGAGAGGTTAGAAAAGTTCTTGAGTGAGGGCTGGCATGTGCATTGCCCTAGGTTTAATCCCTAGCATTGCAATTAAAAAATAACTAAACTTAAAAGCACGTAATATTTTTGTCCCTATAAGTACATGTATAGTTTAGGCCTCATTATAGAGTGGAGAGACATTCACTTCATGAATAATAAGGTATTTTGGTGGCTTCCTTTTCATTTTGGTATTGAGAAAATCTTTGCTTAATTAAATGGTTAATAATATTTATTACTATCACATTAGAGCCAAGTTGACACAGGGTTAGTAAGCAGTAGCTCAGTCAAAGGACTTTTAGGAACAAGAGGAAAGACTCCTAAGAAACTGAAAAAACAAACATACTCGTCTTTGAAGAATTTCAAAGTCATTACAGAGACATTGTAAGACTTGGAAAATTATTTCTGAATCTTAACCTGATAATATCCTATGAGCAGACCATGTGACCACTAGGTGTTAGCCAAGTCTTCATGCTTCCCAGTGCACTTAATTTAGAAAAAAATTACTCTCAAAAATTAAAGAAAATATACCAGAATAATAAACTGGCTTAATTGCATAGATTCACAAGAGCATTATCTTTCTTTTTTTTTTTTCAACTTTATTTTCAAATAATGCCCACTTAATGTTTGGGAGTTGTAACTGGCAAAAACTAAGTAAAACTAAAGCTAACTGAAGTTAGCTTATCCTAAAAGAAAAGTTTGCAAAGTTGTATGTAATGTTTTTAAATCTCTTTCCTTAAGTATCAACATTTTTCTCTTTTTAAGAGCTCTTGGGTAAGCAGTTGAAAGATGATTGCATTTTTGAACCTGAGAGTTCAACATTTTATTTTCAAAGTCATACACTTTAGTCTTCTTTCATCCATAATTTATTAAAAATTTATTGGGAGCAATATATTGTGCTAGATTTCTTTCCTCATTCCTTCTATTAAATGTTGATTTCTCATTCCACAATCTGGTGATTGACTGGTTGGCTGATGTGCATGAGCCATGGGCTTCCAGGATGACCAGCTCTTTCTGAACTCACTTCTTCCTGTCCCTCCTCCTGGGCTCATGCACTGTTTACCAACCAAGCCCCCCTTTTTTTAGGATCCTAAAAAGATGCTCTTTCTACTTCTAGAAATTTTATACTTTGTATTTCCACTTGAAGAGTTCTTTAGTTAGCTAACATCACCATATCTCAGTTAGGCTTATAGTCTTCCTGTATTGATGATCTGCCCCTTGTTCTTGTGTATACCCCTTATGCTTTTTCTCTCTGGCATTGACATAATTTGTAATGTGGGTTCATTTGTATGCTGCAAAATATAACTTATTTGAGAATATTGGCTCCAGGAGGACTGTAGTTATTTTTCTAAATTTGTTTTGTTTCTGCTCTATCCCCAGAATCTAAAACAGTTTCTGGCACACAATAGGTATTCAATAAATATTTGTTGGACAAACAATTGGCTTTAATTACTGCCTGTACTCTGCTGACTTTCCACCTGGCATCTCTCTCCCAGACCTATCTGACACTCCATTCTGGTGTGGGCTGCTGTCTTGACATCTCTATCTGAGTGTTCTGCAAAGAACACAAGAGTCAGCAGTTCTATAACTGGGCTTATCATTGCTCCTTTCCAACCTTGCTTCTACCTGCTCCGCTGCAAGGCATTGAAACACTTCTCACTGCCTAAACAGAGATCTGAGCATCGCATTAACATTCTTTCTTTCTTTAGCTCTTGGTCATAAGGTACAGTGACTGAGTGCCTTAAACATTTATTTATTACAGACTGTGTCTTTGATGTCACTAACAGAGTGTAAGACTTGAGTTTTCTCAATTGTGCTACTCTGATATCTTCCTAACTCATCTTTCTTCCTCCCTCCCTCCCTCCCTCCCTCCCTCCCTCCCTCTTTCTTCCTTCCTTCCTTCCTTTCTTTCTTTCTTTCTTTCTTTCTTTCTTTCTTTCTTTCTTTCTTTCTTTCTTTCTTCTCCTTCCCTCCTTTCTTTCATTCTTCCTCAAAGAAAGGTTTTAAGTAACCCAGGCTGTCCTTGAACTTCCTGAGTAGCTGAGGATGACCTGTTACTTCTGATCTTCCTGCCTCCATTCCCCACCCTCTACCCCCATGCCAGGATGACAGGCATGTGCCACCATGCCTGGTTTCTGTGACCTGCTGGATATCAAATCCCAGGTTTCCTGTATTTTAGGCAAGAATTCTACCAACAGAACCACATCCTTGCCTCCTACTGTAAGAGTTCTAAATCTCACATTTAAACATTCCTTTGTTTCAAGTCCTTCAAGGACTAGGCATTTCCAGTAGGCAAGGTCTCACTCCATTGTTTTGTCTTCAAGCCTCAGATAGCCTCAGCTTCAGCAGAAGCCTACTCTTGCTTATTCTAATCATACTCAAAGGCTGTTAGTCACCCAAATCTGCTATTTTTGTAATCCATGTGCCTTTCCCTCCAAATTTCACTTTATCCTCAAATATCTCTTTCTCTTGGCCCTTTAATGAGTGGTCATATGATCCTCAAAGATTTGTCCTGCTGCCCTCTAAAGACTTAGTGTCCTTCCCCTATTTTCAGTAGCACCTATGTTTATCTAATGAATATCTTATATCACACTAATGTTATCACTATGGTAGCCTTTCTCAAATGAGCCAGAGATGAGTCCACATAGGGTCAAGGCTTCAGGTGATGATGGGCTTGGATATAAATCCTGATCCCTACTTACAGTCCTGGAGCTTAGGAGCTTAGGAGAACTGAATAGATGGGTATAAAGAATTTATTATCTGATACATGCTGAGCATTTATTTATTTTTTTGAAATTCTGAGGATAAAATCCATGGTGTTGTACACATAGTAGGCAATTGTTGTTTCACTGAACTACATCCCATCCCACTTAATTATGAATCATATAATTTTAACTGTAATAGAAGAACCATAGGGGTCCTACTTATAGAACAAAAACCAACATTTTGTAATCACATTTGTTAAATTGATGACTAAAATTTATTTTACTTTAGTGGATTATAATCAAAGAGCAATATAATATGATGGAAATATAGGGACAATTACACAAGCATGGATGAAAGGGAGTGACAACAGTGGTTTCAGTCTGTAGACATTAGAGGGAGGGCTGGGTAAACCCACCTCTTCTTTACTTCAGCTCTTCTGAAGGCCAGATCTGACAACTTTAGAGAACTTGTATAATATTCCATGATCCATGAAGAATACCTCAGATATTTAATGAATTCATGATATCATCTAAAAGCATATGTACATATTAATAGGAGCACAACACTTAATCATATGTACTGTCTATATGGACATCGGGAACTAATGAAGATTGATAGAAGAGGCAATCTGATGGAATGAAGGAGATGTAGGCCTAAAGTGTTAGAGGACTCAGAGATTTGTTCTGAGTAAGTCACTGTCCCTCTAAACTACCCATACTGTACAGAAAAACCTAGAAGTTTGGCCTGTCAGCTCCCTTAGGTTGCATTAAGCTTAAAAGTTCTAAGATTACTCGAAGTTCTCTTTAAATCAGGCTTCAGTGATCCCTGAAGAAGAAATCATGACACATATACGTGGTGAGAACTAACTTGTGTTATTTACTGCTGTGTAAGAATTCAGCTGTTTGGGGGCTGGAGAGATTGCTCAGTGGTTAAAGCACTTGCTTGCAAAGCCTAAGGACCCAGTGTCCACATAAAGCCAAATACACAATGGTACATGCATCTGGAGTTTGTTTACAGCAGCAGGAGGCCCTGGAGTGTCCATTCTCTACCTCTCTTTATCTCTCCCCTTACAAATAAATAAAATATTTTAAATGAATTCAACTGTTTTTAATTTTCTATGATTTCATCAAATATCAGATACTCAAATTGTCTTTTACATAATTATTTTTCAAATATGATAACATAAAAGTATCAATTATTATGAGTCTTTTGATACTTTAGGCCAAAGAAAATATCAAGTATAAATCACAAATTTTTTAGTTTTTTTTATTTGACAGTGACAGAGAAAGAAAGAGGCAGAGAGAGAGAGAGAGAGAGAATGGGTGCACCAGGGCCTCCACCCACTGCAAATGAACTCCAGATGCATGTGCCACCTTGTGCATGTGGCTTTCTTGGGTGCTGGGGAATTGAGCATTGAACGAGGGTCCTAGGCTTCACAAGTAAGCACTTAGCCACTAAGCAAACTTTCCAGCCAAAAATCAAAATCTTATTATCCATATAAATTAGCAAAATCCAGAAGGATGAATGAAAACAAACAAATTCTATTTGAAATGGACATCAGTGATCTTTATTAGGCGTCCACTGGGACAGAGCCTTGAAAAAAGTTCACAAGTGAACAGGATAGGAAGATGAAAACTCACGAGAATCTGTTTCTTTAGGAAGGAGAATAAAGGAGGAATGGCTGGTTTAGGAGTAGCATGTGGGACAGTCAGTGTAATTTGCATGAAGGATAATTGATAGTGATAAGGTTATAAATGTGAGCTGTGGCCAGGGTGCAGGCCAACAGAATGGATCATAGATCATAACCTTTACTCTCAAGATTGACATTAAACATAATACTCTTTGATAGTGGCTTCCTCACTCATATATTTAGACTAGATGATCTTTAACAGTTCATTAAATCATAATATTCTTTAATTTTATAATTTTTCAGCATATCAGGATTATATAAAGTGATACATAATTTAATATATACATACATATAGATGATTAGATAGATAGATAGATAGATAGATAGATAGATAGATAGATAGATAGATAGATAGATGAATCTCTTCTTTTTTATCTGAAGTGAGGTAACCATGTGAAATCATCCTGCAATAGAAAGAGGTGTCTCTTCCCAGTAAGATACTGTCACTTGAGTATCCTACGTTGATTTGGAGACTTTTATTAAATAGCTTTTATTTTGACTTAATATCAAAGAATTGTCTCACTTCTCTTTCTCTTCAACCAAAAGGAGAGAGAAGTCTACTTTGGAAATCCTTCCAGAGATAATCCTGTGCAGAAGTGACTGGAACTTGGTTTTATAACAACCCCCCTATTATATTTTTGCTTTTACTAATCTCAGCAATCATTGTGTTATAGCCTTCAGATAGATCTTATCTTAGGATCACCTGGGTTCTGGAATCTGGGGGGAAATCATTTTTCAGGGAACCTTGCTCCTAGGAAAATTCATTAAACTTTCTCAGCCTGGTTTTCCCATATGTAAATAAGAAGAGTAGTTCTTCCCATGGGTACCTCAAATATATTTTGTGAGAAATTACTGAAACAGCCTTGAAATGTTTCTAAATAGCAAAGATCTACTTAACTCAAGCTTGTGAAGGAGGCATCCATTGTTGAAACATCAAGAAAAATTCTTGGACGTTGGATATCTTTGAAGAAACAGTTTAATAAGCTCATAGATACATAAATATAATGCAGATATACATTAAATTATAAAGAAAAGACAATATATTTGCAGACACACATATGCTATACACATCTCAGATATGACATTTAGAATAGGAGTCAGCAGCTCTTTCTGGAGAAATAGGATAGTGAGCAGATCGGACTTTGGGTTGTGGTGTTATTGTTAATACTACCCACTGTCACTGTGTCATGAAGGCTGTACAGACAGAAAGCAAAAAGAAAAAAAAAGAAAACTTTATCTATGGATGTTGAAATACAATTCTTTTCAGGTGTGGTGGCACCCACTTTTATTAACTAACCCTTCATGTTAACACTTAATCTATAGACTTTCTATTACAGATATCGAATACCTTAAATCTTCTCACCTCTATCACTCCTTATCCTATGTTGCACCTGTGTTTGGTAACTACTCTTATTCTGTTTCTGTATATTTGATATTAAAAATTATCACATATAGAAATAATATTATGCAGTATTCTTTCTGTGTCTGGCTTATTTTAGCCTTGGGTCCTCCCTTTCCATCTAGCTGTGGTAAATGGCAGATTCTGTTGTCAATAGAAACACTTGACACCATCTCAGTTTATCTATTAATTCATCAACAGATACCTTGCTTGTCTCCATATCTTGACTATTGTGAAGCATACTGTGATTTCACATGGGAGTAGAAACATCTCTATGATGTGGTCATTTCACATTTGGATATATGTCCCAAAAAGGAGATGCCTAGGTAATATTTTAGTTTTATATTTAATCTCCTGTAGGAACTGTTTTCCATAATAGCTTTACCATTATCACTATCTTCACCATTTCCTTTTTTGCATATTCATAGCAACACTTCTTATTTCCTAGTTGTTTGTTAATTCTTACTTGGTATGAGGTGATATTGTGGTTTTTACTTGACTTCCTTTGATAATTAACATTGCTTAGCCTTTCTTCATATGTCTGTTGGTTATTTGCATGTCTTCTTTAGAATAAGTCTAGCAAACTTCTTTTCCTATTTTAAAGTAAATTATTTGTCTCCTTAATTATATGAACTTCTTATAAATTTTCCATACTAGCCCCTTATCAAATATATTGTTTGAAAATTCTTTTTTCTCAATATAGACTGTGATGTAACTTTATTATTGCTTCCTTTGCTGAATATAGGTTTTAAATGCATTGATGTCCAAAAGTTACTGTCTGCTTTCTTGATGGGTTAGCTTTTCCTTGGTTCTCAGGTTTCACAGTATTAAATTAGGTCTGATGAATGGGCATTAATTTTTCATTGCCTCCTAGGTATCACTTGGGACAGAGCCATGTTATCACTGCCCTTCCCAGTGGTTCTGCAAACATTTTATTTCAGTGGGATTTTTCCTATCCAATACTCCCACAAATGTGGGCTGTAACTCATACTAAGTGGGCACTTCTATAAAAGAAGGAGCTAATACATACCTTGTGGGCATGTGGTAAAAGTTAATTATTTAATACTTCTAAAGAACTTTCAGATCTGTGAATAAAATGTATTATTCAATTGCTGAGAGCTATCGTTTTTTATTATGCTCTCTAGTATTTACCAGTAGGTACTTTGTTATTAGGATATAATGGCAGTAATTCTGAAAGAAGCTGACATTTAAGTTTGTTTGCAGAATGTATGAAGCTACACATTGCATTTTAATGAAATCCCCTCCTTCCTCCCACACCTAGAATTGTTAGGTGCACAGATACTGCTTCTAGTTAAATGTTTATACATTCTTATTAGCATTTAATAATGCTTGTCATAAATACAAAAAGAATAAAATGTATTTTTTTTTTAGCTAAGATCAAGTGTTGGAGTGATGTTGATTATTTCAGTGACATTAAGCCTACATTTTGTGAGAGGGAAAACAAGTTGTTTTTGAATGATTTATTAATGGGTAGAATTGACATTTTATATTAGTCAACATTTTATGATGGATAAGAGCCACTGGGAATTGACCCTAAGTTCTTCTTCATAATGATCAAATGAGTTCAGGAAGGCATATGATTTTTAGATGCCAAGTAATTTAATGCCTGCTTGCCAACATGTAAAACTAGCAAGGATACTGGGTTGAAGGCAAGTTACCTCTGCAGATATTTAGCTCTTCCCTTTCTTAGCAAGGTTCTTCCCTTCCAGAATCTTAGGGACTTAGTAGAATTTATCACATCGTTGATTTTCAAACTGTGTTCCTTAAACTTGAAGACTCAGGGAAGATGCATCTGGGTTTCTACCAATAACTATTTTCAAATAAGCATTGTAAATAAACTTGGGGCTAGGGAGATCGCTCAATGGGTAAATGTTCTTACTATGAAATGTGATAATTTGAGTTTGAATCCCCAGAGCCTACATAAAGCTGATGCAGTAGCACATGTTTGTAATTCCAGTGACCCTATAGTGAGGATGGGAGGCTGAGACAAAAGAAACCCTAGAAATTCATTGGCAAAGTAGCATGGCTTACAAGAGATGTTGCCTCAAAGGTAGATACTGAGGACTGATGCCAAGGGTTATACTGTGACTTTTACATGTACATTATGTCATGTGCACACTGGCACTCACACACATGAACACACACACACAGAGGTTAAAAAAATACACAGTAGGGCTGGGGAGATGGCTTAGTGGTTAAGGCATTTGCTTGCAAAGCCAAAGGACTCAGGTTTGGGTCCCCAGGACCCATGTAAGCCAGATGCACAAGGGGCATATGCGTCTGGAGTTCGCTTGCACAGGCTAGAGGCCCTCGCGTGCCCATTCTCTATCTGTCTCTCTTCTCTCTATCTCTCTCTTCTTGCAAATAAATAAATAAAATTAGAAAATACATAGTAAACTTTTCTATTCAAGGACCTCATTTATTCTTTTTTTCACATGGATTCCAAGTTTCCTTTCAAATTTACATGCAAATATTTCTCTAAATTTGGAAAATAATTTCGCTCAGTAAACCAAAAGATTGTTTCTAGTACTGACTTTCTACAGTCTTGTATCACACACAAAATTAACATTGTATAACACCCTCTACACACACACACACACACACACACACACACACACACAGCTATTAAAACAGTATTTTATTATTCTATTTGTAGGTTCTGGGACAGGTTAGTTCTTGAGAGATATGGATTACTAAAGCTCTGTTAAAGGAAAAAAAAATGTCAATCATTCAAGAAACAAAGAATATGTGGAAGGCCAACACTTTGACATTGCTTCTGAAATGCTTGGCAAATTTATCTACTATCAATTTTTTTCAGTACCTGATTCCCTGGTAAGTATTAGGTGCAGCCAAATTTTTACTGCCAAGGTCTCTGGAATACATTCATGTATTCAACTGGAAAGACCTATAACATGCCTGTCCAGTGTTCTGGGAAGTGCGTTACGATACAGAGCAGAAGGGAACTTGGAACTTTGTGCTCTGTTATCACTCTCCATTAAATCAAGTAGAGGTTTTAAAAGTGCTCATTCCAATATTTGTTTCTCTTTCCACTGTATAAACCTCATAATCTGTACTGCAGGCATAATTTCAGAAGTGAATGTCAAAAAGCTAGGCTTACAGCTTTCAGTTGCTACACCAAACTAAATACATTACATATAACATATATTCACAATAAATCATATAATTATCTGTATAATACATAGAGAGATAGAGTAACGTATATGTGATACTTGTTATTATAATCATGTTATCGTTTAGTTTCAATATATTTCAAAGGGATAAGTGCTTGGAAATGGTTTTAAATTTTGTTGATGTGCTAATACTCAATCATGGGTCCACTATTGTAAAAATGACACCATTCTTAATATTTTATGTAACATGAGAAACTTCCTACTTGAAAGACAGGTACCCTGGGGTACTGCAGTATATTGTCTGTCTCTTGGAAGGCTGGATCCATTGTCAGAGGGACAGTACCTCATCTATATCTTCTGCTGTTGGTAGGCCTTAGACTTTAAGTTGTTCTTAACAGTTGCCACCATGTATTGTGTACTGCATGCTATACGCACTCAAGAGTGTCTCAAAAAGCAAGTGATAGATAAAATGTAAAACCTGCCACTGGGTAGTCCAGCGCAGGTTCTGCTTTGTAACTGACTAGTTGGAGAGTTTGGGCAAGAGCTGGATCACATGTACAACTCTGTGTCCTCATGGATAGGATGATTAGTGATATGCTTAACGTCTCTCTTAGCAGCAAAATCTCCATGATCAAGCATGTACAAATTCAGCAATCTGTGTTTAGCATTCCAAATGATAATTATAGTGTTTACCTTGCATTAGAAACTAGGCTTAAAGTTTTTCTTTCATTAACTTTAATTTTTTTGCCATAGTTTCCTGAGAATATAATTACCTCTATTTAAGAAAGAAGAAAACAGCAACTTAGAGTGAGTAGGTGTCTTTCCTGAAAGGCACAGTCAGTCAGTTGCACAGAGGAAATGATACAGAAACAATCTGATTCCAGAGCCCACAGTGAAATGTCAATGCCTCGTTGCTCTGAGATGCTCAGGGCCCCCATGCTAATAACACCATGAGCCATGAACATTAATATGACTGCTTTTGTTTTCTTCTGAGAGCTTACACTAGTATTTAAGCAGTGAGAAAATATTAAATATTAAGAGAAATTCCAGGCAGTCTGGACATTGGTGGCCAAGGGAGAAGTGTGCAGCTCTATAAAGTCGCCTGGAGAGGGCAACTGGAACTTGGCACCACTGATGAGTCATTAGGGAAGTGGCCAGAAGCTTTGTCAGCATTCAGCAAGATTTCCCTTGCCTTATCCAAAGGAATGGGAGAAGAGATACTATGAAAGGAAGAATAAAGGAAATGTCTGTTTATCCTCTGTGTTCTCCGTTATCCACTGCTTGGAGGAGCCAACAGTCTGTGATAATCAGGTGAAAGTGATTTGCCAGGTGACTTTGAGCAATCCAATCAATCTTTACCTCTCCACCACCCCAGTAACCAGTAACCTATTCATTTCCGGTGCCTATGCCTCTCTCCTTCCTTCTAACACCTTGGACACTTTGAATATATCATATTTTTCTTTACTGCATTTAATTTAAATTATGCAATTAGAGACTTTTAGAAAAGTTATCCATCTTTGAAGTTATGTTGAATGCCTGAGTTATTACTTGTAGCAGACAGATTCAGGTTTGCTGAGATAAACTTCCAGACCAGGCAGTTATGGAGGAAGGGGTTTATTGAAGCTTACAGATCCAGGGAAGTTCCATAATGGCAGAAGAAGCTGGCCTGCCTTCACAGGCCCAAGCAGACAGAGAGAAGCACAAGCCTAAAAAGCGAAAAGCCACAGCACACTTCAGGAACTCCAGCTAGGCACACTGTGCATATCTTTAGACTGAAATCTGAAACCCACCACCACACCTTAAGATCCACCCAGTGACACTGACTCCAGCCAGGTGGCTGCAGATGCAAACTACAAAACAAACAACAAAAAAAACTGAACATATTGGGGCCATCTATTCAAACCACCACATTACTATACAAAGTCCCATGAGGTACCTTTGACGATCCATGTGGCTAAGATACCTCTTAGCACAAAAGGACTCAACAGCCAGAATAGCCAATAGCTATGACTCTTCTCAATCCCCACACCATAGCTATTTACAGGAGAACAGCTACTATTGTATCCCTTTATCTTCAGAGACAGAAGAAATCAAAGTGTGACATGCCATCCTGGAAGATTTGCGAACTCATTTACTAAGGGTTGATGTTGCATATTTTAGAGAGGGTATCATGGTTGTTTCATATTGATTTTTGAAATGTTTGCCATACTTCCAGGGAGAACTTATGCAATAATGGACATGTTCTGTGTCTATGCTATGCGACACCATAGTCACTGGTCACTGGTGGAGTTTGAACATGTGAAATGTAGGACTTTTTGAAAATATTTATATGCTAGCTCTCCATAGACTTCCAGGCCCAGACCTAGAACATTCCACAAGGCGGTGTTCCAGGTAGTTAGTGTCATTTGGTAGAGAAGCCTGATCACTATTTTTAGGTTCTAGATAAAAATGCAATGTGCATTTTGATATGAGCATCTTTAATTAAGATTTCATGACTGGATTACCTTTAAAGTTTTGTCATGAGATTGTATGATTCTGTCAGTTAAAATAGGTTCAATTTTACATGTTCTCTACATTTATATAGATACTCAGTAGAGAAATATTCTCTGCAGTACTAAGGGTTTCAATACACAACTTCCCTAGTATATTTAAAAAAACTGAAAAAACTGTGCAACTAAGATTTTAAAGAACTGTTTCTTTTACTTGTTTTTTTACTTATTTAAATAATATAAAACAACTGACTATTTCATTTTATTCCTTACTATGTCTATAGCCTCATAAAATTATGCGAACATGTTAAAGTCAAGTAATATTAGATTCAGATTCACCTAGGGGAGTCAATGCCAAGGTGTTAAAGTATATAAAGTGACAAGATCAATAAAACTTTATTAGGTTAAACCTAAATAAAGTGGTAAAGTTGTTTCATATAGAGACAGACACACACACATGCACATGCATGCACATGCACACTTCCCTCAAATGTGTGTGTATAAAAATGCGTATGTATCTGTAGAAATTTTAGTGTTTTGGTGATTTCACAGTGTTTTTCTCCTTATGTTTCTTTCCCTCTCTATATCTGTCTCCTCTCTCTCTCTCTCTCTCTCTCTCTCTCTCTGTCTTTCCCTTTTCCCAACTTCCAATTGGAATTATACTTCACAGTGATGTTCTTAATTAAGCACAATAAGATTTTGCTTAAAGGCTCAAAGGAAGATTTAGGAAAGGAATTTTTTTATATGTTCAAACATTCTTTAACATCGAAATAGGGACAAAAGGATTTGGGCATTTATTACCTTTTTTTTTTCTGAGGTGGTGTCTCATAGCCAAGGCTGACCTGGACTCCTCTGTAATCCCAGGCTTATCTTGAACTCACAGTGATCCTCCTACCTCTGCTTAGTATTGGATTTTTTTTAAAAAAAATCAAAATACATAAGTATTCACTTACAAAAAGAAATACAAGAAGAGAGGGAAGCAAATAAAGAAGAAGGGAAAAAAAGTAGAGAAAGGGAAGAATAGGTTATGGTAAAGTTGGATTTTGCTTAAGATCAGCTCAAGGAAGTATGAAAGGAATTTAGGTGATAGACATTTACGTCTGCCATGGGCCTTTAAAGAGGAATTTAGAGTTAAGTTTTGAGAAGAAATGTAGGGACTCAGGGGCAAAGTCATTTTAGGAGAAGATACAAGAATGAAGTGTTCTAAAGTTGAAGGCAATGGGGACACATATAATTCATCTTGATTGAAGATAAAGATGCAGAAAGTGATGCTGGGTTGTATGAGGGGCAGCCAACCATGACAGCCAGCCATGTACCAAGAGCATCATGGGTGTGGTAAAAACCCTAAATTTTCTGCTGTTGGCTGAAGGGAGTTGCTCTGCTGGAATTTCCATATGGGATTGCTACAGTATTCAATTCTGTGCTAATTGCTATAGCTTCACATCAGTTTTGGAGTGATGCAGAATGACTCCTGCTCCCAGCTATACATCCCAGGTGACTGGCCTGTAGAACAGGATCTAATAGCAAAACAAGTCATGTAGATATTGGCTGGACAAACCTAAGTTTGAGTCTTGCCTCCACAATCTATCATCCATGGATTTTTGGAAAATACTTGAATTCTGGAGTGGTGAGCATTGTCCACACATAATTTACATCCATAACCTAAAAAAACTGACCTTATTTGCAATAGGTTAGAGTTGTCCCCGTATCCATTTGCTGGTGTGTTTGTGGGAACCCATACAAAGTAAATCACAAGGTGAAGATAAAAGCGGAGATTGGAGCAATATGTCCACAAGTCCGGGAATACAAAGGATGCATAGAAACCACAAGAAGCCAGAAGAGAAGCACAGAACAATTTTCCTTACCCTCTTGAAAGAGCTGACTGCCAACACCTTGTTTCAACACCTTGTTTTAGACTTGTGTCTTCCATAACTGGAAGGGTTATGTTTGTTATTTTAAGTCGCCTAATTCATAGTGTTTGTCAAGATACTTCTGGGAAATGAAGACATTTCAAAACTTTAATTTTCTTCATTGTAAAATGAGGAAGGATAGTGATTCTCATCTCTAAGTTTTGGTGGGAATTAAATGGACTAGAGAAACCAAATTAAGAGGAGATCATCAGTCATAAAGTGCTCTGCAAATATTTACAGATTATTTTTCTAGGATTCTGAAACATATCTAATAGTGACTGTGCACTAGCTGTGTACTCAGCAGCGCTGCCCATAGCATGCCTGCTATCCTGTGCGATGGATGTTATCCTCTGTCTAACCTCTTGTCATTTTGTCATCATGGTGTTTGAAACATAATCATAAAAAAATGTTTGGTGTTTACTTACTGGGAGCAAAAGTGAGCGGCTTTTACCAAAGTGAGGGACATTTATTGCAACATTTTTTTTTGTTATTCAGCGTCCTGTGCTATGATTTAATCAATAAAATATGTGTAACAAGTTAAATCTTTAAGGGGCATTTGAATGGTATGCTCTGCTTTTCAGTTACTCCTCAATACTTTTTTCTAGGAAAATCATAACTTCCCACTCCTTTCTGGGATTAGATGTAGAGAAAGTAGTGTCTTGTATCATGTAGTAAGAGTCATCTGGCATCCCAGGAGAAATTGTCTGTGTGAGGCCATTTAGCTCAGCTCACTTTCGGATGATTTGGTAAATATTGGCTAATTTGTTCATATTGCTCTCCTGAGGGAACGATGAGTTGTGTTCTTTTGCAACACGGAAGCTGAAATGGAACAGATCAGTTATAAACCAAATGAGTCAAAGGAACAGCTGTTTCTGCTGGAGCTGGGCTCCTGGTGCTCCTAGAACTCTGTTCACTGCTCTGTCCCAGACTGACGTGGGAAGGTGCAGGTATCTCTGTCCCTGACTGCCCTTCAAATAGCCAAGGAAATTTTCTAGGCTTGCATTCTATCATTTATCTGAAGTCCTTCTGCTCTCTTAAGTGTCGTAGCTTCTCTTTACTGCTTGGTATCTAGGAATCTATTCATCTCTCCCTGCCTTTGATGTTCCATATCTAATGGTGTGTTGGTGGGCAAAAGCCCAGTTGGTTAAGTAACATGCAATTTCTCAGTGTCAAGTTTAGCTGGACAAGGCCACTTGCTTTCAGAAAGATGTGGTTGGAGTGAGTAGACTAAAGCACCCTGATGTTAGACACTAAGAGTTGGGAAAGTTCTAGTACAGGCACAAATAAGGACACAATCTGGCGAACCAGTGGTGTCAGCAAGATTTTCTTTTCTGCTTAGGCAGTTGCTGTGTGAAGTCAGGAGTGGCATGCTGGTTGAAGTAGCATTGTGTCCTTATAGTTGTGCTTTGGAGTAGGCTAATCTTGAAAATTCTAGATAGTGGCATGGCAATGGCAGAGCCCAGTCCCTGACCTGAATGAATATGCAGGAAATTATGCTCAGTGAGAATAATCCAATACAAAAGGTTATATACTGAATGATTCCATTTCTGTAATATCTTATAAGTGACATAATCCCAGACATGATCAGTTTAATGGTTTCTAAGACTTAGGGATGAATGGGTGGGGTGCCAAAAAAGAGGGGAGTGCAGCAACAAAGCTACATGTTGCAACATGGAGCAGAATAATTGCATACATGGGTATGCGTACAGATCATACAAAAGGGATCAGTGGATCACACACATGCAATAGGCTATATTATAATGGTATTTCCATTTCGAAATGGGACAGCTTATTTAGTACCTTTCTGTGTTATGTCTTCTAATTTCATGTGAATCTATAATTATCTCATAAACATTTTAATTAAACAAAGGATATTCTTATGAGTAGCAAGTTTTATAAAACTGGTATTTTTAAATATTTTTGCTTATTTTTTGAGAGGGACAGACAGAGAGAGAAAGAGGCAGACAGACAGAGAGAGAGAGAGAGAGAATGGGCACGCCTGGGGCTCCAGCCACTGCAAACGAACTCCACATGCATGCGCCCCCTTGTGCATCTGGCTAACATGGGTCCTGGGGAATCGAGCCTCAAACTGGGGTCCTCAGGCTTCATAGGCAAGTGCTTAACCTCTGAGCCATCTCTCCAGCCCAAAACTGGTATTTTTTACTCAGGAAAATTTAGATTAAAGGGAAGTTTATAACGGTGGTACCCAACATTGTTGAGTATATAGTGCAAAATTGACACTATGGTGGTGCGAGTACAAATTGATATATAATTAAAATAATTTTTTTTTTTGGTTTTTCAAGGTAGGGTCTCACTCTAGCCCAGGCTGACCTGGAATTCACTATGGAGTCTCAGGGTGGCCTCAAACTCAAGGCGATCCTCCTACCTCTGCCTCCCCAGTGCTGGAATTAAAGGCGTGCGCCACCACGCCCGGCTTAATTAAAATAATTTTACATATTCAAATATTGTGACCTGATAACCTCCCACCTGGAATAGCCTAGTCATGAAAAATATATACAAGTAACATTAATATAGTATATACTATATTATGGTATCATTACAACAATAAAATATAAAACACCCCACATACTGAAGGAGTATTTTATGCATGATTCATTAAAATTTCATTTCCAAAATATTTATTAATTGGAAACAAGGTTGAGTACAAAAGTTTATACAGCAACATGATGTTGTTATTTCACAAACTATATAGCAACATATGTACCCCTAACACTTTTATTTCCAACTGTTTGACCTGAGGCAAATTACTAAACCTCCAAGAGACCTGGTATCCTCACAATAGGGATATAATAGGAACAGTCAACCTGTTAAAATATCAAAAGGTTATAACTCCTTCATAGCTTTGTAACCTGATATAAAATAGCAGCTGATTTTGGGTAGCAGCAGTAGTAATATTCCACATTTATATTCTATTGTACTTTGAAAATATAAATTAACAAAGATATATGATACTCTATGTTTAAAACACAATTGTGCACACCCATATGTATGAAAGGTTGAACTTATGCCTACTCTTACCTCCCTCATTATTAACTTTCCTCATTATTTAATTCCTGCCCACAATGCTGACAATCCATAGATGATGGTGATAGGCTGTGTAAGCTTCTATCCAATTGACACTTTCTGTAGAGATTCTCTTGAGCAGAGTCTTTGGACTGAGTATTTAACAACCTCCAACTTTAGGCCTGTTTTTTTTATTAATTAGTTTTGTATTCAGCAAATACAGTCAGTTTGGTACCATTATTAGGCTCATCTGTGACCTATCCCCTCCCCTTGGCCCCTCCTTGTTCAGGTATATTGGTCAAGCATTGTGGAGTTAGCCCACAGTTATGGGTAAGATAAATGTCTCTGCATATCATGACCCAACATGTGGCTCTGACATTCTTTCCACCCCCTCTTCCGCAAAATTTCCCTGAGCCATGTTGGGTTCATTTTTGGTCTGCTTCAGTGATGAGGTGTTGGGGGTCTCTGAGGCTATGGCTCTCTGATTTGGTAGGAGTTGATTTTTCTCTGTGTTGATCTCCTTCCCCCTTGTGGTGGTATCCGGTTCATCAGGAAAACAGCACACTTGCTTATTTCGCCAATTGTTCTTAGTTTCAGCAGGGGCCCTTTTGAGGTATGATGGGGTGGCTCTTTCCTTAGGATCTACATCTATCTCAAAAAGAGAAGCAGATTCTCCAATGGAGAGTAAGTTAGCACCAGGACAAATGAGATAACCCTTACTTTTTTTTTATAGAGAATTTAATAGGTGTAGGCCCTCTTATAGCCCACAATTGATGGTAGCTTGATATTGGCTTATGTTTGGATATGGTTCTGAGTTGTTTCCCAGCTCCAGCTATGGGTCCCATACCACTGAGGGGATCAGTTAACCAATTTAAGAGCAGTTGGTTCCCCACCATGGCTGTGTGCCACTATTGCACTTGTGTGGGCATCACAACAGGTTATTTTTTAGTTAAGGGATATGATTTGATCTTGAAGAACAGAAACAAGATGAAAGACATTGTTCATTTTTATAGTAGGTAATTAGCTGAGGAATTAATCACTAATGAGACCCTTAAGTAAATGACATATGCTAATTATTTCAAAGAGATGACATATTGGCAATTAGAATTGAGAGCTCAAACCAATTACCTGGTCAGGTTATGAAGCATCCACTGTATGACCAACAGGAAAGTTTGCAGACCCATTACATTGCTGTGCTATGGGAAATAAGAGCAACCTTAGAATCCAGGAAGTGCAGCACACAGGCCAACTGGAGTTATCTCATCGACTTAATCCAACCTAACCTACCTATATGTGTACAACCAGCTATCAATCAATCTGTCTCCTCTGTTTCTAACCCTTTACCCCAAAAACCAAGGTCTTTTGTAGAACTGCAACTCACGATATCAGGTTTATAAACATTAGGATCATATTATATTCAATCATGACTTTTTCCATTATTATTTTTTACTTTTTGTTCACATTGCTTTGCTGTTTTTCTTGTTAATACATTGTAGACTATTTGTAGCAGACAGCTTCAGGTTGCTGAGATGAACTTCCAGACCAGGCACAGTTATGGAAGAAGGGATTTATTGAAGCTTACAGATCCAGGGGGAAGTTCCATAATGGCAGAAGAAACTGGCCTGCCTTCACAGGACCAAACACACAGAGAGAAGCACAAGCCTGAAAGCCAAAAGCCACACAGCACAGCACACTTCAGGAACTCCAGCTAGGCACACTTTGCATATCTTTAGATTGAAATCTCAAACCCATCACCACACCTTAAGATCTGTCCAGTGACACTGCCCCCAGCCAGGTGGCTGCAGATGCAAACTACAACCTAATAAAACACTGAATATATTGGGGCCATCTAGCCAAACTACCAAATAATTTAAATCATATTTTCATTTTATTGTACTGGTTACATAGAACATTTTCTTACAAGTATTCAATACAAGTACTAACCAGGCCTACCCTGGTTTGCTTCTAAGATTAGGTGCAATTAGGTGCATTCAGGGTGATAGGGCCACACACTACAGTATATTTTAAGCTTATTCCTATAACACCCTGTACCCATCCTGTTCTCCCACCTCCTTCTCCTCCCTTTAGTTGCTTTACCACACAAAAAATTTGCTTCTATTTTCATGTCATCAGTACAAATATAAGTTTTCTATCTTTGTAAAATCTAGCATCCAGAAATAAGAGAAAATGCTATATTTGTCTTTCTGAGACTGGTTTAATTTTTACATAATGTACTATATGTAGTATTCATTAAGCTATTATGTTGTGTTGACAAAGCAAAAGTATAGAGCTGTGACAGTAGCCTACAACCTGTGTGGCTTTTAGTCATACATTCATAAAATGTCTCTGAAAGAGTCCACAACAAAATAGTTGCTGTATGGAAGGGTGCTATTGACTGGCAGGGAGGGGATAGAGGAGATCTTCAATATGTGTAGTCTCTAATACTTTTGAATTTTAGATGATGAGATTATGTTACCTAATCAGAAAATAAATCAACATTATAAATAATAATAAATGTACATATGTATACAGTAGACTGAAATGCTTTGAACTTTCTTCATGTTAACTATTCCCAATATTCTCTTTAAAGAAAAGATAGCATACAATTATTTTATAATTACCATGAAAAATGATTTTTTTAAACTTTAAGAATTGAGCTCTGGGGCTGGAGAAATGACTCAGCAGTTAAAGGCACTTGTTCACAAAGCCTGCTGGCCTGGATTTGATTCCCCAGTACCTACATAAAGCCAGAGGTACAAATTGGCACATGTATCTGAAGTTCATTTGCAATGGCAGGAGGCACTGGTGTGCCCATCCTCTCTGTTTCTCTTTCTGTCTCTCTCCCCTCACAAATATAAATAAATATTATTAAAAAATTTGAGCTCAGTAGCTATAAACCAATTTAATAACATTCTTATGTAGAACACAAATGAACATCTAAATATGTGAAGTATTTTTCTTCTCTTTTCTAGTTCTTCTATAGCAATGGATGAAATGTGGAAGACTTTTGAAATATATTCAATAAAACCTGGGCACATGGATGGTCATTATGAATTAATATATATTCACTCAAATTAATTGCTTCCACCATCATAGAAATAGAAGCAGAACTAATTGTCTTTGTGCATATACCAGTTTATTTTATTTAGTCGGAATTTCATAGTTCTTGATTTAGTTTCATCTGTGAGATTGTTCTACATTTGCCAAGGGGGTATGTGACTATATATATATATATATATATATATATATATATATATATATATAGTCATCAACTCTTGAGAAGATATGGGAAAAGAAGCTTAAAACACTTTGTCTAATAATACCATTTCCATCTAACTCAAGATAGAGTGTGTTTTCACATTCAATTAACTTTGTGTGTAATCCCGTGATAAGCCAATTTCAAAATTGATTATCCACTCTTGAACATGTTTTTGGAGGCTCTCTAAAATAATTACATTTTCAAACATGCAGTTTTGGCAACTTGTCATGACTGCTTCTCAGCCTCTCCTAGTGGATGTCAATGAAGGTTCCGATTCCACATGTCACTACCACCTCAAGATTCAAATGGGCAGAGCTGTGATTGGACGTCTCTTTTCTCTGGCTACTCTTCTCCTAATCTTCCAGTCTTCTGTAGAGTGCACCAAGACTGACCTAACTGTGCTCTTTACACCTAAGGGGTCAGCGTGCTGCCGTGGGCAGATGTGGGAAAGAGCCTGACGGAGGATGAAGCATCTTCCTCATAGGGGCCATGCACACCTCACTTTTCAAATCACAATTGTACCAAACACTTTAATCCTTTGATTAAAAGTTTGATCCAGAGAAATTATGAAAAAGCATGGTTCAAATTGCTTCTTTTCTTTCATCTCACAAAAGGAAGGGAAGAAGAAAGGAAGAAAGAGAAAGAAAGAAGAGACCTCTCTCTCTATCAGAGCTCTTGTGGGCTGGCATCCCCTTTGCATGTTTGTCATGAGCATTTCTCATGTCACCCTTCCTTACTAGAAAGCAGACAACCCGAGGACAAGGGGTGTCTGTTTCCTTGTTCAGCATTGCTTCTATCAGGCGACCTGAGAGCTTGTGCTTATTTGATTGAATTGAATTATGAGTGATACTTTCATTATTCAACTGTAAGCATAGGAGAAAGCAGGAAGGGGGAGGCTAGGTATGAAATGAAATGTAGTTTTATTTCTAATGTGTAAACTCCTTCCACTGTTATCCAGAAAGTTTGTGGGTCTGCCTCTTGGTGTCTATAAGCAGAGTTGATTGATGTTCCAGCTTCTTGGGTTGACAAGACAGGCTCCCTGGGAAAATAGTGAAGCCTGTAAGGTGTGTGTGTGAGAGAGAGAGAGAGAGAGAGAGAGAGAGACTGAGTGAAAGACAGAGTTTACTTGAGAACACAGGATGTTTCACAATTTACAAAGTGTTTCTATGCCTTTTCATGATCATATTTCATTTTCAAAGCAATGTGAGACTGTTGCTCACAGGACCCAGGAATGGCTACTGAATCTGTGCTTCCCAAGAAAGAGAAACAACAGTATTTCCAGTGATCTGAGGACTTTGTTCAAAGTCATTCTTCTTCCTGCTGTTTTCCTAGTTTCCATAACAGGGTGTTGCGTTCTTTCTCCGTTTTAGGGTAAGGTGAGAATAAAACCTCTGGACTAGTGACTAACTTTCTAGTTCAGTGCTTTCTCCTGGGGTATTTTCTGTCAATTCCCCACCTGTTGTCTCATCGCTTAGAAAAGCATAGCCCCTAGGTGAGGTTGAAGGGGGCACCAGGTCAGATGACTTAGGGTCTGACTCTTTGCCTGCTTTAAGGCTGCTCATGAGACTTCACGTCTCTCGTTTGTGGCGCGTTGCTGTGCCCTTGGGGAAGGAGGGCACGCTATGTGAGATGATTACATCTGCTTGCCAGTTGGCCCAGAGAAGCCATGCTGTGCATATTTATTTGTGACAGTGTCATTTGACCAAAGTAAGATTTAGTATTTGGCTTGCATTTCAAAAAGAATGGGAATGAAGGCCTTTTGCTTTGGGGCTGCAAACCAACATCTGTGAAGGTCTGAGTGCTCAGTCCTGGATGGTTGCAGTTTTCTGCATCACAGTCTGGTAATATTTCACTTCTTCACACAGGGCGAACATTTGAGAGGGAAGACGTGGACCCACTTCCTTTCTTGCTCTCAAGTGAATTTGCATGCATATTATCTGTACAGATGACAGTGTAGCAAAACTCGTCTTTCCATATTTCTTGGTACCCCTTCTGTTTCTTAGGATTATAACATATAGGGATGGAGTCAGAGAGGTCCTATGTATATATGCATATGTGTATTCGTTTGTGTGTTCATTCCTGGGTGTGTATGTTTGTATGTAAGATCTTCTCTACTTACTTAACCATACCTTACAACTTACCAAAAATGGAGGCACAGCTTTCTCACTTGTAAGAATATTTGTCTGGTGAGAGGTACTCTGCTCCTGTCTACATATTATCTCTAATTTTAAAATATTTTAATTTATTACTTATTTGATATAGAGACAGAGAAAGAGGCAGATAAATACAGAGAGATATTGGACACGCCAGGGCCTCCAGCCACTGCAAACAAACTCCAGACGCATGCACCACCTTGTGCATCTGGCTTACGCAGATCCTGAAGAGTTGAACCCAAGTCCTTAGGCTTTGAAGGCAAACGCCTTATCTGCTAAACCATCTCCCCAGCACTAATTTTTAAAATAGCCCTGCAGTGGTGTGCAACTATTCTCTATAAGTGGTGAATGTGAGGGAATCAATTCTTATATTTTATCTCCCAGGATGAAAGGTGAGACTCCTTCCTGCTCTGCTAGTCCATCCACTTCATTCACTTCTGCTGCTTTCACTTTTGCAGTAACAGAACTTGAATTCCAACCATGCTCATCGGCTTCAAAACCCACATTACCATTTTGCTTGAAATACTGCAGAATTGAGCTAAACATAAACTTAGTTTTTTAAAAGTTAAAGTTAAATTCAGTTCCACACAGTATTTTATACCCAATCTGCTATCTGTGCTGGATAAACTTGAATAAAAATTCCTCTACAATAGAAAAAAGTCAGGCTGGAGAGATGGCTTAGCAGTTAAGGCACTCACCTGCAAAGCCAAAGGACCCAGGTTCAATTCCTCAGTGCCCATGTATGGCCAGATACATAAGGTGGCGCATGCCTCTGTTGTCAGTTTGCAGTGGCTAGAGGACCTGGCATACCCATTCTTTCTCTCTATCTGCCTCTCTACCTCTCTCTCACTTCCTCTCTCTTTCAAATAAATAAATGCAATATTGTAAAAGAAAAAAGTCTCTATGAAAATGTTGAGGAAAGAATTTTCTGAAAAAATTAAGTAATTACAGGCAGGAAGTGTGAGAGGAGAGTGCACAAAATTTTAGAGTGAGACTGAAGAAAAGCAACATTTAGATTTAAAGCCACCAATGGATTGTTTAAAGAAAAATTCAAAGCATAAAAGCATGTCTGAAAATTTTAAGTCATGTATGATCACATTCTCTTGGAAATATGGAATTAGTATGTTAGAGTCAGATGATGCTGGGACTCTGTCTCCCACCTTCACAGATGCAGGCTGTAGGCTGCATCTCAGCACTCACACTAGTGTGCACAGAATAGCTGAACATCCAGATATTAAAACCAGGTCTCTTTGGTATGATGCGGTGATATGCTTTGCTAGTGGCGTAAATACCCCAGCTCTTTCAGTTCACCTCAGAGTGAACTCAGAGCTTAGTGCATTGATAAGAATACACAGCACTTTCACATTGTAGCTGGGGAAAAGTCTGCAACCACATGGGACTCACAAATAGAAACACAAGACTGGAGCTTACAGTCTAATGTCCTTAGTGAATGATGCTCACAGGGAGGCTGTTGTCCATCGGGATTCAAAAATGTGCAAGCTGAACAGCGTGGATTCTGTAATCAGCAGTGTTTCGGGAGCAGAACTTGGGCAGCAGGCTACTTTAGGAATGGTGACATTTTTCTCCTGCTGTACAGTTTTATGCAGTGCACACACCAAGCAAATGATTCCCAGCAGGGAAGGATACAGATTATTTTTTGTGTATCACAACCACTCGGGCAGATGAAATATGGGCCTTGGAGGCCTTTTCTGGCAAGTTCTCCAGTTACTGCAAGAATGCTTATAAGAAAGAAGAATGTGGGCTCTTTTTTAGTTTACTGAAATCTAGAAATGATATTCAGTGTGTGTGTGTGTGTGTGTGTGTGTGTGTGTGAGAGAGAGAGAGAGAGAGAGAGAGAGAGAGAGAGAAAGAGAGAGAGAGAGAGAGAGAAGGAGATGGGGGGTGGTAATTAACCTGGTTATGTTAGACTAGTTTTTTTTTTAATGAATTCAAAGCCAGAATGTATTTCTGGCACTATATCAACTAGGGGAATAGGGAAAGTGGACAAAGATGGAGTTTTAAGAGGACATGAATACCAAATACACAGAACATGTGGCTAGCAAGGGTGAGAAGAGAGTCTTTTTAAGTCCTGTGACTCAGTGGCCACAAAAGATCACAGAATATCTATGTCTGAAAGAAACTATCAATGGTGGGTTTTTTTTTTTTTTTTGTCCTTGGAATGCATCTCAATATCTCTCCCTAAGATGGAGAAAAGCTTGCCTAATTGGCTTGAGGTCTGATTATTCCAAGTTCCCAAACTTCATTCCTCTGCACTTGCTGAAAACTCACCCAGCTGGAGATTGTTTTCTGATTAAGGGCATACAAATGACAGTCTAGAGCTCTAGAAAACAATCCCAACTTTTTCAAATGGTGAGAATTTATGATCAAGTAAGTTTGGAATAGAGTAATTTATATAAAGTTTCTTATATTATAGAAAAAGTAAACAAGCAAGCTTGAAAGACTTACTGAGTAGAACATCAAAATTGGGTTTACCACTTGGATTCTAAACTCTCATGACTGGTTGGGAGGGAGAGATCATCCTCCCCACATCTTACGAAGCCCAAAGTTGTCAATAAAACCTCCTTGGCAGATAAAGAAAAGCCTTGACAATGACAGCAAATAGCTCACAGATGTCAGCAGGAAGTCTTCTAAGGAAATTCGACAAGAGCTACAGATGGGAACCCATGAGACCCAGCCAGACCCCCTGGTGTGCACACTGTTCATGTCCACCTTGCCCAGGCCCTGCCCATATTCCCTTATCTCTGCTGTGGGCACTCTCTTTGCTGTTTTTGGGTATGACTGCTATGTCTATGATGTCCAGCTCATAGGTCATTTGTATTAATCTTTTATCTCCAAGCTGGGAAAAAAAGGAATACATTTCTCCTTCAGCTCAGATTTGGGGATATATACTACCCTATTTTAAGTTATATTGTAATACTCTTAATTATGTACCTGTTTATAGCTGCTACCATGCTACAGACCTGCTGTTATCTGCTGGATTACTAACCTTTCTTGTTGCTGAAACAAAATTCCTTACAGGTACAACTCAAGGAAGAAGGCTTTATTTTGGATTACAATTCAAGAGGATACAATTCGTTATAGGGTAGGAAGAAAGGTATGACAGCAGGAGCCAGAAGCAGCAGGCCACGGGAAGCAGAGAGCAATGAATACTGGCACTCAACCTTTCTACTTTTTACATATTCCAGGACATTCAGCCCATACAATGACACTGCCCACAACTTGGGTAGATCTTTCTACCTCAGTTAACCTAAACTAGAAAAGCCCTCAAAGACGTTCCCAGAGATTTGTTTCTATGGAGGTCTGAAAGTCATATAACATTGAAAACTGAGATTAACCATTGACTCTGCATACTCCTGCATCCTCAGCAAGTGCTTTTTAAAAAATTAATCAATCAATTTCTTTTATTAGTTTTGTACTCAGTGAATCCAGTCAAGTTGGTACCATTGTTAGGCTCATCCATGTCCTACCCCCTTCCCCTGGCCCCTCCTTGTTGAGGTATATAATTCTGTGTGCCATGACCCAACATGTGGCTCTGACATTCTTTCTGCCCCCTCTTCTGCAAAATTTCCCTGAGCCATGTTAGGTTCATTTTTGGTCTGCTTCAGTGATGAGGTATTGGGGGCCTCTGTGTCTCTGGATATCTGACTTGGTAGGAGTTGATTGTTCTCTGTGTTGATCTTCCTCACCCTTCTGCTGGTACCCGGTTCATCAAGGAAACAGCACCCTTGCTTGTTTCACCAATTATTCTTAGTTTCAGCTGGGGCCCTTTTGAGGTATGATAGTGTGGTTCTCTCCTTAGAATCTGTGTCTATCTGAAAAAGAGAAGCAGATTCTCCAATGGAGAGTAAAGTCAGCACCAGACAAATAGGATAACCCTTATTTTTTTTATAGAGAATTTAATACGTGTAGGCCCTCTTATAGCCCACAATTGGTGTTAGCTTGATAATGGACAGAGAGCTTATGTTTGGATATGGTTCTGACTTGCTTCCCAGCTTCAGGTATGGGTCCTGTTCTACTGAGTGGATCAGTTAGCCAAATCAAGAGCAGTTGGTTTCTCATCATGGCTGTGCACCACTATTGCACTTGTGTGAGCATCACGACAGGTTACTTGCTGCTAAGTAGGTCTGACCAAGAGTTGCTTGCACATAATCTGTTCCAGGTTCAACCATTTTTCTTCAAATTTCATTGTGTCATTTTTTTTACTGCTGTGTAGAATTACATTTTGTAGATATATCACATCTTAGTTATCCATTCTTCTAGTGATGGACATCTGGGTTGATTCCAGCTCTTAGCTATTACAAATAGAGCCGCTACAAACATGGTTGAGCAAATCTCTATGGCCTGTGGCTTGAAGGTTTTAGGGTAGATGCCCAGTAAGGGAATAACTGGGTCTGTTGGTAACTCTATAGTCAGCTTTTTCAGGAGTCTCCATATTGCTTTCCAAAGTGGTTGGTTGTACCATATTATATTCCCACCAACAGTGGATGAGTGTTCCTACTTCTCCACATCCTCACCAGCATTTATTTTCATTTGATTTTTTGATGTTTGCTATCCTTACTGGGGTAAGGGGGAATCTCAAAGTTGTTTTAATTTGCATTTCCCTGATGATTAGGGATGATGAACATTTTCTTAAGTGTGTGTTTTCCATTTGTATTTCTTCCTCTGTGAACTGCCTGTTGAGCTCCTTGCCCCATTTTGTGAGTGGGCTGTTTGACTTTTTACTCTTTAGATTTTTGAGTTCTTTGTATATTATAGAGATTAGGCCTCTGTCAGTTGGATAAGCAGCAAATATTTTCTCCCATTCTGTGGGTATTCTATGGCTTTGCTTATTGTATGCTTGTCTGTAAAGAAACTCTTCAGCTTCATGTGATACCATTGGTCAAGTGACTGTTTAAGATCGTGAGCTACTGGGGTTTTGTTCAGGAAGTCTTTTTCCATTCCTATATCATGGAAAGTACTTCTATATTTTATTCCAGTAGTAGTCGAGTTTCTGGTCTTATATTAAGGTCTCTGGTCCATTTGGACTTGAGTGTAGTGCATTGTGAAATGTGTGGATAAGTTTCAATTTCCTGCATGTGGTTATCCAGTTTGTCCAGCACCATTTGTTGAAGATGCTATCTTTCTTCCAGCCTATATTGTTAGGGCCTTTGTCAAATATCAAGTAGCTATAGTTGCTTGACACAAAGTCCAGGTCCTCAAGTCTATTCCATTGGTCTATACTCCTGTTTTCATGCCAGTAACATGCTGTTTTTATTACTATGGCTTTGTAATATAGCTTTAGATCAGGTATGGTGATGCCTTGAGAGGTATTTCTTTTGCGGAGGATATGTTTGGATATGCAAGGCCTTCTGCCTTTCCATATGAAATGTGAGATCATTTTTTCTATCTCTGTAAAGAACACTGTTGGGATTTTAATTGGAATTGCATTAAATCTGTAAATTACCTTTGGTAGGATTGCCATCATCACAATGTTAATTCTGCCTATCCAGGAGCATGGGAAGTTTTTCCATTTTCTCAAGTCCTCCTCAAATTCTTTTTTGAGTGTTTTTATGTTTTCATTGTATAGATCTTTCACTTCCTTGGTTAACGTTATTCCAAGGAATTTATTTTATTTTATTTTTGATGCTATTGAAAATGGGAACATGTCCCTTATTTCTTTCTCTGTATCTTTGTCATTTGCATATAGAAAGGCTACTGATTTTTGTGCATTGATTTTGTATCCTGCTACTTTGCTATAGGAGTGAATCACCTTCAGGAGTTTGGGGATGGAGTCTCTCAGGTCTCTTACATATACAATCATGTCATAAGCAAATAGAGCTAACTTAACTTCTTCCTTTCCAAATTGCATCCCTGTTATTTCCTTCTCCTGTCTTATTGCTTAAGCTAGGACTTCCAGTACTATATTGAAGAGCAGAGGTGAGAGTGGACAACCCTATCTTGTTCCTAATCTTAATGGGAATTCCTCCAGTCTCTCTCCATTAAGTATTATTTGGGCCTTAGGAGCTTTGTATATTACCTTTATTATGTTAAGATATGAACCAACCATGCCAATTCTCTCCAATGTTTTGATCATGAAGTGATGTTGTATCTTGTCAAAGGCCTTTTCTGCATCTATCGAAATGATCATGTGGTTTTTGTGTTTAACCTTGTTTATGTGGTGTATTACATTGACAGATTTCCGTATGTTGAACCACCCTTGTGTTCCTGGGATGAATCCCGCTTGGTCAAGGTGGATAATGCTTTTGATGTGTTGTTGGATTCAGTTTGCGAGGATTTTGTTCAGGATCTTTGCATCTAAGTTCATCAGGGAAATAGGCCGGTAGTTTTCTTTTCTTGTGGCATCTCTGCCTGGTTTTGGAATTAGGGTGATACTAGCTTCATAAAAGGAGTTGGGTAGCTTTCCCTGTTCTCCAATTGTGTGGCACAGTTTGAGGAAGATGGGTTTGAGTTCTTCCATGATGGTTTGATAAAATTCAGCTGAGAAATCATCTGGTCCTGGACTCTTCTTTATGGTGAGGTTTTTTTGTTTTTTTGTTTTTTTTTTTTATCTACCATTGGGTTTTTATTTTTATTTTTTTTCTTTTTTCTTTATTAGTCAGTTCTGTATTCAGCAAATACAGTCAATTTGGTACCATTATTAGGCTCATCTGTGACCTAGCCCCTCCCCTTGGCCCCTCCTTGTTGAGGTATACGGGTCATGTATTGTGGAGTTAGCCCACAGTTATGGGTAAGCTAAATGTCTCTGCATATCATGACCCAACATGTGACTCTGACATTCTTTCCGCAGACAGTCAGCACATCTAGTGCCAGAAGGGGCTACATGGGCGACTGGGGGAAAATGACCAATATCTGTCTAAGCAACACATGGACTAACATACTTAGCAGCAAATAACTTGTTGTGATGCCCACACAAGTGCAGTGGTGGCACACAGCCATGGTGGGGAACCAACTGCTCTCAATTTGGCTAACTGATCCCCTCACTGGTATGGGACCCATAGCTGGAGCTGGGAAACAAGTCAGAACCAGATCCAAACATAAACCCACTCTCCAATATCAAGCTACCATCAATTGTGGGCTATAAGAGGGCCTACACATATTAAATTCTCTATTAAAAAAAAAGTAAGGGTTATCTCATTTGTCCTGGTGCTAACTTACTCTCCGTTGGAGAATCTGCTTCTCTTTTTCAGATAGATGTAGATCCTATGGTGAGGTTTTTTATTACTTTTTCAATCTCGATGAGTGTGATAGGTTCATTTGGGAGATTAATCTGCTCTGAGTTTAGCTTTGATATATGGTATGCATCCAGGAATTTATCCATCTCCTCCACATGATCCAGTTTTGTGGAGTAGAGGTTTTTGAAATAAGTTCTGATGATTCTCCCAATTTCACTTATGTCTATTGTGATCTCTCCTTTTTCATTATGAATTTTGTTAATTTGAAGCATCTCTATTTTTTTTTTGCTTGATCAAATTGGCCAGGGGTTTGTCAATATTGTTTATTTTTTCAAAGAACCAGCTCTATGTTTTGTCAATTGTCTTAATTGTTTTCTTAGTTTCCAATTCATTAATTTCTGCTCTGATTTTAATTATTTCTTTCCTTCTGGAGCTCTTTGGGTTGGATTTTTCTTGCTTTTCCAGTGCCTTTAGGTGGATGGTTAGGTTATTGCTTTGGGATCTCTCTGTCTTTTTAATGAAAGCATTGAGTGCTAGAATTTTCCCCTGAGGACCACCTTTATTGTGTCCCATAAGTTTTGGTACAATGTGTTTTCATTGTCGTTCAATTCTAGAAATTTTGCAATTTCATTTTTTATTTCATCCACTATCCATATATTGTTTAAAAGGATGCTGTTTAGTTTCCAGGTGCCGTTGGGATTCTTGGTGGGTCTTTTGTTGTTAATTCCTAGCAATATAGCATTGTGATCTGATATCATGCAGGGAATTATTTCAATCTTCCAAAATATGTGGAGGCAGGCTTTGTGACCCAGTATATGGTCTATTTTAGAGAATGTTCCATGGGCTTCTGAGAAGAATGTGTAGTCTGTGGATTTGGGATGGAAAGTTCTGTAGATGTCCGTTAGGTCTAAGTGATCTATGGTTTTGTTGAGCTCTCTTACTTCCCTGTTGAGTTTCTGTTTGGATGATCTGTCTATTACTGATAATGGTGTATGAGAATAGAAAGAGCATTTGTAGTTATACAAAGTCATAATTTTTCTCATTTCATCTGTAAGTTTCATCTAAAAGATTGAACTTCAAAAGACACTTGAAATGAAATTTGTAAGACTCCAATTTCTGGGCCAGAGAATTATGGAAATTATTTTTGGCTTCAGTTGTGAGCAAGAGAATATTCAAATTTATCATTAACATTCTGCCTTTCTTATATATTAACTATCTTTTCTCATTATTTTTATACTCAAATTTGACTTCCTCCATGATGCTCCCTTCCTTTTTCTCATCTCTCATCTCTTCTTAAAATGTTCATTGGTTTTCAAAATTTCATTTCTTTTTTTATCTTCCCTCAGGTCAAATGACATTAATCTGCCAAAAATTAGATAGAGTTGAATCTAATGTCTTGGGAAACACACTGATCTTAAAGACCTCTCTCAATCAGCTTGAACTCCAGTACTACTTATAGCACCCTCTGCTTAATTTAACTCACTTTAGGATTTTTTTTTTTTGAGTTACGTAAATAATCTCTCTTTAAAATAAATGCAGTTTATATAGACTTAGTGATTCCACTATGGAATCAGAAAAGAGGAGATGATGCTGGATTACAGTAATTATACCAAGGAGCCTTCTGTACTTCCTGTTATGAGAATCCAACCATCCAATTTGAACACGTCTGCTGAAAGCAATCTATTCTCTGTAAAGTTAGGATATTTCTTTTTCTTATTTTATTTTAGAGAGAGAGAGGGAGGGAGGGAGTGAATTCGCCCACCAGGGCCTCAGCCACTGCAATTGAACTCAGACACTTGCACCACCTAGTGGGCATATGTGACTTTGTGCCTGCCTCACCTTTGTGATTCTGGCTTACGTGGGATCTGGAAAGTCGAACATGGATCCTTAGGCTTCACAGGCAAGTGCCTTAATCACTAAGCTATTTATCCAGCCCTGGATATTTCTTCATTATTCAACTTTAGTTCTTTTTTGGCCACCCTAGGTATAAAGATAAACTCATATTTACATCTGTCACACAAATGCATTGCTCTTTCCTCTTGTATATATTTCTGAAATGTTTTAATGACTACATAATTACGTGTATTTCAGAGATTATCTTGATCACAGTAGAGAAGTCACAAATTACTCACTATGTGAGTATTAGACTGAGTTCTTTCTCTTCCACTTAAGGTGCTCATCACATTTTTCTCATTGCAAAATATCTCTACTGAAATCTTACTGGAAGAGCAGCATCAAGTTCACTCAATGGGTGACAGGTGGAATCTTAACAGGTAAGTTGTATTCACACTTGGGACAGAGAAACCATGCACTAATCTTAGCCTCATAATGCTAGTGACCTTTTCCAACCTAATAACAACATTTTCAGAATGAATGAGGTATTGCTGAATGGACCAAATCAGAATGGCCCAGTGCAGGAGAGTTCTGTCTATAAGTGGAGAATTGTATTTCCAACTTTATGACTTGCCTTGTCACCCATGCAGTGCATATGCAGCCTTGTCTCAAATGCTTCTTCCACTCAAATGTTTCAGAAAGTTCCCATACTCCCCAGCATTTCCAGCCCCCTTCTGCTGAGGCAGACCACAAAAGGCTACCTTCACCATGATGGTTTCCCCAGTGATGTTTAATCAGATCTTTCCCAGGCTCCTAGTATCTCTTGCCCTTTCTGCTTGAGAAATCAAACAGCCAAGCTATAATAATTCAATTCATGCCAGTAGATCATTATGAAATCACCAGTTCCAAGCAACACATCACACAATTACACACACACACACACACACACACACACACACACACAAATTCCTTTTGGATATAAGTGGGCCATCTCATATTTATTTTTATTATACTCACATATAACTTCCAAAAACTCTATTTTCTGTTTGTCTTTTTTCTTCTTCTTTTTTTCTTTTTGGTCTTCTAAACACATGGAAAATATTTTAATCTCCTTTGCAGTTCATTGTCATTTAGGCATTCGAAGAAAGTTTTCATGTCCTTGTCCTTATTTCTCCAATGCAGAGTTTCATTTCCCTCACATTTTCTTTTAAAAAATGATTTCCCTAGAATCTAGCTTGCTATTCTAAGAATGATTGATACAACTTGATCATAAAATAAACTGATACTATAGGGAAGGCAGTGAGTAACAACAGAAAACATTCTCATAATAAAAGTGTTTGTGTGTGTATGTGTGTGTGTGTGTGTGTGTGTGTGTGTGTGTGTGTGTGTGTGTGTGCAGTACTGACAGATTGCTACCAAGCCGGAACACAATCCTATTGCTTCTCTAAGCATGGATCAAGCAGATGAGCATCTCTTGAAAAATATCGCCTATGGAATTTTGTTCTCATCAGTCTATATTTTAGTTTCTTCAGAGCTCATCCCAGGATTCTTTCAAGCAGTAACACACAGAAGTGTGTCCATGCCTCAGAGGCTCTGTGTGTTCATGGTGATTGGAGATACTGAGTATTAGAAATAACAATGTATAGATAATCATAAATCTGATGTGAAAAGGAAGCCATGGCTCAAGCCTTTTTCAGGTGATGAGGTACAAATCCAAGTAAGATACAAATCTCTCCTAACCACAGCAGGAAACCTTCACAGAATGTTTCCTCTTACTTCTCAGGTTGCAGAACATAAGGCTTTAGAAGTAACAAGAAGGAATAAAAATAAATAAACATAAGTAATTTTAAAACTCATCTGAGAGACATTGTAGCACACCTTTTTTTATTTGCTAGCAATTCAAATAAATACATATTCTCACTAAAGTGTGCCCCACTGGAACAGGCAACATATGGGTAACTATAAAATGTGGTACAATATATAGGTTATTTAGTTCATGTGTTATACTTTAAATTAAAAATAGCATAGAACATTTAACATCATCATAGAAGATTATAATCACAGAGAATAAAATCATCCATAATCACACTACTTTTAGATAAATCATACTTTCATGTGCATTTTCACATTTTTTAAAATTGAATGTGAATGTGAATGTAAGTAAGTATGGATATAATTATGGACTACAGAACACTATGTATTCTGTCTTTATGACTTGTCTGTCATGTATTTCCATGTGTTTGAATAATCTTTACTTTTAATTATTGTATATAATTCTTTGCACATGAATACACCACAATTTATTTTATAATTCCCTGTTGCTGAATATCTGTATTTCTTTTTAATTTCCAATGCTTCAATGAGACATATATATATATATAGTTTACTTCTATGATTATTTCTTCATAATGGGATTCTTTAAATTGGGATTGATGAACTAAAATGTATAAACATGTCATCATTTATAAATGTGTAATGATTAGTTTGTCTTTAATTCAAATGCCATTTAACATATGCCCCTCAAGTGAAATGTGAAGTGGGGAAACATGAGGATGAGGAGATAAAGAATTGAAATTATGTTGTGCTGGGGAGATGGCTCAGAGATTAAGAAGTTGTGTACAAAGCTAAATGACCCAGGTTTGAGTCCCTAGTACCCACATAAAGCAAGATGCACAAAGTGGTACATGCATAAATAAAATTTTTTAAAGAACTGAAATTATGAATTTTAAAGAGGAAAACTCGAAATTAGTTGTTAGCAAAAATGCAAGACTGTGCCCATTAACTAATTTTAAACACTCTAAGAATGCAATATTAAAATGGGCAATTTCAGTTCTATAATTACAGAATGTATGAGGGAAATTTGTAATATTTGTATTTGTTAATATGAAGAAAAAACCAAGTGTGGTGGTGCACTCCTTTAATCCCAGCACTTGAGAGGCATAGGTAGGAGGATTGCTGTGAGTTCAAGGGCAGCCTGAGACCACATTGTGAATTTCAGGTCAGCCTGGGCTCTAGGGAGACCCTACCTTGAAAAAAACAAAGAAGGAAAAAAAAAGTAAGAAGAGAAGCTTTAACATATTGAAATATGTAATTGACAATTTATTTTGACACAATTTTTATAGCTTGAGTATCTTCTTTCAGTTCCTCAGGAAGGTTTATGTGATAATACTTTACTTATATCATAGAAGGACTAACAGAATAAGACTATGAACTCCTTGACTCCATGGGAGCAGAGATGGAGACCGTCTTGCATACCCCATGGAACTCTTGTCAGGCTGAGGAGCACAATAGGTATTTGATCCATATACAGAATCTTCCTCTTCTGATAGTTGGGGTCTAAAATAGGTAAAAGCAAAATAATTTTACTTTCTCGAAAAAGTTCTTAAATGAGCAGCAATAAGAAGGAAAAATAGTGTCCGTATAAATAAAGAAAGAAAGAAGGAAAGAAATAGAGGCAAACAGGTTCTGAAAACCTATTCTGAAACTGAGTTTTGGAAGGCTGGAAATCCTCAGTACTGAATTTGGGATAGGGAGGATCCATTTCCCAATCAAGGAAGTTCATGCAACCACTGAAGATGTTTATCCCTCTCACATTTCCAAGGCTAATTGCCTAATCCATCTCCCATTGAGAACATTTAATCAAACCTTTGAAAAGTTTTCATCTTAAGGATTAGTCTGGTAATATATTGAGAGAGAAAAAAAATGAGATTTAGTGTAAAAGTCTTTTCTCTGACACCTGTAGCAGTATGAGCAATTTTTTATTTGTGATGATATATAAGGTAATGAGCAGATTCAATAAACAATACAGGAAATAGTGAATTTTTACTTTTTTATTTTTAACATGCCATTGAAAACCATAAGTACTGTACATATTAGAGAGTCATCATTCATTTTTTAATACATGTGTAACTGAAATAAGTTCAAATAAGCTTAAATATATCTCCTCAAACATCTTACTGTTTCTTTGTAGTAAAAACTTTCAAAATTATTTCTCCTGGATTTTCAAAATAAAATGTTTATAATGACGATTTTCTCTGGTTACCACTATGTGACATTGCAGAAGCTCCTCTTCCTAACAGTGACTTAGATAAGCATTGATAAATAACACGTCATTGATCAAACTTAGAAAAGAATAGATGAGTTAACTTATAAACAAATAGTATCTCTCCTGAGATAGCTCAAGTCCCTTTTTGCCCACCACTGAAGTTTTTAAGGTTAAAAAGATCAAAATGGCTGTAGACTCCCTTCTTATAACCAAATTGAAAGCATTCCAATTACTGAGGTCATATTTGTTTTCATTTTACTTTTTTACAATTTTTATTTTATTTTATTTATGAGAGAGAGAGAGAGAGAGAGAGAGAGAGAGAGAGAGAGAGAGAGAGAGAGAGAGAGATTGGAAAGAGCATGCCAGGGCCTCTAGCCACTGCAAAGAACTCCAGATGAATGTGTCACCATTGTACATCTGGTTTACTGGGGAACCAAACCTGGAACCTTAGGCTTAGCAGGCAAGATCCTTAACTGCTAACCCATCTCTCTAGCTCCCCCTGTTTCCCAACTTTTATTGTAATCATTGACACATACTACTTGTACATATTATTGATTTTCATTCTGAAATTTCCATATTTGCATATAGCAAGCTCCAATCTCCTTTCTCCCTTTCTCCTCCTCCAGTTTCTGTATCCTCGCCTACTATTGCCTAGTACTTTCAGGGTACAAAACATCTAGTTTTCACATATGAGAAAAAGCTAGTAAATGTCTTTTCGTGTTTAGCTTATTTCATATAGCATGATATTCTCCCGTTCTACCCATGTTCATAAAATAACATGATTTCATTCTTCATTATGAATGAAAAATAATCCACTGTGTATATTCACTGTATTTTCTTTAGCCATTCTTCTGGCAGATGCCTAGGCTGAGTTCAAAGTGTGGCCATGGTGCACAGCGCTACATTAAACAGGGATGTGGGGGAATCACTTATGCACACTCATTCTGAGTACAGTAGCTAGATTCTATGCTAGTTCTACTTTTAGGTTCTTTTGTGTATAACCTTTATACTGTTTTAAATAGTACTTGTACTAATTTACATTCCAATAAACAATCTTGAAGGGTTTCTTCCCTAGTATATCTTTTCCAGCATTTGCTATATTTTTGTCATTTTTATAAGAGCTATTTTGGTGGATGTGAGATAGAATCTTAAGGTGGTTTTGTTTTGCATTTCACTGAGACCCACAGAGTTTTGGCATTCTTTATGTACATATTAGCTATTGGTACTTTGTGTTAGATGTTCAGATCATTTGCTCACTTATTAGTTGTACTATCTGTATTTAGTTTTAATTAGATTTTTAAAATCTCTTTATATATTCTGAACATTAATACTCTCAGATAAATAGCTGGCAAAGATGTTTCCTGACGTGTATGCTGTTTCATCATTTATAGTGATTTTTTTGTGCAGAGGTTTGTAATTCAATGAAATCCCATGTGCCAATTTTTGCTTTTATTTCTTGAGCTTCTGGAGTCCAACTCAGAAAAAAAATATGTTGCAGGTGCTAATGTTTTGAAGCTTTTCCTCCATATTTTTCTCTACATGTTTTCAGTCTCAGGTCTTACATTAAGGTGTTTTGTCAGTATCAAGTACATTTTTGTAGTGTGAGAGCTAGTTTCAGTCATCTCCATGTGGAAGTCCAATTTTCCAGCACCATTTAACATATTTTTGGCAACGCTGACAAGAATTACTTAGCTGTGGATGCATAGGCATCTTTCTAGGTCTTCTTTTTGATTTCACTGGTTCGCAATATGCGTTCATCCTGATGTTTTTCATAGTACGAAGCATATTTTTTCAGTCAGGTACTGTGGCTCTTCCAGTGTTGCTCTCTTCTCATTCTTTTCCAGGAAGCAACTGTTGGTGATACTTTGCTTCACTCTACACCTCCACTCGCTTTGCTCTGATGTTTATTATTTCTCTCCTTTTTTGAGGTTTGACTTGTCTTATGTTTTTCTAAGACTTTGTGATATATCATTTTGCTACTTTTTTGATCTCTCTCTTTTAAAGTAGACAATCATTATTATAAACTTTCCTCTTAAAACCACTTCCACTGCATCCGACAGGTTCTGGTATGTTGAGTTTCCATTTTAATTTGGTTCTATCTCCTTGATTTTATTAATGGTCCAGTGTTTCTTCAAAAGTATATTGTTCCATTTCTATGTATTTGAATAATTTCTCTAGTTTCACTTTACATGTGTAGAGCATGTGTGTGGTGTTGTGTGATTTGTGATATATACACGTGTATATGTATGTACAGTATGTGTGTGGTGTGGTGTGATGTGTGGTTGTACCTGTGTGTGGGTAGATTCATGTACTCCATGGATATGTGAGCACAGGCCCAAGGAGAATGTCAGGTACTTTTCTCCAATCACTCACCTGTATCTTACCTTGAAACCAGGTCTATTCCTCAACTTCAGCTGCTGTTTCCACCCTCTCCCACCGCTAGGGTTATGGAGGTGTAAGACTATGTCCAACTTTTTCAATAGGGTCTGGAGAGTCTTTTGGTGGTGTCTGGCCTTGTGAGGCCTTCATATTTAAGCTATATGTGCTCTTAACAACCGAGCCATCTCCCCAGCCCTGGTTTCACTTCTTAATTTCTAGTTTTATTATGTAATTATCTGATAAGATGCAAGACAGTCTTTTAATCTTTTGTTTTTTTCAAAACTTGCTTTATAATTTAAAATATGTTTTATTTTGGAAAAAGTTCCCAGTGCTGTTTAAAAAAATGCATATTCTGCAGTTGTTGGATGAAACATTCTGTAGATGTTGTATTAATTACTTTTCTTCACTGTGATTAATAAAAAAAAAGAAAACACCTGACAAAAGCAAGTGATGGGAGAAAGGATTGGTTCTGGCTCCTGGTTTCAGGGGCTTCAGTCTATCATGATAAGGAAGACACAGGGACAGTGGCAGCTCCACCTCTCACGGAAAGGAAGACCTGGTGGCAGGAACAGCTCAGACTTTGTCAGCACAAATGTGAAGTGTCAGGCCATACTGTGGCAGGCAGGAATCAAAAGCAGGACTAGGCTTGTCCTCAGTGACACACTTCCACTAGCCAGGTTCCCATTCTTAAAGGTTCTACAACTTCCAAAAGCTGTGGTGCCAGATGGAGACCAGATGTTCAAACAGGTGAGCATGTGGAGATTGCTTCATATTCAAGCTGTAACAGATGCCAATAAGTCCAGCTCTTCTATTTTGTAATTTAAGTTTTTAACTCTGATGTTTCTTTGTTAATATTTTTCTGTTTGCATGATTTATCTATAGATGAGAGCCACCCACTATTACATACTGAGTTCTATTTCCCTTTGTTTTCTGTAGTGTGTGTTTAGTACATTTAATATTGGTGCACATATACAATAAATGCAAATATTTAACATTTTATATTAAATGCAAATATATCATACCAGCTTGATGGCATTGCTTCCTTTATCACATGCAGTGGTCTTTCCCTCCTGCAAAAATTTAGCCTGTAGCTGTTTTGTTGGTTATGGATATCTCATAAAGTATCTGTCGGCTGGGTTCTAGATTCCACTTACTTGGAATATCATTTTTCTTCCTTTTACAGCTTTTAGTTTGTATATGTCTTGGGCAGTGAGGTGAGTTTCTAGCAAGGAACCAAATTGTTAGGTTTTATTTCTTTAATTCCATAAGCCAGCCTATACCTTTTAATTGGAGAATTAAAGCCACTGACATTCGAAGCTTTTATTGAAAGGTATGTGCTTGCTCCTGTCATTTTTTTTTCTGGTTGCTTTACATAATCTATGCCTGTTTCTTTCCTTCATATTTACCTTAGAGGTTTAATGGCATGGCTTGTATGCAAAATGTCTCCCATAGGTTAATGTGTTTGAACACTTTGTCCCCATTCGGTGCACTGTTTGAAAAGGTGGTGAGACCACCTAGTCACACTTGCTGTTCTTTCTCTCTCTTCCTGATTGTGGATAAAATTGGCTCCCCAAACTTGCTATTGTGCCTTCCAAGCCAGGATGGATCATGCCACCCAGAACTGTTAACTGAAATAAATCAACTGCAAGCTGAAATACGCCACTTCTTTTCAGGCATTTGATCATGGCAACAAATAAGATAACTAATAAAGGTGTTTTTCAAGTAATTTATTCATTTATTTGAAAGAGAAAGAGGTGGGGGAGACAATGGGTATGCCAGAGCCTCTACTCAATGCAAAGGAACTCCAGAACACTACCTTGTGCATCTGGCTTACATGGGTACTGGGGAATCAAACTTGGCTTTGCTAGCAAATACCTTAAATGCTAAGCCATATCTCCAGCCTCTACAGGTATTTTATCAAATTAATTGTGTTTGCTACTTTCCTATTTATTTTTGGCAAATGTACACTTCTGGTGAGATGTAGTTAGCCTTTATGGTTGTGTTTCTCATGTTCCCTTTCCTGTGTAAAGACCTCTTTAGGTATCTTCTGTAATGTACCTTAAGGATCACGAATTCCTTTCCTTTATCTTGTGTTGGAAAGCCTGTACTTACGCTTCGATTCTTAAGGACAACTCTTTCATTTATGGTAATCTATGCTGACAATTATTGTCTCACAGAGCTTGAAGTACATCATTCTAGGCTATTCTGATTGCCTTGCTTTCACAAGTGACTTAGTAATTCTTTCCTGTAACTTTCAATAATACTATGTTATGTCAATATTATTTCTTGGTTCCTTACTTTGTGAGTTTAATATGACATAGAGAAATGAAAAGGATTATCTTTGGTCTTGTCTATTTAGTGTTCTAAATGCCTCCTGAATTGGTATATCTATATGTTTCCAAGATTTGCAATGTTTTCTGCTTTTGTTTTGTTTCCCTGACCAAGTTTCCTTCAGCTTGTGTCACAGAAAGCCCATGTATATTGATTATTCTTTCACTGCATCTTGACGATTGGTGAGGCTTCCCACTGAATTTTTGTATGACTTACTGGACTTTTCATTTCTGAGATGTCTCTTTGATTCTTTTTCTGAATCTCTAGATCTTGATTGAGCTGCTCTTTTAGGTTCTGTATTATCCTTCTTACATTTATTAAGATGTTTATTTGTATCCTTTCTGAATTGATTGACCATTTTAAAATCAATCTTTTGTATTTTGGGGCATTTTATCTACTTTGCAGTTGGCTATTGGAGAGCTAGGTACTTGTGGAGGAGTCAATGATTTGTGCATGTTTGGGGATGGATCTCTTGTCCACTTTTAAGTGAGAGTTTAGCTAGTGATCAGCTAAGGGACAGCCATTAGCTTCTCTTGAAGGCTTGATCCCCAGTACTGCTTAGAGAGGAGTAACAACATATAAACAAAGTAAATGTTGAGGCTCAGTAAAAAAAAATGCAAGTATAGCATCAATTCTAATAGAATGGAAAGGAAAATAACACAAAATAAACTAAAACCTTAAAAATCAATCAAATTAAAATTATTAAAAATAAAATAACAAGAGCAGGAGGGAAAAATAAAGAAGGGAGAAAATGAGAAATAAGATTTAAGAATTCAATTAAAGAATTAAAATAAGGTAAAATTAAAGTAAGGTAAAATTAGATTTTAAAAGTAATTTAAAAAAAAAAGAAAAGCTGTTTAGAATCCCTCCTAGCTGAGGCACTTGGATTGGAGAAGGTTCTTTTAGGTTCTGTAATAGTGGAATCTTCCAGGTATGAGAAGTGTGTTCTAGCTGAGGCTTGTTGCTATTCCTTTCAGTTCCCACCAAGCACGGTAGTGGTGTACGGAGGCTCATCCCTACCTCAGGCTTCCTAATCGGCTGGTCCATGCCAGGCCTGTGTTCAATCCACAGCCTGTTTTGATGTGTACAGAGCCTGTGCTGGCCGTGACATGCTTCATCAGTATGTCTGCCGGTGTGCACTCACTCATTTCAGTTTGCGAACCCGGGAGTATGACAAATGCTTAAGGTGGGACATATTCCCAGATGCCTTAGATAGTGAGGGAAGCAAACAGACCACTAACCTGTGCCCTAAAGTGGGGAACTACAGAACCAAGCAGTATGCTGGTCTTGTCTCTGAACTCTCAGACTTGACCTCTGTGCCAAGTAATAGAGGGTAGAGCCATCTACCATTACTCCTTCTACAGCCCACACTCACTGCCTGCTTAAACTTCTAAGCATGTTTGTAATAAAACTTCTTACACTGTGACTCTCTTCCCAGAAGCCCCAACTTAGGACTATTTCACGACCCCCTCCCCCAAGTAGTTATCACTAACAACAGGCCGCCCTCTTGCTATGGTTTCTAGCCTTAGCATTAAGGGAGAGTGAAAAAATATCATAGATTTCTTCCCTAAAGGGAGCTTGTTGTCTGGGAGAGTTTATTTTCAGACCCAGTTCTAGTACTGGACTTACAACTTTTTGGAACCATGGTTTTCTCCTGCAGCTAGCTGGGTCTGCTGGCTTGATGTTACCATTAGGACTGTCTGCTATTTCTTCTTCTCACTAACTGCTTGTAGCATCAGGCTTCCTTTCACTCAGCAGGGGACCAGAGTGTGAAATTCTGACTGCTTCATACTTGCCTCTGAGGACCCCTCATGCTCCCCTGTGCATTTTGTCAACATTTTCTATATTCTTAGAGCACTTTCTCATCCTCTCATCTCAGAATATAGTTTTTTCCTTTGTTGTCCTGATTCTTCTCATTCTCAGATTCCTGTAACAGATACTTCTATTTGCCATCTTATTCCAGAAGTTCCCCAAACTCCTATTGCATAATCTTCATTGTAGTCTAGACATAGAAAGGAAAGTTGACAAAAGATCTATATATCACATGTTTTCAAAAAGGAGAACTTAATAGAAATCATTTTACCTTTGATCATGGTGAATATCAGCTCTTAGACGAAAATTCTTATAAAGCAATTAGAAAGCACAGAGGAACAAAATTAATTTGAAATAAAGCGACTGATGATGAGTGTATGGAATGATACAATGAAGTGTATCTTCATTCCCAGCACTCCGAGAACAAAGCCTGTGTGTATGGGAGAAGTGAGTAGCACTCTCTTCAATGGGAAACAACGGCGAGGGACAGGATGTGGCGGGCTGTCAGTGTTAACATGCCTAATCCAGTAACTCATCTGTCATTTCCAGGATGATCATTCTTGAAACTAAAAAGTGAATTAATTTACATCCCTTCATTCAATGACCTTATATAATTGTAAATTTATAAGTGATGGTTTAGGATTTTATGCATGATTGTTGAAAAAAAGTTTGTGTTTTTAAAAAAATATTTCATTTATTTATTTATTTGAGAGAAAGAGAGAGAGAAAGAGGAAGGGAGGATGGGCATGACAAGTTCTCTAGCCACTGCAAACAAACTCCAGACTTGAGCACCACCTCATATATGTGGCTTTACATGAGCACTGGGGAATTGAAATGGGGTTGTTAGGCTTTGCAGGCAACCTCCGAGCCATCATTCCAGCCCCCAAAGTTTGTGTTTTTAAATCTGCATAAGGTGTTGGAGTTTTATTCAATTAAGATTCTATTTTGGATGATCCTTATGATCTATCAAGAGGAATGTATCTGTGATATTTTTTGTTAATTTTTCTTGTACTTAAGAATATATTTTATTTTCATAAATGGAATTGTTTATATTTTTCCTTTTATTATACATGCTAAAATATTAGAAAATGTTTTTAAATTTCTGAAAAATGTGTTGGATTTCAAAAGGATCAAAGAACCTCTGTTCTTTAGAAGGGTTCTTTCTTTACTCAACTATTTATCCATTTATGTATGCTGAAACCAAACACAATCACCTGCTCAGATCAAGAGAAATGAAGTCAACCCTGTGATGTCTTCCTCTTAGCCTCCAGTGTCTTATTTGTGCAGCAAGCACCTTAGCGCCCATTCAAACAAATACCAAAAACTTAAAAATTAAAATAACTGTCTTCAATATATATATAAAGTGTTCCTAAAGACATGAATGAGAAAAGGCTTGGTGGCAACCAATATGACATGAATTGCTCAATAAACTCAATGATCTCTTCCTGTGAAAATTTTCAGCAAGAAAATTGTGCAGTGAAAGTCTTCAAGAAATAATTGAGTTTAATAAGCTTTCCACTGGTTAGCAAAACCTTTTTTTTTTTTTGCTTTGAAGTTAAAAAAATAATAAAGCAAAAGAAAATGATCAGCAACAGAGCAGAAAACAAGGTCTACATGTCCCCAGAAAGAAAAATAAGCAGTGAAAGGCCACTGTCTTGTGTTTTCTGAATGGCTAATTTGTCTTTCAGTTTTGGGATTCAAAGTATTTTATTAATATTTATCTGTTTTTATCTTAAAAAGTTGAAAAAAAAAGAAATATTCAACTTAAAACTGTTATGCCAATTTAAACCCTAAAGTAACATTTGAAAAAAATCACATGTTCTCAGAGAATAGAATAAAAGATATATATATATATATATATATATATATATATATATATATATGGTTTCCATTAAAAATTACAAATCACTGACCTCTAATTTTCTAGTTGTTTCCTGTTTGTAAAGCAATATATTCAGTTTGGAAGATTTATGACATGTAAAATAAGGAAAAGAAGAAATAAATAGCCTTTATAATATTCTTCCACAGATATAAGTAATATACCTCTTTTCTTGTTGTATTGACTTTATATCTTCCCTTCTACTTTTTATTTATGTTGAAATTAACATTTTCAATGTCATTTATAATTCTTTGAAGTATTTCATTATCTACATCAACATATTTTAATGTCTTCTTTTTTTTTTTTCTTCACTGAGATAGGATTTCATGTAGCTCAGACTGACCTGTAACTGGCTGTGTAACTGTGGATGACCTTGAATTCCTGATTCTCTTGCTGCTATATCTCAAGTGTTGGTATTACAGGCATGTGCTCTCACAACCAGCGTATGCAGCACTGGAGACCAGAGTCAGGACTTTGTGAATGCTAGACAAGCACTTTACCAACTGATCTACATCTCCAGATCTAATAAGTCTTCTTTTTATTATTAATTTATGGGGATTGCATGTTTGTTTTTTCGAGGTTAGGGTTTCACTCTAGCTCAGGCTGACCTGGAAATTACTATGTAGTCTCAGGGTGGCCTTGAACTCACAGCAATCCTATCTCTGCCTCCCAAGTGCTGGATTAAAGGTGTGCTCCACCAACGCCTGGCTAATTCACGTGTTTTTAAATAAAGAAGCATTGTATCAGAGGACTTAACAGTCACATAAGCCCAACAGTTCTGAAATCCCAATGTTACCCATTACTGATCATGACTTAATATAATAAACCAAAACTGACTTTTCTGTCACCAAAATCATTAATTTACTTGCAAAAGTCAGGTGAAGAGAATGATATATGAACTACACAAGACAGGCGATGCATAAATCTGGTTTTGAAAATATGACTCATTAAAATTAGTTCAAGACAAAGAAGTGAGGCAGGTCATGGAAGGCACACCAGAGCATTTTTCCTTCACTTTAAGTCTATATTTTAAAGATGTAGCCATTACTCTACTAGTCTGGCTACTTTGAATGGGCTTTGTTGCAGTTCTATCGGGCTAAGATGAATGGGCACATAGAAAAGCATGTGATGCATGAAACCCAGCATGATTATAATACAAAAGACCCAACAGAGCTGTCTGATATGGCTTCAACCTCAGAAAGATGGCTCCTAGAATCTCTGCCTCATCTTTCTCAACTAAGCTCAGTACATAGAGATGCACTGGATCTCCAAGAAGTGAAATGGAGAATGAGCAACTTACTAAATTAATTTGAATAAAGGAAAACACACACAGAGACACACACACACACACACCAAGAGCTATTAGCCTATCAACCTTCACAGAATAACTTTTCTTTAAAATATAGTCTAAAGACTATGGCTCTATGTAGAAGGTATTATTCTTTTTTTTTTTCAGTTTTATTTATTTATTTGAGAGTGACAGAGAGAGGAAGAGGCAGATAGAGAGAAAGAGAGAGAATGGGCGCACCAGGGCTTCCAGCCACTGCAAACGAACTCCAGATGCGTGCGCCCCCTTGTGCATCTGGCTAACGTGGGTCCTGGAGAATCAAGCCTGGAACCGGGGTCCTTAGGCTTCACAGGCAAGCGCTTAACCGCTAAGCCATCTCTCCAGCTGGTATTATTCTTTTTTAAAATATATATTTTATTACTTACTTGAGAGACATAGAGACAATAAGCACATTAATTAGGGCCTCCAGCCACTACAAAAAAAAAAAAAAATCCAGAAACATGTGCCACATTGTGCATCTGGCTCATGTGGGTACCAGGGAATTGAACCTGGGTCCTTAGACTTCACAGGCAGGTGCCTTAACAACTAAGCCATTTCTCCAGTCCAACAAGGACTTATTCTTTTTTTTTCTTTTTTTGGAATTGATCAATAGATACTTTATTCTTTTTGATGCTCTAATAAAGGTAATAAAGGTAATAAAGGTAATTCTCTTCTGTCTTTCCATATTGGCCATTGGTAATATAGAAATATAGCTGATTTTTCAACATTGACCTGTTACATCTTCTTTAATTCTGTATCTTTTTTTCCTGGTTGATTGCCAAATTTATTGATGTTTTTAGCTCAGTTATATCCAATCCACTGGTGAAGCCATTGAAATTTTTTATTAGTTATGTATATAGTTTGTATACAGCCATGATGGTACCATCGTTAGTAAGAAGGCCTTACTCTTGATCTGGTGTCTTCCTAGCACTTACATTTGTTGTTCAAAAAGTTTTTCTATCTTTTTCATGTTGTACCAGTGGTAAAACATGACCTGAACATTAGACTTAACTTGGAATATTTAAAAATTAATATTGTAAGTCAGATTGTCTGAATGTATGTCCAGGCACTGGTTTCATTTTGAACTCCTGGGAAATTCTTTTTTTATTATTATTATTCTACAGCAAGCTCAGGAGCTACTGCTTCATGACATAGTTTTTAAGGAATATATTCAATATAGCTTCAGATTTTCTTATGGCTAATTCAAGGACCATGCAGATAATAGTTTCTTGATAAATATTTGTCAAATAAGTATAGGTCTAAAACATAGTATTGTCAACACTACTCAAGTAAGATAGGAATACAATATAATCCCTACTACCTGCCCTTTTTATATCATACTGCTAGATGTGTAGAATTTAAGGGCTAGAAATAATTCCAATAAGAATCCATAAATTCCTCATATAGGTATTACAATTCCTTTGGATGTTTACTTATTTACTGAAGAGAGAGAGAGAGAGAGATAATGGGCATACCAAGGCCTCTATCCACTACACCCAAACTTCAGATTCATGCTCCACCTTGTTATCTGGCTTATGTGGGTACTGGGAAATCAAACCTGGTTCCTAAGACTCCTCAGTCAAGTACCTTAACTGCTAAGACATCTCTACAGCCTGATATTATGATTTTTGTAGAGGTTTGAAGAATTTAAAATTTTTTCCACAACCAAAGCAAAAAGCAAAATTCTCTTTAAAAGGATAACGACTTTTGGGCTCAGGAGATGGCTTAGTAGTTAAGGCACTTGCCTACAAAGCCAAAGGACCTAGGTTTGATTTCCAGGATCCACGTAAGCCAGATGCACATGGTGGCACGCGTCTGGAGTTTGTTTGCAGTGGCTGGAGGTCCTGGCATGCCTATTCTCTCTCTCCCCCTTCTCTTTCATAAATAAATAAATAAATAAATATATTTTATACAATGTATAATGACTTTTTTTAAAGTATAGTGTTGGCCTCCCATCTTATTTTTCTCTTGTCCTTGCCCTCACAGAAGTTAGAAGGTTATTGGAAAAATAATGTATATGTAAGATGATGATAATAAGGACTAAGGAGAAATCAAGCTTAGAAACTTATATCAGGGTGAGGGGAGGAGACAGTTTTTCTATGGGGGTTTGCCTAGGAGCAGGTAACCAATAGCTTTGGGGAAAAGCTAATGGATCAACAAAGGCAGAGGTGCCAAGACTTGAGTGCACATATTAAAGAAGGAGCCAAGAGATTAGGAGTAAAACATAGTCGAATAAGAAATGTGGAGGCAGACCTTATAATCTATAATAAGCACATATTTTTTTTCCGCTTTAGTTCTTACAGAGAAGTAAATCACTTGAGTGCTTTCAACAACATGATCTAGCATGATATTTTAGCAGAATCACCAGGTCACCATGTTGAATACACTAACTGGGGTAATGGGTGGAAGCAAAGATCATTCTGGAAGCAGTGCCAATAATCCAGATGATATATTAGTGCTATGAACCAGGGAATAGCAGTGGGAAATTGACCTATGGACTAATTTAATCAGATTGGAGAGAATACACAAGTTCTTCCCTGAACATGTACTCTGATAACTTCAATCATCAGGTTTTTCTTGCAGCCCTCTGTGAACTTCTGATTCTCTTTTTACAATTTAAAATAATGAAGAATAAAATAAAAATGTGATGCATGTTGAATAAGTTTCCAGTTTCCTTTTTTATATACTGACAACTTACAGAGAAACCTGAAGAGGCGATTTCTGTGCCCAGCAGAGAGTGGCATTTTATCTAATACTGCAATCCTACTATTACATGATTCCTAATGACTGGAAATTATTTAGGTGTTCAAGCATTGAAAATTCATCATATTGTAGATGAAAGTGACACTAATTGTCACAATAAATGACAAACAAACATTAGTGTCCTTGGGTGTTATCCAGCACATTTTCCTACTGGCTCAACACAGGCTCTGACTGGACATAGCAGATGCCCGCTGTGTAAACAGGCACAGCCATGCATCCAACTGATTTTAAGTTATCCTCACTCTTGGGTGTGAATTAGATCATCCTTTAGTAGATGAGCTTTAATAAAGGCACTGTCAGATTTTAAAAAATGAATTTGAGCCAGAAATGTTTTTTTCCACTGAATGTGCCTGACAGTTTGATAGAAACATGAAAAAGTACTTTTAGATATGATTGTGACCATTTGAATCCTTTTTGTCCACTTTAGAAGGTGACAATTTGCATTCAAAATAAGTTGAGAGCAAGGCAATGTAGTGTTTGGACAACTATTTGCTGCACACTGTCTGTGGTCTGCACATGAACTTAGGCAACAGTCATATAGGGTAATATCCTTTCCTTTAATCCATATGCCCTTTCTTGTTTGGGGCTTCTCAAGCCAGAGCTGGTCAGAACCAGTAACTGTGCTGGAAGAGGCTGTCCTGAAAATTTTGCCTTCCACAAATTTCACCTCAGTCCATGAATTTCTGAGGGAAAATCTTTGTTATGTGGGTTGTATCGAGTGTGTGTATGAGGTCTTGATGCACGTTTATTGTGTGTGCATATCAGGTCTTGATGTACATGTACCGCCTGTGCGCATAAGGTCTTGATGCATGTGTACCGCGTGTGTGTATGAGGTCTTGATGTGTATGTACCGTGTGTATAAGGACTTGGTGCACATGTACCGTGTGTGCATGAGGTCTTGATGCACGTGTACCGTGTGTGCGTATGAGGTCTTGATGCACGTGTACCGCATGTGCGTATGAGGTCTTGATGCAAGTGTACCGTGTGTGCATGAGGTCTTGATGCACGTGTACCGTGTGTGCATGAGGTCTTGATGCACGTGTACCGTGTGTGCGTATAAGGTCTTACACGTGTACCATGGGTGCATATAAGGTCTTGATGTACATCACTGGTGCACTCAGCACCTGAAACAATTATTTGGATTACAGTTATGATGACTGCTGAGAGTCAACACATCTGGCCTATGTAATAAACAGAAAATCTGATGAATTTTAGTTTGCCCTATCTGTGCCCCAACCATTAAAAGGAGTCTGGAGGCAGAAGGGAGTGATAAAAGCACCATCCAGCAGAAGCCCAGAATTTCCAAGTAAGCTAAGTGCTGATTCTGTCCCTTCAGTAGAATGCCTGTTATAGCACAGCCAAATGCCATTTTTAGTATCCTCCTCGTTAAAGCTGCCTTGCTGAGCTGGTTGCATGCCAAAATATGTGGAACTGACCATGCTATAATGGACTTCTTCCGCATTAAATTTTTCAGAGCTGGTAAACTTAGAACAAGCTAAAGAGCCATGTTATGTAGGCACTGTTTATGAAGTAGGCATAAGAAGTAGAGACTTAAACCTGGGAGCTGCATTTTGCCAGAGGGCTAAATTATTTAATTGTCAGCAATTCTGAGGTTCACACTGAAGTAGAAATAATGGAATTATCTGCTTCTCAATATAAAAGCATCTTCCCAGAAGGTCACAAGGAATTTGTAGCTTTTTCTATTTTTCTGGGTGTTCTGGGCTCTGCCCAACCTGAACTTCTTATCTGACTGGAAATGGGAACATTCTGCTATATGAGAAGTCATTTTTAAATAGCAGGCTCTGCATGTTGTTGATGGCTCCTCAGGAAGTGCCAAATTGGTATGTGCTCCTTTGGTTGTGCTCAATCTAATTCCACATAGTTAGAGAAAATAGAGAGTGATGTTCGAGTTCTGGGTTAGTTAATACTTAGTGCTTTGGTTTCCCCACCTAAAGGATGGGTTGATATGGTACCCCAGTTACTGGGTGGGTAGGAGGGAGAACAGCCTTGTTGGGAATGTTACTGACTCAGAATATGCATTGAGATGTTAACCACTCTTGATCACAATGCTGAACTAGGAAGGACTAATGAGAAAATTTGCACACAGCATTATATGTATATATATATATATATACATATATATATATATATGTATATATATACATATATACATAAATGTGTGTGTATGTGTATGATATATTATACATATATATTTAAAATGTCAAAGTTCTATTGAAATAGATGAAGAACTTAAATAAACATCACGCGTGTCCAGGAATACCAAGAGTTATAATCAAGTGCGATCAAGTATGGTTTAAACAGTGGGCTGAAAATGATGAAAACTTTTTACTCCAACCAATAGGCTGGCATATTTTGGGAGGGTGCTATGTTCCAGGCATATGTAATGACAATGACATCATATTTATCCCTCCTTTCATCCAGTGTGGCTCTCTGCATTCTGTCAAGAAACCGAAGCTCAGCTTAGCAGTAGCATTGGTACACATCAGGGTATAAATGTAAGCCTGCATCTTTGAACCCTTTTTTTCACTAATCCCCACTCTGCCCTTCTTCTTCCTGGCCTCAAGGCTCACCTGCCTTTCTCTGGATTCATGATCACATTGTTCATCTTTTCTTCTGACAGCAGTGCATTTCCAGTGCTACCGCTTGGTGTCCAGTAAGGTCTCCTGGACACAGAGGATGTCATTGGAACTGTGGCAAGATGTGGCAACTTTGTAAGTTTGTCTCCCACTGTAGCCAAGTAGGTCTCTGTGCAACCATCAGTGTCTTGTGACTTGCTTTATTGTCCCACAACAATGCAAACATTTCCAAAGTTGGGGGGGGGGCACTGCTGAAGAAGCATGGTAACATCGTGAATGTACGTGTGCCTGTTCTTTAAAGCCTCATCTCCTTATTCTTTGCTCTAGCAGTAAATATTTGTATTCACATGGTGTACTCAGAACACTGCTGTGATCATTGTAAAATACACCATACTGCTTGGAACAGGGGATGATATCCTTGAATAAGAAGGAATAATGAAATTGTACTGGGAGAAGATTCTTGATTGAAGCTGTTTGTCAGCCTGGACCTGAAAGTCACATAGCTCTGGGTTCAAACTGGGGTTGAGATGTGGTCTTGCTTCGTACTCCTGGATAGCCTAATATTTTCTTTGTAGCCCAGGAGAACTTGTCACAACCCTGGGGCCTCAGTCTCTAAAGTGCTTCTCATTTTAAAGGTGTGCTATGACATACAGCTTCTAATTTTTAATAACTTCCGAGTTTGGTCAGTTTAGCTAACGTTTTAAGCCTTGTTTCTTCTTGCATAAAAAAGGGAGTAAGCAAATCAGTGTTAGAGGGTCCCACGTGATGTTTAATAAGTGTCCCACACATGGCACACAATTGGTTAGCACCAATGGATGATGAACTAGAAACAAATCACCAGATACTCAGAAGCAATGACATCTTCCTGCATCACATGCTCATGTCTACTCCTCAGAAAGCAGCTTCTGGAATTTTCTCTTCTGAACCTGAGCTAATGTTTTGAGAGTAGACTGTTCTCTTAAATCTAATTAGCTTGACTCCCCTACTCTGGAAGCATGCTCAAACTTGAACATCAGATCAGGGAAGTGGCAAAGGAGGGGTGTGCATAGTTGGCTCCTGCTCCTTATTCAGGTTTTGCACAAATACCAGCCTTTAGAGGGCAACCTCCCTTGATCTCTTTATCTCAGGAAACCCACTACCCTGCCAGCTGATTCTCTGGCTCTTTTATACTGCTTTACTTATTTATTTATGTTTTAATAATTAGTTTTACACTCATATCAAAACTGAGTAGAAAGTTCCTGTGTGTCCTCCGCATGCAGAACCATGTCCACCAGCAGCATCCCCACCAGAAGATACATTCCTTACAAGTGACAAACCCACATCATACATCAATGATATCCACAGCAGTCATCTGTAAAGAGGTACAATCTATGGCACCAACAAATTTACAGCGTGCATATTTCATTGTGGTAACACATAGTAGCTTCACTGCGGTGTTCTGAAAGTCCTGATTACTCGTTTGCATTCCTCCTTTCCCTCTCATTCCTGGCAATAATTAATCTTTCTACTGTCTCCACATTTTTACTTTTTCTAGAATGCTTTCTGTTTTGTTTGGTTTGAGAAAGAGATCCTCTCTTTTTCAAGGTGGCCTACCGCTTGTTGCATAGCCCAGACTGGCTTCACAGTCTTCCGATCTCCAGCTTCTAGTTGCAAGGATTACACAGATGTGTACCACCATGTCCCACCAGATACTGTATTTTTTCCTCACAAGTATTTACCATGACTTCTATTATTTTATGTTTATTTACTGTTGTTTTATTTCCTCCAATTACATGAGCTATGTGAAGGCAGTGTCATTTTCCGACTTTTAAAATGCAGTAATCCTCAATGCTAAACTAAGGCTGATCAAAAATAACCCTCAATAACTATTAGTAAGTTTAGTCAATCAGTAAATCTTAAAACTATTCATTATCTTTCTTCTAACATTACAAACTGGTGATTGGATATATATAAATGGCAAGGATAATATTGGTTATCTTTTTTCTATACTCTGGGTTCAATGCTGTATACACTATGGGTGCATTATTTAATTTAACATTTATAATCACCTGGAAGTAGGCACCATTTAACCAGAAATGTGGGATGTGTATAAATAGTCTTGCCAAGTTTCAGGTAAGAAAATGAGGTTCTAATAACTTACCCAAGGTCTCATAGCTAATAAATCACAGAGTTCAGGCCCCAAATCAGCCTCATAAGATCTCAAAGCTGACATTATTTAACTACTTTGGAACTAAAGGAAACCTCCTGCTAATTCATGCCACACCTTGGACTGGTAATGTGGTTGGTACTTAAGTGCCTCGGTGCTCATTGTGGTCTACTTAACCTTGTGCAGCATCCACTCTTGCTGGGCTGCGAGCTTCAGGGCATCACCTGGCTATTCTTAGAAACAGGCTTGGCTCTACTCCAGACCCATTGATGCTCTCTCTGTCTGTACTTTGACAAAATCTCCAGGAGGTTTGTAGGAGTGAGATATGTGTGTATGAGAAATAATGCCTGCAAAGACTATTGTGATCCCAAACCCCTTCCCCTGACTAACGACTTGTGTCTCAGCTTCCAGCATTGTTGGTACTTTAAAGGAAGGGATGATGATCATTGTTGAAAAGTGCTTATCACATTCCCTAGCACTTGATAAACATTCTGATTTATAAATTACCCAAGAAATGAAACATCAGCCAGGTAAAAGGGCTGAATGTAGCAGAGGGTGAATAAGCTAGCTTCTAGCTTCCCAACATCGTAACATTCCCTTTCAAAAGTGCATGGAAAAAAAAAAGTGCACAGAAAATTCAGTCTGTTTTTCTCTTGCCGTGGTAGAGTGGGTATCTGGTAAAATGTCAGCATTCCTAACTGTAGTGGATAGATTTCTGAACACAATCCAGAATGCACCCCATCTGCAATCATGAGGTAATGAGCGATGCCAGGGAAGGCTGATGTTCGACTTCAAATCACAGACATCCTACAGCATGTCCACCAGGGAAGTTGTGGGAGGTCCACTTCAGCACAGCCCGAGGCTGCTGCGTTCTTACAGGAGGGAACAAAGTGTTGCCTGCTTTCTGCTGTCTCTGTTCCAAGCTCAACCCTCATTATCCACTTAAGTTTGTGAGCGTTTATACCAGGGGAAATAAATGTAGCTGCTCCAGGTATGTCAACTATCCCAGCATCTGTGCATAAAAATGCCAGGTTGTGATCCACCCCCAGCTGATGTTGCCTTGGCCTTGCAGCTGTGCTCGAGTCTGAGGACGAGTTTAGTGTTTTCATCGGTGCCTTTGTTTTCTGCTTTGTCATACACATGACTGGCGAGTCTAGCCAGAGCGCTGTTTGCGGAGGAAACCTTCTTGTGCCTGAATTGCAGAGAGGCCAGATTCTCAGCTTTCTCTCATTTTTTCCCCACTCGTCACAGCTCCCCTTCCCTTTCCATTTGTTCCGGAGTTATATACAGACTATAATTATGTATATTTCTTTTCATGCTGCTTATAATCGTGTAACGTTTCTGCATCCAGGATAAATGCTACTCATCCAATTTTATCCTTTTCTATCCTTTGTAACTCAAGCTGTTGCCTGGTTCTTTCCCATTGATTTGTGCATTGCAACACAGTCAAATAGGAATACAATGTGTTGCACCTGACATCAATTTGAATCAGCTGGTATGGGGCTAATGAGGGCTCATGGCTTCTTAGTACAGCAGTCGGTAGTCTAGAGTTGTATTGGTACTGCAATATATGTTTGCATTTGCTTAGGCTGGGATATGCTGTGGTTTTTGCATGAACAGTTCAACAAAATGATGAGGAGTCAGTAGGAATGAGCAAATAGATTGTCATCTTCCTTGGTATTCAAGTCCTAACCTTTCCAGCCCATTCTTTTGCTTTCCCTATGAATCAGCTTGGAGGAAGCAGCTAGCTACATTGGGAAATTTTATGTCTCTGTGACCTGAATTATGTACTTTGTCTTCATAGTCACAGGTTTCCATATCCTTATGAGACAAAGGTTTTATACATATGCTTTTCTCTACAAGGAGGAAATTAGAACTCATTTCATTGTTCAAGGTCTCATAGGTGGCCAATGGCAGAGTGGAGGTTTACTCCTGCATCTAGCCACCTTCCATGTTTCTCCTCCTCTTCACACAATGTTCAGTTCTTTAATCTCATCATGCTTCTTTGCTATTTGATGCTGATTAATTGAGTGGAGTGGAATCTGTTTTTAATCTCATTCCAACTGGTCACTGACAAACTGTTGTGTTTAAAATAAACATTTTTTAAAAAAATAGGTATATTCTGCTATTTATGAGATGTATATTGTGAAATCATCTTAAGAATCTTTTTTATTCCCACAGATCATTGCCGTATCTTCAATCTAGTCTTGGTTGTGTGTCAATAGAGAACCCCTGGGAAGGGCCAGCCAGACGCAAACACGTTTGCTGTGCATCCTAAGGAAAGCCATATGATCCCTCTGAAGCTCTGTTTATTTACCTATAAAATAAGGTGATGCACATGCCCTTATTCAAAGTATTATTTGTAAGTGTTGAATGAGATAAAAGATGTGTCCCATACAGGCACACAGAATTGAATCATCAGAACTCTGTAGGTATCTGCCAGACCCATTCTGTGAGCTGAGGGTAGGCCTTGTGCTGAAGGAGCTACTAGAACTTTCTTTCCCTTGAGTAACTAGAAATGTAGTGACACAAGAATTATACTCATTGGGCTGCACTTTGTCCTTCTTGTTAGTTTTTAAGATAGCACCCAAAATAATGGGCTTCATTGCGGCATTTTAATACATATGTTGTTATCATGTTCTTCCATCTTCTCCCCCATACCCTGCCCCCTACAGCTCATTCCCTAACTCTCCAGAATAGCCCCACTTCTGGTTTCTTGGCACATGTATTCCATTATTCTCTTTTTCTTATTTCTCCCCATTATGACCTCTTGTTATTCTTCATGGTCTGCCTCCTAGTTTAATGACCCCCGTCAACCCCGTACACACATATGCACACAAATTAACATGAAGAATCCATATATGAAATAAAATATTTGGTATCTGTGTTTTTGAACACCATCCCACCCTTTATTGGAGAAAAAATGTCTTATTGGCCTGAAACTCACCATTTAGACTAAACTGGTTGACCAGCAAGCCCCAGGGATTCACCTCCTTTCCTCCACAGACCTGGGGTTACAAGTATGCATCACCACCCTTGACTGATTCACATGGGTTCAGTTGATCGAATTCAGGTCCTGATGCTTGTTCAGCAAGCATTTTACTGACGGTGATAGCTCTATTTTCAGTTTTTGTTTGTTTGATTTTAGAAATCCCCGTACTTATTTTGATAATGAATACAGTTATTTACAGTACCCACATAAAGCCAGCTACATAAAGTGGAACATGCAGCTGGAGCTATTTGCAGTGGTAAGAAGCCACGGCATACTCCTACTCTCATACCCTCTCTCCCTGTCTCACTCTCTTCTCCCTGTCTCCCGAGTAAATAAATGAATAATTAAATAAATAAATATTTAGATGCATCTAAATATGTGGGTTTATGGGTCCTCTATTCTATCCCAATGCTCTACATGCCAATTTTTTTTGCCAGCACCATGTTTTTGTCGCTATGGCTCTGTAATATAATTTGAAGTCAGGCACTGTGGTACCTTAAATATCATTCCTTCTACTTAGGATTGGTAGAGCTGTTCAATGTCTTTTGTGTTGCCCTGTGATTTTTAAGATATTTTTGTTGTTCTGAAGAATGTCATTGGAATATTGACGAAAATTATGGTGAATCTATAGGCTGGAAATATAACCATTTTCACATTAATTGTTTTTCAAATATTTCATTTCTTTATTCATTTGAGAGAGAGACTGAGAGAAAGAGGCAGAGAGAGCGAGAGAGAAAGAGAAAGAGAGAATGGGTGTGCCCGGCCTCCAACCACTGATAATGAACTCCAGCTGCGCGTGTGCCACCCTGTACATTTGACTTTACATTGTTACTGGAGAATGGAACTCCATTCCTAAAGTTTTGCAGACAAGTGCCTTAAAAGCTGAGCCATCTCTCCAGCCCATAATTTTCATTTTCCATTTTTTTTTTTGAGGTAGGGTCTCACTCTGGCCAGGCTGACCTGGAATCCACTATGTAGTTTTAGGGACCGGGGTAGCTTCAAACTCATGGTGATCCTTCTACCTCTGCCTCCTGCAAGCTGGAATTAAAGGCGTGCGCCACCACCCCCTGCCACAGCATTATTTCTGATAATCCGTGATCATGAGGAGTCTTTCCCTCATCTAATCTCTTCTTAGTGTCTTCAATGTCTTAAAGTTTTGTTGTTGTTGTTGTTTTTCCATTTTTTCAGTTAAGTTTATCCCTAGATTCTCATTTTTATTTTTGCCTATAATGAATGGCATATGTTTGTTAATTTCTCTCTGCATTTGTTATTGGTATATAGAAAAGCTACTGACTTTTGATGTCAATGTTGTATTCTGCTACTTTGCTCAAGGTATTTATAATCTCTAAGAGTTTTATGGAGGCATCCATAGAATCACTTATTTTAGAATAAGGTCATCTGCAAGTAGAAATTATTTGACTTCTTCCTTTTCTGTTTGTATCCCTTTGATTTCTCTCCCTTGCCTTATTGCTCTAGGTTAGACTTTGAGAACTACATTGAAGACAGGTGGCGAGAGAGGGCATCTTTGCCTTGTTCTAGATTTTTCCCATTAGGTGTAATTATTACTATAGTGGGTTGTGTGCAGCCTTTACTACTTTGAAACATTCTCCCCGTATTCCTTGCTTCTCAGGACTTTTATCATGTAGGCATGCTGAACTTTTTCACATGACTTCTGCATTTACTGAGATGTGAGATGAGACTTCTGCCTTTAAGTCTATATGTGTGTTTTATTATATTTATGTGTCTACCCATGTTGAAGAAAGTTTGCATCCCTGGGATGAAACTACTTGATTGTGATGATTGAAATTTTTGATATCTTCTTGAATTTTGTTTATTAGGTTTTTTTTTTGTTTTGTTTTTGTTTTTTGAGGAAGGGTCTCGCTCTAGCCCAAGCTAACTTGGAATTCACTATGGAGTCTCAGGGTGGCCTTGAACTCACAGTGATCCTCCTACCTTTGCCTCCCAAGTGCTGGGATTAAAGGCATGTGTGTCTCCACGCCCAGCTGTTTGTGAGTATTTTGTTGAGAATTTTTGCACTCATTTTCATGATGCAAATGGGGTTTCATTGTTTGTGTTTTGTTATACGGTTATTAAAATTTTTATTGACAATTTTTATTCATGAATATACTGTAATTTGATCTTGGAACATTTTTTTTTTGTATCAGGCTACCCCTAGCTCCATGGAATTAGTTTGGTAGTATCCCTTACTTTTGTATTTTGTGAAATAGTTTGAGAAGTAATGAAGAACTAGTCTTTGTTAATGGGCTTGTAGAATTTAGCATCAAATGCATGCAGTTCTTGGCTTTGCTTTGTGAGGAAAATTTAAATTACAATTGTGATATTAGTACATTTAAGATGCTCTTTATCATCTTTATTTAACTTTGGTAGGTACTTCATGTTTAGAAATTTTTCCATTTCTTTTAGATTTTCCAGTATTTGGCACATTAATTTCCAGAATATCCCCGAATAGTGCTTTGGGTCTCATTGATATCTGTTGCAGCATCTCCCTGTTTAGTTCTAACTTTATCTAAATTTATCAGTGCGAGTTTTCTCTTTATTTCTTTTGGTTTGTTTGGATATGTGTTTGTCATTCTTATTTATATTTCCAAATAATCAACTCTGATTTCTTTTATGTATTCTTCTTTTAGTCTAAATTTTATTAATTTCTGCTCAAATATTTATTACTTCTTGCTGTCTACTATATTTGGGTCTGGTTTGTGCTTATTTTTCTAGAACCTTAAGGTACATCTTCAGGTTATTTGAGATCTCTCTGATTTAGTAGTGTAAGCATTTGCAGCTATAAAACTTCCTCTTAGAACTGTCTAGCCATAAATTCAGAGTTGTCCTATCATTTTTAATTTGCTTCTAGGAATTTTAAATTTTCTTCCTGGGTTTTATTCCAAGATCCACTGGTAATTTATAGTGTATTTTTCAGTCTCTAAGTATTTGTGTAGTTTATATGGTTTCTCTTGCTATTGGTTCCTAGCTTTGCTCCAGTATGATCTTGTAATATAAAAAAAATTCTAATTTTTATACTATTTTTTGAGGCATGGTCTCACTGTACCCCAGGTTGACCTGGAATTCACTATGTAGTCTCAGAGTGGCCTTGAACTCATGGTGATCCTCTTACCTCTGCCTCCTAAGTTCTAGGATTAAAAGTGTGTGCCACCATGCCCAGCAAATTTTTTATGCTTTTATATAAAGGCTTGCTTTCTAAACTACAATGTGATGAATTTTGGAGAAGATTCAGTGGGACCTTTAAAAGAATGTCTATTTTATGTCTCTTGGATGGAATATTCTGTGGATACAAATAAGTCCAATTGGTCTATAGTATAGTTTAGCTGTGTTTCTTTATTGATTTAGAAGTCTTATCTAAAAATAAAAGTGTAGTATTGAAGCCCCCTACTGTAATTGGGTATGGACCTATCTGATTTTCCATGCCTTTTAGTGTTTGTTTTATGAAACTGGGAATCTGACCAGTTGGTGGATTAGTATCAATTGTTATATCTTATTGTTTAATTGTTCTCTTTATTGGTATGTAATGGCCTTTTAATCTGTCCTGATTAGTTTTTGTTTGAAGTCTACTTCATCAGATATCAGAATAGCTACATCAGATTGTAAGCTTCCATTTGCTTGATAGTTTGATTTCTATCCTCAGACTCTGTAGGTTATTTTGCAATTTAGATTTGTTCTTTGGAGATAGCATAATTGAATCTAGTCAGGTACTCTGTCTTTAAAATTATATATATTATATTGGACTAGAGTGATTGCTTAGTGGTGAAGGCACTTGCCTGCAAAGCCTAAGGACCCATGTTCGACTCTCTAGATCCCACATAAACCAGACACACAAAGGTAAGGCAAGCACAAGGTTGCACACACCCACTAGGAGGCATAAGCATAGGGAGTTTGATTGCAGTGGCTGAGGCCTTTCCATGTCAATCCCCTCCCTTTCTCTGTCTCTCTAAAATTATATATATATGTATATATATATATATATATATATATATATATATATATATATATATATATGACAGATTATATTCTTTCATCCACTCAACCCTGCTGCCATTGCCCTGGGGCCCTCCTCAGTGGAGTTGTGGGGTCATGAAGGCTTCACTCAGTCCCTATGGAATAGCATGCCTCGTTGTCTTTTAAATGGTGTGTTGAGACCATTGATATTTAAGGTTATTATTAAGAGGAGTTTGCGGTTTTCTATGTTTTTTTTTCTAATGTTTTGATTTGTTGCATTATTCCTAGTTCTTTTCTTTCTCCTGAGTCAGTATTAGGGATTTACTGGTTTACTGTGTAGCATGAAATATGTTATTTCAAACTCTCCTATGTTCACATATTCCCCTGACAAAACTTAATCTTTCCTGTGCTCTCATAAGTAACACATTCTTCTTTCTCTGTACATAGTATTCCTTTAAATATTATATACAATCCTGGCTAACTTGTCATGAATTGTTTTAGTTTTTACTTTGCTTGGAATGTTATTTCTCCATCAATTTTAAGAGAAAACTTTCCTAGGATATCAATCTCAGTTGACATTTATTTTAAGGGTATGAAATATATCCTTCCATGATTTTTTGGCTTTTAGTTTCTGATGAGAGAGCTGATGTTGTTCTGATGTGCTTGCCTTTGTATGTGAATGTTGTTCTCTTTCAGCTTTTAATAGTTTCTTTACTTTTTTTTGACATCTTGATTGCAGTATGTCATAAAGAGATTGTCTCTGATAAGTTCAATTTGGGGCTCTGAGTGCCTGTGGGGTTGTATTTCTTTCTTTAGTTTTGGGAGATTTTCAACTATAATCTCATTGAATAAATTGCCTAGGCCTTTAAACTTTTCTCACAGATGGGTTCTTGGGTTTGGCGTTTTAAACATGTAATGTGTTCGTGGAAGTTTTGATCATGTTCATTATGCTGTCTGAATGCATTATTGTCATTTATGCCTGAAATTCTTTCTTCAGTTTGTTGTTTTAGGTTGATGATTCTTTCCATTTTAAGGTTTTTTTTTTTTTCACTCCCTCTCTCTCCCTCTCTCTTTTTTTTTCATTTTTTTTCTTTATTAGTTAGTTTTGTATTTAGCAAATACAGTCAGTTTGGTACCATTATTAGGCTCATCTGTGACCTACCCCCTCCCCTTGGCCCCTCCTTGTTGAGGTATACGGGGCATGCATTGTGGAGTTAGCCCACAGTTATGGGTAAGCTAAATGTCTCTGCATATCATGATCCAACATGTGGCTCTGACATTCTTTCCACCCCCTCTTCTGCAAAATTTCCCTGAGCCACGTTGGGTTCATTTTTGCTCTGCTTCAGTGATGAGGTGTTAGGGGCCTCTGAGGCGCTGGCTCTCTGATTTGGTAGGAGTTGATTTTTCTCTGTGTTGATCTCCTTCCCCCTTGTGCTGGTATCAGGTTCATCAGGAAAACAGCCCCCTTGCTTGTTTCTCCAATTTTTCTTAGTTTCAGTCGGGGCCCTTTTGAGGTATGATGGGGTGGCTCTCTCCTTAGGATCTACATCTACCTCAAAAAGAGAAGCAGATTCTCCAACGGAGAGTAAGTTAGCATCAGGACAAATGAGATAACCCTTTTTTTATAGAGAATTTAATAGGTGTAGGCCCCCTTGTAGCCCACAATTGATGGTAGCTTGATATTGGAGAGTGGGCTTATGTTTGGATATGGTTCTGACTTGTTTCCCAGCTCCAGCTATGGGTCCCATACCAGTTAGGGGATCAGTTAGCAGAACTGAGAGCAGTTGGTTCCCCACCATGGCTGTGTGCCACCACTGCACTTGAGTGGGCATCACAACAAGTTATTTGCTGCTAAGTAGGTTAGACCATCGTTGCTTTGACAGATATTGGTCATTTTCCCCCAGTCGCCCATGTAGCACCTTCTGGCACTAGACGCACTGACTGTCTGGGGACTGACTCTCTTCCAACTTCCAGCCATGCCATTCTAATTTGCATGTCAATCACATAAGGTGTCTTCAGCAGTAGGGTCTTACCACTAGCCTTTGGTGGGTCATCAAGTACTCTGACAGAAATCTGTCTGTCTTTTAGGAAACCTTGTAGGTCTCTCTGATCAAAAGCTCATTGTGGATGATAGCCCCATGCTGGTTCTGGGAGTTACAGGTCAGTGCCCACTAAGAAAATGAGGAAAAAGATAACTAATATACAAGAGTTAGAGATAAGAGAGAGAGAGAGAGGGAGAGGGGAAGTGAGGGAGGATTTTTTTTTTTGATTGACTGACTCATCCATTTCTGTTTGGTTTTTCTTTCAGTGTCTCAATTTCCTTACTGAATTTTAAATCATATTTTTAATACAATGGTTTGACAGAACTCCTGTCACTATAATGTACTAGAAGACAACTGTATATGTCACTCATATCATCAATATGGTTCAGTGACAGTGACACTGGGGAACTGATTGAGAACACATAGTGTACAAGTTGTATTTTTAAAAGTTAAGTATATTAGTAACTAAGTGGTGAAATAAGGAGAGAATGCAAAATGGGGGAAAGAGAGTAAGAATGAACAAGAGGGAAAGTATAAGGTCTAGAGATATGAAAAATAATAGAGAAAATACTATGGAGTAGGTGCAAAGAAAGAAAAGATAGTTGTGATAGCCTACTTGGATAAAATATGAGCTAAAACATATCAACTAAACAAAGTATAAATTTTAAGTAAAAATTAATATTAAAATAAACTACACAATGAAACAGAAGTTACCATAAAGTCAGTATTTTTTCCTAGTGTGTCATCTGCAGCAGTCTGTGTGGTTGGGGAAAGGGATGTTAGTCTCAGTAATTCAAGTAAGTGAAGTCAATGTGTCATTCCAGCCGAGAGGGATTTCTGTGTGGGGCTCAACATTTTGCTGGGCTTCTCCAGTTTGAGACCACCTGCTTGATCCTCACAATTTCCTCTCTTGTATTTTGGGGATTGTTCTGTGTAGGAGATGTCTGTTTCTTACTGCGTGCTTCCTTCCCAACCTGCCCACTGGGAAGACTGCCCCAAGTTCACTGGTGTACTTCACAAGTATCATGGCATTCACTCAGGCAGTGGTGGGTTCATTTCTTCCTGGGTGACCACAGAGAATCTCAGCTTTGGGCTCTGTGCCACATATCTGCCTCCATCTCCATACCTTGTGCTGCTCTGGCCATCTCTCTGTTTGTGGTGTATCTGGCCCTGGGTCAAGTCTCTAGACCTGGGCCCATTTTTCTCTAGGTCACTGTTCTTTCAGTGCCCATGTCCAGAAAGTGGGAGCATCACTCTGTCAGCTACTGGTGATCCTGGCTTCATTGAAGCACTATATAGTACAGTTGGGTGCCAGTTGGCAGCTGTCTTGGGGAGAACATTCCACTTAGGTTAATTTCTTTTCTTCAGCTCTTTCTCTTATAAGGATCAAATAAATTATATTTTCTATCCTGACTATTCCCTTTCACTGGGTCACACAAAGATAGCTTCTTATCAGCCATATTGGCTAGAAGTCCCCCAGGGTTTGACATTTCAATATTTTTTTAAATTGGCTTATTGTTCCTTTACTATCAGTAGTTGATTTTGAAATGAAGTAAATGTCATGTAAAAAACTAAATTTTCTAATATTTTACAACCCATATTTAAGGCTTTTAAAATTAAAATCTACTGTATTATATTTTGCATTTAGTAGTAGCCATTACTTTCTCATCCATTCAGGACCAAGCTCAAGTCCCATTAATGATGACAGTAATGAGTCTCCAAAATTAGTCATTGCTCTATCAGCCTCAGTAGTTCACTGACAAATTGTTATATATGACAGTTCTCAAGTCTCCCATTTCTACAGACTCAGAGAGTGAAAGCACTCTTACTGGCCTTGGAGCCTCTCAAACTGGTGGCTGAGTTCGTGTCTTATGACTCACAAAGAATTGACAAGTGCAGACATGGTAGAAGGGCAGGTTAAACAAGGGTTTATTAGAAAAGGAAGTAGGGGGCTGGAGGTATGGCTTAGCAGTTAAGGCATTTGCCTGCAGAGCCAAAAGACCTAGGTTTGATTCCCCAGGACCAACGTAAGCCAGATGCACAAGGGAGTGAATGCATCTGGAGATCCTTTGTAATGGCTGGAGGCTCTGGCATGCCCATTCTCATTTTCTCTCTCTCTCTCTCTCTCTCTCCCTCCCTCTTTCTCTGTCAAATAAATAAAAATAAAATATAGAAAAGGAAGTAGGGCAAAAAGTGAAAGTAATGCAGACAACCTCCCCAGTTGAGAGGGGTCCTGAGTAGGTAGCCCATATAATGACTTGGGTCTAGTTTTCATGGGGATAAAAATTAGACATTGAGTTAGGTTGAGCTTTACTGGTTAAGTTTAACTGCATATGGTGAACATTGATAGGTTGATGGGTCAGGGAGACAAGCACAGCTTCAGAATAAGCCTGCTGGCTAGGGGTGGGGAGCCCACAAAAAAAGTGCTAGAGAAGGGAAGAACCAGTCGGTAAAATAGAGGGATGCTCAATACTGCCATCTTGATGAATCAAGTTTAGTTCAGAGTAGAATTCTTTTAGTCTTACATGGGTAGGGTGACACCTGTGTTTTTTTGAACTTCTGTTTTTACCTACAAAATTGTTCCTAATCTCCATCAGTAGGGCTCTACATTTTACACACACACACACACACACACACACACACACACGCGATATATATTTGATTTATTTATCTGTAAGCAAAGAGAGAAAGAGAAAAGAAAGAGAGAAAGAATGGATGGGCCAGGGCCTTCAGCAACTGCAAATGAACTCCAGATGCATACACCACTGTACATCTAGCTTTACATGGGTACTGGAGAACCAACTGTCTTTATATAGTCAATCAAAAAAAGAATGCTAAAATAAAATTAAGTTCATAACAGAGTTGATTAATACCTTAAAGGGAAATGAAACCTATGAAGTTATTTGTTCTGTATGAAAATAATTTGCTTCCAATTTTACAGACTCTTAAAACTAATCAATGGCAAACAATAAACCAATATTGCATCCCAAGAATGTAAGATATAATTGATCATGTAAATTTTAGACATGATTATTAAACAATGCTCCATTATGACAGAAAGAACATGCAATAATCTTTTTTTCCCTTATATTGAAATTTGATTATTTTGTTTGTTTTGTGGCCCTAGGGATTCAAAGTAGCCTGGCATATGCCAGGCAAGTACTGTACCATTGAGTGTCATCTTATTTTTACTTTATATTTGGGGACAGTATTTCACTAAATTGCCACACTGGCCTTAAACTCATTCTGTAGGCCCAGGCAGACTTCAAACTTGTGGCCCTTCTGCCTCAGTCTCCCAAGTAGCTGGAATTATAGATCTGTGTCACCAGGGTTTGCAGGATAAATTTCTTCTTTTTCATTTTATTTTTATTTTCATTTATTTGAGAGAGAAGTAGGTAGAGAGACTGAAAGAGGGAGAGAGAATATGCATGCCAGGGCCTCTAGGTGCTGCAAATGAACTGAGAGACATGTGCCACCTTGTGCATCTGGCTTACTTGAGTTCTGGGGAATCAAACCTGGATCCTTTGGCTTTGCAGGAAAGCGTCTTAACCACTAAGACATCTTTCTAGATGATAGTTTTCTTCTTTACAAGCAAGTATGGCAGATCTGCTATTTTTTAAAGGAAATCAATATTAGGATTTATATGAATATTTTACACTAATAACTATAAACTAAATAAAGTGTACTTCAGGATTGGTAACTGTGGTGCACTACCTTGCAACCTGAGAATAAACCATTATTGCATTTCCAAAGTTCAAAAATATTCTATTCATCATTTGATGCCATCAATTCTATTACTTTTCTCCACTGTGTCCAGGGAAGCACACTGTTTCATTACCTGTTATCCAACTTCTGAGAGCAGAAGCAACAGGGCAGTCATTTGTTCAAATGTTCTTACAGGTATTTCAAGCCTCAGCTCCCCTGTGTTGTTCAGAAAAAAAAAAAAATCAGCAGGCTTGCTTTCTTGCATAACTTCAACTTATGAGGCAAGCTGTTTACCTTGTCAATATTTAAGGGATTCAAGACAAGACTAAAAATCAAAAGACACATCTAAGCAAAATAAGGACCAGTCAGTTAAGATCCTTATATTATTCTTAGATAGAAATTGTGATTTAGGGATTTTTATAAAAAGAGGATTTTTCTTCCTACTTATTCTATTGTTGTTCCAAAGCCTTTTACCCAGTGAGCATCCTTCAAACTTCAGAGAAAGGGCAGATACAACTTGGATGAAAGAAATCCACACTCTGCTTTGAGTGGCAAAGTAGATTTTCCAAAGTGCATAGAAGAGAAAATAGGCATGAAACCCAGTGTAGATTTCTTGTGAGATTTCTTCATTACTTCTAGAAAACTCACTTTGTATTTAGAGTCAAAGTTCATGGACTCGGGCTGGAGAGATGGCTTAGCTTTTAACATTTTTTCCTGTAAAGCCTAAGGACTCAGATTTGATTCCTGAATACTCAGATGTCCAAGAGGGGTGCGTGTGTTTGGAGTTCATTTGCAGAGGCTAGAGACCCTGGCACACTCATTCTCTCTCTCTCTCTTTCTCTTTCCATATATATGCTCTGCCTCTTTCTGTCCTCATAAATAAATAAATAAGTAAGTAAATAAATAAATAAATAAATAAAATATTTCCTAAAAAATTATGGAGTCCTAGCTTTGTGTTTATTCCTTCACTTAGATACAATTATTATTAAATATTTATAATGAGGGAACTTTCCAGAGCCCTCTGTAAAAACCCAAGAAGCAGCAGTTCCCTGAACTGTGCTCTATGCTAGAAGCCTCTTTCATTCCTCCTTTGACCATAGTCCACATAGAAATGGTGAAAGATTTCTTACTATGATATTTTGAGGATCAAATCCAATGTTACCCAGGAAAAATTGAAAAAGGTTTATAGGAAACTGGCCTTAAAGTCTTTGAAGTACCAACCTGATAAGAATATAAATGAAGGAGAAAATTTCAAACATATTATCAAGCTTACAAACTTCTTTCTGATTCCAAGGGAAGGGAAAATTACATGACAAAAGAGGAGAATAGAAAATCAGGGAGGGTGGAGTAGGTTCTTGTTTTGGCTCCACTATGGGCACCTTTAATATCATTTTGGAGGAGGAAGAGGAAGGATGCAGAGTGGAAAGTGTGTGCATCAGCTCCCAGTAATCTTAGAGGAATTACATAATGGCACAACAAGAAAAGTGGATCTGAAGAACTTGTGATTTGTGGCCAATGTGAAGGCTGAAGTGATAAGAAAGAAGCAGTACAGTGCTCTCCTACTGCTGGCATAGTGGGACACAAATAAGGATTCGTCAGCTAGGACAGGAATGGTTCAACAAATTCAGTCTGTGTGCATGGAGTGCCAGAGCCATGGAGACTGGATCAGTCCTAAAGATAAATGTAAGAAAGTGCCTTTAAGTGCTAAGCCACCTCTCTACCCCTCCCAATAAATGTGAAGCTGCAGTGGAAGGAAGACAGTTTGGAGAGAAGATTTTAGAAGCCCATATTGACAAAGGCATGAAAGATGGCCAGAAAATAATGTTCCATGATGGAGAACAAGAACCAGGAGAGGAGTCAGGAGATGTTATCATGTGTTAGATCAGGGCCAGGGTTTTTACCTGGCAAGGAGAATATCTCTTCATGTGTTGGGAGACACACGGTTGACGTATTGGGTGGCTTCTAATGTCCAATACCCACTCTTCACAATTGAATCATAGTCATCACCTCTCACCCAGGTCACATTGTTAAGCATGGAGATATCAATGTGTTCTAAATGAGGGAATGCTGATATATCATGGACCATATGTAAACAGATGCCTAATCATCAAGTTTCAGATCAGTTTTTCTGAAAAAATGGCTTTCCCTCTCCTGATAACTCCCTTTGCTGAAAAACTCCTTCCTGAGAGGAAAGAAGTAGAAGAGAGACTGGTGAAATGGATCAGGTGGAAAAGTGGACTTTCATCCAAATCAGAAGAGAGCATACATTACAGTGGAAAAGAATAAGGACAGGATAAGGAGCGTCATCTCAGAGGTGGTGCTCAATCTCAGACCTCTTAGTGGGGTAGAGCGTATCAGTGCTGGCATTTCATATGCTGTAGTGAACGAGAGAAGGACTGTAATCATAATATGCTAACTACTCACTATTGTTTTGTATTAATAGTCATCTGTAGTAGTATACTTAATGTCCAATGAAGAATAAGCACAAATATAAAAGATCTGACTTTCCCTGTGTGTATGATCACTTCGGTGTTCAAAATAAAGATTAATCTTCATAAAAACTACTTTAAAAAGTTCCTGTAGCATCTGTTAGGCAACACCTTGTAATTGGTTTAGCTGAGTACATGGACAAACTTAGAGTCGAAACACTAGGTATGTATATTGACTTCATTGTATGACCGTTAGTTATTAAGGTATGGAATTAAAACTGTATTTAACTGGCAATAAGAAAAAGCAAAAAACAAAAACAATTGTAGAGAGGTATTTATCTATCTCGTTGTTTGTATTAAGTGGACTCATTGTGATCCCTCTTTAGTCTATTGTCTCAAGCCATTACTTGAAGCGGCATGATACATAATTTCCCCTATGTTATCAGTGACAGCAATGATACCTTTCCAAAGTAGTTCATCACAATGTGCCACTGCTTGTGCTGTTTGAGGGTTTGCATTTCTAGAATGCATTCCCTTCTGGATGCATTTTCTTCTGGATGCATTTCCTTTTAGATGGATATATATATATTCAAATCTATGCTGACAATTCCTGGTTACATTCTTTTTCTTTTCTTCTCTCTGGACCATGATAAGCCTTTGAGTCATGAGGTAATGACATCCAGAACTGGGCAGCCTAGAAATTACAGTGAAGAGACCTGTGTGTGGAGAAGTAATTTACATGTATAATCCAAGAACTGTTCCTCAGGTATGTTGCAGGTTCACAAGGCAACTGATTGAGGCTCCAAAGAAACTGTCTTGAAAGTTGGTTGAATAGCAAGCTATGATGAATAGTTTTAATTGTATGTTTAAAGTCACAGTTTAAGTCTGGGTGTCAGAATTTAAGCAATTGTTGAAATGTATGAATGACTTCTTAATATACTGATTACAAAGCAAAACAAAAGAATCTATAAAACTCTGGTAGCTTGGTACACAGTACCAAACAAGGCTGTCTGTTCTCATGGAACTGTACAATAAGTATACAAGCTAATAAATAATTGCTATGTTAGATAGTGACAAATGTCATGGAGGAAAAAAGGATGAGATGAGAAGGATCACAGAAGAGGCTGGGTCACAATTTTATAAACTATGAGCGAAGGATGCTCACTCTGATGTGTGCCAACTGATCAGACCTGAAGGCAGTGAGGGTGGGGGAAGCCATACGGACCTCAGCAAACAGAGCAGTCATTGCAAAGGCCCAAGGCACGAGGTGGCTAACCAGTGTGCCACAGAGGAGGAGGGAAGGTCATAGCACATACATCTTCGGACGCTAGAATAGTTACTTTGCATTACTGTGATAAACTACCTGACAGACACGACTTAGAGAAGGAAAGAGTCATTTTGGCTTGTGGTTTCAGAGCCACAGTCCGTCATAGCAGGGAAGGCGTGGCTGAGCTCATGGTGGAGAAGGATGTGCTAAAGACACTTCACATGACCAGGGACCACAAATCACAGAAAGCAGGCCAGAACCAGGGGAAATGACTTCAAAACCCCACCCATAGTAAACTATATCTCTGTCCCATCCCTTAAAGCTTCCATGGCCTTGAAAATAATGCCAACAGCTGGGGATTGTGTGCTAAGACATGAACCTGTGGGGGGCATTCCAGACTCAAGAGTAATACAGGACAATGCTAGAGCTTTATATTTTATTTACATGGAAGGAGAAACCACAAAAGGTTTTGCAAAGCAAAGTGATAATCTTATGTAACTTGTTTTTAAATGGATCGCTGTGGCTGCTATCTGAATACTGACTAGTGATGTATAGAAGCGGAAGCAGAGAGACCAGTTAGGATGTGGTTTCAAGAATAAAGAAGGATGAAAGGAGCTGAGACCATTATGTTAACAATGGAGCGATGAAGAGTTCATGGCATCTGTATGTGTTTTGTACAGTGAAGTGGACTTCTATGACACTAAAGGAAACAAGATTGTGAATAATGAGCAGAAAGACTGATGGGAGGCTCTATGCATTGAGCTGACTGACACACACTGAATCCACAATAAATGCTCAATATTCCTTCTCCTTGCTGAGCTCTGGGGGCCAAAGAAAAGTGTAGACTTCTGAATAGGTTTGAGAGAAACCTTTGTCCCACGGGAACAACTATGAATCTTATGGAGAAGTGTTGCCCCTTGCATGGTAGTAATATGGCGATGGGACAGCAACTGGCTAGGGAGCTTTGGAAGATGGACAAGAAGGCTACTTCCTAGATGTGCTGCATCCAAACGCCCAAAATTTCTCATAACTCCGAATGTGAGTTTAAATGTGAAATATACTTACGTATTTGTGATTACTCCTCAATCTCAATCCCTCGCTGCTCAGATCTACCTTCGGAAGGTAGAGCATTGACACAGGAGGTGTATCACTGGGGGCAGACCTTGGAGTTTACTAGCCCTGCCATGCTGTGTGTTCACTAGCATGCTCACTCTTGCTGCTGCCTCCCGGATGATGAGAAAGGATGTGATGCCCAGTCCACTGTTATGCATACTTCCCCTCGCCCCATGATGAAGCTTTCCATTGAGACTATAAGCTGTATTAAACCTCTGCCTTCTATCAGATGCTTCTGGTCGGGTGTTTTGTCCTAGCAAGGAGCAGGTAGCTATACTACCTGAGAAGGAAACCACAGTAGAAAGGAAACAAGGTGGAAGAATTTGTAAAGGATAGGGAAGACACTATGCAAAAAAACTTCTTAGTAGGGCTCATGATAAGAGGTACTGGTATCAACATGTGCAAAGATTGGATTTCATCACCTAAGACCAAGAGGTTTGACATATACCCAGAGGATGCTAGCAAATACAGGTGCAGTTAACAGGGTCATAATCTCTTCTTCCTAAAAGAACAACTTATCTTAATAAAGATTTATAAATACTATATGATCTTCAACACCAAAAACCACTAATAAAAGAAACTTCAGCAATAAGTCCCCATTTACCGCGGGTGAGATGAAGGAAGAGCAATTATACTAGCCTCTTGAACTAAAGAGAGGATCCAAGTATACAAGGTTATTTGTCTTAGTAGAAACTCTTTCCTCTGTCTCATATATTCTTTTTTTTATTTTTAGTTACCTAATTGAGAAAGAGGAGAGGGAGAGAAAGGGAGAATTGGCATGCCAGGGCCTCTAGCCACTGTAAATGAACTCCATATGCATGCACCACCTTATGTATCTGGCTTATGTGGGCCCTGGGGAGTCAAAACTGGGTCATTTGGCTTTGCAGGCAAGCACCTTAACTGCTAAGCCATCTCTCCAGCCCTTTTTCACCTATTCTTGTTGTCTATGTATCCTATAGAAAAAGGCTAACCATTTAGCTTATCTTATAAATTTTTCTGGATAAACAACTGAGATTAGATTTTAAAACTACTAATTCCAGTTGAGGAGATACCTCAGTCAGTAAAGTACCTGCTATGTAAGCATGATGACCTGAGTTCTATCCCTGGAACCCACATAAAAAAGCTGGACACAGTAGCACATGCCTGTAGTCCCAGTGCTAGGGAGGCATAGCCAGAAGGACCCTTGGAGTTTACTAGCCAACCAGCTTAGCCAAATTGGTGACCTCCAGATTCTGTGAGTGGCCCTGTGTCAAAGTATAAGGTGGAAGGTGATCGAGGAAGATTCTCAACACTGACATTTGGCCTCCACATGCATACATGTGCAAGCACACACAAATGTATGTGATGAGTACTGATGTAAGTAAGCCTTTCTGGATTCTAGAAATTTATGTTGATATATTCACATAAATTTTGATTAGGAATACATGAATTAGAATTGAAGGGATCATGAAGGGATTCATGAAAACTATATATGTTTTCCAGATAAATTAACTCCATTTATGAAGTCCCCAAAATATTAAAGTCAGTTTATACTTTTGCTTTCTTATATCTAATTCTATACATCTCCCCAGTCCTTTACATAGTGGCCTCAGAATAAATCACTATCATGTCTAAACTCTGTTTGTTAATTTTTTTGTGTGTGAATTTACTCTGTACAGCTTGATCCAGATCATTAGTAGGGTGGAAAGGACAATGACCTCAGAAGAACCAGAATTGCAATCCCTTCCCTCACGAGTTCAGCATCTTGTTCTCTAGATCCTAAACAGATCCCAAGAAGGATGCTGGGGAGTGATGAGGAGAAGACAGTAAATGGGTCTAGGGAGGGCTTATGTAGGGAGAATAACTTCTAATGTTAATGTGATACAGGGAAGAGTTTATTGTAGCTGATGGTTTAAGAGGTTGTGGTTGTTCATGGTGGGAACTGTTGGTAGTAGGGAGTTGGTCTGTTCATGGGTAGGAAGTATGTGTGTGAGGAGAATCTCACCTCTTATGGTTCAAGTAGCAGAGAGAATAAATAAGAAGTAAGGCTGCCCTATAACCCTCAACCCTAGTGGCCTACATCCACCAGCTAGTCCCCATATCCAGAAAGTTCCACCAACTGGGAACCAAGTTCAAAAACATGAGCCTGTGAGGAGCACTTCACATTCAAACAATACATAGTAAGATAACATGACTGATAACAACTGATTATTCAAATAAATTTTGGCAATAGGTATTCCATTTACCCTGATTTGATCATTACGCATTGTATATATGTATTAACATGCCCAAATAGGTACAATTTCTATATATAAAAATTTAATGTAACTAAGTGTTTAAAATAGGTTAAGATCACTTTTCTCATTTGCAGTGTAGCAAAAAACCATGAGTGTTTCTCAGTGTGTCTGGTATAAAGTTGATGCTGACCAGTGGTTCTTGTGATGGTTACACTGCCGGTCAACTTGACAGGATCTAAAGTCACTTGTGAGGGATTACCTTGACTCAGTTAATTCAGGTGGAAAGACTACCTTAACTGTGGGTCCTAGACTATATAGAAAGATGATCACTGGCTGGGCACTGGTACTCATCATGTGTCCTCCCTCCTGATGTGACCATGGGATACAGGCACCCTGCTCCTGCCATGGTTTCCCCACCATATGGGCTTCCCCTTGAAATTGTAAGCTAAAGGGAAACCCTCTCTTTCCTTAGCTGCTTCTGGTCATGTATTTTTTCCCAGCAATGAGAAAGTTACTGATACCGAAAATTGGTACTAAGGGCGGGGGGAGGGGAGGGAGTGGGCTCCTTGCTATGATGAGCCTGACTATTTGGTTTGTAGGCCTTTCAAATTGATCTTCAGTAGGAATGTGTAATGCTTTAGAACTTTAGGGGAGGAAAACCCATTGAATACTGTAAACAGAGTTCAATGAACCATTCTGGTGGGAGTTTGGAAGCCAAGAACACTAAGGGAAGTGCAGACAATGGAGGCCTGACTCATTCAGAGGGAAACAAGGACTCTATGGGGAACTGGGTTAAAAGCAGTTCTTGTATGCTGTCAAATAAACTGATTGCATTCTGCCTATATCCTGAGAACTTAAATGACACTAAACTTAAACACAAGGGAATAATTTTTTTTGGTGGAGGAAATCTCAAGACAGGATAATATCCAGGCTGGTGCTGAGAAAGCAGATGTAATTGTTAAAGCGATCAGAATCACTCAGGAAAAACCTTCCATGCTGCACTGTGACACTAGGAAAGGTGCTCTGAGGGCAAAGGCCCAGACGTTAGAGGGTTAATCCTATGAAATTCCAAGTGCATTTGTCTTACTCAGACATAATGGCCTAGAGAAATGTTTTCCCAAAGTCAGTTGGAAAGCATAATGAGTCCTCCACAGCTGTGTTCCAAAGAGGCCAAGCAAGCTTCATCCCAAGGGAACAGCAGAACTTGGCTACATTGCCCACATGGTAATGGTTTGGGAGTTACAAAAGATGCAACATTGAGGGGGTCATGAAGTATTCACCATGGGTCCAGAGAGCCACTGAGGACAGGTAATATGTGGCAGTGTCAGAGTCCCTGCAGGAAGCCTCTTAGAGGCCACTGTCTGAAGCTATAAAATAAAGCCATAAATTGCTTTTGAGACTCCAGGATGTTGGAGATGCTAGAACCACAGAAGTTTGCAGAGGAAAGATGTATACTTGGAGTGGAGCTGCCCCAAGTGAGGCATAGCTGGAGGGGTGGAGGCTATTTTGTATCCCAGATGATCCTATCATGAGTTTTAGTTGTCAGACATGTTGGTGCTAAATTTGGGCTTTGCCTTGCTGAGTTTCAGTCACACTTTGGTATGACCATTCCTTGCCATGCCCGTACTCTTACCTTTTGTCTTGTGGATGTTTGCTTTGCACTGATGCATGTTGGAAATATGTGACTCATTTTTTGATGTTATGAAAGCGTATACTTAAGTGCTTGCATGAGACTCTGCACTGACACTTTTAAAAATATTTATTTATTTATTTGACAGAGAAAAAGGGAAAGGGAGAGAGAGAGGGGAGGGAGGGAGAAAGAATGGGTGCACCAGGGCCTTCAGCCACAGCAAACAAACTCCAGACACATGTGCCCCCTTTTGTATCTGGCTAACGTGGGTCCTGGGGAACTGGAACCTGGGTCCTTTGGCTTTGCAGGCAAATACCTTAACCACTAAGCAATCCCTCCAGCCTTGCACTGACACTTTTGAACAGTGTTTGAATGGTGATACTGTGAGGAATTTTGAAGTTAGACTGAATGGACTTTGAATTATGAGATGGCTATGAACCTAAGGAGACAAGAGGTAACTTGAGTGTGATATGTCTGGCCATCAAGTTGACAAAGGCTGGACTTGTGCTGGTTTATTTTGTTTGCTTGTCAGGGCCTACATCACCGGTGAGGGATGGTTTTGATTTGGCTAATTGAGAGTGGAAGTTCCTCCTTAACTGTGGGCAGGGTCCTAGACTATGAGAAGAAAATCAATGGCTGGCTAAGCATGAGTATGTATTGCTCTGCTTCCTCCTTGTTAATGTGACCATGTGGCATAGGCTTCCTGCCCATGCCTTGATTTCCATGTCATAATGGGCTGCTCAAAACTGTACGCCCCAAATAAACCCTTCCCTTTCTTAAGCTGTTTCTGGTTGTGTATTTTGTGCCAGCAATGAACAAGTGCTCTCCATTCCTGACCAATTTCCTTCCCCATAAAGTACATTGCTTATTACACAGTGTGTTTTCTAAAATCTTTCGTTTACACTGTGTTTGTGAGACGTTGATGAAGTGATTTTTGTCCCCTTTGTTACTGCTGTTTCTGTAAAAGGATAGAAGTGATTGTGAGCAACTGGCTGCAGTGCTGTAGTGCGGGAGTTCAGGGTGACAGCGCATCGCGGATCCGCACTTCTGTAGCTGCCCATTCCTTTCCTCCATCTCATGAATGCAGCAGCATTTCAGAGTTACCCACATCGTGGTCCTCCTGTGTCACACTCTCCAGGCCTTCTGATGAGAATTGAGTTTAGAGAGAGGCTAATAGAATGTGCTGAGTGCTTCCTGTGGAGCAATCAGTATTTTACCTCTTGCTAGCTAACTTTTTTTTTTTTAATTTCAGAATATTACGATTTACAAGCCTGTGAGAAATTTGTGTCTTCTGGAAAGTTAGCACAACTTGCCTGTGTAAATGGCTTGCTACCCAATACAGTTATAATTGTGTTAGTTTCTAATAGTAAATGCTTAAAGCTATTACCTCTGATATATATGTATTGAACAAAACAATTGCATGGATAGATTTTGAAAAGAAACTACTTAAATGTTAAAGTGTGTAACCAAGTTGACGTTGATGTAGGGACTTACACACACATATACGTCTTAGTCTCAACAACTAGAAGTACACACACACACACATCCCTGTTAGTCTCAACACTTGGATATGAGTTTCTTATATCAGATCTCAAGAAATGATTATAAATATCTACCAGTGCTAGTAAAGTAAAATAATGTGCTTCGTTATATTAATATTTAGAACAAATATTCTGAATTACTATATATTTCTGTGTAAATAAAAATTATGAATTCTAAGATGTGTCAACATAGTGGAAAATAAGCTCAAATCACAAGATCTGTGTATGGGTACTCTTTCCCACTTCATTTTTTTTTTCTTCTTGAGGTAGGGTCTCTCTAGCCCAGGCTGACCTGTAATTCACTACGTAGTCTCAGGCTGGCCTTGATCTCATGGCGATCCTCCTACTTCTGCCTCCCAAGTGCTAGATTAAAGGCATGTGCCACCATGCCCAGCTTCTCCCTCTTTCTACTATGTAGCCTTGAGTTAACTTTCTGAGCCTTAATATCTTCATATAGAGAACAACAGGGATGACAATTTTTGTATTGTAAGATGTTACATGGTTTTAAAAAGCTAGTATATGAAACGTAATATTATAGTTTAAAGCATGAAAAGTAGTATTGCTATAAGAGCTTTTTTGATCATAGCAATGCCATGATTGCTATATTTTTTAGTTTTAATTATGTAATATCAAATTCTATGTTCCTAAATTTCCCATTGTTTAACAAATATTGTAAAACCCAAGAAATCATAAATGCCCAAAGAAATTCTTTAACAATCACTGATACAATAGCTGAACTAGATAATAAAAAGCAAAGGAAAATAAGCTTACTTACCTTTTTAATTCATGTACTATAAAAGTATTGTCTAGGATTTTAGGATTAAAGATAATTTCTTCTTCCTCACATTTGTAAAAATAATTTGATGTTATTTTGAGAATGAAATGATTTTTTTGTCACCATCATACATAAACACAAAGGGAATGCCTATTTTAGGTGGCACCTACCAACAAAGTTGATCTGACTATTTCAATATTGAAATATATTCATATTCTGCCAGTCAAAATCTCTCTTACCACCCAACATCAACCTCTATCTAGGGTGGTCTTCGACCTTCCAAAATTCAGCAATTAAACGAGTTAACTCCTAGAATATGTAGAGTTTTCAGGAGCCTCTATCAACAGCATCCATCCTGATTTGATTGCTGCTGCTGTAGAGTTGATTGGGAGTCACTGTGAGTTCAGACTCACGTAAGTGTTGCACTGAAGACTGAGTGCCTCCATTACTACCAGAAAGAAGCATGTTTTCTTTGACAGAAATGCTGGATAGAGAAGATCTGTGTGACACCCGTCCTTCAAAGCCTTGTTAGCATTAATTCTCAAGAATCAGTGTGATTCTGACATCAATCAAGACCTTTAATCTCTGTATGTATTACTCTGAGGCTATCCTGAGGGGTCAGTGACTCCAAAAATTGTAAGACTATTTTCTTTTACATTTGTTAGATTGGTTTTGAACTTTTGCTAAGATGCTTGATTCATAGAGACACACAGGGTAAATGTGCACATGGAAACCATACTAACAAGATGCTCCATTATCAGTATTTTAACAGAAAGATCCTTCTAGTCAGTCATTCAGAAACAAGACTTGTATGATTCAAAGAAAAGTAGAAATGAGTTTGTTCTAGCCAACAGCCAAATGAAGACATGAGTTTAGATTTCTGTGGAGTCAATTGAACTTACACGTCTACTTCCTAAAGTTTTCTTTCTTTTACTGAAATAGTAATTTCAAATATACTTCTGATTGGTGCTTCAGGAGAAAACAGAGCACTGCATGCTGGCTCTCTGCAGTTCTACTGCAAAAGAAGATGTGTCAAAGGTACCCAAGCTCTGCTTCTTGATATTAAATAAATTGCACAAGCACCATTTCTGAATGAATTAATACAACTAATAAAGACAAATAACAGCTAATCATTTAGCTTGTATATACTGAACAAACAAGGATTTATTGTGTGATATGTTATACCAAACCCCTTGTTTGCATTATTTCATATTCTCTTCATAACAATCAGTGAGGTTGATATTACTATTTCAAATACATAGATGAAGAAGTTGCAATTCAGAAACAGTAACTTTTCTAAGTTCCCAAAGCTACTACATAAGTAACATAGCCAAAAATCCAATGTCTGTGTCTATATTCCAATAGATTCAGGCTTAAGGGGTGTTGCATATCATTTACCTGTTTGCTAATCTTAGGTGATGGGTAAATTTTAGAGAATACTATATTTTATTTATCTGCTGTTCATACCCATCTGGTGGTATAATTCCTCCAAATATCCAAAACTGCAAGTGCCTAATTAGCTGACTGTGACTGTTCAATGACCAAGTTGTGCCTGCTCACATGTATGTTAGGTAAATTTCTATGTGCAATTTCATGGACTTTTCTCTGTTTTCCAATAGTAAGATCCTTTTTAGACAAGGGAATTGAATATTGTATCTTTATATTATGTCTTCTACTACTATATGTTCTCGGCTCTTGCTACATCTCAATTAAAGCTATGTAATGATATTTGCTTAAGTATAAGTAATTATGTCATTTTATCAGTGAAGCTGAAGTCTTAGATGTGGTAGCACATTTCTGTCCCTCACCTAATCCCCTTTCTACTTCCATTCAACATACTTGACTGTTGATGCCTGTTGTCCACTACAGTTATATTTTGTCTGGTGGTAGGGGTTGTGAGTACAGGAAGCTGAGAAAAACAGGATACAGATGGAAAGGAAATGACATGGAGTAGGAAGCAAAAAGGCAGGTTCAGGAGTGCCCCATAGTCCTCTGCATGTCCAATCACCTTGGGTCAACCTGGTGAGATAGGAAAAAGAATAACGGTCCTTTCTGTAAGTTCCATCCAGTCTCTGAGCCTAGAATCCCTATGGGTACGTACCTGGGAGCAGAAAAATTGCCACCAGGTGGTGCCAAACCACAACCTAGTTGGATTTGATTGTGTACTTGAAAGTGCACCATTTACTCCTACAGCTGGAAAAAGGATCAAAATTAATTTTTCTTCAATCTATTATGACATTTCGGAGACTGGGAGCCAAAATCATGGATTCTATCTTCTTTCTTCTAAGGACTTGATCAGTGCAAGCTGGCAGGAAGCATAGTATCCAGCATTTATTAATAACTCTATTATCATTTATACCTGACCTGGAAAAGAACTGATTTGGCCTACAGTTTTTCTTTCAAATATCGAATTAGCTTCCACTGTCACTGCCCTCACTTTATTGAAAGCAGAGTGGAATCCAACAAAATAAGCCTATTTTCACAATGGAAATGCTCTGTAAGTAACAGACCTGTGCTTTGTCTTTGATCCCCTTGCCTCAACAATGCACTTAGTTAAAGCCATCCTGGGATAAGCTATTATACTATCTAAAAGCTTTCTGAAGATGAGAATGGTCTTTGTGGAAGAACAGAGTTTGGCTGAGAGCTGTGCAAGAATGAATCAATAGAGGAAAAGCAATATTGAGTTACTTCCCATGAGAGGTTGCTGAAGAGGTGCCTTAGCCAAACAGAGAAATCAAAGGAAAGAATCTCAGAAGTTGGTAATAAGATGGCCTAAAGAATAGACAGTAAGGACAGCCTTAAAGAGTTGGGGCAGGTGCTACAAATTTTGGTTAAAAAACTCAAGGGTGAGGATGTTTGTGTTTGCATGTGAAATATCCCCTACAGACCTATGTGTTTGAACACTTGATCCCCCAGCTGATGGTGCTACATGTAGAGGCGAGGCCTAGCTAGAGGAAGTAGATTGCTGGTAGGAGGTAGGTCGTATGAGTGATAGCCCAGCTCTGAATCCAGCCTACACTCTGCTTACTTATCCCACAAAATGGGAACAAGCAGTTTTACCCCATAATGGACCATGTACCCTCAAACCCTGAGCCAAAAGAAATTCTTTCTCTCTTGAGTGATTTTTCCAGTAGTGGGGATTGAATCTAGGCCATATGCATGCTAGGCAAGCATTCTACCACTGAGCTATATCCAGCATGCCTTAAATTGTTTCTTTCAGGTATTTTATCACAGAGATAAGAAAATCAGCTAACATAAAGGATAACTAAATATAGGAAATGTGGCTGGCATTATGGTATGCAACTGAAGAAAACCAAATCCCCTATGTGAAAATTTTTTTACAGAAATCTAGGGCAAGAGCAAAACAGCATTTTGGGTATAGAGAACCTGTGCTTGGAACCTGTGGGCTAGATTCTGCTGGGTGTAGAGATTCTGTTGGGTGTAGAGAGCCTTGGGCTGGGAACTCTCAAGTTAAATTACACAGGCTCTAAACTCACAGGGTAAAATTCTTCTGGTGGGCCCAGGGAAGCCTCTGATTTGAGATGAGGCCTTGGTGTTCTCTAGAATTTTGTGACATATACTCTAACCATTTCATTCTTACAACTTGCTATTCACAGATGGGAAAGTATGAATGCTCATACTGCTCTTTTTATAGGAATCATGCAATTTCACATGAGATGGAAGATAAATAACAATCAATCCATGTACACGAGAGAGTCTAAAGGTCTGTCTTTAGGAAATGCCCAATGAAATGAAAGGTTTACAAATGCATGAGAGAAAGAGTAAGTATCATGACTGATGTACCAGGAATTTTTTCATTGTTTTCACTCCTTCTAGAAAAGAGCATGGAAATATCAGAGAAGAAAACAGGTATGGAGCCAAGCTACCCTCAGATCCCTTAAATAGTTTCTGATTGAGTTCAGAGGCACCTACATCATTCAAGTCCATCATGCCCTGGTCCAGCAGTTTGATCTTCCTAAGTATTTCTAAAGAAGATTATGAGCTCAGATTTTTTTTTCCCCTTTTAAACCATAAGAATCCTATTCTTCAAAGCAGCTCAGCAGGCTTTCTGAAACAGTTTACACTGCATTTTCTCTGAGATTTAAATTACCATAGAAAAAGATAAAACTATGATTTCAGGAGCAATTTTTTTAAATGTCTATAAATCGGGCTACATTGAGATTCATGGTTTGAAGGCAATGTCCTTGTAAAAGACTCCTAGGGAGACAGGAATCCAGTTAGTGGTGCCCCTGTGGACACCTGCCTGGCAGCCGAAACTGGAGAATGGCTCATTTGGTCAAGGCTAAAAGCTGTTCTACTGTGATGGATAAGATGAAGTCAGGCACCTGAAAGTTAAAGGACAGGTTTTATTTTACTGTTTCATCTTTATAAAGAATCAAGTTTGATGTTATAAAATTTAAACTGCTCTGGTCCATTTTGGCTATTATATGTGACCTCGTCTCCAAATTTTGAAATTTTACCAACTGTTCTTTCCATCTCTGAAAGGCTGGAAGCCTCCACTAAAGCACATGAAAGAGGCTCACTATTACTGCCATAATTATCATCTCAGAATCAACAACTAGAAAAGGAAGATCAGACTGTGAAGGTATTTAGAAATGTAGAAATTATTATAAGCAGCATTGTCCTTACACAGTCAGCATCTGTCACCTGATAGCTTTTGTGTCTTCAACATTTTCCACACTACAACTAGGTCCTGTAGAGAATGTAAAAGAAGCAAGAAGAAAGTGGGGAGAAATTAAAGGTGCACATTATTTGAAGCAGTGTATGATCAGGTAACACCTGGAGTATCATGTGTATAAAATAAAGATTAAGATATGGGAGACATGAACAAGAACTCAACTAGTAAAGTTTCACTTTGTGGAGCAAATGTGATGTGAGTTGGCTTGTGGAAGAAGGGATTGTTTGGAATGAAGACTGAGGAATAGATCAGATCAGAGTTAGGTCAGGCTACATCTGCCAAGAGGGAGGGGCAGAAGAGCACAATGAGCCCACTGGAGATTGAGGAGTGAAGAGAGCAGAGTTCATGTTTGTGCTGAGTCTGGGGGCTGAAAGAAGGGAGAGTGTGAGGTGCCAGCCCGTGAGGTACCTGCTGAGAACCCGGGCAGAACTTTATTGGACCACATTTGTTTCCCACTCATCCTGATTGATTCTCATGTCTCACTAATCTATGCTTACATGGGTAAGACAAGGATTCTATCCTGATAACTGTGAAAACATTCCCTACCTCATCTCCTGTCATTAACCATGTTGACTGAGATTCTGCATGTTTCCCACCTGCAGGCCCTCAAGGCTGTCCCATTCCCAACATGGAATTTTGCGTTTTATGTTTTAATCTTTTCTTCATCAAATCTTACAGTGCTTAGTATCAGGAAAACTTTATTCTTGCCAGAGGTCAGCCAGCTTTCACCATAGCTTGTGGGACGATATACTTCACTAAGAAGTATCAACCCAGGAATAACAGTAAGAATGAGATAGATACATATCATAACTAAAAAAAGGGAATGTTCTCCAATTTATTGGACAACCACTGTTATTTATATTTATGGTATGTGCTTCAGCACTATCTAAAATAAAATGTGAAACTTTTTAAATACTTAGTGGACAATGGCAGTTCTGCTAGAGGCCTAAATATAACTTATAGAGATTCTAAATATACAGCAATAATTATTTTTAAAAGTTTAGAGCCATTTTAAAGCTGTCATCATTTGAGTAATCCTGAAATAAAATATCCAAGCTAATTGCAAAGGTGAATTATGCTAAACTCATTTTAGCATTTGCACAGTTGTAACAGATGCCTGCCTAACAGCCAAGTGTTCAGAAGAATGCCATTTTCAGAACCACTGAGCAGCTTTCTGAAACTGGTCAAACTGAATTTTCCCTAGGAAAACAGCAAAATCTTACTTTCCCACAACTCCTAAATGAGCACAGAATTGCAGAAATATTCTTAATGAGCACAACATTGATTCTGTCAGAACATATGAATAACCGAAAGAGAATAAGATATTCACAGCTTTGGAATTTTCAAATCTGTTCATATTTTTAGCTAATTTAACATAATGGTCTTTTTAGGTAAATGTGCTCATCACATTGATGGATTAGGAATTCAGCACACCATGTAGATTCTGAAAGATGTAGAGAAATTTTCAATTATAGTGTACTTAGATGGATTAAGAAGCCATCATGCCATTTGAATTGTGAAGGATGAAAATTTTGAGGCCATGTAAAATGTTTTCATTTACATGCAAAAGAAGATCTTTGAGGCAATAGCAGCCTATACAACATCCATTGCTTTTTGACTTGCAAAAGAATAAATGTTTATTGAGGAAAATATGTTCAACCCAGAAAAATTTTACTCTTCCCATAAATGTCTTTAGAATACAAAACCATGTGTCACAACAGTATGTTAGACACAGGCATCATGGGTTTAACTATCACAGATGTAGTAGAAGTTTTTAGAGAGCTCAGTTATGTCTTGGACAAGTAAAATTGCAATTGCAATAGAATGTGTGATAAGTGATAGGAGGGAAAGGGGCAGGTGCTAAAGCAACATGTAGCAGGGACACTTAGCCAGGTGGAGACGGGTAGGGTGGTGAGATCTGAGTGGCTATATGAGGGATGAGTAAGGCTGAGTACAGCAAGAGAGTAGTGGGAATTGAGTGAATCAGCTGAAGAGGTAAGAAGATCTTGACTGAAGAGGGCAGGACAAAATTGAGCAGAGATCCACTTGTTAAACACGCTTGTCATTTTGGAGGACATTGCATTTGTTTATTTTCAACCATACATTGTGATATATTTTATTATCTTTCAAAACAAACACTTTGGGCTGGAAAGTTGTCTTAGTGGTTAAGTGCTTGCCTGTGAAGCCTGAGGACCTCGGTTCAAGGCTCCATTCCACAGGACCCACGTAAGCCAGATGCACAAGGTGGCACATGCATCTGGAGTTCATTTGCAGTGGCTGGAGGCCATGGTGCACCCATTCTCTATCTATCTGCCTCTTTCTCTGTGTGTCTGTCACAAATAAATAAATAAAAATAAACAAAAAATTTTATACAAATAGTTTCCTACCTGTTTTATTCACTCAGTGTAGATTATGTCTTTTGGTGCACATCACTGAAATTCTTGCATAAAGTACCCCACAAAAGTAAGTGAGTTAGCAAATAAATAGGAAAACTGTAGCACTGCATGTTTCAGATTTCTGAAATAGAACACTTAATTTAAATCAAGAGCACCAGTGTTGCAGTTCTGTCATCCCCAGACTATACGTTCCTTGAGGTCATGGAGCAGCCATCTGCCATTTGAGTTGTTATATTTTCTACAGGAATGCCCCAAGCATCATTTAGTAAGGTCAAGTGGAATATTTGAATGAACAAGTGGAGGAAACAAATGAATAGGTGAACACTAACCCAGAGGCTATGAGAAGAACATAGAATTCACAGCAACATAGATCACATTTATGTCCTGAGGTCACCCAGCCTTGGAGGGGGGGAGCGGGGGGTATTTTCACATTAACAAGGACCTCCTGTAGTTGTTAAGCAGAATATAGCAGGAATCATTGTACCTACATAAGGAGTGACAGCATAATACTTTATGTAATGATCAAATCAGTCAGAACAACAATGAGCTCTAGTCTCAGTCCTTTTAGAATAGCCACTATTCAAATAGGCAAAAAAAAAAAAAACTATCAATAAATGCTGGAGGGATATAAAGAAAAAAAATTTTATACACAGTTACTTGGAATGCAATTTAGTATAGGTGGTATGGGAAACAGTACGGAGATACTAACAAACGTGTGTGTGTGTGTGTGTGTGTGTGTGTGTGTGTGTGTTGCTCTGGATATGGAATCCACAGCCCTGGGCAAGTTAGGTAAGTCCTCCCCACTGGGCTCCATCCCCAGCCACATTTTCATTTTTCATTTTGAGAGTTTCACTAAGTCGCCTAGGCTGGACTAAAACTCACTCCAGGCAGGCTTTGAACTTTCAGTCCTTCTGCCTCAGCCTTCTAGTACCTGATATAAGACTTGTGCCACTAGTTACATCATTTTTGTATTTTAAGGGTAATTTTCCATGGCTATTGTAAGAAAGTGTAGCATATTAAGAAGAACTGAAGCTTCTAATTTTCCTTGTTGGAAACAGGCTTAGTACCTGTCTACAAGGTTGTCTTTTCCAAAGTAACAAAACTTTTCTCAAAATGAAACACATAATAGATAGAAGTAATGTTGAAATCCTTTTCTGTCCCTGCCAATTTTTGCCTTGTTTAATATTGAACCCAGAGCTCTCACATGAGGTATACCTCCAAGCTGAAAGACTGCACTCCAAAGAGCATTGTCTGTTTTAGAAAACATTCATGATGACCACCAGGTATTGAAGGCTAACTACTGAAAATTATTTTTAAAAATAAGAGAAAGAAAAGAAATCATCAACTTAAAGGAGTTTTGCAATGAAGTATTCTTTGGTGATAGACGTTTTACAAACCAAGGCAGCGTGGGAGGTCTTCGATTTATATTTTTAAATGTGAACAGATGGGCTGAGCATTCTTATAGAAAGTGGATGTGTGTGTCTCTGCAATGAAAATGTAGTTCACGAAGGCTGTTCCTTTGCAGGTGGGAATAATATGAGCTTACTCACTTTGCAATGATAGGAAAGCTGAAATCAAATCCCCAAAGCATTTCACATATGGTGACCCAGTTCTCCTTATTTTCTTATTAACTATCTAGAGAGTTGTTCTTTCTTTTCAGCTGAAAATATGAGTGAAAAAGGTACTATTTTCAAAAGAAATCTTAATGCCAGGCACATGGAGATAAGACACTTCATTACAGAAAAGTTATCTATTGTATGATTATAACAATACTGAATATCATGGGAGTAAGTTGGGATAAAATGCGAAGATGTATTTTCTGCTTGAGAGGCAAAACCCCTAGGATGTTAAGGAATGGAAGCAATTAATAATGTATTTGGAAATATATGTAGATATACATGCTGATATTGTTTACTCTCCAAAGAGAGTAGAAGGTTAAAAATGTAGATTCTGGATCCAGAGTGCTGAAATTCAAATTCAATCCCTATTTCTTCTTCCTGTGGTGTGACCTTGAGCATGCCACTCGACCTTCAACCTTCCTGTGCTTCAGTAAGGGGACGAGAGGGCAGGAGAATAATAACACCTAGCAAAGGAGCAGTGGGGGGTCAAGTTGGTCTATGTGTTTAAGTACTTTGAACAGCTCTTGGCACATCATAATTGCTATCTAAAAATAATAGCTTCCTTGATTAATATTTATTTGCTATCATTCAAGTTGGCTCTGAATTTCCCTTATAGATAATGTACCTAAAATAATTTTTCTGCCTATAAAGAATAGGATTCAGGAGGATCACTGTGAGTTGGAGGCCATCATAACACTACATAGTGAGTTCTAGATTAGCCTGGGCTACAATGAGACCCTACCTCAAAAAAAAAAAAAAAAGGATTCAGAATATGATTTGCCATTAAAAGTGCAAAATTGCTATTTACAATGCCCTTCTTTGTTCCTTTGTAGTCTGCCTGCCATTTTTTTTGATGCCTGATATTGTCTACTCATAAGAACATGACTTAAAAAATTTTTTTTGCAATGCTAGGCATGGAACCCAGGGCTTTATTCATTTTTGCCAAGCACTCTGACACTGAACCTCAACCCCAGCTCCATTAACTAAATTTTCCTTTCAGGGTTTCATGAAACCACCCCAGATTAGTATTTCAAGACTTGTCAGGTGAGTTCAAGTTTATTCAGATGAATGATAGTCTTCACTTCCATCTGGGCACCTACATACGCTAGCACAGTACATATTTTGCAAGGTTTCAAAAGCCAACAGGTTAGTTATTAGATTAAAATTTGTGGTGTTTCGACATGCACATCTATGACAGATGATGCTATAAACCCCATTCATATCCTCTCCGTCTCTCTCAGCCTCCACCTCCAATTGCTAATGTTACAGAGTGCTCTGCTGTGCCATATGGCAAAATTTCCTCTTCCTTTGTTCTCCATCCCAGCTTCTTTCCTCCCCAGCATTGCCAAGATGCACATGGCATTCCAGGTAGAACTGGCAGGATCATGTTTCTAACCTGCTAGAGCCACCCTTTGTGAAGGGTTGGCTGCTGGTATTGAACACACAGTACATGGAACCAAAAATATAATAGATCAGTACCTTTTGTTTATCAAAAAATAAAATAAAATCACTTTTTTTCTGTTCGTTTTTGTTTGTTTGTTTGTTTTTAAGAGATAGGTTTACTCTGTTGCCTGGACTGACCTAAATCTCATCAGGCAGCACAGGCTGACCTGAATTTCACAGTAAATATCTTGCCTCAGCCCCCTCCACACACTCTAGTACTGCTATTACAGTACAGATTGATCTTAAAAAGTAATTATTTTTCTTATATTGAGACAACAATACATGTTCATAGTTCAAAACAGGAAAGTTTATATAAAACAAACAGAAAATCATAAAGCACCTCCAAACCACTTATAACATCAAAACCAGAAAGAACCTACCTACCACTCACAGGGTGAACGTATTTATATCTCCTCCCTGCTGCCTAATGGATTTGAGACTAACTGTGGTTCTTTTCAAACTTTCCTTTAAAATATAGACATTTCCCCACACCATTAAATGTTCTTAAAGGAGCCATCTGAAGGATTGAATTATGGCCTATTCAATCATTCTCTTGTTATGAGTATAGGCCATATTGCATTCAAATAAAACATTCACCTGGTTTCCCCTCAATACATTTGTGAGACATCTAGCTTGAGTTACCCAGCTCTTCCAGATATCATGTCCTTTTCCAAACAGTCTTTTCTGCTGTACATCTTCAAGTAGTGGGAGATGTACAGGATTTGGAATTGCAGTTCTACGGCTGACCTACCTGTGTAGTGCCAGGCAGGTCACCTCATCTGTTTTCCCTCTGCCCCACTCTGAGGCAAAGGCTTCAGTCCCTGCCTTCAGGATAGCTGGCTGCCTTGTGGAGATGAGATGGTGAGATGATGAATGCAAAGCTGTTTTACAAATTATAAATGAAAGCCTGTTCTCTCCTTGTGCTTTATTTTTCTAACCCAAAGGCAAAATTGACTCTTCTGCTTGTCCTTTCTGTTCTGTTTTCTTTTTTTACTTTTAAGCTGAGAATAGACTGCATTAAGTGCTGGAAAAGAGCACCGTTCAACTGCCTTGTCTCCCAAAGGATTTGTTAATGGTTAACCCCAGCTCACCCCTTTTGCTCTGTGACCTGGTTTACCTGATGCTTTAAAATGATGGTTTAGGACTGGAGAGATGGCTTAGTGGTTAAGGCATTTGCATGTAAAGCCAAAGGACCCAGGTTTGATTCTCCAGGATCCACATGCACAAGGGGGCACATGCGTCTTGAGTTCGTTTCCAGTGGCTGAAGGCCCTGGCATGCCCATTTTCTCTCTCTCTCTCTCTCTCTCTCTCTCTGTCAAATAAATTAATAAATACATAAATAAATATTTATAAAATGATGGTTTATATGGATGATAATAGTTCAGTTCTGAAATGTCCATTAGGAAAAACAAACCTATTGTTGAAAGAAAACTTTAGCCATTCCTTTCCAAATGCTTTTCTTATCCTTACCATAAACTACTACTTTCTAGTGGAAATATTAGTTACGATGAATCCCATGCCCCAAAAGTGACAGTGGTGAGCTGGTGCTTCAAGTATCATACCACTAACAATCCCACAGGTTAGCTGTTGGGATGAAAGGCCATTAATGGGGCAAAATCACTTAGGAAAGAGATCCACAGTAGATCTTTAAAAATTGCTCTTAATTAGAAAGAAACTAAGTGCTAAGAGAAGATACCAAAAGCAAGCTTAAAGGACAGGTGGACCCAACCAAGGAAGAAGAAAAAATGAAAATGATTCCAGTATAGAAGCTTGCTGAGAGGTAGAGAGCAGCATGGGAGACGTCTTCTATCCTTTCTCTTCTCTCTTGTTCCTCCATCTGGTCATCCTTCTCTCCCTCCTTCTCTGCCTCTCCCACTTCCTCCTCTTTCTTTTCCTGTTCCTCTTCTCTCTCCATGGCATAGACTTGCTTTGGAGGTACATCAGGGTAAAGAGACTGAGAAAGGAGAGAAATAGGTGAAATCTGTCATTCTTTTATTTTTACATTAAATGAAGACTAACATTTACAGGATATGTAAAATGAGGAAACACTGGTGTGACAGCAAATAAATGCTGCAGCAACATCAGTAGTGTTGAGATTTTTTAAACCCAGATCCCTGAAAATGTCCTTCGGCATTATTTATTTGGTATATCTTTGCATATCACACTCACAGTTCTCACTTATGTGTTGTGCATCCAAATTTAGTAGAATTTTTAAAGTTAATGGATATAATAGAAAAACAATAAGTATTATCTTAGCTAGGGTTCTCCTTAGAAATGCAATGAACGTCTGATTTATTTGTGTTTGATAACAAATTACCTCAAGTAATTGTAGAAGATGCTTAGTACAAAATGTGCAGAGCTGATGTCCGATTTTAAGAGGCTGGAAGAGTCAGAATCCCAGGTCCAAATGCCATATAAGTCATTCTCTCTCACTGAATGATAGGTCAGCCATTTGTTCTATGTAGGACTTTATCTGACTGGAGGAGGTCCACCCTCCACCATCGAGAGCAACCTGTTCCCCTCACTCTACTGATACCAAGAATAGCCATGTTGCAGTCAGCTTCTGATTGTTGAGACAAACACCAGACCAAAAACAGCTTATAGGAGTAAAGGGTTTATTTCAGGCTTACAAACTCCAGGGAACACCATCAATAGCAGAATAAGCTGGCTCACTTTCATAGACCTAAGATACCATCAGTAGCCAGCCCCACAAAACCTACCAGAGCTCAAAGGGCTCTCCACACACCTTAGGGATAGAGGTAAGATCTTCCCCCAGTGATAAACCTCTTTCCCTGGAGGGCTCTACTCACTGGAGACTCAAGTTACCAACCTGGGTCTATGAGGCCATGCATTCAAACCACCAGTCTCCACCATAAGATCACTCACATCAGTGCCTAGGATAATTGGCACTGTGTGGTCAGTCAAGTTGTTACATAAAGTAAACATCATAGGCAGGTTGAATACTGTTTGTTTTGCAGTTACCCAAGACACCATCACTACCCATTCTCAAGGTTCTGTTTAAGGTTAATATATGAATCTATTTCATATACATCTGTGAGCTTCTGTTCATCCAATGTAAAATATTACTTGTAGCATAGAAATTCACCCATAACTTCAGATTATAGCTGGATCAATATCAAACACACCTTTCTTAAATACTAGAACTTCACCCAATAGAACTATATCATTATCCTTCCTGTCTCTTGCTTTCTCGTCCTATAATAGTTATTGATTATCTATTGTATGTAAAGTATGTCTAATGCCTGTCACATACCAGTCATGGTGGATAAATCAGAAACGTTGAGGGTTGATAGACCATATATTAAACTTAAATATTCATATTTCTAATGTTTACAAAATAGTTCAGAGGGTCACTACTCAGAAACTTTATGGGAGAAGAAGCGACTCATGGGGCTCCACTACAGCATCTTGGGGTGTGTGGGCATTATGAGATAAGGATGGAATGAATGCCCATATGGCTACTGCAGCACTGATGAGAAGGTGGTGGTCTAGCTTTGAGTATGCAGGCGGCAGCCCCTCCATGATGGCTGTGATGTTGGAAGAACAAGTGTGGAAAAGTGAAGAAGCTTTGTCACTCCCAGCCTGGAGGGTACAACCCGGAAAAAGTGAGGAGGTGAAAACTTGCAATCTGAGTGACAAATTCTTTTAATGACATCTAGGACTCCATCCACCTTTCTAGCCTCTGGTGAGATGATCTGAGAGCTTTGGCTTTCTGGGATGTGAAGAGTCCCACCGCTCAGTGGGGGTGCTTTGCCACTGGACCGTGGCACTTTGGTCTGGTCCAGGCACTGCTGGGTGCGCTCCATTGCGCTGGCAGCCAGCCCAGAGCTGCATGAGTCAGTTTTGCGCTGAACCTCAGCATAATGGAGGAAGGTGCTATTTTGGTATAACAGGCATATGATCAGCTTTTTTGGGCAGATTTCACAGGCCGCGATGTTTGCAGAAAGAGTGACTTTCCAGAATACCTCACTCTCTGTTAGAGCTCTGAAAACAATTTCACGAAGTCGTTGCCTCTCTGGGAGAAGAATTTCACATTTGACATTGACAGTCCATTAATTGTGTTAACAATGGTAATAGCTTCAGAGCAGCTTAATGGAAGATGTTTATGTGTAGTTAATAAGCCGCATGCTATTCTCCCCCCGCCCCCCGCTGGTGGAAATGAAAGCGAAGACTAATTTGGAAGGTGTGGAGCTGCTCTGAAGCATAGGAAGGTTAATGGAATCATGGAACCCTAAATGAATAGAACTCCTTGTTGGTTCTTCTCTTTTTCTTTCCCTACTATGTCATTTGCCTGCCTTGTCTTCTGAGAGCTCTCCGTCTGGAATAGTTACCAAGAGTGGAGATGGTGGAAATATAAGCAGTTCTGCTGTCTTCTTACAGATATCACAGCTCTTGCTTGCAAAGACTATGTATCCTTTGGGTAATAAGCTCAAAAAATAAGATATTTTATTACAAAATTAAAAATGGGATGTCTGTGGTGACTGCAAGGCCTGTGACACTTAGGGACAGGCATCTTGCTAGATGCGGTATGCTCAATGCCATCCTCAGAATACTGAGGTTGTTAATCTTATTTCCAGATGGTGTACACTATGGAGCATTTTCTGTTTCATAATCTAGCCAGTGGTATTCGGAGAAATCTTTTGACTTTTATCTCTACATAGGTTCAGAAATCAAAGGTTCTTAACTTTAGGTATGCTGTAAGTTATATTCCACAATTTAGTTCAAGTTTCACTGTCCTCCCCCCTTTTTCCTTGTTTCCCCTCCTCTGGAAATTTCATCCATTACACGATCTGGTCCATCACAGTTATATTCCCCAGCAAATATTTATCTGTTACTGGATCCTCTTTTCATAAATTGAAGAAGCTATGTCTACTAAGTGCTTTCTGGAGCTTCTATCTGATACTTCTCTCACATCCCTGTTTATACTAGTCATCGTGTTCTGTCACTCACTCCTTGTTCCTCATCCTGCATAGCCAGTTATTTATTAAATTTGGATCTACTGCCTCTCCTTGATCCTCACTGGTACTGCTCAGTGACATATCTTACCCTTTTCCTTCCAATAAGAGCTCTGCTGTGTGCATGTCTTCTGTCTTGTCCTTTTTCAGTCAATTTTAAAAACATATTTCTGAGATACAAATATGACTTGGATTCTCCTCATGCCTTCCAGTAACTCCATTCCTGATTGAATAGCATTCAAACTTATTAGCAGGCACATGCATTTCTTAATGAAGTGTATGCTGTCCAGCCCACCTGAGTTCAAGTCTATTTTTCTACTTACCAGCCTTTTGACTTTAGAAAACTTCACTATGTCTCGATTTCCTCATCTGTAAAAAGAAAAGAAAGAAAAGAAAAGTGAGGGGCTGGAGAGATGGCTTACCAGTTAAGGCACTTGCCTGCAAAGCCAAAGGACCCAAGTTCAATTCCCCAAGAACCCAAGTAAGCCAAATGCACAAGGGGATGCATGCATCTGGAGTTTGTTTGCAGCTGCTAGTAGCCCTGGCACACCCATTCCTCTCTCTCTTTTTCTCCCTCTCTCATTATCAAATCAATAAATAAATATAAATAAAATGTTTAAAATAGAAAATGAGAATGGTTACTGTGTGGTTAGCTTTACTCCATTTTCTCAGCAGTTGCTTTTCCTCTAATTCTGGACAAAATAGTTCTCTGAACCTTGAAGAGAGGTTGTGTCCCCATGACTTGCTTAGCTAAAGAAATATCCACAGAAGTGACACATGTCACTTCTGTGTAGAAGCATTTAGTTAATGGCAATGGGCTCTTTGATGGATGTGAAGACATGCTTTGGTGTTGAAAGTTCCATTGAGTATCATGGAGACTGAGTGCTGAGCCAACACACAGAAGACAGCTGTCCTGGAGAATCACCCACATTCATAGCAAACTATGCGTGGGTGGGAAATAAGAATTCATTGGAGGAGGCAGCTGAGGATTGGGGGTTGTTACCTCAAGCACAGATTACCCTAAAGTCATATTTTGTCTAAGAGTCTGTGATAAGAATAAGGAGGTGATAAAATAAGATGTGAAGGCAGGGACATCACACTTGGCATGAGGGAAGTTTTTGGTTAATGGTTATCTTTCCAGACAATGTCTTCTTCGAAACTTTCATTGGTAATCTTTATTCTGAGGTGTCTACCCCTTTTCTGTTTTGAATCTTAGCATTTTTAAACATCGTGCCTATTTCACGTATGTTATTTTCCCTTATCTTGCTTGGGAGCTGATGCTTACATAACCCTGAGGACCCAGTGCTGTACGAAGCTGTCCCTTACAGGCTGGGTGGGTTACTTTGTCTGTATACTGTTGTATATAGTACATTTTTCTTAGCCCTTAGATGCTAGATCACAGTGACATTTATGCATCTGATTCTGATTAGGCTGGATATCCCTGAAAGAAAGATGCTGTCTTGGCCATCTTTATAGCTTCAGGATCTATAACAGTCTCTGCTACAGGTACATATTTAATAGAATGTAAAAATAAATGATAGTACTCCCCAGACTAGCAAGGGAGAGAAGACAGGCAGCTATGCTGTAATAACGGTTTGGAGTGTGGCATAAATGCTCTTATTGCTCTGAATCCACTTGGGTTCCTCCATTTTCCTGTATTCTAGCAGGCTTTTGATTTTGTGACAATTGGCTGGTCTAAATTTATATTGTTATAGGTGAGATTAGCCCCAAGAAGAGTACCGACAGACTAACAGGGAATACAGCAGGCAGTCTCAGACTGCAGATGAAATCAGATGTTATTCGTAAAACAACTAAATGTAAGGAACAGTCAGGGAACAATAACAGGCACTTTTGTGAGCTTCTGGCAGGCTGGGGGAGGGAAAGCCACATGGACATTACGGTGGGTTAGATGTAGACCCGAAAAACTGTGTCCATACCCCAGCTATGCATAGATAGACAGTGAATGTGATCTTGCTTGTGAGAAGGGTCTTTGCAGATGTAATTCTCCAGACAAAGATCATCCCAGATAATGTGAGTAGACCTTAAATGAAATGAAGATGCTCTTGGGAGGGACACACAAAGAGATACATGGAGCCAAAGATCCTGTGAAAATGGAGACAGAAAGTGGAGTTAACTCTGCACATGCTAAGGGAGGCTGAGAGTCCCCAGAGGCTGAGGCAGAAAGGGAAGTTGTTCTCCTAGAGCCTTTGTACGGAGCACAGTCCCATGGACACCTTGATATTGTGTATTAGGCCTCCAGAATAGTTGCTATAAGCCCCCAGGTTTGCAGTGATGAGGAAGGCAAGCATACGGATTAGCTTAGCTGTTGGGTCCCCATTTGTCTTACACAACAGTTTCCTTTCCTATACAATGGTCCTAGTAGCTTGGTGGGAACCTAGGTTCTTAGATATATCTGCCAATCAGAACAATGGGAAGCCATCCAGCATGGATTGGTTTGGGGTGCATATGCATTAAAATAACCTGAATCCTCCAAATAAACTTCCATACATAAAGACAAAATATCATGATCATAATCCCACCACCCTCCTTTCTCTCCCTTCTGAATCCTCCCTTCACTGAATCCTTTCTTGTTTCTAACTAGTGTCTCTTCTATTTCGATTTCATCACGTTTCCCCCCCCCCCTCCTATTATGAAGGTCTTTTGTAGAAACTGTCAGCCACTGTGAGGTCATGAACATCATGACCACTTTGTGGCTGGAAGACAGTATTGCAAAGCACTCTTCCCTTTCTTTTGGCTCATATGCTTTTAATAAAATTTCTTGCTACTTCCCGATTTCCTCAATTCTTTGAGTAAGACCTTAAGAAACTGACAACAGAGAGAGACCAGTGGTTAACAGTAGTTTGTTACAGCATGAAACTGACGCAAAACTCCGCTTGGCGGGTCAATGGTTCCCCCAACCCCGGGCATATTTCTTTTCAGTTAAGCTTTCTGCAATAGTCCGTGAGAATTCTTTACAGTGTTTGTTAACAGAGATGACGACAATGTTTGGAGCCTCTGAGGTGCTTCTGGTACCTGGAGTCAAACTGCTCCTATCCTTCAAAGGGTCAAGCATCTGCAGGGCTCAGAAAGCAAGGGGAAGGGGGCGGATGAAAGAAGTGGGAAGTGTGAGGTGCTTTGTGGAAATGATGGCCTCCGCGCCCTCTCCCGGGTCCAGTATTGCAGGAACCTGGGAGAAACAGGAGCCCGCGGACTGCGCGCGTGAACGTGCGGGACGCCCTGGGCCCGGGGCTGCGCGCGCACGCCGGCCGCCGAACGCCGTGCTCTGCTGCCACCGTGTGGCCTCGGCGGGGTGCGCCCGCGCTCCTGCGCTCTGCAGTCCCACCGGGCGTTTAAAGCGCCCTTTCTTTTAGGAGAAATACTGGGAATATAGTTTCGTAGTTTGTCAAAGTCTTTTTTGTGTTCTTTTATTGAGATACAAAATTTTCTCAAATAAATGGGCACCTATCGACTGTCGCTGTAAACTTCCTGGGGCTCCTCACATACACCCACCAAAGCTTGCTTCTTTATCTTATAGTTTGCTGGGTTTTTTGTTGTTGTTGTTTGTTTGTTTGTTTGTTTGTTTGTTTGTTTGTTGGCTTTTGGTCTTTATGACTTGTGTTTTTCCAGCCCTTGTTACTTTTTGCCTGACCATGTCAGTTTCCATCACGCTGCCTCCTCTTCGGCCTTGCACACTTCCTTGGTTGTTTTTCACGAAGTGTTACACAGAAGCAGGAAGCTGTCAGCGTCTACTTCCTAACAAGACCGAGCACCAAGTGTTCACTCGTGCTTCTCGCTTTCTTTGAATTTCCTTTGAATAAAGGAGATTTTGATTTCTCTTTATAGCCTCAATTCCATATTATACTTTGATTAGAGTAATTTGATAACGTGTTTTTGATATGCAAATAGAGATTCATTCACCTTTTATGGGTACATTCAGCTTGACTCTTGGAATTTTCATCAAGGCTAACCTAAGGACATAGCATGGTTTGTATATGACAAGATACAGAATTTTTTTCAAACTTCCCATAGTTATAGCTCATAAACAATGCTCATGCTTCATTGAGCATTTACTGTGTGATAAGCTTAGCTCACAATGCTTCATATGTATAATCTAATTAAATACTCAATGAACTTTGAAATCAATGCTGTCTCAAAAAAAAAAAAAAAAAAACCCGGTATGGGTGAGTCCCCACAATAGGCAGTGTCGACTATGTTGGAAGCAAAGCGGTTTGTCCCAAGAGCTTATGTTCCCAAGTAACCTCCATGCTATGAATACATTCTCCTCGAATGCTTGCCTTCCATTCTGAGATGAGGTTTCTGCTCATCAAAACGGAATTTTTTTTTTAAACTTCTAAACTCACTGGAAAGTATAGAGGCAAGCTCAAGCTGGATACATGTTGCATCGGGCCTCAACTTGCTGTAGCTTATTTTGGGAGCAGCACTCTATGCGATAATGAACTGTGAAGATTTTCTGCTGTACATGGACAGCTCTAAGTGTGGAGATGGTCTGGAGAACACAATGGCAGAGTATTTTAAGGCTTGTTACAGTGGGGGAATGATTCCATTCAGTTAGCATACTGTGAGACCTAGCCCAAAGTACCTGCTGCTCTGGCTGCTGGCGTGGGCTGCAGCCTTCCCAAAGCCCACAGTGGACCTGGAAGCACAGCCCCTGAGGTACAAGTACCCTGACTTTCTAGATGCCCCAGCAAGCATATGTATGCCCCAGCATATACATATGGTTCGGTTTTCAGACTTGGTCTTTGCTAAATTCAGAAAACTTGCACTTTGAAAAATGTCAGCATACAAAATGGGAATGATCAATAATAACAAGCACTTGTGTGTGTTAAACACCTTTCTTCAGCTTGAGATTAATTTAATCTATGTCACATATTTATGACAGAGCAACTTTCAACACCCATGGAAAGCTGAGGCACGGAGAGGCTGAAATTCTAAACCACACAGTCTGGCTCCAAAGTCTAAGTTTTAACTGCTAGGACGCACTGTCACATTTATCAAGTGATGATGACAGAGTTAAATACTGAAAATTTCTGTTCCAACACACTTTCTGGATATACTTACTGACAAGGCACACACATTCTGTGGCCAGTATTTGAGGTACAGTTGTGTTCAATTGTGTCAAAACTTGCCAACTCCTAATCAAAATGCTCCCCTTGAGCATTACCATTGATAGCCCTCAACTCTCCTCAGACTCTAGGATCCAAATAATGGCAGCAGCTAGAGAAGAAAAAAAGAGGAAAATGGGATTATGTGAATGAAATTTTTGACATTCATCTATGCTGTTGTGTAGCTGTTTTTTAATTGTACAATATTATTCTCTTGTATAAGTTGCCTGTGGTATATATTTTCATTTTGGTAGACATTTAAATTAATTCCACATTTAAAGTATCTTGAATCGCCGGCGTGGTGGTGCACGCCTTTAATCCCAGCCCTCAGGAGGCAGAGGTAGGAGGATCACCGTGAGTTCAAGGCCACCCTGAGACTACATAGTGAATTCCAGGTCAGCCTGGGCTAGAGTGAGACTCTGCCTCAAAAAAAATAAATAAATAAAATAAAATAAAGTATCTTGAATAAAGCTTCCAGATACACTCATATACAAAGCTTTTGGGTTATTTTCATTTCCTTTGTGTAAAACTTATGCTGAACTTTAACAACAGAATGGCAAATAACTTTGTGACCTAGAGCTAGGTGATATTTTTAGAAATGTGATTTCCCAGTTGCTTGTAACATAGTGCATACTCCCAGTGTATGAGCGTTCCATTCAGTCCACATCTTCACCAACATAAAATGTTGCCAACCTTTTAAAATGAAGTACTCATTACTATTTTAATTTGCATCATCTTCGTTATTACTAATTATGCTGAATAATTCTTATTGTGCTTATTGATTATTTGCATACTTATTTCCTGAAATACCTGCTTATATCTTTTGGTTATTTACAAACTTGTATTGCCCTATATAAAGCAATCAATGCTTAAAATGTATGAGTAGATACAATGTCTGTATGTGTGTGTGTTTCAGTTTCTCCGCATTTCCCAAGTTCACATAGAATTGCTCATTGTATAATGCATGGCCTTTTGTAACTAACTTCTTTCCCTTACCATGTTTTCAAGGTTTGCCTTTGTGTAATGGATTAACTCTTCCTTCCATTTTGTGGCACAATATTTCATTGTATGAATTCAAGTATGTAGTTTCTCCATGCGTATTTTATACTTCATTAGATTTGACTTGCTGGAACTGTACTGATTTTTTTTAACCTATAGAATGAGCACATCAGGGTCTCTAACCACTCCAAATGAACTGAACTCCAATGCACCACCATGTGAAATCTTTACTTTTCTTTGAACCATGTGTTATATAGAGAACTGTGCTGTTCAATTTCAGGGGATTTGTGGGGTTTCCAGATAGTCAGATATTTTTCAGTTTTCGAGTTCTAGTTTAATTTCATTGTAGCCTGACAATAGACATCCTTGTTAACTATCGGCACATTGTATGGCATATACAGTACTGTTCATCTGTCATAACTGAAACTGGACTCAGTGAGCAGCAACTCTCTGCTTTCTTCCTGCCGTCCCTGACAACCATTATTTTGTGTTCTGCTTCTGGAAGCTGACTACTTTAGATACTGTGTGTAAATGGAGTCATTTAGTATTTGCCTCTGTGTGACTGGATGATTTCATTTAGGGTAATGTTGTTAAGGTTCATCACTGTGGTAAACTGTGGTAGGCTTTTCTTCTGTTTTATGGGCACAGCATCCCGTGTATGTATATACCACATTTTTCCCATTTATGTGCTGAAACATATTAGTTGTTTTTATTAATGGCTGTTGTAAATTAGTGCTACAGAGAATATGGGAGCACAGATGCCTCTTTGAAACTGTTTTCCATGTAGACAAACACCTAGAAATAGGATTACTAGATCATATCATAGTTCATTTTTTAAAGTGTACATATTTTAACTGATGTGTAAAACCAAACAATTATATATATATATGTACCATATAGTGTTTTAAAATATAAATTATTATATAATTTAAAATACAATAAACATATCTAGCTCCTCAAATATTTATTATGACAAACTTATTCAAATGTTTTCTTATAAAGTTTTGAAATACATAGTATGTTATTATTACCTACTATTACCTTTCTGTGCAATAGCACACCAGATCTTCTTGCCAGTATTGAATTTAACTTAGTACTTCTTGATGAACCACTTCCATTCCTCCCTGCTTCCATCTCCGCAGCCTTTTGTAACAACCATCCTACTTTTGACTTCTATGAGATCAACTTTTTTAGATTCTTCCTCTGAGTGAGATCATGTGGGGTTTTCTTTCTGTGCCTGCCTTATTTGACTTCATATAGTAACCATCAATTCCATCCATCAGGTTTCAAGTGATAGGGTTTCATCCTATATAACAGCTGACTAATATCCCATGGCTTATATATGCCATAATTTCTTTATCCATCTGTCAGTTGATGGACTCATAGGTTGTTTCAGTTTGTTGGCTACTGAGAGTAGTGCTGAGGTTTTTTTACAATGGTCTGATTTCATTTCCCTTAGCTCTATGTACACAGTAGTGAGATTTTTGGATCATATGGTAATTCTGTGTTTATTTTTGGGGGAAATGCCATATTCTCTTAGACTTAATATTTTCACTAGTAGAGTGAAAAGGGTTCTAACATCCTCATTTTTATTTTGTTTAGTTTTGTAATGATCATTGTAGTTTTGATTTTTAAAAACTATTTTTATTATTCCAGCTTTTGTTCTTATTTATTTATTTCTATTTGTTAAATTTTTTGTTTATTTTTATTTATTTGAGAGTGACAGAGAGAGAAAGAGGGAGAGAGAGAGAGAGAGAGAGAGAGAATGGGTGCGCAGTGCATGTGCCCCCTTGTGCATCTGGCTAACATGAGTCCTGGGGAATTGAGCCTCGAACTGGGGTCCTTAGGCTTCACAGGCAAGTGCTTAACCACTAAGCCATCTCTCCAGCCCTATTTTAAAATTTTTATTAATTTATTTGACAGAGAAAGACGGAGAGGGGGGGGAGAGAATGGGCACGCCAGGGCCTCCAGTCACTGCAAAGGGACAAAGGGACTCCAGACACATGTGCCCCCTTGTGCATCTGGCTAATGTGGGTCCTAAGGAATCGAATCTGGGTCCTTTGGCTTTGCAGGCAAACACTTTAATTGCTAAGCCATCCCTCCAGCCCTGTAGTTTTGATTTTAATTTCCTTCATGTATAGTGACATTGAGAATCTTATCATATACTTATTTACCAATTGTAGGTTACCTTTGGGGAAATGTCTATTCAAGTTCTTTGTTCATTTTTAGAAACAGTTTTAGAATCTAGACTGTTTATTATTGAACTGTAAGAATATTTTTTATATTTTATATATTAACTTCTTATCAGCTGTATGAATTTATTAGTATTTTTCTCATTCTTTTGGTTGCCTTTTCTGTCTAGCTTGATTCCTTTGTTGCACAGAAGCTTCATTTATTTACTTTTGCTTCTCTTTCCTGTGCTTTTTTGTCTGGTCCTTTATTATTAAGGTCATTATCAAGGTCAAGGTTATGAAGGTTTTTCCCTTCTTTCTTTCAAGAGTGTTACAGAGTTACATTGAAGTTTTCATGTAATATTGAGTTGATTATTCTTTGTGGTATAATATTAGGGTACAATTTCTTCTTCATATGTGAATATCATAATTTTCCCAGTACCATTTCTTTGAAGAGACTATTACTTCTCTATTGCATAGTCTTAGCAGCATTGTCAAGGATCATTTATGTAAGTAGCATGGATTTACTTCTGTACTCTACTTGGTTATGTTGGTTTATATGTCTTTATGCTAGCACCATACTGTTTTGGTTATGTTACTTCACAAAATGTTGAAGACAGGAAGCATGAAGTTTTCAGCTTTCTTCTTGTTATAATTTAGGGTCCCTTTGGGTTACAGTATAAATTTTAGATTATTTTCCATTTCTAGAAATTGCCATTGAAATTTTGTTGGGATTTCATTGAATCTGTAGATAACTTTGGGTACTATGGACATTTAAAATATAGTTAAGTTTGGGGGGCTGGGGATATGGCCCAGTGGTTTAAAGCATGCCAGCTCAGGCTCAATTTCCCACTACCCACAGAGAGACAGATGCACAAAGTGATGCACACAGCTACAGTATTGGTGCAGTGGTAAGAGGCCCAGGTGCACTCATAATTTCTCCTTCTTACTCCTGCAAATAAATATGCAAAATATTTTTAATATTAATTCTTCCGATCCATGAACACGAATGATTTTTTCAACTATTTGTACCTTATTTAATTCCTTTCAATAATATGTCATAGTTTTAATGAAAAACCTTTTGCCTCCACAGCTAAGTACATTTCTAATTCTTTCAAAGTTTTTGATGCTATTAAAAATGGAATTGATTTCTTAATTCTCTTTTCTGATTATTTGGTGTCAGTATGTACAAACTCCAAAGACTTTTTATGTTAAGTTCCTATCTTACATGTTTTCTGACTTTATTCATTAGTTTTTGTTCACTGTGGGGACTTTAGGAGTTTCTCTAGATCTTTTGCTGATAAACATAGGAAATTTCACTCATTCCTTCTTCATTAGAATGGTTTTTACTTATTTTTATCACCTATCTACACTTTTTAATGTATCTTTTACCAATTTGAATAAAAGTTTGAGTGGTGGGGGGGTGTTGTGTAACTTACTTCACTAAAGATCTTGGAGGAAAAGTTTCAACTTTTCATCGTTAAATAGTGTGTTTGCTATTAGCTTTTTATATGCTTTCCTTATTTTGTTTGGGTAATCTCTTCCTTTTCTTGGCATGGTGAGTACTTTCTTTCACTTTTTAAGGAAAAGATGTTGAATTTTGAGCAGTGGTTACGTACCTGTTAAGATGATCATGTGATTCCTATCTTTTGTTCTGTCATTATGGTGCATCACATTGATTAGTTTTCATAAATTGAAACCTCATTGCTTCCCAGGGATCAATACCATTTGGCTGTGACATATGGTTCTTATAACATGCTGTACAATTTGGTGTGGTCATATTTTGTTGAGAAATTTTGTGTCTACATTTGTCAGGAATTTTGGGTTGTATTTTTTTGTGGTATCTTGATCTTCCCTTGCTATCATAGTAACACTAGCCTCATAAACAAAGTTTGGAAGTATTCCTTGATCTCCAATTTTTTGAAAGAGAAGGATTGGTATAGAAACATAAGCTCAAGAGCCTTGCATATTATATTTCCATTTAACATGGCATATGGAAATCTATACTTTGTTGCTTTGTGTTGCAGTTGCCTTTGCATTGCTGGCTGGAACAAAACATCTGAGCAAAGCAGTTTATATGAGTATAGGGAATACTTGAGCTCACAGTTTAGACGGGAAGTTTTATCATGGCAGGGAAAGCATGGCAGAACAGGCAGCCCGGGTGTCACATCTCATCACAGAAGCAGGAAGGAAGTAATTTGAGTGAGTTCTGAACACCCAGTGGGCTTGACTAATAAACTTCAAGATCTTCCTTTGAAAACACATCTCCAACAGAGCTGCACCTTCCAAAGGCTGCACAACCTTCTGAAATTGCCACCATCTGAGGACCAAGTATTCAAAACATGAAGCTCTGGGGGACATTTCATATTTAAATCTCCTTACCAAGTAACTTGCTAAATCTTCATTGTATATGTATTCCAAGAAAGAAAAAATTAAGGTAAAGCTTTCAGTTCAATTTTGTTTTGTTTTGTTTTTTGAGGTAGGGTCTGTATTCCCACTCTGTATTCTCAGGGTGACCTCAAACTCATGGTGGTCCTCCTAACTCTGCCTCCCAAGTGCTGGGATTAAAGGTGTGAGCCATTACACTCAGCTTCCATTCAATTATTTAAAGGAGAAAAAATATATTTTTATCCTTTAAGATACTTGAACTATTTAAAAGATAAAAATATCATTTAGTAGTACATTTTATCATTCATTTGTGTGTGTCTATGTAGTGTATGTGTGTTTGTGTGTGTGTGTGTTTGTGAGTGTGTGTGAATTGAGGTCTGAGGAAAACCTTAGATGTTATCCTTGGGAGCACTGTCCGCTTTGTCACCAATTAGGCTAGACTGACTAGCCAGCCAGCTGTAGGGGTCCTCTAATCTCTGTTTCCCTAGTGCTTAGCCTATAGACACACACCACTGCACCCAGAATTTTTTACATGAGTACTGAGGATCAAATTAGGTCAACATATTTTCTAGGCAAGTACCTTACTCACAGAGCTATCTCCAGAACTCTTATCATTTCATTAATGAAAGGATAATTAAAATGTCATGGACCTTTCTCTCTCTCTCTTTTTCCTATATCCTTTCTTTCTCTCTCCCTCTCTCTTGGGGTGGGGGCTATAGGGTTGTTTGCATTGAAACTAGAGCCTCATACATGCCAGTCTAGCACTTAACCATGGAATGATATATCCAGCCTTTTAAAAAATTACATTTTATTTTGAGACAAGATCTCACCAAGTTTTTTGGGCAGGCCTTGAATTTATGTCTCAGCCTTTCAAGTGGCTGGGATTACAGGCCTGTATCACAAGGTCTTGTCTTTTCTTCTTACATTAACTCTGAATCATCTAGGTATACATCAGAAGTCCTTCATTTAGTAGTTCCAATCTACCGTTCGACTTTTTTTCTTTGCTTCTATGACTTGATGCTGTAGTAGTTGTTTCTGTAGTGATTTGAATTGAGCCTTCTTTTTCTTTAAGGTTTAACAAACTAAATAGACTTCATTCATTACTGCTGATTTATAAATTAGTCATGACTCTTCAGAGAAATATAACCAATTAGAAAGAGAGAGGTAATAAAGATTGTAGCGAAATGGCCTACCTAACTACAGAGTTTAAGAAGTCCCGGGATCTTTAGCCTGCGGGCTGGAAACCCAGAAGAGTAGAAGATATGCAGTTTTGAGTTGTGTCTGACAAAGCAGTAATATGGATGGCATATGATCTAGTTGGAATGCTGGCAAGCTAAAGGCCCCAGAAGAGTTGTTTCAGTCTGAAACTGAAGAGTGGTAAAGACCCACGTCCCAAGCCAAGGCAGTAGCCTTTTTCATTCATATAGGTTTTCCATTGATTGAATAGGGGCTCTAAATAAGTGTTCTGCTTCACTCTGTCTACTGACTCAAGCAAGGCATACATATCAGAATAATGCCTGGCCAAATGTCTTGGCATTCTATGGCCCAGTAAAACTGGCATATAACATTAACTCTCACAGTTTCCTTAGGTTCTAGTTTCAGTGTAATTTTATCTTCATTTCATTTGTTTCCCATATGCATTAGTTACTTTCTTCACTGGGGACAAATACCTAAAAGGACAATTTAAGGCAAACAAGGTTTGTTTGGACTCCAAGTTCAAGGGCTAGAGTCCATCATGGCAGATAAACATTGGCAGTTGTAGTGAGTTGCTCAATGGCGTCAACAGCTGGCTGCTAATCACATTGTATCCACAGGTAGAAAATAGAAAGCTAGGGCCAGAAATGGCTGGGCTATACCCCTCAATACCTACCTTCTAGTGAGCTACTTTCTTGAGCTAGATCTCACCTCCAAAAGGTTCCACTGTCTTCTAAACTAGTGCCACCAGCTGAGTCCAAGTGCCTAGACACGTTAAGTCTGTGGAGGTTGACATTGCTCATTGAGACCACAATATATACATGGAATATCACAAGTCAATGATGATTAGCCATTATTCAGTTATGAGTAACATGTCTCTATAGGTCTCCATTTTGATTCTGAGCCCTTTTCTACATATCGTAATGCCAGGACCCTCAAAAGCATTGCTCCTTGCACTTCCCAATCCACACAGTCAGTCTCCACATTCTCTCAGTGACATAACCCAAGCATCAAATTGCATTATTTTAATCTCTCCTGCATTTACTATGGAGTAGGATAAACTTTGTTGATTGATCAATTTGCTCTTCTCTACTTCCAGTCTAGTACCAAGGCAATCTCTTTGAAGTACAAATGTGATGTCAGAACTCTGCCAAGTTAAAATGTCTCATGGCTTTATATGATAAAACAACCAGATTTCCTAGCCTAAACAGCCATTGGTGCGGTGAGTTTATATGGTATGGTTTAGGAAGCACAGCTGTCATTGTCCATCTCAATGCCTGTGGGGCAGAACAATAGTGGTTTGTTATAAGAAAGTCATGTAAAAGTCATATAAAGACCTATGCAAGATTTTTAAAAATATATTTTATTTATTTTAGGGAGAATAAGAGAGATAGAGAGAGAAAATGAGCACACCAGGGCCTCTAGCCACTGTAAACAAACTGCAGACACATGTTCCACTTTGTGAATCTGGCTTTATGTGGGTATTGGGGAATCTAACTTTAGGCTTTGCAGGCAAGTGACTTAACTGATAAAAGCCACCTCTCCAGCCTGAAAAGCTATTTTTTTTTAATTTTAATTTTTTAATTAGAGACAGAGAGAGATAAATGGGCATGCTGGGGCCTCTAGCCACTGCAAACAAACTCCAGCCATATGTGCTCCCTTGTGCATGTGACTTACTAGGACCTGAGGTATCAAGCCTGGGTCCCCAGGTTTCACAGGCAAGTGCCCCTACAGCTAAGCCATTTTTCTAGCCCACAAAAATGATTTTGATGGAAGCAATTCAAGTGAATAATTCCCAGGTTTTAAGAGCTAGGTATGTTTCTATTTTAATGAGTTATTGTCATAGGAACACACTGTAGATCACTAACGGGAATTAGTTTTCTCTTCCAATTTTGTAGTTAATAGTGCCAGTTTTATGAAGTATCATTTATTGTGATTGATGAGATGAGTAAGACATAAGTGCAAGTGCTGGGTGTGGTATTAGACTGCAGCTCAGTAAATGCATGCCTGTCTTTTGACACATCCACCTCTGTAAGAGGATAGGGACATTATTAGCGAATAGCTTCCATTAGAATTAATCTAATGCTCAGATGTGGCTAATGAATTGACTTCTATCTTAGGTATGTTAGATGAGTCATTTTAGTGCCAAAGAAAGGACAGGTGGAAGTCACACAGCTTGAAAACTGGAAGAAACCTAGCAAACTTCCCTGCAAAACCTTCTGGAGTGCAAAGGCCCTATGTCAGCTCCAGGTTGGTAAACTATCCTTTATGATTTGGTTTCTCTTTCTGCCGCCCCCAGTGTTTGCCATTTGTGTCATCGAGGCATCTGACTCTGTGATATCTGAAAGCTATCAATTCAAACTGAGGTTGGAGTTTTAAAAATTCTACTTCATGATTTACATTTTGACCATGTATCAAGGCTTTGGAAATTTAGGCTTCCTTTAAAATATTTAAGGTCATCTGCTGTCAGCAGCTCAAGTGCTAAGAGGTCACAATATATCAAACATCATACCCTTATATTTAAGAAAAGGGAAATGTGGGGGCTGGAGAGAGAGATGTCTTAGTGGTTACAGCACTTGCCTGCAAAGCCAAAGGACCTCTGTTCGATTCCCCAGTACCCACGTAAGCCAGATGCCCAAGAGGTTGCGCATGCATCTGGAGTTTGTTTGCAGTGGCTGGAAGCCCTGGCATGCTCATTATTTCTCTGTCTCTGTCTCTGTCTCTGTCTCTCTCTGCCTCTCTCCCTATCTCAAATAAATAAATAAAAATAACATTTAAATAAAGAAAAGGGAAACGTATATTTTTTTAAAATACTCCCTTAAAGCCAGGCACGATGATATGTGCTTTGAATCCCAGCCCTTGGGAGGTGGCTGAGGTAGGATGATTGCTGTGAGTTTGAGCCCAGCCTGGGCCACAGTGTTAACTAGGTCATCCTGAGATAGAGTGAGACTCTATTTCAAAAAGGACAAAAAAAAAAATAAAAAAGGAACTCACTTTGAAGTATAGCTAGAAGGTTCATTCCCAATCCTGTACTAATTTGAAGATTTCTTGTACTAGTTCAGAAGCTGATGGTTCTAATCAACGCATGCAGTAAATATCTAACTAGTAACTGGGAACAATTTTCAAAAGAACTTATCATTATCTATTAGCATAGGATCAACAAAATGTGAGACAAGCTATAGAGAAGAAATGGTAATTTTTTACCACAGTGACCAACAGGTAACCCTAGCCAGTGCTGTGGCACACAGGCAAATTTCATATTATGAGCCTAGATCAGCAATTCTGAAGGAGTAAGAGGATGCCAAATGTGTCCTATTAACTTTAGTTTGAGTTCTGTATTCATCAAGCTTTTCAGAATCCACTATCACTTTTACGTGGCTGAATTTACTGCAGTGCAATCTAAATTCGTGTAAGTATCAAAGTTTATTGGCTACAGTATACCTTTGCAAAGATTTTGTCCTGTAACAAAATATAATAATAGCTAATTAAAGACCACTCTCCCCCAGTTAATTTGGTATAGTTGAGGGGATGAAAAGAGAGAAGCTAGGTTTCCTGGAAAGGCAGGAATATTGTAAAGATAGTGATGTACTTGGGTAAGTTGGAAGTGCATTGTGGTCTGATGATGGGTTCTGTAATGCAATCAGGCTCAGGAAAACAGGTTCAATGAGACCTACTCAGAAGGAACAGCTAGTAAGTCTGCCATGGGGGCATCTACCCTGGGAGGCTGCTCCTTTCCCTTGCTATCAGAAAGGACCAGTGTGTTTTCCAGAAAGGTTTCTAGTATGACTTATGGAAATACATGCAATGCGGTGGTTTTATTTTTTAAATATTTTATTTATTTTTTATTTTATTTGCAGGAAGAGATAGAGTTAGAGAGAAGGAGAAGAGAGAGAGAGAGAGAGAGAAAGAGAGAGAGGGAGGCTAGGCCCTTTAGCCTCTGCAAATGAACTTCTGACACATGTGCCACTTAGTGAACTGGCTTACATGGTTACGTGGGAACAGAACCAAGGTTGCCAGGTATTTAGGCGAGTGGCTTAACCACTGAGAAATCTCTCCAGCCCTTGTTTTAATTAGGTATACCCCATAAACTCATGTGTTGTTGAGTGCTTGATCCCCAGCTGATAGTAATTTGGGAATTGGAGCCTTGCTGGAGGAGGTGTGTTGTTGGGGTCGTGCTTCTGAGTGTTATAACCAGGTTTCCCTTTCTCTTACTTCTTTTTCTTTTGCCCTTTCTCCGCCCACTGCTTCATCATTGGCTATGGCCAGGAGGTTATGTCCAGCCTCTGCTCATGCCAAGTTTTCCCCTGCCATCATTGATCCTCCATTGGGGTCTATAAGCCAAAATAGACCCTTTCCTCTTATAAGCTGTTTCTGGTGGGTGTTTGTTCCAGAAATGGGACGGTAACTACAACATAGAGTTATAACAGTTTCTTGAAATATGTGAAATTGTCAAAGATAGTTTAGTATTTCTGAGAAATATTAATAGAAGTTGGCTGTAGTCTGGTGGTTTGCCTCCATGTCCTGACAGAGCGGACAGAACATAGTTATTTTTCCCCCTATGCTGTAGGGATTATTAGATAAATAAATGTAGACACACATGTTTCAGATCAGTACCATGACTACAAAATGGGAAGGCACATTTCAAACTCACTATACCACATCTGCTTCTGAAATTATATATTATATAAAAGATTTTTTTAAAAAACTCATGCTAAACACTGCACTAAACCAAAACTAGTTTCTTGGAGGACTGCTCAGAGTGGAACTAGAAGGAAAGCTGGGTAAATTTTTCTTAGAATCCCTCTGAAGCATTTGACTAGATAAGACTTAGTCTGAATAAAAGTAATTTTAAAAAACTCCAACTCTGTCTTCTCATAAAAGACCCCATTTATAAAGATAAACTAAACACGGTACTGAGGCTTTGGGTGAGTCCTGTTAATATTCACATCAGGAGACTTGCCTTATGCCACTTACGCATTCTTCTGAGGAGACTCGTAGCAGTCACAGACACAAAGGCAAGTCCAACACAGTCCTCCTGGGTATGCTCTGGCTGAGGAGGAGAGATGGTCATACCAACAGCAAAGCAAGAAAGAGTGGTGCTTCTGCTGTGTGACTTTGTAGAAGCAGAATTTGCATTTAGGTTTGTCCAGGCCAGAAGTTATTAAAGTAGAACTGACACAGGGGACTTTCTTGGCTAGGATGGAAAATAAGCAGAGGCCCAAAAAATTCAAAGGTCAATGTCTAAGTAAGGCAAGTGCAAAAGAGTCAAGTATTAGCCATTAGTTCTCAATTCAAGAAGTTCTGACAACCGTTTGTTCCACTCAGGTTTTCACTCATTTGAAGACACAACCAATACCTTTTATCTAGTCCACTCATGAAATTATTTGTGAATTTTATGACAGAAATATAAATGTGTTTGATTATATGTACACAAAACTATCCAATATTTAAAATATACACTAATTGCTTTATTTTTCACAAACAGTGCCTCAACCCCAAACTTCTGAGCACCCAAAACAACCTGAGTTCTAATTGCTTCAGGTAAGGGATGGTGGACCTGAGACAATTATGATGAAGGTGTGTTGTAGACATTGTACCAGAAAGTTTGGTGAGGATGGGGATATGTTTTGAATGTTAAGTGATAAATATTGGAAGTTTGACTTCACGCTGTAAAGAAACATTATAGTCTTTTGAAGAGGACAGTGAAATGATATTTTAACAAAATTGGTTTGTGTTCCTGAGCACACACTATTTTAAAATTCTTTCCTCAAACAATTATGAAAATTGTGATATTTTCTTTTGAGGAAGATAATGATATCAAATGAAATGCTTTTGAAACTAGATATTTACATCTAGTATTTGTTTCCTTGTGAAGGTATATGGGAGAAATAGGGTGAGAGAAAGTAATTTCAGATTGTGTTTGCAGAGTGCTGGGAGTAATATCATATAAATATGGTCAGAGTGTGTTGTCCCCAGGTGACTTTCTTTTGAAAATGCAAGAGTAACTTCCTGAAGCAAAAAATAAGACAAGCAAAAACTTCAAGAAATAATCTTTATTTCTCTTTGTTCATATTCCTTTACTAAAGATACTTGAAAGCCAAAATCAAGATTATTTGATTTTTATTAGGTTAAAGACATTAATTGTGATCAATGATGTTTTGTGTGTGTGTGTGTGTCACATGTTGCTCACAGCAAGTCTTTAAATTCTGCCTTTGCAACATCCTGCAAAATTGCTCAGCTACTTCTCCTCAGTCATCATCAACAAAAGAGTCTGGAATACTTGGGAGGCAGAGGTAGGGGAAATCACTGTGAGTTTGAGGCCAACCTGAGATTATGTAGTGAAATTCTAGGTCAACCTGAGGTAGAGCAAGACCCTACCTCAAAAACAAAACAAAACAACAAAAAAAAAAAAAGAGTCTGGAAGAGATAACCACTGTTACATTTTTGCATTTTTGTAAATTTGGTACATTTCAAATGTATACACACACATGTCTCATATATATATGATAAATATATGTATTTAGAACACAGTTCAAATCATATTATAGGCTATTCATTCACCCTATATGCCAGTGTTTTCATGGTTGAATATTAATATTAATAAAATTACAAAGGAATTATCTTGGTACATGCTATTCTAGAAAGTAGGCTTAGTGTTAAATTCTCAGCTCTGCCCCTCCCTGCCCTCTCTATTTTCCTCCCCATCCACCTCTTCCCCCTTCTTGTTTTGAGACACATTTGGTTTTACACATAGCCCAGGCTAGCCTAGAAGTTCACTAGGTGATACAGGGTGGCCTCAAACTTATAGTGACTCTCCTGCCTCAACATCCTGAGTACTTGGATTATAGGCATGAGCTACCACACACAGACAACCTTTTTGGGGAATGGGGTACAACAACTCACAAAGAAAATTCGTAGGTTCATTTTTTAAATGAGTAAAACAAAATACAAAGAAGTGAGGAAATCATCACCAACACTTTTTGAGCACTTGGCCAGCATTATATTGAGATTTCTTCTTTGATTCTATATTTATTAATTCTGATAACAATTCGGTTGAGTAGATGTTAATACCGACTCCACTGAACAGAAAGGAAAAATGTAAAACTGCAGAAGTACAATCATTTAAGTATCAGAATTGAGAAATTAACTCATTTTTGGTGTAAAAGCACAAGCTTTAACCACAGCTCTGCAAATTAAAAGGAAATGGTTCAAAAGAGCACCGATCCTAGAATGAAAATAATGTGTGTATCGAAATGTAGTATTTATGGAAACCAGGATGCTGAAGATTGTTTAATGATACTGGCTCCTAGAAGCATGTCCTAATGATTTCTTGTTGTAGTCAGCTCCTCATTGCTGGGGCAAATATCCAGCCTGACACCATTTGTGGGAAGTAAGAGTTTATTTCAGGCTTACAGATGCAAAGGAAACACCATCAATGGCAGAAGAAGCTGGATCACTTCCATAGACTAATAACAGAGAGACACCATCAAACAGCCAGAAAATACAGACCCAGTATGCACAAACTGCCAGAGCTCTAAGGGGTTCTGCCCACTGGAGACTCAGAATTCAAGCCTGAGTCTATGGGGCCGTACATTCAAACCATTACATTCCATCCCTGTTCCCCATAGACTCATGACCATCACAATGCAAATGCATTTAGTCCAACCTTTCAACATTGTTCAAAAGTCCCAAGTCTCATCTGAAATTTAAGACTGTCTCTTATTTGTGAGTCCTATAAATTCAAAACAAGTTAAATACTCCCAATACATAATGGCACAGAGTAAACATTTCCTTTGCAAAAAGGCATAACAAGGAGAGAGTAGACTAATACAAATCAATAACCATCAGGAAAAAACTCCAACATCAAGTCTGACATCTACAACCAGTGATAACAGTCACTGGAATTTCTAATTTCACCTCTCCAGCTGGGCTGAGTAGCCCAGGGAAAACTTTCATCCAGAGCCAACAATGCTGCATAGTAGCCAGTGTACAGTCTTGGTATATCCAACACATCTACAGGTCTACACTGCAAACCACAGTCCAACCTTATAGCTCCACACAATGGCCATTTTTGGCCTCCAATACAGTGACCTTCACAATGTTACATCTCTGAAGCTGATTTCTGGAATTGGTACTCTTCACACAATGGCCTTAGGTGGCCTCTACACAGGGATTGAACCCTGTTTCACATGCTGCATCTCAGAAGCTTCTGGAAAATTGTGGACTTCTTAACCTGCTTCCCAGTATTTCCAATGTTTCCAAAACCAGCATCAAATTTGTTAATTTGGTGGGGACACAAACCTTGACCTTGAAGAGCAAGATGTGCCTTTAGAACTATTCCTTTAAATCACTTCCTAGTAAAAGGGTTTGAATTCCTACTTATTGAGCCTGCCCTGTGTGGATTTCATCATCAGGCATCTTTTTTATTGTCTCAATGCAAAGTGGTTGGCCCACCCTTAATGGTGGTAATCTGCTTAATAATTTTAAAATAATTGCAAAAGCTTCAGTAGTCTCACACCAGTCTCTGTGCTAGTAATTTTAGCTTCAAACTTGTCTTATTTTTTCTCCCTTTGATGAGCCACAAAACCATGCAGTTCTTTCACTTTCATACCTTCTGCCAAGCACATCAGTCCATTACTTTTCAATTCCACCTTGCTCAGACTCTTAGGGCACGGGCAGAAGAATGCAACCAGCCCTTTTGCCAGTACCCAAGTTCCAAAAGCTTCTGTACTTCCCCCTTGAAAGTTCATAAGCCAAGCTCATCAGCATAACCAGAGGTCTCAACTCTCCATACACTTTAGGTCTGAACTTCCAGATCTTCCACAAATTATATACCTGGTCCTCAGAGGGGCTCTGCCCACTAGAGAATTGGGATTCAAGCCTGAATCTATGAGACCATACATTAAAATCACTACATTTCTATATGTACATGATTGTATGGTTACTAGTGCACACACTTGCATATACTACAGAAACTAGCTCTTTCTGGTTCTGCAATTTTTATTGTAGCAATTATTTTATAAAGCAGAAACAGAACAGTTTCAAAGTCTGCAATATGGCATCTCAAACTCATTATAGAAATTTCTCCCACATCTTTGACTCTTGTTCATTTAACATTACACCAGTTAATTTAAGGGTCCAAGAAGGTGCTTTTATCCAGGCTTCAGTTTATCTTTATTCCTTTTAAAACTTCCTTTAAGCCAGGCATGGTAGCACACCCCTTTAATCTCAGCACTCGGGAGGCAGAGGTAGGAGGATCGCTGTGAGTTTGAGGTCACCCTGAGACTACATAATGAATTTCAGGCCAGGCTGGGCTAGGGTGAGACCCTACCTCAAAAAACAAACAAAAAACTTCCTTTAGTTTGATCATCATATTTGAAGCCATTTGGTATATATGTCATTGACTTTCAGGAAAGGATACATTCCAGGTGATGATTTTGTAACTAACTGAAATGTGAGGTTATGATAAATTTGATAAGGGCTTATCTTTAGATAAACTTGTAATAAACCCTTCCTCCCATAAACTGTGTCTGGCTGCATATTTGTCCCAGCAATGAGAAGCTAGCTACAACAGTAAATTAGTAACAGATTTAAGACAATATTGAAAGACGCAGAATTACATAACTATCCTGGAACTGTGAGTGAGACTTTAAGTCTTACTCAGCAGACATTATTGAACATATTTTGTACCACATATGTGTATGGGAAAATATACTGTTGGTAGTATTTCATAGTGAATACACCTCAGATTTTCCATGAAGGAGATCAAAAGTGTGTGTGTGTATGTGTGTGTGTGTGTGTGTGTGTTTACTTGAGTTGAGAAAATATGTATAAAACCATACTCAACTAATTGTGATACAACCTATAGTGAGCCTTAGCTTTTCTCCAATTCTTCCAGCTAAATCAACACCTTCACTCCTTCTTTAGATACAATAGAATCAACCCCCCTCTCTGCTTTCTCCATGTGTCAGAGTTGCAATTGTATATTTGTATAATGATTTGGATAAATTTCCAACTAGTACTTCATTTTTTTGGTTAATAAATTAGACCTAAAAGTCATAAATAAAATAAATCTGATGTTACTGTGTAAAAGTTGTATATTGAGAAATATGTATAGGTTATCCCCAAGGAAGAGAATCTATCCTGATCAGAGAAAGTCTCTTGGTGGGGTTGGAGAGGTGGTACTGAGCTTGGATTTTGAAGGTTGGCTATACATGCATGTAAGAATGAAGGCAGAATATCCCAAGCAAGTGGAATAGCACCTGTGAATGTATGTTGACATGAGAATGATATAGCATGACTCAAAACATGGATGGGGTTATGTTCGTGTGTTGATATAAATGAGGATGAGGCAGAATCCTCAGAGGTTTTCTGAGTCACTGACTTTCAGCTCTGTCAGTAGGAGGTATTTGACATTTGACTCACTGTTTCCTTTTGTCTGTTTTTTTTTTTTTTTGTTGTTGTTAAAGGCTGATCAAGATAATAAACATATCTGAATTAAATACAAAATTGTAGATGGTGAAGGTAATAAAAAATAAATATTGTTTCTAAGACTGGAGAGATGGCTTAGCAGTTAAGGCATTTGTCTACAAAGCCTAAGGACCCAGGTTCAATTCTCCAGTACCCACATAAGCCAGATGCACAGGTGGCACATGCATCTGGGGTTCATGTACAGTGTTTGGAGGTCCTGCTGTTCCCACTCTCTCTTTCTCTAACTGCCCCCCATCTCCCTCTCAATTAAATAATATAATTAAGAAATATTGTTTCCAAAATGGCTAACAGGCTACAGTCTTGATGCTCTGAGACTCAGAAGACTTAAGGAAGAATCATGCTACGTTTATATGTTGAGATAAAACAAGACAAAAATTATCAGAGGTCTTAAAAGAATACTCAGCAGAAGCAAAGAGATGGAAAAGGCTGTGAATCTAACTTCATATATAGCAAGCCTCTAAATGAGTTAAAATATTAATTTTATAAATCCAAGCACTTATGTTTGAAATACTGAGATTTGCTCCATAATATTCTGAAGGAAGGCATATCACACATACATTTCCTTTTTTCTACCAATATTTTCGGATACTGAGAAATGGCATGATATTAGCAGGCAATTTTTAAAATTTATTTAGTTATTTATATTTTTAATGAACATTTAAAAATTTATACTTTTATTTATGAGAGAGAGAGAAAGAGAGAGAATGGGCACACCAGGGCCTCTAGCCATTGCAAATGAACTCCAGACACATGCACCACAGCGTGCATCTGGAATACCTGTGTACTGGTCCTTAGGCTTCACAGGCAAGGCCTAAACAACTAAGCTATCTTTCCAGCCTACTTTTATTTATTTTATTTTTATTTGAGAAAGAGAGAATTGTCGCCAGGGCCTCAGCCATTGCAATCTAACTCCATATGCTTGAGCCACCTAGTGGACATCTGTGACCTTGCACTTGTCTCACCTTTGTGCATGTGGCTTACCTAGTAGGGTTCCTTAGGCTTCACAGGCAAGCACGCATGAACTGCTAAGCCATCTCTCCAGCCTGGCAGATGATTTTTATTGTTTTCTATCCTTTCTGGTAAATCAAAATGCTCCCTTCATCCACATTCTTACAACAGTCTTCACACTTCTCTATTTAACATGTAGACTTGGTAGTCTTCTATAGAATTTAACATGACTTTCTTTTGAAGGTGAGATAAAGTGAGAACTGAAAGGAGTTGAGTATTGTTGGACTTGATGGAGGATATTATTCCTGCTTTTGTGCTCCCAGTACTCAAGATTATAGAACACTATATTGGTGTGTGGGATTCAAAATCCATCTTTTTTTTCAACAATAAAGTAGTAACTACAAATTAATGCACAGCTTAAAGTGAAATAAGAGTAACAGCTCAGATTTGTATCATTTTGACATTTTCTTTTATTTAAGTATCAATTTCCCATTAGAGAATAAGGCTCGCCAACACCTGCACCCCTTTGGGGACCAAGGCTTTATTGTTGGGCAGAGGAGGCATGGCTTTCTTTTAAGTGTTTTGACTCACCAGCATCAAGACTATAAACTATAGGAAATTCTAGTTGTTGTTATTGCTTCACTTTCTGCAATTTTGTTTTTTAATCAGATTTAGTAATAAATCTGCTTTGTTAAGTTTATGCATGACACTTTATTTGAATAAGACTGTGTAGTATAAAATTTTAAAGTCCAAAATAGAATGCAGCCATCTCTCCCCTCTGCTGTGTTTGACCCCTAATCACTTATCCTAACACTACACCTGATCCATTTCTTGTGTGCTTTTTGAGAGTCTACAAATTCACAGTACTTTCTCTATAACACAAATGGCAGGATACTACTATTACTAAAATTTAGTAATAAATTTTATAGATTTATTCATATGAAGACATATATATATATTTTAAATACCCCACATTCCTTTGTAAGGATAAACCAAAATTTATTTAGCTTTTTAATAGATCAATGTCATTGGTACAGTTTAATACCAGCAACAACAGTACACGACTTTCCTGTGCAGGGGTCACTGTTGTATGCTGTGCAACTATATCTGGAAGCTAGTATATGAAAAAGGACTTGCATTGGGAAAGGAGGGTTACATGTTGGAAGATAAACAAATTCCCATTCACAAAGGCCTCAATGTTTAGTTTTTAATTATTTTTATTTTATTTATTTGAGAGAGAGGGAGACAGAGACAGAAAGAATGGGCACACTCAGGCCTCCAGCCACTGCAAACGAGCTCCACATGCATTTGTGATCTTGTGCATCTGGCTTACGTGGTACCTGGGAATCAAACCTGGGTCCTTTGACTTTGCAGGCAAGCACCTTAACCATTAAGCTATCTCTCCAACCCCCTGATGTTTATTTTTGCCAAGACTATAAAAGAACTTGCATTTCCTTTAAATTCTCTCTAGCACACTATGCTATCAAACTGTTTTACCTTTGAAATCTGAATTATTGATAAATAATATGATAAGATGTAATTTTCATGTATATCTCTTATTATGACTGAGCCTGGTTTTGTTATTTTGTTGTTCAAAGGTAAATTTCATGTCCCACAGAGCTTATACACTCATTTTAAGTTCTCTGTGATTTACAGTTTTTGAATTTAATGTAGATTTTCAAATATTTTCCTCTGATGGAAACCCCACAAATACTTTCCATTTTATTGAATCACTATTTAATTTTATTAATACATATATATTGTATGTTCCATAGCAAGTTATAAAAGTGAAATCTATGTACATAATTACAAAAGCATGTAGACAAGGGACATTATAACCTTTTAGGGTAAGATGTGTGAGTAGGCAGAGTAAAACGAATCCTGTGGAAGAGGATCTGAAGTCCTGTGTAGCTTTGGGGGAACTGTAATTGTCTAGGGGGCAGGCTGGTAGACATCAGGGACTTTCCCAGAGAATTGTTATGATTTCAGTAGTAAGTTTCTATAGTAAGTTTTGTTGATTTTTGCGTCTATGAACATAAGGCATCCCTCTAGTGAGTGAGAGTTGCTGTAACTATTTTTGATAGGATGAGCCATCGTAAGAGTGATACCTGGGCAACAATTTGTACCCTTAGTGCCTAGATTCTGGATCTTAAATACTATTCTGCAATGAAAAGAAGCAGGAATCACTGGAAAAACAGTTGATTCCAGGCTGGGACCAGGAAAATAAATAAATGAATATAAAAAAAAACTTGGAGCTGGAGGGATGGCTTAATGGCTAAGGTGCTTGCCTGCAAAGCGAAAGGACCCAGGTTCAATTTCCAAGGACCCATGTATGCCAGATGCACAGGTGGCACATGCATCTGGAGTTCGTTTGCAGTGGCTGGAGGCCCTGGTGCACCCATTCTCTCTCTCCCCTTTTCTCTGTCATCTGCCTCTCTCTCTCTCAAAATAAAAACAAATAAAAAATTTTAAAAAGCAAACTTGGAGGGGCTGTGGAGATGGCTCAGTAGTTAAAAGTGCTTACTTGTAAAGTCTGCCAGCCCAAGTCTGTTGTCCCAGTACTTATAGAAAGCCAGATGCACAAAGTGGTACATGAGTTTGGAGTTTGTTTGCAGTGGCAAGTGGCCCTAGTGTTTTATTTTGTTTCTCTCTCTCTAAAATATATAAATAAATAAATTTAAAAAATAAACCTGGAACATTATATGATGCCAGAAAACTAAGGAAGTAACTTTAAAATGGGAACAATCAAAAGTACACAAGACAATGACTAATGCTGGAACTTTAACTACAGAATGTAGTGGGATTACAACCCACAGGATAATCTCCATGAAACAGACTGATATAAACAATTAGATAAGGAAATAAACTGGGGAGAAGGGATAGCTCTTACCAAAAAGTTGCCATTGTTATAGAAGAAATCAAGGACATACAGCATCACATGATTAGGCAAACACTATAGTACTACTTGTTGCAAACAAGATCTACCCTTGATTTCTGAAATCACACAGTGAAAGTTTGAGGACCAAGGGGTTGTTAGCATTGCCTCAAAGTTTCCTTTTTTCCCCCTTGAGGATAGTATTCCAGGCTGACCTGGAACTTACTCTGTAGCCCAGGCTGTCATCAAACTCACAGCAATGGTCATATAGTAGCCTCCCGAGTGCTGGCATTAAAGACATGAGATATCACACCCAGCTAAAGTTTGTTACTTGATATAGGTTTCAGGTATGAGTGTACAAGTACAACTTTGCAGTATAAACACAATCAGATGCTAGGTTAATATCACTAGTTGGGAGTATGAAGTCTTCTACCAATGTCAGACTAGGGCACAGCATCACTGTCATGCTATGGCATTCTTCACAAATTGAGTAATTGCAGACCAACAATTAGGAAGCTGAAGGACATAGCACAATATATTTTATCAATATTCATGAAGTGTCAACGTTTTGAAAGAAAAGACCAAGGGTCTATTACAAGATTGAAGGCAGCTGAAAAGGCTTGGGGACAAAATGCATAGCTGGATCCTTAAACAAAACAAAACAAAACAAAACAAAACAAAACAAAACAAAATAAAATAAAAAACAACAAAAAAGGACATTAAGGGAGAGATGTGAAAGTTGAAGAAAGTTTGCAGTTATTAACTCCTAGGTGTAAACATTCTGAGTTTCATGTTTGTACACTGGTTATATAAGTTGTGAATATCAGTATACTTTGGATAAAGTGTACATGAACTCTATTGTTTTAACTTTTCTGTAAGTGGAAACTTGTTTCATTTCAAAAAATTTGAAGAAGGAATGGCAAACAAACACAACTTGGGTTTACTTTTGGAAAACAGTTTAGGCTATATGTTGCTAATAAAGTAAGCTAGCTACTGGTGACTTTTTGTCACATTATCTAAGAAACTGGTATTGTCACTTATCAATATTAGATTTGAAGTTATTTCCAAGACATGAGATACAGGCATGGTTTCCACAACAAATATGTTAAGTTTGATCTCATAGTGATTTCTGTTTTTTACTTTATATGTTACTTTGATTTTTCTGTGAAAAAAGTTGATTGTTACTCAATAGTGATTTTTCATTAATAGCCTCTAAAATTTTTGGGACCTGGCAAACTCTGAGTAGGTTAACATGGAATTTCAAGCAGATAAATACATTGATTAATCACACAGCGGATGCCAAGAGCCAGCAGATTCTTGTGTTTAATATGAACAAAAAATACTTATATAAGCCTTCATTTAAAAATGTCACAACCCACTCACATAGTTACTTATTCATACAAACAGTAAGTAAGTATGACTCTTAAAAAATAAAAATTGGTAAGCAGAAAGTTAAGCATGGTCACCTTTTATGCACCATTCTTCTCAAAAAGTACTAAGCCAGGTGAGGTCTTGCACACCGTAATCCCAATGCCAGGGAGGCTGAAGCAGAAGGATCATGAGTACTAGTGAAGCCTGGGTTTTACAGCAAGACCCTGTCTCAAAAAATTGTTAAGTCATTCTTTTGTGAAACCATACTGCTGAGTTACTTACTTGTTAACGTTGGTCCAAGCTATTTAGGTCAATTTAAACAGAAAACCTTTAAAAATCTCAATTATAAACACATAACCTAATTTAAAATGTAATCATCAAAACAATACAATTTACATTTCAAGCAAGAATATCATGACTGCTATTTTTTTTTTGATTTTGACTTAGACATAAATATACAGCAGACAGTTTGAAAGTTTTTGTTCAAATTAAAATCTGCCAAGCTCCTTCTATCCCTGCGTTCCTGACTATCACAGTTTGTACTTGTTTTGTTTTGACCCATTTTGTACATTATGGTACATGTGAAAATGAATTCTTCTGAAGTCTTGTACATGATGCTTTAGGTAGAGTGAATTGTGGATATGCATAACAATCACATGTGAAACTGCTTTAAGAAACACGTGTGTTGAAGTCCCGCTAGGCATGATAACATTTTTAAAAAATTAGGTCCAAGAAGCAAAATTCTTTTCTTAAGTACTGTCACAATTCATGTGAGAGGAATACAACCTGGTCATAAGCACCCTGGGACAGTGGTTTGTCACAGAGTTGACTGAACTGCCTACCCTGTCTTCTAAGGGGATATCAGCCTGATGAGAAGTCAGAAGATTCACACTTAAGCACTTCCCGTTATCAAACAATCTCAGAGCCACTATGTTAGACTTAATAGCCCAACACTTAGAACCTAGGCAAACTGGTAATTGCACCTTATCTTACAAAGATAATTAGAACCTTCATAGCACTTCCACGTGTTTCACCCCACTGAATCCTGTGAACCTTGCCAGGTAGGCAGAGAAACTCGTAATAGGCATAAAAATGGATGCTCATGTGGGTTTTGATTTTACCTGCTTGCTCCACTCAAGTTGCATGAAGTGAGAGCCAAGGCCTGGTCCTATTACAGCATTTGCTACATTTTTATGGAAGAGCACCTCTCTCAGAGTGAAGCAATAGCTCTGGGCTTTGGGTTTCCGAGCAGGAGGCTCTACCGGAAAACTGTCTTCTTCTGCTGCACAGAACACTATTTTTAGATGTTTTCCTCTGGTTAATTGTCTCTCCCTCCATGGGGAGTGTGATGGTTAGAATCCCAGATGAGCCAATTTTCTCACTAATCCCCAAAGAGACAGGGAAGACTAAAGTCATGGCTCTGTTGCTCTGGGGCCTCTGAACCCCCTTGGAGATGACAGAGGTGGCTTTAGCAAGATCTTCAAGGAAGGACCTTGAAGCCCACAGAGATTTGATGACGCACTGGACAATGGGACCAAGACAGGCCTGGGAGGAGGCTCGAGGATATCTTCTTGATTCTGGGTACCACTCAAAATATCCATGCCAGGAGGTCATTTCTGAAACCAGGTGAGAGGGCATGGACCCAGGTGTCTCTGTGGACTCTAGAGGCCTTCCAAATGTTCTGATTTTCTCTTACCACCTTTGGAAGGAGAAGTTACTTTCTCCAGGAAACTTGAACATTTGCTTCCACTTTTGGGAAATACTTAGGACCTGTGCAAGTGGACCGAGACAGTAGAATACAGGTGGGGGTGATGAGAACCATTTTCATTCCCTTGCAGGAAAAACAAGCCAGGTAGTGTTAGGTACTGTGGAAACAACGGACACAAAGAGGGTGGAGGTGACTTCTGACTCAGGGTCAAGACAAATCTTTGAAGAGGTTCTGTGTGGTGAACTACTTGTACAGCTGCTGACGATCACTTGACTTCAGAATCTGGCACGGACACTGCATGCATTGCTAAGGGAAAGTGATCGGTAACTCTAGAGAAGGGTGACCAATAATGACAATCGCTAACACTATTACAGTATTTACTTATAACGAGTGCTTTCTTAACCTCAGCAAAAGCGGTGTGAGGTAGAAGTTATCATTAACTTTCTTTCAAAGATGAAAATGCTATGAGTTTGAATTCAGGCTGCTTGCCTCCAGCGTTTGTCCTCTTAAAGACCTGAATTGCTAGATATCTTCGAAGGTCCCTTTCACACTGAGATCCCACACAGGATGGGTCCTGTCCCCATACACAGCATGCTTTGAGTGCTTCCGCATTACACTTCCCAAAGGAACCGGTGGCCTCTGGAGATGGGGTGAAGTGGGGATCCTCTAAGTGCCATTGCGGAAAACATCCCAGCCCCTCAAACCTACAGAGACATATTGGACATTGACAATGTCCTTGATCCTTTGGGTGGGCTGGTAGAGTTCAAGAGTACCAGCATACTTTCTCCAGACTGCTCCCTCTCAGATGCATGCCTGCCTCACCCTGGCTATTCCCTTCCAGCCTCACATAACCTCTGCTTGAGCCTACGGTAACTTTACGTCCAGGAAACTGGCCAGCCAGGGACAGACTAGTACGATTCTGCCAATCCTTATCTTACATCTTCTTCCTCACCCAGATTTATGGTGAGACTCCCAAGGTGGCAAGCGGCTTACCCAAGGTCACAGAGCCCAGTCCAGAAAAATCCCAGCCTCCGGACTACCACATCCACAATTTTGCACCCACCCTGGCACACTTCTTTTTCTTTCCTTTTTTTTTTTTTTTTTTTTTTTTCTTTTACCTCCTCACCGACCTCGCAGGAAAACTCTCCGGATGCCACGCCCCCTCCCCCACCTCCCGCCAGCTCCCCGGAGTCGCAAGCTCCCAGCCCTTCCTACGTGCGCTCTCGTCGCTCTCTTCCGCCGGATTCCCGCGCGCCCAGGGCGCCCTCGCCCCTCCGCGCGCCGGAGCCCAACCTTCCCGGCCTCGGCCACGCCCCCCGCTTCTGGCCCGGGTGTGCGGCAGGGTGGGTGGTGGTGGTGGTGGGGGCGCTGAGGCAGGGACCGCGGAGGTGTCCTCGGTGTCCCGCGCCTGGAAGGAGGCAGCGAGCCGGAGTGACGTGCCCGGCGGCGGGCGGCGGCGGCGGCGGCGTCGCGGTGCCCTCGCCCTCCCGCCCGCCAGCCGGTCTCGGGGACAGTCCCAAAGCGTCGCGCGCGGAGCCCGCTAAGGCGTGGCCGAGGCCGGGGCACCGGAGCCCGGCCGAGTCCAGTGGAATCCAGCGGAATCCCCGGCTATTCCCCCCCGCCCCCAGGTCCTTTCGGCCTCCCCGAGATCCATGTGGCAGCTGGAGCCCCGCGGCTCCCGGGACGCTCGCGCCATGGGCCGGGGACGCCGCGGCCCGGGACAGGTCGCCTCTCCGTGCTGGTTGGACGCTTAGCGGAGGTGGGCGGGGAGTGGGCGAGCCCCACGCGCGCGCTTCTCCATGAAGATTCTTGAACTCTCCCTGAGGAAAGGAGTGCATATGCTGCAGTGCCTCTGTGGAAGGAGCCTGAGGTCCAGCGACAGCCCGAGCGGTGAGCACCGCCCCTTACGGCTGGGCCGCGCGGCTGTGGGCACGGGGGTGTGCGCGGGTGTGCACGGGTGTGTGTGTGTGTGTGTGTGTGTGTGTGCACGCGGGTGCGCGCGCCGCTGACCGCGGAAGTCTTCCGCACCGGGCGCCTGGCGCGGCCTCCGGCCGAGATGCTCTCACTCTCCCGAGCGCTGCGCCCTGAACTTGCAGTGTCCAGGGTCCCCCGCGGAGAAGTTGCCGCGCCTTCTGCAGGAGAGGAGACTGTAAACAGGTGGCTTGGCTGGCCGGTATCATTTTTTCTTTTCTTTCATTCTTTTTTTTTTTTTCCTTGCTTTGTCTGGAAAGTCACGTCTGGCAGTCTTTGGGAGTGTTTGCTTTCCCCTGAAACGCTGTGGGCGGCTTCTGTCCTTGGTGCTGAAGCAGAAGCATTTTCCCCCCTCCCCCCATTAGCTCTGGGCTGGGTCATTGGGGTACCTCAGGAAGGAAGAAGAGATAGATAGAGTGATCTAGGACATCGAGAAAAATCGTGTAATTAATGAATAGAAAGCCGCAAACTCAAATCAAGTAAATGATTTTTCTCTGAAGAAACTTTGTAAATTCAGTTAGTGTTTCAATGTCATTTTCTTCCATTGTCAATTTTTTTAAAGATGAAAGTTTCTTTTAAAACAACCTTCTATTAATTTTGCAAGTGCTAATTCTGGGCTGTTGCTTTCCTTTTTTAAAACTGAGGATGTGGTGTAAGGAGACAGGAAAGATACCATAAGTCTAAACAAGTGTCTTTCAAAAGATTGTAGTTTTGGTTCATAAGTTTCAAGTAATTTTAGCATTAAAAACTCAATGTTATAAAAGATTTTGTGTTTGAAACTTTATGTATTATTTTTGTGTGGTCTAAATCACTTGGTAATAGTGATTTGTTCTAGAGCTATGAAAATTACATTTGGAAAGATTAATATATGTATGCACGTGTACACATATGCATGTAAAAGTTTATAGACACATATATTTGTGTTTCATTCATTCTTTATGATTGCTTGGTCGTCATAATGAAATATAAAACTATTTAAAAAGAACTAATGAAATAGTTTAACTATTTCTGACATTTTAGAACACTTGTGAAATGAAATTAGAAATGAGTTCTCATCCTTTTACTTTTATGTGATCCAGAAGATGATTTAAATTCTTTTTTTCTGCCACTTCATTTGTGAGTGCTACAAATATATATCACTGTATTCTCAACTAAGAAGTTTTACAGTAAAGTTTTATTGTAAAGATATGTGTTTCAGAAAGCCTATAGTGTCATCTCAATTATTTTGTCTACATTAATAAAATGTGAATAGGTTATCACTGTGATATATGTCTCCTGGATGCCAAAAATTTAAAGTATATGTAATGAGTAATAAAACAAAAATGTTTCCCTCCATAAAATTAGGCAGGATCTTCAACCAGAAGATTTTACTTTCAATTAGAACATCTTAGTAGAGTTAATTTCCCAAATAGAAAGAAGATAGTCGGTATAATTGGGTAGTACAGGTAGTTGCCGGCATGGGGACTTAAGTGTCAAAAGGTCTAGTTACAACACAGGCTCAGTAAGTTACTATAACTCTGTGAAAATCAGTTTTAATCTGAAAACACTGGAAATAATGATAGCTCTTGCCTGGCTTCTATGTCTGTGACTTCATCCTGCATTTATCATGTGATTGTATGAAAACTGTGCTGCTTTATTTATATGTATATTTTTACTCAGTGGGGCAGATATTTTATTTTGGGGAACCAACTGTCTGTAGTGATTCTTGTAACAGGATACATCCCAAATAGGGAAGATGAGAGGTTTATCCCACTCTTTCACAGACAGATGAAATAGTCACTTGCTCAGAGGTTGTTTCTGGAATTACATGCATGGCCTTTATTTAAATTCTGTCTCTTTTTAGCTTATGCTTGTGTGTAGTCAATATGAATTTGCTGCTTCTCAGTTTGTGCAAATATCCAAACTGCAGTGATCACAGTACATGCCTTACAGGTAGTATTAAATGAATTAATAGACGCTAAATACTTAATTGAACTCTTATTGTATGGCAGAAACTTATCAAGACATTGTGTCTCAAATGCAACATGGTCAATACATTTAGATGTTATATTGTGTTGTTTTTATTTTTACTATTAGTATGCTGTTAGTGTGACCTTACAATAATTCTGAATGTAATGTTGGTATATTCAGTGCTTACATGAAATATGATGTGAAGACATCAGAAATTTTTCACGGAGTGAGTTTAGGTAGTAAAAGTTAGAATGAAGCACTCTTTAAACTTGTTAAATTGAATTCAGTACTATATTGAACAGTGACAGTATGTAATTGCAGTTTCACCCCAGCTACTTCTCAATTACAGTTGCTGTAAATGGTGGTCTCAGGGGAGATGGGATATAACAAACTAAGAGAACCTAATATCATTTTCATTTTTTTTTTCGAGGTAGGGTCTCACTGTGGTCCAGGCTGACCTGGAATTCACTATGTAGTCTCAGGGTGGCCTCGAACTCTCAGCGATCCTCCTACCTCTGCCTCCTAAGTGCTGGGATTAAAGGCGTGTGCCACCACGCCCGGCAAACATTTTCAATTTTTGAAATTGAAAAAAATTCAGTACTTTATCTAGATTTTATCAAATAAATGGGGCTAAATTGCAAATTAATCATTGTTTTTCAGCTTTATAGTGTAATTATTTCATTGCTCTTGCCTTTCATTGACATTATTAAACATTAATGTCTTTTGTAGCTTAAGTATTTTACTAGCTTATAAATCCTTTGTACTCAGAAGGACAGAGATAACATTAACTATCACATAGTCGATGGTGTTACATATGGTAAGCTCAATTATTTAAGGCTAAATTCCAAAACTTATTAGTGTTTTCTTTATTTGCCAAAATGAAACGATTTTTAAGCATATGGAACCCTTCCATTAAAAGACAGTTTTGGAGTTTAAAATTCTAAACAATCCTGCTTAGAGTATTTCTATTAAAATGATGCCATACTATATTTTTAATTTAAAGGGAGAATGAAGTGAGTTCATTTATTTCTCAGGAATAAGGAACAGGCTCCCTAAAGAGCAGTGATCAAAACAGTGGCATTCATGCCTGCTCCCATTCCTCTGCAGAGCAGTAGCAAGAAAGTTAAGATGCAGAACCTCATCACTTCCACAGTAAAGACAATTTTTATGTAGAAGAGGGATTCCTGTCCTACCATCCAGGCTCCCGAGGTCTAAGTGTGAAAGAAAAGGGAAGTCCTTTTGTTAGTAGGTCCTTTTCGGAGGAGTAGCTTAAGTGTGTGGTTAGGTGTATGCACACTGCTTGTGCTGTCAATTACTTACTCCAGGAAATCACACAAAAGTGTGCTTGTGACTTAAGTGATATTAAGTAAAGGGCTTCTCAGCCTGGTAACATGAAGCATGATCTGTTGTAAGAGATGGAGTTCAACAGTTATATCCAGTCTTTTTAACATGAAGTTGAACATTGTGGGCATAAATCATGCATCAGTTAATTATGTTAAAAAAAAAAGCACATAATGAGGACTCAGCAACATTATTTTATAGTGCAGCACCAGTATCCTAACACAAACTGCCCATTTTTGACTACCTGTTTCAAGCACTGTTTATCAGACCTGTGGGATCTAGGCTCTAATTATTCTATATTACAGTGAAATTATTCAGAAAAAGGAATATTTGTTTGCAATGTGGTTATTGTAAGCCTATTTCTCAGGAAGAGATCCTCTTCAAACAACATTAACAATTACTGGCAATGCCACCCTGCCTTTACTTTAACCACATTGCCCTTTCATCTTTTTGTGTTTTCTTCTAAGATAAGGGCAACAAATGTTGTCTACAACCAGGAGAGATGCAATCAAAATATCTAGTAGTTAAGAATATCAGATTCAATGCTCAGAAACTCATCTAATAAACCCAATGGGCTGGAGGTGTAATTTAGAAAGAGTGTTTAGATAATTACCTGGAGGATCTTTCTTTGAATTGGATTTTGCATCTTAAGCTGAAAATTCATTATTTTAGTGATATTTCAAGGAGTAATGTGAATGCTATTTAACATACAAAATGTCCATTACTTTCTTTTGCATTTTATTTAAAAGTACTTTTGGGATCTGTCGAGATTGTTTAGTTAGTAGTTGTGCTTTCCACACAGGTATAAGAACCCGAGTTTGGATCCCCAAACCCCATGTAAATGCCAGATACAGGTGATATGTGTGTGTGTGTGTGTGCATGTGTGCATGCGTGTGTGTGCATGTGATGTATGTGTGTGTGCATATGTGTGTGCACATGTGCGTGTGTGTGCGTGTGTGTGCATGCATGCGTGCATGCGTGTGTGTAATCACAGTGTTTGGGAGGCAGAGACACATGTATCAGATCCCAGGACAAGCTACTTAGCTACACTAGGTGAATTGGTTCAGTTAAAGACCTTGTTTCAATAATGTGGAGATTAATAGGGAGAGACAGTCAATGTTGATCTTTGTCCCCTACACATATGCACAAACACTTGCACACACATATGCACTTACTCATATGTGAACTTGCATATATACTTGCACACCATACACACATCAACACACACAATTTGGTTTTATTATTCTTCCATGAGATTTTCAATGTAAATTCAGAAAACTGAGCAAGTTATTGTGTATTTGTTTTATGTAATCTAATGTCTACTCTTAGTAATATCTACTATGTATAAATGAAAAAATGCAATGTCATTAGGGCTGTTTATATATCCTTTTCTAGATCAGGTGTACATTCACAACAAAATTGAGAGGAATTTAAAGAGCTGCCTTATAAACCCTTTTTTCATACAGGCCTAGCCTCATCTGTTATCAGAATCCTCATCAAAGGGGTATCTTTTTTACAATTCACAAACTTACAATGATACCGTGGAATTGTCCATACTTCACATCAGAATCTGAGGTTGGTATACATCCTATGTGTTTGGACAAATGTATCAGGACCGATACCCACCATTGCAGTGTTATGCAGAGTAATGTTCACTGTACCCAAAATCTGCATTCTACCTAATCACCACTCCTTTCCTAATCCCTAAAAGCTACTGGTTTTAGAAATCATCACCAAAGTTTTGCCTTTTCTAGAATGTCATATTGCTAAAGTAGTAAACTGCGCAGTGTAGTTGTTTCTATACTGAATTCTTTCTCTTAATAATGAGCATTGAAAGCCTTGATAACACATTGCTTTCTAGCATTCGGTGATAGTCCATTGTCTGGTATGCTTTACCTAATTTTCTTATTCACCAATCAAAAGAAATTTTGGCTATTTAAAGTTTGGGAAATAATGATGGAAGATGCTATAAACATTGAGATTCATGCTTTTGTGTAGTCATAAATTTTCAACTCATTTGAATAAACACCAATGGCCACAATGATTGGACTGTACAGTAAAAGAAGATCAGTTTTAGAAGGAAATGCCAGTGTCTTCTGAGGTAGCTATGCCATCTTGCATGCCTACAAGCATCCTTGTGTTCCATATCTTGGTCAGAATTGGTTATGAATGTGAGCCAGCAACACACTTCCATATGGCAGCTTTAATAGTCTAGAATACAATTCAACTCAGTGTCCTTGTTGCCGCTGTTCATGGTAGTAGCTACTCCATCAGCCTTTGTACCCGAGTGTCTGCTATTAAGAGATCCTACTGCATGACCCATGATGGACGTTTAATGCAAGTGGGCAGTCAAAAGCCTGTTCATAAGCATTTCATTTTAAAGTAGTTTGTTATCTGGTCCATTCTAATATAATAGAGCAGTGCTACTTAAAATAATTACATTTAATGGAGGATTATTGAATTACATTGAGGATTGTTTCCAGTCAACTCAATTTTTCAGTCAATATCATCTGTAGTATATAATGGATAGATGTTTTGATTTCCATTGAAGAAATCTAAATGATTAGTTTATCATACCACATTATGAAGTTCTGTTAGCACTCTTCTGGTAAGTTAGTGAGGGACCTTAGCCCAGTTGGTACATTGTTCCTCATATGCTACTCACTTTTTGTTTTTTAGCGTGCTGAGCTATACAAGTCTGCACTGATGTTTCCCATCTATTTTGTGATTCTCCTTTCAAAGTTGTGATTTAATTCTAAGATTTGTAAGGATACAGTTGCTATATTCTGTTTTCCCTGGTATATGAAAACTACTTTTTGATGCCCTCAGTCATGTCTGGGAAATAGCATCTAGCTGTGTTGCTCGCAAAGCAGTGAGGATGTTGTCGCCCTCCTCACTGCTGCAGTTTGGAAGGCAAAGAATAGAATATGTAAACACAGCTTTTCTTTTCCCGTTTTGTACACCACAGCATGTGTGTTTGGGGAAGACGATAACGGCGCTTCATGGGGAAGATACCGGGCTCAGTGCTCCCATCTGGGTCATGGACGCATTAAGTATAGCAGAAGAGAGGAAGCAAGCCAGACGTTTTCTGAAGCTTAGCATTCTCACAAACATATTGACTAGCCCTCTCCAAAGGACACTCCTTCCTCCTTGTGTCTTCTTTCTGTGGGTAGAAAGTTAAACATGTTCTGCACTTGGGGCGTGCCATATTGAAATCCAGCAAAACATCCTGTGTTGGGCAGTGAAGGCATAATGAGGAGAGTTGCACATGAAAACACAAGGCAGGATATGCTACATGCCCAAAGTGAAGTGCTCGTAGTACTGCCTCTGTTTGTTTCACTCTGTTTGAGGTAAAGTCGCTCTCTCACTCAGGCTGACCTGGAACCCACTTTACTCTGTAGGCCAGGCTGGTTATGAATATGGAGCAATGCTCTCGCCTCAGCCTCCCTAAAGCAGGGATTAAAGCCATGTGCCACCATGCGTCACTTCAGTTTGCTTCACTTTAACAAATTTTCATTTTATTTAATATTTGATGGAATAATTTGGTATAATAACAATTATTAAAATATGTATAAGGCAGTATATTATATAATAATTATTACAATATTATATATAATGCAATATATATTATTACTATAATAAAATAACAATATAATTATTATTACTATAATAAGGAAGGAGTAATTTATTTGCTTCATGACTAGTATTAATTTCCCAGAGCTTGAAAACACATAGGAGTTCAAAAGGAAGTGCCAGAGTATGGCAGGTGACCGCTGAAATTCAAGGGAGTAACATCTCTGTACATTTTATGGGGAAGATGTGTTTGAATGATAAGATAAAAATATTTTAAAAAATAATTAACAGAGGTCATTAACTTAGCACTACCCAAATTCATATATCATGCATAGTTATCTGTATTATAACTCTGCTCAGCAGCTACTCAACATGCCCATTTATTCCTAGCCAGGTACACATTTCTTCTTTGAAAGCCTCAAATTCCATTACAAAGGAACAGCCAAGGATTACTGACAGATCGGCTCTCTCAGTTTCTATGGAATGTCTAAAACAATGAAACTCTTTAGCTTTTCCTCACTTAATGTATGCAGTTGCTCTATTTATGCCCTGTTGTCCTCATTGCACAATGCTATGAACATGGTGTGAGAATATTTCTTGTCATTAAGTGCTGGGCATTTGAGTCTGCTCAGGTGCCAATTTGAGAGATAGTGTGAATCTGCCAAGACAATCTCTCTTGCTGAAATGATTTTTCTTGTTTATACATCAGCTTCTAGTACCATCCTGCCCGCTCCCTCCACTTGGCACTGTTTATAGAAACGATAGCATTGCAGTTGGTGTCGCTGATTGCCCACGTTGTTGCTTCAGTGAAGCCAGCTGGAATGCGATTGCATAGTCTTTAAATAAAACTTGGTGGCGCAAAATGAATCTCTTTTTTTGAGGGGAGAGGGGTTGGTGCTAGCCGCATCATTTTCTAAGGCACTAATTACTTGCTTAACTTGGAGAAGCTTGAGAACTGGGAAGTGGTCATGTTGGCTCAAGGTTTGACCTTGACATTGGGCTAGTAGTATATGTGGAGCACAACTGAAGATACGAACTCATTCTCAAAAACATGGTGATGATCTCCTCCCCCAGCCCATGTCACCACTCTGTGAACAACGCACTGACTGAAGATAGTGGATGTACCTGTTCCCTAGGCTCAGGCTACAAGAGGCAGATGAGAAAGTTGGGGCAGCAATGGTCTGTGCTCACCTGGTTATCGCTCTGTACCACAAGCAGCACGGTGGTCATCTGCAAAGGTTGAGAAATTCAATGAAAAGTTGAAGCTGCATTTTCTAAAATGGTCACAGTGTGGAAAATGAGAACAGTAACTATCACTGGTGTCTGTTATCTTGTGCATCTCATCCTTAGGTGGGTAGGACAGCAGAGCTCCTCATAGTTATATGATGCAAACTAGGACACTGGGGATTTTCCATCTTTTAAAAATCTTTTGAGGAATTATTTATATTTGTAAATTTTTAATAGATCATCCAGAAACAATTGTGTGTGTGTGTGTTAGATGTGCATGCACATGCATCTAACTCTATAACCCAGTAGTCATAATGTAGCCAAGGCTGGCCTGGAACTCATGGCAATCCTCCTATCTGAATCTCCTTAGTGGTAGGATTATTGGCATGAGCCCCACAGCTGTCCCATATTAAGATTATTTTAAATTTTTTTGTTTATTTATTTATTTGAGTGCAACAGACAAAGAGAGAAAGAGGTAGAGAGAGGGGGGAAGGAGGGAGGGAGGGAGAGAGAGGGAGAGGGAGAGAGAATGGGCGTGCCAGGGCCTCCAGCCACTGCAAACAAGCTCCACTTGTGCATCTGTCTTACATGGGTCCTGGGGAATCGAGCCTAGAACCGGAGTCCTTAGGCTTCACAGGCAAGCGCTTAACTGCTAAGCCATCTCTCCAGCCCAAGATTTTCATTTTAAAAGCAAATTTATCTTTGTAAAATATCAGTGTACTAGCCAGGCGTGGTGGCGCACGCCTTTAATCCCAGCACTCGGGACGCAGAGGTAGGAGGATTGCCGTGAGTTCAAGGCCACCCTGAGACTCCATAGTGAATTCCAGATCAGCCTGGGCTAGAGTGAAACTCTACCTCAGAAAACAAAACAAAACAAAACAAAAAAAATCAGTGTACTTATATGCATATGTGTATATGTTTGTGTGATTACATGCATTCAGTATTGCTCGTGGCAGATAGTTAAGTGCAACTTTAGCATGTGGGTCAGATGGGAGAACCTTTTTTTACATATGTCCACATAAATTGAATTTTTATGGAAATGTGTTCATTTTATGATAAGACCCAGTCATAGATATTTCAGAATATATAGTTTTTATTAATAACAAAACCATTAAAAATATAAAGCCTCTGTATAATAAAATTATTTTATAAAATCAAAACCCTATCTAATATAATCCCCTACATTCTATTTGTGTGATTTTTTTTTTACAAAAGTTATCTTAGGAAAGTTATGCTTTATTCATTTCTTTATTGAGTTAAACAATTATTTTAAATTTGGAAATTAATGATGCATACAGAGATATTTCAATTTATTTTTTTCTTAAGAAATAAAAGCTATTAGTAATAGTTCTTGGAGAAATACTCAAGGTGGTATGGGAATTGTCTTACTCTTTTCTATTTCTGTGCTCTTTCTAAAGACTTATACATACTAACTTTATTTTCATTTAAATCATTTTATAGGCAGGTTGCAGTTTGTGGGTCATTTCTATTTTTTTTTTTTTGTCTATATTTAAAAAGTACCAATGGAGGGCTGGATAGATGACTTAGTGGTTAAGCGCTTGCCTGTGAAGCCCAAGGACCCCGGTTGAAGGCTCTATACCCCAGTACCAGTAAGCCAGATGCACAAGGTGGGGCATGCATCCGGAGCTTGTTTGCAGTGGCTGGAGGCCCTGATGCACCCATTCTCTCTCTCTCTCTCTCTCTCTCTCCCTCTTCCTCTTTGTCGATCTCAAATAAATAAACAAAAATAAACAAAAAACTAAAAAGAAATATGTAATTTCATGTAAGATTGGCCTAAATATGAATAGGATTAGATCACATGTCTATGTTATAATTATTATTCTAATTATTGTTTTGAGTATGTATATTATACTCATTTTTGTATGCCTTTAGATTTTGCTGTGATAACTATCCTTTCATAGACATCTGCATGTGCTGCATGCTCAGGGGAGGAAATGAGTAACAATTTTGTTCTCTGCTCTCTGTAGTCGTGAGTTCAAACCAACTGAGACAACAAAGTTGTGCAATGAATGACTTTAAATATATTCACTTTCACACTGGATCTGTGGAATGGGGGATTGGAGAATGTTTAAACATAGACTTGGGAGCTTTCCTCTAAACATAAATGTTGACATATACAACTTCATGGAGAGAAAGTTTGGGTGGGTCTATGGAGAAGATCCACCATCTTGAGAGTTCCAGCCTCATCTCTGTTGAATCTCAGAAGTGAAATAAGAGATATTTAGATTGAACGCATACTTGCAAAGGCATGTGAAGGTGCCTCTCTCACAGAGAGGGGATCTGTAGCAGACTAAGCCACGCCTCTTCTTTGGAAAGAAGAGTGATTAGAATGAGAAAAGTGGTTAGAGTGGTACAGACTCTTTCCCAAACACTTCAGAAAGGGTAGAAGCTATTATTTTTCAGACTAGGATGCAAAGTGGAGTGAAGGGAAATGAACATTAGTTTTACAGTGTGTGACTTTCAAAGTCACACATATTCTTAAGAGTGTTGAAGAGTCCTCCAGTGCCTTAACTCCCACCAGCCACATACCATTTTTGGTTTGCACCCTTTCTGTTATGTATGTCCTCTCTATTACACAATGTGTTTACATGTAGGTTAAATACTGATTCACATATTTATTGACCTTTTCTGTTTCTTGACCTTTTATGGTGTGGTATGTGTAGAAAAGTGTGTGTGTTTGTGTGTGTGTTTGTGTGTGTGTGTGTACATGCATGCAGTTTAGAAATTTGATAGCTCTCTGTTCTAGGAATGGTTAGTAGACAGAAGAAAGATTTGTATCACAATATTTTACTATTTTTCACCTATCTTTGTCATGTTAGTTCTTGGGGAGATTTCTTGTTGGAAAAGTAAAACTTCTGGCTTTCTTGTACAATTTTCAGTGCTGTAGGCTATGAAGTAATGGGATTAATGGGATGAAGGTCCAGTTTTGTAGTCCAGCCCTTGAAAATGAGAAGGGGAAAATACCTTCACTCATTCTTGGTTTTAAATTTTCAGCTAGTCCACAAACATTAATGTGCTTGAAGGACCAGCACTGGTCTTACCATGTAACAGTCCCCAACTGCCATGTATGGTATATGATTCTTCCCTAAAAATCATGTATGCCTGTATTTATGTCTTTTCAAACTTTGACATTTCTCAAATTAATTCTAATGACATTAAATGCATAAAGTCAAAATGAACAGGAATATATTTTATATGCTTTTACAAAATATTATCACACCACACACTATTCTGTAAACTTTTAAATGTAACATCGAGTAACCAGAGTGTTCTATATTAAAGTATTTTTAAAAATGTTTTAATGATTCCATAGTGCTTACTTATGTGTGCATAGTGTGACAAATTTAACACATCTCTTGAATATGTGTGTATTTGTCTATCATCTGCCTATTTGTTTATCATCTACCATCTATTTGCCACCCTTTAATCATTTCTGTAAAGCTAATCATCACTGTACTATCCACAAAATCAAGAAAGAAACATAGATTTGAGTTCATTTATACAAACACTATAAAATGGTACTGGGGCCACACATAGTATTTTGTGCCTAAATTTCCAACACTTGGTAGGCTGCGGCAGGAGGACTGATGTGTGCTCAAGGCCACATAGGCTCCATAGTAAGTTCCAGGATAGCCTGGGCTATAGAGATCTGGTTAAAAACATTGTTACTTGGGCTGGAGAGATGGCTTAGTGGTTAAGTGCTTGCCTGTGAAGCCTAAGGACCTCAGTTTGAGGCTTGATTCCACAGGACCCACGTAAGCTAGATGCACAAAGTGGCAATGCATCTGGAGTTTGTTTGCAGTGGCTGGAGGCCCTGGCATGCCCATTCTCTTCTGTCTGCCTCTTTCTCTCTGTGTCTGTCTGTCACACTGAAATAAATGAAAATAAACAAAAAAATTAAAAAAAACATTGTTACTTTAAAAAATATTTGTACTATTTATTTGCAAGGAGAGAGAGAGGAGAGACATAAAGACAGACAGGGAAAGAGAGAGAGAGAGAATGAATGTACATTCGAGGGCCTCTTGCCAATATAAATGAACTCTAGACACATATGTAAGAGGCTGCTTTATGCATATGGCTTTATATGGGTAGAGGAGAATTGAACTTTGGTCATCAGGTTTTTGCAAGCAAGTGTCTTTAACTGCTGAGCCATCTCTTCATATCTAATATTGTTAATAAAGTAAAGCAGTAAAATAAAATTATGTTTGATGATAATTTTAACAGATAATTTGGGTGATTTTTTAAACTAATTTTGTATAATGAAAGTTTGTATAATAGTCCATTATATTGAATTATTCCTAATATTCCATTATGTTCAATATTGAATTCTTTCTTACATTGCTAAATTATGTAGAAGATCAAGACAGGAGGCAAGCAAAAATCATATTAAATCTCAACATTGTTGAACCAAGATGACTGCAAACAGTTTTTGTCCCCATCAGCTTCTGCTTGTGAAGTAAATTCACTTGTGCTTTCATGTCTGACAGGTAGGCACCTTTAGTAGATTATCCCATTCATTGCTGATTCCCTTCACCAAATAACTTCCAGAAAATACTGATGGGTATTCACACATTCTGTAATTTTTCCTGGTGCATGTTGATATCTCCACTAGCCTTCTCTGAATCAATGTGCTGCAAGTACTTTGCTGCTCTCTTCTTTCAATATTAAGAAAAACAGATTAGCTCTTTGGAGTAATTTACTGAATTCCAGAAGAAGGAAGAAATGTATTGCATGACACTGAATAGAAATCTAAAGACATGATTTTTCTACCACAGAAGGTATACCCTTCCTTAAGACAGTCTTCTAACAAACTCTCTTTAACCTTAGTCTGTCATCACATGACATGATGAGAGTCCTTTGTCCCTTTCAGCAGTTAGGCATAGTTCCCACTTCCAGAGAGATCATGAAGTGATACCTGCTCCCTTTCCAGGGTCACTGAGTTTCTTGTGGAGGCCTGAGAATGCAGCTTCCATGCTGGCTAGGAGAAACACTCCCTTCATGGGATGTGATTTGACTATGACTCATCTGGAAAAAGCAGTTAGAGTAGCTTCCAGCACAGTTCTAAATATTTGCATTATGCCATTTTAACTACTAGACAGGGATACTAGGAGCCTAGCTTGTACCTTCCCACCTTCTTTCACTCCATGTGGGTTGCAAAGGAGACAAGTCTGTCATGGTCTTCTTGACATAATCTCTTCTTGTGGACCCCTCAGGACAAATAAGATAGGTCTTTAAAAATATCACTAAAAAGGATTTTCAAATAGAACAGGCTAAATGCCAAGGAATATTATCTTAATGAACTTGGTTCAGCTCAAAATACATAATTTAAATTATTAAACAAAATAACATCTCTGATGGGAGTATCTGTTACAATGATGGTAGAGGCTCTAAGAACAAAGAACTTAAAAATAATATTTGTATGATTACCGAGCTTCAGAAGGGTAGACCTCAAAACAAAACATTGCATCACAAGTAGAAAGATCTACTTTTTCGCATTAATTCGTTTTTTATTAGTTATGTATTTAGTGTATATACAGCCACGGTGGTTCCATCGTTAGCTTTTTCCCTGTTGTCCCCCCCCCTGCGGATTGTAGGGGTGGCCTTCAGTTATGAAGGGGGGGGCAATGTCTCTGAACATAATGACCCAACTTACGGCTCTGACAGTCTTTCCGCCCCCTCTTCCACGAATTTCCCTGAGCCATGTTGGATTCATTTTAGGTCTATTTCAGTGACAGGAGGTCTTGGGAGTCTCTGTGTCTCTGGATATCTGATTTGGTAGGAGTTGAGTGTTCTCTGTGTCTGTCTCCTTCACCCTTGTGCTGATATCAGGTTCACTGAGAAAGCATCTCTCACTCATTACCCCATTAACTCTATGGCTAGAAAGTTCAACTTTAAATCTCCTAGGGAATAAAACTTACTAACTCACCTAAAGGTATCTATCTACTCATAAAGAGTCAAATGTTTTGAGTATATAACTGAAATTATATGTGTTTCCAATCAACGTCACTAAGACCCAGACCATGTGCTGCATTATGGATGTGAATGTGCTCCATCATAAAAAAGCATTTTTTTTTTTTGAGGTAGGGTCCATCTTGCGCTAGCCCAGGCTGACCTGGAGTTCACCATGTAGTCTCAGGCAGGCCTTGAACTCACAGTGATCTTCCTACCTCTGCCTCCAGAATTCTGGGATTAAAGATGTGCACTAATGTTTGCTTGTCTATTTGTGTGTGGGCACACCAGGGACCCTTTACTGCAAATGAACCCCAGATGCATGCACCACTTTTTAAAAATGTTTTGAAAGAAGGAGAGAGAGAGAGAAAGAGAGAGAGAGAGAGCGCACACGCATGGGTGCACCAGGGCCTTTAGTCACTGCAAAGGAACACCTTTGATGCACCATGTTTATATCTGGCTTTGCATGGGACCTGGGGAATCGAGTCCAAGCCAGCATATGTTGCAAGCAAGTGCCTTTAAACACTGAGCCATCTCTCCAGCCCAAGAATACAAATTTCAGTTAGTTAGCTGGTCCTAACTAAAGGATTAACATATAAAACATTAGTTTTAGTTAGCATTGCCATTGTTCTAGAAAAGACTACATTTAGAGTAGAGATAGATTATCCCCAGAATTTTGGGGTTTTGGTTAGTTTCTCTGATAGTTGCTGTTGGCTGCTGTGATTGTTTACGTGTGCTCAGTTAATTGAGTCAATTGGCTAATGTACTTTCCTCATGCCACCAGAAATATTCTCATTGTTAACATTAAGCTGAGTAGGCTTTGTTGGGTCATGATTTTGTTTTCCAAAATGTATTACCTGTGGATTCCATGATCTCAAGTTGAAATGGTGTTGGAAATACAAGAAGGAGAGTGTGGCAAAATATTTTAAAGGGTAATACGTGACCACAAAATAATATAATAAACATTGGTAAACAGAATGAACAAGTTGATATATGTACTTCAGTTTTTAATGAATAAACAAAAAATTACAGGTAAGCCAGGCGTGGTGGCGCACACCTTTAATCCCAGCACTCGGGAGGTGGAGGTAGGAGGATCACCGTGAGTTCGAGGGCACCCTGAGCTAGAGTGAGACCCTACCTCAAAAACCAAAAAAAAAAAAAAAAAATTACAGGTAAAATTAAAACTACTAGAACCTACAGCTCCAGGACCCTCAGCCCTCATGGATAACTCCCAATGAGTATTTTTGTTTATATCCTCCAGGCCACATGTTCAGATATTTTACAAAATCCGTCTGTAGTGGCTTGGTTGTTCCTAAGTCATATATAAACAATAGGATTTATTATTCACCTCTACGTTAAGGGAAAGTCAGGAGGGTCTGAAGTGAAATTCCACTCTGATTTACATGTCTCCCCTCTGGCAGAAATTGTAAATAAGTACATCTTATCATCTCTTCTTTTACATAGAGCAGGAGTGGTTCTTAGTTTAGCTAGGACTTGAGTGAGCACAGGAAAGTGAAGCAAACCCCTGCAGGTGCTATGAGGTAAAACGAATGAAAGGTGAAGCTGAGAAAGCCCCTGACTAGTTCTGTGTCCACACAGCCACCTGAACCTCCTCAGCAAGTTCCCTCTCACAGGAAATAGCCAATTTGTTCAGCAAAGCTGGAAAGTTGTATTCTAAAGAAGTCATTAGAAGTCAGCTAGTGTTCACTCTTGTTATCTCCCACTTTACATGGCTTCCACATAATACTATATATGTCACTCAACAATGATAATGCTTGGAATGTAACTTTATGGTGAATAGATACAAAGTCTCATGTTAAATAGGCTGTGATTCAAATTGTAGGATCATACCCGACAATTGACAGCAGCAACTATAGGAATTGAACACACTCTTTTATTGGGCAGATGAAGAAACTGAGGCCCAGCAAACTTAAGGTGGTTGTCCAGAATCTGCTATTATTATGCCTTGTTTGAATCATTGAACATAGGTCTTTAGCTCTTAATGCACTTGGTATTTGGAGGATAACGACCTGGGTTGAAATCTGGTCCTTTTATTCACTGAATGCTAGGATTTATGCCAGTCTCTCAGCTTCAGTGAGATTCTTTCCTGAGGTGATCACATTTATCCTCACCTCCATTAAGCAATTTTGTGTAGTTTCAGCGTCATCCAGTGCATGATTGTGCATAGCAGGCTTCTTTGCAATACTTAGATCTTTGACATCAGCTTGCTACCTCCATTATTTGCTGCACTTTGTTGTGTTAGTGCCTGAAAAATGAATGCTAGTCCACTGCAAATCATTCTGAAGTGTAAAATGGCTAACATGGTAAAATTAAGACATTGTTGGTTTAAGTTCACTTTAAAATCTCTCACTGGTAACTAACAACTACACATGTGTGGAAGTGAGCTCTAATATCCAGAACACCTCTGTTATTAAGTGTATATTTCTATGACTCTTAGAGAATGCATTGGGAGGGATATATACTATTTTGGATTAAATTCCTTCTTATAGAATATTTTATCTCTGTAACAGAGAAAATAGGTGAGGTACTTCTAGGTGTGATAGCAACATTCTTGAATAATAATTACCAGTGAAAACACAGTTTGTACAAGGAAATAGTGAAATCTCATGTGAACAGTATCAGTCAGACAGATACAGATACTGTGGGGTCCTTGGTATGTGCTGGATTTGGGGCATACAAAGATAACTCAACTCCTGCTTCAGGGGTGTTCAGTTACGACAAGGAAGTAAAAGTATAAGGCAACAAACCCATCTTGATGGACAGGTGCTAGATTCGATAGGAACAGCTTATTCCAGGAACAAAGAGCAAAGAGCAGGTGGGTGGTGGTGGATGTGCACTTGTGTATGTGTGTGTGTGCGTGTGTGCATGCATGCTTGTGTGCGTGGGGGGGGTGTTCAGAGAAGGCTATCTGGGAAGGTAGATGGCACTCAACTTACATTTAAAATATTTATCTGGCATGGAAGATGATAAGAAAAACAACAGCCATATTAGGTAAAGGGAAATATACACTCTAAAGCACAGAGCTATGCAAGAATATTTCACTCACTCCTTCACTCATTTATTGATGGCTCATAAATTTTTGCCAACTACTGTTCTAACAGCTAAGGATTTGGTGAGCGAAACAATGTCTATTTTAGGAGCTTACTTTCTAGTGCAGAAGCAGAGCAATAAATAAATAAACAATTCACGTGCATATAATGTAATGTCAGGTGGTGCTAAGTGCTGTAAGGAGAAACAAATGCACTTAGGAGTTAGTGGGGGAAAGGATGAAAATTTACATAGTTATTGTTGTGGTTTGATTCAGGTGTCCCCCATGAACTTAGGTGTTCTGAAAGCTAGGTTCCCAGCTAATGGAGATTTGGGAATTAATGCCTCCTAGAGGCTGTGTATTGTTGGGAGCGGGCTTATAGGTATTATAGCCAGTTTCCCCTTGCCAGTATTTGGCACACTGTCCTGTTGCTGTTGTCTACCTTATGTGGGCCAGGTGGTGATGTCCATCCTCTGCTCACGCCATCGTTTTCCCCTGCCATCATGGAGCTTCCCCTCAAGTGTGTAAGCCAAAATAAAAGCCCCTTTTCCCCAAAATCTGCTCTTGGTCTGGTGATTTCTGCCAGCAGTGTGAACCTAACTGCAACAGTACAGTTGGTACCAAGGAGTGGTCTCATTTGCTGCTAGACACCTGACTGTGTGGCTTTGGCCTTTTGGAGTTGATTTTCAAGAGGAATGTGGAAGAATTTTAAACCTTTGCCTGAGAGATGCCTTGACGTGCTGTAAGTACAGCTTGATGGACTATTCTGGTCAGAGTTGCAAGACCTGAATGCAGTAAGAACTATGGACTGTGAGGGTGAGAAACAGCTTTTCTTGGACTGGGCTAGAAGCAGTTTGTGTGAGAGGCTTGCTATTATGCCCATGTCCTGAGAACTTGTGTAGTGTTGCAGTGTGTAGAAAATGATTGGTGTATACAGAGGGATACGGCACAGAAATAAATCTTTGCACCAAAACTGCTGCCCATTTAGCTGCAATTGTATGAGAGATTACAACCATTGAGATTGGGCCAGCTGACCTGCATTGGGACAACAGAAAGAATGTAGTCTTTTGAAGGGCCCTGAATACTGAAGGAGTGTCCTGTTCTTCAAAGTCTTCCTCATCCTCATAAGCCAAACCTCACAGTCCATAGTTCCTACTGCATTCAGGTCTTGCAGCTCAGACCAGAATAGTCCATCAAGCTGTACTTACAGCACTGCAAGGCATCTCTTAGACCAAGGTTTCAAATCCTCCCACATTCCTCTTGAAAATCAGCTCCAAAAGGCCAGAACCACACAGTCAGGTGTCTAGCAGCAATCCCACTCCTCGGTACCACTTTACTGTAGCAGTCCGGTTCACATTGCTGGTAGAAATCACCCTACCAAGAGAAGCTTCTGGGACAAAAAGATTTATTTTGGCTTACAGGCTCAAGGGGAAGCTCCATAATGGCAGGGGGAAATGATGGCATGAGCAGAGGGTGGACATCACCCCCTGGCCAACATAAGGTGGACAATAGCAACAGGAGTGTGTGCCAAACACTGGCATGGGGAAACTGGCTATAACACCCATAAGCCCACCCCCAACAATAGACTCCCCCCAGGAGGCATTAATTCTCAAATTTCCATCAACTGGGAACCTAGCATTCAGAACACCTAAGTTTATGGGGGACACCTGAATCAAACCACCACAGGCACAAGCTACAATCATGAAAGTCAGAAGAGGGAAATGGATGTGATTCATCAGTATATAGATAGTATTTAGGACCACAAACTTATATTAAGTTAGCTAGGGAGTTACTTTTGATAGGTCAGAGACTTGCAAGTAACCATTGGTACTCATTACAGCCACCAGAAATTAAATCCAGCTGAGGAGACAGAGAGGCGTATAGAGAAAATTCAGGACAGTGTGAAAACAGGAGGTATATGAAGAAAGTGGCCAGAAGAAATGGCTGTCTTGCAAGATGATGAGAGAGCCATGACATGTAGACTAAGAAAGGATCTTTAGGTTGGGAAGTGTGGAGGTCTTTAGCAGCTTGGGCGAACAATTTCAATGGCTAAGTGGATGTAAAGGCCTCATTTAAATGGATGTAGGAGAATATAAAGCGAGATGCTAAACATCGTAAGTATAGCAAAATCTTTGTATGAGTTTTATACTCAAGTTGCATGGACAAATGAGGGCATGTGAGATAAGGCAGCATTGTTTTTTAGAGATATTTTAGTACAATTGCTAGCGCTGCCATAATTATTACATATCAGACTTTGGGGATATTTGCCTTAAAACAACATGAGGCCTGACAGTGTTATAAGAATCCACGAGCTTGGGGGCAGCAGATGTGGCTAGAAAGCTTTTGGATTTCTCTCTTCAGACTAACATTGGCTTGGCCTGCTGGGGTAAGCCTGTAATACAAGCTACTTGAGAGGCTCAGACAGGAGAATGTAAGTCCTTTCTGGGCTACAGAGTCAATTCAAGGCTCTGCTTTGCACATTAAAGCCTGCTGGGTGTGTGTGTGGGGGGGTGAGACAGAGAGAAAGAGAGTGAGATAGACACTAGTGGTTGAATTCTTGTATATACAAGGCTCTTGGTTGCAGGAAATGGAATGAAGAAAGGTAGGTAGGTAGGAAGGAAGGGAGGAAGCAAGGAAGGAAGGAAGAAACTGCTATGATAGTTTGGGTTAGTCTCTCAAGGATTCCTGTACTGAGAGCTTGGTCCCCAAAATAGGCCGTTGTTTGGAGTCTGTGTGGGCTCTCTTGACACAGTATTTATTGAAGTGTCTATTTAGCTGTCACTATTTGTGATTAGAAAATACTTAACCAGGAGTTTAATCAAGTGGTTACTCATTTAAAGAGTGAGGATCATGTGCCTCCCTGTCATATAATAATATGCACAAATAGCCACGAGACTGCAAAATCCAGCTAAAACACATCCCAGTAATTGGGTTAAAGGAGACCATTAAGATTTGTAACTGATAAACTGAGTCCTCAACCCAAGCTAGATGAAACCAGTGAAAATGAATTTTGATAAGCTCTCTGTATCTATATGAAATTGAGTATGCTAATACAGTCCTTTTAAATATCAGATAAGTGAAGAACATTTCATGATTGAGATAGGTCAACATATATATGCATAAATATATATGTATTTACAATGTTGAATGAGGCTGATTAAAGTGTAAAGTCAATTTATATATTCACATACATGTATAATATGTATGTTACTATATAGTATTCTTTGTGTACTATTATTTTCTATATGTCTATTCAGAGAGTAGGAAACATTTTGAATCATGTGTAATGAGATTAGAAATTATACATTAACCTTGTCCCTCAAGTTTTTCCTATGGTAGTTTCAAATGCGGTAGAAATCCCTAGAGCTCCCCTTGATTTCTCTTTCTCTATACTACAACCAGGTTGTAGTCTTTATTTTGCAAAGGGAATAAAATGGCAGTGTGGTGTGTACTATGGTACTCCATGAAGATCACAAAACAACCACAGGTGGGAAGGAGAAAGCCATATCAGTTCTTGAGTGGCTTGATTTCCAATGCATATTATCACATTTGGTTCTAAGAGACAAGGGCTGAGTTATCAGCAGGATTTTAAGACATGACTTATAGAGAGCAGGTAAACTGTAAAATTACTTACCTTAAAGAACTAGGGAAGCGAGTAGAATATACTGTTCTGGTGATTTCACAGAACAGAAGTAGTTTTGATAGGCTGAAATGTGCTCTGGGCTCTATTAGAAGTACAAAGCAATGATTACAGAGGGTATGCAATGAATATATTGAACTGTTACTGTACATGCAGATTCTGGGTGAAGCAGAGATATTGCAGAAGGACTGAAATATCTGCTAGGAAGCAGAAACCAGTGATCTGTGCAGTCCCTTCTAGCTCTAATATCCTGTGTCAAATCTAATGCTATGAGAAGCAGAGGTAGTGAATTTCCTGAGCTCTGGTAGAAGTTGTCAGTTGGGAGACTCAGGGGAAGATGGACAGGCAAAGTGGGCTTCGTTATGCCCAACAGTAGAAAGGGTTTCAATTCAGAAGCTGTCTAGGTACACATAACTTGCCATTTCAATCCTAGCGTCCTAAGACAATCCACTGGGACTATGCTGTTCTGTCATTCTATTCTGACCGAGGGAGTCAGAATAGTATTAATGGCATATAGAGTTTGATTTATTTTAAACTACACACACTAGTAAACGTTTGAATTCTCTTTATATTTTCTTTCAAGGGGTAAGTTTCACTATAAAATCAGAAAACCTTTAACATATAGCTCTGATAATTGAGTGTTGAAGCCATCTCTTAATTTATGGCCACTTAGCAAGTCACCTTGACATACACTAACCACATTCCTGCCAACTTATGTTTTGTACATTGACTAATGCGCTGATGCTTCTGCACGGAGCTGAAGAGGTGATCTGGTGTTGTGCGGATGGGTAAGCTCAGGTTCAAGGAAGGAATCAGCTAAAAGGCACGTTGTCTTAGAACTGAAAGTAAGACCTAGACGCCTCCCCCCCTTTTTTTAGCTTTTAAGGTAGGGTCTCGCTGTAGCTCAGCCTGACCTGGAGTTCACTATGTAGTCTTAGGCTGGCCTTGAACTCATGACGATCCTCCTAGACTTAGACTTCTATCACTCATTGTCCCAGCTATGCTTCTTGTTTCCAGTGGTCTCCTCGTTTTGCATTTTCCATAATTACATGAGGAAATGATTACTTTTTAGTTTTCCTGGAAGTAACTTTATCTTGCTGTCTCACTTCTTATCGATACCATCTTGAAAAACAAATTGCTATAGCATTTTGGTAACTTTCCCAGAGGAAAGTGCACTCAAGGAGACTTTTACCACACATAATTATTTCTGAAGAGCAAAAATTATAAACAAGCAGCTCAAAAGTATAGAAATTCTCAAACCTTCTATACAATTTCACTGTAGGGGTATGTTCCAAGTATTGTTATTTTTTTTTCTTTAAATCTATACAATTTAAAAAAGTCAATTTAGCTTGTTCAGAAATAGTTTAACATGCTTATTTATTCTAATATGGAAAATGATTACTCCAGTATCATCATAATGTTTAAAAGTTAGCTTAGATGCCAGCTAAAATCACTTTGCATGCCATTCTTTGAGACATACTGAAGAAATGAAAGTGAAGTGAACCTTTGGCTCTAGCAATGTACAGTAATCATTATTCCTCTCTAACTTTCCCAGTATTTTAGTAACTTCAGAGAAATTGTATGTGTGTATATATACCTTTTGATGGTCCATTGGGATAGAGGAAGTAGGGAGGAAATAATTGAAGAAAAATTTATTAGAAAAGGAGTGATTGAGGTCCCATTTATACACCCACTATTGATAAGGATATCTGGACCTTAAAAAGTGATTAAGAAGGTGTGTGAAATAAGCATTTCTTTCTCAAATATTGATCAGTTATTTATAAATTTATTCCTTTGATAGATGTAAGATTAAAAGGCCATTATTTCAATATTATATACATAAGAAGTACATAACTTATAAATGTACTGCTTATGTAATTTTACAGCATGAACACTGCTGTGTAACCTTCATAGAGATTGGAAAACAGACATTACTAGCATGCAGGTAGCTCCTGTGTGCCTCCTTCCAGTCACTGCCTTCCCCAAGGGCAGCAATTATCTTGCCCCGACAATATAGATTAGTGGGCCTGTTCTAACACTTTAAATGAACGAAGTAATACAGTAGATCTGCCTTTATGCCTAGATGATTTGTTTATTGTTATGTTTTTCAAGCTCCACCATGTCATTACATGTAACTGTAATCGTTATTTGTTCATTACCATTGCTGTAGATACAGCACATATTAACCATCCATTCTACCAGTTGTGGTCATCTGGGTTGTTTCCAGTTAGGAGTCATGAATAGTGCTTGTGTTTTGGTGAACATATATACACATTAGTGGTGGGAATATTTTTAAGGGTGGATTTGGTATGCTTATACTAACAGCATTTTTGAGGAGGGAAATAACGATGGCAAATGACTTCCCTGATGAAAGAGCAACCTTTTACAAAGATGTTTAGTGGGCCACAGAGAGAATTAGCAGCATGATGAATAATTGGGTGACTGGATATGTGTCTTTGAGAGCTATCAGAGCATGAGTATTTGAAGAGTAAAAATACATGGAATATTTTTGAGAAGATGAACTATTTTATAGAAAAGGAATTATATGTCATGTAGCTTCAAGTCAAAGAAGACTTCAGTAAGTGTCTTAGTGAAGTGACGACTGATTTTTATCATACTCTCAGTATACTAGCATTTTACTGGCTCCCATGGGGACCTCTATAAAACCTTCCAGAACCTTGGAACTATCTTTCCATTTGTCATCCTTAGCAGGTTGCCATTTACATTCATATTTTCTTGGTTCTAGATATCAAATCTAAATTCAAAGCAGTAAGGATGGTGATAGGAGATGCCAGCCAAACCATTTCTCTTTCCATCCGAGGAGTAAGTTTCCCAAACCTTCCTCAAAGCCTTCTTCCCATGTCTCATTACCAAAAGTGGGTATATCAGTGGCATGACATTGGTAAGTTTAGCTTTTACTAGTTATGATCCAGCCTCTGGGAATGAACACATTGTTCTGAAACTGGGGCTTTTACAAAGAACAGAAAGAAGTAGATATTAGAGCTGGAGAGATGGCTTAGAGGTTAAGGCGTTTGCCTGCCAAGCCTATGGACCCCAATTTGATTCCCCAGAACCCACGTAAGCTAGATGCACATGGTGGCTCATGTGTCTGGAATTCCTTTGCAGTGGCTAGAGGCCATGGTATACTCATCCTCTTCCTCCCCACTCTCACTTTCTAATTAATAAATAAGTTAAAAAGAAATAACTATGACACGGGCAATTATATGTGCCTTTCTTTCATAACAGCAAAGATCTCAAATAAAGAATTGCCTGTCTGAAGGAGAGGACTCTAGATAATAAGCAAGTTTATCTCATGTAGAAAACTAAGAAAGATGGCAATTTTGTAGGAGAGAATTGATGTATTATCTTGTTTGATGATTTCATACTTACTAAGCATTTTTGTTTGAACTATTTTTATTTTATTATTACTATTAATAGAGTGAGCTAAGATATAATCAGATATCATATCTTAAAGTGAGCTTGTCCCAGAAAATCACCAGTTACATAAAAATGATATTTTACTAGCTTTCCCAGAACAGAAATGAAACCACAGAACAGGCAGGCAAGCATTGCGAGCTGTTGCAAAGTGGTGTAAAGAGATTTCTATGATGCATAAATTAAAGCATCTCATCATAAGGCTAGCAGATCCAAAATAGCCCTGATTTGGACTTTCATGTGACTTCATCTCTACCTTCTAACCTGAAGCTGTTGACTTCTGACGAACTAATTTCTTATAAAATCAGTTGCCTTTGGTGAAGAGGAAAATTTGTTGATTCTGATATTATTTCAAAAGCCCACATGTACTGGCCTATGAAGAGAAAAATGGTCAGACGAGGTTCTTTTGATTAAAGTAAGTTTTGGAAATCAGGTCAGTCTACAGATTTAGTTTCCTGTTTTCTACAAGTAACAAAATAATATGAACATTCAGTTAAGTTTCACAGATCATGCGTGTTTGTCTTCTGGTTGTTCATTATTTTGTCAGGGTTTATGGGACAGTATTCATTTTGCAAGGGTTGGGGAGGAACTGCAGAGGAAAAACGAAAACACAACTCTATCATCTGCAGAATTCAGTTGACAATGACTAAAATAAATATTTTTCCATTCAAAACATTTTACTCAGAGAGAAAAACAATCAAAATAAAACAATAAATCAGAGTACAATTGGAAGGTACAACTCAGACCTGGTTGGACAATAGATTTTGTTACATATATTTTCACAAATGGTTACTACTATCAATGAGATTCATGTTCCCCTACCAGGAAGAATTATTTAGATGTTTTTGTCATTTTATAAGTATAATGCCATTGGTTTCTTTCAACAGTATGTAGAGAACTAAGAGGAATACTGCTTTAGTTGGGTCGATTTCATTATTTCTGAGAGATGTTATAGTTTCTGAAAATAAATAACCTTTGGAAAACAACATATGAGCTATATGTCCTAGCTCACAGTTAAGAAATTGATGGTATTAGGCTAAGTAACAGTACATACTATGCTTCTATTAGTTTTGACATCTTAAAAACAATGATGTCTTCTTTGATGTAGCTTCATATGTTCAAAATAAAATGTTGTGCTGTGTGTCCAATGGCCTGACATTCACTTACAAGTTAATCAGGTGCTAACTTGTACAAATCCTCTAGGTACTGAAAGTGGAACAATAAATAAATGCTGTTGTGTTTGTAGAGAAGCATTTTCATGACTTAACAACATTGTGTAAAGCCTAGGATAATGAGAAAAAAAAGAATAAAACTAGAAACAAGTTTCGGTTAATCTACCTTGAAAGGATTGCACTTTATGTGGTAAGAATTCTGGAATCTTGTTTTTAAGTTTATAATTAAATTATAGAACATTTTAGGAAGAATATATTTTGCTTTAGGACATTGCCGTGTACAAAGATCCCAGAAATTACTGTTATATAGTAGATTTAGTCAGTACAGAGTCTAAAGGATGAATGTCTGCAGTGAGAGGCTTGGTCAATGTGCACTTGGAACCTGGGATGATGGGTTACAAATCAAAGCTAAGGACCAGGGTACATTTGCACACAAGATGGGTGGATGTTTCTGGTATAGAGCTGGAGGACAAATAATGAAGCAACAATGAAGTACTGAATGAACAAAGTTTGGGTCTAGATAAAATTTCTATCTCAGAGTTTTGAGGTGCCACAAAGGACAGCTGTCAAGGGATGTGACAATAATTTATTGTCCCCTGAAGAGGCAGCAAGTACAACTGCATGTACCTTACAGATGAGAAAAATGAATGAAATAGACTAGCACTTAGGCAGTGGGGGAGTTCCTGTGCCAAGCATGAAATGACAAAATTCCAAGCGTGACATGGCAGAATTTTCCAAATGGAGCCCCTGCTACCTGGCTCCAGTCAGTTGGTTCTAAGCAGAAATGCAGGAACAATGTTACTAGATCCACAGCAATGCATTGAATCCAGATATTTTAGGTAAAATCTTATAATCAAAACATAAGACACATTTTTATAAACACTGCCTTTACACTGGCTCTCTTTCTCAGCCAGTTTTGGCCCCAAGGGAAGGAGACTGTATCCTTGACCATTTTCAATCATAAGTGTTTATGTCAATGAAATATCTAGCTGTTCTACCCACTTTAGGCTGACATTAATGAAATATAAATTATACTGTGCTTCTCTACTGCTAGTCTTTCTCAGTGGCATCTCCTTCCACCCAGAATAATACAAAAATTTCTTAATACAGCTTCCCCCACTCTTAGCTGCTACTCCTTGCCTCACTCTACAGATAGCTCATAACATTCTCATCACTCACCACGTTCCAGTTATTCTTTGACTTCCCAGGATATGCTAAGCTTCTACACAAGAGGCCTGTGGTTCTTCCTTTCCTTCCTCTGCAATCAGTTGCTTGTGCCATTCAGTTCCACTCTGTGCACAGGAAGGAGTCCTCCCTCTGGGAATCATCCAACACTGCGTTCTCCAGGAGGACCCCTCATATCAGTCAGGCTCACTTGGTTGTCTCAGTTACTTGTTGATATAGGCAGTGAAATTGTTTTCTTTTTTAAGAATTACTTGCTAATTATCTACCTCACTCATTTGAGTATAAGCTCTGTGGGGATACGGATCATGTTTATATTGATTACCGATAAAACTATACTGTCCAGTAACAGCAAACATTCACTAAATAAGGATAAATTACTGCATAAGAGGTACTAAAAGATTTTCACCTCATTTATATTGCATTGTTGTCAGATTCTGTGACCCATATCTTCTAGAGCAGTGTTTCTTAGGTAGAGGGAAGGTATTTATCATTTTTAATAAAAACCCATACTAATGATCATTCAGTATCAATTTAAATGGTTTCATTACATAGTATATGTTAGCTGTAATTTTATCCATACTACTTATAATGTAATGCAACTTGTAATTTACAAATTAATTTATAAGTTCATACAAAAGTAGTTCAGTTCATATTAATAATATTGATCTAATTCTATAGGTGATTTTTAATGCCACAAAATTCACAAATTCATTGTGATATATATCTCAATTAAATATTTATGTGATTTTCTTTAAATAGAATATAGGCAAAGAATATTCAGTCACATAATCATATTTTACAGAATTGTATTAACACTTTCTTGGCTTTGTTTGTGAGTTGAGAATAATTAGATCACATGCATAGTTGAATTTGTATCTGTTAGAAGTTCTAAACTTAATTGTGTCGCTCCAAAAAATAAAGCAACATTGCTGAAAACTAAATTAACACGCTATATGAACGAATAGAGGTATTGGAAATAGAGAAATATCTCATTGAATATTTTCTATTCTTACTATGAATAAATTGTTATAATGACTAAGATATCTACAGTGGGAAAGGTCTCCTTACAACTTAGGCATAAATACTTTGAGTTTTCAAAGGCCAGGTGATTTCTCCATCTGTTCAGTTGAACTGCCACAAACATTATTTTACTTAATGAACAGTAACTTCATCTGATATTTTCATAGAATGAAACAGATTGTGATCAAAACCCAGAAGCATTGGCTTCAACAGTTTTGGCAATAATCAGTTACCAAGTTATTTTTCCTGATGCCCTCCCATTACCTTCTGTTGTACCCCTCATTCACATTCCTTTCACTGAACCCCCTCTTTGTTGCAACTAATCCCCCTTCTATTTTGATTGCTTTTACCTCTCTCTATCATCCATTATATTGATGGTCTTAGCATTGTTCAGGTCTTGGGTAGGTGACAATAGTCTCTGTGAGGTCATTAATTCAATGGCCACTTCATGTCCAAAAGACAGTGTTTCAAAGCACTCCTCCCCATCCTCTAGAATTTACTTTCTTTCTGCTTTCTCTTCTGCAAATGTTCACTGAGTCTTGAGGGCCATGATAGACATGTCTCATTTAGGGCTAAGCACTCAGTAGCTACATAGGTTCAGCACATTGACAAATTTAGTCTCCCCAGTAGTCACTACCATCTGTTTTTTTTTTTTCCAAAAATTTTTTGTTTATTTATTTATTTATTTGAGAGCTACAGACAGAGAGAGAAAGAGGGAGAGAGAGAGAGAGAGAGAGAGAGAATGAGCGCGCCAGGGCCTCCAGCCACTGCAAATGAACTCCAGATGCGTGCGCCCCCTTGTGCATCTGGCTAACGTGGGTCCTGGGGAGTCGAGCCTTGAACCTGTGTCCTTAGGCTTCACAGGCAAGCGCTTAACCGCTAAGCCATCTCTCCAGCCCCTGTTTTTTTTTTTTTTTTTTTTTTTTAGAAAAAGCTTCTCTTACTAAAAATGTGAGCAGCACTAATCTATGGGTACAAATGTAAATATTTAGAGTTCCATTTTATGAGAAAACATTTCCAGTTAGCCAAATAACAATAATAGCTCCCCCTCCCCACCTAGGGCCTTTGATATTCCTAGCCACTGACTTTTGTCAAGTTTTCTATCTGAGGCACGAGTTCCTACCAATGGAGTGGACCTGAGATCTAATCAGAGAATAGTTCATTACTCCTATAACAGTCATGACACTACTTCACCAGTGAGCACATCTTACCTGGTTGGTCAGTTGTATATCTTAATGCTATAGTTCCATTGCTGATTAAGACTGTTGATTTTTCTCCCTTAACAGCCTGAAAAGCTCTTCCTAGCACTATGACACCTGGACAGCAGTGAAATTTCAGTTTAGTTTCAGATTGATTTCTCAGAGTCCTGTATTTGAAGCATACAACATCTTCAGCAATAGAGTCTTACCATCTAGGTACAGTAGGCTCCCAAGAAGCTTTCTCCTTTTTATTCAGTCCAAGATCCAAGCTCATGGGATGGTGCCACTAAGATTTAGGATGGGTCTACACACATCATTTAACCTAATAAATTCCCTCACATACACGTGTCCAGAGATGTATTTCATAGGTGGTTCTAGATCCAGTCAAAGATTATCCTTGTGCACCATATATTAATCACTGCAGTCTAGACTTTAACTCTGTAAAATAAGGACCAGTCTCAAAACATGTTGATTTAAGCTAATAATATGCTGAAAAAGGTGAAACTACCCACTGTTTATTTTGAACTGAGCTCTGGTTTGGGGAAAGCCAGTATATCACATAGTTCTGAGAACGTCTTTGCATAGCTTTTGCGATAGTGCTTTAAGACATGTCACTTCATATAAATACAGTATTAGTAGTAATAGATAGTAACAGATGGTGCTTTAAGATATGCCACATCATATAAATACAGTATTAGTAGTAATAGATAGTAACAGATGGTGCTTTAAGACATGCTACTTCATATAAATACAGTATTAGTAGTAATAGATAGTAATAGATGGTGCTTTAAGACATGCCACTCCATATAAATACAATAATAATAGTAGAGGGTGTTTTAAGACATGCCACTTCATGTAAATACAATAGTGGTGGTGTTCCGTGAAGCTTTGCAATATGTGTCTGTCCATCCATACTGTAAAATATATTATGTGTGTTCCCATCCCTAGGGTAACTGTGTTCTTCATCCATCTAGAGAATCTGAACTGGTTCCATCCTTCCTATCATAGCCAAATGTTCACATTAGTGATGGTTTAAATGAAGTTTCTTTCCCTCAAAGATACTTACATCCTGAAAGTTAACTTGTATAAATGATAGATATGCTGATCATAGAATGGTAAGGTAGAACAATAGGGTATGTTTCTCTTGGGGCAGGCATATGAGGTGTGGTCTATACCATCACATATTCTTTCATCACATGCCAGGATAAACTGAAGGGCTGTGTGGCATTTCAGAATCTGTGTTTATAATGGGTTTTAGAGCAAATTGGAGATCAAAAAAGCCATATCTATCTATCTATTTATCTATCTATCTATCTATCTATCTATCTATCTATCTATCTATCTATGTATCCATCTATCTATTATCTACCTACCTATCTCTCTTTCCCTCTCTTATGTTCTCTTTCTCCCTCCCTCTCCTTTCCTTTATCCCCCCCCCCTCCTTTCAGTTAAAAGATATTCTGATGACTGGGTATTCCTGTGTACAAACATTAGAATTTTCACACCCCATTGTTGATAATAGAGAGTGATCTTGCACAGAAATGCTTGCTCTAACAGCATCACTCCCAAGGTGCCTTCCCCTTTGGTTCAAGAAGACCAAAATAGAGCCTCCCATCTTACCTGCTTAACTTGTAACCTTTTGGGTACACCCCTTTCTCTTGGGGATAGAGTCAGTGCCACAATCTTCTAGGCTCAAATTCTCAGATTAACACTTAAGTTGTCACTTTAAATTTCTTCGATATTGACAAGACACATATAACTGACAATGTTTTTCTTTAGAATGTGTGTTGTGCTAAAGTTATTTATGAAGGAGATAATGTTTCTTTCATAGCTATTTCATACAGGACAGAGCATGAAACCTGCTTGGTGTTATAAAACATCAGATTCTACAGCTGTCTAGCATGTCCCCAAATATTAGTTACTTATCTCATTAGTGTGACAAAAAAGAAACTTGACAGAAGCAACTTAAGAGAGTAGAAGTTTATTTTGGCTCAGTTTCAGGGGGTATCAGCCCATCATGAAAGGGTAGGCATGGTGGCAGGAGCAGCTCAGCCCATGTGGTTGGAAGTGAGGTGGCTGGTCACACCATGGCAGGCAGGAAAACAGAAACAGCAGGCTGGAACCAGAGGTAGGCATAATTGCCCATATCTACCCCAAGTGACATATGCCTAGCATCTGGGCCTCACCTCCCAGATGTTCCACAATCTCCCAAATCAGTGCCCATCATCTGAGGATCAGGTGTGTAAACACAATATTCTATGGAGGGAGCAGAGTTTTCACATTCAAACTATAATACCTGGGCTATTTCTATAACTTTTCTGCAAATGAAGCTTGCTTTCCTTCTGGGCTACTGCTTATATGATTCTTTCTTCTCTCAGTGACTTCAGATCCTGCCCTTCCTTTAAGCTCTGCCTCAGCCCCACTTGTATTAGGTGCAGCTGATGCTGGGGTGAGGACTCCTGGCTTTAATCCTTCTCACCAGTTGCACACAGCATGTCACATTAGTTCCTTCCTGCCATTTTTCTCCTTTGATTCCTCATATCTGTTAATTGGGCTGATATTTAATAATGTGTTTTTGTGAGCCCTCTCAATTAGCATCTTTAGGAAATAGAACCATATTGCACATGATTCTGCTAGAGAGACAAGATATTTTCTCATGTGACCATTATATAATTCTATTCTTTTATTTTATTTTACTTTGAAGGGCAAACAAGTTACCAATAGGGGGTTACAGGAGTGCAGAGAGTAAGAGTTCACACATACTGGTGGTATATGGAGCCACATAAATGGGTGTGGCATTTGAACAGAAATTAAACACATTGTCAATGAACTTAACAAGAGTGATTAATATACAGACATTGGCTAGAGAGAGAGAGAGAGAGAGAGAGAGAGAGAGAGAAAGAGAGAATATCTTTAGAGAAAGAGTAAGAACCAAGGCATGTAAGTGGAAAACATGAGGGATGCAGAGGCTGGTGTATAGTGTGTCTGGGACTATGTAGTCTCAGGGTGGCCTTGAACTACTGGCAATCCTCCTACCTCTGCTTCCCGAGTGCTGGGATTAAAGGCATTCGCCACCACACCCAGCTCTCTTTTAATTTTTGAGACAGTTTACTAAGTTGCCCAGGTTGTAGTCCAGGCATGCATTGAACTTTTATTATTTGTTTGTTTACTTATTTATTTGTGTAGGTGAGAGAGAAAGAGAGAGGGAGGGAGGGAGGGAGAGAGAGAAAGAGAGAGAGAGAGAGAGAGAGAGAGACCCCACACCAGGGCCTTCAGCTGCTACAAACAAACTTCAGATGTATCTGCCACCTTGTGTATGTAGTTTATGAGGTCCTGGAGAATAGAACCTGGTTCAAGTGCCTTAACTACTAAGACATCTCTCCAGCTCTGAACTTTTGATTCTCCTCCCTCAGCCTGTCCTGTAGCCATGATTATAGGTCTGAACCCCCAGGCCTGACTTTGTTTTCTTACATTGCTACAGAGAGTAAACCTTAGAAATTTGGAGTAACTAATTGTCACAAAGTCACACAGCAAAGGTGTAGATTCAGAAAAGTACCTGTATCTTACACATGCTCTAAGATTTTCTCCTTGAGTATGGTGCTTGACTTCTCAGCTGAATTTTTTTTCCCCAATAAAATGTAAATCCTTATTTAATGAAAGAATTTTAAATAATCAAGGAAGATATTTTTGTAGTTTTTTTTCTTACACATTTGCTTACTTTCTGTCAGATTTTAACACTATGGTTGCAGTCCCTTCCATGACTGAGGTTGAGGGCATGAAACTGGAACCCCATAGTGATCCTGATAATAAGTGAGATGACCTCACTCATTTCAGCAGTGAGTAGACTAGTGTAGGATAATGGCATAGCATTCGGCTCTTGGGTCTAGAAGTTCCCATGAGCAGTGACTTCTAAAAATTATCCTGCCTTCTTCAGATAGCCTTTTTTTTAACGTCTTTATGTTTAGACAAAAGAATTGTTGGACAATCAGCAAGATTTAGGACCCAGTTCCTTACTCCAGTCTCTGAATAACTGAGCTGTCCACATGGCATGGCTGTACGGGTGTTTTTGAGCAGAATCACAGAAAGTAGGAGGCAACTGACTTAAACACCAAGGTGATCATTTGGCTTATTTTACTGGAAAACCTAGAGTTGGGTCAGACTTCAGGGTATCCTGCTGAGTGGTGCTACTCTCCTATAGAACTTGGTTTTTCTCATCTTTCACTCACGGCTTACAGCGCTGTTAGCTGGTTCTCCTGAGGCCTTAGGAGGAGGCTGCCTGAAGCAAACAGGCGACACCCAGTGGGACGTGGTAGGTACCACTGAGCAAAACAAGAAATCCTTCTGGCTAGAGAATTATTCTTTGGTTGGTGGAAAGCCACCTTACCTTTCAGGGTGAGTGAGTAGTACTATTTTGTGGATGTAGATGAATGAAAACTTTCCCCAAGCTGGGGATCTGTCCACATCGAATATATCCAAATAGATATCTGTCCAAATAGATTATACCCAATATAATCTGGATAAATGAAAATTTAAAACCATTCAAACCATTTTGCTTTTTTCTAATTTCAATGAATTTTCTTAAAAAACTATTTCTGCATAACTTTTTGTGAAATTTATTTGGATACCTGCCGATTCAGTCAGTATTCAGCATGTCCTGGAGCTCTTTGAAGTTAAGTTCCGTTACATGTGGCATTTGGAGCAGGGTGCACGTTAGCTGTCAGTGTTACCGTTACTTTATTGTACAAGGGGCTGGGGCTGGGTTAAATTTGACGTTTCTTAGGAAAATAAATTTGACATCTGGGACATTAACTAGTGCTCCTCTCTTCCCTGCCTTTGTGATTAGATCAACCAATTCTGATGCAGTATCCTTGGATTTAATTTTGAAATGGATAGTGTAGCAATTAATCTATATTAGCTCAGTATGTAGACAATGAAAACACTTTGATCAATCAATAGTAATGGGTAAATGTCACAAGATAATGCACTTAAACTGCTTTGGATTCCTTTCTAAGTTTCAAAGTGCGAGGGACTGTCCTTTTGTATTGAGTGTAGTATACATTTTGTGTGGTATGATGGTCTAGTGCTGCCTTGCTTCGTCCCATATTCCTAATGACTGAAACTTTAGACAGGGTCTTTCTATGCTTGAGTTTACAGAGTGGGAAGTGTGTTCTCGTTGCAAGGAGGGATGACTGAGTATTCAAATACATGGGCCTATGGGGAGTATTTTATACTCAAACCACAGCTAGCAAATGAAAAAGTGAGATTGGGTCTCAGACCGCTTTGAAACCTCTTGCAGCTATGCGTTCTTATCCAAAGCTCAGTTATTTCCCTCCTTGAAGTCTGTCTTTCCTTCCTTCCTTCCTCCCTTCCCTCCCTCCCTCTCTTCCTCTCTTTCTTTCTTTCTTTTTATGTAAGCAATGCATTCCTCCTTGAACAGGTCAACAGCTAGGCCTGACTACCCACCCTATCCCTTCCATGAGTTGCTTCTGATTGTATATTTCCTCATAGTGAGAAAGTAACTGATACACTAGCCATAAATCTATAGGTCATTTACTTAATCTATGTTATTATTACTCAATTTTCTCATCAAGAAAACTGGAGAAAACTGTCAAGCCAACTTCTAACTTGCTGTGATAAACAAATGAAATAAACATGGTACTTGGAGAATTAATTCTGAATCTCTATGAACTGAATTAACTGTGAATATTTTTTCTATAAGAGGTTAGGTACAACAAAGGTATTTTCTTAGAAGTGGCAAAATATTTGTCCAAGATTAAGTAGCTGAAATTAAGGGACAGGACATTGAACTTTTGGCTAACCAGGATATCTTGATTTTACCAATTCTAGGCAGAAAAAAAATGTAGGCAGAACTTTGGCAAATGTTTTTGAGAAGCCAGAATACTTGTCGTTGGTACAGAAATGCAATCTCTGGATGCCCATGTACAAAAGCCGTATTTTAGGATTTAAATCAAGTCAGTTGTTAAATGCCATAAAGTATAACCCCTTTGGCCTGCTTAGGAGGCACTCAGATTCCTGCTTATGGGATCTTCCTGCTATGTCATGAAGCTGAAAAACATAATTGATCAAAGAGCATATTAAACTATTAATATCAATATGTGGCTTGAAGTGAAGTTAATTTTTAATTATCTGTGCTCAGATGTCTGCTATGAATAATTCCCAGATAATTTTTCACAGTAGATCAGATTACCTTGCTTATATTTTGAGTCATTTTTGCCTCTTCCTCTGTCCATATCTTCCGCTCCATCTTGGTAGATGGCATATTACAGCAATGACAACAATGTAGATTAGTCTGGTGTCTAAAAACAAATATAATTTTGTTCGTAATCATTAGAAATTAAGTGTCTTGTACACTGATAATAATTTCATCAATTCTAACATTGTTTCTTATCCTTCCTCATCTCTGTTGGCATAAATAACTAAAAATTATCTATCATGACATTTTCTTCACTTTGGGAAGACCCTGGGCTGGCTGTCTTCTGCTTGAACCTCCAGGTTCCCTCTTTGCTTTTCTGTTTGCCTGGAAGACTGCCCTTTGAAGTTCTAGGTCTTTCTGTGTATTCCAGTTCCATTTGCGCAAAGTGGAGTCATAGGACAGAGGCATGTCAAAGACATGATGAGATCAAAACATTTATTCTGTACTTAATTTTTTGGAAGCAGTCTTAGGCTGCCCATGACAGACTGTCTGTGCTCTTTACTGGGCAGCCTGCACAACACAGTATCTTCTTCCTGTGGGTTTGGGCAGTCTTACCCTTTTATTGCCACTGCAAGTCAGCCCAGCTCTGAATGCTCCCTGTTACTTCTTTCATCCTCTTCTCTTCTCTGTAATTAGTTCATTTCAAGGTAAGCCATCTTCAAATGATCCTAATTTAAGAATGCCATGTATTTCCTTTAGGGCTTGAATCTGATGCCAACAACATCCTTTTGATGCATTAGATACTTGCTTATTCAAGGCTGAGATTTTTCATCAGAAAGATACTCCAAACTTGTTTAAAAATCAGGATGTAATTGGTCTTTATTTCTTTATTACCACTATTCTTCTCCAGATACCCACTACTTTAGCAAACTTAGATAACCCAGTACTTCTGTAACTCTCCGTACCTTGGGAAAAGCCACTTTGCCTCTGTCCTTATATCCCAATCTACAAGCTTTCTGCAGCAATTTGACATGGCATTGATACTAGCAGTGATCGTCCCATGACAGTCACAGCTAGATATGACACCATCACAATCACAGAGGCTATATTACACATGCCTTTGAGGACTTCAGACTATTGAATCATTCATTCATTCATCAAATATTTACCAAACACTTCCTGTGTGGAATGATAGGATGATGGGTGACTGACTCATCAGGGGCAAAAGAAGCTTGGGGGGAGGGGAAGAGTCAGGAGTCATAACAATTGGGTTTTATTTTCTGCATTCTATTCATGAGTGGGTTTCTGAACTCCATTTTTCATCTATAAACAAAGATACTATGTTAAAAATGTGATAGTCATTGTTCCTGAGTCATTTACATAAATGGATACACTAAAAAGTGTCAACACTGTAACTATCATTTTTTTTCTCCCATTGTCATCCCCTTTCAAATATAAAGCTCACTGGTGATTCCCGAAGCCACTGTTCATATCATGTGTGGCCAGCTGCGTGACAATGGGTCTGTCCCAGTGTCTAGACCGAGTACCAACTCACCTTGAATGTTGGGCTGTCAGAAATCAAGAAACTATACTTCTCGCTTATTCAGTGATAGTTTAAGAAAAATCTTATACGATAGCAATATTTGCCAAGTTGTTTATGCTGTTCTTCAGCAGAACGTTATCCTCTTAAGTGATTTTGGAGTTACAAGTAGTGATCTTCTGGAAGGATGTCTTATGAATGTTAAGTCAAAATCATGTTTCAAACACATTAGGAGTTCTGTGTTGCCCTCCAAACATCCCTGTCACAAGAACAGTGACGACAATGATCTGTAACTATCATTCCTTTGTCACTGTAAAATTGTGTTATGAGTAGATTTTATTTGTGTTATGAAGTGCTAGGTGTTCTCTGTGTTATAATTGTGCTATGAGGTGAAGAGCTGGGCCTGTGCTAATGATGGTTAATCTGTCATCACTTTCAGACATGTGGCCTTTTCTGCTCAGTTCAGCTTTACAGCCTTCCCACCAGTGCCTTGAAAACATTTGAGTTGGTGCCTTCCTCGTGTTGTCTGAACTTGTTTTAATATTTTTTTAGAGAGAGCCAGAGAGAGAGAGAGAGAGAGAGGGACAGAGAGAGAAAGAGAGAGAATTGGCTCGCCAGGGCCTCACCCACGGAAATTGAACTCCAGACGCTTCCACCACCTAGTGGGCATGTTCACTCTTACGCTTGCCTCACCTTTTGTGCAGCTGGCTTGTGTGGGATCTGGAGAATCGAGCATGGTCCTTACGAACTTCATAGGCAAGCACCTTAACTGCTAAGCCATCTCTCCAGCCCTATTTTAGTGTTTCTGGAAGGACAGTCTTAGAGTAAACAGTAATTCCAGGTGTGTTAATCCTGCAGACATGTGCATTATGCCCTCTTGTTTCTATACAAATGAAAGGTTTTGGAAGCAAGTACTTTTAACTGCTGAGCCATCTCCCCAGCTCAAATCACATGTTTTGTGAGTTCACTGCTTTCCTACGTCCCAGTCAGTGCAGAGATGAAGAGTGTGTTGTCTAGTTGTGAGTACAGGCTCTGGAAATGCTCAGGCGCAGTCCAAGCTCATCCCTTACTAGTTTTGGATTGGAACCAATCTCTAACATCTGCTTCTCCAACATTTCAAAACCACAACTTTCTGTGTAAAGACCATACTCCTAGGTTGAACCAGTTTAATGTTTTGCTTTATTTCATTTTTAATCACAAAATCAATGGTTGAAAGTTAATTCAAGTTGTATGCAATAGTGTTTGTGAGTTACAAGTGCAGGATCTCAAGCTTAATTTACTTAAGCAAAGAAATAATTTTTAGTATACAGGCATTGTGCACAGACAAAAAAAAAGCTATGAGAAAGGGGTTACATATGGTGTTTAGACATAAGTTATTGAATTTTGGAGTCCCCAGACCCATTCTTTAAGTCTAATGCTCTTCTTCCTTTAGCTGGCTCTGTCCCCTTTAATTTCATACTGTTTGAGAACTCTGTGCATCTGTGAGCCCAGAGGACACATCTGTATATGAAAATGCAAGGGGACTGTAGCATCCCAGGTCACATGTCTATCCATGCACCAATCACTGTGACTGAGAACATGGAGTGGTATAGTTGACCATATCTCGATTTTGTGCCTACCCTTGTGAGCTGGGTAGTTAGTGTCTTTCTTTTTAAACATCTTATTGAAAACTGACAAAAGCATACATAATATAGCAGGATTGTAGTCCCCTCCCACCATTCCCCTTTTCCACCTCCTAAATGCCCCCTCCACTGACTATTCTATTCTGTCTTCCTTTTAAATTTTTTTTAATTTTATTTATTTTTTATTTATTAGCGACAGAGAGAGGGAGGGAGAAAGAGAGAGAGAGTGAGCGAGAGAGAGAATGGGCATGCCAGGGCCTCTAGCCAGTGCATTCGAAGTCCAGACGCATGTGCCACCTTGTGCATCTGACTTATGTGGGACTTAGATAATCGAACCTGGGTCCTTAGGCTTAGCAGGCAAGCACTTTAACCACTAAGCCATCTCTCCAGTCCTGTCTTCTATTTTGACGTCATTAGTTTTTCCTCCTATTATGAAGGTCTTGTGTAGGTAGGTCCCGAATATAAGGCCACTTTATGTCTGGAAGACAATATTGTAAACACTTCTGCCCTTCTTTTGGCTCTTATATTCTTTCTACCACTTCTTTTGCAATGTTCCCTGAGTTTTGGATGTCTCACTTTGTGCTGAACACTCAACTCTCACTTCTCAGCACTTTGGCCAGTTTTGAGTCACCCCAAAGGGTACCACCATCTGAAAAGAGAGCGTCTTTAACCAAAAGTGAGAGTAGCATTAGTATATGGGCACAAACATAATTATGTAGAGGGCAGTTTGGTGGGCATAATATATGAATTTCCTCCCTAGGGCCAAAAGCATGTGAAGTCTTTAGCAACAGTGTCTCTTGCCATCTAGTTCCAATAACAACCAGTGGCTTCTGGGCACAACACTATCTACCTATACAGGATACTTTTGCCCTAACTCTTCCTTTTTCTTTTCTCTTTCTTTCTTTCTTAACTTCTTTCTTTCTCTTAAAAATCAACATATATCTTACTTAAAAATCAACATATATCTTACTAACTATCAGAGAAGTAGGTTTCCATATGGCATATTAATAACATCTTAAAGTTTGCTTAACCCTCCTCTCACTCCATAGGCCATTGTCTTTTGTTGGGATCCTAATTAGTACCAGTTTCCCCTACAAGAGGGAGGACACTATGCCTGGAAGTAGATTGAGAATGGATGAAGAGATTTAGAATGGATGAAAGCAACAGATGTCCAATACACAGAGTGAAACTAATTTTTTTTCAAATTTTAATTTCTGCATAACTGAACAAAGCCTGTTTAACCTTATTGAAATTATATTCATCCAAAGTATTTATTTTGTAATTTTTAATGTGCCAGATTATTAAAAGACAAATATGATATATTTTAACCTTAAACTTAAAGAAAATCTCTTTGAATAATTTACTCTAGGTATTAGATTTTTCTTTTTGATATTGTATATTGACTAATCACAAAAATCAGTGGCTTACATCAATCAATATATGATCCCAGCTCACATATAATAAGTAATGCGGTATGACTACAAGAGCCAGGGAAGATGTGGTTTGTACATTTTCCATTCTGGAACTTGTGCTGAAAGAATAACTACTGAAGGAAACATGATGCTCTTTTTTTGGTGGCCCTGATTAAAAATCCGTGAGTACCTCTCTTTTGGCTTTTTGCCTGTCCTGAGCCTCCAGGTTTTTCCTCTGGTAAACCCCTTGTCTCAGCCCAGCTTTTCCCATGTGGGCTGTTTTTTCCTGCTGTACCTTTTTTTTCTCTTTGCTTTTCTTGATCTAATAAAGTCTATCTAAGTCTAAAAAACAAACAAAAAAAAATTTAAAAAACCGTGAGCAGATCTGCAGCCTCTCTGTAGTCTTGGAAATATCTGTGCAGTCTTTGGTCTGGTGCTTATTACATGGCCAAGGGTAGACTCTATGAGACAGGAATGTGGCCTTCTTTACATAATGTGTGACAAATCACACCACAATCAGTAGAGATTTATAAGAGATTTTAGAAGATTTTATTCTATATCCTGTAGAGAGAAATACTGGATTTTGCTCATTCGTTGCTATGTGGTGGAAAAAAGCAAATACTTGCAAATGATTGGTCCTTGCCAATATTTTTCTCGAGGGTAGATGGAAATCAAGTGAAGTCAGCTGCATGCCAGTTATGTACTTGGCTTCCTGGATTGATTACCTAGGAACCCACCCTTGGATGACCACTGTGTTCTTCTTGGCTTACCCTCTAGTAATCTCCTACTCATGGTAAAGGGTTTCAAGTAAAGCCAACTGGTCTAGAATATTCCTTGGAAGTAGGTAAGGGAATGAGTCAGCGAAAGCACACATAAATCAACTTCTCAGCCATTCCTAAGGTGAAGTCACACTTCTGTGGCTTGAGGTATGAGGTGTGGTTGAGCATTTCTCTCTAATCCTCAGGTACAGCTGGCTCCAAACATGTCCTGTGCTTTTATTCCTTCTGTTTCAGACAACATACATTCATCATTTTTAACACATATTAAGCTGGGATTACAAAGACGAGCAAATTCAGAGGCCCTGCTCTGGAGGAAATCACACTAAGAAAATAGCATACAGAATAATAAAAGTTTTATTCATGTGCAGAATTAGCATAAAAGGTTTCTGGAGCTCGGCCTGAGAAGACAGGCAGGGGGCACAGACAGACTCCCTATGATTGGCCATATGGATAAATAGAGGAGAAATTTTAAGATAAAATTACATCTATGCACAGAAAGTACCCAACAACTAGTCAGAATAGCAAGCATGAGCTCAAAGTGAATGAAGACCTTTGCTGTTTTCTTTGTTCAAATCCGTAACTGGCAGTAGTCAAGGATACCGGGTGGAAGGGAAGGCTGAGACAGGACTGAAGAGACAAGAAGGCAGAACACGAGAGCCCAGGGGAAAAAAAAAAAAAAGGAGGCTTGCTGATTTTCCCTCCTCTTCCCTTTCTCTTACTGCTCAAGTTTTGGGGTGCTGTTAAGGACTTCTGCCGTATTAGTCATTCCGGAGTTTCCAGAGTATCTTCAGTGTTTAGAGGCCTTGGTATATGAGACTTTAGGAACATTTTGTCTCTAGGCCATGGGAGAATTCAAAAGGGGAAAAAGTTCTGGTATAGTGCCCATGCCTCATGCAGAAGGAGAGTGTTATCAGAGCATCAAAGATCAAGTTCCACCCCAAGGATCCGAGCTACGCAGTGGGAGGGATGACTGGAGAGGGCTGTCCCAGTACTGACAGTGAGGAGAAGCAACTACTGTAGAAGACTGAGGAACATTATTCAGTCAAGTCAAATCCATATGGCCTTTGTTACCAGTGGTGCAGACATTTCTTAAAGGTGTCAGTGACAACATGCTCCTGTGTCCTGAAATGTCTTCTGATGTTTTTCTTCCTGTTGAATGCTAAGAATATATATGCAGTCTCAAAATTAGCACATTTTAAAAGTCACTTTGAAACATGGTATTCTTCATGAAAGCTGACTTGGAGGCTTCCGAGTCCCACAGCTAGACCTCAGTACAAACGGACATCTCAGCGTGCTCATTTGCAGGATGCCAGTGACAGTGCAGAAGACTCCAGCCCATTTGGGATGCAGTTTGCATCTATCTGTTCTTGAACTTAAATAGGAGATTTGAAAAAAAAAAAAAACAATTAACAGGGATTTGTTAAAATAAAGAAATAGGGCTTGAGAGATTGGTAGTTGTTAAGGTGCTTGCCTGCAAAGCCTAATGGTCCAGGTTTGATTCTTCAGTGCCCACATAAAGCCAGATGCATAAGGTGTCACATGCATCTGCAATTCATTTTCAGAGGATAGAGGCCCTGGTGCACCCATTCTCTCTCTCTCTCTCTCAAGAAAATAAATAAAAATCTTAAAATATAAAGAATATATTAAAAAATAAAATGAAGAAATAGAAAAAAAATTAAAAAAAAGAAATAGCTTGAGTGACTTCAGTTCTGTGGCTATGTGGAAAGTTTTGGTCAAACATTCAGCACAGTGTGGTAGAACCTAAACCACGCCACACAGTTTGCCACTTTCCTAAAACTATGCTCAGTGTTCTTTTATATTTTATTAATGTATTAGTTTCACAGTATTACTGGCTTGACTATGTATAGGATTCAATAAAAATACTGCAATTTATTTTTATAAACATTACCAAATATCTAGTTCCATATGAAGAAATATTCGAAAGACAGTTCTCTGGGGTCAAATTAACTACTTAGAACACAGCTTGGCTCCTGAAGCTGGGAATGGAGGCTGCGATCCAGAGCAAGCTCATCCTGGGATGGAGACTGCATCTATGGGAGACATTCCTCAGGGAGTGTATTCTTTGTTTTTGATTTTTTTTTGGAGGGGAGCATTTTCATACATGTATATTGTATTTTAATCACATGCCTCCTACATTACCCTATTGTCCCCCAGTGTCACTGTTTTCTTCTTCCCACCACTATTGGTGGCTGTGCCACCAGAAAATGACTTCTACCCCAGCAACCGAGAACTGTCATTAGCCCCTCGGGGAGGGGTATGGCCTCATAAGCCCCCCCCCATGCATAATAGAATGTTGACTGGCCCCATCATGTGCAGGTCTTTGCTAGAGTGTGACATTGAGGGAGCTCCTAGTGCTTGCTGCCGTGTAGAATCCATTGAGAAAGAGTGAAAATAACCACGTGGAATAAAACACATTAAATCAGAGAATAAGTGAGCAGGATGGTGGGTGGTAAATGGTGCAGAGAGAGGAGCTTAGGTGGGTGGTTGGACAACACGTTTGGGGAAAGGCTATTTGTTGTGATCCAGTGACATGAAAATGTGGAGTTGGAGCAATCCTGCCAAAAGGGTCAGTGGTAACAACAATGCAACAAACGTGGGCCTCCTCTGCTGGGGCTAAGTGAAAATGGAGTATAAAAGGTTGGTCTTTATTGGTGGAAGTTCCTTCCTTGTGTGTGCAGGGGATCAAGCCTAGGGCCTTGTGCTTCCTTGGCTAATGCTCTGCCACTAATTCCGGCCCCTCTCCATAAAGAGAAGCAATCCTTTAAAGCGTGGAGGAACGATGGATGTATGTAGATAATGATGAATGCTCATGATAGTTTCTGAACCCCAGAATTCAAACAATGTAGTTAATAGCTCTATTGTTGGATTTTCATAGCATTATAATGTATTTACACAATTCAAACATGCCATTTCAAATTAAAATGTTGTCATTACTGAATTTATTTTCTTTAACCTGCAAGTTCCTTAAAACTGAATACCAGATGGAATATGAATGAATTTACTTTTAAGTTCCTCAGTTTACTGCTGGCTTTTCTTATCATTTCACTGACTCCTTATATGTTGTATATTTTACTTTTACTAACGTGAGCAACATTAGTTGCTGAATTAGTGACAGTCTTCAATTCATCACACATAACCAACTTGGTTCAATGAAAATTTATGTGATTTTCTTTTAAAGTAATTTTATCTTATTCCAGCCCCCACTCTCATTCCCTCCCCACCATTACACACACAGTCTGACACATGCCAAATATGTGCACGTATCTTTGAAAACTCACATATCTTATGTAGGTGCATGCTTTTAATGTATGCTGTTATTTATCTTATCCTAGTGTTCATTCACCATTGTTTGAGACTGTGTATTATCCCATAGTTCATATATCCATTCCCTTTTACTTTTCCATTTCTCAGTGATGGGTACTGAGGTAGTCTTCAGTTTCCACAAATTTCACAAGCAGCACTCCAGGGATCATTATCACATACATTCCTTTATGGACCTGGGCAACACAGGACAGAATGGTTCCTATAGGTCATAAGTCATATGGTCATATAGCACGTAACTCACGTCTTACCTTATGCAATTCCATATAGCTTGCTAAGCATAAGCACTTTTGTTGTGACTGGGTAGGTAATAGGAAATGCCAACTTTCTCATTGCTGAAGAAAAAAGTTACAAATGAAGAAAAGTCTCTTGGGACTTGGAGGTGGATTAGCAGTTAAGAGTCCTTCCCACCCAAGCACGAGGTCATGAAAGGTCCTCAGACAGCACGGGTTCAATTCCCTGGCACCCACATAAACAAGTGGGATTCATGCGTGTAACACCGGTCTTGAGAAGAGCAGAGACTGAAGAATGGCTGAAAACTGTAGCTCTGGGTTTAGGGAAATATATACATGATCCATAGAAGAGGACATCTGATGTTCTTCTCTGATTCCATATGGCACACAAACATCTGTACACACTTAGGCATATAACACACACAGACACACACACACAGACACACACACACACACACATTCATTCTACCACAACTACCATCAAGACACATACTGCACATGATTGATTAGATCTGGCAGTATCAGTACAAAATTGTAGGATGGATGGATGGGTGGATGGGTGGATGGGTGGATGGATGAGATAAATATTTATATATGTGAGCACTAGTAAGTGTGCATCTGTCTCCTAGATCTACTCACAGAGCAGGTCTATGAAACAAAGACACTCCAGCTACAGTGAACACACTTGCTAGCCACTTGATTATCATTCTCCAGTAACCCTTCCTATCCAAGGATGAAGTGGTGTCACTTACCTCAGCATGTCCATGTCAAAGGCAGTCAAGATATGAATGCTTTCTGGGCTGGAGAGATGGCTTAGCAGTTAAGGCACTTGCTTGCAAAGCCTAAGGATCCATGTTAGACTCTCTAGATCTTATGTAGTAAGCCAGATGCACAAAGGTGAGGCAAATGCAAGGCTGCACATGCTTACTAGGTGGTGCAACCATCTGGAGTTCGATTGCAGTGACTGAGGCCCTGGTTTGACAATTCTCTCTCTCTCCAAAAAACAAACAAACAAACAAACAAACAAACAAATATGTGAATGATTTCTGCTTAACTAGGGTAATTGCCATATAACCTCTCTTGATTCCCATCAGTAGTGTTTGCGTGCATTTCTTTTTTGGGGGATAATTAATTAATTTTTATTGTTAACATATGTTATATGGATAAATCATGTGTTGGTACCCTCTTTTTCCCTGTCCCTGCCCCCATTCCATTGGAGATGCTCCTCAGTGAGTTGCAGGTATTCCTCATGGAATTTGGGTTTATATGTTGTGGGAGCAGCAGTCAGTTTTTGCGTGGAGGGAATGCCTCTGGTTATGATGTCCCAGCTTGTCGCTCTTACATTCTTTCCGCCCCTCCTTCCCCCAAATTCCCTGAGCCGTGGTGAGTGTGTTAAGTCTACTTCAGTGATGAGCTCTTAGGAGCCTCTGGATCTCTGCTTTGGTAAATATTGAATATTCTCAGGGTCTGTCTCCTACACTCTGGCGCTGATTGTCAGGTTCACCAAGCATTTCTAACTCACTCACAGGGCTCACAAGCTGGCCAAAGTAGTACTGTGCTACCATCATGTGGTAAATTATAGGTACTGCAGGGCCAAACAAAGAGATGCAGGAAGAATTTCAGAATCACAGACTTCTAAGAGGTGCAAGACACCCTATCAATCATGTCAGCTGAGCCCTTTGTAAGTAAGGAAACTGATCTCCAGAGTTTGAAGAGGACATCCCCATCTTTGTGACATAATTGTCGGTGGTCGACCAGGCTCAGAACAAAGTCAGTATGTTGGCAATTAATTTTTCAAACACATATGAAGGGACGATCACAGGAAAACAGAACAAAACAAAACAAAACTTCTGAAGCCTTTTAGGATTAGGTCTATGTATATTTGTCTTCCTTTTATTTTACTCTATGTATTTATTACAAACAGCTAAACCAATAACTAAAGAGTATAAACAGAAACAGATACTATTTGTAAACAGAACAGAATAGATATTTTAACTTGTGAGAGGCAGACTACAACTGAGAATTCTGGGAATTCTTTACGTGGCTTTTTTTTTTTTTTCTCGTGAAGGCTATTGAAGCGATTTTACTGTCATGATGCCTGTTGTGAACCACATTTGGGGAGATTACTGAAACAAAGGCCAGGGTGGGCATTTGAACAACTGGGTCTGATTTTAGCTCCTTTTCACTCTATGAATTACCTTATCCAGCTCAGGCTTCCTCCTCTGGTGCTCCATTTCCCCATCTGCACTTGGCGGTCTCTCAAGCCACTTGGGAAAGTTGACTCCTAGAAGGAAAGCCAGTATTGAGCAGCCATCCACAGCCTATGCAGAGACCTTTGTTGGTGGGGCAGTGAAGGAAACACTCTGGCAGCCCCATTTCTGAATGGCACTGGGGAAGTTAGGCAGCCCCCTCATGCAGCCGGCTGTTTTGCAGAGCAGCCTTAGGCCTGCTTTATCAGATTTTACCACAGTGCCAAGAGCTGGAAAAGCGCAATAAAGATGGGTTTTAGGGAGCCAGTGTCTCCTGTTCATAGGTATGGTAATTTATATTGATTGTCAACTTGACAGGACCTGCAGCTACCTGGGAGGGGGTTATCTTGATAAGCTTAACTGATGTGAAAAGAGCACCATAACTGTGGGTGTCCCTGTTCGTGAGCTGGGGTCTGGGATATATAAAAAGGAGGGAGTTGAATGTGCATTGGCATTCAACATTATTCTGTGTTTCCTCACTGAATGTGACCCGTTCCTTTCTCCACGTCTTTCCTGCCATGATGGACAGGAACCAGGAACTGTACGTGGAAATAAACCGTCCCTACCTTAAACAGACTTTCCTCACGTATTTTGTCTCAGCAATTTAGTTACTAATTCAACTGGGAATCAACATGCTTCCAGCATAAGTTATACTAACTTTCCCAAATGTAGGTAGGTAACTTGAAGAACTCATTCCCCAAAACTAAACCCATTACCAGCCTTCTTGGTTATTGGAAACAAGGCCTACTTTCCCTTGTGCAAAGTGTTGATTATGGAAGGCAGGGGCAACCCCATCATCTTCTGTTAGCCCAAGCAAACAATTTGGGGCAGTTCTGTTCATTTATGGTCCTTTTGGTGCTGGCCTTCAGCCAATATACCTGAGATTTTGTTACAGTTGCTGGTTTTTTTTTTTTTTTGTCTTGTCTTTTTTCATGTGGTACAATAGCATGGTTATGATTGCACGTTTTCACAACCTTGTTGTTAGTGTGCCTGAAGGCTTTTCATAAGCTTTTATAGTTGTTTAGGCTCTACAAAGTGCCTCCTATTAAATTACTTAAATAAAAAAGAAATTAGAGATATGATCAATGCATATCACCATGTGCAACTTTGTCATTCAAGTTCTTTTTATTTATTTACTTCAAGCCTTTATTTTTATTTATTTATTAAAGAGACAGAGGGAGGGAGGGAGGGAGAGAATGGGTGTGCCAGGGCTTCTAGCCAATGCAAACTAACATTAGACACATGTGCCACCATGTTCATCTGGCTTACATGGGTACTAGGGAATAGAACCTGGGTCCTTAGACTTCACAAGCTAGTACCTAAACCACTGAGCCATCTCTCCAGGCCCTTCAAGCTTTTTCTTCTGTAGAGCTCCTAAGTCAAAGTCAGTGTTATTTACCCTTAGTCTCATTTCAGTGAATTCTAGCGTTAAAGGACTCTTGATTGACAGATCCCTGTGAATCAATGGATGACATGCTTCCCATGCAAGAGTGAGGACCAGAGTTCAGACCTCCCCCCTCAACGATGGGTGGACTTGGAGGCATGTCTGTAATTCCATTGTGTGGGAGGTGACAAAAATGGGGATCCCCAGGGCAAGTTGACTAAAGTAGCCAAATCAATTTAGAGTTATTGGGTTCAATTTAGAGATATTGCCCAAGGAAATAAAGCAGAGTGATGATAGAAGATACCAGATGCCAAACTAATAAGTTATTTATTTACTTATTTATTTGTTTATTTTAGTTATCTCCTCTTGCCTTCCACACACACATTTTTATGACAAGGAAGTTGGAAAGTGAATTCAGCTATCATCTAAGTTGTAGAGTTTATAGAAATGATGCCATGCAATTTCTTTAAGAAAAGGTACACAGGATAAAAATGCTTGGTAGTATTTCTTAGATATCAGTTTGTAGTTCCTATCACCAACAAAATGTGATTCTAGTCATATTAATCTTTCATAGAAATATTTTGCTTTTTTCTTACTTTGGGTTATGTGACAGAACTTAGTATATTACAGTGCTGTTTTCAACATCACAGTGCCAGTATTGCTCATCATAATTGTAAATTTGGCAAGTGTGTGCAGGGAAGATTCTATTTAACTACTTGTTGCTATTGTTATGATTCCAAAAGTCTACAGTTTCAGGATTAGAAAGATGCACATGGGACATGCCAACTCTTTTAACCATGTCCCCGTTAATGTAATTCAATCTGCATTAAAAAACATAATAGATGTTTACAATATTCATTTATAAAATCCCAATCTTTATATGACTGCATTTTTAGGAAAACTCTCTGGGATGAAGTTTTATGTTCTCTATATTTGTATTTTCTTTCTCTATATTTGTATTTTCTTTCTCTATATTTGTATTTTATGATACAGAATAAACATTAAGTTCGTTGAAGCAGAGCTCATGTTTACTGACTTGGAAACTACACCTTCACCCTCACTCAGTATAGCAAGTGATCAATGATTATATGTAATTTGACAAGGAAAGGTTAGCACACATATGATATGCAGCACATGACAGTAAAAATGGTCAGCATCTCATTGTGATTCCATTGATGGGACTGTTAGAGATGTCACTTACCTTTCAGAGCCCCACAGTCCTTGCCCTAACTGAATCAGAGTACACGTGATATAAGCAAGTTACGTAACAGACAAACAAGAAACACACAATTAATTGTAACATGCTATCTGAATTCAAAATGCTTTTTTTTAAGTAAAAATCAAAAATAAAAAATGTATATTTCAAATTTTTCATGAGACAGCAAAAGGAATTCTTTTCTAGTTATCTCTGCCTTTTAACATTAAATTCAACATTTATTGAACAGTGCAGTAGTTGTTGGTGGGAAAAAATGTATACAGATTTCGAAAATCACTTCCTTTGAAAGTCTCTGAATTCAAAGAGCTGAGAGTTTGGTAGGGGAGGATGTGATGGGTGGCGGGACTAGCGTTCTTCCCTGGGACACAGGATTTTTAGCAAATGAAAGAGTAACCTTGGGAAGCAGTTTGGGGTGGGGATGAGGGCTTCTCAGTCTGGTCCTAGCTGGTTATAGAGCATTGTATTTAGGGATCGAAGGCAATGCAATTACAGGAACTTGGTTGGAGAAAGTACTAAAGACATGAATGCACAAGTCTTATCTTCCACTCTCTTCCCAACGGTTGAGTACTGGTGAGAATACAGGCCATGATGCATGTTTATATGTTGCTATTGAGCAAAAACACCAGGACTGTTTTGATCCAGAAAGCTCCCTTTCCTTTTGGTTGATGATCACACAATCTCCTTTGAAAACCTCTGTTTTCCAATCCCAGCACCAAGGCTGTTTCTTACCAGCATAAATTCTTTTCTTCCTATTTTTTTTTGCTTCTTGTTCAAAAACAGAAGAAAAACGTAAGGACCTAGCATTAATTCACTGGGGAATCCTTGTTACCTCAGGCAGTGTTGCTGAAAACCTCAGTATGGGAAATAGAGAACACTGTAAACAGCCTGTGGAGTCATGTCGGAAGGAAAGAGAAGCTGTTCTCCCTCCTGGGAGTTCCTTCATTCACTAAGGGGTTCGTGGCCACCATGAGCAAGTTGCCACCTGGGAAAATGAGTACAGAGAATGATGCAAGAACTGCAGGAGCCACCTGGGGGGAGGAAGGCTAGTGTAACAGGAAATGCAGAGTTTATTACAGATGCATCTCCACAGCCTATTCAGTCCCCAGTGTCTTTCCTCACTCAGCCTGCTGCGCTTTCAGAACCGAACGGAATGGCTATGCTGGTTGGCCTCAGAGCATTTATCTGTATTGGCAAATGTAGACCAAAGTAAAGCTCACATCCAAGTTAGGTAAATTTGTTTCCCTGTCCATACAATCACATGAATACTTACTTGAAACTTAAGAGCAAAGGTGAAATTCTTGTGGGAATTTGAAGAAAACTCACTCCCCAAATGGTATTTTGTGGCCAAGCACATGATCAGTCTGTGCTTTAGCTTTGCTGTAAGTAAATGTTACATAGAAAACTCATGTCCGACTCAACTCAACTCTTGCTTTGTTGACAAAGTAGTTTGTTTCTATCTTCTCAGCTCTGGAGAAGACACAGGGCCACTTTTGCCTGCCTGTCCCTCAGGAGACATTCTGGGCTCCACGCTGCTTCTCTGGCTGAATATGAAGTTCAGAGAACTCAGGCAGGTCTCTGAATGGAGGAAGAGTGTCTTCTTTCTGCCAAATTGAAACATAATTAGGAATGAAATGTATGTGATTCGAGTAGTTACTTTAGCTAGGTGTTTGGGAAGGGATAAATGTATGGAAAGAAGAAAAGGTTGGGCCATAACCACTCACCTACAAAAGCAATTCATTAGTAAGTCAATTATTTTTGAAGAGAAAATGTCTGGTGCTAATTAAAATATCTAGTGCTGAAGGAGAGAGAGAGAAAGAGAAAGAGAGACAATTCAACCAATAAAGCAGATTATACATAAGTGCTCAATGTTAACACTAGTTATCTTTAGGTGGTTGAATTTAAGTGAGTCCAATGTATCTAAAATTTTCTATAATAACCATGTGCATGTTTGTACTAAGAAAGATGTATCTTCTGAAAAATTTTTTTTTGCTACTTTTTCAGAACCATCTAATCTTAACAAGTCTCAAGGCCCCACCTCTGCTTGGGATTAAGCTTCTGGGTGAGAGATCCCCGTCTCAGCCAAGCTGTTCAGTGGCATAACCAAGTGGGTTTTCCAGATTCTTTAACAGAACCCAGCAAAGCACAAATTCACTTCTGATCACTAGACAGATAGTACATTTCAAGTTTTAGAGCATAATTAAATTTTAAATATTCTTCCTTAGATCCCATATTTATTGATTTGAGAGAGATTGAGAAAGAGGCAGATAGAGATGGGGAGAGAGAATGGACACATTAGGGCCTCCAGCAACTGCAGACAAACTCTAGACACATGCACCATCTTGTGCATCTGGCTTACGTGGGTACTGGGTAATTGAATGCAGGTCCTCAGGTTTCACAGGCAAGTGCCTTAACCAATAAGCCAACTCTCCAGCCCTCCATATAAGAAATGACAACATCATAGAAATTGCCAGAATGTACAGAGGGACAGGCAGGCCTGCTGCACTGTAGGTGCAACCATGCTCTGTTGTCTTCTCCAGAGCTGACGAGGATGTTATTTCTAGACACGGAAGTAAATAATCTGTCTAGGAAAAGGAGGCCTCCACAAAGCAGCAGTTGACATGAGTCATACACTCCAGAAGGCATTAATCCCCAAATCTCCATCAGCTGGGAACCTAAGCTTTCAAAACACCTAAGTTTATGGGGGACACCTGAATCAAATCACCACACATAGAGAAGATTTGATTGGCTGAAAGGGAACAATAATTAGGTCAAGTGAACCCTTAAGAAATGGAATTTGGGGCTGGAGACAGGGCTTAGTGGTTAAGGTGCTTTCATATGAAGTCTAAGAACCCAGTTTCCATTCCCTAGTACACACATAAGCCAGATGCACAAGGTGATGCATGTATCTGGTGTTCATTTGCAGTGCCCAGAGTACTGGCACAGCCACTTTCTCTCTCTCTCTCTCATAAATAAATAAATAAAATATTTTTTTAAATGACAGTTAGAAGGGAATGGACCAATAGCCTCAACTTTCTGAGGAAAGCAAAGCAAGTGTATGAAATCATTCAGGTTGTATACTGAACAGCTCCCTACGGTGCCACTCACATTGGATTTGGTGTGCATAGTGTTTTCTAGATTTGGCCAATGCAGCATCAGATATATATTTTAGATCCAACAAACCGTCTTTCAAGATTTACCCAATGAGCTTGGGATATAGCTTAGTGGAAGAATGCATGCTTAGGCACGAGACCCTTTGCTCACCCCTCAACACCCCGAACTACAAAATCAAAACCAAAGAATGACTCAAAGTCTTTCAGGAAGCATAGGAAAAAGTAACTTAAACCTCTACTTATGAAATTAATATAACAATGCTACTAAAAAATGACAAGTAAAGAAAACAAAACTAGTGCAGAAGGTAATATATTACACAGAGCCATCAGGATCCTTAGTATGAGACATTAACAAATTAAGTCTAGCAATTTAAATAGCATCATGTTAAGTGGAGTTTATCCTTGGAAAACAACTTTGGCTTAGCACATAAAAGACATCCATCAGTACACCTTTCCATACTGACAGACTAAAAGTTTTTATACCTTAATCTCTAAACATAATTATCGCAATAGGAGCAGATAAAGCATTGATCAGAATTGAACATACTTTCATCATCATACACAAACATCTCCTAGTAACCTAGACTTGTAAACCATCAGCTGGACGCTTACCTCAAAATGAATAGGGAAGCATTGAAAACTTCCCTATTCCTTTGGTAATAAGGCACGGATACCCATTTTATTGCTTCTATTTGACTTCATACTGGAGAGCCTTTATAAAGTAAAAAAGCAAGGCAAAGGAAAAAAAATATCTATTAACACTGAAGTGTAAATACTCTGTCATGACCTTCTCTTCTATGGGGCAGGTGTTCTGTGTGAAGGCTCTCATGTCACCAGGAGACACACACAGGGGTGCTGTAGCAGTATGATTTAGGATAGCTGTAACAATGCAGGTTCCATCAACAGTGAAACAGAGAAGTCAAATTTGGTAAGTTCTCACTGAGATGTTATGCATTCATAACAAAACTACAGCATTGCGTTACTACTCGTAAACCTCGTCATCTCACAGTTGGGGTGCTGGGGTTACAGATGCATGGTGCTGTGTTCCACTTTATGTGGGTTCTGGAACTGAACTCAGACTGTCACTCTTGTGCAACAAGCACTCTTACCCACTGAGACATCTCCCCACAGCATCTTGACAGTTATGTCTTGGTAGGGTCTCACTCTGGCCCAGGCTGACCTGGAATTCACTATGTAGTCTCAGGTTGACCTTGAATTCATGGCAATCCTCTTAACTCTGCCTCCTGAGTGCTGGGATTAAAGGTGTGCTCCACCACACCTGGCTTAATGTCTAGGCTTTTTTTTTTAATTTCAGTAATCTTTTTAGCTTCTATGATATTTGCTTTAATTTGAATAATTATTATAAACATAATGTTTAACATAGTGCCCTCCTAATTGATAGTCAAAATGGCATTTATGAATTTCGAGTTGGATAAGCTGGTTCCAGTTCTCATGGTTTGTCTGAGCTAACAGTACAAGTTATTCTGATGCCAAACATAATATATGTCATAATGTCAGACTGCCACCTCTTCTTATCCTTGCATTCTGTGATTTTCTACCCCAACAACCTCATACTAATACCTTTAAATCTCATCTCTTGGCATTTACAATGGCACAATACAAAGAAAATTCTAGAAAGTTGGGAGGCTTGGGTTCTATTCATGGTCATTTGCTATACCTACTGTTTTATTTAAGAAGTCTTCTGTATATTTACTATTGTCAGTAAGAAAAACTGTTGTGCACAGTTTTGGAAATGTCTCAAATCAATGGGCTATTTTCTGTTTTGGAGTAACTTACAACTCTTCCAGAAACTAAGGAAGATATAAGTATTGTAAACATACAAATCGGAACACAGGTTATCATTAAAGAAACATGTCATTCCTTCCAGTCTGAGGGGCTTGGGGCTTCCAGTGATAGAGAAATCACATTTCTTTTTGGTGGTGGAGACTAGAAAAAACTTCATGATTGAAGTGATACTTGAATCAGCAATAGCACAAAGACATACACACACACACACACACACACACACACACACACACATATCTCCAGTGTTAACTATCAGAAATTAATTAAGATGGGACCATGGACAAACTGATAACTTCAATCCATTATATACAATGGAGTTTTGAGCTATAATTTTAACAGGCAACTTTTTATATACACAAGTAAATGACTCTTGACTACAATGATGAAGACTCAAGTATCCTTTTTATTTGAGCAGTAAAATGTAATATGACTGCTGATCACACTGTGCTCATTGCAATCCTATAGTCATTTCCTGTAATGTAAATCTGACAGCCTGTGATCACTTTTACCTATGGCCCTTTAGCTTGGGATTCTGTTTGAGTTCATCTCTGTTGAGTGTTGCCAGTGGTTTCTAACATTTGTGTATATCTAGCACTATTCCCACGGGCTGATTCTTAATCAGTTTCAAAAGCCTACCTCTGTAGCGGGTAGCCCCAAACAGCATGTGGTGCAGTGTGATGCTTTTGCCTCTATGTCTAGGAATATGGCTTTTAAGGAGTCTACTATAAAGCAATATGCAGGTTATGTAAATAAATTAGGTATTCATTCTTTTTTTTTTCTCCTTTATTCATGGTAGTATCTCTTGGTGCAGTGGGAATCTGTGAGGTTTGGGGTTTACAGGGTCTGTCTTTCTGTTTGTGGTTTGTCTTGGCTGCACTTGAATGTCATCATTTTGGTTGGAATATGGTGTATTAGCTACAGTTGAAACAAGAGACAGAACCTCTTAGTAATTTGAAAAGGGAAAGTTTAATACAAGATTTTCTAACTATAAGGTAGTAACAGGTACCTTGGGTAGAAAAGGGAATTATCCAGAGGAGGGGGACTTTTGGAGGGGTAAAGGGGAGAGTGGTGGGAGGGGATTATGATCATGGTATATTGTTTATATTTATGGAATTTGTCATAGAAATGTTTAAGAAGAAGAAGGAGGAGGAGGAGAGAATGGCATTATGGCAATGTAACATATAAAGAGAACAAGTCTAACATTAGAGCCAAGAATGAGCCCTCCAACCCCACCCCAAGCTGAGCTCCACACTCCTTTGAAGACAAGAGAGTGATCACAGCTCACTGGATGGTGGAAAAATCATTGGTGGGCCTTATGCTTGGGACTTGGTGCAAGCCTGCCACCTGACGTAGAGGGAAAGAGGTCCACAGCCAGATGTCGCCCCACAAGGCTGCTGCAGAGTTGCTAGAGTCAGTGTTGTGGGAAGCTGCTGGGCATGGCAGTCCCCAGGTGCTGCAGTTCCCCGAGGCTAACAAAGCTCTGCTCTGAGCAGCAGGCTAATGTTGCAGCAAACCTCCGTCCTGCAGGAGCTGGTGGCTGCACGGAGCGTTGGGATGGCAGGTCCTTGCGCCGGTGAAGCTTGGGATGCGTCCTATCCACCAGTAATAGGAGGGCTGTGGCAAGATGGGCACCAAGCTGGGACTGGTGATGCAGACGCACTAAGGGAATGCACCATCTGGATGTATGATTGGGACAGAGCACCACTGGATTCTCCTAGCCGATTAGCCCTTGGCTGCCAGGCAGCCGGAATAACAATACAATATATACAGTAGTACACCAGAAAGAGGAAAAAAAAAAAAAAAAAAAAAAAAAAAAAAAAAAAAAAAAAAGGAAAAAAATGTTTCCTCCAACGCCCTCTACTGCTGAAACAATGTATCATCACAAAGAAAAGAGAACTGGTTTTCAGCTTACAGTTATTACGTAGTGCATAGTGATGGTGGATTTAACCTGAGAAACAACAAATCAATAACCCACACAGATGCTACCCATAAAGTTATCAAAAGGACTGAGTCACTTTTAGATTTAAAAGCTCAGGACAGAATATAGAAATTCACTATTGCTATCACTATAATTTACTGTAATTAACCACAATGTTGTTGTAAATCTACAGTGTGGCTGCGTTGGATTGGACAGATTATTTTGAAGCGTATAAACAGTTCTTTATTTTGTGGAAGTTACTGAAGATTCACTATGGACAATATTGAGCCAAACTTAAACTTATTTGGGGCTCCTAAGTTAAAATATACTCCTTGCTGGTGGTCATTAGTTATTGTCAAAGTAATACGGTTTTTAATTTATTTTGAGAGAGACAGAGAGAGAATGGGCAAACCAGGTCCTTCAGCCACTGTGAATGCACTCCAGACATGTGCGCCCTGTGCGTGCACTGTGTGCTTAGGTCACTGTGCATCTTCTGTGTGGGCTCTGGAGTGTCAAACATGAGTCCTTAAGCTTTGCAGGCAAGTGCCTTAACTGCTAAGCCAGTTTTCCAGCCCTCAGATATAACTTTTGAATAATTTTTTAGGTTATCGTACAAAATAATGTCATTATACTTAGTTATCAATTGTTCCCCTCCTCCCACTGTTTTTTTCCACAGCCCCTACTGTCTTCATGGTTCTCGCCCCTCCCCCAGATAGTACTCTTTTCTGCTTTCTTTTTTTCATATATTCTTTTACTCTCTCTTGTTTCCCTTCTCCCATAAGATCTCATATTTGCCTTGATGGCGCCGTGACTAATACTTAAATTCTATTGCCAAGTTGTTCATATTAGGAATCAAGCAATCTTGGTCATGTCTTTGAGGATGTTGCCAGGAAGGATTGACAGAGGGAGGAAAATCCTTCCTGAGAACGGGTGGCCCTTGTGGAGGTGGAATACACTTAGAGAAGCTCTAAGAGAACACAGGGTTCCAGTCTGGAACTGAAGGCCTGGGGAACTCCTAGAAATTTGTTCCTGGAAACCAAGGGTGAGACTTTCTCCTCCTATACACTTCTCAGCCTGAGCTGAGAACCTCTGTCACCTACCCCTTTCGACTTGTCACTGTTCAGCCCTCTTGCTGTCTACATTACCTCTCTGGACTTAGCTTCACCCAGAAGGTGTGGCAGGCCAAACTGAGGCTCCCCTACCTGTCGTAGTTCCCCAGTCTCAGGTCCCTAGACTAGCTCAGTTTTAAAAATAGATACTCTTTTAACATTCGACTGGGCCATTGCCCTCTGAGTCACAAAGGGTGACAGAATAGCGTTTCTCTCCACCGCCAACCTATCTGCTGTAGGAGTCATTGTCTCAAAACCTTCAACTGGAATTGAAGCTCATGAGGACCATGGGCCCTTGCTGGGAGTAGGACCATCCACTGGGAAGTGCCTTCTGCTTTCCCTGCCTCTGCTTGGGAATTGACGTAGCCGAGGCTCTGTTTGGCTTCTTTCTGTGCACCACCGATTATTTTTTTCTACTTGCTTTTGGAATCCTTTCATTTCCTGTGTGGATTTCTGAAGCTTTTCTTTCCTTTTTCTGCTTGGAAAAGAGTCTGTTTTATTTTCTGATTCTGGCTCTCTCACACACTGGCTCACACATGTAGTCTGCCATCTTAGCAAAAGTATCAAAATAATATTTTACTGAAATCTAATTATGTGCCAGGCATCATACATGCATTTGCTCTTGCCAGTATTAATATTCTTATTTTCATCACTTTATAAATGAGGAGCTGGAGTGACTTACAAGGGCCCACCTAAGAGGTGCTGTAGGAATTGGACCAGGTTTTTCTGATTCTGGAACCTGTGTGTCTACTGTAGAATGAATGATAGTCTCTGCAAAATCTAGGAGAGAGCCAGAGAGCTGTAAATGCATATTACTTTGGTCCTTTGCTATCTGTGTGCTGTAGATGTGTGTGTGTGTGTGTGTGTGTGTGTGTGTGTGTGTGTGTACATACATATATATATATTTGAGAGAGAGAGAGAGAATGGGCACACCAGGACCTCTAGCTGCTGCAAAATAACTGCAAACATGCGCAACACCTTGTGTATCTGGCTTATGTGGGTCCTGGAGAATTGAACCTGTGTTATTTGGCCTCGCTGGCAAGTGCTTTAACCAGTAAACCATCTCTCCATCCCTTTGCTGCCCTTCTTATAGGAAGATGTTTCATTTTGTATTTAGGAGCTTCTTAGTAACAGATTTGGTGTTGGAAGTAAAGAGAAGGTAAGCAGAAATTAATTCATAGCTGTTTGGTTCTAACATCAGAAAGTAATTTCAAAGTGCAGAACAGCTGAATGAGGCATGTTCAGGAAAAAGTAACATCTTCCACTCATTAGTAGATTTCTACAACTCATTTCTCTGAGAAGTGGTTCTGCTAATAAACCTATGACTAGATTAAAACATAATCACAAAACTTATTGCTGATCACATTATCCCAGGAATCATTCAAGTTTGAATCAACAGTGGAACTGATAGAGCATCACAGAGTTATTTAAGGAGAGAAACTTTGTTGAAGTAATGGAAATCTAACCCAAGGCTTTGCAAATTCTAGGAAAGTACACTACCCCTAAGCTATACCTGTAGGGTAAATATTTTAAATAAATGAAAATATGGAGGGTGGGGGCCACTAGGGAAATGGCTCAGCAGGTAAGAGTGCTTGCAGTACAAGCATGAAACCCGAGTTGAAATTCCTCCCCCCATGTAAATAGCCAGATGTGGCCACACATGCCTGTAACTCCAGCCCTGAGAAACAAAAGAATTACTGGGGCTCACAGGCCAGTCAGTCTTACAGAAAACCAGCACACCCCATGCAGTGACAGATTCAGCCTCATGGGAATAAACTAGATGACTGAGAGAGGAGGAAATTCCATGTTCTCCTCTGGCCTTCACATGGCAAGGAGCACGTCCATCTGCACACATAGGTTCATGCATGTGCACATGCACACACACACAGAGAGAAAATGAACAAAATATTGCCACACATAAAGGCATGGATGGACCTCACAGACATTATATTGAGCAAAGGAAGTTAGGCAGGAAAGACTCTGAAACCAGAAAAGCTTATTTTATGTTGCCTGAGAATGGTTGGGGGTGTTGTTAATATCAAGTGCTTGATCTGAGTAGCAACTATTTGGGCAAAGACATTTGTAAAGTTCATAGTGTAGAAAAGTGAAAGTTCTTAGTGCTGATGTGTATTTATTTTCAATAAAATGACTGAGATTAGTGAAAACCCATTTTTAAAATTTTTTTATTTTTTTATTAATTAGTTTTGTATTCAGCAAATACAGTCAGTTTGGTACCATTATTAGGCTCATCTGTGACCTAACCCCTCCCCTTGGCCGCTCCTTTTTGAGGTATATGGGTCATGCATTGTGGAGTTAGCACACAATTATGGGTAGGATAAATGTCTCTGCATATGATGACCCAACATGTTTTTTTTTTTAAAACTGGGAGTTGATAAGTTAAATCATGTAGAGTAATATGATTTACTGTTAGGCAGTCACAGGAAGCTGCCTAGAGGATTTTAAGTAATGAAAAAGTACGCTTAGGTGGCATTATTTCCTCTTATCACTGCAAAGTCCAAATTTGAATGAGCTGTGTTAGCCACATTTTGTGAAACAAGTGTCTACTTAGGAGACTCAAAATTTATCAAAACAGAAAATTAGAGGCTGATGGGAGCTCAACACTAAGGTAGATTTCTGCCCTCCAAGGCTCAGGGAACATTGTTGAAAAATGGGGGCAGAAAAAATGTAAGAGCCACAGGACAGGAAAGTGAGCTCTGAAACATCAGCCCCTGGCAGAGACTGACTGGTGACCCCACTCTGCAGTGACTATTGGTAACCCCTGTGAGGGGGCCCCTCAGAGGAGTGAGGTGGGGGAGAGCGAACATAAGATTATAACCCAATAGAAGCATGACCAGTTATTTATTTTCTCAATAAAAACAAACAAAACCCTCAAATGCCTAGAAAAAATATGAGCTAGAAGCAAATATATCAAATGTTAGTGCTTATACAGGGAGGTAGTTTTTCATCTTTCCACCAGATTTTTCTGGTTCCCCTCAGTAATTTTAAAGATATTTTTAATAATAAGCCATGATAGTTATTATAAAGGTTATTTGGGGTAGTTCTTCATCTTCAAAGACCCCAGGGGTTCCCATTACCCGTAACAAACCTCCTTCCCAGAAGTCTGAATTCTCCCCGATGCCTTAGTATACGCCACACCTTGACTAAATTGGGGCTTATCACTTTATTAATTTAGCAAGTGATTTCCAAAGACCAGTTTCTTTCTTTCTTTCCTTCCTTATTTTTTTTTTTCCTCCCTGCCAGGCTCTCTAGATACACAGCAACTGATAAAAATGACAGCACCCTCTGCTGTCTGAATTTCCGTTCTCCTAGGGAATGCAATATATGAGTGATAAGGAAAATTTTGGGTGCTAGGAAATTATTTATAACAGGGAGATCATATCCATCTAAAAAGACATTTTGCTGCTGCAGAAACAGTTTTGTTTAGGTAAAGATCACACAGCTGAGTAGGAGTCTGTCAGTTGCGGAGGGATGGGGCATGTGATGCTCGGACGTGCTGACAATGGCCGGGGCAGTTCAGTAACACTGGGGCCTGGTTGGGGAGTGGTGGAGGGAAGAACTAAAGGGATGAGAGGGTCGGTCAGAGTTGCTTGTTCCAGGGAAAGGCATCGGAAGTAGCATGAATCTATGTGTGCCATGCATGTGCATGCTTATGTGGGACAGAGGAAGCAATTATTCATGGAGAGGATGCTGGTGATCGGAAAGCTGTTCTTAGATGGGAAACTACATTCTTTCCTGGGCACTGTTGTAGTCATCTTCACATTGCTGGGATGAACGTCCAGGCCAGACGCAGTTTATGGGAGGAAGGGATTCATTTCAAGCTTACAAATCCAGGGGAAATTCCATCAATGGCAGAAGAAGCTGCCTCCCTTTCTCAGATCCAAGCAGAGAGAGAAAAAAAAAATCTGGAAAATACCCAAAACATGCAGTAATCACCATCACCAGAACTCAGGCTCTTGCTCTGCACCTTGGGGCTGGAAATCAGATGCACGTTCCGTGAGACCTCAGGGCTGGACTCCAGCCTCTGCCCCCCCAGTGACACCTGCTCCAACCATGTGGCTGGAGAACCAAGCTACACGCCTCATATTAATAAAACACCTGCATCTATGAGCCCACACATTTTCAAATTACCTCAGGTTCCACGACAAAATGCCTGTAGCCCCAGACAATTTGAGGGAGGAAAGAACTCTTTTGCTTATGATTTCTGAGAGCTCACTGCATCCTGGATGGGAGTGTGTGGCAAAGCAAAGCAGTGCATCTCATGGATACGGAAACAGAAAGGCAAGGCCTTCTCCTTCTGTTCTATCCTGCTTCTGGCTTCAGGGCTGGTGCTACCTGCAATAAGAGTATGCATGCACACTGGGATGCCGCCTGAGACATTTCTCATAATAAGATTAACCATCACAAGATATGGACGCTAATACCATTGAGAAAGATGACAGGTGGGAACGATGCTGTTTTCTCTGCCTCACCTACCTACGCTGCACATCCTGTAAGGCCAGCAGAAAGCAGAGCCTATTCTGCCAGATCGTTGCTGAGTTGCCAAACTGTGTGGGTGCTCTCATTCCCTTTCATCCCATATTTAATGGTTCTTTATGTAAGCTGATATCTAGTGAACAGTCCCTTAGTGGAATACTTCCCTGAGACATCACTATTAGCAGTTTGGTCCCAGTGAACTGTGTATTTAACATAGAACTATTGTTATGGTCAATATTTCAAGCAATTCAGTTTACCTGTTGTTCTTTAAAGTACTTTTTTTTCCCATTGAGAATAAAAGTCCTTGTTTTTCATTTTCTGCAAGAAATGCAGTTTAGAAGAAAAAATTCTATCTGTACTAAGAAGGTAAAATGATGGCTTAAGTAGTCACTTAATGTTTGTTCTTGCAGTTGGTATCTGGCTTTGGCCTCACTCTTCCATAGATAAACTTGCAACATCAAATGACAAGCACAAATTCCAGACAGATGCCTCTGATGTCTGGAATCAAGACAAATTATATCACTTGGCTGTCACAAAGAGTGCCTCTTTTGATGTTACAGAACAATTTGTTTAATGACACAATTGCTGGGCTGCGGAACAGATGACTGTGTCCATTGTTGCTGAGGAATCCTGGACCACCTCTGGGACGAGCCCTGGCAGTATGGCTAGGGTGTCTGGGTGACTGCAGTCACAGTGCTGGAGTACGAGGCCCGCGGGTGGCAGCAGGTTCCACTGCGTTGTGGGAGGTTTGTTTTCTAGGGGCTGCCCTGCCCTGCAAGGCTTTTGCTTGTTTAATTATTTGAAGCTAAGATTATGCCAAGTGCAAATTTGTGAATTTGGGGTAAACTTTATGACCTTTGCTGTGTACATGACAGGTACATGTTGCATTGTGTGTGGTGGGAGTGTGTGTGGGGGGGTCAGGGCATGAAGACCTATGTGAGAACATCTCACCTTCCTAGATTTCTCTGTGACGATACAGACCTCTGATGAGATAAAGCAAAATGGAATAATGTCATTACATTGTAAGGATATGATGAGAATGAAGGACTTTTCTGGAATAAATCGGGAAAGCTTCCTGGATGAAGTGCTGTGGGAAGCTAGGCTAGTAATAATTCGCATGAAATGAAGGCAATTATTCTCCTAAAGTGCCTCATTTCTATAGTGTCCCAAGCGGGAGGGGGGGTGGATATCTAACTAGCACACTATGTTGAAGAGAATCAACTGGGATGCGAACATCAAATTTCCATTCATAGGTTTCAACCCCAGAAATCTTTATTCAGTTGATCTTGAGTGGGGCCCAAGGAGCTGCACTTTAAGAAAATATTATAGATGACTTCAATGAAAATGGTCATAAGCCACTCCTCTGACCACTGTTAAATATGAAAAGTAACTGGACTTTGCCAACTGGGTTGTGGTTCCTAGGTAAGAGCTTTTAGCCAGGATGATTTAATGCAAGAATAGAAATTAGGTCTCTGATTTAAAGCATAGGTAGGGCTTATTGCTTGAGTTCTATGTAAATTTTAATTTGAATACAATTTGCGTAATTAGTTCTTATCCTCATCCCCCCCACCTTGAATTTCTAGATGATCCAAATCCTTTATCTAAATTAGAAGCCTATACTGTCCTTCACCTTAAATTTTACTCGAGAACATATTCATCACACAGATATGTCTCCTGCTACTCAGATAATGTCTAGGTCGGAGAATTTATAAATTCAGGCTTCACTTCAATGACTGGAAGGTGGTCAAGCCATTTAAAAATACAATTCTCTTCAGCGTGTATTGAGAAATGGCTCTGATTCCCAGAGTGAGGATTTCCCCATTTGAACCACGAGGTGGCAGTGGATTACCACTCCTAGCTTCCCAGGCCTGGCACCGGAGCTGAGATGCTATCATGGTGTCTAAAGCACAAAGAATACAGGGAGATCCTGTCAGCGTTATGGAACAGCCTCGTTTGAATTATTCTTAGAACACAAAATGACAATATACTCTGCTCTTCTTCAACTTGTTCCAGCCTTGTCTGAATACTGAAGGTCACACTCTCCTGTTCCAGAAACAATGTCAGGATCAATCGACTCTAAAGGAACAAAAACGGATTTCCACAAGGACAAGGGGAAAAAGGATAAAGGTGAAAAAGAGAAAGGTCTGGGAATAATAAAAAAAAAAACACCAACTATATAATCTTTCCAATATCCCATAGAATAGCAAATACTAGGAAGTGAGAAGAGAGAATGGATTGATGGCAGATGACGGATTCAGGATTCTACTTAACCCAATGTCAGCTCTCAAGGTCAGATGGGGAGGAAATTAGGTTAGCAGCCGTGGCATGCTGGTTTTCTACAGAAGTCAAGGCTGATAATCACTTTCTTATTTCCTCCTCAGAGTCAACACCTCAAAGCCCACACAATGTGTGGGATACAGGAAAAGGACATTAGTTTTTAAGACACTACTGAGACTTACAGAATTCTGGGAGTCTATGGTCCCTTAATTTGAGAGCAGACTCAAGAGTCCTTGGAGGAGCCCTTGGATGTGGGTGTCAGCATCCCCACAGGACCAGTGCTTCTTGGGTGGGAGATCTGAGCAGACACATTGCTATGGGCCCCACTTGCTGCTCTCTTTAATGCTGTAAGCCACAGAGCTTGGCACCTACGTCTCAGACCTGCAGTTGACCCCAAGGTAGAGTTTTCCTTTCATATTTATTTTGTGTGAAGCAATGTCCAAACAAAAATGTTGATTTGACTAACCTAGAAATGATGTTTAATTTTTTGGTTGTTGTGCTCTAAGCATAAATGTGTATTAGGAAACATTTTGAAGGGTGGACAGAATGTTAACTGAAATATCAGGCCAAAATAAAATTATTCGTTTCACTTACTAAAGCAGATATCTGATTATGTCACACCTGGTTTCTCAAACTCTTCATTGTTTTAAAATATAAATACTAAAATAAATATTTAAATTTCTGATTAATCTTTCCAGTGGCATTTTTGCTACTTCCTGTAAGTCATTTATACTTTTATAAAGTATCTTCTTTGCACAGGGTTTCCCATGCTTTTGGGAGGCTTTTATATAACAAAAGCAAAGATCAATCCACTCCATCCCACTCCACCTATTCCATCCCAGTGTTGGTTCAGATCTGGATTTCCAAGCTGCTGTGTCAGAACTATACAGAGCAGTAACAGTATCGAGGTTATCCCCAAGTACTGATCTTTCCACATTTTATAAGGAAGATAGATACCAGTGTGGATGTCTGAATTTCTCTGTGTTTAGCTGAGATCCAGAATTCACTAGTAAATCTCCGTCTTTTAGCTTAATAAAAGACCCCATCCGTAAAGATGGAAAGCACATGGCTTCTGTTCTTCCAGCTGGTAATGGCAATGCTTCTGTAGGCGGGGCTCATCTCAGTTACCTAACAGCATTATGTTGGTATCATCTGAATAAGAGGACTCATTTACACACAGAGACTTAGACTCAATTTCGTGATACCTCATGTTTTCACATTTTTTAATCGTCTTTCCACAGACAATACATATGTTTAATCATAACCTCTCCCCTGTGTCTGATATGTCTATAGCACATCTGTAACTATTTATTGGGGCAACTTCAGATGACTGTCTCTCTAGCACCTCAAAAAATGCATCCAACTAAATTCATCACTGTCTTAGTCTTTCCTGAACCTAATCTCTGGTTTTATAATTTTGCTGATCTCAGTTCATCGTCTCATGTGTCTGCTCAACAAATAATCCTATGTGTCCATGCTGGACCAAGCACACTGCTACAGTAGCAGCTTCCATCTGGGGAGTAGACCTGTTTGTCTCACTATTTCATCAGGGCTGAGTACAGAGCAGGAAACACTAGATAAATACCAGTAAATGAATACACAGGGCTGGACAAGAAACTAGAATTTGTGTTTCTGCCCTGTTCTTGAGTACGCAGTGTCATACGCATCTCTGACTCACACATCTCTCCCAGATCATTTTACTGTAAGATTTTTATATTTATTAATGCTGTAGGGAAACAAAGTCATTGCCATTAAACCATACTCTAATTTTGACCCACATGGTCTACTGCTGATCAGAATTAGGCTTCTAAAATGTATGTACTGATGCCAGTCAGCAGTGAGAAAGTGTTTCCTTTTTTTTAAGTATGTTATTTCTATTTATTTATTTGAGAGAGAGAGAGAGAGAGAATCAGAGGAGGGAGGGAGGGTGAGAGAGAGAGAGAGAGAGAGAGAGAGCACACCAGGGCATCCAGCCACTGCAAACGAACTCCAGATGCATGCATCACCTTCTGCATCTGGCTTACGTGGGTCCTGGGGAATCGAACCAAGGTCCTTTGACTTTGCAGGCAAGTGCCTTAACTAGTAAGCCATCTCTCTCCAGCCCAGTTTTCCCTTTTATAAGCTATTTTTTGTTTTCAGGAAAACAAACTACATTGTGTTAATCTGCCCTACAAAATGAAATGTTGGTACATGGAGGACCCTTGATTATGAACAGAGGAGTTGTGTATTGGAAGGAGTTGATCACTGGCAAACCAAGCTTTTGCCTTTAGGGACACCAAGGACTTACTTCTAAAGTGGAAAGTTTTCTGCTGTTTCCAAAATAAAGAGAAGAAAATCATATAGACAGAATCTTAGGGGAAATCTAAGTGCTGTCACTCCTTGTTTGAAGAGGTCTTTTCACTGGAAAGTAACAAGGCTTTCAATTGATTGTCCCTTTCTTCATTCTCACAAGGGTATAATTGAGGAAAGAGCTTCTCTGTATGACTCCTTGGCACAAGGACAGTGACAATAGTGTGCAAGAAAAAATGTGCCGTGTCACCCACCGAGACAGGAGTTACAGGGAGGAAACTGAGGCACAGAAGAAGAAGAGACTGACTTGATCAGAGAACAAACCAGTACCTTAACAGACTCTGGCTGTCTTGATCACAGAACACACACACTTATAGACTCCATCCCTTCTCAGCCTCACTCAGTAGACACTCATTCTTTCACACTTTGATTTATTCAACATTTGCTAAGAAAGGTAAGAAAAAGTGTCTTGGGTTGTGACAATTACATAGGCTTCAAATCTTGTACCTCATTTAGCAAAGTCTTTGGGATTTATACTTGAAGCAACTGAAGCTCAGGGGAGTGACATAATCCCACTTTTACATAGCTAAGTAAATGGCAATGGTGACCAGTCCTCAGGTATGGGTCTCTTAATTATGCTATGTATGAAATATCATTACCAGTGTTAAAACCCATCTTAGAGATTAGAAAACACACATTTATTGTATCTGGATTGAAGTACTTTATTTTGGAGCATCTTTTACAATGTCCTAAAAAGTATAGCATGGTTTGTACCATCAGTGAGTTCACAGTGAACTTGGAGAGAGGTTTTACATGTGGTAAAATTTAAATAAAATTATGAGTCATTACCAAAATAGAATTAATTATCTTATGAGGTGGAGAGCCCCATCCAATGCCTGGAGACTGCTGAGTTAAATCCTGTGGTTGTTGACTATGGTAGTTTGATTCAAGTGTCCCCCATAAACTGATGTGTTTTGAATACTAGGTCCCCAGGTGGTGGCAATTTGGGAAGGGGAGCCTCCTGGAGGTAGTGTATTTTGGGAGGTGGGCTTATGGATGTTATAGCCACTTCTCCCTTGCCAGTGTTTGGCCCACTCTTCTGCTGCTGTTGTCTACCTGATGTTGGCCAGGCGGGGATGTCTACCTTCTGCTCGTGCCTTTGTTTTCCCTGCCATGGTGTAGCCTCCTCGAGTCTGTAAGCCAAAATAAACCCTTCCCTCCCATAAACTGCTTTTGGTTGAGTGCTTTCTGCCAGTAGTGAGAAACTGACTGCAACATCGAGTAAGACATCACTTGTTTTACTTTCCATTTGTTGAATGATTAATATGTATTAGAAGAGTAAATAGAGTCCAATTTTCAAATGTGGCAGATGTTTGAAAATCTTACCATCTGCAAAAACAGAAGATTTCAAGAGATTCTGCTTGGTATCCTTGCACTCTCTTCGATTTGTAGCATTTCCATATGAAAGAATTTTAAAGATGATTAAAAACTAGGAGGAAGATGGTTAGTGAAGGAAAATTGTTAGGCTCAACACATTGAAGTTCAAATTCATGATCTTATTTCTCACTGTATGTCCACTGGCGATATTGCCATGATTGGATAATGGTGCTCAGAATTTCCAGTCATTGCAGATACCTGGAGATCATCTTTAACTCAGACTGTTGAATTTGCCCAGATCCATCTGGTGAATCACTAGTTGCCTCTTGCCACTACTTTCATCTTGCTGCTGCTATTGTTGAGCTGATGAGAGTAAATGTCATGTCCAAAAGATGGAATTCCTTAGCATTTCTCCCTGTCCTGCATCTCTTAACATTCTGTCAGCCCTGTAACTGGTGATGTTTCCTGAACCTTGAAGGAGGTGGTAGAAGAGATGTTCTATTTAGTGCTGAGCATGCATGTAGTAGTCACTTATTCTTGGTACTTTCACCAGGTATGCACTTCAAAATGAAGTTTTATTCTCCAAATTTCATTCCACTAACTCTTTAAAACCATTTTGTCTTTGGATTTTTCAAGGTAGGGTCTCAATGTATCCAGGGCTGACCTGAAACTCACTCTGTAGTCCCAGGCTTGAATGCATGATGATCTTACCTCCCATATGGTGGTATCAAAGGCATGCACCACCATGCCCAGTCTATTCTTGCTCTTAAGAGTATGATTTATTTTCTTTATTTTTAATGTGTGTATATATGTATGGAGCATGTGAGTGTGTGTGTGTGTGTGTGTGTGTGTATGTATACAGGTTTATATGTGTCTGGGCACATATGTGGGTGCATGTGTGCATGGAATGGTATGTGAAGGACAGAGGCTGATGTGTCAGACACCAATAACTCTCCTCCTTATTTTTTGAGACAATCTTTGAATGAACTTGTGACTCACCAATTTGGCTAGACTAGTGTTTTAGTTACCTTCTCATTGCTGGGAAAAAAACACCCTATCAGAAGCAGTTGATGGAAGGCAAGGGTTCATTTTGGCTTATGGAAGCTTCATAGTGGCAGGGAAAGCTACGTATTATTATTTTTTTTTTTTGCATACATAGGGAGGAAGCATCAAGAGTGAGCTTTTATGAACACTTAGCCAGGCTGGACTAATAAACCTCAAGGCCCACCCCAGGGACACATCTCTTCCAGCAGGGCTCCACCTACCAAAGCTTCCATCAGCTATGGTTTAAGTTTGCTTTAAAACCAAATAACCACAATTAGCTAGCCTGTAAACCCCAGGGATTCCATTTCTGCCTCCCCAGTGCTGGGATTACAGGCATGGGCTGTCAAGACTGGATTTTACTTGGGCCCAGGGGATTTGAACTCAGACCTTCATGCATGCACAGTACATATTTTACCTATCCAGCCATCTTCCCAGGCCCTAATTTATTTTGGTTAGTTCTTTTTAGTCCTTTATAAAAAAAATTCCTTTATCCTTTATGCTTTTCCACACTGGAGGCTTATTATGAACCACCTGAAAAGGTGTTCACTTAGGTATGTACATTCTCAGCCCTTCAACTGCACACTAACATTTCATTTCTTAGTAAAGACTCCCCTAACTGTCCTCTCTTTGTCTTGCATATTCTCCCTTCCTTCTTCACAAATACAGTTTCACATTTAACTCAAGGGATTTATCCTGTTCCCTATCTCCCAGCACTAGACTTGTCAGTTAAACTGTGGCCAGAACCAGGTTTGTTTCCCTCCCCACTGGATTCCCGTACCAAGCACAGTACCCAGCACATACATGCTGTCAAGTGAGTGGGAGAAGGTGCAGTTCTAATTTCAGGCCAGGGACATTCAGCTGTGGCTTACGAGGCACCTTATAGGAAGTGCATTACACTGAGGAAAGCTTAAAGTTCTTTTCCTTTCCCCACCATGAGGAGCAAAAGAATGTTGTGATATGTTGGACACTGAGGAATATTCATGAATTAAGGAATTACCAGTGGAGGCTCTGAAATCTGCATAAAGAATAGTGAGGGCAGAGGAATGTAGTTTGATAAGACAGAATCTAGTGTAGAGCAATGGATGCCTGATGGGGCCATTGTCGTTAAAAAAAAAAAAAAAAAGTGTTCTATTTCTACTAAAGCCTTTAGATACTTTAAAATACCTCCTTGAGTTTTATACCTAAACTCCAGATCTGACTGCCCTTAACAATCCCCCATCTGAACATGACAAAGTCAGGTACCTGCACATGGGTGGTGCTGCTCCTTGGGTGATTCTTGGCGAGCCCTTGGAAAGAATGACCACATCTGTGACTAGACCCCCCCCCACACACACACACACAGTGCAGTTCTAGACAAAGAAACTTCAGCCTTGTGGAGGCACTTTTTTTTGTTAATCCACCTCAGCCCCACTTGAACCAGAGGGGCCTTTGTAAAGCCAGAGAGGCTCAGGACAAATGGGCTTTGTAGTGTTGAGGCACACATAGGCTGACTGCCTTGGTACTACTGCAGAGCTGTTCTGATGGCGAATGGTCAGTTCTGGGTGTTTTGGTGTTGGGATTTTGCTAGCTTGTCTCACTTTCACATGCATGGATTTCCCCAGTGGTATCTCCCTGAGCACAGCAGCCTCCTGGTCTCTTTTCTGAGGAGCCTGTCCTAGATTTTATGCCTACTGCCCTGGAGCAGGAGCGTCATTAACTAGCAATCTAGCATCAGGAACTAAGAAGCTCAGGAGTCCCTGGCCTTACCTCTGGACTGATTAGGAGAGCCAAAGCTATTTCCTTTCTTTGCTGAAAATAGTTTTCTCTAGCTCCTCTGTAAGTGTCTAGGAAGGCTTAAAATGAGATCTTTATAGTGTAACTGGAGCCTTGGTGTTCCTCATCAATATACTGATATATACCCATGAATCAATAAATTTTGGGTGTCCCTTGATTCTTGTCTTATGAAGTTAAAGAATTAAAATGCGCAGTTGAGAGGGTAAGATTTAAAGAGATTTTGCTAGACTAAGAGAAGGAAAGAGGAGGAAGAACAGAGGACTCCCACCATGTGGAAGGTGGGAGGTGGTAAAGGCCCTGTGGGAAGGTTTTCAGGGAAATTTGAAAAGGGCCAGAGCTTAAAGAACACACACACACACACACACACACACACACACACACACACACGAAACAAAGGCTGTTAGCCTTTCCTTCATTCCTTCACAGAAGGGAGAAGTGTTAAGAAGTCATAGTAAAGCCCACTTCCCATCCCACCTGGCGGGGGTGGGGGTGGAGGGGCTTATCACAGCAGGGACCTGGGGCTTCAGGCATCAGGAGAGATGAACAGCCAATAAGAAGACTCAACCACCTGGTAAGCATCTATTTGATTTCAGTAGGCTTTACTGTTAGGCTGAAGTGTGTCCAAGAGATGATTTTTCTGGACCTGAAAACAAAATAAAGTTACCTGGCTAATTTTACTTCAACAGCAAGTGTGACCTTGCACCCTCCCCAATTTGAACATTGTGCAAATGTCAGGGTGCAGATATATAGACTAGCAAGGCAGATATCTAGTGGATAATGACTTTTACATCTGAGAAGAAGGGAATTCTTAAAAGTCAAGAGCATATTGCAATAGTAGAGGAATAAAGAAGGCTAGAAGATGGAAATCATATTCAATTAAAGATTCTTTCATAATATATTTGAGAATTAGTTTTAAAATATTTTATTTATTTATTTGGGAGAGAGAGGTGGGAGAAGGGAGTATGAATGTGCCAGGTCCTCTAACCACTGCAAATGAACTCCAGAAGCATGTATCACTGTGTGCATCTGGCTTTATGTGGATAGTAGAGAGTCAAACCTAGGTCCTTTGGCTATGCTGACAAGTGCCTTAACTGCTAAGCTATCTTCTCAACCCAAGATTTATTTTTAAAGAATAGTAGGGTCTTGTCAATGGATGAGATGAATAAAATACTATTCTCCAGTTTAAGATGGCCATGGGCTAAGTTAGGAAATACACTTGCAAAACAGTGGAAATGAAAGACACAAGCTCAGGGTACTTGTAGGTGTTTGAGAAAAAGGTTGAGTTCATCACTATAGAGATAATCTTTTCTTTAGTTAATTTAGACACAACTGCTAGAGAAAAATAGAATTCAGAGGACAATTTTATTCAGGGACAAAAGAAAGGAGAGGAAGGAAGTGGAGTTGTACAAGGGAGTGGGCCAAGAGTAGGTGGCAGTTCTTAGAGGCAAAGGAAGCTGGAATTTGAAGTAGGAAAGGTTATTCGGTCATGTTTCCAGGTCATGAAGAAATGAACAGATTTGGAACTGGAACCTGAGGGGACAATAGCAAATAATTCGCTGAGTTTTTCTTATAAATTCCTCTGAATTTTCCTTAAATCCTTAAATCTTTGACTTGATGGACTGCTCTTAACGATGATAATACTTCTGTTTTCCTCATGGAATTGAGACTGGGATTTCAGGGGAATTTAATCATAATCTTTACAGATCTATAAGGCTGTTTCCATAGTCACTATTCTCTACAATAACGTTGGTTTCCTTCTTTTCCCAAATAATTCTCCTTCCTCCTCTGTTTACTTGACTATGATGGTCTCAGCCACTCTTACTCTAGACTCTCCTAAATCATACACAGTGCTAAGGTGCAATTCAGATTATATTATTCTCATCCATAAAAGCCTCTACCTCTGTAGCTGCTCCTCTCTTCTTCTCCTCCTTCCTTTGTTCCCTCCCTCCCTCTCCTTCCTCATCCCTCTTTTTCTCTCTCCCTTTCTCTTTTTTTGATTCTTTCTTTTGTTCCTTCTTTCTTTTTCTCTTTCTCTTTCTTCTTTGAGCAGAGTCTTGCCATGAAGCTCTGGATAGCCTGATATTCTCATTTGTAATACAGACTTTCCTCAAGCTTGGGGAGATCTTTCTGCCTAAACCTGCAAGTCCCCTGCTTTAACTGTTAGTTTCCAAAGACAAGAAAAAATGAACACTTTAACACAGCATGAAGTGAACTAAGAACGAATGTTTTTGAATGAAAAAGCTTATAAAGCCATCCATTTTGCCCTTCAGTGTCTGTGTAGCCTGATGTGGGCTCTCATCTTTGCGCTTCAACCTCCAATTCCTTGTCGAGTGACCTAGCACAGCGCCCTAGGAGCGCTCAGGAGTCCAGCTGCACTGCAGTTTCCCCTGGAAAATATCACCTGCAGGATAACTTCGCCTGAAAATTTGAGTCTACAGAACTAGAAATCATTAATCAAACAAGCTCTTCAGCAACACAATAATCCAAAAAGTGTCTTTAAGGGTAATTATTTTGAGAAAGCAGAACCATGTAATCTAATCCAGTGTCTCAGGCTGGCTGTGCACCAGACACAGCTAAGGACATTTTAAAACCATTAGAGCTCCCTTCATAGTTGCTCTTTCACAACGCAGGTTGTCTAAGGTGAAGTCCACATCACTACCACCTGAGAGGGCTTGCTAGCATTCCCACTCTACTGCACCCCATCCTACTGAATCAGAAACCCACAAATGAGGTCCAGCAGCCTGTGTTTCTTGAGGCCTGGTTGACTGTGATGTGTTTTCATGTTAGATAACCACTGTAAATGCTCTCAGCTCTGACTCCCACTACATCTGGGTCACAGAGCGTGAATCTACGTACAATGGAAGGCGTTTCGTCCTGACAGCTCACTACACCCCATCACATGATTTTAGAAGCTCAGAAGACTTCTGTTTCATATTAATCAAAGTGGTTTCAACACCTAGAATGGGAACCTCTAGAGGATAGACACTATGACCCATGCTGTCTCTTCCGTTCAGAGCCCTTAAACCCAGCCCATAGGCTAGAGTGAAGCAAGCATCCGATCAAAGTGAGAAGAAAACGTTGATGATTATTTGGTCTAACTCAAAAAATAGATGCTTTCATAATGGTATATTGTTTTCCTTAAATGTTGTCATTCTAAAAATATTACTTAAATAAATATTCCACTGAAAATGTCAAGAGATTTGAAAATCTGGCTAAGCAAATGTTATTTATCATTTCGGCTCCCGACAACGTGATAAAGAGTCTTAGCACAGTATCACATCACACCTCATTCTACACAGGGAACACCAGAGACCCAGATTGTATCGCTAGGACCCAGACAGAAGAACCAGAAGGGATGATTAATTTGATAAAGGATTGGTATGCTGTTTCAGCAAAAGAACTTGTTTCATTCTTAGAGTAACATGCCTTTTAGAAAACACAGATTTCTGAGATGGAAATGACTAAGGGAGTACCTAGTCATGTATCCTTCCTGAGGGGAGCAAGCTTTGTAGCCTTGTCCAGCCCCACGGCTGAGCAGAGCCATTCTAAGACCCGAGAGTCTTTGGCTATGCCACATGTCCAAAGTGGCTCACAGAGTTCCTGGACATTGGGGTTTAGGCCATCAATGAGCCAGGGGATTATAGGAATCTAGCCAGCCAGCCAGAGAGTTCTTTTATGAGCTTTACTAAGATCTTACACTTCTAATAAGTGTTTTACAACTCCAACACTGAAAATCTCACTATATTTCCTTTAACAATAATTAAAAATTCACACCTCATTTGGCATTTAAAGGCTTTTTTATCCAAGTGATGCTCTGAACAAAAAGAGATATGAGAAATCAGAACATTCCTTTAACTTCACAGTCATGAATGCCTTGTCTTTTGATTTGTGGTTTAAAGAGAAAATGCCAATAATTTATGCTTTAGGAATATAGAACATTGGGACTGCTGTGTAATTACTGATCCACTGAAGAAACTGAGGTCCAGAGGGAGGACATGAGTGGTCCATATTGTTACAGAATCCAAGCATGAGAATGGAACATGAGATAAGTCTCCTAGGAGTCTACCCTGGTGAAAGTACTCATAGATCTGACAAGGAGGTGACGCATAAAACTGTTGTTCCTACTCAGTGGAATGAGCGACCTTCATGAGTCAGTCTGCCTTGCTTGTGTTGTCTTGACCATGTGGGTTTTAGATACTATACGGTGTTCTGGAAGAAGCCTTGAGTAGGGCTTTGTAGACATTGCCAACTCCAACTAAAGTTTGGGTAGCAGTGAGTGCTCTTCTGGAACCTAAGCATCAACTCCACAATCAAGTCTCTGTTCCTATAGGTGCTCACTGTAATCAAGTGGAACAGTCAATGACTTTAAAAAAAAAGGCAATGCCACATTAGGATTGAATTACCAAGTGAATCATTTGCATTCTCTTGGATATCCACACCGACACATGTACATGAGCACACAGTCTTAAGCTTGTTCCTAACTCAGTATGTGCAGTGTACTGGTAAACCGTGCGAAGGCTGGGTTCAGGCCTGTTCCAACTCTATCCTGTTCTAGCTGTCAGACTGGAAAGTTAATGAACCTCCCCATGCCTTCTTTTTCTCATTCCAGGAGAGGGATTTGTCATTTCAGAGTTTTCCGCGGTGAGCTGCTGGTCCTCACCTCCACTGAGTGGAGGCTGACACAGCTGTGTCTTCTTAGGCTCCTCGCCGGCCTTGGCCCTCTGTGCCCTGGGAGGGGCCTAGCAGTGTTTTCATGTTCATGTGGCTTGTGTAAATCCACAAAAGCAATGTCTTTTGACTGAAATTAGTTAAGGCTCCTATCTTCTTTCTTTGTATCACTTTCCCTGTTGAAGGATGGTAGAGTAGTGGCTGCCGTTTTTGGAATCTGGCTATGTTTCCTTTGGAAAATAACTTTAGTTTGATAGGAGTATCATTTATGCTCACAAGTACTTACCAGTAACTCATTGTTAGCACTCTTGATGTCAAAAGAGACAGAAAGAGTCCAGTTGTCCATGTGCTAACTTGGTGAGGGATATAGCACAAAGTGCAGAGATGGAGATTTTATTGTGATAGGTCTTACCACATGGAGGAGAAAAGCATAGGCATTAATCTCTGGGAAATTCTCTCAAGTTTTATAACTCGCACATAATTTAAAAAATGTTTTTAACCACATTTATCACTAATTATAAATGTTTACCTTAACAATAGCAGTCATGAGTGGTCAAGTTGAATTTAACATTCTTTAATTTTCCTTAGCTAAAAGAAAATCAATCAAGTTAGAGGAAATCATCTGGCTTTTCCACAGAAAACACTGAACCACTGCTGTTATATGAAGAAAAACAGAAAGAAGATAAAATGAAAAATTAGAAGGGAAATTAAAATTTTTAATTATTAAAGCTATACTTGAATTTTATGATGTTTGTGATATTTTTATTTTTGGTGTGTTAGGGTCTCTACATTTACTTTGAAAATAACTACTCTAAAAATGGTGAGTCAGGGGCTGGAGTGATGGCTTAGCAGTTAAGTGCTTGCCTGTGAAGCCTAAGGACCCCTGTTCATGGCTTGATTCCCCAGTACCCATGTAAGCCAGATGCACAGGTGGTACATACATCTGGAGTGTGTTTCAGTGGCTGGAGGCCCTGATGTGCCCATTCTCTCTCTCTCTCTCTCTGCCTCTTTCTCTCTCTGTTTGTCGCTCTCAAATAAATAAATAAAAATAAAAAATATTTTGATAAATGATGAGTCAATGTCCTTTATAGAATTCCCATGTAGAATATAGGGTGAGGGGTCGTCGCTGGAGTGGGTGAGGCAGGATGATGGCAGCTGGAGTCTGAGATCCACGGTTTGGTGATGTGAAGGGCATTGTTATTGGGAACTGTGAAGGCAGTTAGAGATTTTCTGAAACGATGTGGCATTCTCAGCTCCCCAATCCTCCAGATCACCTGGCTCATTTTGTTCAGGGAGGCTGTATTCATTTTTCTTATGTTAAATAACAAATTATCACATCTATAGTGGCTTACAGCAGTAGGTGCTTATTGTAATCTTCCCAGTTTCTGTGGGTGGGAGAGAGTATGGGCAGAGCTCAGTGACACTCTTCACTTAGGGTTTCACCAGGCTGCAGTCAAGGTGTCTGCCATGTTGTGGTTTTCATATTCAGCTGAATTTTTCTAAGTTCATTCAGGCTGCTGGCAGCTTCCACTGCCTTGTGGTTTTTGCTAGCTGTTAGCCATGACCACTCAGCTCCCACAGGCTGCTCTGAGGTCTTGCCATGTGGCCATCTCCGTGGGTAGTTCACAGTGCAGCAGCTTGCATTTCCAGACCAGCAGGAGACTCTCTCTCCAGTCAGCTAAGGAGGATCCTTTCTCAACATAACCTAATCCAGGGAGTGATATCCCATGTGCTTGCCAAGGAAAGGGACCCTGAGGCCCTCTTACAATGCCGCTGCCCCAGGAGTGTATTTTGAGTGTCAACCATATGTAACCTATTTTTACTTATCATTTTAATCTGAGGATTAGGTTATGATTTCAGATGGTCGTGATTACCCTTTTCATGATCAAGAAACTGGGCTTGGTGGCACAGTCCTATAAGCCCAGATGAGGCTGAAGATCACATGGCTTTCCTGTGCTATACCGTGAGTTCAAGGCCAGCCAGGACAACTTAATGAGACCTTGTTTCAAAATAAGTAGGAAAAATAAGGCTATGGATTTGGTTAGGAGGTAGAACATTTGTTTAAAATGCAGGAAGCCCTAGATTCAATCCCTAGTAAAGGGATAAAAAATAATAACTTTCCCAGGACCAGAGAAAGAGAATCTAGGTTTGAATAATTCTCTGTTGCACCTGACAGTCCTAGATCTTTTCAGCACAGCACATGGGCTCAGCAATCTACTTATCTGCATAGAAGGGTGCTGGTGGGTTACTGGAAATGTAAAATCACTTTGATGTGTCTTGCTTGCCCAGGGGCCACACCATAGTAAACATAATGTATGTGTAACAAGCAATAACCAGTTCTTATAGCTAGTTTATTTTTCCCCTTCTTAGCCTACCACATTTTAAAGTGGCTAACTTTAAAGTGGCTAAGTTTTCAGTTTAATTCAGAAAATTTCTGTAGTATATTCCATATGAAAATCACTGTAGCAAATGAAAATTAATCAGGGTCTGTTTGAAACACTAGTTCTTATAAGAATCCTCACTAGAGAAAACGATGCATGCGCCATCTGGAGACCTGGGCACAAGTGACTTCCTTTGCTTGTCACTTCCACATACTGACCTTTGGTTTTTCTCACCTGTATAACTTGTTTGGAAAGACACTTGTGAGGATTAATGACATGGTCAGGAGACACCCTAGTATCAACTGTGATTATTCCCAGAGGGCTCTGCAAGGTGCTACAGAGGTGCGAAGGAAACGTCACCCTTGTCTTTGGAGCTTCCAGAGGTTTTGTGGACAAGGTTGATGTTTGAAGGATCCTGTGGTGGATTTTTAAGGACTGACATTTCCCCAGTCAGGTTTTTTCTTCTAACGGGTGTCACTCTGTGATAGGAATCTTGACGCTTTTCTCACCACTGCTTCTTCTGATCTTTTGATTAGAGTTGCCATTGTTGTTCTTAACACCCCATGAAGACAACTGATGAAAGAGGTAACTACACTGTAATTGAGACTGATTCTCCACTGAGTGATCCTGCTGCTACTGAGCCCATGGGTCCTCCTCACATAAACATACTTGTCCCCAACATTCCCTCAGAGTCCCATTCCACTTCCATATCTCTCTGTCCGTTTTAGTGGTCATCTGCAAAGTTGCATATATTGAGGAAAGTACTTCCTGCTTATCATTGTAAATCCTGCTTTGCCATTTTAAAACCTTCATAAAAAATATTAAGAATAAAACATAGTAAACCTGTTATAAATTTGTCAAGTAGAAATGGACAGTGTTGGCACATTTGTTAGTGTTTTGAGGGTCCATGTCCACGTGATTAGCCTTCAACTTGTGAGTTTCCTTCCTCATTCTCATTCTTTGGAATGCTAGGATTACAGATGTGCATTGTCAAGCCCAGCTGCACATCTATTTTACACATTTATTGTTCTGTAATCCTATAGTCTATTTACTTAATTTTTTTTTTCTGAGGTAGGGTCTCACTGTAGCTCAGGCTGACCTGGAATTCACTATGTCATCTCAGGGTGGCCTCAAACTCACAGTGATCCTCCTACCTCCGTCTCCCCAGTGCTGGGATTAAAGGCATGTGCCACCATTCCCGGCTATTTCCTTACATTATTTTTAATGGCCTTATTTTTATTTATTTATTAGAGACAGACAGAAGGAGAGAGTCAAAATGGGCACGCCAGGGCCTCTAGCCACTACGAACGAACTCCAGACGCATATGCCATCTTGTTCATCTGGCTTATGTGGGAATTGGAGAATTGAACAGGAGTCCTTAGGCTTCACAGGCATGCACTTAACCGCTAAGCCATCTCTCCAGCCCTCATATTATTTTATTTGATACTATGATTGCCCTATTAAAACTCTGGAAGTACATTTGCAAATATTTAGTTGTTGCATTTTCACAATTTCTCTTACATGTTTTAAGTTTTCTTCTTAAATGGTGGGCCTGTCTTATTTCTCACCCACTAAGCTTACCTCAGTTGACTTAACCAGTGCTGGCTATGCTTTTTTGAACATGGGCAGAGTTGACCTCATTTTTTTGTTCATTTTTATTTATTTATTTGAGAGCAACAGACAGAGAGAGAAAGAGGCAGAGAAAGAGAGAGAGAGAGAGAGAGAGAGAGAGAATGGGCATGCCAGGTCCTCCAGCCACTGCAAATGAACTCCAGATGCATGTGCCCCCTTGAGCGTCTGGCTAACATGGGTCTTGGGGAATCCAGCCTCGAACCGTGGTCCTTAGGCTTCACAGGCAAGCACTTAACCGCTAAGCCATGTCTCCAGCCCTGACCTCATTTTTTAATGCAAGGCGGGGGGCGGGGGATGACAGAGAGAGAGAGAGAGAGAATTTTTTTGCTCCAAAGGCCTACAACCACTGCAATTAAACTCCAGACACATGCACCCCCTTGTGTGCATGCTTGTGTCACTGTACATCTGGCTTGCTTGGGACCTGGAGAGTTGAACATGAGTCCTTAGGCTTTGCAGGCAAGTGCCTTAATTGCCAAGCCATCTCTCCAGCCCATAGACCTCATTTTTAAAAACTATTTTATTTATTTAGGGAGAGAGAGAGAGAGAATGGGCACGCTAGGACCTCTAGCCATTGCAAACAAACTCTAGATGCATGTGTCACCTTGTGTATCTGACTTATGGGGGTACTAAGAATCTATCCTGGGTCTTTAGGCTTTGCAGACATATGCATTAATTGCTAAGCCATCTCTCTATCCCTGACCTCATTTTAGTGAATGTGAAGTTTTGAGTGTTTTCACTCTGTCAGATCCAATGTTACCATTCTCCTTCTTCCCACAGTGTTTTGGGTAAGATTATATTTGATTCATACTGCCCTGTGTCAGTCTTACAACATTCTGTTAACCTCCACCAGTCTCTCACTTGAAAGTAAAGACCATGGTTTGTTTTGTATTTGTGAGCACATGAGGCAGTGCCTAGAGCATGACTAGTGGTAGTTAACGTAGAAATCTGGCTGTTGAAGTGAGTTCTTTGAGGAGTGGGATTAAGAGAGAAACCACAGGGAAACCAGACCGGATGTGTATGATATTGGCCAGGTGCACATTGCTAGAAATCCTGCATAAGAGGATCACAGCAGGAACAGAAAGAAGGCAACCTAGAAACAGTGTGGGGATAACCCTGAGCAAAGTGTGAATGGACTTAGGAGGATGTGTATGGATACAGTTAAAGAAGATACTCTGTGTTTTTTGTTTAGTGACCAGATAGAGATTAATGCTGCTAGCTGACAAGCAATGTGGTCAAGATAGACTGTTTGACCTGTGGATTCAATATTTCTCCAGCATTTCTGGACAGTCTAAAGAGTCACCTATGGCATTTATAATAGCAATATATTGAAACATATACAGGAAAGTAATTTGTGTTCATTGTTAAGTCAAAAAAACATTATAGTCATTTTAAAATACAGTAACATTGATTGTGGACTAACCTATTTAGAGATAACAAAGATGTCATGATTAAGAAAAGCATTTGAAGTTCATATTCACTTGGGTATAAGAGGCCAGGCTGGCTGTGTGAGCAATAGCTAAAGGAAAGGTGTTTTCTCAACAGAGACCAGAGAAAACATAAAAGATAAATTCTCTGCAAAAAGCTGAAAAAGCTTTCTTGCATAAGAGATTCTAGAATAATTCCTAGTGCACCAAAGAATAGAAATAGGGCCAGAAAAGAGACATGTTTTCTTAATAGAGGGACATTTTTACAGGCATAGCTGACCAAAGCTGGAGGAGGCTCAAATGCGTGAGATGGTCATCACCACAGCTTTTCAAGTCTTGTGAACACGTGACGGATGGAAAATTTAGACTTCCTTCAGAATTCTGTGATCTTCTCTCTCTCTCTCTCTCTCTCTCTCTCTCTCTCTCTCTTTCTTTTCTCTGTGATGCATATTTGAGAGAACTCCTTATGCATCCCAAATGTGAACTCATGATCCTCATGCCTTAGCTTCCAAGAGATGAGATTACAGGCTACGTGCTTGCTACCACGACTGGGTAGTGTTCTGTTTTTATTGGAATTGTTTGCTGTTTACCAGATTATGTTTTGTGAACTGATTTGTCATATTTCCCTGCCATTTTTTCATTTTTTTTTTCACTGTAACCCAGGCTAACCTGCAATTCACTCTGTAGTCCCAGACTGGCCTCAAATTTACAGAGATCCTCCTATCTTTGCCTTTTTAATCCCAGAGTGCTGGGATTAAAGGTATGTGCCACATGCCCAGCTTTCCCTGTCATTTCTGATGAGAGGAAGTAGAATGATAGCATAAAAAGGGCCTCTTGGTTTTCAGTAGATTTTATAGTCACATTGGCAACAGAACCAGAGGAACAAAGTTGTATTTACTTTTAAAATTCTTCAAAGATTTTTCTTTTTATATAGGTCTACCATCAAGGACTCAAGCTTCTTTATCTTTTCTTTTAATTAGCTCCTTTCTATTTTGACTCAAGAAAATTAACCTGATAGAGACTCAAAATTGAAAGGTTTCAACCTACTGTAGTTTCCAGGTGCTCCAGAAGTTTCTCTGCTCAGATTCAGCTCCTGTGAGGGTATTGATCATTGATATGCATTGTGGATTGCAAAGGTGGGTTTGCTTGTGTTACACGTCATACAAGCAATTTCTTTTCTGGTATCTTCTCTTTTGGCTTCTCAAGATAAGTCTGTTTAGCATTTTCTCTATTCTTTGGTTTACATGATTTCTTCAAAATAGTATCTGGTGCTTAGGAGAAGTGGTTTGTTTGCATTGTTACTTGGGGAATGTGAAATCCTTGGTTATCTCTGGGAAGAAGAAAGAAATATTCCATGGAATTTAAACACTGTTGATGTGTGGCATGAACCCAATTATTTAGAAAAGTCAAGTGATCATGAATTCCAATGACAAACGGAAGGCTAGGATAGTGGTTTTGGATCTCAATTCTGTGTTAATAGACTCTGGTCGTCCCTTGCAAGTGCTCACTACACTTTCCCAGTACTGACCTTTTGGTAATGTTTCTGTTACAGTTTGTGAAATGACTTCCCTCTTTTCTCCTTCATACAGCTACTTTACCTAATACAAAATACTGTTCAAGCCGGACGTGGTGGCGCACGCCTTTAATCCCAGCACTTGGGAGGCAGAGGTAGGTGGACCACCGTGAGTTCGAGGCCACCTGAGACTACATAGTTAATTCCAGGTCAGCCTGGACTAGAGTGAAACCCTACCTCGAAAAACCAAAAAAAAAAAAAAAAAAAAAAAAAAGGCAAAATACTGTTCAAGAAACTAATGGAGTATCTCCTAACCAGCTTGCCCATTACTGTGAGAAATATATGAACATTGTGGAGTAACTACTTAAAAGTTGGTAATGAAACATTCAAGCACTTGAGAGAAATGTGTAGCCAATACACGTATATTTTATAGGAAGAAATGAAAGAACTTTAGGAGGGCTGGTGAAATGGCTCAGCAGCTAAGGCATTTGCCTGTGAAGCCTAAGGATCCTGGTTCGATTCCCCAGGACCCAAGTAAGTCCGATGTACAAGGGCAGCATGTGTCTGGAGTTTGTTTGCAATGGCTAAATGCCCCTGGCGCACCCATTATCTCTCTTTCTTTCTGTCTGCCTCTCTCTCTCTCCAATAAATGAATAAATAAATAAACTTTTTTAAAAAATAAAAAAGAAAGAACTTTAGGGATTGCTTTAGGCCGTAAATTTGAGATTAAAAATCTGAGATTAGGATTAAGGATCATAGCTCAGTAGTAGAGCACTCACTTACCATGAGCAAGGCTCTGGCTTTGATCCCCAGCACAGCTAGACAAGCAAACAAAAGAAAAACAAAGAAGATTTTTGTCTTACCTATTTTACATGCTTTGCACCCCCTTGAATCTGCACATGACATTCCTACTATCCGGAATAAAATTTCATGTGTTTGCCCCAAGTCATGTATCAATTCACCCTTGAACTCACTTTTTACTCTCAGTGTATTAACCCTTACAGCCTCCAGTACTATTTGTCTAAGATCAATTTATAATCTGATTCCCCAATCAGATTTGAATTCCTTTGGTGCAGGAACTATGCTTAAGTTCCACACCCGGCCAAAGCGTAGAATGAGACTTACAAGAAGAGGGGCTTTCACAGAAAAATATTGAATGAAACAAACATCTGCATTCATTGGGAAAGAGGGACTTGCATCACACTTACCTCTCCATAAATAAGACATTGAACACTTGTCTATACTTGCTGTCAGGGGTTAACCATTTTAAATCATGAAGTTCATTACCACTATCAGGCTTCTTGTGCAGGAGCTAGAACAATTGACTGTATTTCAATGTGAGGAAGAAACAGCTGCTTCCCATAGTCTAGGGCCTCAGAAAGAGAAGAGGACAGAAAGAAAATTATTGTTTTCAGTCATACTAATTGTTCCTCTTATTTTCATACATATGAATTTGTGAACTCTCCCTTTCCTCCTTCCTTCCTTCCTTCCTTCCTTCCTTCCTTCCTTCCTTCCTTCCTTCCTTCGTTTGTTTCTTTCTTGTTTCTTCTTTCTTTCTTTCATGTTTCTTCTCTTTCTTGTTTCTTTCTTTCTCTTTCCCTTCCTTCCTTTCTCTCTTTCTGTTTCTTTCTTTTTTATCACATATTTAATTAGAATGCCTGCTTCTAGAATGAAGCTAACAGTTAAGAGTCCCTGCCTTCTAGGAAATTCTAGCCTAGTAGAAGTAATAAGCCAAGGCTAAGATGCAAATCAGTTTCATGCAAGTCACAAGCTGTCTTTGCTGTGACATGTAGAACATTCCTTAGACATCCAGAAGAGTAACTTTACTTGGACCACACAAGAGAAGCTGAAATTAGGAGGGATTTTGAGGGACCTAAATAAGGAAAGCTTTTCCCACCTGACTCAACTTTGTACAGTATGAACATACTTTTGGCCTTCATTGCAAACACAAATTAAGACATGCTCTGTGACTGGTTATGTGAGTGAGTAGGTTGAGTCTGTACTCTGATCTAAGAAAACAGAATCCAGAGGAGGCATTTTTTTTTTTTAGATGTCAGCAAGCTTGAGAAGTCTTGTCTCCCCATCTCTTCTAGGCAGGAGGCTGCAGTAAGTGGGCTGCCTCTATGCTCAGCAGAAAACTACGCAGAAGGGCTTTGCTGTCTGCTGCTGAATCTTCAGTCAGATTGATGTTTGTCGGAGCTATCCCAGGGAATTCACTTCAAGAGATACTCAGTGTATTTTTATTTCGTATTTTACCCTACACCTCCTCCCTTACACACATAGCATGGACACTAAATGAAATATAGGGGTCACTACAGCATTGCTATTTTTATTTTCCAAATAAAGGAAACATCCTATACTATACTTTGTGTGCATACAAATTACACGTTGAAATTGAGCTGCTTCATATGTCATATGAAAATGTTATTTTCCTCTCACCTCTACTTTAAAAAATTATTTCGGTGTATGCATGTGTGTTGGAGGGGGGTGCATGCCACTGATCACATGTGGAAGTCAGAGAACAATTTCAAGATATCTGTGCTTTGTCTTCTTTGAGACAGGGTCTCTTGCCTGTGCAAACAAAATGCCAGACTACAAATGAAGGCCAGGTTAGTGGGTCAAGAGAGCCTTGTATTGTCCTGGCTCCGCCTCTCATTGTCATAGGCAAAATTGGATCATAAGTGGATGTTCCACATTGCATCCTGCTTTATGTGGGTGCTGGGGAATTGGACCTGGCTTGAAAGGCTTTGCAAGCAAGTGACTGTAATTACTTAGCCATCACCCGTAGCCCCTTACCTCCTTTTACAATCCTTACATGTGTCTTTGAAAAGTTCTGAGTGGGCACATCATAGTAGAAACAGCTGGCATTTATTCAGCACTTACGATGGAACATTCTAATATTTTAAAATATTTCCTCACATATTCTGCAAAATAATGATGTTAGTATTTTTATCCTCATTTTGAAGGTGGATAAGAGATAATAAGTTAGCAATTAATCTATAGCTATTTAGTTTAAGCATTAAAATTTAAAATTAGGCTTCTGATCACAAGTCAAACACTCTTCTACTTGAGACATTTGGTTCTTTTGAATCTTGCTACTTCTTGCATAAGTGTCTCTTCCAAACACAGCAAAGGATAAAAGGAAATGCGTGTACTGTTTCTCCATCTCTTAATATAGTTACTAGGGTGTCACCATCTTTTTTTCTCTACTACACTTTTTCTCTCTTACAATTCTCAAGTTGCTTAAGAAGTTAACAAAGAATATTACTTCTACTGTCATCTTTTGAAACCTGGTTTTCTCTGGGGTAAAAGGGAATAGCTGTTTGGATTTCCAAATTTGAAACATAATTTTCAAAATTAGAATTACGGGTAAAATAGTATTCTTATATAGTGTTAGCCCTCATTTCTTTACTTAGTTCTTTTATTTATGGATTTGTAGAAGAGCAAAGGATATTGTGGTTTCTCCATAGAGAACACCATGTGATTTGTTATTCCACAGTGCCACTCTGGAACTAAGTATGGGAATTGATGGAAGTTATGTCTGAGGTTCTAGTTCCAGAGACCTCGCTGGAATCATGATTTCTGAGCAGAGACAGGTTATGGAGGGCACACTCTTCCTCTCATTACAAATGAGGTTTCTGAGCTGAGGAACAGACAGAAAGGCTCAATTTCTTTGAGCCAGTTCACAGTAAAACAGAACCAAACCCAGGTCTTATATTACTCATCATAAACATCCATTTATTAAAATTTAAAATAATAAACAGCTTTATTTGTCATGTATTTTGCATGTGAGATATGATAATGAGCAAGCCCCAGGTCCTTTCTCTGGAGTAATTCACAGGCTGGTGTAACCCCTGGTGCTTTCCTCTCCCCTGCTGTGTAGAAGGCCTTGCTTACTCCTGCTCCTGGGAGACCTCATCCCACTTACCCATGAGTGGGTAGCTCTCATGTTGCTTCCTGACAAAACCTGGCAAGGACCTTTTAACTGAGAAGAATGCTTATCTTCTAAATATACCAGGATCGAGCCCATCACATTCTGTGGTCACTAAAAAGGTCAGGCCCAGCTACTATGCAGTGTGTGTGTGTATGTGTGCATGCACACATGCGTGCATGTATGTATGCCTTGCACATTTGTGCACATGTAGAGGCCAGACAACAACTTCAGGTCTTATTCTTCAGCTGCTATCAAATTTTTTGTTTCTTGAAACAGGGTCTGTCAGTGGTCTAGAGCTCTCCAAGTAGACTGGACTAGCCAGCCAGGAAGTCTCAGGGAGAAATCTGTTGGTCTTTCCTCCCCAGTACTGCGATTACAGTACTGACAGGCACATGTCAACACACCTGGCTTTAAAAAAATAAAATAAATAAATAACCACAACCACAACAAAAAACACCTGATTACTAGGGATTGAACTCAGGTCTTCATGCTTGCAAGGCAAGGACTCTACTGACTGAGCTACAACCCATCACAACTGTAAGTTCTTTGAGGAGAGAAACTGTGTTTTACTTCTTTGTGCTATCTACCTGATAAGCTGTTTGGTATATGTTAAGTGCCTTGTTACTAGCTTATATTCATCCCTTGATGTACAGAAAAGAAAAATACATACTTTGGCATAAATATGTTATATAATATATATATATATTATGGATATATAAATAGAGATATAAATTTGATTTTTTTCAATGTTAAAGAAAGGAAATTGGTGAAGAACTGAAAGAAATATGGGCTATTACCAAGATTTTAAAAATAATTTTTCTCTGTTTAATTTTAAATTTCCATAATTATAGACAATAAACCTGGTAATTCCCTCCCCATCATAACTCTTCCCCCTCTCAACCAGTCTTTCTTTTATTTTGATGTCATCATCTTTTCCTCCTATCATGATGTTCTTGTGTAAGTTGTGTCAGGCACTGCGAGGTCATGGATATACAGGCCATTTTGTGTCTGGAAGTTTTATTAGCATTAAATTTAACTGGAAATAAATAATTGAGCATTATAAATATAGGAAGTGAGTTGATGTGAAGAACAAATGTAGCTATTTACAGACTTACTGTCCCAACATGAGATTCAGATTACATACATCAAGCCATGGGCAAATTCATTTCTTCACTGAATTTTTCCCCTAGGCTATAGTTATCTGTGAGGATAACTTTCAGCCTAATGAATATCCCTGCAAGGCATTGCAAGTTGTGTTTAATTGAATCTTTGAAGTCAAAGAAGTACAAGGGATACACTCATTAGGGAAATTATTTATGGGACTATCAGTTGCTCCCGCATCTTACACACACATTAAAGGCAGTGTCTTGAAGCTTCCTTGTGGAGATTCTCTTGACACAAACACATGTCATGCCTTTCATGCCCATGTGTGATTGGCAAGCTGCACAGGTGTTTTGCAAGCAATACTCCTGGTACACATAGGAAGGATTTTTTTTTTATTCTCTTTTTTTTCTTTTTTTGAGGTAGAGTCTCACTCTAGTCCAGGCTGAAATGGAATCCACTATGTAGTCTCAGGATGGCCTTGAACTCATGGCGATCCTCTTACCTCTGCCTCCTGAGTGCTGGGATTAAAGGCGTGCGCCACCGTACCCAGCTAGTTTTGGTCATATTTCTACAGGTATAAAAACATTTATGCCTGCTCTATCTTATGTAATAAGCTCAGAAGAGAAATACTTATTGTTTTGAAAAGTAATTTTGTGTTTTAGTTGGTGACATTTTTGGGGAAAGAGTTTACAGTCTTCTATGGACATTTTATATTAATTTGGCCTTATCTGAAACAGTTAAATTTAAAAGGAGGAGAGTGAGGAAATGGTCCAAAGAAGAAAAATTTTAAAACAAATCACATTTGGAAGCTCAGAGCTGGAGGGCTATTGCCACAGTTTACCAGGTGTATGGCCTTGGATCGCTTCCTCAGCCATCCGGCTTCTGATTGGAAATCTGGAAATCAGGCATGTAAAGTGTTTATAAGTATCTTACTGGATGATTGCAAGGACTGAATGCAAAGTCCCTTTCGTTATACAATGTGGCATGACATACATATCATTTTTTTACACTTTTTTTATATACAAAGACTAAATTATGGCTATTGCTGAAACATGGTATTCCTAATACAATAACCCTTATATTGAAGAGATCCCTAGGCCTGGAATCAGGAAGCTGACCTACAGCTCTGCTTGCCATCAAGAATCATGGGGTCTGAGGCATGCACTATGCCTTTCTCAGTCTTAAAGAGGAAGGTGGTGGTCTAAGTGACTCTGAGAATTCTTTCCATACCAGTTCTTGAGCTTGGTGATGCCAAAGCTCAGTCTTTGTCAAGAAAATCTACTGCATTCTTTTATCAAATGACCCTAAAAAACAGAAGGGTAAACTGTTTGCAGGCTCTTTTAATAGGCTAATAGCAGCAATGCATTAACGCGCATCCCCCCACCCTCAGAATTCAGTGATTTAATGCTGAGCTAAGTCTCTCCTCTGGATGTATACTTACATGGCAGCTCCCTAGGATGGAATGCTCTGAAAAGAAAATCACAGGCTGCCATTTTATGGCTGTTGCCAATATATATATTTAAATCTCACACATTTTACTGACTTGAGGAGACTTGGTTAGCGAAGCCACACACACTTCAATTACAGTGATTATGCAACAGGGGGCTCTCTGACAAAGAAGAAACTTAGCAGGACACATTGAGGCCTGACTCGGCTTCAGAAGCAGGAAAAATTTTGTCCATAAATTTTAATGATCTTGAAGTAAGATTCTGTGGCATTTCAAGGCTCAGATAGGATTATAAACTCATGAGAATGTGAGAATTGATGCTACTTAAGATTGTCAGGTGTCTTCAAGAGAACACCATGTGTTCTTGATCCCAGTCTCTTACTTGAGCTCCTTCACATCAACTTGAGCTCCTTCACATCAAGTTCACCCTCCTACCTAGCATTTTTATTTTGATAGGACAAAAAAGAAAAGCCATAATAGCATCATAGTGCCACCAGCAGCCCCACAAAATCTGGGAAGAGGGTGGAGGACTCAGGCTTGTGTTTCATTCTTAATCCTTCCCTTTATGTATGTTTTTATTATTTATTTATTTACTTATTGAGGTAGGGTCTCACTCTAGCTCAGGCTGACCTGCAATTCACTATGTCATCTCAGGATGGCCTCGAACTCACAGAGGTCCTCCTACCTTTGCCTCCTGAGTGCTGGGATTAAAGGCGTGCACTACCACACCCGGCTTTTTTTTTTTTTTTAACATTTTAAAAGATTTGTTTTTATTTTGATTTAATTACGAGAGAGAGAAAGAATGAATGAGCATGTCAGGGTCACTGAGAAAGAACTATAGATACATGAGCCACCTTGTGCAACAGGTTTCTAGGGAGTTGAACCTAGGTCCTTAGGCTTTGCAGGCAAGTGCCTTAACTGCTTAGCCATCTCTCAAGGCCACTTTTTATTCTGTAAAAAACCTTTTTATTATTTTATTTAAGAGAGAGAAGAAAGAACATGCGAGTATGTGAGTGTGTCAGGCTTCAGGGCCTCCTGCCTGTGCACAGGAACTCCAGATGATGCACCACTTCATACATCAGCCTTTACCTGGGTGCTGGGGAATTAAACCTGGGCCGGCAGGTTTAACGAGAAAGCACTTGTAACCTCAGAGCCCTCTCTCTGGCCAAGTTTTTTTGTACCTTTGCTTACTCAGTACTCAAAATATCCAGTTAAGAAGGTGACATGAGTGATTATGTTTGCTCCCCTGCACTTTGAAAGATGGCGAGACAACATCCCCTTTTGTTTGGTGTAAGTATTACAGGTGATCATGGTATTTTAGAGTGGGAAAAGAACTGCACAACCATGCGGCTAATCCTTTTTCTTTTGCATGTGTGTGTGGTGTGTAAACATGTATGTGTCCATAGAGCATGCTCATGCACTTTCTTGCAGCACAGTGCCCTCACCCCCAGTGGCCAGAGCAGAATATTATGTGTTCCCCTCCATCACCCTTCCACCGTTTTTACTTATAGTAATGGCGATTCTTGGGCCTCTGCTCCCCTATGAAACTGGGCTTAGAAAAGTGTGTGACCATGCCCAGCCCTTTAGGTGAGTCCTGGGGATGGAACTCAGGCAGTCTCTCAGACTTCCTCAGGCCCTTATGCTATTAACCATGAGCCTTATCTTTAACCAGGTTAATCTCATTTTAAGAATGAGAATTTGGACTCCTAGAAGTAAAAATATTATCTAGGTTTCCTATTAAGTAGCATCAGAAGGAAAATTTAGTTCAGGTAGAAATGGGTCAATTAGGGTCTATTTCTCATTGATTCTCCTCATAGTAAAATTATTTCTTCCTTTGTTCTGAATTATTACAAAACAGTCAATGGTTATCTAAGATATCCTGATACAATGTAGAAAAAATACTCAGAAAAACAACAACGACATAACACTAAACAAAAATCTTTCTTGTTCAATTTTGGTACGAACAGTTTGATTCTGGCTTGTTTGTTTCATCTCCACAAGGAACAGAGCATTCATTATTTCTTCTGAATCACCACCGGGTGTCTATGTGTCTATGTCTGAGACTCCTACTTAGACATAGACACCTGATTTGAGCTACAACAGGAATACAGTATCAGCCTCAGGCTTTCATTGAGATTACAGCGGCTTTGCCAAAACTGCCAATGACTTTCCTTTTCAAGGAAGCAGTCTTGTTAAAACTATTACTGTACCTTAGAGTCCCATGCTTTTTCTTGTCCTTTAGAATGGCTAAAGTTGTCTGGCTCTCCTGGTTCCAGAACACATCCAACAGACTTAAAATAGACAAGTAATTATTTTCGCAGTTACTCATTTTATTGGCAAGTAAACTGATGCATGGAGGTTAAATGACCTTTCTGTGTTGTGCGACTTCCCTGCCGACTAGTGGGGCGCATGGATATTCTCCAGTTTTTGAAGGCTTATTTAGTCAGTTAAAAAAAAGCCAGGTATGATGGCATATGCCTTTAATGCCAGCACTTGGGAAGCAGAGGTAGGAGGATCACCATGAGTTCCAGGCCACACTGAGATGACATAGTGAATTCCAGGTCAGCCTGGGCTAGAGTGAGACCCTACCTTAAGCCACCCCTCCCCCCAAAATAATGTCACGCTGGGGCTAGGGTGAAGTCTCAGAGAATAAAATGTTTGCCACACAATCATGAGAACCAGAGTTTATATATGCAGAACCCACGAAACAACAACAACAATAAAAAAACAAAAATAAATAAACAAAAACAAGAACAAAAAAAAAAAGGGCATCTGTACTCTCAGCATGTCTGCAGGGAGAAGGGAGCTAGAGACAGGAGCATTTCCTGATGCTCAGAGCCAGCTAGCCTCAGGTACTCAAATGAGAGACCCTAGCCCCTCACCCGAGGAGGAAGGCAAGGAATGACACCTGAAGTGGTCCTATGACCTCCACATGTGTGTCATGGCACCACATGTGCTTACTGCTTACACACACACACACACACACACACACACACGCACACGTACACACACACATCAAGCTGAAGATGGATGATAATCAGATGTGGCCACAACCCATTCAGTGTCTAAAATGTCTGACCTTGTCGTTTCCTCACTGAGCTTTGACACATTTAGTTGAGAAATCGTTGCGTGAGGATTTCTTTTCTCAAATTATTGTTCAGATTTTCAGAGCTGTGATTCTTCATCTTTCCAAAGTAGGCAATCAAAGATACCGCATTAAAATCTTTGAGTGGAGGGCTGGAGATATAGTTTAGTCAAGTGCTTGCCTCAAAAGCATAAGGGGCTGGGCTGGAGGGATGGCTTAGCAGTTAAGGCATTTGCCTGCAAAGCCAAAGGACCCAGGTTCTATTCCCCAAGACCCATGTTAGCCATGTTAGCACAAGGGGGCGCATGTGTCTGGAGTTCGTTTGCAGTGGCTGGAGGTCCTGGCATGCCCATTCTTTCTCTGTCTTTCTCTTCCTCTGTGTCAAATAAATAAATAAATAAAAATAAAATATAAAAACATAAGGGACTAATCCCCAGAACTCATGTTAAATAAAAAAAAAAAAAGCCCATTGTGGTGACCCATACTTGAAATCCCAGCAATAGGGAGGTGGAGGTTGGCATATACCTGGGCCTCAATGACCTAACTGGTGATACCTAGGCCAATGAGAAACTCTATTTCAAGAAAGGTAGACTTTGCCTGAGGAGCCACACCCAAGGTTGCTTCTATACAGCATCCATGCAGAGATACATACAGTGTACTCCTGCACATACACATGAGCTCTCCCTCCCTCCCTCTCTCTCTCTCTCTCTCTCTCTCTCTCTCTCTCTCTCACACACACACACACACACAATGAGTGGAGCTGGATAGGATGGAGAGCATTTGCAAAGCCAGCACTCAGACGCTATGAGGGAATTCCGAGTTTGAGGTCAGTCTGGACCATGTAGCAAGGCCCTGTTCCACCCCCAATTTTGAAAGTTATGAGTTTCTATAAGTTTAAAAAATCTCTTCTTTCTACCATACACTGGGTCTCCATATTCTTTGATTACTTGTAGTAACCCACACAACTTCAGCCCAACACCAGACCTGAGGTGCTGAAGTTATGCAGTTTCTGAAATTACTTTTGGCCCTCCTGACTAATTTCCTGTTTCTGCAATCACTTTCACATTCCTCAGCTTTTGGTTACTTTGAGGTCTTTTGCCTTGATAGTGTGGACTCTCTCCTCCATCAGAATCCTGCAGTTAATGGGCATCTTCCACATAATTCACTGTGGTTTCACACTGGTTCTTCCCCTCAGTTTCCTCATTTAGATTTTAACAGGTGCATCCCTCCTTACTCTCTTGTACCACAACACTGAGGGCTGTCTTTTCCCCCTCATCTATTATCACTCAGAAGCATCTTTTTTATTCAGCTGCCCTAGCCGCAGCAGCATACAAGTTTCTACATGAAAGAAATCTTGGGCTCATTGTTTTCTTCTCATAAGCTCCCCTTGACAGTCTCCTTGAGTTTTCTATTCTATTTTTATTTTTCTCCAGTGGTCACTTTCACCACTTTTTTTTTTTTATGAGTGTGACATATACCAGCAAGATGTTAACACATATCTCTTCACCCCAAAGAAATGAGTTGACCTAATTCCATCTTACTAAACCAGTGAGTTTATGGGGGTATTTACAGGAGTAGGAGTGACTCAAAGGTTGGTGCATCACCAAATAGCCTATCCCAGCATGGGTGACCACTCAGGAAAGCAGCATCCCTGAAATTCCCTGTATTATTGGCAGGCAGCTTGGCCACTGGAGAGTCTCCTCTCCTAAGCAAGTGTTTCTGCTTATATAACCTTGGAGAGGGCCTTGTGAAGTGTGCAACTTTCATGAGCTTCCTGAGCCTTACAAGTTTCATGTACTTTATATATGATCCTCCCTCTCCCAGCAGTAGAGAATATGTCAGTGCAGAGGAAACATCTCAACACCACCATTCACTCACCCTTATGTTGTCCTGTCCAGCAGGACTCAGTTATTCGGGGAGCGCGAGGGGGACCAGGCCTGTGTAAAGATGGGTGAGAAAGAAGGAACGAGACCAAGCAAAGAGTTGTCAAGGTCTCTTTATTTATTTTTTACACAGTGGTTATATAGGGGAAGAAAAGGGGGGAGTAAGCTGCCTGACGTGACTTAGGGCCAGAATTGTTAGGAAACTACGAGGAGGTGAAACTGGGTGTTTATCTAATCTTAGGGAACCTAGAGATGTATCCGGGTGTTTTCCTAATCTTGCCTTAATGGCTTGACATCCTGATCATAAACTGGCCTTTTGCAAATGATAAGATTCTGCAGACCACATTCCTAACTGCAAGCTGGATGGACCAGCTTTCTGGTGAATGAGTCAACTTAAGAACAGGCCCAGGCAAAATGGAGAGGCTTTTGCTTTATGGCTCCCAACATTACGTCTTACATTTTCCAAAACCTTGACTTGGCTCTGGTGATGGACAACGTACTGCCCACCTCTCTGAGGCAGTCTACTCCTTGGGTAGTCTGTACTTGCTTAAGGGTAACTATCCCTGAATAAATGTTTGGATCCAGCCACACAAAATACTAATTTATTTCTTCAATGAGAACTCAATAGGCACATGAAAGTAAGCATTATTCTCTTAATTTTCTTTTCTCTTGGTTAATTTTATAAAAATAACAGTTCAGTTATGGCTGAGACCTCACAGGAACAAATTATAGGATGCCTTTGACAGACTTTGGCCTTTGTTTATGGGTTATCTTTGCTTTGAAATACACACAGTACTATAGATGCCTTGTTACTTGATTCCATAAATTCATCTTCTGATAAGCATCATTAAGAACACTTTGCATTAGCAGTGACCTAAACTAGTTTTGAAGTCTGAAGCTGACCAGTGTGTGTGTTAGTCACCTTTCTGACCTTCAGGTTTTGCGTTGTACAGTACAGATGCCAATGTGGACCTTATGGAGTTCTTATGAGGATTCATGAGAGACAGCATGGTGCCTTGTGCATGCGGATGCTGCATGGCTCTCTTAGCTTCCTTTTTACTTCTTCCTAGCTTAGCCATCCATTTCCGCTTTTAATGCACACTTGGAACTTGGTTCAGTTTAAATAACATAAGGTTTGCCTGAAGTTATAGAAGGTTCATGAGGAAAACCAAGTGGCCCTGACTAGGGTTTTCTTTTCTGTCTCTCCCCAGTGTCATGAAGGAAGATCCTGAAATATTTTTAACTTGCAGTTGGGGTGATTTTGCTTAGCCCAACAAGGCTAAGTTTTAACTGTGTATATGATGCTATGCTTCATCCATTCTGCTCATTCATTCCCTTATTCATATTTCTTTTCATTTGAAAGCTATTGCGAGAATTTTAATATGTTCTTTTAAATGTTTTGGGACCTATATAGGAGTCTCTATTTTGTAGGTGACAAGCTTAGGCTCAGATTAAGCTCTATACAATCATAAATCATGTACTTTAAATTGCATGCTTACTTTACCTTATATTTTATTGTTAGAGAATTCTCAAAACCTGGGACCAAAAATGACCTTACTGTCACCTTGTGCAAACTGTCATTTGATACTTGTCAGTTTGTCCTAACAAGTTGGCACATTTCAGTAATTTTCAGTAAAACCTTTATCGGTACCCAACACAGTAAGCACAGGACCAGTAGACTCTTTCATTAGTTATCTGTTATTTTCTCTGTGCCCAATGCTGTGTACATTGCAGAGGACAAAAGTATGGACTTATTATGACTTTTCTAGTATATTTTGAGTGACAGTCATGTGCTGGGCAGTGGAAGAGATTGCTATTTCTACCAGATCCATTCCCTGAAAATTTGAAATCTAAAATTAGAAACAATAGCAACTAGGAATGGCTTGTAGAGAAAGAAGCCCAGTAAAGATGGGTGACAATATGACTATTAAGATCATCAGAACACTTAAAGGTCATTATAGTTGTATTCAGAGACTACAAGTTGGTTCATAATTTTATCTGATGTCTGTCTTCTGTGAATATGTGTGTGTGTGTGTGTGTGTGTGTGTGTGCGCGCGTGAGAGAGAGAGAGAGAGAGAGAGAGAGAGAGAGGAAAGAATATTAGATCTAAAAATATATCCCTAAAAATGGGGGATAATTGGATAGTCAGAACAGAAATCTGGGTCCAGGTACCCTATTATGCTAGCATATTTTCATGAATAGATTGAATTGAAGCAGAGAAGTTTAGTGCACATTAACAATGCAAATAAGCCACATGGGAATGTAGAGGCAACCTTGTCCTAGGTGAATTGTTTTCTTTCTACAAAAAGAAAATGTTCCATTCTTCCTTTTGGGATGACTTATGCACCCATTTGCTTGAAAATAATGTGTGTATGGCTGGGTAAATGTCATTATTTTGGTGTTGAGGATAGACTCAGTGGTATAGGGCATGTCAAGAATGCACTGTAAGCTGGGTGTGGTGGTGCACGCCTTTAATCCCAGCACTTGGGAGGCAGAGGTAGGAGGATTGTCATGAGTTCGAGGCCACCCTGATACTCCATAGTGAATTCCAGGTCAGCCTGGGCTAGAGTGAGACACTACCTCGAAAAACCAAAAAAAAAAAAAAAAAAAAAAAAAAAAAAAAAGCCACTGAGCTCAAACCAGTGGATTGATGAATGAAATCATTTATTCAGGAACTTGTTGAGTATCTGCTATGTGCTGAAAAGGATTTCAGACTTGGAAATAGCTGAGCAAACAGAATGCTTTCCTTGTGGATCTCACCTCCTAAAATAGGGGTAAGTGGAGATGGTAGGCATTCTATTGTAGCAGGTTTTCTAATATTTTCAAGCTGGAAAGGAGGACAGTTGACTCCCCCTCCCGCACCAACCTCTGAGTGGTGCATGACAGAGCAGTGCACTTTTTCTTTTAAGGAATAGGAATACATAAGCTATAAATTTATCCCCTTGTAAGCCTTCTTTTTATTTCTTTTGATAGCTTACTTATGAAATTGAACTTGGATTCCTGGATAAGTACCCTCTCATAGCCAAGAATGGTAAAAGCATAACTTTAGTTCCCTGACCCAGAGGAGGTAAAAGTTGTAGCAGGACATTTGTACCCCTTTCCCATCATACAGTTTCTCTCCTCCTTCAAGGTCATTATTGTAGCCATGCTAGAGGCAGCGAGTGAAAGGACACTTGCCAGTCTTATGGTTGTTTTCTAAGTGACCCCAGAGCAGTAGAGACACTGAGTTTAAGTCACAGGTCTTTATTGCTACTGTGATATTGGGAGATCACTAGTTCTCAGTGTGTAAAATTGTTTTGCCTTCTTAACTTTAATCAGAAATGTGTTGAGTGTTAGTGAGCTAATACATGAAAAAACTATTTAAAAGTAAAGTGCAGGGCTGGAGAGATGGCTCAGAGATTGAGGCACTTGCCTGCAAACTTAACATCCTAGGGTCAATTCTGTAGTCTCCACATAAAGCCAGATGCACCATGTAGCACAGGTTATTAATATAAACGGTAATCATATTCTTATTTATTAAATTTGTTACATCATGGTAATTATTCATTGTACTATATTTATTGGCTTGCTTTATTACCTAAATTACAAATGAAAGCTCTGAAAAAATGAGTTTGAATCTGTATTCTATAAATTCTTTGCTAAGTGTCCTACGTTAAACAACTTAGCCTTTTTGTACTTCAGTTTCTGCACTGATAGAATGGAGGTATGTTTAGAACTTACATTATAGGGTTGTATAAGGATTCAGTCTGTCAATAATTGTAATGTATTTAGAAGCATAAAACACATTTAGCGCTGGTCATATTCACTGTATGCTATATTTATAATCAAAGCAGATATTCTTCATAACTTGAAAATTTCTCCTCTAGGCAAATGAAAGCACGGCTCTTCCTGTGTCATGGACATGGAATCTATCCTATTCCTGTTTTGAGAGCTTTCCAAACAAGACACGCACACACACACACACACACACACACACACACACACACACACACATAATTCCATCAGTGAATTATTGAATTAAGCACCAAAAATGAATTTGCTACAGAAATGACTTCACAGATTATTAGAAAGTAATTGTTTATATTGCTTTGGCCAGACTACTTTAACTGACAATCTGGCACAGAGGAGATACAAGGACGATGAGTGTATATAGGATCAAATTCATGGAGAGAAGGCCAAACCCATTGAGCTCCTACTTCCTGAGCTTTGAATCTGGTTTCTGTTCTCCCAGCAGGATGACCTATGGGCAGAGCTGGGTTTGTTTGTGTTTCCAGTGGACAAAGACATTGACAATATTCCATTTTCTGCTTGTTCTTACAACATCAGGGTTAATCATATCAAGATTTCCAGCTTCTGTTAAACATATTATGCCCAGTATATTTAACTGTTTTGAGAAGTCTGTGATTTATAGCAGGACTTCATTTAAATGAAAATCTAAAAGACAGTGATGTTCCTTCTCATAATTAACATGATTGTCATAGTTCTTTGGTATTGTTAGATTTCAGTTAGATACTGTCATTTGTCTGCTCTGTGGTTGTGATGTAGATAAGTTGGTTAGTTTTTATGAGAGTTTACAAACCATGGGCAATAAAGACACAAGCCAAAGAATGATCATGGAAGCATAAACTCTAAGCTTGTTCAGGGCAAGGAGAATATAGGTATATACAAGTTCCCTTGGTCTCTTGGAACCCTGGGAGCAAGTACACTCAATACAATGTTTTAAATGGATGTGTGAAGTAATCCTAGTTAGATTTGGGAGTTGGAAGATTTGGCCTGTGAGCCAGCCAAAGACAATTAAATGTTCTGTGTTTTTTTTTTTCTTTTTAAAATATGGAGATGACTAAGACTGTCTATATTTTGTTTGACTGGAGGTAAGAAATATAAATATAACTATATAAGTGTATTTTCAATTTGTATCTGGCAACTTTCTCCAAAGTAATTAAAACTTTTCCCACTCATGACTGGACTCAAAATTGGAAAGGGATATTCTTTACTTGTCTCAAGAAAGAGAACATAAGGATTGAAGCACTGATATCTGTGAGATATCAATATCATCAGTAGGTTGAATGTAATTGTAAAAACAGTGAATACATCCTGAGAAGCATGAAGGAGGGCTTGTAATATTTAGTGGTCCAGTTAGAAAGGTTATGCGTTAATTCATGAAGTCTAATTGCTTTTGAGTTCAACTGCAGTGGTAGTTTGAATATCAAGTGTCCCACATAGCATTATGTGTTTGTAATTAAGCCTCATTTTCAAACTGCAGCTGGTGGAGCCTTGGGGAGGTAGAACCTTGTTGAAGAAGGTGTATTTCTAGGGGCAGACCTTGAGGCTTGTTAGCTTAGTTTACCAGTGCTGGCTGCACTTAGCTCACTGTCTTGCTGCTTCCTGCTAGCTACAGCAGTAAGTTGGGATGTCCAGCCTCTGCCCTGTCAGGCCATGACCAAACTTCCTTTCCAGACTGTAATCCGAAACAAAGCCTTTCCTTCCATATGTTGCTTTTTCTTGAGTGTTTTATCCCGATAGTGTGAAGGTAACTGCAACAACTGCTATGTATTCAAATCCTAGGTACCTTTGCACCTTTTTGCTATATCTACACATTCTGTCCACCTGGGAAGTGAAGGCCATGATGCAGCTGATATTTGAAGGATCAAATAGCTAAAGTGCCCTCTTGACAGTCACAGAACTGCAAGGGGAGAAAAGTCAAGTCTTTGTTGTCTCATCGAATCCAAAACACCCCATTCTTTTAATAGAGATCTAAAGACCCGACTCATGTCCATCCCAGAAAGCGAACACTGAAAGTTTTTGTTTTGTGCTTTAAATGTTGAACTTGATATTGCCATGTCAAGTCAGAGAGGAGAACTTCAAGCAGCAACTGTTTGTTATCTGCTTTTCATCTCTCCCTCCGCAACCTTTCTCCTCCCTTGGCTTCTATATGGGTTACCTTCTGTTTCAAACACTCACTTCTCACAGACTATAAAAAACAAAGACAGCAACACACAAAGATTTAAGAACACATACCCTCCTTCTAGGCTTTCTGTTGGGGGTGGGAGGAGGGAAAGGACTCTAATTTAAGGGGAATGTGCCAAGTTTTGAAAGTCTAAGCTTACATTTTCTTCTAGTAGCATCTATATTGCATCAATATAGGAAGCTCCTGAATTTTGAATTGGAGAACTTGTGAGGGATTGTAATTCCCAGCTTCCAGCTATAGAGATTTCTGTTTTACATTTCCAGATATGATCAGAAAATAAGCATTTTTTAAAATGAGCATTTCAGGTGACTCTCAAACATTTATAAACACTGTCATCATCTCTCACTTGTTTGGTGTTTTCCAGTGTTCAAAATGCTTACACATGTACATCCTGCTCTTTGAGGTAGGTGGAAATGATTATTCCCATTTTGAGAATTAGAAAAGAGACCAGGTTTAGCAGTGATTTCTTAATAGCTCCATTGCTTCTTAGTTCTCTTGAGATTGCCCTTAGCTGACCTTCTTCTGTTGGGTGGTGACTTGCTTACAACAGCCCCCCGCCAAGCCAGACAGTACTGTCTGTGCCTGCCTTGATCAAAAATGAGACAAGTCTTGTGGTGGCCAAGGAAAGAAAAAATAATTTTATTTCTGAAAATTGAACATCTCCCTAATTGGTTGTGTTACCACTTTATTTTAAGCAGTCTTTCCTTCTCCTGTCCACATGCACTTTGGAGCAGAGAGGTGTATGCATCTTTTTCACCTGACTTGATCTGTGTTATTAGAATTCCAAGAATGGAGCTGGAGAGATGGCTTAGCAGTTAAGCCGTTTGCCTGTGAAGCCAAAGAACCCAGGTTTGATTCTCCAAGACCCACGTAAGCCAGGTGCACAAGGTAGTGCATGCGTCTGGAGTTCATTTGTAGCAGCTGAAGGCTCTTGTGCACACTTTCTGTTTAATCTCTCTCTATATATATCAAATAAATAAAATAAATAAAGAATGCCAAGAATGAACCCATCACTCTCATCCCGCCACACTGAACTAGTGAAAGGGATGTGTGTTTCCCATTGAACATCCTTCCCTCAGGATGTCTTGTCTACTTAATTCTCTTAGGAGCTGTCTGGCCCACCTGCTGTCTGACAACAACCTTTGACTTGTCCAGTCAATGGAAGGCTCAGGCTCCTCACCCTGCTCACCCTGGGCAGTGTTGGGATATCACATCGGTGCTTGCTCTGAACAACCTCACATACCTCAGTCCTTCCAATTGCCCAAGTTTTGAACTTCTGCTAGGCCAGATTGCTACACACATCTAGAAAGTTCCTGGGGCTCCTCTGGGTTGGGGTCCCTTTTCACTTACCTCCAGTGCCTGTTTCTTTCTTTCCCTCTTAGGCTATTTCCAGCATCTTCTCCTCTTTGCTTTCATGATCACCCACTCAATCCACTGGCATTCCCCTTGATGCTCACTGGCATTCCCCTTGATGCTTAGGGAAGTGTGTGAAGAGGAGAGCTTAGGGTTACTTGAAGATTGAAGAAAAAAATGTAAAAACAACTCCAAGCCACTCCGGGAGCTGCACATGAATGAATGAAGAAGGGTGACTACTCTTTTCACACTGCCAGTCTCTAGTGCTGTATTTCAACTTGTTTGAATCTTGGTTTCTCTAACATCTGCTTTCATCTGCAAGCACTTTCTGGAGACACGGTTGCACTCCAAAGCCAGTTGTTCACTGTCTTTGCCCTTGGTGCCACTCTCTCACCCCCCCCCCCCCCCATTCAACCTTAGGATAGGTTGGTTGCCTACTGCTTTTTTTTTTTTTTTTTTTTTTTTGCTGCTGCTGTTTTTGAAAGGATTGAGTCTACTTCATAGCTTTCCAGACAGAACCAGACATTTGGTTTCTGAAAAGATGGTAACATTTTTTGCCATTCAAAACGAGGCGAATGTGGGTCCCCAAAAGAGACTAAAGGGTCATTGCTACTTTCACCAGTGTTCACTTCACTCGTGGACAGAGAATGGTTGTGGGAACAGGGCAAATGGCATGTTCTCAGCTTCCCACCCCGTCACTTTCTTTGAACACCCAGGGTCCTTTAATGACCCCAGTGGTTGTGTTTTTCTCTTGGGGGGAGGGACCGGACACAGACCCAAGCTGCAGTTCCCTTGCTCTGCCTCTGAGAATTTCTCATCCAAACCTCAATCACGTAGGATTGCGTAGAGAGGAGAAAAGGGGTGAGACCGAGACAGAAGACGGGGGTGTGGGAGGGGGGGTGACAGGAGGAAGGAAGAAGGGGAGTCTGCGAGCAGAGAGGAAAGGGAGCCGGACCCGAGTTGCGCCGCGTTGTCCTGCGCTCCGGGAGCCATCTGGGCCCCTACCTCAGTCCCATCCGTTGCATCTCTAAAGCTTCTGGAGCCCAAGGAACTCCAGCAGTCGCCTGCTCCCCATCCCACCCGCTGTCTCCGCGGCTGGCGTCTCTGCCTGGAGTTTCCTGCCGAGCTAGCGCTCCAGCTGAGAACCGGGAGCCAGTGCGGCTCTGCGCGCCCGCGGGGAGCCTCAGCCCATGAATGGGACTCCGCCCTGAGCGCCCCCTCTAGGGCCGGGAGAGAAGACGGCAGGGTCACCCCGCCAGCCCGAGGCTCTGAGTCGCCTCAGGCACAGCAAGTTGGGGCCAGTTGGCGGTTGTGGCCACCAGCCTCCTGAGGCCCCCCCCCCGCCCCCCGCCAGCCCCTGAGTCCGCGTTCGGCCCCGAGGGCCCGGGTGGCACGCTCGGCCGCCTCCTGCGGTCACCTGGGGTGTCCTAGGGACCCCGCCTGTGCCCGGGCGGGCCCCAGACCATGGTGGTGGGTCGCTCCGACCCGGAGCCGCAGTGGCCTCGAGCCTACGTCGCCCTCAGCCAGCCCCCGCCCCAGCACGGCGGCAGACGCGCTGGGCTCCGCTGCGCGCCGGTCCCTTCCTTCCTCGGCCGGCCGGGATGGGCGGCGCGGGACTGAGGGATCGGCCTCGCGCGGCGCGGGTCACCCCCATCTGATCCGGAGCCTGGGAGCTGCTGACTACCTGCCGGGGCGCATGAGCCTGGGGTCCCGGGCACCGAGGCGATGACCTGATCCCAAGCCCGCCAGGGTGCCCTTTCCTTCCTTCCTTCCCTCCGTGGCCAGCTCCCCGTGAAGCCTGTGCGGGGAGAGAGGCTCGGTGCGGCGGCGGCTCCGCGGAGCGCCATGGCGGGGAGCTCCACTTAAAGGCGTGCGGGCGCCGAGCGCGAGAGGACACCTTCGGCATCGCTGCCTGTGGAAAGAGGGGGCTTCTCTAGACTACTGAGTCATTCCACATTTAGGATTTTCCCTAAATAATCACCAACTGTGCCCGTTCCGTGCCGGAACGCGGGGCAGAAAGACCAAATAGCGTCCCGCTCTCGGGGACCCCCCGCGGATCTCCTCTCGTGGGTTTCTCCCTGAAGGTGCCTGGGCCCTCGAGGATCTCCCTCCCTTTCCTCCCTACCTCCCTCCTGGCCTTCCTCCCTCCCTCCCTCCTTCCTTCTCTCCCTCCCGCTCTCTTTGCAGTGCAGCTGCTGGAGGAGAGGCGCGCTCGCCGCAGCTGGAAACAGCTGCCCCCGCCCCGCGCCCCTACCCCGACTCTGGCTAAGCGCTCCCACTTCTCGGCTCTCGGGATTCCAGAACTCGGGCCGCCGGCCCCTGGAGGACCGCAGCCGGTGCGATGCATTCCGTAGAGCTCACTCAGCCTGCACAGACCTCTTCATCTCCTGAACCGCGGGCCGCAGGGAGTTCAGTTGCTGCCTTCCTCTCTCTCCTCTCGTGCGGTTGGTGGCTTGTTTGCTAAAGGAACGTTCTATTCACTTTTTAGCATTTCTTCTTTTTTAAACTGGGGGCACGCTCCCCGCCTCGGTCCAGGCTCTGCTTTGTAAACGGGTTTTCTATGTATGTATGTGTAGATATACTTTGGACACCTTACAACGCTTGCGCCTCTCCAACAGGGGCAGTGCTTGGTATTTTGGACATCTGTCTGCGCTTTTTACTTGGTACTCTGAACGCAGTGTGACCAAACTCTCCACTGCCCCTTGGACGTGGATTGTCTTGGGGTGTAAGTTTTGGGTGCAAAGGACTACTTCGCAGAAAGGCCTGGGACTGCCCCGCCCCCGCTGCCAGAGGTTGGGGAAGTTTACATCTGGATTTTCACACATTTTGTTGCCACTGCCCAGACTTTGACGAACCCTGTGGGCTCCAGGTTTTCAGAACTGCAGCCTCTTCAAGTATTAGCACTGCCTCCCCTCGCCGGTCCTATACCTCCGGGCCCCTGAGGTCCTGCCCTCACCCCGGCCGCGCGCGAGACCCAGGGCGCAGTGGAGCACCGGGGCCTGGGGCCCGCTCTGAGCTGCTATGGCTGCGGCGATAGCCAGCTCCTTGATCCGCCAGAAGCGGCAGGCGAGGGAGTCCAACAGCGACCGGGTGTCGGCCTCCAAGCGCCGCTCCAGCCCAAGCAAAGACGGGCGCTCCCTGTGCGAGAGGCACGTCCTCGGGGTGTTCAGCAAAGTGCGTTTCTGCAGCGGCCGCAAGAGGCCAGTGAGGCGGAGACCAGGTCAGTAGCAGCCCGAAAGTGGCTCCCCGAGGAGGAAGACACCCTTTCTCCCATGTCTTAAAGCTCCAGAATTACTCCTGGAAGGAAACCAGAACTCCTTTCTTTCCTGTTGTCCCACCCTCTTCCCTGATTTCTACACATCTCTCTCTCTCTCTCTCTCTCAACCACCTGGTGTCAGTGAATAGCTTCTTGTCCCATATTCAGGAAAACACTTTCTGCTTTGATCAATCCACAGTTTGTTTGACTAGGATAAGAGTCACGTGTAAACATGCAGCTAGGCCTCAAAAGTCTGCAGAGTCTTTTAGGGCAGGGGCCTTTTCATCCATCCATCCATCTATCCATCCTATCCATCCACCTGTCTGGTTATTCATGTGTCCCCCTTTCTTTTATGCATTCACACATCTACCTATACAGTACTTACACTGCACAGAACAATCTTAAAGATGAAAAAGCTCTTCCTGATATCGCTCAAAACCTCACCAGGTGAACTTAATATTGCCCGGATTTTCTCTTTCTCTAGCAACACATGATATCACTCTTTCAAGCATCCCAATTTCTCACCTTCCTCTTTTCTTATATGTCTGTCCACTTCCTTTAGCGTAGTTACTGTTTCTTCTTCTCTTCTTTCAACCAGTTGATGGTTTCCAAAGGCTGTGCTTAGAAACTTTTCTGTGTAGTTACCATTCTCTGCAGGCTCACACTTTTGAGACATTCAGCCAACAAAGTGATGTTCAGAGTATGGCCCCAGAGAGTCTAAAGACATTTTAAGGCTTATCAGAAATTTTTATGACAAAACCTTTCAGAAGTTGATTGTTTTCTGTAGCCCTAGGTGCCAATGATTGCTTTTTTGATATGTCTCTAATTGCAAAAGGCAGTTGAATACTTAGAGTGTCAAGGTGAGTGTTCCTAGCTCAAGGCAGGTTAGTGTCACACCACAGGGGACAGAAACGAAACATTATGATCTTTGCTTCCATCATGTCATTGATCCTCTGGGTGTGGCCGCAGAGACCTTTGCAGTCTGAAGAACTTCAACCTTAGAACTGGTAATTAAAGGAAAGGTTGGCTGGACTGGAAGCCTATTCTGTGTTGTGTTGACTTGCTGAGCCTCTTAGCAACTCTGACTCTGCTATTTATTCTCTTGGGTTCTGCAAATGAAGCACATAGGCTATGTTCAAGTGAGGCTCAAAATTAGTTTAGAAATCTAAGGTTACATCTTGGAAGGAAGGCATCTTATTTTGCATTGAGTTTTCATGACATTAGTCACTCTATTAGTTGTTCAATACACTGTGGTTGGCCACAAATAGTAAATTTAGAATAAAGAAAAATAATGATCCTGAGATCAGAGCTAGTAATATCTTTAGTATTTTACATGCAATTAATATAGCCTGTACTTTTGATAAAGTGAGGACTTGGGCAAAAGCAGAATATCTCTGTATATTAAAAAACTCATTTTAGGGAACAATAAAGTCTCCAGTCTTGTTGCGTGGGATCCTTCTCTTACAGCTTATGTGGTCGACAGGGGACTAAAGGCTCTGAACTCAATGTGACTCCTACATGATGTAGTTGTTGTACTCTGGTTGGGATAATTATATTTATGACAATCCTAGTTGGTCTTCTTAACTAAAAAAAGGTAATCAGGATGATTTTTGGGGTATATATGTGAATAGACCAGGTAAGCTCACTCTGTATGGAAGTTGATTTGTAGATGAGCAATTTTCATGGCTTTATTTGGCTTGGGAAGGAAAGGCTGTGTTTTACTTCCTTCATGTCTCATTGGAAAATAGGGGAATTTTTGAGCTTACTATTTCCTTTAGTCTGTAATTAATCTGCTTCTCTTTTTTTGCATTTTAAGTGTTCATCTTGTCATGGAGGATCTTGTCTAGTGACTTCCTTTAGCTGAAGTGTCACGGTTATAACGTGGCAGAGAGATGGCAGGAACTGCTAACACATTCCCTGTGCAAAGACAACAGGAACGTATTTGTATACCAAGGACTCCAGTTTGTTCCAAAGCTTACTTAGCTCCAAAGAATGGGAATGTGGGATGTGGAAGCACTTTTGGGAAGATGATAGTGTGCTATTGTCATTACTAACAAAGTCAAATAATAAATCTCTTGTCAGCCCCCATGCTTCATATAGCATGGATGAACCTATTTATAGAGAGATGGCACCTTCTTCATCTCAATTCCACATCAAATTCTTTAGGAATTTGGATTGGGAAGAAGTTGCAAAATACCAAAAAGAAAAATGAAAGCTATTTAAATGAATCTGTTCTCTAGTTTATAAGTACTTTGATCTCATAGTCATATTTGAGTTATTCTTCAAACCAATGGTCCTTTCAGACCACATCCTTGTGAGCTGCAAGCAGTCACAAATGGTAAAGTGGTGAAATGGAATAATTCACCCTGATAAAGAAGGTCCACTGTGAATTTCTGTCACTGAGACATCATTTTGCTGATTAGACTTTCTAGGAGAGTTTAGCTAAGGCAGGAAGACTGAACCAAGGGTGCAAAGTGGAAGGCCATGGCTGTGTTTCTGACCTCAGGGCTGAAACCATGTGCATGTCTTGATCTCTTGTCTTAGCTCACCAAGTTTGAATATGTATAATAAAGTCTTTTATGCACAGCAAGGATGGAGGAAGTCTCATGGTACAGGGTTCATTTCCTTTAAATCACAGAATGTAAAATGAAAATGTGTGAAAATGGCAAGGCAGGATGTCATGCCACATAGTTTCAGGACCTCAGAACTGCAGTGTGCATCCATGCTTGGTGACTGCACATTCTGGATTGTACAGCAGTATTTGGCATTAGAGGCGAGAAACCCAAGGGTATCAGCTAGTTTGTCATTTGTCTGTGAGTTCACACAGCTAGATTGTGGCAAAATTAGGACTGGGACTAGATTTAGTTGATTTTTTTGTTTTGTTTTGTTTTTGCTTTTCTTATTTCCAGTGCAACTCAGAAAAAGTAGAGGAGGAAGAGGTAGTTGTCTTCTGTCAACTGATAGAAATAATTTTGTTGTTTTTTTTTAACCATTAGAGGTTGATAGTACTATTATGATTATCGGTACTGTTTTATAATTAGAAAAGAGACAGTGTAGAGGAGGTAAGTCTAGAAGAGACAGGCACAAACCAAAAGGCAGTTGGAGTTCTGAAATAACCACCAACTGACAGTACACATCATTAAAGTCAATCTGTTAGTGCAGTACTATAGCCAACACAGGTCTAACGAGTTAGCTTTTTCATCATTGTGGCTCTTTGGAAATGAAATATTGGAGATCTTGGGCTGGCATGTTGGCTGACACTAGTTGCACAATGGAAAAGCCTTTAGAACATTTCTATTTGCTCACTTTTTAACACGGAAAGCAGCAGTCTTATGGTCTTTATTTGAGTCACTTTTTATGTGTGAAATGTCTGTATAAGCCACATTCATTTGAATATTTGCTTAAAAAGTTGGTACCACTTAATTTACTATATTTAGGCTTTTAGTGCATCTGGCACATTTCTTTAAACCCAGAACTCAGGAGATAGAGGTAAGAGGATCACTGTGAGTTCGAGAACAGCTTGGAACTATAGAGTGAGAGCCAGGTCATCCTGGCCTAGAATGAGACCATACTGTGAAAAACAAACAAACAAGCAAACAACCCAAACCAGGAATTCTTCATTTCCAACATTTGTTTTATTTTGAAGGGAAGAACTCTAAAAGATTTGTTTTGACTTCAAAGTCACTGAGGCAATGGGTCTTATTAAGCAACAAGAAAGGAAAGGTGTTTATGGAATCAGTGAATGCCTAAGTGGCCATGTTGCTTGGAAATCATAACAGTGTCCTTCTCATCTTCCAAATAAGAAACTCTCTAGAAAGCAAGGAGTAACTAGATGAGCCTAACCCTATGCATTTCAAGTTAAGGCTGTGTGTTTTGTTGTTCTTATTATTCTCTGTGCAATTTAGTTCTTCCCTTAAACCAATAAATGACATTACCAGTGAGGAAAAGTCTTTCACTAAAATGCATTAGTATTTTCCATAATTCAAATATTTTGTTTTATGTTCCATTCCATTTTAAAAATGATGTAGTATAATTACGCCTGTGCTAAAATAAATCAGAGAAAAATGATTGTACTTTCACTAATTTGGTGATTTTCATTTTGTTGTGTCTTCACTGATGTCATAAAAATTATAGTTGTACATAATATTTCAGTAATTCTCCAACTTTATTTGGTAGATCTATAAAGTAGTATGTAAACAGTATACTTATTCAATATACTATCATAACATTTAACAAATGTCTTAAAAATGACCTTTATCCTAGAGGAAGAACCCATCACAGAAAGTAAAATCAAAGAAGAAAAATGTCAACACAGGTGAAAAAATACTTAATCATGTGCCTTTTGGAATGTAAATTATATTTTGATAAATTGAAATGCTTATGGTCATCACATAGATCAGGGCTCAGTATTGATGATAGGTGATATTTTATATTTGTAGCAAGTACTTTTGTTGTATTTTCTCTTTCGAATGTATGACTCATGTCTGAAATTCAAAATTAGCCAAATTAGAGGATGCTTGGCACAATGTTAAAACAACAAAACATCAAACCCAAAACGCAGGCATCTCTTTCGGACAATGCAACCTAGGTTTTGCGTATTTAAAACAGTATTTATTTATTTATTTGAGAGAGGAAAAGAGGCAGTGAGAGGGGGGGGGAGGGAGGGAGGGAGGGAGGGGGAGAGAATGGGCATGCTAGGGATTCCAGCCACTGCAAATGAACCCCAGATGCATGAGCCTCCTTGTGCATCTGGCTTACATGGGTCCTGGAAAATCAAACCGGGGTCCTTTGGCTTTGTAGTCAAATGCCTTAACTGCTAAGGCATCTTCTTCAGCCCCAGTATTTTTAATTCTATTTTTTTTTGTTTTTATTTATTTATTTGAGAGTGACAGACAGAGAAAGAGGCAGATAGATAGAGAATGGTCACACCAGGGCCTCCAGCCACTGCACATGAACTCCAGATGCATGTGCCATCTTGTGCATCTGGCTTATGTGGGTCCTGGGGAATCGAGCTTTGAACCAGGGTCCTTAGGTTTCACAGGCAAGCGCTTAGCCACTAAGCCATCTCTCCAGCCCCTAATTCTTTTTTTTTTCCCTACAGTGAAGCATTGTCATCAACAAATGACGTTTCTATTGTAAGAACATTTTAAAATAGTAGGTACTGTGATCTCTTGATTTCTTTCATCCCACGGAGATCTCATCAAGCCCTAACACAGCATTAAGAATTTAAAGTTTTAATGAAGTTGGTATTCTTGAACAGGATTAAAAAAAACAATTTTCAGGAAACGAGGCAGTCTCTATATTCAAAAAAGCAATAGGAATATTTTTGGAATATCTTCAGAAACTAGGATTTTGCCTCATAAATCTGGATTTTAAAAAATATCCTAGGCTTAGTAACATAGCAATGCTTTGCTTTTATTCTTGCTGAAAGAAATTTATGCATTGTGGTGGTTTATGATTTTTAGACTGACAGGACCTAGAATCACCTGTGATGGGTTAGGTTAGCCTTTGTGTGTGTCTGTAAGGAATTGTCTTGATTTGGTTAATGGAGGTGGGAAGATACACCTTAACTGTGTGTTCTATGCATTCTGGTCTCTGCTTCCTTACTGTGAGCTGAATGTGACCAGCTCTGCTTCAAGTCCCTGCCTCCATGTCTTCCCTGACCTGATGGATTATAATTTGGAATTTCCCTAATCTAAAAGAAGCTCTTCCTCCTCTAAACAGAGTTTTGTCAAGTACAAGGAGACAATAATTATTACCTGCATGGACGTTGCAATGTAAGCTCGTTAATAGTGATGGATTTTTCTTGTCTCTTCCTTGAATGATCTGTCCTCCTAGAATTATTATAGATTTTATGAACCTTTTAAACAATAGCTTTGTTAGACATGGGAGCACGCTTACTGTGCTGCATTTTGGATTTTACTAAATGGCTTGCCCACGGAGCTATACTGGTTTTCATCTTTAAAGAAAGATATGCTACAACCAAAAAGTGCTCATACCAAAGCATCTCTAAGTATCTCTGAGAAGAAGGACCTCAGATGCCAGATGCCTTTGAAATTACTAGAATGCCATGTCAACAACTAACCTGACCATATGACATTAGCATTGAAAGAGTTTCTTCACAATTTTGCCTCTTTTATAGCAATCCGTTGAGGTAGTTACCCCATCTTAGAACTGAAGACACTAATTCTCAAAGTAACAGAGACTTGTACAGGCCGGTGTTACTGTGAGTAAGCCATCCCTCTAATTTCACAATGCCTGCCTTCTGCCACATTGAGCTAAGAAGAGCTGACTCTGAATAACTTAACTGTTTTGATATTGGAAGACTATTGTTGGGAGAAATCTTTCAGAAAGGTCAGGAAATAAAGAACATGATTGCGTGATGGTTTGGTTTCTTCACTCTGTGAGGCATCTAAACCCCTCAGGGAGGAGGAGTGAGCTGAGGAAAAGCTGATGGTGGGGAGCTTCCAGCCAGTGCTCAAGGCCTCACACCGCTTTTATGAACTAGGCTTCTGGTTGGGATTCCCTCTCTGTGTGTCAGGAGCCTCCACAACATCAAGTGGTGCCACTGGGGCATCTAAGGTCCCACTGGCAGGCTTGGGCCCAGAGGGACCCACTTTCTTGACTGTAAACATAAATGCTTGCTTCAGAAACTTCTCAGATGTGGGCTGGAGAGATGGCTTAGCGGTTGAGCGCTTGCCTGTGAAGCCTAAGGACCCCGGTTTGAGGCTCGTTTCCCCAGGACCCACGTTAGCCGGATGCACAAGGGGGTGCACACAGCTGGAGTTAGTTTGCAGTGGCGGGAGGCCCTGGAGCATCCATTTTCTCTCTCTCTCTCTCTCTCTGCCTTTCTCTCTGTCTGTCGCTCTTAAGTAAATAAATGAACAAAAAATCAAAAAATGAAGAAAATTTTCAGATGTTTTCAAATATGAAGAGGTGAGTACCAAGTTTAGGAGAGTCTCATAGTATTACTTATTCTTCTTGCCTCTCTTGTTCTTAAGTTGACATGTAACTGACAATGTGGCACAAGTGTTACATATGTGAACTCTGCAGTGGGGTGTGAGCATTAGGTTCTTAATCCCTTTAAGTCTCAGTTTGCTGACTTGTAAATGGGAGATAGTCTCTTTTGTATTTGATCAGAAAATGCCTTTCCTGGGAAAAATTATTATTTTTTTTCAAGTCCACACAGTTTTATTTATTTATTTGTTTTGTACTCAGTGTATACAGTCAAGTTGGTACCATTGTTAGCCTCCTTCCTGTCCTTCCCCCTCTGCAGGGACCCTCTTCATTGGGGAATATGGGTTGCATTGTGGGGTTAGCCATCAGTTATGGGTAGGAGGCCATGTTTCTGTGTATCACTACCCAGTTTTTAAATCTGAAGATTGACATGAGATAGGTTGGTGGTTTAGGAGACACCGAGGTAGAGTGGTGCCATGCGAACTAGGGGAGAAGGTCACAGATGATGTTGGAAGGATTACAAGGGCCAACCTGCCCAAGATCTTGGAAACCTGAGGAGGGATTTTGTGTTTTAATGAGGTATCTTAAAAGGGTCAGTAGTGGAGGTGTTCTAAGATGGTTCTCATTTTTCAATGCGTACTCTGTGAGAAGAGAATGGACATAAGGGATGCAAAGTAAAGCAGTGAATTGGAAGGAAGTTGGGAGATGCATCTGGGCCAGGAGTTACCAGAGTTTGGTACAGCCGATACACAAATCTAAAACTGTTTTCATTAAAATATTTCATCCAATAGTAATTATTTGTCTTTTTCACCCTCTCATTGTGTCATAAGTGTTCCCTGATGTTTCTTAGTGTCTGTTTGATAAATCCTTATTTGTTGCTTCTTTCCTTTTCAACCACATTTCAGAGTGAGGCCAGGTTATCTTCATAAATCTGCCACAACAATGTATGGGAAGAAACAACTTAGGAGTGGGTTTGAGACTTCAACTGCCTTCTGTTAAGTGGGTCATTGGAGAGATTTCCAAATAGGTTTATGTCTTTTCACAGACAATTAAGAAAACTATAGTTATGTTTCATTAAAAATGCTTTCTTAGGGCTGGGGAGATGGCTTAGAGGTTAAGCGCTTGCCTGTTAAGCCTAAGTACCCGGGTTCAAGGCTCCATTCCCCAGGACCCACGTTAGCCAGATGCACAAGGGGGCGCACTGCGTCTGGAGTTCGTTTGCAGTGGCTGGAGGCCCTGGCGCGCCCATTCTCTCTATATATATCTGCCTCTTTCTCTCTCTGTCTGTCGCTCTCAAATAAATAAATAAAAATGAACAAAAAAATTTTTTTAAAAAATGCTTTCTTATCTTACATTTAATAAGTTTATTATTAATTTTAAACAGATATTAAAATTTTTCTGTTGTAATTTGTAAATACAGTAAATGTTGAGATCTATAAGCCACATGAACAAAAGCTCTGTGGGTTACTTAATAATTTCTAGACGTTTATAAAAGATCATGACAAAGACATTTCAGAATTTGTAGTTTAGGCTGTAGATGATGCCATCATACCACAAGGTAGTGATCTTAGGTATGAAAACATTGGGTAGAGGGGACAGTCAGACCCTGGTAAGTGGTAGATTGGTCAGGCATGGGTGATACTAGGAAGTTCTTTGTTGAACAGTTCAAAACAGAGATGTTAATAGTTCAAGAGTGATTTCCTCCTGCTTGGGCAGAGGAATGCTGAGGTAAAAACACATTAATGACAGAAGCAATGTAAGTGCCAGACATTAAAGCACTGTCCAATACTAAAGCAAGAGCCTGAGAATTATTTATTATGTAACTTTATCAAATGCCACAGATGTTTAATACTCATCTATGTAAAGTGAACTATTCTTTTTTTACAAATAGTTTTATTTATTTATTTGACAGAGAAAGAGAGAGAGAGAGGGAGAGAATGGGCACGCCAGGGCCTCCAGCCACTGCAGACGAACTCCAGACGCATGTACCCCCCTGTGCATCTGGCTAACGTGGGTCCTGGGAAATCAAACCTGGGTCCTTTGGCTTTGCAGGCAAATGCCTTAACTGCTAAGCCGTCCCTCCAGCCCTAAAGTTAATTATTCTTGAACTCTCAAGGAAACCCTAGAGTACTCACCCTATTGACCAACTCTGCTACCTTGCAAAGGTGTTCCATGAAGCAAATATTTTAGACACACTGGATTTGCAACCACTGCAATTTGTACCCCTTTGTCTTCACCTTTATGTAGGGCTGGGGAATGGAACCTGAGCTGGCAGGTGTTGCAAGCAAGTACCTTTGACCACTGAGAAATCTCCCCAGCCCCATGTCTGTTGTTTTTAACACCTTAGGATATATTAATAAGTAGATCTGAGAATCAATCACTTACACACCTTATGACCTTAAACCAGACATAACTATTTTATTCTTTCATGCCTTTTGGAATACATTTTTGATGATTAGAAATTATTACTGGTTTTAATTATAATGTAGTCTTACTTTATTCAGGTGGTTATAAGAAAATAGCATACAGTGAGTATTTAGTTCTCAACACTAGAGGCTGAGTGCACACTTAAACGAAGTGCTGGAAGATGTGATGTTCAGTAAGAACTGCTTCCTGGTTCATAGATGGCATTCTTCTTGCTGCTTTCTTACCTGGCAGAAGAGTCAGGTGAGCTCCTTGTGTCTCTTTTATAAGGACATGCATCCCATTCATGAGGGCTCTGCTTTCACAACCTAATCACCACCCAAAGGCTTCCCCTCCTAATTCTATCATGTTGGAGGTTAGGATTTTACCTTATGAAGAGATACATAAACATGAAGTTATGGTCTCTTCCTTTTAGTTGTTGAATCTGTAATGCTTCCCCTGATCCAAGAATGCATTTGTGTGTGTGTGTGTGTGTGTGTGTGCTAATATGCTTTGTGAGGGTGTGAGCTCCAAAGACAGGACCAGGGCCCTGGTTAGCACTAGGTTCTCAATGCTTCTGTCTTCATTAGATGTTAAATCAGTGAGCACATTATAGCTAATCACTGAGCAAGCCTCAAGGAAGACGTATCTTTAAGTTAGTATCTCTGTCTACCCCACATATAAGGATTCAGAAACACTGCAAGTCAAGGGCTTCCAACTTCACAGGACTGGTTCGAATTAGATCCTAGATCTGATTTTACATCTGTTTGTCCTAATCTACCATTCTTTCTTCTGTGCCAGTTTGGAAATGGAGCCCAGTTTCTTCTTTGGCAACAAGATGCATACCTAAGGACACTTTTAACCTGAATCCTAATGACTGCAGTTCTCTTTACTGAAGAAGCTAATAACGGCTAAAGACATAAAATGAGAGTCCACTGCTATCTCATGCTTCAATAGGACGGATGAAACTTGTTTTCTAGTGTACTGGTTTGGGTGTTCATAAATGAATTTCTCGATTTAATTACCTGCAATGCACTAACAAAGATATCCTTCCTAAAATCTCAGTCTTTATTTGTTCTTTCCCGCTTTTAGGCTTATTCTGCCTCCAAGGATTAGGAATTAGATCCATTGTGTTGCAGTGTTTGGACTTTTTAAAAGCTAAGGTCAAATGGGATTGAAATGAGATGTGAAAGAGATTCACAAGAGAAAAATCTCTGAGCTTATATAAGTTATTATGAAGAGAAAAACACAAGTGAACATTTCTAGAGGAGATTTTATTTTTATTGTATTTTTCACTTAAATGTTGTATTTTGATTTGGAGGGTTCAGCTGATGAACCAGATAATCTTTATGGTACCCTCAGATCTATACTCACCAAATTGATTTAAAGCTAAAGGTAAAGTTTAAAAAGTACTACAAATGGGATCCGTATTCAGAGAGTAGGTTGGAATGGGAGTTGATTCCATTTCAAACAGCTTTAGCTGCTCTGTCCATATACTATCCATTTAATTGATGACATTACGTTTTAAAAGTGAATTTAAATTACCAAAGCAGATGGAACTGAGAAAGTTTTTCCATGTCTGAGAAACAAAACAGTGCTGAAGAATACAGAGAACCTTAAACTCTAAGGAAACCCAGGTTAACACTATGGGCAGAGTTAAAAAAATGTCCTCCTGTGTTTTATTGCTTCAAATAAGAACTTTGTAACCAAAATTTGCCCATGAGTGGAAGGGTAAATGACATATGAGGTAGTAGTCCAGACTCTCAAAATTCTAGGAGTGTAGATCACATTGCGTTTTCTTCTTAATGGACATCCCTCTGAGAGACTTGAGATTTTCTTTCCCTTCCTAGCCTAGAAAGGGATGTCAATTGCTTCTCCGCTTTACATGTCTTTTCCCGGCCAGGTCCTGGGCCATAATTTTTTGTGGTTTTCACTCCGGAAAGTAGTTGGCAGGCATGTGGCTAAGCCGCCTCCACATTCTGAAGCTTGATACTTGTTTCCTCTGAGCTGATGGGTACACTTGGGAAGTCTGGAGAGCAGCAAACGTCCTGCACCTGCTTGCATTATTAGATTCAAGGTGAATATCTGAAATTCTGTTTAAAAACTCTTGGAAAAAATGGCACTTTAGTTAGGAGTTTTCTATCTATTATCTATCTACCTATCTATCTATCTATCTATCTATCTATCTATCTATCTATCATCTATCTGTCTGTCTATCTATCTATCTATCTATCCTACCTACCTACCTACCTACCTACCTATCATCATCATTTATCAACTATCTAGCATTGATATCCCTTAAAGATAAATATTTAAATATTTGTGACTTTAGCCCTGAATGTTTACACTTATATACCAGACTTAAATCCTGGGACATCTGAATTGGAAAACATCAAAATTCACTGCAGTCAACTCACCCATCTTGTGGTAAAGAGAACTGAGACTCACCAGTGGGTAAGTGAGGAAATACAAGTAGAAGAGGTAAAGAAAGGTGAGAAATCCAACAAAATTCTATGCCTTCCTGATACCCAACAGCTGCCTAGAGACACTCTATTGCTGGTAGCAGGATCTGTCTGCCTGTTATAAGTAGCTACCCTACATCCCTACTGGTCAATTGCATTTCTGCGTGCCATGCATTTTGAAATAAGCTGTAGAACTAACCAGAAGGTCCCTCCCTGTCCTATACCTCCAGGCTAACATAAAATCAAGATTCCCTAACTCTGGTCAAATGTATATTACTGTGTTCAAAGTTGTAGAGTTGCTATGTTCTTTTAGACAATTTATCTTTTAATGCCTATATTAAAAAATAATTCCTTAATTTTAAAAGGCTTCAATCTGTGTCTTAAAAATGCACATGTGAGTTCAAGGCCTGACTGAGAACATTCATATCGTCAACATGGATAGGGTACATAATCAAGATTATTTCTCACTCTTTCCTGCATACTGCTCTATCAAACCCCAACTTCTTGACACTCCTAGAATATTTGTTCCAACCATCCATTTCTATTCATTTCCAGTTCTTTTTTTTACTCTGTGAGGGCCATTACTAACCTCCATACCTGTCCTTTACTTATGAAGAGGCAGGCCTGTCTTTATCCACTCTGCTGCAGTCCTGCCATTCCTCCAAGCCCAGCTCAGCTCACATCTCTTTTTCCAGATCATTCAGATCCACCCAAATGTAATGAATCACTTCTTGTCACAGACTTTGTACCTGCACTGGGTGACATTCAGTTTCTCTTGTAATGACGGTGTAAATTCCCATATCTGCAACTGGAGTGTGAGTTCCAGGATGTTATAACTCTATCCTGTCAAACTTTCTGCATACTAGGTGGTCAGAAGGACCTCATTCAGTCAACATTAATTTAATTATTGTCTGGCATGCTCATGGCACTCATCAAGCTTTCTGCACAAGCATGTAAATCCTGGGAAAGAAATCACTATTTTAGCTTAATATTAATTTATCTTCATTTGTTATTAAAGTAACACATTAACATATTTTCTATTTTTTATTTTTTTAGAGACAGCGAGAGAGAGAGAGAGAGAGAGAGAGAATGCCAGGGCCTCAGCTATTGCAATTGAACTCCAGATGCTTGGGCCACCTAGTGGTCACGTGCAACCTTGCGCTTGCTTCATCTGTGCATCTGGCTAATGTGGGATCTGGAGAGTGGAACATGGGTCCTTAGGCTTTGCAGGCAAGCACCTTAACCACTAAGCCATTCTCCAGACCCAAGTTATTTTCATTTTATATACAGCTATGGATAAATATTTAGAACTCCATACTTTTCCTTTTTCACCAGCCCAACTCCTAACTGGCATTCTTCTCAGTCAGTATGTTTTTTGCTTATTAGCATCACATGATTCCTCTTTGAAAGGAAGCTATGTTCAGCACTATACCAACAGCACCATATGTTTCCTTTTTATTAACAGAGTAACCACTTGGGGAGGAGGCAGTTTCTGTGGGATACAAACAAGCATTTTTTGAAGTGGGTATGTGAGCATGGTGTGCATGCATGTATATGTGACCATATGTATGTGGGCACATGCATGTGTGAGCATATGTATGTAGCTGCATGCATGTGGAGGTCAGAGATTGACATCTGGTTTCTTCTTCACTCATGCTCCACTTTATTTGCTGAGGCACAGTCTTTTACTTGAACACAGGGCTCTCTGATTCAGCTAGTGTAGGTAGCCAAGTTGCCCTTGTCTCCACCTCCCAAGTGTTGGGATCTCAGGTACTTGCCATGCTCATCCAGCATTTACATGGTTGCTGGGAATCTGAACTCAAGTCCCAATGCCTGTGCACCAAGTGCTTTATTCACTTAGTCATCTCACCAGCTCTGGGAGCATCATTCTATTAACATATTTCTTTTCCCCAGGAACCAAGAGGGAATAAGTGGAATAGCAGTTTGGAAAAAAAAAAAAAAAGGTCTATTTCTATTTTGATTGGCTTTGTTTGATTAAGGTTGGGTTAATGAGGTATAACCTTTGCTATTGATTTCAAATTTAGTTATGCCTGATCTTTACATTTACAGTTGAGACCAGAAAGTCAGTTTAGTGTTAAATACCCTTGAGGGAATATACTTACTCTGCTCTCGCTTTCCTGGGTAAAGCAGTAAGTGGTGGGGGAATGCAATATTGATTGCTCCTAATGAAACAGCAGCCTTATGTCATTTCTTTTTTCTCATTGGCCTTCTTCTCCTCATCTCTTCTGTTTAATGCTATTGATAACAACACTGAGTCTTCTGTGTATGCCACAATCCTATGTATTTATTCTTTTGCTTGGCCTTTTAAATCTAGGTTTTTGATTCAGTTTATGGTAAGGTGATGTCACAGATGTATTACTGCAGCAGTAGTCAGTTCTTAGGACACTGGAGAAGTCCTTTGTCCTCTAACTCAGTTTCCACATTTTCAGAATAGTGGGGATTCTGAAATTAGCTTTATAATTCTTGATGTATACTTCTTCCATTAATTATTACTGAGCAACTCCAAGCTCTCTGTATGTCATATATATATGTATGTATACACATACATACATACATATGCTTAATGATATATCTGGTATAGAGTTTTAAAAGATTTGACATGCACATTGAGTGGAATAGCAATAATTTAACAAATATATTTAACTGCTTTCTTTTATATTCTTTTTTTCTTACATTCATTAATATAATTGAGCATACATTGATTGTCCTTTTAAATTCTCGTGTTATTTTAGTGTCTAGCAGTTCATCAGTGAAGAGAGACTTATTACATAAGTTTGGACCTCAACACTAGAGAGATTTAATACCACTCGAAGCAGTTTTTGTTCTGATGTAAATACATTCATATAATTACTAGTTGTTGTAGTCAGGTTTACATTGCTGGCAGAAATCATCTGACCAAGAGCAGATTTTTGGAACAAAGGATGTATTTTGGCTTATAGACTTGAGGGGAAGCTCCATGATGGCAGGGGGGAATGATGGCATGAGCAGAGAATGTACATCACCCCTGGCCAACATAAGGTGGACAATAGCATCAGGAGAGTGTGCCAAAACAGACATGGGGAAACTGGCTCTCTAATACCCACAAGCCTGCTCCCAGAAATACACTGCCACCAGGAGGCTTTAATTCCCAAATCTCTTATCAGCTGGGAACCTAGCATTCAGGATGCCTAAGTTTATGGGGGACACCTGAATCAAACCACCACATTCCACCCCTGTCCCCCATAAACTTATCACTATACATGATGTAAAATGAAATGCAGCTGGGCGTGGTGGCTCACCCCTTTAATCCCAGCACTTGGGAGGTAGAGGTAGGAGGATCACCATGAGTTCGAGGCCACCCTGAGACTACATAGTGAATTCCAGGTTGGCCTGGGCCAGAGTGAGACCCTACCTCAAAAAATAAAAAAAATAAAATGAAATGCATTCAGTCCAACTTTAAAAGTCCCCATAATTTTTATCAGTTTTAATGATGTTCAAACATCCCCATAGTCTAAGGTCTTTTAACTCAGCCATAATACCAAGAAAATCCCCCCAAAACCCATAATGGCACAAAATAAACATTCACACTGCAAAAGATGGCATTGGGCATAGTAAAGAAATATTCAACCAATACAAGATTTAAACAAGGCAAACATCAAACTCTGTAGCTATAAGTCCAACAATTCTCTTCAATGACAAGTCTCCAAGTCCGATAATTCTAACCAGCAACAAGCCTCTGGAGTTTCAATTCCTCCCCTCTAGCTAGGCTACTCACAGTCCTGAAAAACTTCATCTGGGGCCAGCAGCTTTCCTTAGCAACCATTTTGTGGTCCCTACCTCTCCACTGGGTCTCCACTGCAAATCCATGGTTCATCCTCACAGAACCATCAGGTCTCCATGCAGGCAATCCTATTTCACACTCCCCATGGCCATTTCCAAAACACAAGACAGTGTTGCACATTCAATGATGCTTGCTCTCCTGTATTCCTTATACTCCATAATACCAGATAGGGTGTCAATTTGTTAATCCAAGGGGGAATAAAGCAGACTTTCAAGAACAGGACACTTCTTCAGCAGCCATACTCCTTCAAAAGCATTATTTTTTGTTGTCCCAGTATAGGTCAGCTGGCCCAATTTCAGTGGTTGTAATCTCTCATATAATTGCATCTGAACAGGCAGCAGTTTCTGCCCAAAGATTTCTTTCTTTGCCATATCCCTCTGTGCACACCAGTCTGTTTTTACACACTGCAATTCTGCGCAAGTTCTCAAGACATGGGCATAATAGCAAGCCTCTCACACAAACTGCTTCTAGCCCAGTCCAAGCAAAATTCCATCTCATCCTCATAAGCCAAACCTCACAGTCCACAGTTCTTTCTGCATTCAGGTTTTTGAACTCTGACCAGAATGGTCAAGCTGAACTTATAGTACTGTAAGGCGTCTCTCTGGCCAATATTTCAAATCCTTCCAACACTCCTCCTGGAAGTCAGCTCCCAAAGGCCAAAGTCACACTGTCAGGTGGCTAGTAGCAAATGACCCCAGTCTCGGTATCAACAGTGCTCTTGCAGTCAGGTTCGCATTGCTGGCAGAAATCACCCAACCAAGAACAGCTTTTTGGGGAAAAAAAAAAGATTTATTTTGGCTTTCAGAATCTATTGGGAGCTCCATGATGGGAGGGGAATATGATGCTATGAACAGAGGGTGGACGTCACCCCTTGGCCAACATAAGATGGGCAATAGCAAAAGAAGAGTGTTCCAAACGCTGGCAAGGGGAAACTGGCTATAACACCCATAAGCCCGACGCCAACAATACACTGCCTCTAGTAGGCTTTAATTCCCAAATCTCCATCAGTTTGGAACCTAGCATTCAGAACACCTAAGTTTATGGGGGAAACTTGAATGAAACCACCACACTAGTGTAGGCTCAAAGAGAATTTAACAATAAACACAGACAGGAAAGGAATAATATGATACTGAGTAAAAGATTTTCTGAATAAGCTAATATGAAATGTATTTCAAGATGCAGTTTTGAGTTAAGCAGAAGAAATATGGTAAAGTACAGGATATTAATTGGAGGCAGCTGAGAGAAAACTCTTGCCTTAGTTATCAAGCTACATGATTTTACAAACCCTGGGTATCCTTTAGGTTCATTTTCCATCAGCACTTTATCAATTAAAGAAGGAAGAATCCAACACTTACTGGATATCAGACTTGATGTTTGCTTGGTATCAGCACACCTAATATAGAAAGTTGGCACAAAAAAGTGCTTCTAAAAATAGAAGTTTTGGAAAATATTTAAGTTAAAATATTGCCTAACTCATATTTTAGATTCTAAAAGTTAGAGTTTAGGTTACATTTCTGTCTCTTTCTCTCTGTCTTTCTCTCTCTGTCATCTATTTATCTATCATCTATCCTTTCAGATGTTACTAGTATTTTAACATTTTCTGTTTTTTGAACCATTTATTATGTTATATCACCAAACATAAGCTTATCCTGCTTTCTGAACTTAGAGTGTAACACTATCCAACTTCCATCATTCCATGGGAAAGATTCTTGATTTTTGAGAATGCTGTAATAGTACAAAGTTGCCTCACATGAGGAATCTCTAGAAAAACAATTTTTTAAAAAAAGTTTATTTATTTATTTGAGAGCAACAGAGAGAGAAAGAGGCAGAGAGAGAGAATGGGTGCCCTAGGGCCTCCAGCCACTGCAAACGAACTCCAGACGTGTGCGCCCCCTTGTGCATCTTGCTAACATGGGTCCTGGGGAATCGAGCCTCGAACCGGGGTCCTTAGGCTTCACAGGCAAGCTCTTAACTGCTAAGCCATCTCTCCAGCCCCTAGAAAAACAATTTTTGAGGGCTCCTATAACATCCTTTCTCCCTGTGTCAGTAAGAGAGTTAATGTAGCTTGAATCATTGGCTAGCTTACTAATGATATTGTAGTGCAAATAAAGTCAGGAAACATGGCTATTTTTCTGTTTTATGCTAAAAGAAAACGGAGAGTACTGCTTGACACATAGATAGTACATAAAATTCATTTGTTGAGTGAATAATCTTACCAGTGACATAGTAAATTTAGGCACACATAGAATATTAGTCTCGGAGAGAGTCTCATCCAAAGTAGTCATGTTCATATACACTGTGATCCTCAGGGACATTTGTTCATTGGGAACTTTTCTGATCAGCTCTTTCTCACACATAGGTACAATTAAAAACAAAACTATCTTCCATTAATGCAATTATAGTCTTATGGGTTGGAATTAAAGGAAATTTGTTTTCTTTGATAATTTATATTCCTTACTCATTTGCATTTTTGGTTATTTATCAAACATCCATTGTACTGAATAGTGAGTCAACAGAGAATACAGAGTCCTTTTTTTCTAAAGAGGTCATGGGCTAGTGGAGGTATAGATCCTCAAGAATGTGGTTCATTTTTCTACTTGAATAGGTTAGGCAGTCAGGAACCTTACTATTTCCAATGACCAACCATTGTGTATGTTGTCAACTCTGATGTTTAAAAGAGATTTTTTCATGTGAATGTTAGTACAAAGTTGCTCTCCTGAAAGCTGCTCAAGTCTGGGGGAAAAAGAAAGAAAAAAATTGGTGTTTGAATTCCTTTCTTGTAAACTATTTAGATCATTTGCTTTTCAAGCTTTAAGGTTCACATAAGCCATCAGGGGCCTTGTTAAAATGCAGACTGTTTCAGTGGGTTGGAACAGTCTTGGGATATAGCTGTTGCTGGTGATGATGGTCTGGTGACAACGTTGACCTGCAAGGCTTTTGGCTCAAAACTCAATTATGCCACACCATGCCACTCTCCCTCCTTGCTCCTTATCTTACTACCTCTCTAGTTTCTCCATTCTTCCCTACACTAGGCTCCTCTGTAGAGGCATACGATGTATAGAAAAGTTAAAAAACAAATTGGAAGCTGAGAGAGATATAGTTGAGATATTTAAATGTTATTATCTTTGGCTTTCTAGTCTGAAAATAATGATGGTACTTACTTGGCTTAAATTGAGAAAGTAATTATTTGAGATGAAAGATTTATAGCACTTCAAACTTCCTGCATGTAGGAGGTATGGTGACCATTCTATTTAGTTCCCAGTGTACAAACACGAGTTCATCAATATAATTGTAGAGGGTGTTGCTCGCGGTCAAACACAAGAACCCAGATTTGGTATGATAAAGCCAGAGTAAAATATCCTCAGACTAGATTGGTTTTTAGCGACTCTATGAGCCCTTCAGGAGATCACTTTATTCTTCTGCACAGTAATATTTGGTTAGCTGTCCTTGCAACTGCTGTTTTTAATGTGCTTTGAGACAAGAACTTTATAATTTCACAGTAGGAATTTTATTATTTTTTAATGTTAACCAAACTCTTAGAATTTTCTTAAGAGGCTTTTGCCTGCATTCTAAGTGCAGTCTCCAGTTGGTCTATACCTCATCTGAATTGATTCCAGTGCTTTCACAGGTAGAACTCACAGCAGGTGAACTATGTGCTTGAAGACCTTGCTGTGTTTAGTTTTAAGACCTCTGAGCATATTGTTGTTCACAATTTCACTTTACATTCAGTAAACTGATGTAATGAAGTGATGCACGTCGTGCTAATTCCCAAATGGAAATTTTCTTTGTTCTCTTGCAAGCCCCTATTCATTATGAAGTCCTGCTTCCTAAGTAAAATCTCTACCTTCTACCACTCTATCTGTGAGTCTTTAATTACTGCACTGTACCAGTTTACTGAAATGATTTATTTCATGCAGCTTTTGGACTTGGTGACAGCTGGATCCATGAGGCCTGGGTTATCTTTGTGAACATTAATGGCTGTTGAATAATATAGTCCTAAGTGGTCTTACTTGGTTTTATTTATCTCTCCCCCCTTTTCTCTGCTATGATTTCTCCTGAACGAGCTCATCTTTATTAATTCCACGTGTCTTCTCTATAGTCCTCATCCATGGATTGACATTTGAGCCTCTTGTCCAAATCTAACTACATGCTGGATAGCTCTTTATAGATGTTCCACCAGCAACCCAATACAGCTTGCTGTATTATAAAATTATCTGCTTTCAAGTCTCAGTTTGTATCTTTTTTTTCCTGTCTCAGAGAATAGCACCACTAATGATATCCAGTAAACACTCAGCACATATTGGTAATTTTCTGACACTGAGCTCTTTGTCTTCCAAGTTGGGAGCTCTACTTATCCTTGACCTACTCCTTTTTACCATTACATCCAGCACACCCAACAGATCCGATCTTATCTCTGCAAGGTTTCGTTCCTTTGTTCATTCATCAAGGGCCTCCCTGGAATGATAAGGGATAGGAAAATGATTTAGGAGTAGTCATTGTCAATGAAAACACCCTGAATGTCATGTTATATTTTCCTATAAATACTTTTGCTAAGGTTCCCAGCTGTTTATGAAAGCACCTTAAATGGCCCTACGACTCCCTGAAATCCTGTCCCTTTACCTGTCTCTTTATGGTTATTTTTGTGTACTTACTCACAACCACCCCCCCCCACTTTTAACATAGATTTGAACTATTCCAGGGAAAAGGGGAGGAATTTCCATGGGCAGTAATATGATGATAATAAACACATAAATGAACAAATGCAGATGGGAGACCTCTGCCTTCATGTATTAGCATTTTACAGAAACTTTTACATTTTACAGAAATAACTGACATGAAAGGGCTTTCCCCATACCTCAATTTTGATATTTCCCTCTCATTTTTTAAACAAAAAACAGCTGCTTCAGATATGCTCTGATCTAGGAAAATAGGACTCATGGACATGTGAATCCTTTTCATAAATCAATAAGCCACTGACTCAGTCAACCTGCAAGAACTCTTTTTTGGCCTACCTGGATTATCATAGGGCCTTGGTTTAGAATAAACATTTTAAAATTGCAATGACATCTTGAAAACATTATATTTAAATACAAGTATATTAAGTAAAAGAAATTCTTTTGATGACCCATATACTGTGAATTATGAGTTTCAGTAGATATCAGAGTTAGTTCACCATTTGTCCCTAGGTTCAATTTTGCATCATTATCTATTTTCATTGCAGCTTGTACCTGATGTCACTGGTTTATAACCTCTCATGGAAATTACACATTTGGAAATGTGAATTTTACACTTAATGAATCATAAGATAATGCCTATATGTGAAATAAGTATTTAAATTGATTTTTAGAGGAATTAAAGTGAAATTGCCATTTGGGTCTAGATATTTTTGGCTTTTATGACTTTTTGTTTTCCTAAATTCATTAACACTAACACTGGGAATTACCTGGATTGTTTTGAAGTCTAATGTGGAAAAAAGGGATGCTTATGTTGAAAAGATAGCAAGTAAAGGCCTCTCCTCTGAGGAAATACTTAGTTACGGTTTTCTCAGACTTCATGAAAGCTGTAAATATATATTGATTTTAGGTCTTTTACATGTGTTTGTCATCCAGATATGATTCAATAAATGATTATCTTTTTCCTTGATTGCCTTTATTTCTTTCCTATTCTTGGTTTATTTTTTCAATAATTTAATATACACATCAATATCAGGAAATAAATGACAACATTTTGACATTGCTTTATATTTCATAATATATGAATAAAATTTTTAGTTGATTTTGTTATTTTTACATGTTTTATTATTTATTCATTTATTAAATATTTTATTTTTATTTATTTATTTCAGAGAGAGAATGAAGCAGAGGAAAAGACAGAGAGAGAGAGAGATAGTGGGCATGCCAGTGCCTCCAGCTACTGCAAACGAACTCCAGGTGCATGCTCCCTTTGTGCATCTGGCTTACATGGATCCTGGGGAATAGAACTGAGGTCCTTTGACTTTGCAGGCAAATGAATTAATCACTAAGCAATCTATCCAGCCTCATGTTTTATTTTTTAAATGAGTATATTTTTCAGTATGTTTTCTGATACAAATCTTGTTTTTTTTTTAATTTTAATATTTTATTTATTTATAAAAGAGACAGAGAAAGATAGAGAAAGAGAGCAAGAGCGAGAGCAAGAGCGAGAACGAGAGTGAGAGTGAGAGCGAGAGCGAGAGAGAGAGAGAGAGAATGGGTGCATCAGGGCCTCTAGCCATTGCAAAGGAACTCCAGATACTTTCACCACCTTATGAATCTGGTTTATGTGAATCCTAGTGAATTAAACCTGGGTCCTTTGGCTTTGCTGGCAAGCACTGTTAAGCCATGTCTCCACCCTAAGTTTACTTACAATTTTTTTTTCCAAATTTTACTTTTATACTTTGTTTATTTCCAATTCTTATTCTATTTATGACTGTATTAAAATTATGTGATTGTTAGTCATATTATCTTGCTTTCATACTGAGTCTTTTGGGCATGACTCACATCTTTTTTATTATTGTAACTACCACAACATCTGGCAAACTTAGAGCACATTATTCTGTTTCCTCAGACAAAAGAAAAGAAGCTAACAGGAAAAAAAAAAAAAAAACTACTTAATATATGTGTACCAACCTCTAATGCTACACAATTTTTTAAATAAAATAAACTAATAATTCTAATACCCTCTAACAAAACTATTGGCTTTTCTGTACTTGAGATTGCATTGATTTGGATTCTTAATCTTTGCTTGTTTTCATAAACACATATTTTATGTATTTTCAATTGCATAAAAGTGATAAAAGCTTGGTGTTAGAATGCTTATAGAATCATTCTTTAAAATTATGACATTTCAGTTTTATTTGTTTATTAACAATAATAATACTAAGTTAATAAGATACTGAGGTATGACAATCTATTTAGAAATTATCGAAGTTTTTTTTAAAGAAAACATGAACTTCTGAATTAGTTTATTAATGAATCTTTTTTTTCTATTTTCTCATCTGAACCCAAAAAGGAAAATATCTTTTTGATATTTAGTCATCTAACTAGATGTTTTGGTTCATTAGAACCTTAATATTCTGAGCGTTTTATTACCTTTTAAAGACCTATACAACACTGGGTCCATTAATATTCCTTTATGGTTGATGGAAGTGGGTATGAGGCCTTCATCCCTCCCTAAGGAGGTGTTCGTAGTTAATGGTTGCTGAGGAAACAGGAGATATTTTGTTTTTGTGGTGGTATAAGTTTCATGTGTTCTGATGAATAATCCCCTGACCTTGTTCATGCAGGCAACCGTAATTAAATGCAGTAGATGACATAAAGACACAAGGGAAAAAGACATCAATGTGGAACTGGAACTATTTGGGAAGAAGTAGTTAGTTCAAGATGGATAGGGAGAAGGGACATGAGAAGGCAATAGGAGATTTGATCAAATATATATTTTGTGTAAACTTGTCAAGTAATTTTTGAAAACAGTTGATTTTCTGGTCCTAGGGACATAGCTTATTCAGTAAAATGTTTGCTTTGAAGGACCTGAGTTCAATTCCTGCAGCCCTTACAAAAATGGCACACATGGTAGCATGTAGCTGTTATTTCAGCTTTGAGATGGCAAGGCTTGGAAGATCCTTGGAGCTCTCTGATCAGCCACTCTAGCCTAATTAGTGAACTCTAGTACAGTGAATGACCCTGTATAAAAAACTGTGGATGAACTTTTGTTTTCATTTTATTTATTCATTGGAGAGTAAGAGGGAGAGATTGAAAGGGAGAGAGAAAGAGAGAGAGAGAATGAATATTCATGTGCCAGGGCCTCTAGCCATTGCCCAGAGCTCTAGACACATGTGCCACCATGTCCATCTGACTTACGTGGGTACCGGGGAATTGAACCTGCGTCCTTAAGCTTCACAGGCAAGATCCTTAATCACTAAGCAATCTTTCCAGCCAGCGTATGGATGACATCCAAAGTTATCCTCAGGCACCACATGTCATAACACATGCATGTCCACTTGCACACATGTGCACTTACAACACACACACACACACATACACCTATGAAAAAATTTCATGCTTTTCAGTAGCTCCTAACTGGTCTTAGATTTGTCACTTCTGTTCTGTGAAATCACTAAAGTGCCAACTGTGAGGTGTCATTCCAGCTCTTCCTCTGAGAAATCGTTATAAAACCTTAACCAGCTTTGCTGCAGTGTACCAATAGGCAGGCATGCCAGGGCATGTCCTGATTCACTGAGAATAATGGAACTTGATTATGATCGTATCATAATCACATGTGAGCAGGAAGGTTGTGAGCATGTTCCAGTACTCTTTTGAGGTCAGTGAAGCTCCTGCCAGCAGTTGCCCATTTTAGTAGTTGTATCATTGTTTATAAGGTTATTTATCATGACATTAATATCAGTGCTGAGGGGGTACTGATGAAGCTGTGTTGAGCATGTGCCACGTTTGACATAAACGCCAACGTTAAAGTACATAAAGCCCCAGCCCAGTGTCTGGAGCATGGGCTACATCAAGAGGCATGGATGGTGTGTGGACATGTGAGATTCCACGCTGTGAATCTACGTGAGGACTCCAGCAATGTTGGTTGCCTAAAGCCCAGTGTTAAGTGGTCAGCAAACCTCAGTGTGGTTTTGCTCTTCTAGTTTTTGCCTCCAACACCAGTGTTCATACAAAGTTGTCCCTCCATGTTGTCTTTTCATTGAGTAATTCAGAAACAGTTTAGCTTCTGAACCTATTCAGTTGGGCATTTCCAGCTGGGTTCTTCAGGTACCCGTCTTGTTCTGTTTATACGTTGTCATTATATAAAAGCAAAGAATACAGAAAATAAAACCAATTTATAAGTCACTCCAGTAATGATTATATCAGAGCTATTTTTTTAAAATAAACTTCCACATTTATTTTTATTCTGCTTGATTCTAGTTGGGTGATAGAACTTTATATCTACCATAAATTTAACAAAACGAGGAAAGTATTTTTTAATGATGTCAAATGCTGTTTTGGAGGGTGAAGTTTATAAGCTTGGCATCCCTGATTCATAAATTAGTGCTTATGACAGCTGAAATCTGTGTAAGGAAAATGAAAAAAAATGAAAGGAGACTTACACAGTAATTTCAGCACTGTATTTGATATACAGTCCCAAGCTGCACAGCAGGTAGCATATCTTGCATGTGCATATGGTCATGTATACTTAACATAAACATACATCCATGAGTTGATGAGCTATGAAGAACAGTGTTCAAAACCTATGGAGTGTATATTTAACTCAGCCGAGAACTGTGGAATTAACTCTGGAGGTAGAGAAAAGTCTGTTTATGTCACAACCATGTCATTAATGAGATGTGTCATTTATTCTTTACTGATTGGCCCTCTGTTGAGAGCTTTCCATGTAGTACGAATTAGGCAAAGAAGCAGTTGCTTTACCCCTCTTAAACACAATATCCTTAATATTAAAATAGTTTAATGGAAATGCTAATGAGTACTTTAATTCACAGGCAAAGCCTTTTTTCTGGACCCTATTCTGGTTGGGTGTAATGTCCATGGATCACGAATTGAGGAATTCAGGGTGCATGTTCATCTGGGATCCACAATACTCTATTCTGACCACATTGTTGATGTCTGGAACTCGAGAAACTCTTGCCCAGCTCTCCTTGCCATTACAAGAGCAGTGTAGTTCTCTTCCCTGCCTGGATTTGCAATGGAAAATGTCAATTTACAGGCTATATTAAGGGGTGTGGATGGTGTGTGGACACGTGTGATTCCATGGTGTGAATCCATGTGAGGACCCCAGCAGTGTTGGTTGTCTGGAGCCCAGGATGAGAAGGATTCTGAGTTATGAACTGAGGGAATGCTGCCTCATTTGCTGCAAGACTAGAGTAAAAGAAATCTGTTTAAATTAGGCAGGTATCCAGTTATGGTGGTGAATCCCAGTAGAGTATTGATGAAGAGGCAGACGCAGGAGGAACAGGAGTTTGAGGCCAGCCTGGGATACACATTTAAAATTAGACAGGTATAATTTTTGAGTAACATAATCAGACATGCTTAACAGCTAATTATCTTGATTTATAAACTTAAATATTAGTCAGATACTATGTTTGCCTTCATTATTCCTGAGCCTTACAACTATTAGGGGTAAGTTTGCATAATAACCAACTTAAAAATTCATTTTATGCGGGGCTGGAGATATGGCTTAGCGGTTAAGCACTTGCCTGTGAGGCCTAAGGACCCTGGTTCGAGGCTCAACTCCCCAGGACCCACGTTAGCCAGATGCACAAGGGGGCGCACGTGTCTGGAGTTCGTTTGCAGTGGCTGGAGGGCCCTGGCGTGCCCATTCTCTCTGTGTCTCTCTCTCTCTCTGCCTCTTTCTAGCTCTGTCTGTCACTCTCAAATAAATAAATAAACAAAAAAAACTAGAAAAAAATTCATTGTATGGAGCAAATAATATATAGATGTAAAATATTGTTAGAAAATGTGTTTACATTTACAATTAATTATTATTTTATCATAATACAAACCATTAAGCATGAGTAACACAGTTAATGAGATTATTGATAGTTGATTAATTCTATGCAGCCCCAGTACATGATGCTCACACAGTGCACAGCCTCACTGCAAATGCACATGCGTCTTCCCTCCAGTTGCCTGCATATCATCTATCTGTCTATCTATCTATCATCTATCTGTCTATCTATCTATATCTATCTATCTATCTATCTATCTATCTATCATCTATCTATCTATTATCTATTTATCTATCATCTATCTATTTATCTATCAATCATCTGTCTAATATATCTATATCTATCATCTATCCATCTATCTATCTATCATATACCTACTATCTGGCAATCATCTATCTGCTGCCACTCCGTACAGATGAGGATATTGTAAACAGAGAAGGCAAGTGCTTACCCAAGAGGCAAGCGACAATGTTAGAGATAGAGTCGAATGTGGGTGACATGTAAGACAAGCCCCTGTACTCATTCAGTTTGCATGGAGAGCACAGGGTAGTTGGCCGGAAAGGATACTGTGTGATGGAAGATGCTTAGCCAAATTCATGAGCCGACATTCATCGGATCTTCTGTGAATGGCACTCATCAGAGGAAAACATGTGGTAGTGTACTAAAAAAAAAAATCCAGAAGCTCCTCAGTGTAGTTAAAGAGGTTTATTTTTCTCTTTAAGAATCCTCACAAATGTACTGGAACTTGAGTGAGAATTACTTGCTATAAAGAGGAGCTACCATATTTGGGAGCTCCTTGACACTTCTGCATCTGAATAAGCAAATTGACATCTGTTCTTTCCCTCTTTCCTTCTGTTTCAATGAAGATGTTTTATTCTAGCAGAGACTAGTTCTCCTGTGTTCTGAATCTCCTCCACTCTCGTCTCCACAGGGAAGATGAATTACCCTTATGAACTCTCTCTCCTGGACTTTTGCTGGTTAGATGCTTGCTACAGTGTATTCACATGACCTCTTAGTGGCACTTGGCATTGCTGGTCAGTCCTTCCTTTGAAATACCCATGACTCCCATCTTTCTGATTCTTCCTCAGTCTCCTTAATAAGGTGGCGCCTTTTGTTCCATCTGTGTACATTTCCATGGCTCTGAGCTGAGTCTGAAGCACTGTGTTCTGTCCTTTCTCTGTTGCTCAAAACCCAACTACTCTGCATGATGTCTTCAGACAAGCTCTTCTGAGCTCTCACCTGTGTATTCAACTTCCACTTGATGCTTTCACCTGGAAATATTTCAAACTGGGCTTGTAGATTGATGCTCAGATCTGTTTCTCTTCAGCTATTCACCCTGTCACATAATGCCACCACCTATCTGGCTTAAAATCCATAACTATGAAATCCTACATGACACATAAAAGGAGGTCTGTCCACAGAGGATTATCAGTGTTTACAGACTGGCGAGAATGACCAACTGGACTTGTTTTAAGTCTGCTTTTCACTCTATGGTTTAGTATCACAGCAGCATGTGGACAGTGCACAGGGCACACGCAGGAGCAGAGATGTAGGCTAGGAGGAGCAGCTCTTCAGTGGAACTGCACATCTTCCAGCTCCCTTACCTCTCCCAACAGCCTGCTGCACTGCCACTCCATCCAACTCACCAGGGGAGCATGCTCTCTGGTTTAGTGAAGTGTAAACTCTTAGTTTTCTTTCCTACATTTTATTGGAGGAAAACGTATGTTATTTGGGGGGAAGTAAATTAGGTAAGGATCTACTCTATTAAGGAAATTCTGTGTCACTAGTATTATATATTTCACTTTCTATTTTTGCTGCCCCCCCCATTTCCTTCTCTGCCTACATGCAAATAACAAGTGAATCAAGACAGTTCTACTTCCTCAGCTGCTGTCTGTCACCACAAACGCTAATCCAAGTCACTGTCCTGTCTTTATTAGAGGACTATAACTGTTGTCAGTTGCCTCCATACCCATCCTTTCAGTTATGTACTCTCTAGAATTTTCTATGGAGCTGCTAAAATCCAGGTTAGGTTATACATTTTTATGTGTAAAACTTTTCTATGGCTTCTTAAAAAAATGAAATATGTAAATTGATATTCTTTTTTCAGAATAAATGTTATAACTCAAATATGTAATTATTTTAGATTAATATATTTTTATTATTTAAAAGAAATGATTAAGGTATATTATATAAATATGACTTATAAATGTTACATTATTATAATTGATTTAAGATCATTCTCTTTGGCTGATTATTTTCTCTAGATTAGTAATAGTAAAAGGGAAAAAATGCTTGGATACCTAGCCATTTTCCTTGAGTGATTTTGTCTTTTTTTTTCTTTCTTTCCTTCTTCCTTCCTTTCTTTTTTTTTTTTTAACAACGTTGTGTTTCATTTCTGCTGAAAGTGATGAGCACCACATTAATAATTTGTAGGAAAAGAAAGGCTGTTAGTTTTGAGTAGAGGAAATCAAAGACTATACTTGTTCATGAATATTTGGGTTTTTATGGCTATGTATTTGAAGTTCTACACTACTAGCAAAGCTGTCCACAAAGGTCCAGAGGTGGCTAGCCTGAGTGTAAAGGCACTACTGTGCCATTGTCTGGTTGATGGCAAGTCCAGAGAAAAGTGTTACTCTAGCTCCGTTTTTGAGTGTGCTTTTTCTGCTTCTTCCCCAGTACTGCCCCCCAAGATTCACGATTTATTACAGCTTTCTTGTACCATGGCCTATAGTATGTTGGATGATCTATAATTATCTTGGATCACCATTAGCTCTTTTTTTAAACCTTTTTTATTGGCAGCTTCTATAATTGTAGATAATACACCATGATAATTTCCTCCCCTCCCTCACTTTCCCTTCATTAATCCATTTTTCATCATATCACCTCCCCCTCTCAACTAGTCTCTCTTTTATTTTGATGTCTGTCACACTTTCCTCCTATTATGAGAATCTTGTGTAGGTAGTACTAGGCATTGCAAGATCATAGATATCATGGCCAAATTGTACCTGGAAGATTGCATTGTAAGCAGTCCTACCCTTCTTTTGGCTTCATTCTTTCCTCCACCTCTTCTGGAATGGACCCTGAGCCTTGGAGGGTATGATAGAGATGTTTCAGAGCTGAGCACTCTTCTGTCACTTCTCAGCACTATGGGTGCCTTTTGGATCATCCTAGTAGTCATCACCATCTGAAAGGAGAAGCTTCTCTAACCAAAAATGGGAGTAGCATTAATATGTGGGTATGAATGTTAAGAAAAGCGCTTACAGGGCTGTTTGGTGAGCATAATATATGCATTTAGCCAGATACCCACAGGCATTACACCCCTAGGGCTCATGACCTCCCCTGTCATAGGCTTTTCACTAGGTTTTCTGCACCAGATGTGTATTCCCTCCCTTGGAGTGGGCCTCTAGTCCAATTAGAGAGTTGTTGGTTTCCACCATGACAGACATGCCACTGTTGCACCCATTGGCTCATTTGGCCTCGCTGGCCAAATTTAAGGCTTGCAGTGTCCACTGTTGAGAATCTTCACTGGTGATTTCTCTCTCCCACTGAACTGCATGCAGCATAGCTTTTTAAACTTTCTGTCAGATGGTCTACAGGGAGGAGGTTTATAGCTCAGCTCCAGCTTGATTTCTCAGTGATCTTGTGACAAAGCATGTGGAGTCTTCAGCAATATGGTCTTGCTATCTATTTCTGGTGGAAACCAAGAGCTTTGGCAATGGAATGTACCCAGTCCCAGAAAGCAAAATGCCACATGTTCTCTCTCATGTGTGGATTCTAGCTACAAATGTTTAGACTTGTATGTGAGTTAGAGTAAAAATTGGTAGCAGAGGCCAGTAAGCTAGAAAGGGAGTATAAGGGAGGAAGAAAAGGCGGGGGGAGGACTTAAGGAGATGGTATTGTACATATGTAAATAGATGAACAGATTACTGGAGATGGAATGGCCTCAATGAGGTTGGGGGAAGAGATTGAGTAAAAGAAGGGTGGGACAAGGTTAATCAGAATTTAAGATGTTATGAATAAACCATATTGAAACCTACTTTTTGGGTAATGTCACACCCGGAAGCCATAGATTGTTACTAGAAAAATTTCAGTGCCAAGGATGGGTTACCTTCCAGTGAATTGTTGGCCAGGGAGATCACTGATGCTCTTTATAACATTCTAAACTGCAGCCACATTTTCAGTGTTTAAAATCAACAAAGTCCTTTATGTCCTTGAACGTTTTGTGTTATTTATGACCTGGCATGTAATGTTATTATCTTTTGTTTACCATGTTTTCTTCTCACTGATCTAATCCATCTAACAAATTCAAGATACTATTTTCACTTAGCTCCTGTCATGTCCTAAGGTGAGCCGTGGTTTCTACTTCCCATAGAGACTACATAATGCTCATTCTTCATAGCATCCAATATTATTTCAAAGCAGCTCTTATATTTGTAATTAATTGTAGAATTACTTATTTAGGTTCTGTCTTTTCTATGACAGGGTCAATATCACCAGGACATGGGCCAAAATTGTCTTATTCACAGTTGTATTCCTTGGCATAGAACCAAGGAGAAGGAACTTAAGGAAGAAAAGATTAGTGTAAGGATGGGAGGAATGAAGGGACATAACTTTTGTCTTGCACTTTCTTTTAATGATGCATTTATTAGAACCTATGTGGATGGGGCTGGGGAGATGGCTCAGAAGTTAAGGGTGATTGCTTGCAAATCCTACCAGCCCAGGCTCAGTTTCCCAGCACCTACGTAATGCTGGACACAAAAATGACACATGTGTCTGGAAGTCATTTTTAGCAGCAAGAGACTCTAGTATATCCGTATGCACATACACATGTGCAAATAAATATCTATAAATGTAAAAATAATCATATATTCTTTTTGGTTACTTGTACCTTGTTGGCAGTGACTCACATTATGGGTCACTGAAATAAAGATTACTTCCTAAAGCCAGTGGTTAAGTGCTCTGTGAAGAAATATGCATGTCATATTGGGCTATGTTCTTTGTGATAGCCACCAATTACACCTAGCTTTTGAACACTTAGAAATGGGTAGCTCTAAGTAAAATGTACTGAAATTGTTAAAGATACAGTGGATTTTGATAACAACATAAAGAAAATGAATATAAAGGTCTCAGAAATTTTTGTCTTTGCTACACATTTAAGATAGGTTAAGTCAAGTCCAATAAAATACATTGTTAAACAATTTCACCATCACATAATTCCTTTTCTTAATGTGACTACAAAAAATTAGTATTGTAGTATTGCCTACAAGGTTTGCTTTGTGGTGTTGTCAGATATAACTACTTACCAAAGAGAATAATATAGCATTCTTTCTGCTGCTACTAGACCTCAGGGCCAAGGAAGACATTGTGGAGAACTGAAGACACTGTTTTCAACATTGTGTTGCTAAGAAGTCATATACTCTACCTTCTTCATATTGAATAATTAGGGGCTGATTTTTCTGTCATAAGTAGAAATTTTGTACTTGAACATGATTTTTGAAATAGTGTTGTCACATTCTTAGGTTATGCTTTTAAGATAATTTTTATTTATTTGTAAACACAGAGAGGAAGACAGAGAAGAAGAGACACACACACAGAGAATGGGAATACCCGGTCCTCTTGCCACTGCAAATGAACTCCAGATACATGCCACACTTGGTGCATTTGGCATTACATGGGTACTAGGGAATGAAACCCTATTTATCTGCTATTGCAAGAAAGTACCTTAACCACAGAGCTATCTATCCAGCCTATTTTTTCTTATATTATATATTTTCCTTTGTGGATTTCTTCTCTAAGCTTCACTGTCTATGTTTCCTGTGTTAGATTCTGAATGTGGTTTGGTGTATTCATGTAAGCACATGAAAGCTGGGAAAGTTTCAAGTTTTGACTGCCCTGAGTATTTTCCTAATGTGAAAGAGAATGTTGAAATCAGCTATATATTATCCCACCTCCAGTCCTGTTTTAGAACTCTGGATTCCAAGAAGATGTCAGTCCATTAGGCACAAGGATGAAGTACAGTTAGCTCAAAGCTTTATCTGCAGCACAGTCCATTGTAATTCTTAATAATGAGACAAGCAGACAATGCTTGGGCACCTGGAACCAAAATTACACATCATTCACTTAATTATTAGCAGGTATTATTAATTATTGTTGCTTAAAGTTGGAACTGATTTAAGATTCTTTGAGATTTCTGGCAGAGCCTGTAGTTCAAATCTTGTTATTAATATCTGGTTGTTTTTCCCCCAGGAACTAAGCTGTAATAAATGTTATAAACTACAGGGGTATTGCAGTCTGTTCAAGTCTGGTTTGAGTCTGTTCATGTCTGAATATATTTTTAATACCAGAAAACTAACACATAAGAAAAATCATGTTAATGACTTATCTTTAATACGAGTATTATTTTTAAAACCATTTAGATAGATGTAAAAAGACCTCAGGATGAAAATCCTCTGACTTCTTTCATGAGAAAACTGAGTTATGAAGTGAACTGTGGAAGTAGTGGAGCTGAGATTAGAGGCTCGGCTTTGTGCCTTCTAGTGCAGTGTTCGTTCTAACTTCTCCTGAGAATACATCAATGTCAAAGGCATAACTTGAAATTAGTATTGGTAAACTGGATAGATAAGGCAGTCCTTAGGTATGTGAAATGTAAGAAAAAGCCCCCACTATTATTAATTTGTCTGTGTGTTTATGGGGGGGGGAGTGATAGAGACAGAGACAGAGACAAAGAGATAGAAATTTCCATGGTATTTTGGGGAATAGGTGGTTTATGAATTTTATTGCTTTGCTGCAGATATCCAAAAGAACTTAGAGATTTTGAAAGTGTCCCTCGTGTTCTTATATTACTTTATTTTATTAGTGCAGATGTCAGAGTACAAAAGGACATTTTTAATAGACCATGATTTAGAGGAGATTTAGGTTAAAAACAAAACTGAGTGGAAAACACAGATCTTTACCTTTTATCTGCTTCTGGCCCAAGACAATTTGGACATTTTGCTAGTTATTCTCCTAAATGTATTATTATTTATATTCATTAGCATGTTTGGTAGGGTAGCCTTGCATCCATGTATATATTACATAATCACATGAGGAAGTTAGGCATGAATTATTGAAGTCAGATAGGAAGTGCTCAGTTCTTCAGATTACAATGGAATGAGAGAATTCATCATGTACTTTTTTTGAAATCAGAATGTAAACGTCCCAGAAAATATTCTCAAAGTGTTTTCTTATAACTTGAAGAAAATGAACTCCTGCCCTATTGCTTTTAGAAAAGCAATATAACTCAAATAGATATAACTCATTTCATGGATTATTTCTAAATCTTCAATTAAAAAAACTAAAATTATGTTTATTATTAATATAAGGTTGATCTAGTTAGATATGTAACTTCAAATGTAGTTATGTTTACATATGTGAATTCTTAAAATACTAATATTTTAAAAATGTATCTGGTTGAATTTTGGTGAGTGTGTAACACACATTAAAAGTCATTTTTCTTGTGTGGGGGCTCCAATATCTCACTGTAAAATAAGGATGGGGAATAACAGCCTTCTAAGCAATGATTTGTATTCTCTTAGGGGCAATACTTACATAAACTTGTGATTCTTCTTGAAGCCCCAGAATACAGTTTTTTTTTTTCTTTAACATTTAAAGTTTGGTAATAAATAACTCAAAAGTTTCACATTGTACTCTATTCTCCATGGGTAATGTCTGGCCTTGGTCTCACTCATGTACTGAAAACTTGATACTTGGGATGAGATGAATAAGTGGTATCTTGGCATTTAGAGTTTCTTTTGTTTATGTCTCATTTGTACATTTTTAAGTATGACGAAGGTTTACTGTTAGTCTCATAATTTACCATTTGTTAAAAACAGGAAGCATAAGAAACATTGGTGCAGAAATGACAATACTTTGTTACATTCTGAGCTGTTACAGAATAAATACCTCTCACTTAAAATAGGTGTATCTGTAGGAAGAATGCAACAACACCAACAAGAACAAGAATTAACATGCATAGTTGAGCTCAGAATGAAAGAGGAGGATCTCCTGTTGCTAGAATTGAAGAGTGAGTTTATATTCACAAGGATTAGCAGAAGGTGATTTTGTGTGCTTCATGGGGAATTATCAAGATTCAGATAAGGCATCAACATTTGGGTTTTGGGCAGAACCCTCATGCAGGCACAGGACAGGAAGCCCTGGCCCTATATTTGCTAGGTAGAGGCTCACATGAGATTAGAGATAGTGCTCCTTCCTGAGAAAGAGTGACTTAACAAAATGCCTCACCTGTCAGAGAAAATAGAAAGGAACTTGATTCCACCAACGACAGTGGGTAGAATGTGTGGCTGGATAGCCCAACAATTTCCTAGGAGAGATCCACTATCAAATTCTAATTGTTGAGTTGTAGTTCTTCTCTGAGACATTACATCATGCTACTTGAGGCCAATGCAAAGCCTTCACATGGAACCCTAAACTCCCACTAAAGAAGACTGCACAGTGTCTATTCATTGAAACCAGACAAGAACATAAACTACCAAAAAGAAGACTGATGCACAACAAACTAAACAAACAAACAAAAAGTTATACTGCTAATTTCAAGACAGTAGGCAAATACGAAGTAAAGTTAACAATCATATTTGAAATATTTATTAATGGAAAGAAGCAGAAAGCACAAGGCAAAGAGAAATCCCAAGACTGTATGGAAATAAGCTAGGTTTAAAATGTAAGAATTATAATGTAGTAATTATATTAGGAAAGAAAAATCTATGCATGTATTCAAAAGTAGGCTATACACAATAGAAGAGAAAATTACTGAATTTGAAATGAAATCAGATAAAGCACTCTGAGTGCTTCCCTGGAAGATTAATACATAAGTGGAAGACACTGAATGAGCATTTAAAAGAAATGAAGTAGAAAGACAAGCTAGAATATAATTTCATAGGAATGCTGGGAAAGCAGAGGAAAGACAGTGCCTCATGTAACCAAAGAAATTAAAAAAGAATTTGCAAAGCTCAAAAGTTCATATGACCACTTTCCATCGTGTGGCTTCCTTAAAAACAAAACCCAGAACTGAAAAATACTGAGGCAAAGTCACATTATAACTAAAACAAAATTATCTAAAATCAGTGGAGGGGGGTCCAAATTACCCACAAATGAAAGACAGATTCATTAAAGACTTACCACCTGCAATAAGACTTGTCAGAAGACAATAGGATAATATTTTCGGAATGCTGAGGGAAATATGCATCATTTTAATGTTTCATAATCAGCTGACTACAATTAAAGAGATAGAAGTAGGGAAGAGGCAAGAAGGGAGGGAGGCAGAGAGAGAGGTACAGTGAGCAAGAGAGAGATGTAATGACAAACAGAAACTTTTCTGATTTATTAGTCCTACTTACTGGTTTGTAAGGAGGAAAATGAATCAGAGAGAAAGTGGTTGAATGATGCAAAAGTGAGTGGAAAAGATGGCAAGCATGTTGCTAAAACCATTGCAGGGGAGCTGGGGAGATGGCTCAATGAGTAAGGGTGCTTACTTGCAAAGCCTGCTGCCAGGGTTCAGTTCTCTAATACACACTTAAAGCCAGACACAGAAGTGGTTCATGCAACTAACATTCATTTTTGGTAGCAAGAAACCCTGGAAAACAAACATACGTACACAAATAAATTTAAAAAAAAATTAACAAGTAACAATAACAATGACATAGTTTCTTAGGTTTAAAAAGAAATTTAGACCCAAATAGGAGAGAATGGATTTCTGGGTTTCTAGATGTCTGTATGATTTGATAGTAGCTGGATAGTAATCCTTGCCCTTTGACCTTTTAAATTACAAATGCACAACGAATATGAAAGAATAGCTGAGTGTGGTTGTACACACCTATAGTCCTGATACTTTGGAGGTACAGGTAAGAGTATCTGCAGTTCAAGGCCGTCTTTGGTTACATATCCAGCTTGAAACCATGCTGGGTTACATGAGATCCTGTCTCAAACCAGCCAACCAACCAACCAACCCAGAAAGAGTACAACTAAATTAATAGAAACAGAAATATAATTTCCAAATAGAGACTAAGGGGAAGAAGACCAATGCAAATGAAGGAAATGAGGATAAGTAAATGCATACAGAATAAAAAAAAAAACACATGTTAAGAAGATAAGATATGAGCAGATATATTAGATTATAACAAATGCAAGATGATTATGGTTAGATGTTAAGAAGCTTTCAGAGCAGAATGAAATAAATCACTGAATAATTTGTGTAGCATGCCACTTTTTATGTAAAAATGTGTACTACACAAAAATCTCACTTTGCAATGTTTGTGGGCCAAGGAAGTTAAGCAAAAAAAAAAAAAAAAATTAACTATAAAGCAACATCCAAAAATCGAAAATATAGTTATATATGGTAGTAAAGTAATGGTATGAAGTGAAGGAGATGACTGTATTGTTTAAATTCTGAAAAATAACTTAAAGCAATTTTGGAACATTCTAGTGTTGGCAAATTCTGATGGTGTGTATGGGTATTTGATGGATAGTTATAGTTGTTGTAGTCTGCTCTCTGGACCATGGAGCCATGCTGGCTCAAATCCTCTCAGGGCTTTTACTTATAAAATGTGGGACTTAACACTGTATTCACTTCTTTGTGCCTTAGTCTCTATCTATGATGTGACAGGGAGGAATACTCACTTCATAGAGCTGTTGCAAAATTGAAGGAGTAAATTCTCTCTAAAAATTCTCTCTAAAGTTACTTTGTGGGTTGGAAAGATTGCTCAGTGGTTAAGGCACTTTCTTGCAAAGTCTAACAACCCAAATTCAATTTCCAGTACCCATGTAAAGCCAGATTCACAAACTGGCACATGCATCTAGAGCTTCGTTTGCAGTGGCCCTGGCATGCCCATTTTCTCTCTCTCTCTCTCCCACCCCCTGTCTGTCTATCTCTCCTCCTGCTTGAAAGTAAATAAATAAAAAAAAATTGAAAAAACTCACTTTGTGGTCCCAGGTTCATAGGAATTGCTATGTAGAATAACTACTATCTTTTTACTTCCTGAGTGTTGAAACTATTTCATGGTAAAAAGCAAATTTAAAGAAATGAAATAGTCAGTGGATAGGTAAAATTAAAATAAATCTTTAAATTGTAATCAAGATAATCTTTACCAAAATGTAAATAAAAAAGCTCATCAAAGGTATTACACGGCACATCAGGAAGTTGTTAGGTGTCAGCATCAAAATTCAAAGAAAAATAATCTATGAGTACTCTACCTACTTTGATTTCCCACTTATGATTGATTATGTGTGAGTTCACACTGACAAAAAGGTTCTTGTCCCTGGGGAGATTGTTGTCCAGAAGGATTCTAAAATCAAAGCAGACTTTAAAATTGAACAAAATGAAAAGTCTGAAATATCAAATACACAATTTTTTAGAGGTTTGATTCTATAGTACAGACAAAATTCAGATATATGTTAATGTTTAGTATTTTTCCCAAACAAGTATATGTCCTTTGTTGATAGAGGCCATGCCTTTTATTATGAGTGTGTTACATGTAAGTGCAGAATTGATAGCAATTTGAAAAATAGGTTTTGAGTATTAATGTCTTACTTCTTTTTGAGGTTTGGGGCGTTCATTAGCTGTGGTTAAATGAATCACTTTTGTATTAGAATGTTAAGTATATACCTTGTAGTGAGCAAGGAAACAACCTTGCTTACTTGGTGACTAGGGCAATCAGAGTAGCTACTATTGAGAAATTCATCTGGTTTTTTTTTCTGGCTAAAATAAGCTGATTTCTTTTTATTCTTTTAAAAATAATTAATTAACTTATTTATTTGAGATAGGGAGAGAAAGAGTGAAAGAGTAAGATAAATACAGTTTGGGCACACTAGAGCCTCCTGCTGTTGTAAAAGAACTCCAAATGCATGTGCCACTTTGTGCATCTGCCTTTAAGTGGATATTGGAGAATTGAACCTGGGCAGTCAGGCTTTGCAGGCAAGCACCTTTAACCACTGAGCAATCTCTTCACCCCTCCTTTATTTTCTTTTATTTTTAATTTTTTTATTTTTTAATTTTTTGGAGGTAGTGTTTTACTCTAGCTCAGGCTGACCTGGAATTCACTATGTAGTCTCGGTGGCCTTGAACTCACAGCAATCCTCCTACCTCTGCCTCCCAAGTGCTGGGATTAAAGGAGTGCACCACCACGCCCAACCTTCCTTTATTTTTAAATATACTTTTTATTTTCCTATGAGAGAAACACATACACACACACACACACACACAGAGAGAGAGAGAGAGAGAGAGAGAGAGGCAGAGAGAGAAAAGACAGAGAATGAGAGTGGAAGTGGGAATGTGTGTACCAGGGACTCTTGCCACTGCAAATGATCTCTAGATGTGTCTGGCTTTATGTGGGTACTGGAGAATTGAAAGTAGGCAGGTAGGCTTTGCAAGCAAGGACCTTTAACCACTCAACTAACTCCTGAGCTTTTATGTCTCCCCACCCCATGGGATCTAAGAGTCCACATCACAGTCCCTCATCATCAGGTAACCGTGGCATTTCCTTGTACCCATATTGCACTTGAGATGCACTTCCGGAGTGCATTTGGGTTATGATACACATTTGAATGTTAAGTGTACTGTATTTGAGACATATTCCCAGTTACCTTTTATATGGTATGCTACCAAGAAATAAATTAATTGCTCTCATTTAATTTGTGTATATTGTTTAATTAATGGGAACATTTAAAATATTTATTAATGTACACTCGTAAAATTGGTTAATCTATTTAAAATGCTTTCTCTATTTTCAGTTCTAATTTAGTAAAAGTACCTTGTAATGTGTCTGTGTATACCTTTGAGTTCTTTTAGTATCTTGCATGCTAGATTTGTTGCTATGACTGAACTTTTCAAATACCATCATTTTACCACAGAACCTGCAGCACAGAGAGAAAACTCAGTTTTCCTGAGTTGTATTGATAAGCATTATGCTAAGTACCAGGCATATTTTGGTGGATAAAACTGGCATTGCCTCATCCTTGGGGCTGCTACAATCTAGATGTAGATTAGAAATAGCCATGTATTTACATATTGGTATACGTGCTATGAAGGGGAAAACATAGTGTGCTGACAGAGAATATGAATATACATATAGAGGCAGATTTGGATTGGGGGCTAAGCAAGACCTCAGTGGAGTGACTTGAATTGATTTCAGGCAGAGGGAGATGCTGGAGCAAGTATCTCTAGATGTGAATAGGGAGAAGGGGTGTGTGCCTGGAGCCCGGTGGACCAGGGAGAATAAATTGAGATGCTCGTGGGGAGGCAGGCAGGAGCCAGATGGTCCAAAGCTCTCTAGGCTATACTCAGGGTTGAGTGCTTTATTGTGAAAGAAATAGGAAGCTATTAAAGGGCGTCATCAGAGGAGTGACATAAGCCAATTTATACTGTAAAATATTACCTTGACTTTAGTGTGGCTTGGAAGGGTAGAGTAGTGAGAGTGTGAGTGAAGAAACTTTTGGCAGAAGCCAGACAGGAGCTCTTGATGGTCTGGCGGGGTGGTGGCAGAAGCAGTGGAGGCAGCAGTTAGGACCAGACCCCAGATGTCTGGTTGTCCGTTACCCATGCATCCCACTGTGCACACTACCTGTCCTGAATCTCAGGGTAGAGGCTAATTGATAGTGTATTCATGGAGCTCTGAACTGCTTTGTGAAGAGAATTATTAACACTTGGACTCACCTTGGTTGACTCTGCAGATTTTTCTTGGTGAATGGTATAGAATAGATAGTAAACCAAAATCACACTTTACAACAATAGTGCTTTACCTGCAAGTCATTTGGATTTGTTGTGTGAGGAAGTTTCTCAGGCTTCATCTTCTGAGATGAAGTTATAGGACACATCCAGCAGCTGTGATGTCAGGGAATTGCCATGCCTCACCTCTCCTAAATAATGTGTCCTAGTCATATAATTCTGGTGCCAAAAGAAATGTCTGTGAGAAATGAAGTTTAAGAGCAATAGGAAATTTTTAAGTGTTGTTTATAGAATCACCTTTCTGTGCATAGAGGTGCCTATATTCCTTCTTCCCATTTTATTTTATTATCTTATTTTTATTTAATTTAATTTTCAGGTCAGGAGGCCAAATGCTATGTTTTCACTTCCAGATCACGGTTTCCCATTTCTTCTTCACCTTTTCCCTTGAGCATTTCTAAAGTTTGGGGGAACTTATTGCAGCTCAGGATAAGTAGAGCTAAACTAGCATGTTATACTTCAAAAGACTGTTGATGATTAGCAAGGAGAAGCTTACAGAGCAGAGGGATCTGGCTTCAAGCCTAGCTCCAGTTTCTTGTTTGGTCAGTTTCTTAATCTGTCTCTATCTCTAATCTCTCTATTTCTATATCATATATATATATATACATACACACACATATATATGCCAAATATTAGTGTCTACCTTACATTACTTATTATTTCCATAGGAACACCAGGGTATAATCTACATAAAGTACATGGTATATGATAAGTTTGTGACTTTGGCTTTTTTTTTTTTTGGACAAAACCCAGGAGATTTTCCCCATTGCTACTGATCCATCTTTCTGCACACTTTCATCCTGTCTCAAAGTTCAGTCTACCATATAAACTTGGCCACTTCATAGATATGTGGCACATAATAATGCACACACTTAGTTCTTTAGAACAGCGTTCAGAAATAGGTCATGGTCATTCAATATCACAAGGAACAAAGAGTGCCTATGTATGAAGAAATGAAATAGCTTTCTGGATTACCTGTGACTTGTTTGAGAAAATGCCTCGATACCTTTGGGAGGTATGCTATGAAAGATGGTTTTTAAGGAACACTAGTCAGAAAGGTTATGGTGGGTGCATATTAAAGAGCTCCAACTCCAGGCATTAAGAGATGTATAGTCATGAGGGCTGCCCCTCTATTTGGTACTTTTTGCTTCTTCATCCTTGAAGTGAGCCTTGAAGTCATCCTGCATGGCTCTTCCAGCTGTAAAATTATAGGGTCATGATCAGGTTTGAATTATCTTGTGGATTGCATTCTCCAGAACTTCAAGATTAAAGTTGAACTGCAAGGATGCTATGCTCCTTCCAGGTCTGCTTCTCTGGATGATTATATGAGAAAAGCCAAGGAACTGTGGCCCAGTGTGGTTAAACAGAGACTGGGAGGAAACAAGGGATTGCTTGGCTTGCTGGGATGTCTGCCTTAAGCTTCCTTCACTTCCATGACATTCTACATTTCAGCAGAGTTCTCTTGAGAGCCTAAACTTGGTTTAGACTTGGGGAAGGAAAGGTTGAACATCCTTCTACAACTGAAGGAGACCAGTGACCTGTTATCCCTTAAGTTCCTGAATCATTAGCATGACTGCCCCAGCAAGGTTGAGGCCATCTTCGTTGCCGTTGCCTACTTAAGGCCATGTGATATGGACTAATTCCCCCTGTAGCTCTCGTATGACAAGAACACCCCACTCAAATGCAGTCTTTTCTGTTGTTTCTTAATTTGGATTTCCTAAATTACCAACCTCATCACTCCATCTTGACTTAAATTCTTCCAAAATTTTTCGGTGGCCTAAACGAGTAGTCCCTGTTGTGGGTAAGAGGACAATCTTTGGACATATTATAGTCTGTATCTATGTTTAGTTATACCTTTCTATCAATTGGTTCTGTTTCCTAATACATATATGGTTTGTAGAATAGTGTATGTATGTGACCTATATATATGAATGAATAACTAAATACACATACATATAGAAGCTATAGATTTAAATTTCCTTACAGATAGGAATTATAATTAAAAAATGGAGATCACTGGTTTATAGGATGAAATAAAATTTAGATTTGCTTTGCTTACAGACTGTCCAGTACTCCGGACCCTGTTTCCTTTCTGCTTTTCTCTCCAGCTCTGCCTGTATCTACTTATGTCCCCACAGGCTGACTCCCTCTCTGCCTGCCACGACCTTAAACGTCCCAAGTCTCTGCACCCTCTTGTGCTTTTGCTCCAGCCACTGCTGTCCAGAGCAAAGGCCTTCTGCCTTGCCAAGGGGAAGTCTAACCTGGGTTTCATCCTCAAAGTCTTTCTTAATTACTTCTTATCTCAGAACTCTTCATCTCAAGTAAAATTAGTGTCCCCCTGTGATTCCCTGGCATTGTGTTTGTTCCTCTGCGACAGCAGTTTTCATGTTTGGAGCTGAAATCACTAGTTGTGTGTGTGTGTACCTTCCTGAAGAGGCCGTGGGTGCCTTCTAGGCAGGAAACGCATCTCACTCTTCTCTGTACCCAGCACCTTGTGCATGTTAGAAGCCAATAACTGTTTAAATTTTCATGAGCACATTAAAAGGAGGAATGCTGGAGGAAGGGGGTTCAGGTTATGAGGAATAAAATTGGCTCACTGAAAAAAATAAATCTGATCTCTGTTGTCATTTAATATCTTAGATCAGTTTTCTGTCTTGCTTCTCCTGTCTTCCCAGCTCAGGCTGCTTTGGTGAAAGGATGCTCTGGAAAAAAGCATGTTTTTCCTTTCTATTTAGCTCTGAGGCAGCATGTAGGTTAAAGATTGCCTGTCTCAAGGTCACTTGATTCCTGCTGAAGTGTGAGACAACTCCGCGCCGTGGAGACGGTGCAGTGTGTGGCGACTGCTGCTGTGCTTGTCAGACTGTTTACTGTGGAGGGAGAATGGAAAGAAACACACTGAAGGCCGGAGGCATTGTGTTAGAAGCTGTAAACAGCTCTGTCTTACAAATGAGCTCCTCGGAAAGTCACAGGTGACAATGGACAATGCCAGATGCAACTTAATTTGTCCAACATTTGAACACCTGCCACTTGTCCTGTGCCTAGTACTGTGCTAGGAAATAGGATGGTTGAATATTCATGGTTTTGCCCTTGAGATGCACACAGCTCATCCACAGTTGGACAGACAGACAGACAGACATGTTAGCAAGCAGCTATAAGAGAATAGTGTGATTTCTAGCCAATGCACAAGGGAGTCAGATGCAGAAGAATGAAACAAAAAAAAAAAAAAAAGAGAGAATAGTGTGATTTCTAGCCAATGCACAAGGGAGTCAGAATGCAGAGTGAATGACTTTACTGTAGGGATCCAGGAAAGAAGACCCCGGGCATGGTGGTGCATGCCTTTAATCCCAGCACTCGGGAGGCAGAGGTAGGATGATCATTGTGAGTTCGAGGCCACCCTGAGATGAAACAATGAATTCCAGGTGAGCCTGAGCTAGAGTGAGATCCTACCTTGGGGAAAAAAAAAAAAAAAAAAAAAAAAAAAAAAGCTGTCTAGGAGCTTTGTAGGGAGTCTCTTGGTATAGAAGAAGGCACAGGTGCGTTTCATTACAGAACCAAGTGTTGGTAAACTCTCCGCAGAGACTGATAGTAAACATTTTTTGGCTTTGCAGGCCTTAAGGTCATTGTTAAGAGGATTTATCTCTGTGTTTGTAGCACAAAAGAGGCTATAATGGCAATGATGAACGGGCTTGGCTGTGTTCTAGCAAAACTTTATTAACTAAGTTGGCAGCCACAAGGCTATGGTTTGTGGACTCTTTTCCTAGAGGGAGGAAGACTCTTCAGAGAACCCCTAATTTGATGGGATCTGCTCAGGGCCTTACCTTTTCAAGTTTTAGCAATATTTTTCACTTAGTGTCCTTGCACCTGGAATACTCCTCAATGACCCCATTAATTTTCTCTGGCTCTTCCTCCAGTTCTCTGTGGTTTTTCTTCTGAATACTGCTCACCATACACAGTCACCTCCTTTATATTATTTTTTTAATTGCCATAATTTTCATTAGAGGACCCCCGCCACAGCCTTATACTTAAGGGTCCATCTATTTCTTTTCCATCTCTCCGATGGGAATGTGTGCTTCAGGTCTTACTCTCTTTTAGATTTGGTGATGAGGTGGTGCTGACTCTGGTCATTCCTAGCTCCAGTTTCTTGTGTTGTGATGTCAAGGGATTAAAATTGGCCCCAGTGAAATATTTGCTCCAAAATTCATTGCTGTAGAAATCAGGTTTTTTTTTAATTCAAATAGCATTATCCCCTGCCAAGAGGAATAACCACTTTGTACTCAGGTGCTCAATAAGTAACTTCTTAAGTTAGTACTTAGCACTTGCTAATAAAGTAGATTTGCACTTTCAGATTCTGAGCCCTTGGAATTATTGGCATTCTGTGAAAATATCCATGTGTTGCAGGCAGGTAACTGCTGATGGTATCCATTACTCTACCTCCTGATAGAGAGGCTATGGCTCCTGACAGGACATGGCTCTCTTTGAGCCTTAAGCAGACCCTTCCAGGTGGCAGTGACACATTTCCAGACTTCTGCTACCAGTTCCGCAATGTGCTCCTTGTGTCTGTTCACTTAGCCTACTGAGTGGTGAATGAGAAGCCTCAGGGCTGCTTCTCTTTACTAAAGAGCATGTATTTTTAATGACTCCCTATAGCTCTGTATGGCTGTAACTTTTGCATTATGTCCAAAAGTCTAGGAAAGTTCTATTTTCTTTCAAATGATATACTGTGTTCCATTTCTGAGTCATCTGGGCTTTTGATTTATGGTACATAACCACATCCTCATCTATCCCTTTAGCTGTGATTGGTCACATTATATTTTCTTATGAAAAACCTTCCAGGCCCCATAGAATAATTTTATAATCTGTAGTGGTAGAAGGCCCCAGAAGCACTTAACAAAATCTCACTTTTCATGGCCTCCTCAATCTCAGTTCCTTTTAAGTGGACAGTACCAAACTTTAAAGCATAGGCCCCATTTGTAAACTCACAGAGACTGAGTTTAAAAATATCAAATTAGCATCCTTGTTTAACATTTTCAGAGAACTTTGCATTTTCAGGTTGCCTGGTAAGCAGTCTTCAATTTCCCATGAAAACACAAACTAAGAGAACAGAAAAGTGAAATTGTATTTAGCAGGCCACGTGTTTTACCCCCAAGGTTCCTGGTGACACCAGGACCCAGGACCCTAGAGCGGACCTTGCATTGTCACTCAGAATATATCAGCTTGTGCAGACACCCACGCCCTTCACGGCTGCTCTGACCTGTATTTTGTTCTGTTTTCCCTGGCTGCCCACAAAGAAAACAAAGCAAAAATGATTTTCTCAGGCAACCTGTTCCCTCTTTGAAGATAATATGCAGGGAATTCTTTATCTGCTTTCTTACAACTTTCCCCCATTGGTCCCGGTTCGATCCCTATGGAGTCACACACCAAATTGGCTGCTTCTTGCTTGTGTCTGCTCTCCAGAATGTGGAGACAGCTCAGCGTTCCCCTGCGTCCCCCCTTCTCTGGGCTGCACATCAACTGCTCATCCAGCCACTCTTCACATGACAGTCCTTTGTACCCTCTTTGTTTGGCTCTCTTTCTTCTGGACCTGCTCCAGTTTTCTCGGAGTACTTCATAAAGGGACTGAACAATGCTAGAAATGGTGAGGACCCTAGACTCATAAGCCAGACTCGTCTCTTCATTTATAGTCCTGGAAATTTTCGTGATTACCCGTCATTTTACATAAAGAATATGGAGAGAGTGCCTGACACATTCACTTGTGGTGAGGAGTAAATAAAGGCTCAGCAAATCATTAGGAGAGTGTCTGGAACAACAGAGGGAGGTTCAAAATATAGGCATTATTATGAAAATAACAATAAGTTATGCCCTGTCTAATAGCTTTTACACCATTGTCATGTGCCCCTCTCTTTAACTCAAAGATTATTTTCTTTCTTTACTTTCCAATAATGGATTAGAACTCCAATAAGTAGCACAGCTCAGTGGTCATCTCGCTTCTTTATTTGCTCCCTCCCTACTTCTCTCCTTCTTGCTTTCTTGCTCCTCATGTCTACTGCTTGCTCAAGACAAGGATTGTGCCTTATCCATTCTTTGGAAAGGAAAGGATGGTGTTTAAATATAGAATGAATTGCCGTGGTAAGTCAGTGTGTGCCAGCTGGTGACCTTGGGATCAGCACTTTTGCTCTGAGCCTCAGTTTATTGTTTGACTGGATTTTTATCTTTGAAACTGTTGATGGGTCAGCTGAGATGGCTAACACTTGCAATACCAGCACACAGGTGGTTGAGGCAGCTGGAACGTCAGGAGTTTAGGGCCAGCCTTGCCTATAATGTAAAACCCTGTTAAAAAACAAAAAAAGCAAAAACACGAGTGAAAGAAGATATTAGATTCCAGGGTTGTTCCCACTTCTGAAGGACATCCTATTTTTGGTAGTCTGGTATTTATCCTAAGGTGTGTGCTCAGACTCCCATGGGTGTCTCTGCTCTGGGCCTCCACTGTGAACCACTGTTGCACAGCACTGTAGGTCAACCCAGCAAGAATGTCTAGAAAGCTCCATCAGGAGTCAGTTTTTATTTTTATTTTTCTTCTGTTGAAAGTACTATATCATCTTGAAGGGAAGCCATGGTGAATGTGAGGTCCTTATCTGTCCTTTACCTGAAGGGAAGACATGTTTAATATGAGCGCTCATCTGTCCTTTGCTTTATCTTTAGTCAACCTCTCTGAAGAGTGAAAGATTTCTTTCTTTTTAATTTTTGACATAATTGCTATTTTCATAAACTTTTATAGTAGTTTTTTCTTTGTTTTGTTTTGAAACATGGTCTCTTGTAAGCAAGGCTGACCTAAATTCACTATGCATCCGAGTATGACCTTGAACTCCTGATGAACTCCTGATCGTTTTGCCTCTACCTCCCAAGTGACAGGATTATAGGATTACTGGGTATATTCTACCATACCCAGATGCTTTCTAATAGGTTCTTAAATTTTATTTTTAAGAGAGATGAGAGAGAGAGAGAGAATGGACAAGTCCTGGCCTTCAACTGCTGAGAATGAACTCCAGACTCATGTACCCCCTTGTGCACATGTGCAACATCACATGCTTGTGTCACTGCGTCTGGCTTATGTGGGACCTAGATATTCGAACATGAGTACTTAGGCTACTCAGACAAATGCCTTAACCAGTAAGCCATCTCTCCAGCCCTCTAATAATATTTAATTGGGATTTTAAGATAATACAGTGTTTCTATATCTTCTATGATTGTCCAGCTGTGGTAACATCTTATATTAATATGGTACATTTTTATTATAAGCTAGGAATCAATTTTGATGCACTAGGATAAACTAGCTGCACACTTTAGTTCAATGTCTTTCTCTTCTCCTTCCTTCCCCCCTTCCTCCTTCTTTCCTTCCTCCTTCTGTCTTTTATTTTTTTTGACAGGGTCTTGCTTTGTAGCTGAGGCTAGCCTCAAACTTGTGATCCTTCTGCATCAACCTACAAAGGGCTGGGATTATAGGCATGTACCATCACACCTGCGTGGCTTCCTCTGTTTTAATTTACAGATTTTTTAAAATAGCTTTAGGATGCCATATTACCATTTATTCATCATGCTTCCATGTTGTCCTCTTAGATTCTTCTTGCCTATGACATTTTCTGTTACTTTTACTTTGATGACCTTATGACCTCTACGTCTTTTAAAATGTTTATTTGTTTTTATGAGAGAGAGAGAGAGCGAGCAGTTAGGCATGCCAGGACTTCTTGCTACTGTAAGCACACCCTAGATGCATGTGCCACTTTGTGCACCAAGCTTTGTGTAAGTACTGGGGAATCAAATCCAGGTTGGCAGGACTTGCAGGCAAGCATATTTAGCTGCTGAGCCATCTCCCCAGTCCCACCCTGATGGTCATGATGAGGAATAATCAAATGTTCTGTATGTCCTTTGATTGGGATTTGCCTGGTGTATTTCTTACAACAGAGGTTGTAAGTCTTTGGTGGAAAGCTAAAGAGGTGAAGTGCCATCTTAGTGCAGCATACTGAGGGCGTGTGCTATCAGCATGATTCATGGCTGTGCTGCTGACTTCGGTCATGTGGGTAGGGCTTTGTCTGGTTCCCGCTGTGAGATGACTCCTCACTTCCTGTTCATACTGCTCTCATTAAAAAAAGCCATCGTATACAGGTAGTGACAGTCTATTTCTCATCCACCCCACTGCCCAAGGTGGATGTTTCTGGTAACTTGTGATTTTCCCATCAGTTACTCAGGTTCTTATCGACCTTCCTTTCTGTGGCTCTGTCATCCCCTAGAGTTTTGCCAGATTAGTCCAGTGAGCGTTAAGGAAAAGGGAATGTGGAGGAGAATGTTTGCTTTTAAAATCCTTGGCCTGAAAATGGCACACATCACTTCCCCTTACATTCCATATGACACTCATTCATCTGCCAAACCCAACTGCAAGGGAGGCTAGGACATATGGTCGAGCTGGGTGCCCAGGAGAAAGAGGAAACAGATTTCAGTGAAATGCTAGCAGTATTACCACACCACTTAAGAACACAAAAGTTAGCATGCTATCTCCCATTCCAATCTTCTAATAACATAGCCATGATTTCACTCAAAAACAGGAAAAAGTAGTAGGAGAACATAATCTTGGAATCAGAAGGACAGTTGTTGAAAGTAAACAGTGAGCTTAATAAACAAATTATTTCATTGACTGTGTTTTCTTAATTTCACTATTCATTTTGTTTTGTTTTGTTTTGTTTTGTTTTGTTTTTCAAGGTAGGGTCTCACACTAGCCCAGGCTGACCTGGAATTCGCTATGGAGTCTCAGGGTGGCCTCCAACTCACGGCGATCCTCCTACCTCTCTGCCTCCCGAGTGCTGGGAATAAAGGCGTGCGCCACCACGCCCGGCTTAATTTCGCTATTGATCCTACCAAAATTTGTAGACTACAGGTACTAGTGTTTCAGCCTGCAGGAACTTTTGGCCTATATTCTATCTGTACTCTGCCACTGGCAGTTAGCCTGCTGTGTCGTCTTGCCTCTGCCTGATTTTCTATGTCTATAAAAATTCTATCCATTCCCCAAGTAACAGAGGAGGTTTCTTTTCCTAACCTAGTTAGAGTTAGTCCTGGCTCCTTTGGGCCATCATGCCACTGTGTTTCCCTCATTTAATAGCTGCCATACGCACACACACACGCACACACACACACACACACACACACACACACACTGTTTTGAGTATTAGAGTGGGGATTCCCTGAGGATAGCACCGACTTTATTCATCTTTTACATTCCCAAGTAGAGTCTGACAAACAATATGAGTATTTGTTGATTGATCCCAAGATACTAGTTATACTGGTAAGTGGTCTTTAGAAACTGCCACCCTCCTCCACCTTTACAAAAGATCTTCACTCATATTAGCCAGGCTTGCTGGAAGAGGCACTTATGAGCCAGGCCTTTGCACTTGGTTCTGTAGATGGCGAGGTCACCTGTGAAACTTCTGTAGTGTGGACATTTGCCTTGCTATATCATTACATAATTAAGACTCAGAGCCTGCTCTGTATTCTCTCGCAGTGGGGCTTGCAGTAAAAGTCTAGTGCTCATTATCTTGAACAGGAGTTACCAACATGAATTCCCAGCGTGCCAACAGAGGTATAGCTTCACCATGGCAAAAGAAGTGTTTAATTATAGGTGCAAAAAGAGGAGCATGAAGAAAACAAGCAATCTTTTGCATGCTTTAATGACAGGATTGCCACACACCTCCTTACCAAGGAAAACATGGCTTCTTCAAGTGACCTTGATTTTATCAGAAAGAATAGGAAGGGACCATTGTTATTTCACTTTTATTGTCCTCTACCTTCATTTCTCAGCCTACTGTTTGTGTCAGCTCCATTACAAGTTCAATCAATAATTTCCTGGTACAGAGCCAGGAAAACATAATATCTGCTCTGCATGCCCTCTTCACCTGATGAGCACTATTTCCATGATTTTCATAGTTGAAACATTATACCTTAATTTGAACTTATAATATTGTAGGGTCATCTAGTTCATACTGTCTTATAATTATTCATTTGGCTTCGTCAATGATTATAGTTCAAATAGGAATTCTTAAAAATATTATTTATTTATTTATTTATTTATTTATTTATTTGAGAGAGCACAAGAGAGAAAGAGGCAGACACAGAGTGAGAGAGAATGGGCGAGCCAGGGCCTCCAGCCACTGCAAATGAACTCCAGACACATGCGCCACCGTGTGCATCTGCCTTACGTGGGTCCTGGGGAATTGAACCACAGCCCTTTGGCTTTGCAGGCAAATGCCTTAATCACTAAGCCATATCTCCAGCCCCCTCAAATAGGAATGGTTTGTCCCTTCAGTCTCCAGATGATACAAGTGAAAACTAGATGTTATATAACTTGCTCAGGACCCACAATACCTGGGGCTCTCAGTTGGTCTTGTGATTCCACATCTGGGCTGAACTAAAGCCTTCTGGCAGCCACGTAGCCTCACAGTTGAGTGACACAGTTAAAGTTCCCTAGTGAGCTGTGCAGTTGTCTGACAGTCTCAGTATTCATACTGGACTGGGTGGTCTCTGGAGGATAAACCTTGAAGATGAACCCATTAAGAAAATCCTGCTAATAAGATCAGAGAGAATCATAGGAGGGAACTAAATTCCACTCAATTTGACTCAACGATTCCACTGATAAGGAACTTTAGACCCATAAATTAAATGTTTTTATTTAACTTGAGAATAGATACTTGTTAATCAGTGCCTGATTCAGCATTTAGTACATTTTTCTTTACTGCCTTTCCTCATTCACAATTTTCTTGGTGTCTGTTCTGGTTCTCAGGAGTCCTGTGAAGAAGGCAAAGTAACTCAGGAATTGCCATATATACCTAAAATATGTCCTCAAGTCACAGCACCTAGCCATAGATGCAGGTTATAGGTAATGGGAGCTCTGTCTTAGTTAAACACATTTCGTCCTTATTTTGAAAACATCAACAAATACACCCAGCTTAACACCTAGTGCCTGGCATATTACTTGATAGAAGAAAAATAAAGATATTCTTGGGGCAAAGGTCGAAGTAGAGGAGCATAAATCAGTGATTGTCATTCTGTGGATACCATACCTCTATTTCAGCAAAGATAAGGTTTTCATCTTTGCCTCACTTTTCGTGACCATAGGCAGCATTTTTCTTTTCCTTCTCGTTTTCATGAAATAATTAGGGCCATAAATGTGCTAGAATAATTTTTATCCAGCATTAGAGATGAAAAGATGGCAATGCTGTGGAAACCAGATTGTTGTTGGCAGCCAGCATCACAACGAGAAAGCTCTAAATATTGATATTAGCTGATGTACAGAAACCTAAATGTGGTATAGAAAGCCAGTCTGACACTTTAGTTGTGTAGAGAATTTAAAAAGAGAGGGCCAATTCTAGGTTAAAATACTTAGAAAGATGTTTGTGATTTTTTTTTTTATGTACTGGAGAAATGATTTTGCAGTGCTGGGGTTCTTCCTTGGTGAAGTGTGTAGTACAGCCAGGATTCACATTTCCAGGCAATATTTCATGGCCATGGGGGTGGGGGGTTAGTGGTGTTTGTATCTGTGGTTCTTTGTGGCCAAATATCAGAATTTCGAAAAGTAAGCATTTCTGATGTGTTAGTTGACATCCAGCAGGAATAGAAATTTTCCAGGCCCAAGTTAAAACTCCTGGATCTTAGGAGGGGTGACAGTGGCATTTTGTCTTAAGCAGTGATTCTGGAACAGGTCCATAAACTTTGTGGCATCTTGCAGCCAGACACTAGATGCACGAGGGAGGGGAGATAATTCACTGTTTATCATGCCTCTGTATTTTCCTAATCATAATTTTCTCTTATTTATTTACATTTGATACCCTGCTTAAAGTGGTATGGTTCTGCCTCTAGAAGGGAAAATCTATAGATATGTGACTGAAATGTTCCCCTTCCAATCGCTAATTTAAATATTTATGTCTTTGGCATTTTATGCATTTACTTACAGAATGTATTTAACAACTTGCAAGTGTGCATTTTTATCGACAAAATTAAAAAAAATGTGAATAATTATTTCATTTTGTTTTGCAGAACCCCAGCTGAAAGGAATCGTGACAAGGTTATTCAGCCAGCAGGGATATTTCCTGCAGATGCATCCAGATGGTACCATTGATGGGACCAAGGACGAAAACAGCGACTACAGTAAGGAACATGAGCTTCTTGGAATGAAGTACATATTAGATGTGTGGCCGAGCCCGGCCAGGGTAGCATCTGAACTATTGGGTGATGAGTGAGCCTATGTGTGTTCTTTATCTTTCTTTGTCATGGATTCCCTATGGAAAACAAGCAGCAGGGCAGGAGGGCTACATAGGAAGAGAGAGAATGAGCCTTGAAGGAGTTCAGTAGGTCATTAGATAAGAATTTCGTCCCACTGTAGTGCTTTCTGTTAGGTAGATAACTGCTCATAGGAATAACAGAGTGCTTCCAATACAGATGCTATTTAAATCTTGGAACCAAGCCATGAGCAAGTTATACTTCTTAGACCTTAATATCTGGCAGAAAACAATTATTTCTCAAGGTAAATAATGAATCCATCTATATATTTGTGTGTGTGTGATATTTCATTTGGTTAAGGATAAAATTAAATATATTTACATATTATGATCTTTTGTAGTATATGCACTAGGAGCAGGGTAATAAGGACTGGTGGACCTGACATGGACTTAAAATATATTTTTGAAATAAAAGTGCCAAATATCAATAGATTTCTACTAATATCTACAAATAGTTGTTATTTAACATCCAGAGTTGATGAGTTCAATAGCTAAATGTATTCATCAGGGTATGACAGAGTATATTTGTATTTTTGAAAAATTTCAAATGCAAGCTTCAGAAGCAAGAACAGTAGCTCATATCTTTCAACACCATCATATAAGTTCCTCAGAATCAATTCATGCTGTTTTATTTTGTCTGTAGTTATTGCTAGATTTTCAGTTTTCAACATTTAATAAATGTGCCAGATGCCGTAGCACCTTCCTTTAATCCTAGCACTTGGGAAATAGGCAGGAGTATCAGGAGTTCAAGATCACCCCAGACTACACAATGAGTTTCAGATCAGCTTGGGCTGCATGAATTCCTGACTCAAAACAAAAACAAAGACCTACCATAAAAATTCCAGTGTGTCCACCTGGGATGCTAGCTCAGTTGGTCAAGTGCTTGCCTTGAAAGCATGAAAACTTGAGTTCAGTCACCAGAAACCATGCGACAATGCCAGGCATTGTGGCATGCACCCGTACTCCTGTCACAGGGGAGGCAGAGCCAAGAGTAAGGACCCTGGCACCTCATTGACTTTCCAGTCTATTGTACTTGGAAAGCTATGGGCACATACAAATGCATGCATGTATACACACATATGCATGTGCACTCATACATATACATGTAATATATGTCTAATTAGTCTGTGGTTCTAATCACTGTGATTTTATGATAGATTGACAATCTATCAAACTTCAAAAGGTATGAACCAGATATATTGTATAGTGCTATGGCTTTTAAATAATACTTGAGGAATGATTCAAATCCATAAAATTTCAAGATGCTGTTTAGCATGGCTTCTAAATTTTCTTTGTTCACTTAACATTGCACATTAAAAATATGAATTACAATAAAGAAAAGATCTTATCATAAAGAATTTCATCCCAGTTTTCTTCCTCTCAGTTTTTGGCAAAGTAGTTGATTAGCTTATTGTGGTTGGCATTGTTGATTGGTACTTATGTGAACGAATTATCTAAATGATTCACGTTTTCAATTCAGGAGGGAAGAATGGAAACACTCTTCTCTTCACGCATGACTGTTATCTATTGTATCTGTATTTGAATGTTTATTTAGAGAGGCTGCAATTACAAGCGGAAAGAATCAGGGAGCTGCTTAGCTGTGTCACCCGTGTTAATGATGAAGTGTCTCTCATTGTCATTGTGTTCTGCTCACGTCGGGCGGTGGGACTGGAGATCATAATGGTAGCAACACCCTCTGTTAACACCACGGACCAGACTTTAAAAATGGAAAAATTACAAACTGAAGAAAATGCACTGAATTCCCAAGCAAGACAAATAACCATTTTCAGTTCCCCAGGATGTGACCTGAACCCCAGCCAGATGTTCTGGTTGTGGTACTTTCCACAAGGAGGGAACACAAGGGTAAGAGCAAGAGCGTGCAATCAACTGCACACAAATCTTTCCTTCACTGCTGCTAGAAAAATAATGGAAAATTATTGGTCTGTTGAGGCCAAGGCCATCACCAATCTGGACCCATGCCTACCTATACATGCATAAATCTATGTAATATAGTTCTACATACAGCAAATTTTATATCACCGGAATGGATGAAATATCTGCACCACATACACTGAAGATGACGGATTTTGTCAAATTCTAGAAACTGTTTAAACTCACGAGTTTAAACCTTTTTTAAAAAAATTATGTACTACCCTACACACTTTTTGATAATAAGTGATTTAGAAATTCAAAATACAAGGAATAATGTAAATCCACCTGGCTACTCATTACCAGCTTAAAAACTAAGTGAAAATTTCAATAAATTTGAGCCCTCTGTGCATTTGTTTCTACAAAATACTGCTCTTTTTATTACTAGGTATAGCTTTCCTAAATTTGGTTTTGCTTATTTCCATTCAGATTTTAATATATCTTTTGTATAAATGTATACTTCAGTGACTCATGATATTGTTTTACATATTTAAGCTTTTTGTAAGAGAGGGAATTAAATTCATTTTATGTATTTTAATCATTTCCATTATGGTTGTGATGTTTGTATAGGTGATATACTTAGTGTATCTATTTCATGTTTTGTAAAATATTTTACATATTCTTTTTTGGTGAGTTATTGCCCTTTTTATTTCAAGGAAATGAAAATGGTTCTGCTATAATCTGGTACTGAAGACATCTCCTTGATCATCCTTTTAAAACATTCACACATATCGTATGTTGATATTCTTTTCTACAATCTTCTGTGTTAGCATCCTATTACTACAATGGATAGCTGTAGTAAATCAACATGAAAAGGGGAATGGGTACTGTTTCTGACCCTGTCATAGGCTTTACCCCATGAGTGATTAGCCCTCTTGCTTTGGTCTGTGGTAGCACAGAAGAGCAGGCCAGGAGGCCTGTTGCTTACATTGTCTGGGAAGTAACAAGGGGTAAAAGTTGGGGTCCCACAATCTGAACCCCCAATGACTGAATCACTTCCCACTAGGCACCACCTCTTATGGTTTCCAAGCTTCCATAGTGCCCCTGCATGAGGTATTCCAGACTCATTTTGCTTCTGCTTATAACTAACTCCTCTGGGAACTGGATAAATATATCATTGCTAGTTATTTTTTGATTATCCTTCCCAGCAGAATGTAAGTTGCACAACGGAAGAAATTTTGTTTCAGTCCTTCACTTTCTCTGTAATGGTCTGCCACTCACAGCAAGCATTCAGTACCAAGTGAAAGGATGAATGGATGAAGGTCCTCTGGTGAATACGTGCAAGAATTTTTCTAGGTTAAAAATACTTCCACCACATATTGTTGTCTTTCTTTGTGTGCATATGTGTTATACATGTATGTATGTGGGCACATGTGTGTACATACATGCATTCAGAGGTCAGTGGTTGATTGCAGGTCTCTTTTGCCATCACTGTCCTTTTTTATTTGTTTACTTAAGCAGGGCTTCTCACTTGAACTCAGAGCTTACTGATTTGCCTAGTCTAGTATCCACCCTGCCCTGAGGATCTCTGGTCTTTGCTTCTTGATTGCTGGGCTTATATGTAGGCAGTCGCACCCACTGGGCATTTATACAGATGCTGGGGATCTGAACTCAGGTCCTCATGCTTGTGTCGCAAGCACTTTTCCACTGAGTCACCTCCCCAGTCCTGGCCACATATTTTTAACACTGTCTTTTGAAGTCATTTCAGACCAGAATGATTGCAATGCACACGCAATTTTACACTCCTACTCCAGCTTTCTTTGATTACACTTCTTCACGTAACAACATTATAAGATTTTTTTTCAGTTTTTTTAAAAAAAATTTATTTATTTATTTAAGTGAGTGCACGCGCATGCATGCATGCATGCGCGCTTGAGAGAGAGAGAGAGAGAGAGAGAGAGAGAGAGAGAGAGAGAAAATGGGTGGGCTACAGCCTCCAGTTCCTGAAAGGGAACTCCAGATGCATGTGCCACCTTGTGCATCTGGCTTATGTGGGTCCTGGGTAATCAAACTTGGGTCCTTTGGCTTTGCAGCAAGTGCCTTAATCACTAAGTCGTCTCTCCAGCTCAGCAGCACAATTTTTAAAACCACATGTGAACACTGTTACAAACCTATACACTGAGTTACTTCTTTTATTCAGATTTGCAAAGGATAAACTTTCTCATACTCTTCCTCCCTGCACATATTTCAATAAAAAATTTCAAGTGAAAACAAATAATTTTATAAATACCTTCTCTGAGTGGAGATTATCACTAAACAATGTCAGGGAGATATTTAAATTCTATTCATGTTTCTTAATAGAAAAATTATAAACCCCTAAGTTGTTAAAATGTCTTTTTCCCCTCTACTTTATGTGGGTAGAGAGTAAAAGCAGTTGATTGCTTGAAAAAAAAAATCTTGTTACTATGAGCATCTGTCAGAAATGTGTTGTTTGGTTCACTAGACATCATTAGGTCCAACCATCTTTACTATGGTATCTTGCATAGAATTGATAAAGACACCTGCTCTTTTGTTCAGAAAGAAAAGACTAATTATATGTAATTGAGTACAAACTCAAATGGGGTTGTCTGCAATAACAGATAAGAATCTCTACAAGTGTAATGATAACAAAAATGCAGGACCGTTGGAACACTGGTACAAAAAAAAAGACAATTGCAGCTTGGAGGGTATTAATAGGAGTGTTTTACATAAAATTTAAAAGCTAATTATTCTGCTTCACAAGTTACCATGATAAAAGATGCATTTGAAGAGGTTAAAAAGGCTTGGAAGAAAATGACTAAGATGTAACCAAATGTATTGTTTTCTTTACCCTGAACAAAAAGTGGGAACAGTTCTTTCACTATGAAGAGGGTTGCCTGATAACTCAGAGCCATTTTCTGACCAATGTTCTATTAGCACCCTGCTGGAGAAGGAGAGGCCCACCACAAGTCCCTTGCATCCTGAGAGCCTGTTCCAAGTTATTTTGAATACGAAAGATAACTGCATGGTACAGACATGTGAGGCCACAACAGAGAGTGCTGTTGGGTACAGACAGGGTCAGAGCGCACAGTCGGACAAGGCTGCTGTGATGGGGTGGGTGGAGATAAAGATAAGATCAACCTGTAGTCATGCCTGACTACAGACAATAACAAAAAAAAAATGATGTAGAAACTACAAAATGACCCAAGCTTTCTCTATCCTGGATTCAGATGAACATGGACATGGCTGCTGAATCAAACACAGAATTCTAGATCAGAATTATTAAGCTACCCAACACTAGAATTACTCCCACCTTCTTAGGGAAGGAAATCTACCATTCTTGCAGCCCTCTCTGAATCACTTAATACACTTTAAATGTCTTTTCCTGCACCCACTTAATGAGACATTGATGTTTACTGTGGTGCATGTATATCTGTCCTTGCAATGGAGTCATTAAGCCCAACTTTCTTCAACCACAGGTATTTTTCTGATACTCTTTGCTTGGATAGACATAGACACAGTCAAAAGTTAAGGCTCTTTCTATACTCCATCTACCACCTGGACACATTCTTGGTATTAGTGCAGACATAGTCCAGACATAAACAAGATATTCATACCATATATTCTTTCCATCTCTATACTTCTCTCTCTCATTCATCACTTATCACCTTTTATATTTATAATAAATACCTGCAATATTTTTCTATGTTATTATTTTTTATATTTTTAGTAACTTTCTGCATTAATATACTGTAACATTTTATATATTAATACAAATTTAAGTGGATTATTTAAATACATAACTTGTTATTGGTGGGCATTTCAATTTTGATATCTTGCTGTTACAAAGTGATTTTTCATGTGTTCAAATACGTTTGTATGATGAATACTTAATGGAATTACTGGGTCAATGGTATGTGTTTTTTTTCTAACTTTGAGAGATGTCAGCTAATTGCTCACCATTTTACACATTTATACTGAGAGTACCTTTTTCTATGTTATAGATAACATAGTTTAATCAAATTTTGAGGGTTTCGGTCACCTTCAAATGTAAATAATATTTTTGTTTTACTATGAGTTAGTTTGAACTCTTCTTTATATATTATAAGAGACATCTACATTTCCTCTGTGTTATTTCTGATTGTATTTGATTCTATAATACAGATCTTTTCCATTTTTAGTGATTGATATATAAAAATCAGATCTCTATTAAATATGTTCCATAGAAGTTTTGCTCTTTTTGTTGTTTTTGAGCTATTTGATAACGACTTTCTATTCTACTGTACTTTAATATGGATTTATACTTTTTCTTCCCATGAAAAAGTCCCAATTTTTACTTGATGACACAAGCCTGTCCTCTCACTTACTAGGGAGGTAAACAGGTGGGGCTTGAGGATAAACAGAATAAGTTCAAGGCCAGTTTGGGCAACTTAGACAGACTTGTCTCAAATTAAAAAGAAGCGTTAAGTATAAGTGGCAGAGCACTTGCTTAGTATGGTGGAGGCTGTAGGTTTAATCTCTAGCTAACTGGTTCCTAACCCCCCCCCCCACTTTACCACCCTCCCAACCTGCAGAACAACCCTACTTATTCCAAGGTTATTAAGAAACTCTCCAACGCTTTGGTTTATTAATGCACTGCTTATAGTTAACATATAATAACATTTTGGAATGCATTTCTCGAGATCTTTTTTTACAGAATATTTTACATTTCTGTCCATTATAAATACAAATACAGCTTGTGACTATATTGAAATCATTATGAATTCAGTATAAAGAAAGATATTTCAAAATGGCCTGTGTGTCAGTTTCAGAAATCCAAGTTTGAATGTACATATTATTCCTTCTAGTTACAGTTTTCACACAAAACCATACATGCAGAATTTTGTTAGCAGTAGTCAAAAGTTCTAGTCACAGCCAGCAGGGGGCTCATATTGCTAAACTCTAAACAAAAACATGATCCCAGTAGTGAGTTAGTGAAAATTATCAAGGCAGCCTTGCATTTCTTATTGTTGGGACACATGCGCATGCTGCCAGGAGTTCTAAGCCTGTTCTTTCTCCCGACAATGGGTTGTTCTGGTGAGGCTGTTCATCACTTTCAGCTCAAGCATCTTCATGGTAGATCTTACTGGAGAGCAGGTGTTTGTGCCACCTCCAATTATAGCGATGTTATTTTCTTGTGTTAGATGTATGTTGAGTATATGTCATGAGTTCTGCGTGTGAAATCTCACCTGTAGTCTGGGTTTAAAAGGAAAAGACACCCGTGTAGTAACCTGGTTTCATCCTCTCAGGCAACACTTAAGGGTATGGAATGTTGTTACCCTTATAGTGCACAATCTCCCTCACCATTCACCTATGAGCTCATTTCCTTAATCTGCTATATTTTGAACAAAGATAAAAGAGAAGATAATGGGAAGGAATTATACTAAAATACATTATATACAAATATGAAAATTCTCAATGAAAATTTTAAAAAGGACTAGCATGACAAGTTGGTTTTGGTATTTAGATTTCTTATGTATTCATTAGAAATTTATATTTTCTTGTTACTCTCTAATCTTAGTGATAGTACCTCCAAATAATAATTGTAGATGGCTTGAATAAGAATCCAACAAGTCTGTAGCCCACCACATAAATCAAAAAGAAACAACTGCTCCCACTTTGCTCTTGCTCTGATGTTCTCGTTTGCTGTGGATACTCAGGGAAGCAAAACATGAACCATTTGAAAGTGTTCTTGGTTCTGTAAGGTGGCTGCTACCTGCTCTAGTCAAGACTCATAAACTGTCTTCAATTTATATAAGCACAAATTGGACAGAATTAGAGGAATGGAAAATCTCATAAAATTTGGATGTTCTTTCCTTCTTTTTATGTATAGAAATATATGTATGCTCAGAAAAATAATTTATATTTTCAACTTCCTTAAATAAAAGTTATTTTTGTACTTTTCCTGAATGGTATGTTTCTCAACAGACAAGAAATCTTCAGTTTGCAAATTTCTGAGTTGTATTGTCAAGTTGTATTTAAAACCCAAAGTTTAAAAAGCCAGACATGGTGGCTCATGCCTTTAATTAATCCCAGCACTTGTGAGGCAGAGGTAAGAGGATCACTGTGAGTTTGAGGCCACTCTGAGACTACATTGTGAATTCCAGGTCAGCCTGAGCTTGAGTAAGATGCTACCTTGAAAAACAAAATAAACAACAACAACAGAAACCCAAATCCCCTTTCTCCCCACAGGTGATAGAGTTATATTCCAGCCTAGATGTCAGGCTGGAGATTATCCAACTGCATATACTTTGGGCTCAGTTATTTAACTTCTACATGTCTTAATTCTCTCATGTTGAATGATAATAGTCCATAGATTACAGAACTTTTGTATATATTAAATGGGCTGATTTATAAAAAAAAAGTGTTTCAGTCTATACCTAGAACACACTAATTCTTAATAACTGTTATCTATTGTTATTCTTGTCAGAAGAGCTAGAAATCTTACTGTTTTTTCAAGAAGCCCAAAAATAGTGGCCATTTAGTTGAATAGAAGTAGAATTTTTCATATTGGCTGTTTTTGTTATATGAAACAATTTGCTATATTGTTATATGAGACAATTACGCTGGAAAGTATTGAAGAATGTGCCAAGTCAGTGGACCACAACATGTGGAGCCCCTTCAACTGAAGCATCATCTGGGACTTTTTAGAAATATATATCTTCCACCTCAAACCCAGACATGTGTGTGATTAAACATAAGAGAAGAATTACAATTCATATGTGACACAGGTTTTATGTTTTGAGCCATTACATATGCTAATTCCATTTGCTTGAAATATCTTCACCAATCTTATATACCTGGTAAGCCACCCTTATCACTTTAGAACCCTCTTTAGCACTTACTCTCTCTGTCTGTGTGGTACTGTCTATAGCCATTCCTCTGAACTGTTGCCCTCCCTCTACAAAATCCCACATATCTCTCACTTGACTCTGCTCCACTTGAGCCTTATGCTTTCATTTATAGCCAAATAAGTCATATTATACTGAAGTTGCTGATCTGACTTTGTGTGTCTCCTTAGACTATGACTTCCTTTTTGGACCTTCTATGTTGTGCCACATTGGGCTTTTTCCAAGATTGCAAACTTCAGAGACCAAAGGGGTTTCATTTATCTGTCACACTTTAAGGGCATAAATGAATGAATGTAAATAATGGACACATCTGTGTTTCCCCATTTGCCTTCCGTGTGCCTTGATTCTGAAAATACCTGTGGCTTTCATGCAATGATGGTTTCAAACCCTGAACACAGTAAAGGAATAGTATGCACTTGACCATCTCCAATTGTAGGACATGGCAGCTAGGACCACGGGTCACATCCTGCTTTCCACTTCAGATTCTTTCTTTTACTACCAAGTGATCTTTATGGGGTCACACTACACTTATGTTCATTGATTTTCTACTCTGTAAAAGGAGATATTTGCAAAACATGACCTCCAGTGTTCCCAAAAGATCTGAAAATTGGCAAATTTATAAGATGACCATCTCAATGGTGAACACACTCCCTTGCCTTCTGAAAATGTGTCATTTTTTTTTCCTTATAAGCACTAACAAACTTCATATTATACTCTCTCCACTACTGAAATTATCTTCATACCTATTAAATTTTCCCTATATATCTCACACGTTTCCCCCAGTCCATACTTTTTTATGTTATTTCTCTCCCTAATTAGGCATCCCCTGAAAGCAAGATTGTTGGCTCTTTGTCTTAGAAAAATCCCTCCCCACCTTTTCCGATTTTTCTAACTGGAAAGTGTACTTTCTCCTCTGAACAAATTACGTCTCTCCAAATATAGTGATACAATTACATCTGCATGCATTTATTGTGTTTGCAACTTGGAACTGCTCAACTTCCTTCAGATTATATGTCTTTTGAGTGCATTGACTATGCCTGCCTTTTCTCTGTGTTGGCTTATGGTAAGACCTTAGTAATGTATAAATACTGGCTCTGTAGAGTTGGTACATTGATAGCCACGGTACTGTAATCAAACTACCAGATCAATGGGAAATTTAATGTGAATGGAAGTTGTTGCTGGTTCAAGGAATTTTATTTCACACTTGTGCTCCCAGTGTCTACAACAGTATTGGGGAAATATTAGGCATTCAGTGTTTGTTGAATAAATGCCTGAAAGTTGATTCAAAGAACAACTTCAACAAGTATAAGTATGCTTTTGTGGAATAACACCAAGCTTGAAGGATTCATGCAAATTAGATACTGCTTGCATTTTGCTAGGAGAATGACAGATAATTTAACAGATTTCAAAGGAGAGATAAGGAAGTCATTTGCCAATAAAAAATCGGAAGAAAATAAGTACACTTACAAAAGTAAATTTTAGCAGTCATACTAAAGGAAAACACTTAGCAATGTTACACATACTTTCAAAATGACATGTGAATATATATTCATGGTGATGATTACGGAGACACCATTACTGGAACGTGCGTCAGTGGTGGATTAACCCATGAAAAAGGAAGACGTTGCTCCAGCATGTGTTGCATCCATGGAGCTCCCTTTCCAAATTGCAGGCAGCTCCACCAAAGAATGCCCTTTCCCTCAGCAATTGTTTAAGGGTTATGTAACCTTGAGGAAGGGTCTTACAAATTTTGCAACTTCCCTGAGGTCTCCACATTTAGCTTCCTGAACCTATCAAGCTTTCTTCTTCTCTCTAGGAGTAAAGTTAGCGATGATGATTAATAATAATAACTAATGTTTTTTAAAAGCACACACTACAACTTCACTGCTGCACTGGGGGTTTCATACTGGAGAGGTTGAAATTACCATTTTCAGTCCTTGATGCTGGTGATAATTTGGCAGGGAAATGAGCATTTCCTATGCAAAGAGAGATAGCCCACATGCTCACATATCCAAACCCTCTTGAAGAATTTAAAGTGTTGCCTCTGGATCATCCATAATTATAAGATCAGAATCTGTAAATATCAAATTTGTTCATCACTTTTCCTTTAAAATAACCCTGATGAAGGACCTAGGGATGTGGTTCAGTTGGTATACTGCTTTCATGGCATTAATGAAGCCCTAGGTTTGATCCCCAGCACCACATAAGTCAAGCATGGTGATGTAATTTTATAATTTCAGGACTCAAAAGTTGGAATCAGGAGGGTTAGCAGTTCATTGTCATGCTTGGCTATATAGGGAGTTCAAGGTCAGCCTGGGATATATTAGACCTTGTTGCAGAAATGAATGCAGTGAAATAACCCAGGTATAGCTTAGTAGAGAAGCAGTGACTTATTCTACATTGTTTCCTACTTCAGGGCGTACTGTGATTATCTGGAAAGCAGCTACAGTTCCTGCTACTGGACACTGACCCAGGTTTTCTGACTTAGAAGGTTGGAGGTGGGATTTAGAAGCTTGGAAAATTTACATCTCTAAAAGGTTCATACTTTGAGAACCACTGTTCTGAAGTACATAATTATCACAGGCAGAACTTATTAAAATGCATACTTTGATGCAGTAAATCTTGGATGGCCCAGAGACTCTGCCTTTCTAGAAAACTCCAAATGATGTAGCCTTTTTAAAATTATCTTTGGGTTTTTAGTCTTAAAGTTTTCATTCTAAGCTTGCCGTATTAAAACTATATTTAATTATAAAGAAAAAATACAAATCATCGCATGCTTTCCTGGAATGCTATGTTGTAGTTCATTGTAAAAGTAGGCTTTCAAGCTAGAGATGGTAAGTGAGAAGAAGAAGAAACCCTTCCCATGTGTACTGGAGACATCACCAAGTTTTCTCAGCATTCATTGTTGCCTAGTTTCAGATACTTTCTGGGGATGCTATTTCAGGCAGCTACCGTGCAATGGTGGGATTATTGCTATGATTATCACACTTATGCTACATTTTCATTAACACCAACGTGTTGAGGGCCAACTGCATTCTAGTTACTTGGTTGGAAAAATGAATTTGACATCACTTCCGCCTTCTGTCTGTGGTCAGAGAAATAGAGATTGAACTTTCTAAATCAGAACTTAATATAAGGTGTCACTGGTTCTCCAGAGCAATCAGAAGAATCCTATGATTGCATAGGTCAGAGATCCCTCAAAGCCATGATACTCAGTTTTAAATTGAATTTTGAAAACTAGGAGCAAGAGACGCATTAGCCAAAATAAGCAAAATTGAATTTCAGATAAGGAGACACAAAATCATATAGTGGAGAAAGTACTTGCCATGTTTGAGGAAAATGAGTTGGATAGAGATTGTTGCAGAACCATGTTTCACAGTGCTTCAGATTACATTTATGGAAGTTTAAACTTTGTATTGTGGGAAATAGAGACTCAGTCAAAGGTATCCAGCACTGAAATTGAGTGATGGTTAAATTTCCCAATTACATTTTATAGTAGAGAAAAGGAGTATGAGAAAATTTAAGGCAGAGAATAATAAGAAAGAAAGCACCATCTTATTTGTAAAATCCTTTTTCTTCCTCTATTTCTAAAAGGCTTACCACAATGTATTGATTTCTATGGATGCACAATATTTTTAGTATTAGGCAACAATGTATTCTTAGTAATTAATGGTAATGAAGTACACAGTTCTAGGTTCTAATTGAATATGTCAAATAAGTTTGCATGCATCATCTGTTTGATTGTATCTAAGAACTAAAGGTTTTGTATTTTTTAAGGTGAAATATTTAAGGTAGCCCCAAAATTCTATTTAAGGGTTCTAAATTTGCTTATTATAGATCTGTTTTTCTATTTTCACAACTCTTTGGATTGTTACTATTTGATTTTCTCTTTTATTTAAGATTGATAACATAACCTTGAAAACACCAAGGTTCATATCCTACTTGATACTGTGGAAGCCACGTCTTCCCATGTCAGTGTTGTGTTCAGTAAAGATGGATACACAACACAGCAATTCAATTTTTGAATATATTTCCGACTAACCATGATGATGACAAGGATCGTAGTTCCGTTTTTCACCCTTCTATTACAAAATGCTTAGCATAATATCTGGGAGAGGAGCTGAATTAGTGAGTAAACTTAACAGGAAATAGTGTTGATATTGGTGATATTATAACATTTGATGGAATATTTGTGAAAGATTCCATTCTAAACATCTTACAATATCCAGAAATTTCTTGGACGATACCTTTGCTTTTGCCTACTGATTTTATGGACTGCCGCCTGTGCTGCTTTTGCATTCCCCAACGGGGTAGGGGGGAGACAGTCTTCAGTGGAAGACAAATTGGCTCCAGAGGATGAGTGATGACAGGCATTTGCTTCCATTATTGATGGTGATGTGCTTCATTTTTCATCTGAAAAGAAAAAAAAATCTTGACTTGTTAATTATGCAAGATTTTTTTCAGCCCCTGTGAAGTACCACAGAAAAGTTGATATGGTATCCCCAGTGTCAAAAACCAAAAGCAGGGTCTTTCCTGAGGCTGAGGCACACATCAAGGAAAGAAATCACCATGTTGCTCGTTTCCACCATGCTGAAAGTCTACACTGTGTCTTGTCAGCCAGTGCTTGCAAGAAAAATTTGAGTCTCTAAGCCGCAAGCCACTAATTAGCTTTTTAAGCCAGCAAATTCCATGGGGAAAGCGAATCAGTTGGTGAGATTACTTGGCCCATTGTTTCTCATCATACTGAAAGCACTGAGCTGGGGTGGCCTAAAGGGGGCTGGTTTTTACAGCCTTGTGGATTGTTTCATTTGCACCATGTATTTTCTTGTGCTTGCTGGATCAACATCTGCATAAGAGGAAATGCATTGCTCTTTTTAAGAAAATCAAGTTGCAATATGGGCTAATGATCACCCAGCCCCTAGCTCCATCCAGTGGAAACTCCAGATTTGGAGATACAGTGACAAGAACAAGAAAACCCAAACAACATCACCAGTTGTTCTGTTTTGTATCTCACCTGGAGAGCTACAGGACTGGTTTCTTGTCATTTTATTAGGTTTTTCAACTTTCACAACAATATCCTGATGCATCCATAGCAGAAAAGAATAAAAGAAATATCAAAAAGATTAGATAATTGCTATTCATCAAGGTCGCAAAGTTATTATTATTATTTTTAAAAATATTTTTTATTTTTAGTTATTTATTTGAGAGAGGGAAAGAGGCAGAGTGAGAGAGAGAGAATGGGCACTCCAGGGCTTCCAACCACTGCAAACCAACTCCAGATGTATGTGCCACCTGGTGCATCTGGCTTACATGGGTCCTGGGGAATCGAACTTTGGTCCTTAGGCTTCTCAGGCAAGCGCCTTAACTGCTAAGCCATCTCTCCAGCCCACAAAGTTATTATTTTTTAAGAAAATGTGTGTGTCTCTGTGTGTGTGTGCTTGTGCTTTGTGAGTATGTGGATATCAAGAGGACAAATTTGATGTGTCTGTGACCTTCTTGGAAACAAGGTCAATTGCTGCTGCAAACAAACTGCCAGACTGCAAGTAGCAAAGTAGCTGGTCTGTAAGCTTCAGATTCTCCTGGCTCTGCCTCCCATGGAAGTAGGCACCAGGGATGTTAGGATCACATACGCATATGTCACTTTGCGTCCAACTTTATGTGGGTGCTAGAGAATTGAACCTGAGTTGCCAGGCTTACCAAACAAGGACCTTTAGCTGCTGTGCCTCTTCCTCAGCTGGGGTCTCATTGCACAAAGGTGTATCCTTTGGAATAACATTCAGTCTTCCTCCCAGTCTTTTTTTTTGTGACTTGAAAACTAAAGAATGGAGTCACTTTTAATATAAAAAAAATTCTGTAAGAAATGCTGTTTTAAATAATAAAATCTGGACTGGAGGGACGACTTAGCGGTTAAGGCATTGGCGTGCAAAGCCAAAGTACTGATGTTTGATTCCCCAGAACCCACATTTGCTAGATACACAAGGTGGTGCTAGTGTTTAGAGTCCATTTATAGTGGCTGGAAAGCCCTGGTGTGCCCATTCTCTTTCTCTCTTCCTCTTTCTCTCTGTCAAATAAATAAATTTATTAATTAATAAAAATAAAAAGTATATAAAAAGAATAATACCCATTCATGTAAAGTTCTACTGTACAAAGTACTCAGGTTCTCCAAAACTTAAAAAATAAAACAAAACAAAAGCATATAATTTTTGTGAAAGAAAAATGAATAAGTAGTTTAATTTCACAACCTGAGTTCACCTTTATAAATACAAAAGCAGGTTTTGAAAAGATGGTTCAGCTGTTAATAGTGCTTGATTTCAAAGCCTGCCAGGCTGGGTTCAATTCCCTTGTACCCATAGAAAGCCAGATGCACAAAGTGGTGTATGTGTCTGGGTCTAGAGTTTCTTTTAAATGGCAAGAGGCCCTAGCATGTTCTCTCTCTCTCATCTCTCTCTCTCTCTTTCTCCCCCTCCCTCTCCTCTCTCCCTTTCTCTCCCTCTCTCTCTTTCTCCTCACAAATACATTTATAGAAATTTTGTATGTATTTTTTCTTTATTAGTTAGTTTTGTATTCAGCAAATACAGTCAGTTTGGTACCATTATTAGGCTCATCTGTGACCTACCCCCTCCCCTTGGGCCCTCCTTGTTGAGGTATATGGGTCATGCATTGTGGAGTTAGCCCACAGTTATAGGTAAGATAAATGTCTCTGCATATCATGACCCAACATGTGGCTCTGACATTCTTTCCGCCCCCTCTTCCACAAAATTTCCCTGAGCCATGTTAAAAAGTTAAAATGAATACAAAAACATAATCTTTGCAAAGTTAGAGTTAGCGTAGGTAGAGTACTTTAAGAAAACAGCAAATTTTCTAAAATATCACCAGAAAATGAATAGTATTTCCATTTAATAGTCTTGAAAACTATCTAATTTGCAGGGAAACTTAGAGAAATACATAAATATTTTTTAAGTGTGACAACTGCTGTGTATAGAATACTGTGGAATCAGGGTGAGAGAATGAATAATCAATTTGACTGGAGAATGTTACATTCTACCATAATTTATATAACTATCCTTGCATTAGAGGATTAAAGGGTTTATACCATCTTTTAGTTTGATGAATATTTAACAATGTTATTTTCTTACTGAAAAGGAGAAGTTGTGGAATAGGCTTTAGCAGGTGATACATATGAGGGTTAAGACTAATTTCATGACTAAGGAAAATATAATTGAGTGACCTAGAAATGTTATATTTACAAATAATCTAAGTTACTGTGGAATTATAGGAGAAAACGGCCTGTGTCAACTTGTTTATAGGTCAAGATTTGTTATTATATGGTGTTATTTGCAACTTTAACAAAATGTTTTTGTTGAGAAGGTTTAGAAATGTAGAACATGAGATTGAGTTTTAAAGGGGAACAAACATCAAGAGTGCACAGATGATAAACCAAAATATATTTATTCTTTCTTAGTATTTTCCACTTGGACTTTTAATGGGTTATAAGGTGAATTGTTCTTATCATTGCTTACTCTGAAAAAATAAATTCAGGATTTTAAAATGCAAATGTTCTCTTTTATACATGCTTATTTCCTTTGTAATTTGATTGGCTGGTGTCTTAAGTTTCTTTGTTTGTGTGTTTTTGCATGTGTCATGGGTTGATTGTTATTTTCTTATCACTGGAATCATTTGATATGGATAATAAACAGGTAGAAATTATATTGAACAGAACATAGCATTTTACAAAATAATGTTTTACTTATTTTACAGTTTATTTTACATTTTAAACAGATGTCTAATATCATGGTTGCAGTAGATTCTTTAAACTCTATTTTCTCCTTCCTTTGAGTCTTGCATTACTTTACACAATCACTGGCACATATAGACACACAGACACATGCTCATGTAAGCCCCTTGCCTCTGTGTTTCTGCCATCTCAGACTGTGAAGATTTTTTCCTTTCTGCTTGATTCCACATTGCAATATATTCTATGTGTGGTAAATATTATCTTCTAGTTTCTTGCATGTTCAATTATGGAAATATGGCCTAGAAAGGTTATGAATAAAGTTAGAGTATGCTGAGGCATTGACTTATTCAGCAAATATTGCATAGCATTTTTTCTAAGACCAAGATTCCATTCTGGGTAACATGAATAACAGTAAAAATTACCAGTTACTTTCACATGTATGGAGAATACTGGGAGTCCAAAAGACTCTCAAAAGTAAATGTTCTAAGACCAATTCCCAATGGTTATCATAGACATATGCCTATGAAGCAAACATTTCTGGAAACAATTCTGGAAAGCAAACTACTATGTCTGGTGGATTGGGGAAGACATGGTAGGAGTATAAAATGTATAACTTCAACAATGAAGAGTTCTCCAGATATACAAGTGGGAAGATTATCTTTCTAGGAAGAGATTAGAGGATAAAATAGTACACAGTCCAGCTCAGTAAAAGGTCAAGGGGAAACTAAGAAATGGCTAGGAGCTTTATTTTGCTTATTAAAATGGATGTAATGTATAACAGGTGGTGTTAAAAATGTGAGCTAGTAGTGGCTTGTAAAGGGCATTGAGGACAAAGAGGAATACTTGAGGACATTAGTAGGGAAACGACATGAGTAGATTCAATGAATCTGAAGAGGAGTGCGGCTCCAGTAGCCCAATGATCAAGGCTTTCAGGTTTTCAGGATAAAGAGGGAGGGAAGATTCAGGAGGAATTCTGACAGGATGTGAAGGGCTTCTGTGATCCAGAGTATACTTCACTGAAGACAAAAAGGAGATAAGAATCAGACTTTTGTCACCTTATTGGGTTTTAAGAAAGAGAAAGGACCTTTCTTGAGAAAATAGATTTTTAGTTCTTACCACTAATATATCTAATTTAAAACTGTTTACTGACTTATTTGGGGGGGGGGTTCAGGGCATCACCCATAGAATCTTATCTGAAAGCTACTTTCATCTTGTTGTTTATATCAACTTCCATAGGTTCTGGTCTTTGTCCCTGACTAGCATTAGCTTTTGCTGAAGCTCTTCACATAGGAAGAGCAATAGAGCTGCTTTCTTCTGCCACCTTAGCTGCATGAGACAATGTGCTTAGCATTTATGCTGGGGAGTGAGTTCATGATGTAGTGCTGAACTTCCTTCTATCTCACAAGAATATCCTTTAACTTGGTGTTTTTGGTAGCTGCCATTATTAGCAGTGTGTAAGTACCTTGCATTTAATGTATACCTTCATGTTAATTCTTTTATTTCCAATCTATCAGAATTTGGAATGGTTTCTCCCTGTAAGATTATCTTTCCATCCTGAAAGCCAGATCTAGTCACTGAGCCCTGAACTGCTGCTGCTCTCCACAAAGCTGTCAGGGACTCAGCTCCTGCTCAACTGCCTTCACTCCCTTGGGAGTATCCCTTTTTTCCAGTCTGAGATGACTAGAGTGCCACATCCCCATCCTTCCAAAGAGCAAAAGGCAGTGTTGACAGGAGGGTTCTTCAAACTGGTAAAGACCTGTCTGCCTAATGTCTCATTGGCCATACAAATCTATAAGAGCTAACCCCAGCCATTGTATGTGCTGAGGAATGAACTAAGTCATCGGGTAGTTTGTGAGAAGACAAGAACAGACATCCTAGGAATTGAAATATGTTATCTTATCCAGATATCAACATTAGAGAGCCAGAAAAACCACTACGGTCTTTAGAGGTACTTTTTAATCTGAGTTACTTCTCTGTACCTATTAGGCAATCATTCTATCAGAAGTTCTTCACAGCATTAAATAAATAAGATTGATTGTCAGTATCTCCTATCAAAAATAAAATAATACACAATGTAAGTATTACCATTAAATATCATTGAATGTAAACTAAAGTATTACCAAGGAAATTCATTGGTGTTTCTATCCTTCTCATCCTTATTGGGTAATAGGAAACATTAGATACTGATGTCAGATGGGTTGGTTTATATAACATTTTGAAAAACATAATGTATTTGCTTTTTCTATAGACTGCAGAGTAAGTTATTAGCCTCACCTTACAGATAGGAATACTGAAACTGGGAGGTTACCTGGATGGCTTAAAGCCATGTCTTCAGTTTTCATGTGCCACACTTCTCATTGCCCATTAGTAATATATAAATTTCTAACAGTAGAAGGATCCTTGTTTATGTTCATGCTTTCTCACTCTTTTCTCCCAGAATGAATCCAGCCTCTGTTGCTCAGTGTCAACTCCAGTCCCATATTCTGTGTGAAGCATTTCCTGAATAATTCAGGCCACACAGATCTTCCTTTTTTTATCTGAACTTTTGAAACATGTAATATATATAGAGAGAATGCATATATTATATTTAATTATAGAAATAAATTGCGTGCTGTATCAGGTTATTCCATATGTCTTCACTTTCTTTCCCCAATTAGACTTTATCTTGTATTTCGTAAGCCATTTTAGAAATATAAGCTCAACAGTAAGACTATAGGTAAAACTAAAACTAGTCCTGATTTCAATCTAGACAATAATTATCCTTAAGGAATGATTATGAACTTCTTTGGCAAATGAAAGAGGTCTGATAAGGAAGAGACTTAACCAGTGCCAACTAGGAATTGTGTTCTGCCACAGTAACACTGCAGTATGACACCCGATCCTCTAAGTGATATCCTCTAAAAGTCTCAATTGAACATTTAGGTAAAATTCAAAACGTGGTGTGTGTGTGTGTGTGTGTGTGTGTGTGTGTTTTCTGTGTGAGTATGGCATATTACCTGAAGATGGGCAAAACTAGGCAGCAACTGGATTAATTTATGTGTATCTTATATTAAAAATTGAGACGCTATGAATTGATGGGAATTTCATCTGTAGAGAATGTGGATAAAGACATGTTAGTCAAGGTGTTAAAGTGAACTGCAGTACTATTCTTTTATGCATGCATTCATGAAATATTTAATTCCTATCCTTAATGCCATCTCCAGAGCTATACTGTATGATTTCTTTCCTCCCATATGTAAATTTTTCAGGGTAATATTTTCTGCTTATGATCATGGTGTAGCACCATAAGTAACTGGGATAGTGACAGTTGTAAAGAGTTTGTAGCAACATTATTAGAAAATAAATAGAAAATAATCTTTGTCTTTTTTCTAGTATATATATGCATTTTTTTCTGTAGTGAAAGTCTTGCCTGCTGAGTATTTTGAGTTAGAGTCAACTCAAATACATAAAGGCCGAAAGCATAGTCCTAATTCATTTTAGTTTGGTGAATTAAATATGTGGACTTAATATATAATATTTTTATATAGTATTTTTGCATTAGCTAAGAAATGTATCTGGTTTAATTAAAACTATCCATAAGTCACATGTACATTTATTACTCTATCTTCATTTGCATGCAAAGCTTAAAATTCAAGAGAATTGCTTGAATTTTACAGACAATGTCCAGAATGCCTATCTGTAGACAAAAATGGCTGTGTCTGCCCAGGACACTGGGGACAATGGGAAGTTAATTTTAAAAGATTCAGAATTTTGTTGTTGTTGTTGTTGCTGCTGCTGCTTTGGTTGGAGGACACGTTGAAAAAATTTTAAATTGAATGTGATAATGGCTTCACAACTTTGAATATATTAAATCTACTGAAGTTTTTACTTAAAATAGGTGACTTTAAGTTTTTTTATGGTGAATTACTATGTATCTCTTCAACATAATTATAAATATCTACTTCTATTTTTACACACTACAATCATAACTGAGTTTACTATTTTTAAATAAATATTTTGTTTAAATATGTATAAAGAAAATACATAAAGCTCAAGTCTACAGCTTGCAAACTGTTTATGAATAATGTGTATTCTTTATCTTCATTTATTTTATTGCTCACAGAAATTATTTTCTTCATTAACATATCCCCAGTACCTAGAAAATTATCTGGCATACAGAAGGAAGCTCATTAATGCTTGAAAATAAGTAATAGAGAAAAGTTTTGTTCCAGTGTTGCTACCATTTAGCTCATGGATTTTACATTTGCCTTTTATAGTCAAGTCAATATTCAGGGTTTAGTGTCATAGGACAAGTCAGGAAAGAAACAATCCTGGCATTTGTTTTACAGATTGTGTTTTATCATTACTTGTGAATAAAAATTGTTTTCTACTATTGAAAAACATTTTTATAAGTCATTTGTTAGAAAAAATCATATCTTATTTTTTGAGTATATGTTCATTTTAAGGAGCAGAGATCTTAGCCATTCAGATCTATGTGTGTCCTTTACCTGAAAGTCCTTCAAAACTAACCCTCTTATTCCACATGAGCTATGTAAGATACCTGAATTTATATGAGGGATTAGTGGTTTTGCAGAAACACAAGAAGAAAGACCTTCTACACAGCTCCATATTCTGAGGCCTCTGTGCTTCCCTCTGTGTCTCCTCTCTCTACATCTCTCTTTTTCCATATATCTATTTATTTGTTTGTGATATATATTTGTTATATATATGTAACCTATATTTGTAATAGATATAATCATGATATAACTATACATACTTATAATATAAATATATATAATTGTAATATATATTTAATATCAAAATATATAAGTACATATATTTACCATCAAAGGAAAATTGTATGAAACAAGGTAACTTATTCACAGAGTCATTAATTATTTTTCCAATGTGTGTTCTCTTTTGTCCCTCTAGCCCTCTTCAATCTAATTCCTGTGGGACTGCGTGTAGTGGCCATCCAAGGGGTGAAAGCCAGCCTGTATGTAGCCATGAATGGGGAAGGCTATCTCTACAGCTCAGTAAGTAGCCATGTTTGTGTGTGTGTGTGTGTGTGTGTGTGTGTACTAGCAGTAGGAGGTGATGAGGTAATCATTGTTTTAGGAGAAAAGTTCATCTTGTATTTTCAAATCTAATTTTAAGGATTTTGTCACTGAAAACGTTAAAGATCATGACCTATTGAATGAAATAGAGCCAGTTACTATTCATGTGATATGAGTTCATAGAATCAGCTTCCAGAGAGCACCTTTGTGATTTAGTCCTTCTGTGTTATTCAGGAGTAAGACACCTTTCCTTTCAAGTGCAATCCCATAAAAGATGACATAGGGGATGGTTTTATTTATCTTATTGTTAAGAAAGAAGTTTCATAGACTATGTTTTCTGTTGAAATAAGTCTATATATTTTAACGTCATATATTCAGATGAGCTGCTTAATTAAGAGTTGATGCAAATTTATGGAAGTATTTAGGAACAGGGATATTTAGATATTATTTCCATTTCAGCCCCTTTGGCCAAATTGTATCACCTCTATGTCTTAATTTCTGGACCTTTAAAATGAGGATTTTAGTCACCATCTTGAACATCTCTTTCAAATCTAAATTTGCATATATTTTGATGGTTATTTCACTCTCAAAATTAATAATATACTGAATTCTCTGTCTGTCTCTATATTTTTTCTCCTTTCTAAGAATGACCTGTGTGTGGTTATTTGAAAGTCATAGCTCAGATGCCTACTCTTTCTGTGAGCTAGTCAATTATATAGGTTATTTAGGAAGTACAAATCTGTCTTTTTAGTTGTAAATTTAAGATTGAATAATAGTATCTTCCAATGACCAATTAAAAATGCCAAAAGTCTAACTATGGTATTCAAACTGCAGAATTCAAAAGATTATGCACCCCACCCCTCTTGTGTGAGTGTGTATGTGTGTGTGTGTAGAGTGGGTAAGACAAGGAGGGATATGATTTAATTCTCTGCAGCTTTTTCAGGGGTGCATTCTTTCTCTTTCTGTTTATAAGCGACACTAAGGCACAGGTAGCTGGTGCTGGCAAGGTGGAAATGTTTAAAATCTGGCCTCTTGTCAGATTTAAGCTAGACATGCATTTCCTTGTTATTTTTGATTTCTCCTTTGATAGAAAGAGGCAGGAGAAGAGTGAAGATGGATTAAGAACTGTAGACATAGTGCTTTTAAGATTCACTCTGAAAACTAGACACCTTGAATACATATATTTGACACAGTTGTTGATATATCTGGATTTAACTTTTTATTAGTTGTGTACTCAGTGTATACAGTCAAGTTTGATTTGATTTTTAACCATTGTAATTTGTGCCCATAAATGTCCATTTGCTTTCTCTCCCATCCTTTTCAATTTACATTGCATGATTGAAGTTTTCCTATTTTCCCCTCTTATGCTCGTTTGTAAACTTGAGCTGTTTTTCTGATCCTTTAGTGGTTACTTTTATTTTAAAAATACATACATATATATATATATATATATATATGTAATTATATATACATTGATACTTTTTGTGTTTCTAACTTTCAAACAGTACATTGACCCTAGGGTATTTCTTGACTATTAAACAACACCATCTTTCACACAAATTTTGATTTGCTGCACTTTAAAATAAATTAGTTATTTTATAAGTAAGCATTATATTTCTACCAGTTTAGAAAGTAATTTATTAAAAAATGTTTTTATTTATTTGAGAAAAAGAGAGTGGTAGGGAGGAAGAGAGAAATGGGCATACCAGGGCCTCTTGCCACTGCAAACAAACTTCAGATACATGTGCCACTTTGTGCATCAGCCTTTATGTGCGTACTGGGAAACTTAGTCTGGGCTATCAGGGTTTGCAAGCAAATGCCTATAACTACTGGGTATCTATTTAGCCCTTGAAAATAATTTCTATATACATACTTTTTTAAAGGTGCATATCAAATTTGGTTCTACTGAGTATACTTTTTATTTTTTTATATTTATATATATTTTTATTGATAACTTCCATGGTTGTAAACAATATCCCATAGTAATTTCCTCCTCTCCCCACTTTCCCCTTTGAATCTCCACTCTCCATCATATCCCCTCCACCTCTCAATCAGTCTCTCTTTTATTTTGATGTCATGATCTTTTCCTCCTATTATGATGGTCATGTGTAGGTAGTCTCACATACTGTGAGGTCATAGATATCCAGGCCATTTTGTGTCTGGGGGAGCATGTTGTAAGGAATCCTACCCTGCCTTTGGCCCTTACATTCTTTCCGCCACCTCTTCTGCAATGCACCCTGAGCCATGGAAGGTGGGATTGAGATATTTCAGTGCTGAGCAGTCCTGTCACTTCTTCTCAGCACCATGGTGTCTTCTGAGTCATCCCAAGGTCACTGCCATCTGAAAAGAGAAGGTTCTCTAACAAAATATGAGAGTAGCATTAATATATGGATATGAACATTAAGAGAAGTGCTTACTGGGTAGTTTGGTGAGCATAGTATATACATTTAGCCAGATACTAGCAGACGTTACACCTCTAGGGCTTATGACTATCCCTGTTGTAGGCTTTCAGCATCAGGGATGTATTCCCTCCCATGGAGCGGGCCTCCAGTCAAATTAGTGGACGGTCAGTTTCCCCCATTACAGACATGCCACTATTGCACCTGTTGGCTCATTTGGCCTGGCTGGCCAAATTTAAGTCTTGCAGTGTCCACTGTTGAGTGACTTCACTGGTGATTTCTCTGTCTCCCATTGAACTGCTTGCAGCATGGCTTTTTCCAGCTTTCTGTCAGCTGGTCTACATACATGGAGGAGGTTATCAGCTCAGCTCCAACAGGATTTCTCAATGCCCTTGTAGCCCAAATATGTGGAGTCTTCAGCAATAGGGTCTTACCACCTATTCCTGGTGGGAAACCAAGGGCCTCGACAATGGCCTGTAATGTTTTGGGGGTATCAGTGACCTCCCTGTGCAACAACTCACTGGAAGGTGTCCCACCTTTGGCACTGAAAATTTTGTAGTAACAATCTCCAGCTCCTGTGTTTTCCATTGTCCAAAATGTAGGTTTCCCTATGACTTATTTATATCCTGTTAGATTTTGATTAGCTCTCCCTCCACCTTTTCTTTACTCAGTTTCTACCCCTGACCTCACTTAGGCCTTTTCACCCCCATTAGTCTGTTCTTCTGCTTACATATATACAATACCATCCTATTAGGTCCTCCCTCCCTCTCTTTCTATTCCTTTTATATCTCCTTTCTAGCTTACTGGCCTCTGCTACAGTTTTTTTTTTTTTTTTAACTCACACAGAGATCCAATCATTTGTAGCTAGAATCCACATATGAAAGAGAACATGTGACGTTTGGCTTATAAACTACACACCATTGTTTTATGTGTGAAAGTCTATTGGTAGTGGGTTTGCTGGGCTTTGTATGTGAAAGTCTGTGTGTAACTTATTGCATCTAGGTATCCATGCAAATGCTTTCCTTGTGCTTTTATGCTGAATTCCAGCTAGTGTAAGTCTTGCTAGAGCAGTATTTTGTCCCAGCATTCATGAAATCATATCCCCCTGGTCTCTGGCATCTGTTGTCAGTTTAATATTGGAAGTATGCTGAATTTAGTGCTCTTTCTTTCTAAGCAATCTCTATGGAAACTTAAAGAGGCTTGAAACTTCTTGTTCTACAAACTCACTGTCATATATAGTTATGAATCTACCTTTTCCTGTTAGGAATTTGCAATGTGCTAACCATCTGAAGACTGATAGTTCGCCAATTCTAGCAAAATTTAACTCATCCCATATGCATTTTGCTTCTCTACATGCTTCCAGTCTTTTGTGCTATTTTTATTATATAAACTAAAGATTTTCAAATTCATCTAGTCCAGAACTTATGCTGCTTTGTGATTTCAGTCCCAGTGTTTATCATTTCTCGATGATGAATTGTTTCTTTAATATCTTCCTGTTCTTGATTTATGTCTTCCCGTTTGTATTATATGGCTTTTTTTTTTAAACCCACAGTTATTAGCTTATCTCTTGGAGCTTTTCTAACACAATGTGTCAGCCTTTCCTACAAAGTTCTCAATTCACATTTTAATCATGGATTTTCTTGGCTGTCATTTTATAATTAGATTTAGATAAGACTTTAGAATTCATTCTTTATATATCTGGGATCTTGGCCTTTGGTCATGGTCTTCCCTCTGTCTCCTTTTTTCATCCTTCCTGTGAGGTCTGCTCTTAAAACCATGCTTGTTTTCTGGCTGCTTCTATGCAGATTGCAGTAGCTCTAGTTTGGGGTAAGATTATTTTTTTCTTTTTTTGGATTTTCAAAGTAGGGTCTTGCTCTAGCCCAGGATGACCTGGAATTCACTATGTAGTCTCAGCATGGCCTCGAACTCATGGCAATCCTCCTACTTCTACCTCCCGAGTGATGGGATTCAAGGCATGTGCCACCAATCCCAGCTTTGGGGGTAAGAATTTAAGAGTCATTTTCAAGCTCCTGTCCTTATGTAGGGATGGAGTGAGGGCAGAAGCTGGGTTAGAGTGAGGCTTGGTTTACTTGCACTTGTTGTGAGGTTCTACCTAGGACTCCTTCAAGGTCTTTTCATTTAACTTTTCCACAATTAAAGTTCAATGGATGACTGTGGTTCAGCTCAGGATATTAGCAGCCAGGCTGGCTCTGGTCCTAATTTTGCTTCAACAGAATTGAGTGAATTATGGGCCATATGGCTTTCTTTAGGACCTGAAGCCAGGCAGGAATACTGCTGCACGTCTCTTGGTACTGTTTCTCTTCCATTGTCATGCCTTGCTTGCTTTGACCCTGGTAGCCTTACCTTTATATTTCATTCATTTATACTACCTGCTTGCAGAAAGGGCACATGGTACTGGGAGATCAATGACTCTCAGTCTCTCTCTCTTTCTCTCTTTCTCTCTCTCCCTCTCTCTGTCTGTCTCATAAAAAGCAAGCAATACTTATGATCTTAACTTACTATTATTTTTTGGTGTATATGTAGTATATAGTGGTGTGTGCATATATGTGTGTGTGTATGTGTGTTTATATATTTGTGCAGATGTGTGCACCCTGTGTGCATGTTTTGAGTCAGAGATGAATGTTGGTTGTATTCCACTATCATTCTTCTGCCTTACTTCCTTATTTCCAGGGTCTCTCACTGAACCTGGGCCTCTCAGTTTTTACGTTAGATTAGCTGACCAGTGAGCCTCCATGATTCTCCTGTCTCTGCCCACCTCAGTGCCAGGATGTCAGCCATGCACAGCCACAGCTGGCCTTTTATATGGGTTCAGAGGATCAAACTTGGGTCCTTATGCTTGTGCTGCAGGTACTCACACTCAGTGAGCCATCTTCCAAGCTTCATCTTAAGTTGAGTGGATATTCTAGTAACATTAATACTATGTACATTATTGTGTAACACCTCTGTGGACCTTTTTCACATTAAAAATGTGTGTGTATACCTATTGAAAGAAGAGTCCACCTTTCATCTGGTTTAGTCTATTTTTAGTTAATTTGTAAAGAATATAAAGTAAGGGCCCCTTTTCACTCCTTTATATGTGGCTATGTATTTTTACAACACCATTTATTGAGAAACTATCCTGTCTCCATGTGTGAACCAGATGCAAACATGATTTGGCCGTAAATGGGAGGATTTACTTCTGGGCTGCCTATTCTGTTGCATTCATCTATATGTTTACCCGTGGGCTACTACTATGCTATTTTACTACTGCAGCTGTATAGTATGTCTTAAGTCCTATTGCTTCATTTACTTATTCATTTGTTTTCCAGTTTGTTTTGGCTACTTGATATGAATTTTAAGATTCTACAAAAGGTCCACTGAGAACTTGCATTGAATGTCTAGACTGCTTTTGGCCATATGGATATTTAACAGCATTAAGTGGTCTCATGCATAGATTTGGGCTATCTTCCAAGTTTTTAGAGCTTTCTATAATTTCTTTTGGTAAAAGAAGGTTTTTAAATGTTTAAGTTTTTCAATTTCTTAAATTCAAACTTAATGTGTCTTTTTATAAGAATGTTCAAAATAATTTTAATATCATTAAATAACACTTTCTTTTTAAGTAGAGAAAATAAAAGTACTTTATACCCTCCTTTAAACAAAAGAAGCAAGTCAGGTGTTAGAAACTCCTGTTTCTGGAATATCTTTCAGAAATACGCTTCTGTGCAATAATCTATTGAAACAGATTTTTTTCTGTTAAAATTGCCTTAGATAGAGAGAATCTTTAGTTTAAAAAATGGAATTTAACAAGTTCTGACTTAAACTTCAACCTTTAAAAAATTATAGAGCTTTAGATTTTTTTAGAAATGCTTATAAGACCATCTAAATTTTCTTAAATGATCATGTTTATATAGGAGTTGAAAAGAGTGGGGCACACTGTCATCATACACAGAGAGGACAGAGCCTACAGTGTGTTGTGTTATCATTCATATCTTTCCCACATACTCTAAACAGCATACATCAGTCAACTGTAAATAAGCATCCTTTGTTATGCTAGTGTAAAGTTAGATTATTTTCAAATTGTGGTTAGAAAGCAGGTGATACAATGCTATCAATAATTACTATATGATATTTGTAACAAAATATTTGAAGGATAAAAATTATACAGTGAAATTAATGATACTGTCACATTTGCTTTTTTGGTTTTGTGCCTGTCATTCATATTCATTCTTGCAGCTCAGTTCTAGTGTAACCCAATATTTCCTCTCAACCCATGACATGGAACCAGATCCTATTTCCCCATTCATACCCAAGTTCTTTGATTTCAATTTTGTATGTGGGTAAGATTCATATCACACTTATCTTCGTGGCTGGCCTGGGACTTATATTTTTCCCCAATCAAAGCAATGAGCATACTCTCTATTAACGGATTTTTTCAATAAAGGCATATTAAATATTAATGGCTTGTAAATTCTAAATTCAAATGGAAAAATTCTGTGTAATAGTTGGAAATTTAACAATGATTGCATTGGATAAAATTTAACTGGTGACATTCTAGACCACTACACTAATGCCAGTTTTCTCTCAAAGTCAATCTCAGTGAACTTGAAATTCATTCATTGTGTATATTTATTTATTTATTAAATTCTCCCATAAGCCAGGCACTATACAACACAGTAACCATATAGAGATAGGCAAAAAGGGAAAGAACCTTATTTCTTTAAAGATTGCACTCATTGTCATAAATAGCCTTTTGAGTTTTTTTTATGGCTATTATAAAGCTAGATGTCACAGTCTCCAAGACCACTCTTTCTTCAGACACCAAATATAAGCTTAAGGTAACCACAAAACCATTCTCTTTTTCGATGATTTACTATAAAAATAAAACTTACTGAGAGTTATTCTTTTGAATGTGTGAGTGTGTGCATATTTGTGGTATTTATGTGTCTACATATACATGTGTTCATATGTGTGCAGTGGTCAGAAGAGGACAATGGGCCTCCTCCTCTAGGCTTTTCTAACTTATTTGTTTGGGAGGAGGTCCCTCACTAATTTTTTGCTTGGATGGCTGATCACTGAGTCATAGTAATCCTCCAGTCTTTGAGTTCCCTCAGTACTGGTGCACCACCTTGCTTGACTTTTCTCATGAGTGCAGGGAATCTGAAATCAATTCCTCATGATTACATAACAAGCGCTCCTACCCATGGATCTATCTCCCCAGCCTGAAACTTAGACATGATGATCTTCTGGTACCAGTCAGCAACATAGGTGGACTATTGTCAACCAAGGAGTTCTCCTGAGCCTCTGTGTTAAGAAATCTTTCTGGGGCTATAAGAGGTAGGCATGATTGGACTGCCTAAAGGGTTGATCTCAGTTTGGATGAATGACCCACAGCCCCCACTCTAAATTGCAGTTGTTATTTCCTGTTTAGACCTGTCCCTCAGGCAAATGGATTTCCTAGTTGTTTGGGACAAAGTTAAATTCTCCATGTGATGCAAGGCCTTCTAATTGACTTTGGCTTTGCCTCCTGCCAAATTCCTGCTCCTTCCCATCTCTTTTCTTACCTCAGCTTGGAAGAAGAAATTGGGAGGGAAAAAAAGGAAGTTTGCATGGAACCTCTGGCATGTCAGAATTTGAGAAATAAAAACATGAATTTATGGTTTGGAAAACTTGGGAGCCTTGACATTTGTATCTGGAAGAAAATTACATTTAAATTAAATTGAATCCAGGTGTGGTGGCATACGCCTTTAATCCCAGCATTTGGGAGGTAGAGGTAGGAGGATTACCATGAGTTCTAAGGCCACTCTGAGACGACATAGTGAATTCCAGGTCAGCCTGGGCTAGAGTGAAACCCTACCTCAACAACCAAAATAAATAAATAAATAAATTTGAATAATTTGCATTTTAAGAAATAGTTTGATATGCTTAGCAGATCAATGACATTTGGCTGATTAATAATGATTAATATATTTGCAAAAGCTCTCTATTTTTGCTATAATTATTGTTTACTTAATAAATGTTGAATAATGATTTCCCAAATTTGAATTAGATAGTTTAGAGCTTAATGAAAGCTTTAATTTTAAATTAAGATATAAATTCATATTATATGAATACTATTTCTTTCTTTTAACACTATTTTAACCCATAGCAGTTATATTGAATCCCATAGGGATAAATTTACTTCTTCAAGTGAGTTTATATTCTAATGAACTATATAAGTTGTCATGAATGGAGTCATAGTAGCAGTATTAATGGCATTTGTACAAATAATAAACTTTGTTTAGTTGTTTCTTTGAAAGGGATATTGGGGATATATTTAAATTTCACAGCAATTTTGTGAGAAGGATGAGGATGGAGAGGGATCAACTGAGGCTTAGAAAGGGAACTGGCTTAAATAGTGAGTAACTGGACAATGACCTAATCCAGGTCTTAACTGAAACGAAATACAATTCTGTCCTTGGCTTCCTACTCAGTGGAACCTTTCCAAAGTGAACTCTTTCTCTTTCCCTCCCTTTCATATACACTATCTCATTAGGACATTGGAGTATGATGTTATTATTGCTAAGTGAAATAATGTCATCTAGGAAATGGAATGGTAAGAGACTTTATAAGGGTGGCGTGATGGTCACCAATATTAGGTGTCATTGAGAAATATGGGGGAGGAGGCTTCCAAGGGAGTAAAAAAGAAAAGCTGTATTGAAAGCTGTAAGGAAACCATTTTATTCCCAAACATTGGAGGCTGAGGGAAAGTGTTCTGTAGTCTCCTCCTCTAATTATGCTTAATCCTGCACTAGCATAGAGGTCTAAATTTTCCATCATTCAGTATCCAATATGCATTTGCACAAGTTCTGCAATCAAAAGTACTTTCCGGGCTGGAGAGATGGCTTAGCAGTTAAGCACTTGCCTGTGAAGCCTAAGGACCCCGGTTCAAGGCTTAATTCCCCAGGATCCATGTTAGCCAGACTCACAAGGGGTGCACGCGTCTGGAGTTCGTTTGCAGTGGCTGGAAGCCCTGGCATGCTCTCTCTCTCTCTCTCTCTCTGTGTGTGTGTGTCACTCTCAAATAAATTTAAAAAAAAATGAACAAAAAAAATTTAAAAAAGTACTTTCCAAATTTTGTGCTTTAAGAAGATACTTATCTTTATATATTCTTTCTTTTGGTAGAATTGACAGTTTTCATGCTTTGTTGATCCTGATACTTGAGAGATCCCATGTAATATGGGTCACTGTCCCTCAGCACAGACTTCTTCAGTCCTCATGAGAAGGCAGTTGTAAAATCTTGTTAGGCAAGTTAATAGAGACATCATGCAACTTACTCATGCAGTAATTAATTGACTGTCTGGTGTTAGTGGTCTTTGAAATCATATTCCCAATGTGACATGACCAACTTTGCAATCAGACTTGCATGACCTTGGATGTTGTGCAGAAACTTGCAAGTGGCGCTGACCATGCTCCTCTTTATTTGGGGTTGATGTATTGCTAAAAGCTTTTTCTTTTAATTTAAAATTTTACTTCTTATTTTTTCTTCAATGTAACATCTCACTCTGGCCCCAGGTTCACCTGGAACTCACTCTGCAGTCCTAGGCTCACCTTGAACTCACAGTAATTCTCCTACCTCAGCATCCCAAGTACTGAGACTACAGGTGTGCACCACCTTGGCTGGACTAGTGCTGAAATTTTAAGACCTGGTATGGCCATGTTTTACTTTGTCTAGTAAAAATGAAAGATGGCAAGAGCAAAGAACTAGCCAAGGCAACTTTAAGGGAAGCCTCCATATCATTACATAGTCTTAGAAAAAAAATTCTCTCCCACCCTGAAAAGAAGTTGTAGTGATGTACAAGGAAGAAGGTATATGCTGTGGAATTCTTACCAACTTCCTCAGTAAAATGTGAAATCTGAGACATTCACAGTATCTGTTTGGAAAGCAAGTGGAAGTGGTTTGGGGTAGGGGAAAGATAATTAGAGAGAGACGGGGATCGGGGGAGAAATCATTAGCCATTAATGTAAACGGAATCATTGAGCTTTAAAGTTAGTGACACCTGAATAGAGAAAAAAATAAAGACCACATCACATAGGCTTGTTCCAACAATTCAATTGTTAATTATAGAATCTAGATAATTCACATTCTCATTGAGTTATAGTTTTCATGAACTTTACACCTTTTTCTTTACATTTTTTGAAAAAAAATTTGAACATAGAACCTAGCAAGAATAACTTATTGTGTCTATTTCTTTCCTATTCCATATATATTACTAATTGCACTTTAGTGTCCAACAAGGGAGAAATAAAAAAAGGAATCCCAACAGCAGTTGTTATTTGAAAATATTATAGGAATTTAAAAAATATTTTTACCTATTATTTATTTGCAAGCAGCTACAGAGAGACAGACAGACAGAATGGGCTTGCCAGGGCCTTCAGCTGCTGCAAACGAACTCCAGATGCATGCAACATTTTGTGCATTTGGCTTTTAGTGGATGCTGGGGATATTCAAATCCAGGTTGTGAGGCTTTGCAAGCAAGTGCCTTAACCATTTAGCCGTTTTTCCAGCCCCAAGAATTATTCTTTTATTTGGCTAGATTGCCATTCTTCAGAAAAAGAAGAAAAACAGTGTCATCAGTTATACATTCACCAAGTATTAACTGGTGTTAAGAACCACTTTACCATGTGTGACATTTTGTACTTTGAGACATTGATTTGTATGTTTCCTTTCTTCTTTTTGTGAATTAATTGTTTTAGTACCTTACTATCCTATCTGACTACAGGTAATCTGAGGTTAAGGAAAATAATAGATTTATGTGTATTAATATGTTGCACAGGATGACAAGCTGCAAATTTCCATATGAAGGCATCTGTTGGGATCTTGTGGAGGAAGATGATGGAAGCATCATGCAGTTAACTGTGGCAATAACTCATTGTATGTCTGATCATAATGGTCTCTGTCAGAGTTTCTGAACTGTGACTCTCTGTGTTTTGTGGTGCAGTTACTGGCTCACTTTTGAACAGACTGATTGTCCTACTGTTCCCTAGTAAGTGCTACTGGTTTTCCTCCTAGGGTTTGAAACTTCCACAAATTGTTAATACTTGAGCTCTAGAGCTATCCCTAATGGTGAAAATGACCATATGTGCTGCTAGTAATATTTAACTAAAGAACAGAAACAAGATTTTATTTCTCAGAGCAGAACTAATGAAGACCATTGGTTGAATAATTTGAGATTGGCACTAAATTTTATATGTTCTCCTTTTTATCTTATTGCTAGGCACACTAACCCAATGGAGAGTCCCATTTCCAAAGATTCTAGGTTAAATTGTATTCATTGAGTCACCATTGCAACAGATAGTATTCAGTAGCATTTAAAAATCTTACATTTAGAAATGAAACTGAGCTGAACTCTAACTTAGATACTATGTTCAATATCCTGATTTTCAAAATGAGTGTAATATTAAAAGTACCTGCTTTTAGGATTATAGTTCATATTAAATGAAAGATATGTGGAAAGTTCAAGTGCAGTGCATAGTAGACCCATTCAGTGTGGGTCACAAGCAGCAACAGCAGTGGAAGTATGTATTAGCACGCGTGTATAAACACACACAGATATGTGTTTTATTCATCTGTTTATGTTGTTTTTAAGAGAGGGTGTCATTTGTAGCCCAGAATGGTCAAGAACTCAATGTGTGGCTCAGGCAGGACTAGATCTTGTGACCCTCCTGTCCCAGCCTCCTGAGGAATGGGATTTTAGGTGTGAGCCACTGTAAGTGCAGCAGTAGATTCTTCAGAGAAGAGGCTCAGTGCAACGGTTCACCTGTATCAGTGCATGACATTTATGAAGGCTCGGTTCCATCCTTAGGAGGTGTAGTGGATTCTCAGCCACTTAATTCAGTACCTTTAGTCACGTTGGCTATGGGGAAATTGGCTTCAGAATATTTCTCATCTAGTTAAAGTCAATGAGCTTAATCTCTCAGACTTGACCGTATCTGAACCATAGTTGACTTTAAAAATGAAGCAAACAGAAATAAAAACTAACAATTAGATTTGGAGCTGAGATGCCACTTTAACACCATAAGGAGCAGGGAATGATTCTACCACTCAAAGGACAGAAGGTCTCAGCAGTATCCTTGAACCTGCACAGGGAGGTGACCCTGATGTCAGCCTTGTCCCTAAAGTGTTCCATGACATGAGGCTACAGCTGCCCTTCTGATGTGGATCATTTTGGGGGTTGCATGATTTTTACCTGGTAAATCGACACTGAGATCATCTGCTTTCACTTGTGACTACCTGACTGGTAAGCTAGAATTTTGCTATGGGTTTCTGCTGTAGCTTGAGTGACAAAGACATTCCCTGCCCTGATTCATCTTGCATGCCCTTATTTCCCCATCCAATCTCAAGATGAAAATTGGTAATTTAGACATTTGAATATGTCTGTGGCTTTTACAGGAAAATCTCCAAAATGTATGGAGAAATTATTTTCCTTTATTCACTCAGCATGAGCAGTTTTTCAGTACCAAGGTGTTGTTTTGTTTTTTCATACTTTGAAATATCTTTGTACGTAAGTCACGTGGAGTGAAGCATATTATGTAAAATCAGTTTATTGTCCATTACATCTGTGGCCTTTAAGGAGAAAGAAGGAAATTATGAATGAAATTAAACTAAAAGAAACTTGATGGGTTTTCTATTGGCATTTATTTTTCACTTTTAATTGTGATGTGAGTAGAATAGAGATGTGGCAAAATAGGGGGACACATGCAAATCATTAGTATAAACAAGTCTACGAGAAAGTTGACTCTTTGAAGAGACAACTTTGAGAAAGAATTTGAAAGGTGATAAAACACATGTGATAGGTGGTCAAATAAGAGAGCAAAATAGAGACAGGACACATACTATGCATCTTTTTCAAGTCCACAGCAAGTTACATTGGTGGTATACCTAAGCTTTATTTCCACACCTTTCTCAGATTAAAACCTTGCACTTACTATGGGGAAATGAATTACATGAATTAAAAGAATAAAGGACATATATTTCAATCTGCTCCAGAAAATAAAATGTTCTTTTGAGGCCACTGAGAACATCAGTTTCCCATGGGGTGAGTATATGCCCTGGTTCATTCAGAACACTTCCACTTCCAGTTTGTGCTGATTTCTCAGTGTAATTATTGACAGAACTTATTTAGCCTTCACTAGTTTCCTGGATTAGGATTTGAGCAACAGTCGCTTTATACATGCCTTGCCTATGATCTACCATATGACTCAAGGAACAGTTTTTGTGTTTGTTTTTTTTTTCCAGGTAGGGTCTCACCCTAGTCCAGGCAGACTTGGACTTTAGTATATAGTCCCAAGTTGTTCTCAAACTCAGCAATCCTCCTTACACTAGCCTCCCCCGTGTGGGATTAAAGGTGTGTGCCACCACACCCTACTCAAGGAGTAATTTGAGGCACCATTATATGCACAAAACCCCCAGACCCAATTTGAAATTTTCTTCTCTAATTTTTCTTCCTGGGACCAAAGTTCATTATTACTATTATTATTACATCTGGACATATTTTATATGTAAGCATCACATGTTAGTACCATTCTTTCTCTCTTCCCTGCCCTTTCTCTGAAGAGGCCTTCCTCATTGGGGATGCAGGTCAACCCCATGGGGATTGTGGGTAATGCATAATGGCGGGGAGGTATTATCTGTGCACAAAATGTCCCACCTTGTGGCTCTAACAATTTTTCTGCCCCCTCTTCCATAAAATTTCCTGAGCCATGCTGGGAGCATTTTAAGTCTACTTCAGTGATGGGTGTTTTTGGTTTTTGAGACAGGGCCTGATACAGCTCAGGCTGGTCTCCAACTTATGCTTCTCTTGCTTTAGTCTCCTGCATATAGGGATCACATGTGACTAGGTGAATGGTGGTTTTTGTAAGGTCCTTTCTCTGTATCACTTAGGAACTGGGTTTGGCTTTGGGTGACAGAAATGCCCTAACAGTAGCATAAAAGGATAAGGGGTTTAAGTTTTCTAACATAATCAGAAATCTGGAGTGAGAAATTTACTAATTTCAGCTCACTGGGTGATCCAATATTCCCTGTGGGAAATAGTCTTTCAATTTTCTCCTTATAGTGCACCACGGCTATTGTTTCCTGAGCTGCCGTGTGTGCACACTCTAGACAACAGAGAGTGGCATAGAAAGGGAGATAATTTCTATCAGAAAAATTTTCCCAGAACTTCTAGCCAATTTCATATGTAGATCATTGTACAGAACTGGGCCCCATCATAGTCTTGGATGAAAAGAGAGCTGAGTAATGCCTATTGTCATGTGTGCTTTGTTGGTCTGCTTTTGTTTATAATTTTAAGCTATAACTTTTGTTATTTCCACCAAAAAATCATAGTGGTCTGGGCTGGAGAAATGTCTTAGTGGTTAAGCGCTTGCCTATGAAGCCTAAGGACCCTTGTTCGAGGCTAAATTCCCCAGGACCCACGTTAGCCAGATGCACAGGGGGTCGCACGCATCTGGAATTCGTTTGCAGTAGCTGGAGGCCCTGGCGCGTCCATTCTCTCTCTCTTTCTATCTGCCTCTTTCTCTCTCTGTCTGTTGCTCTCAAATAAATAAACATAAATGAAAAAAAATTTTAAAAAATCATAGTGATCTGTCAGTTTGAGCTTCCATTACAAAATTTGAGTAGCTTAAATGGTCATCTTGTTTCTCATTGTTCTGGAGGCTGTTAAGTCTTAACACGTTTTAGATCCAGTAAGTGCTGTCTTTCAGTGGTGAAGTTGGTCATCTTTCTACTGTCCCCTTATGGTGAAGGGTAAAGAGATAGAGGAAGAAAGGCCCCTTCTGTTCAAATAATGTTACTAAATACCTTTCATGAGAGCTCCATTCTCATGACCGAATTTCTTCTCAAAGCTCTTGCTCCAGATATCATTGTATTGAGGATCAAGCTCCAGTTTATGAATGTGGGGTTTGAAGGTTTGAAGGTTTGAATGTAAATGTCCCCCTTGTCCTCAGGTAATTTTATTATGATTTAGTTTCCTACTTATGTCTCCAGCAGGCATATCACTGCTGGAAGAGGTGTGTCACTAGAGGTAGATCTTGAGTTCAGTCTCAGGTGTGTGGTCCTTCAGCTGTTTCTGACTGGCATTGATTTCTCTTTTAGTCTCTCTGCTACAGATGCTATGATGAAGTGAGCCAGCTTCCTCTGCCGTGATGCATTTGTCTACCTGAAATAAACCCTTTATTCCCATAGGCTCCCTCTGGTCAGGTGTTTGTCCCAGCAACAGGAAGATAACTGGAACATAGGGTAATATAAATATTTAGTCCTTGGCAAAAGACTAAGTAAAGAATGGATATTGAGTACCTACCTGGCAATTACCATACCTCTCTTGACAAAAGAAAAAAAAAAAGAAAAGAAGAGAAAAAAGGATACACAATATAATATCTTAGGACAATAAAAAGACCTAGAAAAGTGAGTGTGTTGAAGTGCAAATTGCATATGGAGTCTCTTCATTAGGTTGCATAACATCTTTGAGTCATCATAAATATTAGTTGTCAAGTTTATGAACTTCTACTAGAAAGCAAATATTGAACTCTAGAGACTATAGGGAAGAACAATTACCTCTAATTTTGTTCAGGATCAAATAGATTAGATCTCACCTGGGATTTAGATAGAAGTTTTCTGCTTATTGAGTATTCATAACAGATTGCTGGCTTTTCCCCTGCAATTATTCTCTCTAGCTAGGGCAAAGATGGATAAACCTAGCTCCTTACTGTGCATTCTTATATTTAACTAGATGGGGAAAGGTTCTGTCTGAAGGGAACCATAGTAGATCAAGAGTACATTGAAAGCTACCATGGAGAGAACTATATAGCAGTGAATTCACTTGCCTGTAGTTCAATATGCTGCCCCTGGAAGTCCTGATAACTAGGCTCTCCACATGCTCCAGTCAGCCAGCTACTCACTGCCTACTTAGTTATAATTGGTGATGTACACACATTATCTTAGGTGTTGATACTAAAATGAGAAACCTGCTTCACTACAGTGGGGGAGTAAAATGATAGTCAAGCCAATAAATACAAACATTTGCCTTGTAGTATTGGTGCTATCAAAAGATCAGTCTATTCTGTAATAGAAAATAATGGAGGGAACTATTTTTAGACAAGATCATAATAAAAATTCTTTAATAAGATACAATTTAAGCTAAAAACTAAAGAACAATATGGGGAGAATCAAACACCAAAGCAGGAGTCTCTGGGAGTAGAGGAACAAAACAGGAAGCATTTATAGCCATTGTTTGTAATCCTCCTTGGCTCCCACCCCTTCTGCCTGCCCCTTACATCTACAACCTGGTTCTTCTCATCATGCTTGTTCACTTGATCCCTATTCAATTCTAAATACTTATATGCTGAATATTAGTGTAGATGCTATAATTGTACAAAAGCAGAAAGAAATTGGGAAGCAGGGTTATAAACAACATGCTATATTTGAGTGTTGCTATAAAATGCTTTAAAAAGTTTATTAACTCATCTCGTTCTGTTGTCTATATCATTTTGTAGAATCTACGAGTCAGATGCATATTATTTTTTGTGTACTACATAATGAGATGCTTTTTTAAATTATTAACATGCTTACAGGATTTCCAGGAAGGTCCTTAGTTATTTCAATAAAAACATCTTCATTGGCATTTTTCTTAATATCTTGAGAGGTCTAATTGACAACACATATACCCAATCCCAGTTTTCATATTGGAGGCTAGTTTTCATAGCAGAAATGAAACTAGAAGTCAGGGTGTAGGAACTAAGGCTATAAAACTCTGAAGAAATTATAAAATTAGGAATTCATGACCTTGGAATTAAGCAATGTTTTCCTGGAAATGATACCAAAACTATACTCAATAAAAGAATGGGTAAATAAATTGGATTTTATCATGTATGTGCTTCAAAGGACACAATCAAGTGAAAAGTCAATCCACAGAATGGGACCCTGGAAGATCATCTCTCTGATAACTCATATCTAGAATACATGATGCATATATAAAACATATTCTGTCAGAGCTCAGTAATAAGATACAGACTAACTAGTTAGAGGTATGAAAATGGGTCTAGATACGACTTGGGTAGAGAGCTTGCCAGCATGTATGATGTGCTCTTTCATCCTCATCAATGATAAATCATAGAGGATCTAAGTAGACATATTTCAAAAGAAAATGGTCAATCGCTACATGGAAAGATGCTCAAATCCATTGGTCATCAAGGAAATTCAAATTAAAGACACACAGAGATACCACATGATAGACACTGTGATCACATATATTGAGAAAGTGAAGTAATCATGCTTTGCTAGTGGGAATGTAACATGTTGGAGATGTTTGATACAAATGGTTTGGTGATTCCTCAGGATATCAAATACAAGTTTCATATGATCTAAGAGTCTTACGATGAGGCAGTTACTGAAAGCAACTCTGGACTGAGAAAAGACTCCCTCTTAAGGAAACAAGTAGATGAGTGTTCAATAAAGACATATAGCATTCTCCTTTGGCTTCACATGCACTTGTGGGGCATGTGCATCTGTGCACACACATGCACATTCTACACACATATCACATCATGCATCTCACCATATAAATTATATATGCACATGCACCAAAAAATGGAAAGAAAGAAAACCTATTTCTACGTGAAAATTCTTATATGAATATTTGTAGTACCATAACCAATATTAGGTCCCAACTTGAAGCAAGACAAAAATGCACCAACTAATAGGTGAAGTTTGGCATATTCATGCAGTGGAATATTCTGTGGCTATTAAAAGAGTTAAGTATTGATACATGCTACAAAATGTATGAGCTGTAGAAATCTTGTGCTATGTGAAGAGATAACTTCATTCAACATTAAATATACACAATAGGCCACTATCATGAAAGTAGATCAGTCATATATAGTGACACATTTGGATGAAAGGAATGAGATGGGATCACTGTTACAGAGTATGGGCTGCTTTCTGGGGTGATTCCAAGTTTTAAGGGCTGTACGGACAAATTCGGGGTGCCTAGGAATAATCCTGAAACCCAAAGCCCTGAGTTCACGTCTGCTAATTAACCAATGAATTGGCAATCCAGACTAAAGAGACTGATTTTTAGTCACATTTTATTTGAACATAACAAGGATGTGAGGGAGGGTGGAGGCCGTGTAAATGAACATGGACCTTGGATTCAAAAAATTTGAGAAGAGGTTTAAAAAAGGCATGTGCTTCCAAAAAAGATTAAAAAGTAAAAAACAGCAAAAAAAGAAAAAAGTCCCAGCCTGCTGCCAGGGTGGGGGATAATCTTACCATTGCAAAGACCCAGGCATTTTGTTGTGCATAGCTTAAGGGCCAAAAAGGGGAAGAAACAAAAATATTTCTTTGTTGCTGTTGGCCCTCCAGAAGTAATTGGCACACCTGCACCAGGTATATCAGCCAGTCGGCCTGGGCTCAGAGGAGCAATCCACCTGCACCTGGGCAGAGTGCCTGCTTGAAAGAGATCTGATTGGATGAGAAACGCAAAGTTGAAGCAGGTGGGGTGAGCTTGAAATAGGTGGGGATAGCTGAGATTGGTGTGGTGAGAGTGTGACTTGTAAGTGGGCAAGTCCCTGTCAGGGTACCTAAAAACCTGGCCCCTCACAGGATGATTGGGGTAATAATTTCACAATCACATGCTCATATCCAAACCATTGAACTGTGGAGAATTGTATTTAGTAAAGTGTATAGTGTGTAAATGAGTCAGTTGGGCTATGATTTTTAAATGGCAATTTTAGACTTCCGGCCAAGATGGCGACTGCCTAGCTGCGCTGCAAATCCCGGGGAAAGAAAGATAGATGTAGATCCTAAGGAGAGAGCCACCCCATCATACCTCAAAAGGGCCCCGGCTGAAACTAAGAAAAATTGGAGAAACAAGCAAGGGGGCTGTTTTCTTGATGAACCGGATACCAGCACAAGGGGGAAGGAGATCAGCACAGAGAAAAATCAACTCCTACCAAATCAGAGAGCCAGAGCCACAGAGGCCTCCAACACCTCATCACTGAAGCAGACCAAAAATGAACCCAACATGGCTCAGGGAAATTTTGCGGAAGAGGGGGCGGAAAGAATGTCAGAGCCACATGTTGGGTCATGATATGCAGAGACATTTAGCTTACCCATAATTGTGGGCTAATTCCACAATGCATGATCATATACCTCAACAAGGAGGGGCCAAGGGGAGGGGGTAGGTCACGGATGAGCCTAATAATGGTACCAAACTGACTGTATTTGCTGAATACAAAACTGACTAATAAAGAAAAAAAAAAAAAAGATGGAGAATGGAGTTTCAAAGGGGAAAGTGGGGGGAGGGAGGGTATTACCATGGGATTTTTTTTATAATCATGGAAGTTGTTAATAAAAAAAATTGCAAAAAAATAAATAAATGGCAATTTTAATAAATATGTCACTTTAATCACAATTTAAGATATTCAAAAGTAAAACATATTTTCTTATTGTAGTCAGCACACTCCAACTCAGTTGCATTTTTTTGTTTTTGCTTATTGTAAGGTAAAGGCGCGAATTTTCGCAGTTGAGAGAAGTGAGACAGATTTTTATCACTGAACAGTTGGAGCAAAATGTGAGGAAAGGAATGGAAACAAGATGGACCCACATTATCACAGGGAAGGTGTTTCACAGCCATAAACTCTGGTCATTGTGAGGGTACAGTCTTCCCAGTAAGATTATTATTTTCTAGTTTACTGAGTTTGGGCTTCTAAATTGTCATTTTCTGGAGTTTATACCAATGGACATATCTGTAAAGAAGCTGTTGAATTTAAATAGGTGTATGCCTACAACACATAATATGTTTTTACCTTCTTTAGCTTAATTTAAAAATGTGTTCTGGGGTATTATAACACTGTATGCCTTAAAATTGCATTTTGATGCTATTTGACCAAATACACACACACACACACACACACACACACACACACACACACAGAGAGAGAGAGAGAGAGAGAGAGAGAAATATCATGTATGTATCTATTTAGTAACATTACAGTGCCCTGCAAACCAGCATATTACTTCTTAGTATATGTTTGAAAATTTCAAATTATGGTACAGTTTAAAGAAAATGCTTTACATAGGCTTTAAATGAATATTAAAGCTCATTGGGAATCTTGGAGGGTTCTGTGAAAGCATGCCTTCTGTAATAAAATGCTTACATTAGTTTATGTGTGACATGACAGAGTCGCTTAGTTTCGTCTCTAGGAAACGGAAGTGATGTGCCTGGAGGGGCAGTGTGGGTCTTCTGCTGCTCCAGCTCAGTTCATTTCATCTTTATCATTACACATAATAAGCATATCCAGTGTCCTAATGGCAGCCTATTTCATGAAGTGTGGCTATTAATCCAGCTTTTATCTCACGGCATTGTGACAGTTATTTCACCACGGCTCCTTTGTGCTCATCACAGACTGTTATGCCTGTTACTGAAGGCTAATGGCAGGTCAATCAACATTACATTCATTTGAACTGGATATGGTTCATTCTCAGAAATTTCCCCAATTTAACTATTAGATATGTAGTTAACCTTGTGCAGTTTAATCCAGACCATCTACAAAAGAAGATAAAAGAAGAACTTTAAATAATACTGAGAAGTATAGTTTTAAGGAAGTTAGAAAACATTCCCTACAATTTAGCTGAGGTAGTCATGATCATGGTTGCCTGTGGAACCATCTGGCTCTGCCAAGGCAGTCAGCTCAGCGTAGGGAGTCTCTTCTTCCTCCTGAAACTGATATGTTTCCTCCTTCCACTGCCAAAGCTTCTGTGGCCCACAGGGTAGAGTGTGATGTGATATGGCTTCAGTTCTGTTTCATTGTTGCTACTTATTTACTTGGGATAACTTATATATTGTCTCCATGTTCCTCTTGAGTTTTTCCAAAAGGGAGATAACTAATCTAATTTATCAGCTTATTGGAGGGATTTGGAAATGTAATAGTAGGTAATACTCTCAAATCCATAATAAACAATCCATAAATATAAGGTTTTTCCCTGTCTTCTATAAATGTCAAGACCCTTGGCATAACAAAAAAATAGCTCAGTGTAGCCTGCACATTCTGCATGTGAAAGTTTTTTTTTTTTATTTTGGTATTTTGGTTAAGTGGAAATAAGCTATTCTTCTCATCCTTTCTCTTAATTTCCTCCCTTAACTTTAGTCCTCCCTTTCAGACCTCAATTCTGAAGTTTCTGGAAGGGTCTGTGATGTTGCATCTACTATTTGATTATTTTTATATTTTTTGTTTATTTTTACTTATTTATTTGAAAGTCACAGACAGAAGAGGCAGATAGATAGAGTGAGAGAGAGAGAGAGAGAGAGAGGGAATGAGCACGCCAGGGCCTCCAGCCACTGCCAACGAACTCCAGATGTGTGTGCCCCCTTGTGCATCTGGCTAACGTAGGTCCTGGGAAATCGAGCCTCGAACCAGGGTGCTTAGGCTTCACAGGCAAGCTCTTAACTGCTAAGCCATTTCCCCAGCCCCACATCTACTATTTGTATTAATACTTCAGAGGTATACCACCAGTGACTGATTCCTGTACAAATTCCATTGAGTTGTAGTAACTTACACACGATAAAATCCCAAACTGGCCTTCAAAACTTTTGAACTGTTTGACCCTAAATTAACTTAGGGCTTCATCTCTATTCCCTTTAACACATTTTTCTCTTTCTTTTGAGTCATTTCATAATTCCATACCACCTTTCACAGGCTCAGTACCTGACCCCCCCCCCCATGTGCTGTCTCCCTTTTCCTTTCAAGGCAGCTTTGGCTTCTCCACTGAAACAAACTCCAGCAGCTCTTCTTCTGCCTTTGACTTGGTTTGGACTTTTGTCTATGATCATCTTGAACGCAAAGCTCTTGTTTCATCTCCCCTGAAATTCCTGTCCAGTTCCCAGTTTCCTACATATCCCCCAACCCAGCACCTCCTTCCAGTTTTTCCTTTAACCTTTAAAACAAACCTCTCTACTTCGTATTCTCATTTGTGTCATTCAACACCAATGCCGCTGAGAGCCTCCTTTCTTTTTCTATATAAGAAGCTTTTCATCGTGTCATCTATAGGTAATTTGTGAGGTGCACCTTGAATTTCCAGAAAAGCAAACTCTATCTCAGAAGAAGGATACCAGTCAGAGGACCAGAGTTCTCTGCTCCTGCATGCTCTGGATTTTCTTGTGCCTAGCTCGAGTTTGAACTGTCTTTCATTTGAGTATTTGGCTCTTCCTATGCCTAAGACTTCTCTGGAGCTAGTTCTTCAGCTTTATATCCATGCAAAACACTAAAACTCTTTCTGGATCTGTAGGAAAATCGTTATCCTTGCTCCGTAGACATTCTGCCCTACCTGCGCTTTCTTCTTCATTCCTTTCCTTTTCGGGAAATCAGCAGAGATCTGGAGCTGAGTTTCCGTGCTGTGTGGTGTTTACATTCTGACACATGTTATCATTGCCTTCTGTATCCACAAGCTCAGCCTCTCCTTCAACAACAACACAGGTCCTGAAGGTACCGCTGCACTGCTTGCCTAACAAAGCCAAGTGCAGAATGAGCATTCGTGCCTCATATCCATCTTCACACATTGAAAGAATGTCTCAATCAACAATTCTCAATAAATCCATTAGAGTCAACTAATCGTTTTCATTCCTTATTCTCCCTTCTGCTCAGGTTCCTCCTGACAGCTTTAGTCTGTATCAGTTTTTCCACATAACCTCCAAAGGCATTTTTATGAAACACCTTATTTTTCGGTTTATAGAGAGGTTCTTTTCATTTGCCTGTTTCTTGGCAGTTATCTTGACGCTTTTCAGAAACATGGTATACTTTTTAGCTTCTCATAGGTTTCTGAATTATGCACTACAGCCTCCAACCCTTTGGAGCTGTGGGTCAAGGTCCTTATAACTGAGGGGAGGAGGATTGGTGGGGTAGAGCTTCAGTAATGGGTGGCTTAGAAGCATTTCAAGGTTTCCTCCCCCTCCTGTCAGCATCACAAGTAGGCATTCAGAAAATGTCTGTGTTTTTTTTTTTTAATTTAAATTAAAGATCTTTTCATGCTTGTAATCATATTGGATGCAATAAAACCTTGGGTTTACCGTAGTAGCATATTTTACCATATCAGGCACAGGGGACGATGTTCAAACGTGCAGGAGGGGCTCATGTCCACAGTGTTGTATCTGAAACCAAGCCTTCTGACTCGCTATCCACGAATCTTTGTACACGGTAAGATTTTCGTATTTTACACTTACGCCTCCTTGTTCTCCCTCATTTGAAAAAAAATGTTCCATCCCCTACAGGAGTTGAGGTTTTCTCAGACGTTTATTATTTGCTTTTCATTGGTGGCTAGAAACTTGTCTGAGACGCGTGTCTGAACAGTGACGCCAATGTGTGGAAGCCAGGAGGGCAGCAGGAGAGAGCAGACTGGCTTTTGAGTCTGGCTGAGAGCAGTGTTGGTCTGGGGCAGACAAGGGCATACAGATCTATGCACTTGGAAGGAAAGTAAAAACACAAACCAACGATGATATCTCTGCTGGAAACTTCCTTTTGTACTTTACATTTTTGACTTTGTATGAAAATTAAGCCTGATAAATTCCATTTTTATTTCATATCCAGTAAAAAAAAAATCTGTTATAAATTGAATTAATAGATTGTATTATCATACCATAGTGAAATATGGACTGTGTGTTAATATATGTCATCCATTTTAAAATATTTATATTTATTATCTATAAGCAGAGAGAAAGAGAGACACAGAATAGGGACAGAGAAGAGAGAATGGGCCCAACAGGGCCTCCAGCTGCTGCAAATGAACTCCAGATGCATGTGCCTCTTTGCGTATCTGGTTTTTCATGGGTACTGGGGATTGAACCCAAGTTGTCAGGCTATGCAGGCAAGTGCCTTAAGTGCTGAGCTGTCTCTCCAAACCCCCATTTTTGATATTAAAACTTACCATAAACAAATGGAGTCCATGGGAAATGAGAAGCTGACTACTCTTGATGCCTTAGTAGAAATCTTCTATTCCCTCCCATTTAGAAACAGGTACTGTTTACCAGGATCATAAGACCTATGTGCTTTGCAGGATTGTTTAATCAAATATAGCATAGCAAAAACTATTGTATGTGTGTGTGTGTGTGTGTGTGTATAACTTTTAATGAAAATTTTCATATATGTACATAGGCTATTTGATAATCACACATTTTTGTCCCTCCTCATTTATATCCTTTCCACTGAACCCCTGTCCCTTTCCTATTTTGATATCTTTTCTTTTCTGTTCTATTTTTATTTATTTGAGACAGAGAGAAAGAGGGGTGAGAGAGAGAGAGAGAGAAGAGAGAGAGAGAGAGAGAGACTGAGAGTGAGAATGGGCATGCCAGAACCTCTAGCCACTCCAAACGAACTCCAGCTGCATGTGCTGCCATGTGCATCAGGTTTACGTGGGACCTAAAGAATTGAACCTGGGTCCTTAGGCTTCGCAGGCAAGCACCTTAACCACTAAGCCATCTCCCCGGCCCCTTTGATGTCTTTTTAATTATTTCTTTATTTTGGTTTCTTCCACGATCCATGAGGTCATGTTGATGAGCCCAATGTTGTTCAGATAGCAACAGCTGCTGTGAGGCCCATGAATGCAATGGCCACTTTGTGTCTAGAAGCTATCATTGCAGAGCATTCTTCTCCATCCTCTGGCTAACATTCTTTCTGCCATCTCTTCTACAGTGTTCCCTGAGCCCTGGCAAGTATGCAGACATGTTTCATTTAGAGCTCATCACTTAATTGCCACTTCTCAGCACTTTGATGAGTTTTGATTCTTCCCATAAATCACCACCACCTGCAAAAAGAAGACTCACAAAGTGAGAGCAGCACTAATGATATGTGCACATAAACCATAAGTATTTAGAAGACAGCCAAGTGGATATTTTTCTGTGGAGCAGGAGGCTGGTAGTTTCAGGAATGATGGAGAAGCCACTTGTAAAGAGACAAGTTAAAGCAAATTTGTGCTCTGTACCCGGAGGGAGATTAGAAAGCTGGAGAACCACGTCCAGCTGGCAGGACTAAGTAGACAGCATGGAGGGCTAAGAGGATTATGCAGAACCCCTTCCACATGTGTTTGAGCTCTACAACCCACTGTATCAGAGCTCTTTGGTGGGGATAATTGTTCCATCCAACTAACAATGCCTTGGGCTCTCACAGCATGAAATTATGGAGTAACAGTAATGATATTTATGCTAGTGAACATTTTTAATCCTCATTGTGCAGTTAGACATTGTAAGTTTATTCATTCAGTCTTCAAGAATTGCACCCCTGCATTACCTACTGTGAACAGGTAAGGGAAAAAAAAAATGAAGTGATCTATCAAAAAACTACCCAGATGAGAGCCAAAGCTAATACTGTTACTGAGTGCTGTTGAGTACAGTTGATCTAATAAAAAATGTCGGTTAATACTCATTTTTGTAGTGTTTGACAGTTTGAAATGGCTATTATATGTTACATTCTTATGATTAATACAGCACCTCTGTAAAATCTGTTAAGTCAGGCAGATAGATTTTCTTTTTAATGGATGAAAGAATTCAAACTCATGGAAACTAACATGCTTAAGAACAGGTAGATGCTAACTTCTAAAGCAATTTCCGGTTGATGTATTTATTCACTTGCAGCCAGATCACTGCATCCCGATGACTCTTCATAACGTTTACATGCATAGACACGGCTAAATGTAGGCAAATTTTAATCAAACTGGTTAAGGTGTAATCAGTTCTCTAGCTTGGAAATGTAAATTTCAGACTAGTAATTATTTTATGCATTACATTCTTCAGTAGACTTGCCAGATAAATGAGTTGCCACTGCATTTAACAGCAAGGATCACTGCTGCTCGCTTTTGATTGGCTCCATCTGTTGCTGGGAGGAGTTGTCCACTCTCATCAGCTGCCAGGCAGGCAGGCATTTCTGAGTGGAGCTGAGCCCAGGTTGACAGTAGCTAGAAAAGGAACATGTCCTCATCTGCCAAGGACATCCTTCAAGTCATTTTCTTGTTTTGTCAACTAGACTGACAGAATTCCTGATGTTGATGCATATCTTTGCTTTTTATGAAGTTCATTTTAGCCTCTTCCCTTCCTCCATTTCTTTACTTACCCTTATTGTTTAATTACTGCCAGACCATATTCATGCAGCTTCCAAAAGAAGTGCTGAAATTGGTTCTGTCGCTAGTGGGAAAGAAATATCTTGTTGGATTAAGAGAAATAAGTGTTATTTTTTTCTTTCTGAGTAAGGATGCTGGACACATCATTCTCATGGCAATTACAAAAGAGATTTTAAAATGTTCCCATGGGATTTTGATGAAAGAATAAGAATGGTTCTGTCTGGATGACATCCCATGTTTAAAATTGTGTTTATCTGTAATGTGACTGAAATAGACTCTGGGGAAGGAAAGTGTTATGTTTGTTCTCCCCCTTCTTGCCTTTCTGTTTCACGTTCTTTGTCTAGAATGTTGTTCACCTTGTTTGTTGAACTTCTCTTTAATTGTTCAAGTCATGCTCACGTGTAAGACTTCGCACAGATTCCTCTTTGTGCACATATACCACCTGCACTTTATTTAACCCCTTTGTAATGTCATCAAAATACTTCATTTGCATTTTTCTTTGGGGGCATAGGGTTGTAAACTCTCAGTAGTTACTAGTTCCTTCATGACCATTACTATTACCGATTTCTTGGATGTCTAAGTTCCAAGTAGTATGTTTTCATTGTACCTTTTTTTTTTTCAAGGTAGGATCTCACTCTGACCTGGAATCCACTATGTAGTCTCAGGGTAGCCTTGAACTCATGGCGATCCTCCTACCTCTGCCTCCCAAGTGCTAGGATTAAAGGCGTGTGCCCCCATGCCCAGATCCTAGAACTATCTTTTATGCATTTTTAAATTCCTAGCATTTAGTTCCATATCTTGTCCTAGTGGACATCACTCCTCAATCCTCCAACACCAACCCCAAGCCCCAGTGAATTAGGAAGTGCATATTATTATATATACTTCTCTATTTCTAAATAGCTACGTTTAGGGTTAGGTGTCTACAAAGCCAGGCTTAAGGGGAGATAGTGGATGAATAAACCAATAACAACAAAGCCATAGTTATCTCTGTGGCTCCTGAAATACGCTTAGTGCCTCTGATCCCATCCGCACTTAGGGATGTTCGAGCATTTTCTGATTGTGGAGTCAAGAAGATGTAGCATAGTGTTTAATCTGAAAGGACTTCAAAAACTGGAAAGACCCACAACCTGTTTGATAGATGTGAAAATAAGGATCCCAGAGGGGCCATGATATTCTTGAGGCTACCCAGAGGGCTAATGGCTCCACTTCTCTGCTACTGAATTTTCCTGTAGACCATGTCACTAGTTTTTATGCAAAGCAAACCTTGCGGCTCTATTTTTTGTTCTCTATAACACTTTCATAGTTGTATAATTTTGATTCCCAGCAATTATTGAAATGAGATTGGTTTTCTCTTATTCTCTTCACACATTCTTACATATTCTTTATCATAAAGGGCACAAAAAAGAAACGACAGCTCTGGTTTGGAGACTCAGTGAAAAAAGTAATTGATCAGTCTCCAATCAAACAATTACAAAGTGAAGATTTGCTTATCAATCTTATTTCTTTCCTCTCCCCTCCCTGTACTCTGTTCCTTTATTTTCTTCTCATAGTGAAGACTCTCCCGAGTTCCTTCTGGCAGGTGAAAAGTATAATTCAACATCACCATCCTCATTTCCTGAACCCCAATTGAGCTGTTTGGAGATGGAGAAGCATTCATCAGAATGTCTACTTCTGAATTTACTTCATGCATGTATGGTTACCTTGAGGACAACTGCCCCCCCTGACTTCACTGCCTGGCTGTGCTGACTCATCTTACAAGTGGGAGCTTCTGTGTTGTTGACCTGCTGCATATACCTTCTTTACCTCATCGCTTTTTCCCTCCATAGTGCTTATCATAAACTGTATGGTTTATGTCTTTATTCACTTAATTCCTGCTTCTGGAAATCAGAGACCATTTAAAAAGTTTTATACTATTGGTTATCTATTACTTTGCATGTGTTACCTGGCACATAATAAGCTCTCAATCAATTTTATTTAGTAGGTGAATGTATTAAGCAACAATTGATAATTCTTGTCTACTTTTGCCAAGTGTATATTTAGTGGGACCCTTACTCAAGACATACATAATAATATGAAAGGTACCCCAGGGTATATAAGGCTTAGCTTGAGCAAGATTTGATGCCAGACCTAATGATTATGCTTCTGATATCACTAACTGTTTTCTACCATCTTTTGTGTGAGTGCTCTCTTTCTCTCTGTGTCTATGTCTGTATACATATGCATTGGAGGCTAGAGGGCAACCTCAGACATCATTCTTCAGGAAAATCCATGTGTTTTAAGACAGGATCTCTCATTGGACTGGAACTCACCTAGATAGGCTAGACTGGCTGGCCAGTAAGCACCAGGCATCCCTCTGTCTCCACTTCCACTTTGCTGGGATAACAAATGTGTGCCATCACACTTGAATTTCTAGTTTTTTAAATTTTTGAATGTGAGTTCTAGAGACCAAACTGTGGTCCTCCTCAATGTATAAGGCAAGCACTTCACTGTCTTGGTGCCTCCCCTGACTTGGATAGTATTTTATTTCCACATTAAGATTTAGGTCTACATTTCTTTTTACTTTAATACCTTGGTTTATTTTCATATATTGATAGTGGTGTCTCCATTTTTGCCCCACGCATTTGATATGAACTAATTTCTGCATAAATTTTGGGAGTTCTTATATGCCATGATCAATTTGCCAATTTATGAAGTTCATGTATTCCGTTTTCAAAATAAGTGTGTGTGTGTGTGTGTGTGTGTGTGCGTGTGTATGCGCGTGTGTGTACAAGTGTGGATGTGCGTGTCCCAGAGTGTACAGGTAGAGGACAGCTTTGGGTGTCAGTCTTTATCTTCCATCATATTTTGAGGCAGCATCTCTTGTTATTCACATCTGTACTTGCCAGCCTAGCTGGTCCTGTGCTTCCAAGAGAGTCCCTTGTCTCCACCTCCCTTTTCACCATAGACAAACTGGGATTCCAGATGCCCACCACAATGTCTGGCTTTTTATGAGTTCTGGTATTCATAACTCAGGCACTCCCTTATGCACTAAGCCATGTCTCCAGCCCCAACATAATATTGTTTAATGCATAAAACAGAAAACGCATTCAGGACTGGAGAGATGGCTCAGCAGCCAAGGTACTTGCCTGCCAAACCTAACGACCTGAGTTCAGTTCCCCAGTACCCATGTAAAGCCAGAAGCACAAGGTGGCATATGGGTCTGGAGCTTGTTTGCAGTGACTGTAGACCCTGGCGCACCCATTCTGTCTCTCTTCTTTCTCTTTTTTTCTCTCACACTCTCTCTCTCAAATACATAAATGTAATATAATATTAAAAAATAAAATATGAGTTCAAAGAAAATTAATTATAGTTAATTATATTGAAAATATATTATACTCTGTTACTTTTGACAGTTCTTTTGACTGTCTTTAAAAAGACTTGGTTTTACTTAAATCACTTTCTTTCACCTCTCCCCCAGGCTCTGGATCCAGGCAATTGGAAGGTAGTAGATTGGTTATTCATGAGGGGAACTTCACTTTAGTTTAAGCTAAAACCAAAACAAAACCAAAAAAAGAAAAAAAAGAAAAAAAGAAGCCCTGTAAGATCCCTCCCAAGCAGCCTCCTTGTTAAACTATAAAATGTCTTTAATAATCACACTCATTAAAAGATAACATTCTATGCAATATACAAATTATCTTTAAGGTCAGTTGTGCCAGCATTTATTATGATAAAAAAAGATATAATGCTGTAAGTACCACTTACTGGTGGCATGTACTTGGAGGAGTGTTTTCTTGTGACAGACTAGGTAAGATTTTCCAACTAGGGCACCCAGTCTGCAGAGGCTCTTAGGTACTGTCTTCCAGAGCCAGTCCTGGGAGCTCATGTGTGCTCCCCCAGGTTTTGCTGGAGTTCCTATTGGGTTTTGTGGTCAGAAACACAAGACAGAGAGAGAGAGAAAAAAAAAGTGGCTCCAGGGACTGGTGGAGCATTGAGCACATGGAAGAAAAACAGAGTATAAACACCCGAGGTAGCACTTGTTTCCCATACTGAGATTACATCCTCCTCATGAAAAATAGTCAAGAGAACCTGAACCTGTCGAAATAAGTGTGCTCTTGGAGCTGGATAACGTGAGTGCCCTGGTGGCTCAGTGCTTTGTGCCTTGCTCACTCCACCGAGGGCCCCACTAAACTTTCATAGCACATTTAATTTTCTCCCTTATTGTCTGCCATCTCTCTCCCTTCCCAGAAATTGTGAACTCACCAGGGATGCTTAATTTAACTAAAATTTCTTGTGCACTTTTAGGATGCCAGCTCTGTTAAGACATTCTTTTAGGAACTATACCCCATGTTGAATAATGCCTTGTAGAACAAACTACAGGTAAATGTGTTTGATGAGTCCCTGGAGGCTGACACGTTTCCGTACAATTAATTATGGGGTAGTATGACTCATCTTTCAGCCCTCCATTGAAAAGAGACCTAAATTATTCCATTTCGTAAATACAATACCAATTATCAACAGATCCTTCAGAATCTCTAAACTACATGAAAGAACAAGCAGCATCTTCATTCACCGTAGAAGCATACATTTACATACAGGCAATCTATATGTTAATCACCAGCCATTTTCACCTAGAATTTTAGCTAGGGAATGGAGTTTGATTGAGCAAAGTGTGTTCAAAAATGATACAAATTTAGCTATAAATGTTCCTACATTGGTGGGAACTGGAGAGCTGTTTCTCCATCATGCCTTTGCTCAGTCTTCAGCACTCCCTTCATTTGTTCTTGCCTATCAAATTCAGGTTCACCAAACCCAGGGGAAAGTTGTATTTTCTGTGGAACATTGGTGTGAACCCTCACCCAGTATGTTGTGCCCCGACCACTCTACTGTATCTCACTCATTTCCAACTCTTATTAATCCATATATCTGGTGCATTATAAACTCTGTGCAATCAAGGCACACATTCTTTTTTTGTTCTTTTCATGTTACTAAGTCATTTAGTGACATGCAAGTAGAAGAGTACAACAAATAGTGATTGGCTGAATGAATAAAAGAATGAATGAAGCTAAGTGAGCATTAGTTCTTTATTGAGTAAGGATCGTGGGAGAGATGGCTGGCTACTGCAGTGGAAGCCTGTGGGTACAGATGTGGTGTGCTTATGCAACCATGACATTGTAGTCTATCGTGTTAGTAACAGTTATGTAATTCCTTCCTTGCTAAAGAATAGATCCCCAGAAAGATGGGTATTCTACTATTTTTGAAAATGTATGAAAAAAAATCTGAGGTTCTTAAAAATCTAACACTCATGGATGTACCAAAGGTGGCTTTGAGAAATACAGTGAGTATAATGGAAACAGTGTGATTCTGCTATCAGTGCCTAAGAGATGTTAGACACGGGAATCATATCAAAGCTACATTGCTAATTTTGGCAATACTAAAGAGTCTATTTCAGTCATCTCAAAACAGCAATTTCTTTTTGGTCTTTTCCAAACCATGTGTTGCTTAATTTTTTCATTTTATAATCCATTACTCATTCCCCCTATAAGCAAGTATTCTGAGGATAAATTATTGTAAAGCACTTCACAAGTGAAAGGCATATATAAATTCTAAATGATGTTGTTATACTGTGGGTGATATGCCAGTGAAGTATTGACAAGAACCCCCGTTTCACTAATGTCTGCATTGATGTATTAAACTCCTGCTGTAGAACAGCACCTCTGGGGAGTCTTATGTATTCTTTTCTTTAGACATGTGAATTGGTAATTAAAATAATTATATTGCAGTATTCCTAGCGATGCCAATCAAGACATCGGCATTGAACAGCATGGGATGTGGTCTTTGAGCTCCAATTACCATAGAGTGCACTTTTCTCTCTTCAAAGTATTGCATCCAGCCATTCTAGCAATCCAAAGACAAGCACCCACTTTTAAAATTTTGCTTTATAACTTATTTGTCTGAAAGTGAAAGAATCAGTCGTGTTTGCGGGCTGTGACTCAGATTTTGGGAGAATTCTTGCCAAACAGACATTTCTGCTTCCTTTTATATTTTTTTAAACAAACATACCTATTCCTAGTACTTTTACTTGATAATTTGTATGGTAGACAGGAAAGGGTTACAGTATTGTTGTGTCAAAACATTTAAATAATGAAGTTATAAAAACCTGCTTGAAATTCACTAGGTTATCTCATCTGGGGCATTGTGTTGGTCACCTGGACTTTTCAGGAATACAGGGTGTCATGGAAGTGAGATAGGAAGTTTCCTCTATACAGCTGTATTACTCAACTTCTCATTAGTGGGACAAAATACCCAACTAGAAGCAATCCAGGAAGGATAGAGTTTGTTTTGGGGAACACATGGCAGGAGCAGGAAAACATGTGTAGGAGGAAGTAAGAGTATGCAGAACTGAGCTGTAATACCCAAAGGCCCACCCTAGTGACACACTTCCCCCAACAAGGCTTCACCTGTTTTTGGTTATATTCATATTTATTGGAGAGAGAAAGAAAGAGAGAGAGAGAGAATGGACCATTGCAAACAAACATCTGATGTATGCACCAACATGTGCATCTGGCTTATGTGGGTACTGGGGAATCAAACCTGGATGCTTAGGCTTTCCAGCCAAGGGCCTTAACCACTAAGCAATCTCTCCAGCCAGCAGGTTTCACTTCTTAAAGGTTCCACAATCTTCCTTAACAAGGCCACCAGCTGGGGATTGACTATCAAGCATGAGTCTACGAGGAATATATTACATTCAAATCAACCCCAACCATATCAACATTTCATCTTATTTTCTTCTGAAATGTGAAGTGTAGATTTTATAGATTTTGGTCTTAAAATTTGTAAACATCAAATTCTCATGGCATTTCTTGAATGATTACAAAAGTGTGATACAAAATCATACATTACTGTGTGTCCTAAATTTATAAAGAGCTATTGTTTCACTTATTATGAAAACTCAAGAATGTTCTTTTAAAGAATAAATGATCTGTGAAACTTTGAGAAGATAAATACTAATGCTTTGAGAGTTCCTATTTCCTGTTAAATTATGACAATTTCAAGCTTTGATTCAAAAGTAAAATGAAATATCCCTATTGCAATCCTTTAAAATGACAAATACATTGAAATAGTTGCCAAACATGGGTGCATTTGTATAAAAATAGTCCCCGAACAAACTTGATTTTGAAAATATTTCAAGGAAGGTTTCATTTGATTTTATAAAATTATTTTCTTAAATCTGGGCCTGGTGTCACATGCCTTTAGTCCCAGCACTTGGGAGGCAGAGGTAGGAGGATCACTGTGAGTTCAAGACCATCCTGAAACTACACAGTGAATTCCAGATCAGCCTGGGCTAGAGTAAAACCCTACCTCGAAAAACCAAAAAAAAAAAAAAAAAAAAAAAAAAAATTCTTTTTTTTAAGATTTTATTTGTATTTATTTATTGGAGGGAGAGACAGAGAGAGAGAAGAGAATGGTCATGCCAGGGCCTCTAGCCAGTGCAAATGAACTACAGAAAATGAACTATAGATGCATGTACCACCATTTGCATCTGGCTTATGTGGGACTTGGAGAATCCAACCTGGGTCCTTGGGCTTTGCACATATGTGCCTTAACTGCTAAGCCATCTCTCCAGCCCACAAAGATTATTTCTTAAAGAGGAAAACAGACTTACCTTTACAAATGACCATTTTAGGTCAGCATATTTTGCTGTAGTTTCCTGCTAAAATTCTTCAATAGGTTTTAATCAGCAGTGTCCCTGCTGTGATTATATGTAACTCCTCCTGGTTGGACAGAAAATTAGGAGAATAATTTAGACATTAGTCTGATATCTCAAGTCTTAGATATTTTGTCTTTGGATTCTTAAGTTCAGTACTTTTTTTTTTTTTTTGATATGTTGTATTTGTTGATCGTTGATCCAGGAGAGTCAGATCTGTAGTGTGTACCACCTCAGAGTGGCAGATTAGTCATCACAGCTGGCTGGGTCTGAGGTGATACATAGTATGCAGTTGATACTTGTAGATATACTGAGACTGGATTGACCAGAATAAATGTTGTTATGTTGCCACAACTTATGCACTTTATAGTGGATAAGTGATTTGGGAGTGAGGAAATCCCATTTCTACTTCCAGCTCTGCTGCTGACTCAGGCCAGGGTATGCAAAACATGGCCAAGAGGTCACAGGCTGTGGTCTCTGGGATAGGTTGGCGTTGGTAAGCCCAAGTATGGTGGGGTGAGCTAGCCAGTGAATCCCGGAGATCCCCTCTCTGCCTCACTGGGCTGGGACTATAGGGCTGGACCATCACTGAGCCTTCTGTGGGTGCTGGCAATGCTTACTCAGGTCCCCCTGTGTGCATGGAAAGCCTTTGCCCACTGAGCAGTCTCCCCGCCCTGTATTATCCACCTTGATCAAAGTTCCCATTCCCTTGTCCATTTCGAAGATTGCCACTATATGTCATATTTTTGATATGGTAGGTACAAATCTTTTCTCTCCAAATTGAAATACTCTAGAAGACAAGGAAGAAAGAAAAAAAATAGATATTCAAACATAATCTCTAGGGCTTTACTTGTAAGTGAAGAAATTATCTTGCTTCATAGTATTTAAAATCTATATGATTATGAAGCAGGCTTGGTTAATTTCTTTGTCTGAAGACAAAGAATGCTACATCTTACAGGAGACGCAAGAATGAACACATTGACAATTAGCATGTTTGTGAATCCTGTACCTTCATTTGTTGAAGTTGTAACTGGCTAGTGCTGATATTAAAATTGAGGTACTGGTAGATGATTAGGTCCTGAGGACTTTCACAAATGGTATTAGTACCTGCATTAGTCAGGGTTCTCTAGAAGATCAGAACTGCTAGAATGAATTATTTTAAAAAGGGAATTTATTGGATTATCTTACAGTAGTCCAATAGCAGTTGCAGGCCCGAGAATCACTGAACCTGGTAGCTGCTCAGTCCACGTGGCCAGATGCCTCAGCAGTCCCGACCTGGAGGCTTCCTGAGGAGCCGCTGGGTTTCGATCCACACGGGTCTTCAGTTGATGCTGATCTTCAGTCCATGCTGGAAGGTAGCGAGCAGCTCCGGAAGCCAAGTGGAAAGAAGGAAGGAAGGAAGGAAGGAAGGAAAGGGCTCTTTTTACCCAGAGCTTCCTTACATGAAGTCCCCTCTGAGCTTGGCCGCCCACCCTGGGGGAAGGGCTCACTCTGGGGAAAGGACTTCCTCCTTTAGTTGATCCTTCCTGGAAATAACCTCCGAGACCCACCCGAAAGGGATTTCTGTGGATTACTAAACAGATCAAGTTGACAACACCTTAACTATCACAGTACCCTTATTAAAGGAGGCATTGGGGAGCTAACTGACCCTGGCCATCAGATGAGGGCTCACATGGAGGTGACCCGAAAGTGAACCCTTACCAGGCACCATATCTAGTGCCACCAAATTGTGGATATCCCAGCCTCTAGAACTGTAAGAAGTAAACATTTTGAAAGGTATATAAACTATCTATTTGGATGTTTTTGTCACAGTGTCCCAGTCAGATCATGAGAGAATAAGGAGGAAGACACAATCCTGAATCAAAAGCAAAGGCAGGGAAATGTTATGCTCTGCAAAATAAATCCAGAAGAAAAGAAGACAAGCATGAAAGTTACAGAATCTCCCAATATTTTCACCAGGAGTTAAAATGCAACATGCTATGTTCCTGAGATATACCATTTGCTGAGGCTTTCTCTACTCACCACAGTTGTTCTCTTTTGAATCACAGAATTTGGTATATCTTCTTGATACAGATTTCAAACTATTAACAAGAGTAAATTCAAGAAAAGTAGCTAAAACAAATTGACCTGAGGATTTGGGGAGGTGGTGATGAAAAGACATGCTAAGTTTTATTTTTGAAAATTATTTTAAAATTAGACTTGAGTATAGCAGTGGAAAGAAGATTGCGACTCCCTTGATACTAACACTTCATTTTCGGTTCTGTTCACAAAAAGTAACAAGTAATTTTTCATATGATTTTCTTTTAATTCCCAGAAAAATGTTTTATTTTCCCCTTTCCATACCCTACCTATTTTTTCTTCTTTCAGAAAACATCACAAGGGCAGAGAATTAGATTAACTAGTGAAAATTTTGATTGGCTTAAATGAAATCTTTCCCCACACTTTAATCCTTCCTTATCTAGATGTCTGGAAAAGAAGTTTAAATGAAATTCTGGGAGAATATTTGACCAAAATTGCCTCTCAAGAAATCAGTTGAGAGTCTGGGGAGATTGCTGTGTGGTTTTAGCACTTTGCTTGCGTAGACTACAGCTCAAGGTTCATTTCCCTAACACCCATGTAAACCATACACAAAAAGTGGTGCATACATCTGGCATTTGTTTACAGTTGCAAGAGACCCTATTATGCCCCCCCACATGTGTGTGCACACAAACACACGTGCAAATAAATGAATAAAGTACAAAATGTATACTTTATATTCAGCAGAATAGAATTCACCTGAGAAGTGTTGTAAGGCTCTCACCACAAAGAAATTATAAATGTAAGGAGATGAATATGCTTATCTCTGATTTAATACAAACAAATTTTATACACATATCAAATCATCACATTGTGCCCCTTAATGTGTACTATTATTCTATGTTATCTGAAAATAAAGTTATCAACACACACACACACACACACACCCATCTTTAGTTAGACAGTGAACTTGTCAGACTGACTGTACAAACAAGAAAGCAGACCTTTAAAGGATTTCCCCCACCACCACATTTATCTCAGTACTTTAGATGTTGAGACAGTTTTGTGCATTATTGAATAAAGGGATGATATTCCCCAATATTTTTGCTTCATTTTAATTGTTTTATAAATGAAAATAATGTTGAGAGAGGTAAAACCAAAATGGTTCCCTTTTTACTTACTGAGGCAAGAAATTAACACTGACCAAAAGAATTTGACAAGAAGGCAGGATCATTATTTATATATACCCCTATATTTCTAAAAGAGTAATTACTGTGTGATACCACATAGATTTGTGAGCTCAAAAAGATAAAATGAATTAATGTTCTTGATTCTATGCTAAAACGAATTTGAAAATAAGCTACTTTGTCTGGCACTACTTAGCTGGGTCAATGGGTGAACAAAACAAGTCTTTAGACACAACATGCTGAATGTGCTTTTCCTCATGAGCAAAGGTAATGAGTGATTTTAAACTTAACATGAGTAGATTCTTTAGAGATTTTTAAAAATCTTTTTATTGAAAGTTTCATGCACATATTTTGAGTTTGACTGTGAAATCCCTTTATATTGCCTTCCTATTTCCACTCAAATATCATTTAAATTGGGTCAGATGCATTATTCTAATGCTAATTTAGTACAAATATTGTCAGTGCTAGCACACTCTGCTTCATAAGGACTTTGGGTAAATACGAGTTTTTCCTTTTAATTAAGATTCACAATCTGTTACCCCAGGAGTTTATTGTCAAAATTACATAATCTTAGTAGTTTGCCTTAGAACTTGAAAGGATGCACTTCCATAGATAAGTTACTTCTGTATGGCTATTTATCTCTTCTTATTTCCATAAGTTTCATGTATTTATGCACTAGCATGTACATTTTGATCTGTATTACTAAGCTTGTATTTCTTAAGATATGAGGAAAATGTCAGGATTCTGAAGAAATATCATGAAATATTATTCTGGTAGTAATGTTAATTTAAAAAGAAAATACCCACAACTCAATTTGGGGAATAAAGCAAAAATACATACATCAGAATATTTTACATACATACATATATGTATGTATGTATATAATATGCATTAATTAGGTATTTTAAATATACAGAAATCTATTTAGGTTAATGGAATTAAATTACCATGTGCCATCTATGCATATTCAAATGGTATTTCATGTATGAACTAGGAACACAATAATACCATGCCATTTAACAAACAAAAGCTAATGACGATGTACATGGCATATAGACATGAATGATCATGTATACATGTATGTAGGTCTGTCTATATGTACATTTGTTATATATATTTGCAGAGTTTATTTTTATTTTCCCCTCCCTTTGCCTCTTTAGCAATTTCCTACTAGCATGTGGTTCCACAACCCACTATATGTATATTTTTAAACTAAATAAATTTGTATCCTACCAGGCTGGGACTCATAAGTCTACAAAACTATTAATAAGACATGGGCTTACTTGTACTTGTAATTGGCAGGTTCTTACCTTTTAAATAATCACTTTAATAACATGCACTCTAAGAATCTGCCTCTTCTGAACAACCAGTGGAATTCCTCAGCTTGCCCATAGTGTGCTGGTGCCTGAGGGGGTCCTGCCCTGGCCTTGCTGCCACGTCAACTGCAGTGTCAGTCCTCTGGCCGTCACTGCCTCTGTTCTGTTCTGTAAGAAACGAAGATCAACTCAGATAAAATGCCACCTGGTAGATAGTAGCATGATATTTGAACCCAACAAGTTCTCAAATCAGAGGCTTTGTTTGACCATAGAAAATCCTTATCATTCTGCAGGGTGTTTGGAAGTGAAGACAGCAACCACAGAAATGTCCATTTTGATAAAATACCCGGCATATTATCATTAAATACCCATGTGTAAGAACTTTGGAAGCTATTGTAAAGAAACCCTTTATTAATGCAATAGTGATTTGACTCTACCAAATTAGCCTTGCAATACTGGTACTAAGTATCATTCAACAGAGGCAGAGTCATTTATATGTGTCAGTCATCTGCATCTTCATTCCTGGGCATCTATCCTATGTGTGAACCACCAACCACAAGCTTGTATGGTCATTGAGCCCTTTATGTCATATGGACTAATAAATCTTTTTTTTAAATCTTTTTTTAATTTTATTTATTATTTTTAATTTTTTAATTAGTATTTTTCTTTTTCTTTATTAGTTAGTTTTGTATTCAGCAAATACAGTCAGTTTGGTACCATTATTAGGCTCATCCGTGACCTACCCCCTCCCCTTGGCCCCTCCTTGTTGAGGTATACGGGTCATGCATTGTGGAGTTAGCCCACAGTTATGGGTAAGCTAAATGTCTCTGCATATCATGACCCAACATGCGGCTCTGACATTCTTTCCGCACCCTCTTCCGCAAAATTTCCCTGAGCCATGTTGGGTTCATTTTTGGTCTGCTTCAGTGATGAGGTGTTGGTGGCCTCTGAGGCTCTGGCTCTCTGATTTGGTAGGAGTTGATTTTTCTCTGTGCTGATCTCCTTCCCCCTTGTGCTGGTGTCCGGTTCATCAGGAAAACAGCCCCCTTGCTTGTTTCTCCAATTTTTCTTAGTTTCAGCTGGGGCCCTTTTGAGGTATGATGGGGTGGCTCTCTCCTTAGGATCTACATCTATCTGAAAAAGAGAAGCAGATTCTCCAACGGAGAGTAAGTTAGCACCAGGACAAATGAGATAACCCTTACTCTTTTTTTTTTATAGAGAATTTAATAGGTGTAGGCCCTCTTGTAGCCCACAATTGATGGTAGCTTGATATTGGAGAGTGGGCTTATGTTTGGATATGCTTCTGACTTGTTTCCCAGCTCCAGCTATGGGTCCCATACCAGTGAGGGGATCAGTTAGCCAAATTGAGAGCAGTTGGTTCCCCACCATGGCTGTGTGCCACCACTGCACTTGTGTGGGCATCACAAGTTATTTGCTGCTAAGTAGGTTAGACCATGCGTTGCTTCGACAGATATTGGTCATTGGACTAATAAATCTTAATGCAATATTTTTACTTATTTATTGTGTCTTTGTTAGTGTGTATGTTACATTACACACACACACACATATACATACATATGTATATATATGTATATGTATGTATGTATGTATATGAATATGTTTGTACAGATACACATGCAGGTGAAGCCAAAGCAGATGATCAGATTTCCTCTGCTCTAACTGTGCTCTGTTGTTCCAGGGAGAGAGTGTGTCACTGAACCCAGACCTTAACATTTTCAGTCAGGCTAGTGGACCAATGAGTTTCCACAATTCTCCTGTCCTTGCTTCCTACCACCTTATGTGGCTGCTGGGGAACAAACATTGAGTCTCTCAAGACTCTTAGCTTACACAGCAAGCCATGTTGCCAGCTGAGCCTTTTACCCAACCCTAAATGTAATTAATTCTTTTTTCTACTTTTGAAATTTTCATACTTATACGTAGTGTACCTTGATCTTATTCTTCCCAATTCTCCTCTTTTATGCCCCACCTATTAACAACTTTCTTCTCCATTAATACTGATATTACTTTCCTCACCTTTAAAAAACGTTTTGCCCATTGAGTTAAATTACAGTCACATGATCATGAGTGAAAAGCTATGGAGTGGGCAACCTACCAGTGACTGCACCATTAATGAACCTGACACCCCCTTTACTATCAAACATTAGCTACCCCTAAATGTAATTATCAGGGGACAGGGGGACACCATATATCTTAAATACATAGACCTTCGTGAGGATATGATTAATATAAAATGATAACTAATGGTTTGCAATGTATTGAAATGACACTTATTATAAATTGATATTCATAAACTGATGAAATATTTTAAAAACATAAGAAATTGTGTTCTAGAATGGATGAGAACTTTCTGAATAGGTCTCTGGTTGTCTAAAAAATAAGGACAACACTTGACAAACAGAACCTCATATGGTTGAAAACCTGTACAGCAAAGGCAACAGCTAGCCAAGTGAAGAGGCAGCCTACCGGAAATGAGAGAAAGCATGTGCTAGCTATTCATGGCACTGGACATTGTTATCTAGAACATACAAAGGGCTCAGCTAATCAACTCCACAGCAAACCGCCCAATCAAGAAATGATTAGCTTATTTTTGTGACAACTAAAATTAATTTATTTAATTTGGTTGACTCTACACGTAATGCAGATAGTGAAAGATGGAGTTAGCCCATCCTAAACCTTGCTGTTCTCTTATCCAGGTCTAAGCCAGACTTCTCTGCAGCATCCAGCATGATTCCAGTCTGTGCCTTGCAATGGGCATTGTCTTTATAATTCTTAATTCTCTGCTTTACTGCACATACTTGTTCTTTTCATCTTTCTTCTGGGACACAAAATCTTAGTTTCTCCTCTCCTAACCACACCTTCTTTCTTTTTCTAGTAAATATTTTATTTATTTGTTTATGAGAGACAGAGAGTGAAAAGAGGCAGACAGCGAAAGTGAATGGGCACGCCAGGACCTCCAGGCACTGCAAACAAACTCCAGACATATATGCCAACTTGTACATCTGGCTTACGGGGGTAATGAGGAATCAAACCTGGGTCCTTAGGCTTCGCAGGCAAGCTCCTTGACAACTAAGCCATCGGTCCAGCCCTCTTTTTATTTTCTTTCCTTTTTGGGGGTGGCGAAAAGGGTCCCACCATACATGTGCAGCTCAAAGTGGCCTTGTCTTGCTGTCCTTCTGGCTCAGCCTCGCTAGTGCTTGAATTGCAAGTGTGTGAGACCATGCCAAGTTTACCTAGTTTGTTTTCTTTACAGCCCTTGTCAGTGTTGGAATTGATGTAATTTTCATGTAGGTATTGTTTGATGTCTCTGGTAGAATGTAAACTCACAATACCAGGGACTTTATCATTTTTGTTCCTGCACCCCAGCAGTTAACAGTGGGGGTTGGCACAGGAGGCGTACAACTAATGACTACAGTGAATAATTTTCAGCTATTGCACAAAATATGTTTTATAGGCTCTGGTTAATCAAATTATTTTCAGGGCAACCTTCAGTTTTTTAATGATTGTTAATGTTTTTGCCTGAATGTCACATGATTTCTTACAAAAATTTATTTGCATCTGTGTTAGGAGAGCAAGGGGCATATAGTGCCTAAGCATATAAAACATGACACACATGAAAACTTACAAAAATTTGAAGACATTAAAATATTTGAAATCGGGCTGGAGAGATGCCTTAGCAGTTAGGGCGTTTGCCTGCAAAACCAAAGGACCTCTGTTCAATTCCCCAGGACCCACGTAAGCCAGATGCACAAGTTGGTACATGTATCTGGAGTTTGTATGAGTGGCTGGAGGTCCTGGCATGCCCATTCTGTTTGTCTATCTGTCTATCTCTCTCTCAAATAAATAAATAGATAATATTTAAAAACATTTGAATTTAATAAAGCTATTTTCACCAGTGTGTGTCCTTATGTCTCTCTCTCTCTCTCTCTCTCTCTCTCTGTGTGTGTGTATGTGTGTGTGTGTGTGTGCAAGCCATAGCTTCCTGCCACTGCAAATAAACCCCAAATGCCTGTGCTACTTTTTTTGCATTTAGCTTACATCATTGGGTTTGGAATTGAACTCAAAACACCAAGCTTTGCCAGTACATGCCTTTGATTGCTGAGCCATCTTCCTAGTCCCTTGAAGACATATAAAATGAAAGTATTCTGTCGTATATCTTGAGTGTTTATAGCCAATCTTTAAGAGCAATTCAAAATAGGAAAGTAAGTTTTTGAAAATTGTTCATGCACTTTGGCAACCAACACAAATTGGATTTGAGACATAATAAATTTGATCTATTCTATTGTTAAAAAATGCAGTAATAAAGAAAGTGGTCAGGGCTGGAGAGACTGCTCAGTGGATGCCTTGCTTGCTGTGGAATTAGAGTACAGTAGTTCAGATACTCAAACCCAGATGAGGCTGTATGCTGTAACATGAGCAACCATAATCCCAGAGTGCTGAGAGTGGCAATGGAGTCAGAGACAAAGGTTGACTTTTAAAAATTTAATCATAAGTATAACTCCAATCCTTGAAGGAAGATTCATGAATCCCTTGGGAAAACAGATTTGCTGCTTTGTTTTCCTTATAAATGGCTCCCAGATGATTTGTGTGGGTGGCCTTCAGCTAGACTAATATTTCTTGGTAACAAGGTGTAATCTGTGTAATCGCATTAATTGCTATAAATTGCTCAGTTCCTTGCTGTGGACTATTTTTCTTCTGTTAAGTAATTTTTAAAATATTTTGGGAGAGGCGGCATTTCATTACATGGAGGAATAGTGCAATTCACAAATATCTTTGTTCCCAGTGCTCATATTGTGCTTGAGAATGTGCCATTTCTACCAAAAATTATACCAGCTCTTGAAGCAGTTTGGAAGCTGTTTTCCTTATACAGCCCTCCTTTAAACTTATTTCTAGGGATTATAATGTTATTAAACAAGTAGTAAGAAGGTTTCATTTACATTCTTTGTGACTAAGGTCATCAAGGAAATTCACTACAACAGAAAACACCTCTTGGCTTAGGATGGATGAATCAAGGGAGCTAAAAGTTCCTTCTGTCTATATTAGTTTTTGTTACTTTTATTTTTGAGAACATTGTGACTAAATCCTTGTACTCTAATAAATAGTGAGATGATCCAGATGCCACGTGTGAACTTTCGTGAGCTCACTTTCTGCCATGGCTCTTGGCAGAGAATTATTACCCAGTTGTTGAACTTGAATGCTAAATCAATATTTTGCTATTTCCAGTTGCGTTCTTAGAAACACTCTTAAGTTTCTGTAACGTTTACCCTTTCACTGAATAGCCCAGGCTGTTTGGAGGTCAGCGTTTCTCTGTGTTGCCAAGCCTTTATCAGGTTGCCGAGTTTCACCTGGGTTGGCCCTCAGAGCTCTACCCATGTGGCTGTTTCTAATCTGTTCTGACACAGTAGGCTGAACAATTAAGCACAAGAAAACAGCAGCATGTTACAGACTGTTAACCTTGAACAAAGCTATGCTCTTGACATTGTGTTGGTGGTACCGAGAAAATAGGACACACTTCCTCCTTCATTCATATGTAAAAAGAACACAGCCAACAAATGAAAGTGAGGGGAAAAGGAAACAAGGCCTTGGGAACCAGGAGATCAAGGGATGTTTCAATCTTTAAGCCAAAAGACAGCAAAGATACACACAGGATGAGTGACAGAACAGAAGTTAACTCATGTCTGATTTAAGGTAACTTAGCTTCTTTTGGGCCATTCATGGAATTTTCATTTATGTTGATCATTAATTTTCAGTTTCAGCATTTTGTTTCCAATTTATAGATTGCTTCACCAACTTAAAGTTGGATTGGATATAAATTCCAAAGAAGCAGTTGTGAAAATTTAGTTGTGCCTTGCACAGCAGAACCTACTCACATATCACAGGGTATACTTCTCTGCTTAGGCAGTAAATCTATGTGGACATGACAAGTCACATGGTGCCCAGCACCTGCAGCGCATCTTCTATCATTGACAGCCCCTCCTTAGCTTTCATGGCACTATTATATTATTTGATCACTTGAATATAATTCCACCTGGAAAAATCCTGTTGCAAGAGCATATTCAGCACAGTGAGAAAATATCACCATAAACCTTTTAAGTGTTAGTCGGTGGAATTAATGAGCATTTCTTTTTTCATTCAGCTGTGTGAATCAGTCATGACATCCTGTCTCATGTGTCTTTTTGAAGACTTCTTAAAAGTCGTTATTGAAAACCTCCATGTCTGCCATTAGTATGCATAGTTAAAACAACCAAAAACTGTGATGCTGACTCCAGAAATCAGTCAGTTCAGTCAGTCTGCAGATTGCTAAGAGTAACTGAGAAAAGAACAGATTTCTGGGTGCTTGAAATTCTTAACTCAGCAACACCAGTGTTCAGCACTAGTAACTGTGAAGGGAAACACTTCCAACCGAAGTCTACCACTGATGTGTGTTTGACTTGGAAGATTTTGTGATTTGGCAAGAACCTTATGGGGGCTTACATACTAAAGAGACAAAAATGAATTCTAATTACGTCAGAAAATTCACCTCTTTCTTATGGGTGCACCAATGCATGTGGTAGAAATCTGCCTGACATCTCATGACCAATGACACAGAGCAGATCTAACCTTTTCCTCCTGAGCTCAAGTTGACATTATAGCAGAAGTATCTGTTCTTTCAGAATTTGGCTCAGTTAGCACCACCTTTTTGAAATCTTCACGTGCTTCAGTGAAATGAATTCTTTTCCCTCTTTAAGTTTGCCATTTGTGCCTATATTGCTAGGAAGGATACATTTAATCTGGACTTCTCTGTAACTAAAATTCAGACTGCAATTTAGCGAGTTGGATGGACACATATCATGTGCTTCTTGGTGTTGGCTCCAACATATAGAACACAAACATTTGCAGTCATAAGAAATAAGTGCACATTTTTTTGGTCTGAGCATCTCCGCTTATTTCTTCCCCAAACAAGATAACCTTGAAATAGTATGGACTCATTCTTTAAATACTTTCACCACAGGATGTATTTTCAAGGAGGTGGTTTTTCATTTTCTTCACGTGAGTAGTTTTAATTGCTAAGGGCATCCATGAAAAAAAAATGTTAGTCTGATCTAAAAGGTGGTTCACAGCATGAACACTAAAAATAAAAGTATAATTAAACCCTTGTACATTTTACTTTTACTAGGAGGGGTAGGAAATGAAGCAAGAGCTTCAGAATTAATAATGAGAAAATTATTTACAAAACTATTTTGCCTATGTTGTATTTTTAGAAAAATCCTTTATATATTGTATTTATTTATGCAGAGCATTTTTAAAAAGTGGAAATAAATTATTCCCTATAAATAAGATGACATTCTTTTAAATTTTTTCTTATATAATATATACATATTAATGGGGTACTATGACATGTTTTAATTCATGTATACATTGTGAAATGTTTAAATCCAGGTAAGATATTTATCTCCTCAAATATTTATATTTTATTTTTGAGACAGTATCTCACTGTGTAGCCCTGGCTGGCCTCAGGCTCACTATATAGCTCAGGTATTTATCATTTCTCTGTGTTAAAAACATTCAAAATTCTTATTTATTCATTTTGAAATAAACCATACAATATCTTTCTCAATAGTCAATCTAGAGTATGACAGTATAGCAAAACTTATCTCCTTAACAGGTATAACTTATTTCCTATTGATCAACCTAGCTTCATACCTCCATTAGCCCTGTCGTCCTCAGGCTGTGGTAACCGCTGTTGTATTCTCAGCTTCTATGATATCAAGTTTTGTAGATTCTGTGATGAGTGCTGTCATGCAGCACCTGTGCCTGACTTTTTTTTTTACTTCACATTGTGATCACCAGATCCACCCACTGTTACAAATGACAGTGTTTCGTCCTTTTCAGGACAGGGTGGTATCTTATTCAGAATATGTACCACATTTGCTGTGCCCAGGAATTTGGATTGATTCCATTTCTTGGCTATGAAAAATAGTGCCATAATATACCTGGCTCTATTCAACATATATAATCAGTAGAGGGATAGTTTTTCTTTAAGAACCTCTATACTGTTCTCTCTAATGTCTTTATTAATTTATATTCTTACCAACAATTTCTGAGGATTCCTTTATTAATACATACTTAGAACTCTTGTTAACTTTTGTGTTTCCATAGGAGCCATTTCTACTGGAGTGAGCTTATATCTCCTTATGGTCCTTGTTTGCATTTTTATCATGAATGATGTGGAACATTTTAATTTGTTGGTCATTTGTATGTCTTCTTTTGAGAAATGCTCATCTACATTTTGTAGTCATTATTAAATTGGATTCCTTGGATTTTATTTTTCTATTGAGAGTTTTAAGTATCTTATAAATTTTGGATATTAATTTCTTGTGAGATGAATAGTTTGCAAATATTTTTACCCACCATGTAGGCTGAATCTTCAATCTGCCGATTGATTGTTTCCTTTACTGTGTAGAATAAGTTGATTGTCTTTATAACTCATTGATTTGGTGAATAAGTTCTTCACATAGTCGTATTCGAAATTGTAGAGAAGTGAGCCATGAGATTTTCAGAAAAGGGCATTGCATACGATGAACTATATCTTTGTGATCAAGTCCCTCGATTTATTGGAGGCTCAAGTATTCATCTATTAAAAAAAGATAATTCCAACCTCATGGGAATTAAATACTTATTATTCATGATGAATTTTGGGTATTAAATAATGTGAGTTAAATTATACAGGTGTCAGTGCATGTCCCAGTGCTTGAAATCTTGGTTTCCCCAGACATGTTAAATCCTAACTAGTGAGAAATACACTAAAGTATTTATTATACATCTTTATTGTGCCTTTGAATAAAGGTTACTTCTCCATTCACACATTTGTGGAGGCAAACTGCTCCCAGGCTGTGTATTAAACATGCTGAGTGTTTATACAAGTGACATATTTGACTTCAGTGTCACCAAAAATCTAGGAGCCTGTACTTGATGAATATCACAGTGGCTAATGAGTGAAAGGTTCAGTTTCCCCAATAGTTTTGTAAGGTGTTTCAGAAACTCATTTAAAATTTTAACCCTGATGCTTCTATGACTCTATAAAAACTAACATATTATAATAATGTGAGTTCAGAGTTCATTGTTTTCTCAGATGTCGCGAACCATTGCAATCAAATCTCATTGCAGTTTTCTTTTCCTTCTAGACTTCATTGATTTGACTTGAGAAATCATGCCAAACGTAATTCTCTCCCTGTGGAATGGTGGGTAAAAGGAACTTTTGTAGTGTGATCTATTTCTCACATATCCAAACAGTTCAATACATTTTTTTTACATCTTTGTATTTCAGTCCCCTTTCTCATTCCATCCCATGCAGCTAGGCAGGCTCCTATCATTGGAAAGCCAAATGACAAAGCTAATGCTATGTTTCCATAATTATATTTGAAACATCTGGTCTAATTATGATTTCCATGGCAGGGTGGAAACCGTCAAGCTTTAGCAGTTTAACAAAGCTATGGTGTTTCATCATCAAGATGTGTACTTAACAGTATTCATTGAACTTCCTTTATGTGCAAAGTGTTCTGTGATGGTGGGGATGTCACCAAGTGTAACAAGTACTCCATGCTTCTTGTCATCAGAACTTTCCAGTTTAGAATTGATGTTTGGCAGATTGAATGCTGTTTTCTCCTCTATACCTTCTAACCTGTCAAAAATAGGAACAAGAGTACACTTGAGGACCAGTTTGTCAGTTCACTATGAGTGACAAATGACTAGCATTCAGCTTGAATGTTAGCGCTCAGTGCAGCATTCAGTATTGACCTAAGAGACAAACACATGCCCTTGCCTCTGAGGCTCCACATGGTGATCTCAGAGAGTACCTGTGTAGAAGTCTGTGTCCATAAGTGGTCCACAGGGGTGTTAGGTTGTCAGGTGTTTGGCCTTTTGCAGGTTCTCTGACAGTCGTGTTAGAACGGAGACAATGACAGGTTTCTCACTATGCCCTTGAAAGTGACAACCTGCTTTTGTTTCAGAGTTCTCACATCAGGGTTTAGGAAGTAAAGTCACTGTTTCAGTCTGCCTAACACAGGCAGTGAAGTGGAGTGACTAGAACTTTCCTCATGGTTTTCAAATTATTTATTTATTTAATTTTAGAGAGAGAGAGAGAGAAAGAGAGAATTGGCACACCAGGACTTCAGCTATTGTATTTGAACTCAGATGCTTTTGCCACCTAGTGGGGATGTATGACCTTGTACTTGCCTCACCTTTGTGCATCTGGCAAATGTGGGATGTGGAAAATCAAACCTGGGTCCTCAGGCTTTGCCGGCAAGCGCCTTTAACCACTAAGCCATCTCCACAGCCTTCCTCATATTTTTAATTCACCTTTTCCATGACCCAACAAACACCAAAATTGTACTAATAAAATTGTCTATTTATCTTTCTTATTGAATGAAGAGGTAGTTACAGCAATTTCAAAATCTGGTTAAAAGGAGGTAGGGAAATATTTATTCTTCTAAGAGAAAGTGAGTTTCTTTCCTATAAGTATATAAGTGAATACTCAGACTTCTATAGCCATTTAGATCTCATGGTTATTGGAGTATGTTTGTGAGTGGATATGATCTACAAACTTTTTGGGAAATTAAGATGATATAAACAATAAAATAAGTACTTGCATTCATCCTTTAATGAACAGTTCACTTGCCTCTTTGATATTAAAGAAAGCCAATAAATAGTAATTTTTGTTTATGAAGCAAACCGGATGAATGTTTTACCCAGAATTACAACTGAAAGGGGACTGCCTATATGTTTATTATTATTGCCAATATTATGTCAAGGAAAAGTAGTTGTTAAGGGCCAAAGTTCCACATGTACCAGATCCTATGTTAGGAACTTCCTATTGGTTACATTTGCCCAATATGTTAAGATAATTAAATGTCATTTTTACTATGAAGAATTCTCTCATATGTTGGTATACTTTAAATGCTCTTCTGAGGGTTAGCTCAAGAAGCACTTCTAGAAAATTTCCAACATTAGTTTTTTATTTTATTTTATTTTTACTTATTTATTTGAGAGAAAGAAAAAGAGGCAGGGAGAAGCAGAGACAGAGAGAGAGAGAGAGAGAATGAGCATGCCATGGCATCCAGCTGCTGCAAATGAGCTTGAGTCTTATGTGCTACCTTGTGCATCTGGCTTATGTGAGTTCTAAGGAATTGAAGCTGGGTTCTTTGGCTTTGCAGGAAAGTGCCTTCAGCGCTAACCCATCCCTCCAGCCCCCACCTTAGCTTTTAATGCTAAGAAATGCTGTCATATTCCTTATAGTGATGGTTAGCTCTTATTCTGTCTGTTTGCGTGCCTGTCATCTCCCCTCTAACCTTTCTGTCTCACCTCATGCTACACATTACCAGTGCTCACAAACTACTGATGTGAAATACTGCAATTAGGAGGGTTGATCCTTATCATTTGCATTATTGTTTAAATTAACTGATATAATTGACCTAGTTTATAGGACAGATAGGTAGCCTATAGATTTAATTCTCATGCACACCAAAGTAACATTTCACATCAGTTTCACATATTTGATCTGCCATGCTTGATATTGTTCAGTTCATCATAACTTTCCTACATGGATGAGCTGAGAGACATTACTACTCTTATATAGGCAGGAGTCTTCTCCATTATTGCCTCCATTTTCCCAGATAGGTAGGACAATCATCAACAGAGTTAATTCTCTGGGGGGGGCTACATCTTATGAGAGCTTAAGAATCAGGAATCTTGCCTTTTTCCACTTTAGTTTTTTATTAATAGTAAAGCTCTGGGATGTCCTTTCATTTTATTCTCAATTGGAACATATGGAGTGTTCATCATGTCATCACTGTTCTAGAATTTGGAGATACTGTAGTAAGAAAAAAAATGTTCTTTGGGGGAATTTTGTGTATTTCTCTATAAGACACTCCCAACTTAATAAAATGAAATAATTGGGTATACAAATATCTGATGATTCTTTTTTTGCTTACTATATAGCAGAATGTGATTCTCATACATAATGATTGTAGCAGTAAAGCAATGAATATCATGATGGACAAATGGGAAACTTCTCCTTTAAGGCAGTAACACTTTAGCCATATACATGTCTTTATTATTATTGGAGCAAGCCTCATCTTATCACCATCAAGGGAGTCAATCTATTTATTCAATGTGGGAAGAATGTTTAGTCTGGTTGTTTATTCATTAGTTCACATTGAAAATTATTCTGATCATTTAAGGAAGAAGCCTTTAACAGTGACTAGGCATGTGATGTGAATGTGCATTAATGCGGCAGTAGTTTGGGATCACCTGAAGATACTTCTTAACCATACCAGGGAATTTAATGAGCCCTGGGAAGGAACAGTCATTCTTCAGAATCTTACGGGTATATGATAATAATTTTCATCTGTGGAATCCTGTTACTAACTTGCTGTAGTCTTCACATAAAGAACAAGACAGAAATGGAGTTGTTAGGTCAGAGCTGGGCCTGGCATCCCTAGCAGACTGGACTTCTGTCATCCATAGGCCAGATAAAAGGACAAGTAACACTAAACAGCAACATTGGTGAGAAGGGGTCCTGGCATGAAGTTTATGTGTAGAGGGCAAGGAGTATGTACAGTTAAGCAGTCAGTGTGCAGTTCTGCCTATCATTGACCCATCATTGTCTTCTGTGTGGTGGTGTGACAAGACTCTTCCAGGAGAAGTGCTCCTCCTAGCTAGCATCAGGCTTCAAGTTTTACATACTCCTAGCATGATATTCCTGGGAAAATTCATTTCTTTGAGATCATTGTTTCAACAATCTGATAACTAATGGATTGGACACACAAATATCTCTCTTTAGAATACATTTACTCCTGCCAAGATGGCTATAGGACCATGAAGTTCATTGGAATCTCAAAAAGTATCTCAGAAACTCTCTGACACACATTATGTTTAAAACTTAGCTAGTGAACCAATGCCAGAGACTAAAGGAAACAAACCTGGAATCAATAAATCATTAATGTTTAGTGCTTAATTTGTTTAGTTTTCACTGCCCACAGTTTATCTCTATAACATGTGCAATGCTATAAATAATCATTATCTAGTAATGTGTGTGATACAATTTTATCCTATGTATCTACCTAGTAGTATGATATCACACTGTTGAACAGTAAGTGAATTTATACTACTTCAGGATTTAGCACATGAATCGGACAATAAGATGTTGGGACTCTTACTATTTGAGAAGAAGAAGGTCATTCCACACAAAAGGAAAAGCACATATAAATGAGAAAAGTACAGAAATGTACTGCATGACCAGCACATAGTGAATTTTGGTTTCTAGTTTTACATGTAGAAATCTTAGAAGTCAACACTACTATCTGGAGGAAAAGGAGAAGGAAAAGAGTGACAAAGAGGAGGAATACATCCTGAAGAAGCTGGAAATCAACTACTCTTCTTAGATTCCTCAGAAAATTGGGGTCTGTGGTGTTTTGAATCAGATGTCTCCCATAAACTCAGGGGTTCTGAATATTTGTTTCCCAGCTGATGGCATTTTGGGAACAGGAGCCTTGATAGAGGAAGTTTGTGGTTGGAGGTACTCCTATGGGTTTTATAGCCAGTTTTCTCTTGCCAGTGTTTAGCTCAATTCCATCATTCCACGTTCTGCTTGCTGTGGCAGAGGTGATGTCCAGCCTCTGGTCATGCCATGCTTTCCCCTGCCACCATGGAGCTTCCCCTCAAGTCTGTAAGCCAAAATAAATCCTTTCTCCCCACAAGCTGCACTAGACCTGGTGCTTTATTACTTTATTACATTACTGTGCATGAAATGGTAAGTTTGTCCGACAGAAGCAAGATTATGTAGGTGTGGTGTATTGATTCAGGTGTCCCCCATTAATTTAGGTGTTCTGAATGCTAGGTTCTCAGCTGACGGAGATTTGGGAATTAACATCTCCAGAAGGCAGTGTGCTGTTGCGGGCGGGCTTATGGGTGTTATAGCCAGTTTCCCCTTGCCAGTGTTTGGCACACTCTCCTGTTGCTATTGTCCGCCTTATGTTGGCCAGGGGGTGATGTCCATCATCTGCACATGCCATCGTTTTCTCTGCCATCATGAAGCTTCCCATTTAGCCTGTAAGTCAAAATAAACCTCTTTTTCCCACAAGCTGCTCTTAGTTGGGTGATTTCTAGCAGCATTGAGAATCTGTCTACAACAGTAAAGTGGTAACGAGAGTGGGGTTGCTGCTAGACACCTGACTGTGTGGCTTTGGCCTTTGGGAACCGATTTTCAAGAATGTGGAAGGATTTGAAACTTTGGCTTAAGAGATTCCTTACAGTGCTATAAGTACAGATTGATGGATTGTTCTGGTCAGAATGAAAAGACCTGAACACAGTAAAAACTATGGACTGTGAGGTTTGGCTTGTGAGGGTGAGAAAGAGCTTTGCTTGGACTGGGCTAGGCACAGTTTGTGTGAAAGCTTGATGTTGTGCCCATGTCCTGAGAATTTGCAGGGATCCTTTGTGTAGAAATGAACTGGTGTGAGCAGAGGGGTATGGCTCAAAAAAAAAAAAAAGTCTTCGGGTGAACTGCTGCCTGTTTAGCTGCAATTGGGAGATTATAACCTTTGAGATTGTGCCAGCTGACTTGCACTGGGGCAAAAGGAAGAAAGTAAACTCTTTTGAAGGGGCCTGAGTGCGCAAGGAGCGTCCTGTTCTTCAAAGTCTGCTTTATTCCCCCCTGGATTAACAAATTGGCACCCTACCTGGTATTGTGGAGTATAAGAAATACAGGAAATGGGGGTCGTTGAGTTTGCATAATGGCCTACTGTTTTGGAAATGGTCATGGGCAGTGTGAAACAGGTTTACTGGATGCCTGCATGAAGACCCCATGGACCTATGGGGATGAACAGTGGGTTGCAGTGGAGACCCAGTGGAGATGCGGGGACCACGAGATGGCTGCCAAGGACAGCTGCTGTCCCCTGGTGAAGTTTTCTAGTACTGTGAGTAGCCTAACTGGAGGGGTAGAATTGGAACTCCAGAGACTTGTTCCTGGTTAGAATTAGTGGATTTGGAGACTTGTCACTGGCTAGAGTTGTTGGACTTGGAGCTACAGAGTTTGATGTTTGCCCTGTTTAAATCTCATATTGGTTGGTGAATACTTCTTTGCAATGCCCAATCCCATTTTTTGCAGTGTGAGTGTTTATTCGGTGCCATTATGTTTTTTTTTTTTTTTTTGCAGGGGATTTTTGGTATTATGGCTCAGTTAAACAATCTTGGACTATGGATATGTATGAACATCATTGGAAGTGATAAAAACTATGGGGACTTTTAAAGTTGGATGAATGCATTGCATTTTACATCATGTATGGTTATCAGTTTATGGGGGCCTGAGGCAGATTGTGGTGGTTTGATTGAGTTGTCCCTATAAACTTAGGTGTTCTGAATGATAGGTTCCCAGCTGATGGAGATTTGGGAATTAATGCCTCCAGAAGGCAATGTATTGTTGTGGACGGGCTTATGCTTATGGGTGCTATAGCCTGCTCCCTCTTGCTAGTGTGTGGCACACTCTCCAGTTACTATTGTACACCTTATGTTGGCCAGGGGTGATGTCCACCCTCTGCTCATGCTGTCATTTCTCCCCCCACTCATCATCATGGAGTTTCCCTTCCAGTCTGTAAGCCAAAATAAACCTCTTTCCCCCACAAGCTGCTGTTGGTTGGGTGATTTCTACCAGCAATGCGAACCTGACTACAATAGTAGGTCAGACATTTGCCTCAAAAAGAGCAAAAGAAGAGTGAATACTATAGGAGTCAATGAAAGCAGAAACTTTTCTCAATCTAAAGTGTCCTTGTTCATAATAATAAGATCAACAATGCATTAGGTTATTTAGCTTATAGATAAGAAAGGTGAATGGAAGAACAAATGAATTACAGCACTGGCATAAGAGATAGAAAGAAGACATTGAGAAAACTCTTCTCTAAGGGACTTTACACTAATTTAAAACAGTTTAGTACTGTTTGAATGTGGCCTTGGAGTATACAGTGTATTAAATGACATTTAGTATTAAATATATATTGAAAATTGTAAGACAACATTTGAAATTAGAAATGAGGATAATATGTTATACACAAAGAAAAGGAAGGAAACCACATAAAATGTGCAATTGAAACTCGAAAATGCAGGGTTGGAGAGATGGCTCAGAAGTTAAGGTACTTGCCATTAAAGCCTAAAGACCCGGGTTCAATTCACTAGTACCCATGTAAAGCCAGATGCCCAAAGTGGTACATGCATCCGGAGCTCATTTGCAGAGGCTGGAGGCCCTGGTGTTCCCATTCTCTGCCTGTTTCTCTTTTCTCTGTCTCTCTTTGCTTGAAAATCAATAAATAAAAAATATTTTTAAAACATAGAAAATGCAGAAACAGGGTGATGTAGAAGAACATGAAGGCAGAGGAAGAAGGATACCTCTGGACCCAAAAGACAGTCACAGATGCAGTTAGTAGTTATACAGTCATGTCCATAATCACATTGAATGTGGTGCAAAGAGAAATTAAGAGAGAAATGATCAGAGTGCATGAAAACTAAGAATGAGTTATATGATGTCTATAAGAAGTGCATGCCGAAACCCAGTAAATTCAAGGGGTGGATACAGATACGTTTTGCCAATGACAATCAGAAGAAACATGGCGTTCTTTTCATTTCAGATAAAGTAGACTTCAGATCAAGGGAAATTGTCCAGGATAATGAACAGCAGCTCATAATAATGAAAGAAGGAATTCCCTACAAAGACATAGAAAACCTTAATGTTTATGTGCTTAACAATACATAAAAGATGTGACATGCTTATTTATAGAGCTGCAAGAAGAAGCAGATGAGTCCATTATTATGTATCATCACCCCTTAATCAGTTATGTACAGACCAGTCAGCAGAAATTGAGGATGATGTTGAATTGAAGATTACCGTCAATCAACTCTATATTTGGCAATTATAGAATGCTTCATCTAATAGCAGCATAGTTCACGTTCCCCTCAAGCACACATTGAACAGACAATAATATAGAACATATTCAAGGGCATAAATTATATCTTAATGAAACAATACAAAGTATGTTCCAAGTATGCAGTAGAGTTAAGCTAGGAAAAAAAAAAAACACCTGAAATATAGCTAGAAATATCTAAACCTATTTATAGATAAATCAATCCATCTATCAAAGAAGAAAACTCCACCTAAATTAAGAAGTAATTGTAACTAAGTGGAAGAAATGTATTACATGATCCCACTTACATGTGGAATCTTAAATAAATACAAAATGTAAAGTGTTGGATAGTAAATCATTCATTGCCAGGGGTGGAAATGCAGGTAGTGAGGAAAATGGGAAGATGGCAGTCAAAGGATATAACCCAGCAGCTATCTAAGATGTAAAAGTCTAGATTCAATATGAACGTGAAGACTAGAGCTGTAGTAAAACTGTACTATGATATCATTCCTGCTGAATAATTTTTAGTTGATTTAGGTACAAAAACTAAGAAACTAAGTAGCTATATGAAATAATGGAGATGATAATTTGCTTTGTGATAGTAACCTTTCTACTTCCTGTATCATCCTATAACATACATACAATTAATTATTTAAAGTCTATGAAAATAAAAGCTAACGTTGTAGTGTGAAAGGAAAGTAGCTCTTAGAGAGCAATTGGTAGTGCTGGGTGCATGATCAGGAATGAAGAAAGAGCTATGAGCAATGATCTATGTTTTGTTTGGGGGAAACTATAAAGAGAAGACCAAATTAATCTGAAATAAAGGAAGAAAATGCTAGAAAAAAATCAGGCAGAAATTAATGAAATTCAGAATAGAGGTAATGAAGAAGATTAACTAAACCAAAAGCTGTTTCTTTTGGAAAATGTCAATAAAATGAATGGATCCCAAGCCTGGCTAGCCATGAACAGAATAAGAAATTACACAGATTACTAATATCAGAAATGAAAACGAGGCTTGCACTGTCAATTATAAGGATGATAAAAAGATAATACCTAATATTATGAATAGAATTCTGCCAACAAGTTGAGTAATTTTTATAAAATGGATGAGTTCCTCAAAGACACAAACTGTCAAATACATTATGAAGATAATCAAATAGGTTTATATGAAAGAAATTAAATTAGCAGCCTTCTAGTGGCTGCTAATTTAAGAAAACACAATGCCCTGATAGAGTCCCTTGTTCATTCCAAGAAAAATTTAAGGTGAAGTTTTAGTAATTCTCCATATTGTCTTTTAGAAAATAGAAACAGATAACTCATTCTTGTACCCAAATCAGATACATACTATAAGAAAAAATGTGTATGTCATGAACATAAATGCAAAATACTCAACATAATATAAACACATTGAGTCCAGCAAGTTAAAGAAGAAAATAACACACCATGACTAATTGGAATGTATCTCAAGTGTGTAAGTATATCTCAGCACTTGAAAATTAGTTATTATAATCTAACACATCAACAAAAGGGAGAACGAAACATGCACTTATAATAATAATGTGGAAAAGCCCACTAGTCAAAATATAAAACTTATTCAGTATAAAATTTCTGAGTATTCAAAAAAAAAAGGAGAATTCCTAAAGAATCTGTAGAATGTCTACCATCATTCTTAAGAGGTGTCAAGCCCAACCCCATCTTTCTCTAGACTGAGTTCAAGAGCAGGGTGTTTCCTCTCATTATCCTATTCAATATCATTAAGGAAGTTATAAGTAGTTTAATAAAAGGAAGTGAAAGGTATGCAGATCAAGAATGAAAAATAAGCCTTTTTTAAGCACATGGCATGATTAAGAATAAAATCCACAAAAATCACCCATAGTCTTGGAACTAATAAATGATTATAGCAAAGTTGCAGGATAGGGATTTTCATTTTCTCTTTTTTTTTTTTTTTTTTTTTTTTTGTTGTTTTTCGAGGTAGGGTCTCACTCTAGCCCAGGCTGACTTGGAATTCACTATAGAGTCTCAGGGTGGCCTTGAACTCACGCGATCCTCCTATCTCTGCCTCCCGAGTGCTGGGATTAAAGGTGTGCGCCACCACGCCCGGCATTTTCTCATGCTTATTTCTTTTTTTTTTTTACATTACAATGATTAATTCAATACAAAATTAGAAACACAGTCCTGGGCTGGAGAGATGCCTTAGCAGTTAAGGCACCTATGCCCCTGAAGCCTAAGAATCCCGGTTCGATTCTCCAGGTCCTACGTAGGCCAGATGCACATGGTAGAGCATGTGTCTGGAGTTCTTTTGCAGTGGCTGGAGGCCCTGGTGCCCCCATTCTCACTCACTCACTCTCTCTCTCCCTCTCTCTGTATCAAATAAATAAATAAATAAATAATATTAAAAGAAGCACAGTCCTGCCACAGTCAGAGAAGGATCAGTCCCCTCCACTTTTTCTTATGCCGGACATGGTGGTGCACACCTTTAATCACATCACTCGGGAGGCAGAGGTAGTAGGATCTCTGTGAATTTGAGGCCAGCCTGAGAATACAGAGTGAATTACAGATCAGCCTGGGCTAGAGTGAGACCCTACTTCGAAAAACAAAAACAAAAACAAAAAGCAAGCAAACAAACAAAAAAAAACACAGTAGCATTTGTATTCGTATGAAATGAAGTGATAACTGTTATTTTTAAGACAATATGTATGACAGTACCTGAAAAAGGAAAACTACAAAATTTTGATGAAAGAAATTGAAATTTTTAATGAATGAAGACATTTCTAGATAGATTATAGGCTATTGTGTTTTAAAAAATATTTTCTTTATTTATTTGAGAGAGAGAGAAAGAGGCAGATAGAGAGAATGGATTCACCAGGGCCTCTAGCGACCACAAATGAACTCCAGATGCGTGTACCACCTTGTGCATCTGGCTTACATGGATCCTGGGGAATCAAACCTGGGTCTTTTGACTATATGAGCAAGCACCTTGCCTGCTAAGCAATCTCTCCAGCCTTAACGTATGTTGTTTAACATTTTTTTTTTTTTTTTGAGGCAAGCCCAACAAGCTGGTGCTTATTTATTTATTTATTTATTTATTTTTATGAAAGAGTGAGAGAGAGAGAGTGCCAGAGCCACCAGCCAGTGCAATCGAACTCCAGACCTTGTGCACATATGCAACCTTGCATCACCTTGTGTGTGTCTGGCTTGCATGGGACCTGGAGAGTCAAACATGAGTCCTTAGGCTTTACAGACAAGCACCTTAACCACTAAGCCAGCTCTCTAGCCCTAGAATATTCTTAAGATGTGATGTTTTCTTTCTCAATTTTACCTTTATGTTGAATATACCTCTAACCAAAATGCCATAAATTTATTTGTGAATTTTAAGAAAACTTACTTATGGATATTTAAAACAAATTTCAAAGCTCTAGTCAAAAGAATGAGGGTAGCCAATATAACACTGATAGCTATAATTTGAGGCTTGACACTTCCCAACTTTAAGACCTATTATAAAGCTACAGTAATCACAGCAGTGCGGTTTTAATGACAAAATGGACAAATATACCAATGCAGTAGAATAGAATGTTCTGAAATAGACCTACATTGGATAAGGGAAACTTCCTGTGTGGGTGTGACTATTTGGGAATTCTTTGTACTTTCTGGACTTTTTTTTTTTTTTCCTGTAAACACAAAACTGTTCTAAAGAGTGAATTATTTCAGTTTAGGAGATAAGAGTGAAAAATTACTTTTATATCATGCTATTGAAGCACAGTATGAGAATTTGATTTTTTTAAAAAATGCTTTGTCTTAGTTTATAATAAGTATGAGAGGGCTTGAGTGTAACAGTATTCATAAGTAAAAAGTTCAAGCCACTGAAAATTAAAATTGAAAAACAAGATTAATTCATTTACATAAAAACTAGGTATTCAGAGCCTATAAAAAGAAAGGCCTATAGAGCTCTTATATTTGGTGCAATGCATTGACCAAAAGTGACTTGAAAGCTAAAATAAAAACAGAGGTATTATTTTATATGCTTATTATTATTTAATTTCAAAGCATAACAAACTTAACCATTCCTTGATGAAAATACTCATAAATACTCTCCTGATAGGCACATTGAGGACTGTCCACGAAAGTAGAAAAGGTATATCATTCTGTTGATGAGGAGAAATGTTTTGAAATTGTCTAGCAATATTGTACTCTATTTGCCCCTATATTTTGTTATTCGTTTTTTCATTTCATTTAAAAATGAAAAAAAGTCTCTAGCATATATGAGGTAATTATATAGATATTGGGGGGAAACTTGAGACTTCACATTAGACTTTGCATTCTAGGGAATTAATCAGTAAATTGCTTAGCAATATTTAGCGCTGTTATATCTAGGGAAAGATATGGAAAACATCACCTTTACTGTGTACAAAATTCATTTACCCCTAATTAAAGGTATCATGTGTCACTTGTTATGATATTTATAGCTGAATCAAGAGGCGGTATGAGTAAGAATTTCACCGTCTGCTATGTCATTCAGCAGAGTGCAGGCCAAATCTTGCTTCTAGTTTATTGTCATTGCTGGAGGTTAGGGACACAATCTGGATAAAATCTCTTATACCCACATGTGTACTATAATCAGGAGATTACTACTGGAGGTATGAGAGCACTCTGGAGTTGCATGAGGAGTACAGGAACCAGGTTTGGAAAAAAAAAAAAAACATATTTATTGTGCTGTAGATACATCGAACCAGAAGCCTGCCCCTAATCTCTTTACCCCAGTCCCAAGGGATCTCTGAAACCTATTTTCCTGTGTTGCTAAGTGCCCAGGCTGAGATCACAGTGCTACCTGCAGCAGTAACAAGGACGATGTTTTCAGTGTAGGAAGTCTCAGATGTATTACAGAATGACAATTTCTTGCTAGGCTAGAGTATATCCCAATTGGCTAGAGTGGGTTCAGTAGTTTTCCCCAAAAGTCATGCCCACACAGATCCAAAATGTGACCTTATTTGGAAATGAAGTTTCTAGAAAAAAGTAGTTAAGCATCTCAAGACAGATGTGATGTAGAGTTGCTTTCAACCTAGAGACACCAGCGTCTATAAGGAAAAGAGAGGTGTCAAAACATGCAGGAAAACTGGCCCTGTTGGGTGGTGTAGCCATAAACCAGACTCCCGAAATTGTCAGAAATCCTAAGGGCATAGCAAAAACAAGAAGCAATTCTTTTATAGAGGAAACACGGAAGATGATCTTACTAACATTTGATTTCAAACTTCCAGCCTCTGCTACTGTGAGAGAACTGAGAGACTATATCACTGTTGTTTTAAGTTACTCAGCTTATATTTCTGTCATTTGTCAGGTAGCCCTGGGACATGAATACAACCTCACACTAAATAGGAAACTGGAAAAAATAGGAGGCAGACTACCAAATTTAGAAGTCTTATCAATCAATGTGCTAAATACATCAGAAATGAAATTTCTCTGATAGGAAGGATCTTCCCAAATCTTCATTTCAATGAAACCAAATCCAAAAGTAAATAAAACTTCACCAAAGGCTTACATTTTATACTTTTCAAATGGACCTTGAGTGAAATTCAACTGATGAATTCTTTCTAAGCATAAAACATTCATATCAAATATTAGAATAATTAAACATCTAGTGTCATTCTTTGTTCTTTTTTGTTAATTTTATTTTGTACTTATCAACAATCTGTTGCCACTTGAACTACGTGATTACTAACTGATCACTTTGGACAAATTATTCTGCCTCAGCTTCCTCATTTATCAAATGAGTAGAGTAGTAATGTCTTGGTCTAGGCATGTGAGGATTAAATAAATAAGAAAATGAAAGGCTGTAGATCTGACAGGAAGTATCTAAAACACATCAGATACACACATCTGACTCAGCAACCCCAGATTTGTGGTAGAAGCAATAAGTAGTATAGTAACTTTAGACTTCAGGATATTGAAATAATTACATGTAAGAATTGAAACTCTGAACAATATTTTCTCATCATAGATCTTATCATTATAGTACAACGTAATAAATTAAATTAATGAGTTACTTTCTAATAATAACTAGCAAATAAAGATGCCAGGCTTCCATTTTCAAACTCCAAATTCTTATTACATTTCTTATTTAATGGTATGCTATGAGGAAATAAATGTGTTATCTGCTCCATTTACCATTTTTTTTTGAAAAAAAATTATTACATTTGCAAAGGATTCAGAAAACAGGCTGCCAAAACAGCTGTGCAGTTCTAAATATAATACTAATGAATCTAAGTATAACCTCATCGCATCCTCTTAAAAATTTCATTTAAGCTTCTTAAATCTTTGAAATTGACATATATTTTCATCCAGTTGACATGTTATAAAAAGTATTTTTGATTGCATGTTATGTTAAGAGCGTTTCCCCAAAGAGTATTTCTTACATGAATGTCTAAGTGTTTCATCAGCTGTATAGTTAAATGCTAAGCTCAATTGTGTGCATAATTTAATACATATAACCGGCCCACCTCACACATGTTCTTTCGGAAATCAAATCCAGATCTGTGAAGGGTCCTGGACACTCTCCAGCCAATTCTTCTAATTTTGTAGATGAGGAAAGTCAAGCCCAGAGAAGGGAGATTATTTACCCACACCAAACAACAAAGGGCTGGTAACCATTTTGTACTCCTCCCATTTTACATCTCATTGTCTTCTTCATGACTCAGCTGAGTGCTGTCTATTTGTACAGGGCCTCCCACTCAGGACTGCTGGAGCAGTTATGGTTTTGCTGTGTACTCTCCCTCGTCTTCAGTCTGTGGGCTCCGGAACCAGGCTGTGTAATCATTGACCATGCCACTTGCTGACTTTCTTGTCGTGCCTGTTTCATTGTCTGTACAATGTGGAATATAGTAGGGATAGTCTCACAGTTTTGTTATGGGAATTAAATGAAGTAAATATATAAAATGCTTAGAAGTTTAGTGTGTCACTATATAGTTCCAATGAGCTATTGATAGTTTTACTTGATCTCTAAGTCATTTTCTACAGCTATAACATGTCAGACCTATTGAGTTCACAGAACTATTCACAGCATTAAATAAAATTTTCTATAGAATGCTCATGATACATACATGCAAATTATATGGAAATTACATATTAAACAAACATGGATTATAAAGTGACATAAAAATATTACTTAATTTTGCTTTCCTTAGTCTGAATGGGGGAGTTTTTTCCCATGTCTATGGGTGTATTCTTTTCTTTATAAATGATGCATTATTTTTTAAATTAGCACACAAAAATGGGAAGTCCCTTACTTATCTTAAAATTGTACAATATTCATGAATTTAGAATCTGTGTGATGGCGCATGCTTATAATCCCAACACTCTACCATCTGAGGCAGGAAGATTGTCACAAGCTGGAGCCTAGCTTGGTCTTTATAGAGAAACCCTCAATAGGGCAGTGTAGCTCTCGCCCATCATGCTAGTACTCTGGAGCTTGAGGTAGGAGTATCATCATGGGTTCCACTGCAGCCTGGGCTATAGAGTGAATCCTTGGTCAGTCTGGACCAGAGTGAGGTCTTGCTTTAAAAATCGAAACAAAACAAAACAAACAAAACAGGAAGGGCTAGAGAGATGGCTTAGAGGTTAAGGCACTTGCCTGCAAAGCCAAAGGACCCAGGTTCAATTCCTCAGTATCCACCTAATCCAGATGCACAGGGCGGTCCATATGTCTGAAGTTCGTTTTCAGTGGCATTCCGATTCCCATTCCCTCTCCCTCTCTCTCTCAAATAATTAAAGCTAAAGATTTTGAAAAAAGAAGAAAAAAAATAATTTTATAAATGTAGATTTCCCAATCCAATATAGTTCAATCTAGCTCACTTTGGGCACTTTTTCCTTTTTTTTTTTTTTTTTTTTAATTATTTACACAGGGAGAGAGGGAGAAATAGGGAGGGGGAGAGAGAGAGAGAACGGGCACACACCAGGGCGTCCAGCCACTTCAAGTAAACTCCAAATGCATGTGCCACCTTGTGCATCTGGCTTTATGTGGGTACTGAGAAATCAAACCTGGGTCCTCAGGCTTTGTAGGCAAGCACCTTAACCACTAAGTCATCTCTCCAGCCTCCCAACTTCTTCCTTTAATTTGAAGGTCATTCTTTTCACTCCTACTCCAAATCAGGTGTGAGAGTTATAGGAGAGAAAAGGAAGGGCATAGAGGTCAGTGTGGTCAAGGTACAGGCTAAATAAAAATGACTTTATAAAATCCATTATAAAAATGAGTGAAGAAAATATGCTAATAAAGTTATTAAAATAAATTAAATTCTGTTATATATAAAATGTGTATTTAGCCAATGTTTCTTAGTATATCGATGAAAAACTAGAACAGGGCTGGAGAGATAGCTTAGTAGTCAAGGTGCTTACCTGCAAAACAAATGCACCCAGATTGGATTCCCCAGTACCCATGTAAGCCAGATGCACAAGGTTGCACATGTGTCTAGAGTTTCTTTGCAGCAGCTGGAGGCCCTGGTGTGCCCATTCTCTCTCTTTCTCTCTCTCCATCTCTAATACATAAAAAAAAAAAAAACTAGAACCAAAAAAAGTGGATAAACTGTACCCTACACTTGCAAGACCACATTAGGAACTACAATTTGGCCTGGAAGACAGTTTAAACAGATTCAGTTGTTTTGCTCAGCACTAGATTTCAGAAGCTCTCTATGTTGTTGAATTGACCTTACTGTTAATTCACTTTCCTCTGAGTGTACTATTCTGAAGAGAGGACAACATTACTGCTTCTGCTCTACCTCAGTTCCCTCAAGTGGAATGACTCAGTCACATTGGTTCAATCATGTTCTACTCAGTGGACATTTGCTTCCACAGTTTTGCCCTTCATGTACATAAGCCTCCTTTTCCGCCAGGGCTCAATGATTCTGAACGAATCGCTGACTGCAATCACTGGTAATCTGGAAAATGAAGTAATAAGCAGTTGCTTACTTAATATTTAATTTCATGACTCTGTTGTTACTCAACAGATGTTTACATTTTCTAAAAATGATTTTTACCCCATAAGAGTGATCAAGAAAATATACACTAGACTTTTTGTTGTTGTTGCTGTTTGTTTTTCAAGGTAAGGTCTCACTCTATCTCAGGCTGACCTGGAATTCACTATGTAGTCTCAGGATGGCCTCCAACTGTCAGCGATCCTCTCACCTCTGCCTCTCAAGTGTTGCAATTAAAGGCGTGCGCCACCACACCCAGCTACACTAGACTCTTAAGGGTCCTAAAGATCTAAACCAAGGGCTCGGTACTGATGACCTTGAAGGAAACAAAGAATGTGAAGCTTTCCATAGTGATTAATACAAAGAGGACAAAGTTTCTTTTAGGAAAGGTCTGTGTAAAACCCTAAGTCCACTCTTTGTCCCTGTTATGTCCCTAAGTTGTTACCAAGTATGACAGATCAAATGCTTATATATGCTTCAAATCTTGTGTTGTTGCCCTTCATTACAGAACAACCAGATAAATGTAGCAGCTTTAAGAAGAAATCAGTTTTCCCTTTTCTCTCCTGCCTCTCTCTCTCCAAGTTCACAAACCCTGACTAGCTTAGCTAATACAAAATGGATTTTCTGTTTTGCCATTAATGTAAGCATTTTGCTATTTTTATTACTAAAAGGCTTCTCTCAACTGAGCTAACAGGCATATTTATTGTGAAATGTAAATGCCATTAGCAGACCTGGCGTTTTCTATTTTTTGTTATTTATTTTTGAAACATCTTACTGCATACACTTTATGTGCATATGTTCTTGTCTCTGATTTTCCCACTATAATACTTCAGCAAGTGATTACAGTAACTAAATATGTTATTTTAGACAGTATGGCATAACCTTCAGAGTTGGAGAATTTTTACCTTGCTATCCCTTTCAATGTAAGAAGGTAAAGGGAGAATTATCCTACAGTTTCAGTATTTCTCAGTAGGTAGGAAATAATATATATTAATACTTCTTTATTTTATGTTTTTCAAGCTTAGCTTGAAAAGAGAGTATATAGGATGTCACAAAAGGTAATTGTGCTATATTAACCTTGAGGCATCTATTTTAGATCTTATGTTCCTAACAATCTTGTTCAGCCTGTATAATTATCCCCTGATGGGGATCCATCATTACTCCCCTGATGACAGACATTTTTCATTGTTTTCAGGGCTACTTTCTAAAAAAATCACTTTTTCACTTCCTGAAGACTCACATCCTTGAATCAAGCTGCTGAGCAACAAGGGCGCAGGCAGTAAGCAGACACACCAACCTCCAAGCTTGCCTGCTCAAGGTTGTACTCAGAGACTCTGTCCATCCATTTATTATCTCTGCCAGCACTTTTTAAAAAGGAAGTTTTCGAATGTGGGAGTAAATTTTCCGGAGTCTTGACTGTCTCAGTGTCAAAGATCCATTCATTCATTCGCTTACCACTTACTGATGGTGTGGCATGTGCAAAGCCTTTGGAAGGAAACTCACGGCCTTTGTGAGAGTGGATTAGAGTCCACCCAGAGCCATGCACAGGCAAACAACCAGTGATATCATGATACACAACTTGACTCCTTGTGCTTCAATCTGAAGATAAAATTCACTCCCAGTGAGGTATAACTTGAAATGTTGCTCAGTATACACATTCTTAGAGCTTCTAAGCTTTTCTGTGCTGAGAACCTATCTTCACTCTTTTTTTTTTTTTTTTAATTAAACCAGGCAGTATTGTGTGAAGGTTTTGTTCTTCTTCTTGCATATAATATGCCAGGCTTATTTACACTTTTCCAATGCAATAAGGGCAGTAGTGGTGACTACGTACTCAGTATCTATCACAAATGTCTGAATTGTTTACCGATTAACATGATACAAAATTTGCTGGAAGAGGAGATTGACTTTCTTGTGAAAGAAGCAAATACTTTCATAGATCTTTCTTCACTTATAAAAGTGATAAGTAACTTCCACTTTAGTCTGCAGGCAGCCTGGCCCTGTACCATGTCTCTTTAGCCCGACATCTGGTCATGAAAAATGACCTGTAACTTATTCAGTTCTTCTCCTTGCAAAGGGACATCAAATTGGGAGTCTTTCACCTTCACCCTGAAATGCATTACCAGTGAGCTCCTGAGTTCTCCCAGGGATGGAGGGCCCCCATTCAGGATGCAGTTCTACAAAGGAAGAATCCAGAAACGAGGCCCTTTATGAAAAATAAGCCATCAGTTTTCCTGCCTCATCAGTATGTAATTTCCTCTTTATTTTACTCAAGCAGGGAATAAACATTTGAATGTGTAACAGGCAAATGCAGCCACTGCTTCCATTGCTGGACTTTTATAACAATTTGGTCGAATGGTTTATAGTTTTCTGGTGATTAGGTTCAAGTTTCTATAACTGTAATAAGGCAGTCATATTTCACAAATCACACCTTGACATAGCAATTTCACAGGATCCAGAGAGGTATATTCATAACATGTACTACTCCTTTTGTCCCTGACTGTTAGAGGATAAAGAAGGGTTTGAAATGAAATGAACCTTCCTAGAGGCACAGTTACCACACACGAAAAAAAAGCAATAACAGTTATTGAAAATTTTCTGGAGTAAATTGTTTTTGTCTGAATGTTTTTTTCATTTTGAATTTGTCCCTGAGTGATTATTTCATTTTCATATAACTCTGAAGAACTTGGGCCATTAATTATTTTCTGTAGCACTCTGAATTCTCCAAGATTTGCTTTCATTTTTATTAGTCATGCCTGACATTGTTGAAAGGAAAGACAATATTTCTCCCACTTCTGTCCAACCAAAATACCCTGGACCTGAAGAGAAATGAAAGGACCGTGTCACATGTCTAGTCACGATTACCTTCATATAATCTATTTTTTTAAGTTTGCATAGAGATTTAGGTATCATTCATTCTGGCATTTCTGAATGTTTGTTTCAGATGTTTGTTTTTGTTTAAAGGCCATTTCAAGTCCTCTTAGCCAGGAAAACTGTTTCCTTAGGCTTATTCTTCTTGTTATCCTCAAAACTCGGTGTCCCCAGTCACACAGTCAGATGTGATATATTAGAGTGGCTGATTTACCTTAGGAATCAGAGCTGCTAGACTTTCCCAAAGGAGCAATGTTTGGGCGGATATAGGAGTGAAAATTTAGGAATTAGCTGGGCAAGAGTTGGTAGACACCATAAGTAGAGGGAAGCACGAGGTCAGGGGGAAATGGCAAGCTAGGCTTTGCGCCACAGAGCTACAAGGTTCAAATGATGTGTTCTTTAAAAGATCACATGAGGGGGGGTGGGGTGATCAGATGGCTTAGGGGTTAAAACTCTTTCCTGAGAAGCATAAGGCTTCAGGTTCAAGAAACTAGTATTCACGTATGCACAAGGTTGCACATGCTTCTGGAGTTAATTTACAGTGGCTAGAGTCTGTGGTGCAGCCATTCTCTCTCTCTCTCTCTCTCTCTCTCTCTTTCTTTCTTTCTCCACTATCTCTTACATAAATACATAAATAAATATTAAAAAATATTTAAACAAAATTTACATGCTGCAGTCTTGGCCACAGTATAATACTGAATGGCATTTGCCTTATCACAATACAAAATACCCTATGGTCATGGGGAGATGTCTCAGCTGTTAATAACACTTGCTCACAAAGCCTGCTGGCCCAGATTCAATCCCCCAGTAACTATGTAAAGCCAAATCCAAAAAGTGTCTAAACATACGGAGTTTCTTTTGAAGGAGAAATAGGAGAAAGCTAGGTTCTTTTAGACAGTTTCAGATTGGAACAGCAGTCCAAAAGAGAGAACCAGGAGATGCCTTCCCATATGCCAACCTGCCTTGCCACAAATGAAACACAGGAATGGAACTTGTGTCTGATACAGACTCATCTACAACAGCTGCAGTGCTCCCTACTGCCCATAGTGTAGCGTGCTGCCTATATGGGAGGATTTCACCACCAGGTGGGCTGTCCTTGGAGCCGGCCTCTTTAAATCTACAAACCAATCAGGTCTTTTCATTTACATACCGGAAACTGACAAAAGAAATCATTTTCAATTCAGTATAAAAGTTGTTCCCATTCTTCCTTCACTCTCTATACATTGCCTTGCCCTGCTTTGTGATCTCTGCTTGGGTATATGTGAGTGGCTTCCCTCTCACCCAGCCTGACTGGGTGGGGGGAGAGCAGAGTACAGCTTCTTGGTCAGGGTAGTTTTCCCTCCTTGCCTCTGCTATATACTTTGGGGAACTTTTCTCACTTTAATTTCATGTGTGATTTCCCTCCAGTCCCTGAATCTACTAAGTGTATATCTTACTTACACTCTAGATATCTACTACCTAGGTGCTCTCTCTAACTCTGGGCCTATTGCCTGTGGAATTTCCCTAAACTGGGGGCAAATGTGGGCATTACTGTCTTTACTACCCATTTCTCACTGCCTGACACCCTCTCTTATTCTCAGTCCATCACCACTTTTAACTTTCTTCCATGGGGAACGTCAAGATGGGGCTGTGCCTCCCACACGTAATTCTTCTAAATCTCTCTGCATAGGTCTTATCTCTTACATGCCTATGGCTCTGCTCCAGGCTCCTTCCCCGAAGACCTTCATTTCTCTGAAATGAATCTCATGGACTATGCCGTGCCATCCACATGAATGCATGCCTTAACCTTCCATGTGCTTGTGACTCTGCTTTAGGCCTTCTTACTAGATCCCAGTTTTCCTTAAACCTCACAATTTGGGATTCCTCCTTAAATAAACTTAATAACTCAAAATTTATCCTTCTGGAGTCTGTTTCTATCAATATTCTTTTAAAAATAGAATGGAATCCAAAGTTGGGGTTCATCATCTTAGGGGACCCCTACTGAGCCCCAAAATACTGCATCACTTTGCAGTGGCAAGAGGCCCTAGTACTCCTATACTTCATCTCTTTCTTTCTCTCCTTCTCTCTCTTCCCCTGCTCTCAAATAAATAAATAAATAAATATTTTTTTTAAAAAAAAGAAAGAAAGCCTAAAAGAGGTGAGATATCCTAAGGGAAGTTTAATTCAGGACCTGAGTGCTAAAGCACACTTTGTCTTACCTCTGTAACTTTTCAGCCTTGCCATTACAATTTCTACCAAATGGAATCAGGACCAGAGCCACAACAATTCTTGTGATAAAGTGATTAGAACATTCAACAATTCATGAATGGATGTAGCTCAAGAAAAGTTGAATTAGAGAATGTATGGAATACACGGAAATGATTTGAAGAGAACTTGAGCCTCGTAATTCACCCAAAATCATCAGATCTACCTGATACACTGGCACAAAGAAGGCCCTGTGGGCTCTAACATAAGGCTCTTTGTTCCTTGGTAACCAGAGTTAATGCATGGCTCTGGCTTAGAAAATGTCCATCATGTTTTGTTAATGACTTTTTGATGACACTTGGAGAGAGATTTCTAGCATGGTCTAATTGATTGTTCATGGTCCAGTTTTCTCGAGAACTGTCCCTGTAACATGGAATGAGGTAACCTGCAATATCCCAGCTGAGCAGCTCAGAAAGGCAAGAAAAACCTATTCCTCAGTTCAACTAAATTGAATCCAAATCATGATTAGTGGAATTCTAACATCCCAGCAAAACCAACAGTATCTTCATTATTCTTCTCATTAAATTATTGTGTACTCTTACTATTTTTGTTCTTATTTAAATTGAAAGTCTAGCATTATTCTTGTCTATAATCTCGATAGATATGAAGGTTATGTAAGTATGGAAATGTATTTTTCATTTTAGTTTACCCTTGATGAAAATGTGAAGAAGATATAAAGCATAAGATACATCAATTCCTGCAAGATTTTTTGGGTTTGGCTCATACAGTACCTAGGTTCCTGTGAAACGCTCATGTTTGTCCCTCTCTCCCAGTATCCTTATGGGCCCTGATCTGGTTTGTAGGAATTTAAATTAATATCTTTCTTTTACTTTTGTTAGTTACCTTTGCCAAATGATAGAAGAATAAGGGAGGTAATATTTTTTTGAAATGTTACTTGGATTATATGATAGCATGAACAGAGATTCTGAAGGAAGGTTCCAGTTCTTGATTCATGAATTGATTTGACATTGCCAAGTAAGGCACAGGAAATTAAGTCCCATTTTACATGTAGCCTAAGGCTCCATGGAGGGAAGAAAAATGCTTTCACTTTTCAATGAGCTGTAGGAAACTGTTCCAAAATCATCAGGGAAAGCTTGATTTCTGTGAAAAAGAACTGTGTGGTCACTAGAGCAAAAAAAGTCTAAGAGTTTACATCATAAAATATTTCCCCTCCATAAGCCACCAGGTCTCGACTCTACTGACCTTGGAAAGTGGAACAGTATGGAACACAGACTTGAAATCCTCAGCCGATAAAAGTTGTTTCTTTTCAGTAACACAGACTACAAAAGAAGTCTGTAGTCACTAACCTGATGGATACCATTTCTCTTCAGACTATAGGACTCCGTAACAATGTGCAAACTCTCACAGCCATTCATTCAATTCATGGAAGTTGGCCCCAACAGTTTCACACCCTGGGGAAATAACATTATGACTGATATGTTTTTTTGTCAGACTGGTCCTAATAGTAAACGATGAGAATGATGTAAATACTCGGTTTTTAACTCCTCTCCTCTCCTTCCCCTCTGTTCTCCTCTGCTTTCTTTTCTCCTTTCTTTTCCTTCCCTCCCTTCTCATCCCCTTTCCTCTCCTTGGTGGTATAGAAGTGATTTTTATAACCTCAGACACATAGAGGTAAAGAAAAGTTCTGTACCCATTAAAAGTTGTTGAGTAATTGGATGTGGTGGGATACGTCTATAATCCTAGCATTCAGGAGACAGAGGCAGGAGAATGGCTATGAGTTTGTAGTCAGCATGAGATATAAAGCAAGGCCTTGTCTCAACAAAAACCAAAACAAACACAATCACAACAATAAAAACAACAAAAATACCAAACAACCAAACACACTAAAGTTATCAGACTATGGAAACAGTGACAGAGAGAGAGAGAGAGAGAGAGAGAGAGAGAAAGAGAGAGAAGAGAGAATGGGTATGCCAGAGCCTCCAGCCTCTGCAAAGGAACTCCAGATGCATGTGCTACTCTATGCATCTGGCTTTATGTGGTTAATGGGGAATTGAACCCAGGTTGTTAGGCTTTGTAGGCAAGTACCTTAACCTCTAAGTCATCCCTCCAGCCCCATGATAAGCACTGTTTAAGCATTCTACATGTACTCATACTTGCAATAATTCTGTAAGGTAGGTCCTTTTACTATTTCCATTTTACACAAAGAGAATCTGAGCAAGTTTTCACAACTGTAATTCCTAGGTCTGGAATTTGTAGTCTGTCTCCAGAGCTCACATTTAATCATTACTGGATGAATGACCAGCAGCCAAATGGCTATATTTACAATGATTCTGCCTGATGCCTGACAGTGGTTGGAAATGGGTTAAGAATGTTAAATCTTGGGCTGGAGAGATGGCTTCGTAGTTAAGGTGTTTGCCTGCAATGCCAAAGGACCCAGGTTCGATTCCCCAGGACCCACATAAGCCAGATGCCCAAGGTGGCACATGTGTGTGGAGTTCATTTGAAGTTGATGAAGCCTCTGACACACCCTTTCTCTCTCTCCCCTCTCCCTGCCTCTTTCTCTCCTTCAAATAAACAAATAAATAAAAAATAAAAGAATAAAAAATTAAGAATGTAAAATCTTAGAAAAGACATACTTTTTATTTCTAACACATGGTTATTACTATTTTAAAAATAACAATGATGTGTAACATTTGTGCACAAAACTCACAGTTTATTAAAGGAGAGCATTTACCTGTGACAAAAGAAAAGGGTTCTCTGTCCGACATATCCACTTAACTCCATTTGAAAACTTAAACCCTGAGCTCTGGTGTTAGGTCCAGTGTTTGATAAAGGCCACTAAAGAGCCCCTATGGTAGAGGAGAAGATGGTTGAGAAATGTGCCTGATAGAGAAAAAGGAAAGGATGATTTAGTAACGTGCATGTCAGAAGCTTGCAGTCTGAATAGTCTGTCCCCAATCTGGTTTATGCACACATGACAAAGATGACAAGTATAATGGCCTAGAAAATATTACATCTTCCTAGACTTAGTGGCATTGTATTGGTTTGTATACTGTCCTAAATTAAAAATCTTTACTTTTACTTTTTATTTTTTTGTTTGTGTATTTGTGTAGTGTGATGTGTATGTGTGTTCTATTCACAGTGTATATACCCCTGGAGAGCCCAGGGTGCCTGTGCCCGTGGAGACCAGGCCCTCTGCACTGCTCTTCTGCCAGTACTTATTTCAGCCAGGCTCTCTTAACGATCCTGTAGCTTACTGCTTTTGCTGAGCCCCAGTGAGCGGCAGGTCTTTGCTCCCCATGGAATTGGGATTAAGGTGTTTGTGGATGCACCCAGTTGCTTATGTGGGTCCTGGGGTTCATAATCAGTCTCTTAGGCCTCCTCAGACCTTTGCCCTTGATTCTCTACTGCCTTTTGTTTTAATTAACTGCGTGTTTGTATGTGTGCTGTGCGTGCCTGTGAGTGTGTGATATTTCAAGGTGGCATGTAGGGCAGATTCATTTTTGATAATAATACACTTAATAGAAATATTTGGGCTAGTAACTGGAAGGTGAAGTAAAGTAAGACTGATTGTACTCAGTAAAAACATGTAATGTATACAAAGGCTCTTATTTGATAGAGTCATTTTTGGCTATGTTTTCTTCTTTTAATACATTCACTGATTCTCACAATTGATATTCTCTTAACATTTTAAAATGTGCACAATATATCGTAGAGTAGAATACATGTCTTTGCAAAGAAATAGAGTACCACAGATATGAAGCAGAGTTCAATATTTGATATTGGTTGGAGATTGTCTTTCCCTGCCTACTTTAAGGAAAGTTAGTGAAAAGTATTTAAATGATCCTGAGGGTTGTTTGTTTATGCATGCATTTCAGTGTTCATTTGTTTTGTAAATTTTCATTTTTTTCTTTAACAATTTCAGGCATATATATATATATATATATATATATATGCACATATACATACACACACATATATATATATATATATATATATATGATACTTTGATAGCATGTACTATACATTACCCTCCCTTATTCCTTACAGTTTTACTGTTATACGTTCTTCTCATCTCCTATTAGAGGCTGTGCCACAGATGAGAATGACTCCCCCTCTCTAGCAACCTTTAACTTTCATTATCCCATTAGAGAGGGGAGTGGCTTCTCAAATACCTCCGTTTTCTAAAACAAAATATTGATTGGCCTCTTTGAGTGCCTGTCTTATGTAGGGAAAACCATTTGGTATGAGTACAGTGGCCTCATTATGTCTGCATGCCATTGTACTGCTCTCTATTATCCAGCTCATACATTCTTTCTGTCCTACCTTTGCAATATTTCCCAAGCCCTATGGGGATGATGTGTTTGTCTTATTTAGGGCCAAGCATCAGTCACTGATTTTCCATACTTGACCAGTTATGATTCTCTGCATTGACTGTCTCTCACTGTGAAAAGAAATTCTTATGGCTGAGAGAAGAATTGAGCTGTGCATGTAAAGTTAAACTTTCAAAGGCAATTTGACCACATATCTGCCTAGCAATACAGTAATAAAAGACTTTTCACTAGGGTCTACATTTTCCCCAGCCATGGACTGTGAACTGGTTTTCAGTACCAGGCATGTATTCCCTCCTTAGGGGTAGACCTCAAATCCAACCATAGTGCTATTGGTTACCCCCATGACTTTTATACCAGTATTCCACCAGAGATCACATCTTGTTGGTGGATCAGTATTGTAGGATGCAGGATTCACAGCTCGCTGGTATTGGTGACTATTCTCTGCCAACAGTCTTGTAGCACCTTCCAGAACTAAGAAAGATAGCCAGTTGAAAATAAGCTTCCATTTCACATTCAGCTTAATTCCTTTATTGGCTGTACCCATCGTGGGGTGTCTCCAGAAATAGGGTCTTAGCTTTCAGTCCTAGTTGGGAAACTAAGAGCCATGGCAATAGCCTATATCATTTTGGGAACCTCAGAGGCTTCCCTGCCCAACAACTTAGTGGGAGGCATCCCTTGCCTGGGACTGATATTGTGTCATAGTCCATGGCTACTAGGAGCTGCATTATCCATTTGCATAGGGCCCCTTTGCACTTCTTACTAGTATTTTTATTCCTATTTATCTTTTTATTAAGTTTACTAAATAGTAAATTTTCATGGGTTTTCAATATTTCCCAATTTTTGGTCAACCTTCTTCTTCCCCATCTCCCCCACCCTTAACCCTTTCTAACTCCAGCATCCTTCCCCATCCCACACACATTGTTTTCATATCACTTGTTTCCTCTGTATTCTCCCCTAAGACCTCTTCCCTTCCCCCACTTTAGTCCTTTTCTAACTTCCTGGACATTGAAAACACTGCAGCTTATATGCACAGGTATATAGATTTGAATCTAGAAACCTATGAGGGAATGCATGCAACATTTGTTCTTTTGAGCCTGAATTACCTTGCTCAATATAATTTTTCCAGTACCATCCATTTCCCTGAAATTTTTATGCATCCTAGGTAAAATTCATTTTATATGTGTATCACATTTTTATGTAGCAATATTTTATTATCCATTCTTCAATTTATGAACACCTAGGCTAGTTCTATTTGTTAGGTACAGTGAATGTAGCATCATGGAGCATGGATGTGCATGTATCCTTATAATAATCTATGGAATTTTGTAAAGTTGAACAACTATCACATACGTATAAGGTCCTATCAGTACTTGATATTCTGTGTTATAGAATTTTAAGAAATGATTCCTTGTGATGATAATAGTTCATAGCAACATGGTACATAATTTATAAAAATGATAAGAGGGGCTCGATGTTATAAACATAAATGATAAGGAAATAAAAATGGCAATTACCCTGATTTGCTCACTGTCTACTGTATGTATGTTGAAATATTGCACTCTATACTTCATACAATGGGCAAATGTTATTGTTAATAAAAATCAAAGAGAAGTGGTTTCTGTTTCTAAGAGCATTTATAATGAAAGTGCAGATTAAGATATAACAGTCTGGTAAACAGAGAGCAAATCACTTAAAGTGAGAGCATTTTCTTGTGCAAAAGAAGCATTTCTTCATATCTTAGAAAGACAGCTAGAGCTTTGAGAGGCAGAGAAGTAGAAAGGATGCTGGCACTTTTGCCTTAGGGAAACATGACTTTATTGACACCTTGAGTGAGCAAGTTCTATTCTTATCACCACAATATTGAGAAAGAAATAGAAGTTTCTAAAGTTTAATTTGTTTGCAAGCTGAAAGGGAGAGCAAGAAGCTTACAATGGTTGGCAATATTTTCTTAAAGGGCTGTATAGAAAACTGTGTTTCCAGGGATCATATCTATAGCCTGTTAAAGAGCCAGATACAAGAAGCTTTAGAATCTATCATAAGTACTCATTTCTGTCATTGTAGCTCAGAACAACCATAGACCTCTAGTAAATGAATAATCATAGCTATGCGAGACACAGATCATTGGCTTTAGTATTATTTTATATTTCATAAAATATTGCTTTATTAATATTTTGATCCATTTAAAACTACTAGAACTAGGACTTGGAAGATAGCTCAGAGGGTAAAACATTTGCTTTGTAACCTTGAAGATCTAAGTTCAATCCTTATAATCGCCCTATTAATTAAAAAAAAAAAAACTAGGGGGCTGGAGAGATGGCTTAGCAGTAAGGCGTTTCAGTGTGAAGCCTAAGGACACATTTGACTCCATATCCCACATAGGCCAGATGCACAAAAGGTGAGGCAAGCTCAAGGTCACACATGCTCACTAGTTGGTACAAGCATCTGGAGTTTGATTACAGTGACTGAGGGCCTGGCGTGCCAATTCTCTTTCTGTCTGTCTCACTGTCTCTAAAATAAAATAAAATAAAATAAGATAAAATGAAATAAAATAATAATAGTAAACTAGATTTACTGGCATGCATTTGTAATCCCAACACTGGGAGAAAAATAATAGGCAGATCTCTGAGGCTCTGGACAAGCCACCCTAGCCTATTTGACAAGTTACAGAACAGTGAGAGACTCTCATAAAAATGTGGATGGTCTCAGTGGTATGTGAGAAATCTGTATCATGCTCTCCAAGACTAGACTTAGGGGATAGGTGAAAGAGGGAACAGAAAGAATATCAGAACCACTGGGTGGGAAGGTATACTGTGTCATACCGTCCTCCAGATGTGAAATGACCACCACGTTCATGACCTCACCGTGGCTGTTGGCTGTTGCTTCTTCTACAAGACCTAAACTGTATTGAACCGATTATCATTTTGAGATGAGTGGTGGAGGACAGCAATGAAAATAACAACAAAAAGACATTAAGGTGAAAGAGGGACTAGTTAGAAGGCAGGGGCTCAGTGAAATGGGTGTGAGATCAAGAAAAGAAGGTAATAGGAAGGGATTGTGATCAAATTACAATACATACATTTGTTTGAAAATTCTCAGATAAACACTGGAAATTGTCCTCCGACTTCCACATGCATATGCACACACGAACGTGTAGGTGCGCCTGCACATGGCATGTACCTACACACATGAACATGCTGGCACACAGTGTAAAAGCTATTCACTCCTCATGGTTCTGCAGAGTCAGATCATAGGCTGGATTTATCAAATGTGATGTAGTGTAGTATAAAGTAGAAAAGAGGTGTTTGATTGATGCTTAGCACAGGAAATGATCAAATGGGAAGGCAGGACTCGACTCTACCCAGTGCTATTTCATCCCACAATTCTTGAGTACTCATTTGATTCCTCACCTACGTAAATAGCCTTGCCTGCGGTTGATAACTCTGTACTTTGAATGGCTAGTGGCCCTGTATTTTAACATTAGGTACAGATTCATTTTGTACTGATGCATATGATGAAAAAAGTGTTAGAAAATCAGCTAAGGTAAGATTTAATTGTGGGCCAGGTGGGGTGAGGAATGCCTGTAATCCCAGGACTTGAGAGGTAGAAAGACACCACAAATTGGAGGCCAGCCTGGTATACATAGCACATTACGGGCCAGCCAGGACTACTTAGCAGTAACTTGTCTCCAAAACACAGTTTCAACTCTGTTATTAAACTAAGAACTGTCCAAGGCTTGCTGTTAAGAAGCGCAAACTTTTGCCATACTTAAGTTACCTTTATGTCACTCGGAACAAGTTTCCTTTATGTCACTTGTTTACGCAACAAGAGATTCATTTGTCCTCCTTTTAATTAAGAAGTATGGAGAAACATCTTGAAACAATTAATTTAGAAAGTGTACAAGATGCATACCATTGACCCTTAAAGGTGTTGATGATATCCAGTGTTCCTGAATAGATGTTAGTAACCCAATACATCTGTCCATGCAGCATAACTCTCTTTCAGAAAAAGCAGTTGGCACAAGACAGTAGATGACAGGGCCATTATAAAGTTCACCAGACCTTTGGTGTAAGTTCCCATGCTAGACATCAGGAATTCCTCCACGTTTTTGCAACAGAGTCTGGATAACTAGTAGTACACTATAGAATTTCATGGAAGGATGTCTGACTTCACAGGTGCCACTATCATAATCACTATGGAAATTCTGCTCAATAAGATGTGAAGTGTGGCCTTCACAACTCATCTATGCTCTCTGGGCATCCATTTTTTTCTTCTGGAAATTAAGGTGATAATAAACATTGCCTTGAGTTGATGTAATGACTACATGAGGCAAAGAATCAATTTATTTTCACTACCTATTTTGTTCATAAGCAAAAAAAAAAAAAAAGCAGTATTAAGTTTTCTGGTTTGTTGATAGGTTTAGTGTGAACCCGTCTTTCACAGACACTTTGGATTCAACATTGAATGTAAGCAGACTATCTCCTGTCTTTGTTCCACCAACATTTGTCATAAAAGTAGAATACACTAAGCTAATGGTCTCCTTTGGTGATTCATGAAAATAAGCCTGAATATCTCTACCACATTCTTAGCCAGACCTTAGCTCACAGTGAGATGCTACTTAACATGATGGAAGGAATGGTTTGCTTGATTTTCCTCACAGGGGGAATAACAACTGTCAGGCTTTGAAGATGGAATATAATTCAACCTTTGCCCCTCTTCAGCTCAGGTGATGTTGGCCTTAATTCCACAGAGTTCTACATTAACTCACTTCCACCCTGGTCATTGGTCCTTTCTGCTTAAGATGATGTTGAAGCGAAGGACAGGAATATGATGCATTGTTGAACTGCATTTAAAACAACATTTTTCTCCATTTAACCCTAAGATCAGAAGGTTACTCAGTTTTTAATATATTTGTAATTTATCTTGTTCCATTTAAATAAAAAAGCTAATAATTTTATTTCAGGTCAGAAAATTTGAACTATCCAACATTGTATTTTATTTTGTTAAGATCAGTGTTGTTCAACTGAGATGTACCTGAGAACTATCTGAAACTTAAAAGAAAGGTGCAGTCCCATCCCTGGACTCATATGGATGCTGACTTGGGTTAGAGCTTAGCCCAAGTACAGGGTTTTGCTCTTCTTCTCTCCTTATCTTTGAAAACAACACACCAGACTATTTCAACATGTGGTGATAGGTAAATAATAGTAGTATAAATTATTCAATGTATTGCATATATGAGCCACCTGGAAAGTTTGGTTAAGTGGATTTTGATTCTTCTGTAGATAAGGCTGAGGTATTGATGGAACTAGTGCTACTAATCCAAGGATCACATTTATAGGGGGAGAAGTCTAAATAGAGGCCCAACCTAATTAAAAGACCCTTTGTCCATGAATGTCTGATAAAACAAAATTTTTTATTGGTAACTCAAAATATCATGCTCTACGTATGAAAAATGAGTAGTTGTACAGTCACATTGCTTAGTTCAGTCTTTTTAGGGCATCAATTACGGTTTCACTGTTTTTGTTAGGTTTTTCAGGGAATATAGCAAGTGGAAGAACAGACCCTATACCAAAGTACCTTAGTCAAAGTATGTCAAAGTAAAAGACTAATGAGGAAATAATGTATTTGGTTTTACATTTAATTTGGAAATGTTATGCCTATTCATCCAATTCTTGTGATATGGAAATTTCTAATGTCTTATTCATTCTCTTGCTTGCCTGCTCATGCACTTGCTTGAATGAATATGCATATGGAAGAATAGTTTATAGGACTTTTCATCTATTTTATTGATAAGTATATCCAAAAGCAGCTAGAATAGTGCTTTAGTTAAAATTACGTGAAAAAGATTTTTGGTATGAAGTGTGGGTGATAGGTACTTAAGCCTTTCTATTTAGGGGTGTGATTTTTGCGACCAAAACTGTGACTAGAAATCAATAACAAAGGGAAAGACACCTAGAGATCATGTCACAATGGTGTTAATTTCATTATGAGAAGACAAGAGGAGTAGAAAGAACACGGTATGATAGAACAGGCATCTAACACCCTATGGAGAGGCAGGGACATATGGCTAGTCCCATGCATCAGGGAGCCAGTTCTCCCCGACTGACTTCAAATCATGTTTTAAGGACTATTTGTTTAAGCATCACTTCCTGTGTGACTGGAACATTAGACTTCTTTACGGAAAATTTCAATCTACAGATGACTAGAAGAACATGAAAATTTTGTGAACAATTTATAGATTTCTGTTTGGCCATGGAAGAAAAAATTTTCTAAATATGAGGTCTTTTATTCCAGCTTGTTACCTAATTTGTGTGTGCATGTTCATATGTGTATGTGCATGTGTGTGTATAGGCCAGAGGAAAATTTTCTTGACATTCCTCAGCATGGTATCCACCTTTTAAAAACAGAGTCCCCTGCTGGCCTGGAAATTGCCAATTATGCTGGACTGGTTGGCCAGTGAGCCCCAAGAATCTATCTGTCTGCTTCTGCTTCCACAGTATAATGATTATTAGTATATGATTGTATTTGAACTTGTTTATTTATTTATTTATTTTTAATTATGCTGTTTTATTCCCTCTTCCATGTTCCTGTTTCCCTGGGGCCCTCTTCGATGAGGTTATGAGATTTACTGTGGGGTCATAAAGGATTTGGTCAGTCCCAATGGGATAGTGGGTGGACCATGCCTCAGGGAACTCCCATTCATTCTGTGGCTCTTACAATCTTTCTGTCCCCTTTTCTACAACATTCCGTGAACCATGGCAGGCCTGTTGGCAGTCTGAATTAATGTTGAGTTCTTTGTAGGCTCTGGGTTTCTGCTTTGATAGGCTTTGCCTGATCACCATGTCTGCCACCATCAACACGGAGCTGGTTGTCAGGTGAGCCGTAAGAGCAGTGTTCATGATGCCGCTTCCACTGCAAGTTCTCCTGAGCCCTGGCAGATGTGGAAGGAGGGGCAAGTTTCATGGTGGGTAGTTGGTTGTCTTCTTGTTTTATTGATGGATCTCAACTCTCCTCTGTTTTCTTTGACATCTGTGAAATAAAGCAGATTCTCCAACCAGGAGTGAGAGCAGCTTGGGTTAGAGGGTGTATTCATGGTTATTTGAGAGGTTTTTGTTGCGCAGGCCCACTCTTCTCCAGAGAGCAATGGGGGCTTCTCTCTGAAGGATGGCTTTCCTGACTATGGGATTCTGACTTGGTTAACATTACTAAGTATAAGTTCTTTCCCACTGAGTTGACTTCATGTCCAATGACAGAACAGAGGCTGTGTGACCCTATTACACAAGTGTGTACTTCTTGTCTGGCTGGTTGATTTTGCTTATTCATGCTGTTGGTGTTCTCTTTTGTTCCAGAAGCTCCCATAGGGCATTCCAGCACTATGCGGGATGACAGGGAGGGAGCTATTTCCTCTTTAGGTTCCAGCATAATATTCTAATGCCCTGTGACCATAGCCTATGGTGTCTTCAGCAATAGGGTCTTACCTTTTAGCTCTGGCAGGTAATCAAGTGTTTGGGCAATGGCCTACATTGTTTGGGGGACCTCATGGTTCTCCCTAGCCAACAATTCACTGTGGGAGGCAATCTAACTCTGGGCCTGGGAACTGCCCGCCCGAGTCTATGGTTTTAAGAAGGTTAAGCTTTTTCCACCTTCTGTCCATACTATTCTCCCTCCCCCTTTATTGGTGGTTGTTTTTTATAGAATGCTAGTCAGAATGAGGGTTTCTATGGAACTGATTCATGTTGTCTTAACTTTTCAGTAATTCCTTCCCCACCTTCCCTACCAGATATCCCTCCAAGACTTCGCCCACCCCTAATATTCTGCCCTCCTCTAACTTGTCAGGTAATTCCTCCTGTCTCATCCTCTAGGTCTTCTCTTTACTGGTATCATTTTAGTTTTATGCCCATATGTCTGGTGCTGACTATAATTTGTACTCATTTATAATTGGTCCCATTTAGGAACTGTCGATTTATATAGATTTTGGGGATTAAACTCAGATCTTCATGCTTGCTATACAAGCACTTTACCAACTAGGTAATTTCCCCAGCCTCCTACTTAATTTTTTAGTAAATTTTAGTCAATTTTTTAAGTAAGTTTCAGTAAGCTATGATTTAGTTTTTAAAATAAGCAAAAGTAAATAGAATGTTCACCCTTAAAATACATTTCAGATTTAAGCCTAAGACAGTAAATTATTCATATACAAGACTTTGGTTATTTCCAACAGAAAAATATAGCTTATCTCAAATTCCATTTATTGTTTTTTTATTGCATGCCACAATTAAATATTATTTAAGTACAGGCAATTATATTTTAAAATGTGAAGGTTACATATAATAATATCAGTTTGAATGCTTAATATGTGCACTGAGAGTCATTGTATTAAAGGCTTGTCTTCAGAAGGACCTTTTGAATATCATTCCAGAAATTAACAAAGTGATGAGCTGCTCAGTTGTCTAGGGAATTAAGAGCAAAGTTTATGCTTCCCATGGACAGTTTACTTGTTCAAAGCAAATGTCAGAGGTAGCTTGAGGGGGTATTTAGAATGGCTTAATTTACATGTATAGAGTCAGCACAGCATTAACAGCAGCCTGTGGCCAAGTATTGTAGACTAATTGCCAGGTTTTGATGTTAAACAAACAAGTGTGAATTTTAACAGTGCTGTTTAGGAAGCTCTTAGGGAGCCTGCTTGCTCCCTTCCTTTGGGCTTGCCTCAGGTTTCAGGCTATTTTATAAACACTTTCTAATTCTTTAAGCACTAAGGTGATGACCACTATCGTGTTTGCCAGATGATCCCTTTCCTAATGAAATGAATTTACCTTCACCAGGAAACGGGCCATGAGACCATAGACTGCTGTTGATAGTTACTTCCTTAAACACATCCCAGTTAAGGAAACAAGATGCTTTCATTGCCCCATAGGTTGCAGGAGGAATGATCTTGGGTTTGTTGAAGTTTGATAATGCATAAAATTACTGTTAGGAAGAATTTATTTGACATTTTTATCACTAAGTGAGACGAAACATGTCTTCTACTATGAACAATAAATATATACATTTCCCTCCCCCTTCTCTTTACACCTGATTCATGGGACATAGCTTTCATCTGTTTCTGGATGTGACCTCAGCTTGTGCAGAACTGCACAGCCTTAGAGAGAGTGTCAGTTCCTGTAACTGCAATGGAGTCTGAGGTATTACTGTGGTGGTTTGAATAGAATAGATGGCCCCCAATATATTCAGTTGTTTGTTTGTAGTTTGCATCTGCAGCCACCTGGCTGGAGTCAATACCATTGTGTGGATCTTAAGGTGTGGTGGTGGGTTTGAGATTTCAATCTAAAGACATGCAAAGTGTGCCTAGCTGGAGTTCCTGAAGTGTGCTATGGCTTTTGGCTTTTAGGCTTGTGCTTCTCTCTCTCTACTTGGGCCTGTGAAGGCAGGCCAATTTCTTCTGCCATTATGGAACTTCCCCTTGATCTGTGAGCTTCAATAAATATCCCTTCCTCCATAACTGTGCCTGGTCTGGAAGTTCATCTCAGCGGACCTGAAGCTGTCTGCTACAATTACTCTCAGCCAGTAGTTAAATCCAACCCCTCACCTCTGCCCACACACATGCAAGCTAATGTACCGAGCTCTGTTGTAGTGTGGACACACAAGAACAGAACTGGCATCTTTCAACAGCAATCTTACTTTATCCTCTAATCCAAGCACTCACAAGCCTAAGGCAAGATGATTGCCATAAGTTTGAGGTTAGCCAGGGTTAGATAGTGAGGCCAGGCCACTATGGTTTACAGATAGAGACATTGTCTCAGCAAAATACAAAACAAAACAAAACAAAACAAACAACAACTTCTTTGTTTACTACCTAGGTGTTGGATCAGTCCCAGCAGAACCAAAGAGATAAATGGGGGAAGGGACTATAAACATGCTAAGGTCTTTTTTTTATCTAGATGCATTAATAATTTCTGGGCCTTGGTTGAAATCTTAGAGCTGGTGTTTAGGTAACCCAGGCAAATATGAAAGCTGTTTTCTCCTTACTTGAATGTCTGTGTGAAATCTAAATTTCCTTGCTGAATTCACTCCCATGTAGTCTCTTAACTAATGTATATATTGCAAATTGTTTCCTGTGCCTCGTCTATAGCCCCAGTATTTTAGGAGTTACAACCAATCTTTCTCTGGTGAGGCCCCTCTGCTGTTCCTCACTTTATTGTATAAGTGATAACCCTCCCAATGCTTCTTCTTGACCTATATCTGATCAGAGGAGACCCTGTGCATCCCTTGATCTCTCAGTTCCTGGGGCTGGCAGTCTCTGGTAGCACAGTGGTATGTACCCGTCTGCCATCAAGGTTGATTGGTAATCAACCAACCTCTCTTACTATTTCTTCTAGAGCCTAGTCAAATACAAATTCCTCAATTTGTTTTTAAATATCCAGTCCTCTTGTGTTTTTTCCTTGAAGTGAGGTGATGCTCATCAACCCTTCCTACCTCATAGGAAAGTAAACATCTTTCTCTGCAGAAGACACAAAATGAACCTGAGACATGCTATTCATCCTGTAACAAACATGCAAAATTTATGTTTTCCTCAGTAACTCCTGTCTGCACAAAGTATCTACACCGGAAACATTTATACATTAGAGACACGCATTACAACAATTACACAAAGTCTCTCTTTCAAGAAAGTTTAAACATTAACAATTCTTAGTTTAGGCCCTTGGTCATGATATCCAACACATTTCATTTTCATTATTCTCTCCTATGCCCCAGCAAGCTTTTTAACTAATATCTGAGTAAACCATCACCATGATTTTGTGGCAAATTAAGATCCATCTACTAACTTCTGTGGAAACAATAAAGAGGTGCTTTATCCTATACTCATCCAGCAAATATATTAAAACTACTCTAAAGGTACAGATTTCTTTAAAAAGTTGAAAATATGCCCACCTTTATGTATAAACATTTAATCATTTTTTTCTTTCTGAATATATATACATACATATATATTCCATGCTTATGACATGTCAGAGGTTTATTTGATTTTTTATAATTTTCTTGTTATTTTATAAGTTTTATAATGGCGTGTTTATGTTTATATCACTCATTTTTCTACTTTGTGAAAGTAATTATTGGCTGCATTTTAATTAAAAAAATGCTTCATAACCACACAGCCATACTTCAGACATCTATTTTATTATGTTTTTATTCACTGCCACAAAGTAATGAAAAGATAAAAATTCCTCTGTAATTGTTATCTTATTGTAAAATGTTTCCATTACAAAGATTTATCTTATTTGGTTTCTTAGAGAAAACCTCTTCTGATGCTCCCCTGACATTTCCCACCTCTTATTCTGTTTTGCAGCAATATTAATCAAGCTCTGACCCATGACCTTGAGAAAGAAACTCAATAGAGGAATTGCCCTTGAGTTTACAATGAATTGACATCAGAAAAGCTGCTGTGGTTAGATCTTAAATTCTACCAGTTAATCTCCCTGGATTCTCAAGAGAATGACTTTTTAAATTCTCTATTAGGACATGCTCAGCTGAGTAGTCTTGGTTATGTAAGAACTAGTGATAGTGGTGTAGACGATGGGGCTAACAAACATGAACACACACATTGGACACAGGGGATGACATCTCACTGCTCAGTGACACAGACATATAGGAGTTGCTGACATTGCTGACAAGACAATATGTAAAGAACTTAAACAACTCAGCTTACTAGAGGAACTACAGGATCTACTGGAAATTTCTCCAGCTCTGGGTCATATAAAAAATTTATAATATAAAACTAAGGTGCTTCAAATTATTTTAATTTTCATATAGATTCCACAGAGGGAAAAAAAAAAAACAACTAAGGTAGCCTATATTGATGTTTTCAAAACTCATTTTGTATGGTGACAGGGACAGAACCCAAGATCATGCACAGGCTAGACAAGTGCTATACCACTGAGAGATGCTCCTAGGCTACAGAATTGGTTTGTTATTTATTTGAGGACTATAGGTTGAACCCAGGGTTTGTTTGTATAGTAGGCAAGTACTCCACTACTGAGTTATACTTAAGCCTTTTTGTGTTTAAGTTTACTTTGAGAAAGGTCTTCCTAAAAGTCTCCCAGGAGCATCTTGCCCTCGTGTTCTTGTCTCTGCTATCCTAAGTAGCTGGGATTATAGATGTGCACCCACATACCCCACTATATGTGCATGATATTTATGATCATGTTTTATATTTCTCCATGTAAAGTTTTCCTGATTTCCCCTCCCAACACTAGTGTGACATAATTAATATGAACTGTATCTGTTCACTTTGCTGCTTTTCACCACTGTCCCACCAGTGCAATACAATAGTCTTGAGGCACACAGCATAGAAACATTTGTTACAGTGTCACATTTTGAGCCCTTATAGCCTTTGTTCCAGAAGTCAACCCCAGGTTTAAAACATGGAATATTCAGTAATGTTTAGAAGGACCCACCGTAATTTGTATAAAGTGTAAATTTGTCATTCTTTTTAGTACATACGAGGAAAGCCATAGTTTGCTATGGTCACTGTAGCACAGTAGTATTCCTTAGTACATAAAGCTTCTGGCTCAATAACTAACATCTTTGATTTCCTCCACTAGCATCAAAATTAGCATTAAAACTCCTTTATGATATACATAAAGTAGATTTAAACATCATTGCACCAAAAATGAAATCAAAATGGCATTGATACACAAAATATGAAGAACGCTACTCTTTCGAAAAGAAAACATTGGAAGCCAGAATCCCAGGATAGTGATGGATATGTATTTAAGGGAAACTATTCAAAAGCCAGGTATGTGCCTGCTGACAAGAAGCATGTAGGCAGCTGATACAGGGATTAGGCCGTTAGCTGCCTCTCCTTCAGCTCTCTGATATTGATGTAGAGGACATTTAGGTGATGCACAAGTTCTATTTTGATTGCTGTTGAATAGGAGTAAGTAACAGTCTTATAGAGCTAAAGCATAAATTGAAAATCTTGGCTCTATTGCCAAATGCTAAGACTATGACAGGGAATTAATACCAATGTGATTACTCTCAAAAAAGGATGAGATAGTGCTTATACCACCCAATCAATCCAGGTAAAATAGAAAAGACTTAATAGCAGTAATGGTGCTTACAGTATAGAGTTATGTTATAGTATTTTTGCATTGTGCCTGCTAGGTTAACAAGAACTGGGAATTAGAGGATCTTTCCCTTTAATCTACCAGAGCACAATTACAGTTTATGAGCTAATAGAAAGCAACTATCAAAGTGTGAGGCTTTTAGACAGACGTAATGCTGTGAATCCAAACTTAGAAACAAGAATTTGTAAAAACTGAAATTAACCTCCAGATAATTAAGTTAATTAAATGAAAATTCCTCTGAATGAAAGTGCCTGAGTTCAGCAACTTTTACTATTTATTTATCCTATCATCCGTCTAAGTAACTTACCCATAGAGAGGAATAGCACATAAAATTTTAAATTGTGGGCTGGAGAGATGGCTTAGCAGTTAAGTGCTTGCCTGTGAAGCCTAAGGACCCTGGTTCGAGGCTCGATTCCCCAGGACCCAAGTTAGCTATATGCACAAGGGGGTGCACGCGTCTGGAGTTCGTTTGCAGTGTCTGGAAGCCCTGGCGCGCCCACTCTCTCTCTCTCTGTTTCTGTCTCTCTCTCTCTCTTTCTCTGCCTCTTTCTCTCTCTTTCTGTCTCTCTCTCTCTCTTTCTCTGCCTCTTTCTCTCTCTGTCTGTCACTCTCAAATAAATACAAATAAACAAAAAAACTTTTAAAAATTAAGAAAAAATTTAAATTGTATTATTCACAAGTAGGTTTCTACACAACTCATTTTACTATTTTTATACTGTTACAGAACAAATGCATTTTATTTTGGTTGCATGAAAATAGTTGTAAAATAGATAATTTTTAAGGGGGCAAAATAAATGCAACAGGTTAAATAATATTTTGACATTAAATTCATTAAATATGTAATAGAGCATATCAAATAGTATGCAGATTTACACACATCTTAGTTTTGCATGTATATGTATGTGATATGTGTGTGTGTGTGTGTGTGTGTGTGTGTGTGTGTATGGCCACATATGTTCTGGTAGGTGTGCATGCAATTGTGTTCACGTGCTCATGAGGCAGCTAGAGGTACATGTCAGATGTCTTGGTGTCTTTGTCAATTGCTCTCTGCTTTGCCTAGATTTTTTTTTTTTAATTGATAGGGTATCTGTTCTGGATGTGGTGGTGCATGCCTTTGATCCCAGCACTACGGAGGCAGAGGTAGGAGGATCGTGTGAGTTCAAGGCCACCCTGAGACTACATAGTGAATTCCAGGATTAGCCTGGACCAGAGAGTGAGACCCTACCCCTACCTCGAAAAGCCAAAATATATGTATGGTTTCTGACTGAATCAGAGCTCAGCAGTTTGGCTAAACTAGCTAATGAGAATGCCCTAGGTATCCTCCTGAATCTGCCTCTCCAGCACTGCGATTGCAGGTGCATGCTGCCACACTTGGGTTATATATTGGTCCTGGGATTCAAACACAGGTCCTCATGCCTACAGGGCAATCATTTTACTGATGTAGACATTTTCCAATTCCTTGCAGCTATCATTTTTTTAAAATAAAGAAAAATAAAAAAATAAAGAAAAATCAATATGCATGCAGAGATGACTCACATAGAGTATTTTAATATGTAAAACATTGATAAACAAACTTATAAGTAAATATAACATGTAAAAATATCCAAATATTAACAAGTCCATCATTCATATGTGCATATGTATATCTATATGTATGTATGTATATGTATGCATACATATGTCTGTATATATATATCTATATGTATATATATGTATGTATGTATGTATCTATATATATAGATGAGCTAGTTGCACATATTTATAATGTAGCAGTGGGAAAATTGACATGTTCTAGGATTGGTGGAGATAATTATCCCACATAGGGCACCAACAGGCCAAAGAAAGAATTCCACCCAAGTGCAGCTTGGTGAACCAGTGAATTCATTTAGGTATTTACAGGAACATGGGTGTGTCCAAGGCAACTGGTCCAACAAAATTTCCAACCACAGCATGAGTGAGAACTCAAGAAAGCTAAGCCACTAAAAGTCCCAACCCCCCTGCCATTCTTCAACCTCTATCTGTTCTAACATTCAATACCACAGTGTGATGGGAGCTGGTGACTAGAATCTCAGGTGATAGTCTGGTGAGATGTCAGCAGCATCACTGCCTTTCCTGAAGATGGAGCCTCCACTGTGTTGTTTTGCTGATTTCATTACCAGGACTGATGTCAAGGTCTTCTGTAGGTCACCATGACCACTCTGCTTCTTGGTGGCTGGTGGCCCTGTCATGCCTGGGGAAATAGCACCTTTGCAACAAGAGACTATGAACAATAAGAGGACAAATAATTATAAAAAAATCACAAGATTTCTCCTCCTTATACATATTCTTTCTTGTAAAGGGTAACGATTATTAAAAACTTCAATTTACCTAATTGTTATATAGCTATGCTGGTTTATAAATCAAAAACTGAAAATCAAAGCAAATGACTCAGTTACACAAGAAGTGTGCTTCCTTGTAATCACTTGGGTATCCTTGTGACAGAAGGTGAGGGCAGGATGAGGAATCCCTCGTTGGGTCTTCTGTTCTCCAGCATGAGCCTGAATATTTATGATAAGGAATTCATCATGTGGAATAGCACGGCCAGACAAGTATCACAGAAATGACTTGCAGTTTCCCCCTATACCAGAAATGATGTCACTGAGCTCTATAAATCTTACTGAATGGGCTGTTTTATCTCATTGTTGTGGAATGCCAAACAGAGTTCTGCCAGGTTGATGTAATAATTAGATGCTATATTACCCCAAGAAGGACATTAATGACCACTGGAGATGTTCCACAGTCTTAATAATGCATACTTCTCTAGGAAAATGTATGTGTATGGCTCTGTTTCAAGTTCATGTAACAAATTTCTGTTTTATATTAAAGACTACCTGGAAGTCAGACATGAGAAAGGTATTAGTTCAATACTCAGTAAATATAATTCTCCAAGTTTGCTTCTAATCATTAACATTTACTTTTGATGACTCATCAAAGCGTACAAGTAAAAGGAATGAAACAATATCAAAGGATTAAGTGCTTTGAGTAATATATGAAACAGAATTGACTTGAATCTAAGTTTTCCCCTCAAACTAAATATTTAGAATTACAATTCATTCTAAAATTGTGTGTTGTTGTGCACATTAACATGATTCCTGTAGGTCATTGGCAAGTCATGGTATTATAAGCACCATAACACTACTTCTGTAAATCAGCCCACCCAGGATGTTCTTAATGCAGAACTCTGCAATGTTTTCTCTGTCCAGATAGATCCTCCTTTTAATATGTATGCCTTACTCTTAGACCTATTTTGTGATCTTTTTCTGGAGAGATTATAATTGAGTCATTCACCATGTTTATATTAATATTAATAACTAACACATACAAATATTAACACTGCTTATATTTGCATGAGTTATATTAACATCGTTAATATTAATGACACTAATATTCACATTATTAACATTAATATTTAAACTTTCCTAATGATGATATCTGCCCTTTACTCAGCATTTTAATAATGTACTCAGCAGTTTATTAAGTGCTGTCTCTGAAATACTTCTGTCAATCCTTACTATAGCCTTTTCCAGAAGGAGTATATTTTCCTCTTTTGACAGATAAGAAAATGAGACATCAGCAGATAAAATGTTTGGCCTGATGTTACATAGAAGGGAACAGTGGAATTACCTAACATTCCTCAATCGGTTTACCCCCAGAGTTCAGGTTCTTCTCCTCAGTTCCCTTAATGCTTCATGTCTACCTTAGGTATAATGTGTATTCAGCAGAATGAGTAATTTTTTTAAATATTTTATTTATTTATTTATTTGAGAGAGAAGGGGGGAGGGAGATAGAGGGAATGGGCACACCAGGGTCTTCAGCCACTGTAAACAGACTCCAAATGCATGTGTCACCTTGTGCATCTGGCTTATGAGGGTACTAGGGAATGAAACCTGGGTCCTTAGGCTTTATAGCCAAGTGCCTTAACTACTGAAAACCATCTCTCATCAGAATGAGGATTTTGAGTATCAGGAAAAAAAAACTTATTTAGTGTTACCTAATATTTCAAATAATACATGTTCACTGTAAACTAACTCATCCCAAGAGAATATTCATTGATGAGGTAAGTACGCTTAACTTTTTACAAGTTCTTTATTTAAAATATTTTATTGAGAGCTTTAATATATGAACACATGGAAAATTGATAGTATGCTCATTGGGTTATCCTCTTTTGTCCCCTGACAACTTTTTTTGATTGACATGTTAAAATTCTGAGAGAAGTTCAACTTATTTTAACACAAGCTCCTAATATTACCACTTCATTATTTTTATTATTGTTGGTAGTACTGAGGATTGAACTAAGTAAGTACTTTGCCACTGAACTATATCTCCGTCCCTGTTTTTTTTTTTAATGTTTGAAATAGAGACTCATTGTTACCCACATTAGTCTCAAACTGACTCTGTAGGTGAGACAATCCCTGAATTTGTAATTCTTCTGCCTCAGCTTCCCAAGCAGCTGTCCCAAAGGCCTGCATCACCATGCCTACCCAACTTTTGTTTCTTATTTTAAAGTGAACATATTAGCTCAAGCATATGGAGTTGTGCCTATTTCCAGAATCAAATATTTTGAGGCTAGAGGTACATTACAGTGATAGTGGTCTGTTGTTGCATCCAGCACAGCTGTCTCTCTATGTGTTTCTGAAATAGCTCTGTGATTCTTTCTCATCAGTGATTAACTTGCCAAATACATTACCAATCATCCTACATATTTTACTGTGCTAAAGGTAGTTAAAACTGAACATGCACTATATTTTATTTGTAAAGTTGTATCACTATAAAATTAAGGTATCTATAAATGTATGAACAGATAAGTAAATCATACCATAATATAAAACAACAAATAAATATTATTTAGTGTTTAAAATAAAAAAAAATCCCTGTCATTTGAAACAACAAAGATGAACCCAGGGACATTAGAATAGATTAAATAAGCCTAACACAGGGAAATAAATACCTCCTCATCTCACATGTAGACTCAAAAACATTGAGCTCATAGAAAATTTAAAAATTAAAAATTTCAGCTAGATAGGAGAGAAATACTTAAGAGATGTATTACAAAGTATGGAGGTCACTTTTATTCATATGGCATTGTTCTCCTGGAAATTCCTAAGAGAGTAAGTTATATGTCCTTCGTACAAAAAAAAAAATGATGAGTAAGGTATAAGATAAAGTATACATTAATTTGCTCTGTTTGGCCATTTATTTAACTATGTATATTTACTTAAAGATGTCATATTGCATATAATAAATACATAACATATACAACATGTATATGTAATATATATAAAACATGTATATGTATATAATATTTTTATTTGTGAGATAATTAATTCACTAATAAAAGAAAGGTAGGTTTGCATATTGGTTTTAAGTTGGTTATATGACTAGCCAATATTCTGATAACTGTAATGCATGATTTATTCTAAAGTAAGTAGTTTTCATAAAGTCACTCTTTGGAAAAATATTTCATTGTAAAATTTTATTATTAATTTTGTGGGGGGAGGGCAAGTATGTGATGTTAAGAGGACAACTCCATGCTGGTACTCATCTTCTTTGTTTGAGGCAGGGTATCCTGTTCATAACTGCCTATGCCAGGGTAACTGACCCAAGAAATTCTGGGATTCTCCTATCTCTACCTCTGATCTCTTTGTAGGAGAGCTTGGATTATAGATGGTTAATACTGCATCTGACTTTCTGTGTGTTCTGGGGATCCTAACCCCAGTCCTCAGACTTGCATGGTAAGTGTTTTATTCAGTAAGCCATTTTTGTGGCCCTGAAAAATATTTCTTACTCTTTTTTTATGATGAGACAGTCAGGGAAACTTTCTCAGGAATAGCATGAGAGGACAGGGAATAAGTCATAATTTAAATCACTATCTTCCTACCCAAACAATCATTTGTCTTAGGATTTTGTGCAATTTTAGAATTTCTTGGTCATTGACTGAAATGTGTTCAACTTTAGTACATAGGGTTGAATGTATGTCCACAGATAATAAAAAAATAATTGTTACTCCTATGATATAGTAAAAATCTCAGTTTTGTGGCTAAGATACACCATGGCTGTGGAAAATACAAGAAGGAAAGAAAGAAAGGAAAGAAGGAGGGAATAAAGGAAGGAGAGATGGCTCAGTCGGTAAAGTGCTTGCTATGCCAGCATGAGGACCTGAGTTTGGGTTTTCAGCACCCACGGAAATGTCAGGTGTAACAGCACTTGTCTGTAATCCCGGCTGGCTGAGATGGAGATAGAGGGATCCCCAGGGCCTGCAAACAAACACATTTAACCATATAGGTGAGCACCGGGTTCAGTAAGAGACCCTTTCTCAAAATAAATAAATTAATTAATGAACTAAATGGGTGGAGAGCAGCAGAGGCAGACATCAGTTACCCATCATTGGCCTCACACACATGTATATTCACTTGCAAGGAACATGCACAGACTCATATACGCACCCCCCATATGCATACTTAAAAAACCCACGCAAAAACAAAAAAGAAAAAAAAATGTATCATCTTGATCATCTTGCAGAGTGTCATCACTGACAGCATTACAATGGAACACTCACTGATTCCAGAGAGAAATATAAATAGATCTTTCTAAGAGAATTTTGCACAGAGTTACAAGAGCAGCAAAGACCAGGAAAATGTGACGACCAACTTAAAGTAAATTGAGGAGAGATGAGGGTTTCTCAAGAGTGATAAAGCAAGTGCACCTGTGCCTCAATAGCTCGCAATTATTGAATTATAGTCAATTTAGGACTTTGCATTTATCCAAAGCCCATGGTCATAGAAATGCCATATTTTATCTCATATGAAATCTTAACACTAAAGTAGACTTATAACACACCACCAGGGCTCAGAGAATTTTCTGGAAGAGGGGGGTAGAAAGATTGTGAGCCACAGGTTGGAAGAAATATCAGGGGCATTGCCCATCCCCCCCCCCACTATGACTGCTGCTCTCTCAACTCAGAACCCAAATCCCCAGGGGAAATACTAGTAATAACACTGAGGAAGGCCCTCAGTGCAACAGAGACAGTGTGTCACTATATTTTAAATATTTGCGAAAAACAAGTCAGGATATTGACCACAAACTTTATTCAAAGCAGTTATTTGAGCAATCGTAATGTTCTACACTCAAATTGTTGAGTACCTGCTTCATGTAATGTTATGAATAATTACATGCAATGTTTTCGAACAAAATATTGTACTAGCTTAATTTGAATTTAATGAACATCTGCTTTGTGAAAGATGTTTGTCATGGGGGTGATACTGAACGTTTTCTTCAAAGAGACTATGATTCCTATTCAAAGAGTACAGCGTGTTGCATTTACGTGAACTTGATAATGAAAAAAAAAACTGCCGTATTCACTATCTAGTAGTTATTGCAACAGATCCACTTTAGTTGTGATTGATGGAGTAATCAGGACTTGCATACATTTAATAGTGAAGTTTTATACTGAGTGACAAAATAACTACTAAAACTAACATATTCAAAATTCATGGCTAACCAATGAATAATCACAGAATGTAGTGACATATTTGTTTTAATAAGTGTAAATAATCAATATGGTTAAACAAGTAGGTGTAATTGCATATGCCAAATTAATTGGTGTAACTAAATGAACAGTATTGTCAATAATAGTTTCTTAAGGATTTGGGGGGTCCAGAAATCTTTAAAAATGATAGAAGAGGAAATTTAGGATCACTGTGAAACACATAGGCTAACTTAAAGCCATCTTGTGAAGGATGTTTCATGTGTGTTTACAGTACTTACACATGTTGCTTTCTATATGCAGGTAATATGAAATTGCCAGGATAGGTGAAAGAACCACATGGAGAACATGAGACAATGACTTATACATGAAAAAATAACATAAGAATATATAGACAAAGTTGGCTCTATTAAAATATTAAAATTCATTGTAGACTTCAAATGTAGCCAATTCCTTAATGTTTGTTATACTAACTTCCCATTGTGTTATATGTTTTGTTAATCCTTATTAACTTGTGTGTCATGTCCAATGGCTATATGAATTTTGTCCTGTAGGAAGCAGATGTAGATAGTTGGCATCATGATACTAGATTATAACATGCAAGAAGCATGTTCATGAACCATACTCCCCCTTACAATCTCATGACTGATCATAGAGAAAAAAGAGTCTTGAGGGATCATCTCGTTCAATTTATCAAGCAGTGGTTTTGTTTCAATAAAGTGTTACTTCACTGTCTCATTGATGCTCATGGTAGGAGCTCTATTTTCAGAAACTAGACATGTTTTCATTTTCAACATCCATTATTATTATTATTCAGAATTAAAATCTATTCCATTTTTTGGCCTTAATCTCATCTTTAAGCCACACAGAATTAACAGTCCTTTCTTTAATTTCTTTCCAGATTTGAGATTTTAACTTTCCCTGCAATCCTTAATAACTAAGGTAGAAGTAATAACATATAACACGATGACTAATTAAAATCCTGACCTTGAGCTGTTCTGCTCTCTCCCAGGAATCTCTAGGGTCAGACTGTAGAAAGTGATCGGCAACACCCCTCATGCTTTTAAACTGGAATGAAACCCTGCTAAGCTTTGAATCACATTGAATACACACTTGCACAGTGAGAAGGATCCCTTGAAACACTTCTGACTGCACACATGACTAACTGAAAAATAAAATGTCCTTTAACCTAAGAGACTCTGAATAAAGGTTTTTGTAGCCAGGTAGAAAAAGTAATATATAGCAATGTAATAATTTACAACAAAGAAATAACTCTGCCAGACTGAAGTCTGTTTTGAGGCTGAATTAGTGCATCTAACTTAAATGGCTTGGCTTTTATAGCTATTAAAATAATCATAGCATTTTCACAAGAAAACTTACTGAAAACCAGTGAGCCAGCCAAGCACAAATGAAATGGAAATCTCCAATTGAAAAGTCAAAACTTCCATCATCCCATTAATGGCCATTGACTTTGTATTGTAGATTACTAAATCAGTGATTTTTTTTTGTTATTATGTTCATATTATTTATTTATTTTTTCTTAAGGGTAGTGTCTTACTCTAGTGACCTGGAACTTACTCTGTGGTTCTTGAACTCATAGAGATCTTCCTACCTCTGCCACCAGAGTGCTGGGATTAAAAGCATGTTGCACTATTCCTGAGTGGTTTTCTATTTCTCCTCTTCTCTTGTCTGCTATCCCCTCCCCTGCCCTCCCCTCCCCCTCCTCTTCTCTCTCTTCTCCTTCCCTTCCCTTTCCTTCTCGCTTTCTTCCCTTCTCGCTTTGCTTTCTTCTCTTCTCTCATTGTTGAGACAGTTTCAACACCATCTGGCCATGAACTCATTTTAAGTTTAAGGTAGTCTGATCTCAAACTCAGCAATATTCTTGACTCAGCCCCATGAGTGTAGTTTGAATCACTGCTTGTTTTGGCTTATTCTGATCACATTGTGCACATCTTCCTTATTTGTGGTTATCAACCTAAAGTTTTGTCAATTATTTTGAAGCAATTTATTACTCCTTTAACTGGCAATCTATTCAATTAACTCAAAGTTACAAATTATAAGAGAGCAATTATTGAGAAATCATCATTCTTCCTGTCCCTAGGCATGGTAGTACAAGTTAACAATGTTTTATAATTCACCAGGGTAACAACCAGAGTTAATATATTGCACATTTAAGGAAATAGGTTTATTTATCCCACTTTTTAAAAAGAGTACTGTCCACACTAACACTCTACCATTTTCTTTCCATGAACTATATTGGAGAATGATTCACATCAGTGCAGAGTATTTGTGTTTTTCAGATGTGTTATCACAATACAAGACTCACATGTATTATCACTCCCACAACAGTGCAGTTCACCTTGAACTTGGTTACTATAAATGATAATATCACTATTGCATATGTATATTTGTGTACACTTAAAATTCTCAAAAAAACAATGGGAAGGCAAGTATTTCTAGTTCTGCTATCTGTAGACACTGTACACATTTACTGTCCCTGAAGCAATGGATGATAGCTCCATACCTGCAGTTTCACAGTGAAATATGTAATCTTTAGTTTTATAGTTGAAAACGTGTTATTCATTCTAATATTACTTTTTATTTAAATATTTATTAATAAATCAGAATTTGACAAGTACAAATTTAAATAAATATATATTACATGTAAGGTTTTTAATACATATTGTGATGATTTAGGCATGACATGTCCTTCCGAAAAAATGTCATGTATTGAAGGTTTGCTCCCCACATAGTGACACTATTAAGAAATGAGTGGGTTAAGCCATTGATGAGTTAATATTGGCTAGGACAATACAAACTAAGGCCTGTATGGATAAAGTGGGTCACTAGAGGAAAACTTGTGGAAAGTATATCTTCTCCATGGCACCTTTCAATTTTTAGGTTACTTCCTATCTGCCACCATTCCCTGCTTCATGGTCTCATTTCTCGCCACGCATAGGCCTACAGGGGTATCCAACCTGTGGTTGAAAATAGCTACTGATGCAACTCAACACAAAATCACAAAGTTTCTTAAAACATTATTAGATGTTTTGTGGCTTGTTTTTATAATTATTGTATGAGCCTTGAATGTGAACTTTGTGGATGATGACATTGTGTTGAAGTGACACACCATATGAACATGAATATACTTTTGTCATACATGAGAGCAGTCATTGTGTTTAATGTATGGTGCAAGACAATTCTCCATCCATTGTGGCCCAGGAGGCAGAAAAATTGAGAAATACCGCTAGGAAGACAAGGAAAAATGGACAAAAAGCATAAGCCAAAATGAAACTTTCCTCACTTCAGTCATTTCCTCTGGAAATATGTCACAGAAATGAAAAGTGACTAGCACATGTACACATTACACTATGATCACAACCAGGAGAATGTATTTACCTCTCCAAAAGTTATTATTTCTGTTTAGTAAAACATTCAAAAAAAACTTCCCCTAGCTTTTAAAATATGAAGTACATCATTACCTATATTCACTCTTTTGTGCAGCAGAACACAGAATTTATTTATTTATTTTATTTTTATTTATTTTTTTCAAGGTAAGGTCTTGTTCTAACCCATGCTGACCTGGAACTTATTCTATATTCCCAGATTGACCTTGAACTCACAGACATCCTTATACCTCAGCCTGCCTAGTGCTGGGGCTAAAGGCCATGCTCAGGAAAAATTTATTTTTTTAATCTACCTGTAATTTAGTGCTTGCTGATCAGGGCCTTCTCTCTTCCTTCTCTCTTATCTTCCCAGTCTCCACTAACCACACTTTTGCTCTGAAATGCTATGAAAGCAGCTACTCTAGATTCTGTATCTGAGAAGATCATATGATGTTGGTCTTTTAATTATTGGCTGACTAACATAATGATCTCAGCTCTAACCTCATTGCAAATGACACAATTGTTTTATTTATTTATTTTTCTGAATAGTGTGTGCATACTAGGTTTTCTTTATTCATTCATCAGTTAATAAACACTTCAGTTGATTTTCTTTCTTAATTATTGTGAAGATTGCTACCATAGACATGGGACTATATTGATTTCCTTTTCTTTGACTGTAGACCCAGAAGTGGGATTGTTGGGACATGTAGGCACTCTGTTTACAAATTTTTAAGTACCTCCATACTGTTTCCCACAAGGCTATGTTAATTTACCTTCCTAGCAGCACCAGGTCTTCTCTTTTTGTGCCAAATTCTAATCAATATCTATTATATTATATCTTTTTGATGATATCCATTCTAACTAAAGTGTAAACACCCTCTTTGTGGTTTTGATTTACGTTTCCCTATAATTGGTGATATGGAACATTTTTCCCATGCATCTGGTGTTTATGTTTTCTTTTGAGAAATGTCTATTGAAGAACATTACTCATTGTTTAATTAGGTTATTTCATTTTCTGCTGTAGAGCTTTTCTGCTCCTTATATATGCAGAACATCAACAATTTCTAAGATGTATGATTTTAAAATATTTTCTCCTACTCTGTAGGTTGTCTCCTCATTCTGTTGTTTATTTTTCAGATGTAACATCATTTGCCTATTTTTGCTATTGCTTGCTGTGTTTCTGTAGAGAGCTATAAAAGCCTTATTTCAATGTCCTGGATCACTGTACCTATATTCTTCCTACTAGTAGTATATTTGGTCTCAGGTCTTATATTTTGAGTTGATTTTTGTCCAATGTTGAGATAGGGGTCTAGTTTTCTTCTGAATGTGGATAGCTGTTTCCAGCATATTTATTGAAATGACTGGCCTTTCTTCAATGTGTATCATTACCATCTTTGTTGCTTGAAGATCAGTTGGCTGTAGTTTTATGTTTACTTCTACCACCTCTATTCTCTTCCATTTGGCTTTGTGTCTATGCTTATGCCAACACCATACAATTGAATTACTATAGCTTAGTGTGTTTTAGAGAAAGGTGATCTAATACTCCCTGCTATGTTCTTATGTTCAGTGCCTCTTTCATGATCTGTGTGATTTTTGTGGTTCTGTATTAATTTGGATACTGGTTTCCCTGGTTATGTGAAGAATGCCATTAGAAATTTGGTACATTGATTGCGCATCACTTTGAGTATTGGGGATATTTTAACAATACTGACTCTTGTCATTCATGAAAATGAGTTATCTTTACATTTTTTTTGTCTTTTTCTCCTTTTTTTTTTTTTTTTTGGTTTTGTTTTTTTGAGGTAGGGTCTCACTTTAGCCCAGGCTGACCTGGAATTCACTATGTAGTCTCAGGGTGGCCTTGAACTCACAGTGATCCTCCTACCTCTGCCACTCAAGTGCTGGGATTAAAGGCATGTGCTACCACACCGTGCTCTTTTTCAAATTTTTAATCAGTTTTTATAATATTCATTGTAGAGGTCTTTTCCCTGTCTTATTTTGTAGCTATTGCAAAGGGGATGACTTTCTTGTTTCCTTTTTCTGATATTCATTGTTGTGTATGACAATGTTACTGATTTTTGGTATGTTTATTTTGTATTAAAAACTTACCAGTTTTCGTAGCGTGTTGGTGAAACCTTCAGGCTTTTCTGTATATGAAATGATGTTTTCTGCAAAGAATGGCAGTGCAATGTCCTTTTCCCCCCTCAATTTCAATGTCCATTATATTTTCATTTTCTTTGATTTCTCTGGACAGAAATGGCTGTACTGTGGGGAATAAAACAATAACAGTGGATGTCCTTCTTTTAATCCCAATCTTGAGGAAATGCCTTGAGCTTGTTTCCATCCAGCCTTTTACATGTGACCTGTATTGTCTGTCTGTATATAATGAGAGCCCAAGATGTAGTCCAGCTCTTCTCAGTGTAGTCCATATATTTTATATGCAATTTGTTCAGCTTTTTTGTTAGTTATAAGGGGGTGTTGAATTTATCAAGTGACTCTCCTGCATCTAGCTGATCATAGAGTTTTTTATTCATTCTGTTGATGTGGTGCATTGTACACATTTGCTTTTTTGAACCATCTTTGCAGCACTGGGATGGGAAATGCTTGATCATAGCCAATGTACTTTTTGATTTGTTGTTGAAATCACAGTACTAACATTTGTTGACCGTATTTTTAACTTATGTTTATAAAATACTGACTTCTGCAACTATGTATATGTGTGTTCCTGTTTACCTTTGGTATCAACATACTATCATACCTTGAGAATGAATTTAGAAATATTCTCATTTTCAATTTTTTGGAAATTATATGTAATATAATTTTCTTTTTTATTATTTATGATTATATATCATATTAAATTTTATATTTTATGAGATTATGTATGTATGATTTTGTTTTCTAATACTTTTGAATTTTAACATCAAAGTTTGCAATACTCTTGACTTTATGTGACATTTTTATATAGTGACAGGGTTTTTAATGTCTTGTCTTTGAATGTACCTATTTAAACACATGGGATTCTTGTTTTCCTAGCAAGTATTTTGACATTTTCTTGACATAATTGTGAAATTTTATATTGGTACCACTGCTGGATCTATTCTGTCTTTTCCCTTGTTATCTGTAATGGGGATTATGCCCGACATGCTACTTAACAGAATATAATACACTGACAAGAACACCCAACAAAAATCGTTTTCCTGAATGCCACGGTTGAGGCACATAGGAAGCTAAAAAGCACCTCCTATCATTTTATCTTTAATATAGACTTCTTTTGTCCTTATTTATTAATCCTACCATTTTTCCAATTCATTAATTAATTTTAGTCATTATGCTATTCTTTGCTGTGCTTTCACTACATTTTTTTCATTTTTAAATTTCCTACACATGGGCACTTAATTTTTAAAATTTCTTTGTTGGTTTCCATAAATACATGATGAATTGATTTCTTTACACATGGCTTCAGGTATGTTCCAGACCTTATGATTTGATATATGTTCATTATTAATGTCCTAATATCATATGATATGAAATTGGTTTTGTTATGAGATGTAGGGTGAGGTTTTTTGTTGCTAAATATATGAATGTTGCCAAAATGTATTTCATTTCTTGAAGATGTTGTTGCAATCATGAGTCTGGTTTTGTTATAGCTACTGAGGACATGACAGTGAGTAAAGCAAGTAAAATTAATAGCATCTATGTTAGTCTGTAATTCTTTTCATGTTATACTTTTCTGTATTTCTGTCTTTAAAGCTTTTAGTGTGTTGTTCTTGCCTACTTGGATTTTATGTGTGTGTGTGTGTGTGTGTGTGTATACACTTCTGTGGCTTTCAATAATTGAGAAGTTAGGATTCTTAATCTACTGTAGGCTGTCTAGCTCAATCCTCTGTCTCTGTTTTTTTAAACATTTTCTTTTTCATCATTATAACCAATGACAGTACATTTTCTCTGCTTGATACCTCCCCTTCCTCTTATCATGATTTAATTATTTATACAATCTTTCTTTTAGCAATACTTATCTCCTTACTACTTCTTTCCAAGTATTAAAAATATCATTTATCCTCTGATGTTAGAGATGAGCAAAATTTTATTAATTCATTCCCATACCTAAGGTCAGTACATGTTATATTTACTTTATTTTCTGCATCTGTAATCCTCACTAGACTCATTTTTTAGTGCTAATTTTCTTACACAATCTGTACAGAAGCATCTGTGGTGAATAAAATTATTTCCCAAGAACTACTCATTAGAATGATATTCCCTAAGTTCCTACATGTAAAAATTGTGTTCTTTGAGTATTTGTACCTTACATGTTAAAAATTATGTTCGTTGTATGTTTGTTCATGTCCACTGTGGCTGGATTCTAGAAGCCAGGGTGATTCTTCACTTTCTTTGAAGATTTTGTGAGCATTGCATCATTGTTTTCCAGAACTGAATGTTGATGTATATAGTTATCTAAGATCAGCTTTATTTTTCTCCTCCAAATTGATTTGCTCTTACTTCCTGACAGCTCAAAGATTTCTTTTCTTTATCTTTGAGATTAGTTGTTTTATAAAGGTGTATCCTAAAGAATAAAAGATCTTTTGATTGCTAAAAAGTAATGATTGTATCACAAAATGAGAAATTATAAGTCATAAAAATAGAGATAAGTAATTCTGAGAAATTGAATGTGTTTACTGAAAAAAATGTCACAGTATGTTTTTCATAGGACTTAAATGGAGTCTTGAAGGATTAAGGCATGTAAGACTTGAAGGGATCAGTATTGAGGTAGAGAGAAGAACTATGTGATATGATCATCGTGCATTGTCAGCTCATTTACTAGATTCTAAGCAAGTTCAAGACCAGAAGCACTTTTCTTTGTGCCTTGAAGCTCAGAGCACATCCATTTCAATCTAGTAAGGATTAAACCAGTATTTATTTTCATATACTGTTACATTGACATAGCAAGTGAATAAACTTAAATTGGTTTTCAGAGTAAAAATGATTTTATCAGTGGAAAATATTTTTTTATTTACTGAAGAATCAGTATTCCTCCAGATATTTAAAATAGTAAGGGAAGGGCTGGAGAGATGTCTTAGCAGTGAAGGTGTTTGTCTGCAAAGCCAAGGACCCCAATTCGATTCCCCAGGACCCATGTAAGCCAGATGCGCAAGGGGGTGCATGTGTCTGGATTTCATATGCAGTGGCTGGAGGCCCTGACACTCCTATTCTCTCTTTCTGTTTCTCTTTCTCTCTATATATCTCTCTTTCTCTCTCTCTTTTTTCTTTCTTTCTCTTGCACTTTCTCTCTTTCTCAGATGAATAAAATATATAAGATTAAATAGTAAGGGGAAATCATCAGAAAACTCATCATAACCATATTCTAACATTGATTCAGCTGATCTCTTTTTTTATTTGTTGTTTGTTTGACTGATTTTCCAGGTAAGGACTCACTCTTGCCCAGGCTGACCTGGAACTTACTCTGTAGTCCCAGGCTGGCCTTGACTCACAGCAGTCCCCATACCTCTGCCTCCCAAGTGCTGGGATTAAAGGCATGTACCTACATGCCCTGCAGAGTTTATTTTTTAAAATATTTTATTATTTATTTATTTGACAGAGAAAGAGGGAGAGAAAGAAAGAGAGAATGGGTGCACCGGGGCCTCCAGCCACTGCAAATTAACTCAAGATGCGTGTACCCCCTTGTGCATGTGGATAATGTGGGTCCTGGGGAATTGAACTGGGGTCCTTTGGCTTTGAAGGCAAGTGCCTTAATTGCTAAGCCATCCCTCCAGCCCCAGAGTTTATATTTTTTTTTCTCCATTTTTATTAATATTTTCCATGATAACAAAAAAAAATCCCATGGTATTACCCTCCCCCCTTTCCCCTTTGAAATTCCATTCTCCATCATATCCCCTCCCCATCTCAATCTTTCTACTTACATATATACAATACCAACCTAATAAAAGCCCTCCTCCCTTTCTTTCTCTTCCCTTTCTATCTCCTTTTTTAACTTACTGGCCTCTGCTACTGAGTTTTTTCCTTCTCACACAGAAGCCCAATCATCTCTAGCTAAGATCCACATATGAGGGAGAACATGTGGCGCTTGGCTTTCTGGGCCTGGGTTACCTCACTTAGTATAATTCTTTCCAGATCCATCCACTTTTCTGCAAATTTCATAACTTCATTTCTCTTTACTGCTGAGTAAAACTCCATTGTATAAATGTGCCACATCTTCATTATCCACTCATCAGTTGAGGGACATCTAGGCTGGTTCCATTTCCCAGCTATTATAAATTGAGCAGCAATAAACATGGTTGAGCAAGTATCTCTAAGGTAATGAGATGAGTCCTTAGGATATATGCCTAGGAGAGCTATAGCTGGGTCATATGGTAGATCAATCTTTAGCTGTTTTAGGAACCTCCACACTGATTTCCACAATGGCTGGACCAGATTGCATTCCCACCAACAATGTAGAAGGGTTCCTCTTTTTCCACATCCCCTCCAACATTTATGATCATTTGTTTTCATGATGGTAGCCAATCTGACAGGAGTGAGATGGAATCTCAATGTAGTCTTAATCTGCATTTCCCTGATGACTAGGGATGCAGAACATTTTTTTAGATGCGTATATGCCATTCGTATTTCTTCCTTTGAGAATTCTCTATTTAGCTCCATTTCCCATTTTTTGATTGGTTTGTTTGATTCCTTATTATTTAACTTCTTGAGTTCTTTGTATATCTTAGATATTAATCCTCTATCAGATATATAGCTGGTGAAGATTTTTTCCCATTCTGTAGGTTGCCTCTTTGCTTTCTTCACCATGTCCTTTGCAGTGCAAAATCTTTGTATTTTCATGAGGTCCCAGTGGTTAATCTGTGGTTTTATTGCCTGAGCAATTGGGGTTGTATTCAGAAAGTCTTTGCCAAGACCAACATGTTGAAGGGTTTCCCCTACTTTTTCCTCTAGCAGTTTCAGAGTTTCAGGTCTGATGTTAAGGTCCTTAATCCATTTGGACTTAATTCTTGTGCACGGAGAAAGAGAAGAATCTATTTTCATCCTTCTACAGATATATATCCAGTTTTCCCAACACCATTTGCTGAAGAGGCTGTCTTTTCTCCAATGAATATTTTTGGCATTTTTATCAAATATCAGGTGGCTATAACTACATGGGGTTACATTTGGGTCCTCTATTCTGTTCCATTGATCTACGAGTCTGCTTTTGTGCCAGTACCATGCTGTTTTTGTTACTATGGCTCTGTAGTATAGGTTAAAATCAGGTATGGTGATACCACCAGCCTTATTTTTGTTGCTCAGTATTATTTTAGATATTCGAGGTTTTTTGTGATTCCAAATGAATTTTTGGATTGTTTTTTCTATTTCCGTGAAGAATGCCTTTGGAATTTTGATGGGGATTGCGTTAAATGTGTAGATTGCTTTTGGTAAGATTGCCATTTTCACAATATTGATTCTTCCAATCCAGGAACAAGGGATGTTTTTCCACTTCCTAGTGTCTTCTGCAATTTCTCGCTTGAGTGTTTTAAAGTTCTCATTGTATAGATTCTTTACTTCCTTAGTAAGGTTTATTCCAAGGTACTTTATTTTTTTTTTGATGCAATTGTGAATGGGAGTGATTCTCTGATCTCATCCTCTGTGTGTTTGTTGTTAGCATATATGAAGGCTACTGATTTCTGTGTATTTATTTTGTATCCTGTTACATGACTGTAGGTTTTTATCAGCTCTAACAGTTTGCTAGTAGAGTCTTTAGGGTCCTTTATATATAGAATCATGTCATCTGCAAATAATGATAACTTGACCTCTTCCTTTCCGATTTGTATCCCTTTTATGCATGTCTCTTGCCTTATTGCTATGGCTAAGACTTCCAGAACTATATTAAATAAAAGTGGGGACAGTGGACACCCTTGTCTTGTTCCTGATTTTAGTGGAAAAGCATCCAGTTTTTCCCCATTTAGTAATATGTTGGCTGTAGGCTTATCATAAATAGCCTTTATTATATTGAGATATGTTCCTTCTATTCCCAGTCTCTGTAGGACTTTTATCATGAAGGGATGTTGGATTTTGTCGAATGCTTTCTCTGCGTCTAATGAGATGATCATGTGATTTTTGTCCTTCAACCCATTTATATAATGTATAACATTTATAGATTTGCGTATGTTGAACCATCCCTGCATCTCTGGGATAAAGCCTACTTGGTCAGGGTGAATGATCTTTCTAATGTATTCTTGTATTCTGTTTGCCAATATTTTGTTGAGAATTTTTGCATCTATGTTCATGAGGGAGATTGGTCTGTAATTTTCCTTTTTTGTTCTATCTTTGCCTGGTTTTGGTATCAGAGTGATGCTGGCTTCATAGAAGGAGTTTGGTAGAATTCCTTCTTTTTCTATTTCATGGAAAAGCTTAAGAAGCAATGGTGTTAGCTCTTCCGAGTTTATATTTTTTTAATGTTACTTATTTTCAACACTGGGAAGAAAAATCCAGAAAGCTCTTATTGGAGTAAATATTGATTGTCAACTTGACATGATCTAGAATCACATAGGAAATAAACGTCTGAGCATGTCTACAGGGGAGTTTCTAGACTGAGCTAATTGAAATGAAAATAACCTACTGTAACTGTGGTCAGGACCATCTCAGGGTCTATGTCCCAGAATGAATAAAAAGGAGAAAATGAACAAACCCCACCATTCTGCTCTTTCTCTTCCTAAGTGTGGATGCAAAGTCATCAGCTGCCTCAATTTCCTACAACTATGACTTCCCCATCTGGATTGACTATACCCTTGAAATGTGAGCCAAACTCAACCTTGGTTCCTTAAGTTGCTTAGTCAGGTATTTTTTTTGCAGCAACAAGAAAGTAATTAATACAGTTCTGTAACACATTGTGATTAGATATAGCATTCATCACTCGTTGGGTATCTGTTGGATAAAAAGCACCTGAAAAAAAATCAAACATGAATGCACCTAGTTTTCCATAATTTTTTTCTGGGCAATCATCATGATTTCCATAAGAATATGGAATTTAACTTGCATACAGTCTATGAAAAATTCATATTTGAAGTTCCTTGTTGAGTTTTCCTCTACCAGGGCAGCCTGATATTGAATTTCCATTTAAAAAAAAACTGCATTAGTTGGGCTGGAGAGATGGCTTTGTGCTTTAAGATGCTTGCTTGCAAAGCCTGATAGCCCAGGTTTGATACACCAGTACCCATGTGAAGACAGATGCACAAAGTGCCACATGTGCCTGGAATTCATTTGCAGTGACAAGAGGCTCTGGGGAGTCCATACACAAACACACACAGACACACTCTCTCTCTCTCTCTCTCTCTGTCTTTCTCTCACTCAAATAAATGAGTAAAATATTTTTTAAAGTGTATTAGTCATGGGGCTGGAGAGATTGCTCAATAGTTAAGGTACTTGCCTGCAAAGCTTAACAGCTCAGATTCAATTCCCCAGTACCTACATAAAGTCAGATGCACAAAGTGATGCATGTATCTAGAGTTGGTTTACAGGGGCTAGAAGCCCTGGTATTCTCATTCATTCTCTCTCTCCTTTCCTCTCCTTATCTTGGAAACAAATAAGTAAAATATTAAAGTGTATTAGTCATGTCCTGTGTAGGGGCCTCACTATATTTGCAAAGACAATTGACACTAAGTCATTTTGTAATGGCTATTTGCAGGCTGAAGAACTAAAGGACACAGCTGCTCAGTCCAAGTAGGCAGAGACTTCAGAATAAGGTGTCTAGGCTGAAGCTGCTGAAGAACCCTAGAGTGCCTTGTATGAACCCTTTGAAAACCTGCACACGTTCAGGTCTAGTGCCCACAGGCTGTGGCCAGTGTAACAGACCTACGCAGGAAGATGAAGCTTGCATGCTGTGGCTGGCATCCTCTGTTGGATGATTCCTAGCAGGTCATTCCCACTCTATGGCTCTCACACTTGCCAAACATCTCTGGAAAGCTCCCCACTGACACCCTTAGGAGTGTGCTTCTCCAACTCAGTCCACTCAAGTTGAATATCAAGATGAACCATCAAAAAAGACTGAATGTTTCTGAGATCTCTGCACATTAATGTTTAAAATAATTCATCACAATCCATTTTACTCACTTTCACTGAACTCTCACATATTCACTGGATCTTTCCATCTTCTACTTGTGACTGGAATTAAATCCTTAGGATCAGCCATCTAGCATGTAATTGTTAATCTTGTTCCAAATAGTGAGTTATAATAGCTATTCCTATCATCATTTTCTTCACTGAAAATCAGTGTAGGATATTAGGAACTGGTCCTTACTTCCTCAGATCAAATAACAAGTCTTTTGAAATCAGTAGCTTTGAAATAGTAAAAACAACATGATTCAACTTGATTTTTTCATATCATTAATCTGGATATTGTTGTAATGTATGTAAACTGATTTGAATACAAGCAAAATAGTGAATGGAAAATTGGTTACATTTTGTTGGTCTCACAAATATAACTAGCTTCATTACTATTTGCAGTATTTTATACTTCTAGATGCTATATTTGGACACTCTTATCGTTTTTATGAGTATGAAGATTAGAAAAACCTGTGAACAGATTACGCTCATTTTAAAGAACTGGGACTTCAATCTTTGACTGAAAAGTGTTTGCACTTTCCAAAATTGTGGGCTATAATCCCAAATGGGCATTGTAGGGAATTGACTTGTCCGATTTAGTACTAGATTAGATCAGCATAGGACTGACTCACCATGGGAAACAGCCAGTCCATATGCACCATTGGTAGCTACTGATGTTTCTCAGGATGACCAGAGGAAGAATGGCAGAGGAATACATGGAGTTAGATTATACATTGGTCCTACAAGGAACCTCTGGAGTCACATGAGGCTGATGGAAAGTGCACCCTAGGATCCATTCTTAGGCATACTGATTTTGGTATATGTTCCCTGCTGGTGAATAATTCGTCCTGTTTGAGGTGATTAGTTTGTAGTGATAGTTATTTTCTACTTTTTAAAATCTTATCTCGTCTCATTAGAGCAGCTCTAATTAAAATACATGAAATAAAGTTAAAAAAGTGTTTCTTCAGAGTTCAATAAAACGCACAGTAGCTCAAGTGTTTATGTTGGTCTGTGATTGATGTCCTGTGGTTCCTCATTTTTAAATCTGAGTTTAGTGAACAGGGCCTATCACCTGTCCAAATAGCCATTTTCAGATTTTCCTTTTAGTGTAAGGTGTGTCGAGCATGACTGAAGGCTCTGTCAACAGCGTACCAGCAACACTTACAGAATCCAGAATTCTGTCATAGATAACTGCAAGGACCATAGAGAATGCCACAAGTTTCCCCATCACAAATAAAGTTAAACTAGGCTATTAGTCTAGGTGACATTTTCAGCTTTTCACATTTAGTCAGATGTGGCAATGTCAAGAGATTAGGTATCTAAACTACTTTCTTCAGGTACTTAAAGATGAGAAAGGTAAATGATTTTCTTAACTAGGTCATTCTCACCTGAGAGAATTTTATTTTATTGAAGCCTAATTCTTGTTTTGAACATTCTAAGACTATGTCTTCTATCTATGTTTTTCAGCTCTATTTCACTATCCAAGAGGTTATTGTCACAGAGATACTGAATTACATTGAGCTGCCATTACTTGTATTAAAGGTTAATCCTGTCCTACTTAAATTACACATGGAGGCATTTGCCCTTAGGACAATAAAAAATAAAAAGATAAAAATGGAATGATTTTTTTTCTACCTGAAATTCTAGGTCAGTCTCACATGGATCCTCATCAAAATTAACTGCAGGTATGAATATTAAATGATGACATTTGCTCCCCAATTCTGAGAGTCTTCATTTTCAGATAAGTTGGAATTTTTGTCAGGAAATGTCTTTCCTTGTTAACTCCCTGTAAGACAACCTTTCCATAATTCTTCCCACATTATATTATTATTGCCATTTCTCAAGATCACCTTCCCAGATTTGTTTCATGGCCACTGAACTAAATCTCTGAAGGCAGGCTCTGTCCTCCATAAAGGGAGTCTAAAAAGCACCATAGTGACACAAGCATCAGAAGTGAAGACCAAGCCCGGCATGGTTGTGAACACCTTTAATCCCAGCATTAGGGATGGGGGGTTGAGGTAGGAGGATCACTGAGTTCGAGGCCAACCTGGGACTACAGAGTGAGTTCCAGGTTAGCTTGGGTTTACAGAGGCTGCCTTTAGAAACAACAACAAAACAAAGTGAAGACCATGAAGATGTTGTGAGGGCTATGTAAAGTGATTTCTTAGAATAGAATCAACACCAAACATGTTTCTCTATGGCTATGGGTTCACTGAAATTTCTTTTCAAATAGTATAGAAATCTATGTGCCCTTGAAGTTAGTGACTGATTTTCACTGTAGATCACTATTTCCATTTTCAGTACCTATATACTCCCTAGCAATATTGTTTCAATGTGTTTTCTGCTTTAATAGGTCTAGACTTCAGTTCTTAAGGGCTGCCAATATCACTGCACTGTGGTCACAGTTTATGCGTCAAGGCATATATTTAAGTGCATAGCACTTAAATGTCCACAGAGGCTAGCACTAGGCAGTGTGAGACCCTCTTCTTTCACAAACTATACTATTTTTTTTAAAGTATATATGGTTTGTAAAGGAATACTTGGTTGTTTTACCAATAAACAAACTATACTGAACTTAAATTTCTAAAGCTTTTCAGAGATGTGAACTTGTAATTCCTAAATATAGTGCAATAGCTTTGTTCCCCAGGCTATTTGAAGAGATCTCTGTCTTTCGTATAATGTTCTACAGTTACTGGTGTTAATGTTGGCTGATTTTCATCCTTGAGAATTCAAAGAATTGATAATATTTATTTTCATAAGAATTTATAATTAGTTTCTTTTAAGATCTTTAAAACTTACCTTGGTAGTCCCCAGAATTTATAATTAACTTTCAAAATTGTATGTAACTTTCAAAATTACGTTATGTAGCATAAAGTTATATTGACCTGTAACCTGTTAACATTAGTCCAAAAACAATTTTAGAATTTCTTCGAGATGCACGAGCATCCTGTAATTATCAAGAGTTTTATCTAATAAGCAGTTTGAAATTCATACAAAAATATTTGTGTAGAAATACTAGTCCTCCCATTTTTTGCAAATGTGGGAGTTGCAGTAAAAATTCAAATATGAAGAAATACCTATCCACCATCAGGAATATAATCAGCTTTCTTTCCTTTCCTCATGAACCTTTATATTATATCTAATGTAAACATTATACCATGATGCAAATAATCTAATGTATATAATTGTACAATAAATAAACATTACATCAACATGAATTGCTATAAAGGAAAAATTTTTGAATTCAAGTCCTAAGTTATTTATCATTGACCCTCAAAGGGCACAGTTTTTCTATTCTTTTATTCATTTAATCAGTACAGTGTTGTGCATCAACCACACTTCAGAATCTATACACTGATAATTCATTTGTGATATCCATATTCACAAATACCTGACAGTTTGGGTAAGAATCTCAACATAACACACTGTACGTAGCTTGAATTATGATGTGAACTGAAAGATAAGGAGTGTGCTGCCCTTGTAATGCACAAAATTATGCAGAGTATTGAGTACTTTGACTCAGCTCTGTGATCAGAATCATGTGTGTTCTCCTTGGGCCTAGTTTCCCTCCTTTCTTTTCTGTCAGACATAGTATTTTATAGTCATAAAAATAATTACTGGAATCCTATAAGCAAAGCTGGGATGGAATCAGTGAAGCAAGTGGTATTCTTTCCTCTCTATCTGGTGGTAAGAGTGCCCTGGGCAACATGGCTCATGAATTCCCTTATGATATGACATTCACTTCTTATGACAGTTTCTTTCCTAAAACAGTGATGATGATTCTGTTTTGCCTTTGATCACACAAAAATGTCTCATTTCTCACTTGGAGGGAAAAATCCCAAAGGCATGATGACTCTGATAAAGTTCCCATCATTTTTCTTACCTTGTCTGTGTACACAGTGCAGAAGTGATGAGCCTTGTCAGGGTAACTTCAAAACCTTGCTGCATAGACAGAATGTGGTTGGGATGTGAACAGAGTCACGTTTGACCTTTTTTACTTTGCATGCATCCCTAATGTCTGTGTTTCAGTTGGCATGACTAAGTGGCACGCTAGCAGGATAAGAAGTCAGGACACACACAGAGTGGATATTTGTATCTGTGATGGATGAGTCATGTGTAATGTTATCTTTACTTAATTTTGTTTTAATTCTTAAGTAAGTGTATATATTTATGGGTACAATGTGATGTTTTGATATATGTATATATTGTATAATTATTATATTAAACTCATTAACATACCTATTACTTAACAGAGCTATCTGTTTTTCAGTGAGAACATTTAAAATCTACTAGTTCAGCAATTTGAAATGTACATTATCAGATAGTCACCATGATTACAGTGGATCACTAAAAATCTTTTTCTAACTGAACTTGTGTGCCCTTATGTCATTGCTTTTTCTTCCACCCCATTATGTAGCTATATTTCTTATAAATAAACATTTTAAGTAATAGCCTCTCTTGTGGAGAATACAGAAATTAAAAGGAAGGAATTGAAGGTTCATTAAAAATACAACTTGTCACTGGTTTAAGCTACTTAACATTCTCTTTTCTGTGCTTTTCATTTCTAAAATTGCTGAAGGCTCATCCACCTTTAGCACAGGTTGAAAATAATGGTAATGTATCACATACATCACATACTTCAATAAGAGGGAAATAACCTGTGTTTGTCAATGAAGATTACTTGAGAATGAGTCTTTATTTCAACACTAAGCCTTGACTTGCAGTCAATTTTTGTTCAATTTTGTATGCTTATTGCCTTAACTCTCTCTACATTTTTGGTTTTTTTGATATAAATGAAATGGGGTTTAATGGTAGCAGAGAGAAGTAAACCTTCCCAGAACATATTCTGATAATAAGTACAGGGGGGATATGAGGGAGCAATCATTGTAGCTCTGACATTGGCTTCTTAACAGTCTGCTTGTAGAGAAAAGGATGAACTGGCGTTCTCATGAAACAGGATCTATCAACAGCTAAAGCAGGGGCATAGACTGTGGGACGAAAATGTAATGTTTCTGTGTGAGTAGAATGGGTGACACTTCTTTTGCTAAAATTGCTTCTACATTATATACCATGCTGAGCATGCAGGAAGAAATAGAGAAGTTTTGGGACTGAACAAGAGCTGTTCATTCAATCTTTGATCATATAGGTGTGTATGACTGTGTGTGCATGCACACATGCACATAGGTACAGTCATTAGCTCTGTTATAAGAAAATATCATAAATAAAATGTCTTATAAACAATGAAAGTTTATTTTTCACAGTTTTGAAACTGAAGCTGAAAGCACCTGCAGGTTTACCAGTTCACTGTCTGGGCCCCTTTCTAGCTCATGGTCAGCTGTAGGGCTGTGTATTTACATGACAGAAGGGCAAAAACAGCTGCCTCAAATCTCTTTAATTATCATTATTTCTTAATTGATAGATAAAGTTGTTGTTCTTATTGTGTACAACATGACTAAACCAGGTTAATTAAAATATACATACTTCAGCAATCACAATGCTCATGTTGAGAAGACTCAATATTCACTCCCCTACCCTTCTCCATAACACAATATATCACTATTAATTGAAGACTTTCCACAAACTTATGTCATAATGCTGTACCATAGATCACTTCAACATCTTTTTTAAGTACATGAATTCCATTCATAAGATCTCTACTCTCATTAACCACCTCCCAGACAATCCACCTCATAATATCATCTCCTTGGGGAGCGGAATTTAATGTAAGGACTGGGAAGGACACAAACATTTAGGCTGTAGTAAAATGTCTATAAACATGCATACTATCATAAAACCAAAGTTGGGAGAGTTATAAGGTGATTACATAAGACAATCAACACATAGGAGACAGAGAGCAAAATAGGGTGCAGTCTGTGTGGAGCATGCACAGATGTGTGCTCCTCTATGGCTGCAGTAGTAGAATTTTATCTTGTTCTGCCAGTGACTTGATACTAGCTATTTTAAAGATCTCAGCATATTGACTGTTTGAGTGGAGATCACTATACATAAAATTTACAAGATATAATGTAATTTCAAAGTAAATGGCTTGTTCTTGGCCTGGAGGGATGCCTTATCAGTTAAGGTGCTTGTCTTGAAAGCCAATGGACCCAAGTTCAATTCCCCAGGATCCACGTAAAGTCAGATGCACAAGGTGGAGAATATATCTGGAGTTTGCAGTGGCTAGAGGCCCTGGCATGTCCATTCTTTCTGTCTGTCTCTCTGCTTCTCTCTCACAGTTTCTTTCAAATAAATAAATAAATAAATAAAATATTTAAAAATAAATGGCTCGTTCTTTTACTTAGCATTCAGGTTTATAGAACCGATATTATATAACACATTGTGGTAATTACTCATGTAAGACAGATTGTTGAAAAATGCTTTAGACCAGGGGACAAAATGCACCAGGACTTTTAAAGAACAATAGGCCATCAGGAAAGGGACAAGACACACACACAAAAGGCTATAGACAGTGATTTTCAAATGGCCATTCATGAAACAAGATTTCTTTTGGAGGCACTGAGGAGGTACTGAAGACAGTTTATAAACTGAGAGATGATTCATGTAATATAAAACTCATCTTTTTAAAGTGTGCAATCCATTAGGTTTTAGGATATTAACAAGTTTGTGCTTCCAGCACCACCATATAATCCAGAAAGATTTTAGCTTCTGCATGACACCATATCCAGCACCTTATCAGTCTCCATTAAATCCTCCCCCTACTGCTTGAGTAAAAGTTACCTTCATGTTGCTGGGACAAAACAGCTGAACAAAAGCAGCTTAATGGGAGGAAAGGGTTTATTTCAGCCTACAATTTCAAGGGGAAGTTTCCTCCTGTTCAAGTACTAACCAGGTCTGACCCTGCTTAGCTTCCAAGATCAGATGAGATCGGGAGCATTCAATGTGGTATGGTAGTAGACAAGGGAAGTTTACTCATGGCAGGAAAAGCATGACAGGCCTGAACAGGAAGCCTGGGTCTCATTGCCACCTCGACTGTAAGGTAGGAAGTAATCTGAGTGAGTGAGCTCTGGACACCCAGTGGGCGAGATTAATAAATGGCAGAGTCCATTGTAAGTGATGCACATCATTCACCAAGGCTCCACCTCCTTATAGCCCCACAAGTTTTCCAAATTGCCAACAGCTTGGATAGAAGCATTCAAAACACATGAGCCTATGGGGAAATTTCATTCAGACCATCACTCCTTTCTAACCAGTAATTTACACTCTCTCTCTCTCTCTCTCTCTCTCTCTCTCTCTCTCTCTCTTGCCATTTGGCTATTGTATACCATCAGTGGCCTTTTGTTTCTGGGATAGCACTTTCAAGACTCATCTATGCTGTGTAATGTGTCAGTGTTGCCTTTCTTTCATTGCTACATTATATACCTCTATATGAATGAACATACCACCTTTCATCTGTCTAATAATCAGATGGTATACATTTCACTTTTTCTCTCTTTAATTTTATTTATTTATTTTACTTATTGAGAGGGAGGGGGAGAGGGTGAGAATTGGTGCACCAGGGCCTCCAGCCACTGTAATAGAATTCCAGCTACATGTGTCACCTTGTGTGTCTGGTTCATGTGGGTCCTGGGGAATCTAAGCTGTGTCATCAGGCTTCATAGGCAAGCCCTTTAACCACTAAGCCATCTCTCTAGCCCATGTTTTCACTTTCTTTACTTATTATGAATATTGCTATTATGAACATGCATGCATATATCTATGTGTACTGTGATTAGTTTATTTTTAATTTGCATACAAAGGAATATATTTCATTATAGAATTTTCATACAGTATTTGTTTTTTTTTTTTAATGTATTCTTCTTTCCCACTTTTCTCTCATATTCCCCTTTTTGTCCCTTGTACTCTCCTACTTACAGGAATGTGCGTTCATGTCACATGTGTTCTATTAATTTCTCCTTTCTTAAAACCTCTCCTTTCAGTCTTGTGGTCCTCTTTCTAGTTTTATGATATACTCCCACACTTAGACATATATATGTGTATATGAGAGAGAACATGTTACATTTGTTTTTCTGAATCTGGATTACTTTGTTTAGTATAAAATTTCGAAATCCACCCATTTTCCTCAAAATGTCACAATTTTACTTTTCTTTATTGCTGAATAAAACCCCATTGTGTACATGCACCACATTTAAAATAATCCATTCAGACATATGTATCACATATATCTACATGTAGAATTAGTTTTATGGTAACATCATCTTCTATTTCAGGAAATGCTAAAACTGTTTTCCAATGTGCTTGCTCTACCTTATACTCCCATCAGCAATAGATGAGGGACTCATATTTTCACATTACCACTGGAAATCTATATGGTGTATTGAGATCATTGTCATGTGTCAGGATTTATGTTTGGTAGCCAAAGGGGGATTGGTTGGCATAAGGGAGAACATGGAGACAAAAAACAAAGATGGCACAACTGTGACATGAATGTGCATAGCAAGCCTGGGATAGTAAGGCAGAGAAGGTGAATGGAAGAGAAAGATTTAAGAGTTAGACTCCTTGTGGCTGGTGAGGGAAGAAATGAGTGTATTGAGGGTTTGAGGTAGAAGAATCACTTATAGAAGCAACAACAGTTTTAAGGCTGCTGTTAAATTCAGTGTGAGAAATACAACCTTGCTTTCCTGATATCCAGGGAGAGATGCTGAGTCGAAAATTTCAGCCTTCAAGTTGAGATGAGTCTTTATTATTTCCAACTGGCCTTTGTGCACATGGGGTTCTGGCAATCCAGTAGTCAGGGAAGTTTAGTATGAAATGCAGAGTCCAAGGACTTTTGTTGCATATATTTTAAATCAGAATTCAGGGTGGGTGGGAAAACTCAGATTTATACTTTAACAAGCAGCTCTACTGGTCTATTAACCCAAAAAAAGCATCAGAACTATTTCATAGGAAAGGGTTGTTGCAAGAACATAGTTGACAACATTTGCCCTGGCGGTGGCTACCCTGAGGATCAGTTCCACTCAGAACCCACCTTCAAAATGAACTTGACTCACGTCATGCCAGACACTTCTCATTTTCTATTTCATTTCCATTTAATAATTTTTAAGATAGGATTATTTCAATTCTCTTCACAAAAGTGAAAGAAACAATACTAGCAGTCTTAAGCTCACAAAATGGAGAAGTGGTGGGTTTTAGATTTGAATTTTTTTGCAATTAGAATTTTAAAATGTCATCTTTATTTTGTTAAACAATATTGTGTAATTTTTATTTGCTGTGAAAAACAAATGCTGGTGAGATAGGACAGAAGGAAAATATCTTCCTTCAATGGTGAGCAAGGAATACCTCTCATTTACTTCTATCTGAGTAGAAGGTGGATTTCAAAGCAGGGGAACTCTGTGTCCTTTGTTGCTATTTCTCCTGTCATCCTCAGCGTCCTGGTCCAGAAGCAGCTCCCAAGCTTCTTTGTACAGAGCAGAAAATGTACTGTGCCTTGTAAATACACAAAAGCTATATCACTTTGCCTGGTAGTATTAATGACTTGATAATTGGATTTTAGAAAACACTACAACAGCTCTCAGAGTATCTTAGGAATTTCTGCCTAGAGGCATTTTCTCAGTGGTAGTTTTAGGATTGAGAGGTGGCCAAGGTGACCTTGATTTCTTGATAACATGCCACTGGGGGCTTGCAGAATTATAGCAACTTACTGTGTGCACTTCATTTTCTTTCATTTATGAGCCATGGGGATGTGCCTCCTTCATAGAATTTAGTACACTGGACAGGAGGATTGGAAAAGAAAGCTTTTTGTAATTTGGGTAATAGTGAATTATATAAAAACATTATTATGTTATCTAAGAGTAAGTGTAGAAAAATTAATACAGCCAGCTACTATTCAAATTTTAATTATCCATTTTAGCTTCTCAATGGCGATACTATTCCAGAGCAATTTTATATTTCAAATCGGTTTTGTATTCAATGGACACTAAACTGTAGCAAAGACCCAATCCTGGATAATGTTGAAGTAAAATGATATACCATAAATATTTTTATATAAATACATAAGCTATGATTATACTACCAAAATGAGATATATGAGCCAATGTGAGGTTTAATACTTTTATGTTTATTTTTATTGATATACACATGTGTGTATGAGTATACTAGAGTTTCTTACTGTTGGAAACAAACACCAGATATTTGTACAACTTTTCACATCTGGCTTTACCTGGGTGCCAGGGATTTGAGCTCATGCCTACAGGCTTTAAAGGCAAGCATCTTTAACCACATCTCCCCAGTCCAGTGAGAGTTAATCTTGATTGCCAACTTGATTCGATTGAGAGGTGAGTGTGAGGGGAGACCTAGTCCTTATCTCAGAGGCAGGGCTTGAGTGGAATAAATAAGGAAAGAAGAAAGGTAGCCAGCATAGCTTATTCTATACTTCTTGGCTGTCCTGATGTGAGATGTTCTCCCATACCCTTACTGCAATTACAGGCTGAACCTTTTGAAATCATGACCAAAAATGAATATTCCCTCCCTTAATTTGTGTGTATATGCCAGGTGTCTTGTCATAGTGATACAAAGATAACACAGTTACACTATGTTAGTGAACTAAAATGATGACATAAGAATACATAAAAATTAACTTTCACACCCTAGGGGAAACCACAGAGTTAAAGTCGGTGAGCAAGGCTATGGCTGATAAAAAGCCATTACTCTTATCCATTATTACATACTGTAATTCTTTTAAGAGCAACCCAGTGGCAGAAGAAGAAGGAACATAGAGAATTATGTGAAGAGAAAAAAAAAACAGAGCTAAATAAAATAGTAGCCTTGTGATCTTCACTTGTTAACTATTTCTTTTACCATCCCCAAAATAGATTTGTTAAAAATGGCACTCAGCTTCAGTTAGTAATTTTGTGTTGTTTTTAAGTGTAGTCAGTGCATGTTTCCTAGGTAACCTGTAATATTCAGTCTTCATGCGCCTTTGATAAGTAAAATGTGTTGGAGGCACATGGCTAAAAGAAACTGACTTATCTTAGACAATTCCAAGATTACCTTCAATGTTAATTATTTGACATAAAAACATTAATAAATATAACATACCCTTGACTGGTCTAGGATAAAAATTGGGCAGGTGTGCATTGAGAAAATAGGGAGAAGCCATATGATAGGGTATTAAACCAAGGAGGAAGGAAGAAAGATGTTGGGGAGATTCTTAATTGAATCCCACTGATACTAATGGCTATTAGTATATATGCTAATTCTATATATACAATATGGTTAATGAGCTAGGTCTTTCACTTTCCAATGTGTTGGAGTGGAGTGGCTTCATAGATATCAGTCAATGTATTCACAAGGGCATATTAGAATGTTTTCCTATTTCATACAGTAAAGATATCATGGATCAATGAAACCTATTTCCAAAGGCAATACTATTAACTTTGAATGTAAAGGAAAGATTTTTTCCACAATTTAACCTCCCAGGACACCCTACGGTAAAGTACTCTAAAACCTGAAGTTTATTTATGCAGGAAAAGATAATTTTTTTTTTTTTACCACTACAGTTCCCTGATATTGACACTTCAGTACTGGGGAAAAAAAAATCTGTGATCAAATAATCATGTGGAATGAGTCCAACATATCTTTTAATATAGATGCAAAGGGATCTCAAATGGAAAGGACATCTTGTCTAACTCCCTCCAACGGCGACAACTGTTAGAAATGCTGCATTTCAGTATTGTTGCTAAACATTAGAAGACAAGAAACGCTGCCTTCGTTGGTTCTGCTCTACTCACTCAGCACCAAGATTGGCCTGTTGGCCCAGGTTAGAGTCTCAACACTCACATAAGGCCAGACCAGACACAAAAATGCTGCTGTATGCATCTGGTGTTCTTTACATGAAAAGAGAAGTTAATGTGTGTGTGTTACACCCCACACATGTGCAAATAAATAAAAAAAGTACCAAAGGAAGATACAAGGGAATGTGAAGAACTTGTCAGTTTAAGGTGAGAAGGCTATAGAACATGGAGAATAATTAAAAGAAACAGAATTATATGAGTGAGTGGTAGAATTGGAGCATTTATCAAAGGGGAACTATCACTGTGTTCAAAGATAGGAATGAAACAGTTTGTGAATAAACTTCTAGCAGCAGCAGCACCACCACCACCAAGAGTGATTAAACTGCAGTTTGCAAGGATCCAGTCTCATATTCTTCCCCTCAAACAGGCTTCTCAGAGAAGCAAACTATTTCATTAATTTGACTTTTTTACTTTTCATGTTTGAGCAAGATCTAACGTGGTCAGCAAGTATTCAGAGTAATTGTTTTTGTCTCGTTTCACCTCATAAAGAGAGTGATGACAGAGAAACCAATCAAGCTATGTTTCCAACTTAAGAAAAAAAATGAAGGAACTTTTTTTTTTAAAAAGACACTTTTATCCATGTTTTTGTAACCCTCAAAAAGCCAAGGTTGACTTTTGAGCTGTCTGTACAGTATAGGCCTAGAATCAACATTGAATTTGAATCAGAATAACTTGGCAGGCATGGTAATATGCAGATTCCTCAAAACTCTGTTCTTTCTGTCCTTTTGAAACTGTTTACCCTTTAATAACTTCTATTCTCTCTCCGAACCTTCACCCCAACCCCAGCCTTTGGTAGTCATCTTTCTACCCTCTAGCTTCATGAGTTTAATTTTATTAAAATTCCACATATAAAAAGAAATCATGTGGCATTTTTTTTTTTTGAGGCAAGCCCAACAGACTAGCCATTTTGTATGAGACAGTGAGAGAGAGAGAGAATTGGCACATCAGGACCTCCAGCCACTGCTATCAAACTCCATGCATGTGTGCCACTTTGTGCACATATGTGACCTTGCACATAGGTCACTTTGTGTGCCTGGCTTACGTGGGATCTGGGGAGTGCAACATGGTTCCCTAGGCTTTTCAGGCCACTGCCTTAAACGCTAAGCCATCTCTCCATCCCATATTTGCCTTTTTGTGCATTATTTCACTTACCCAATATATTCTACAGTTGTGGAGGTGATCATATTCAATAATAATGTATTTATTATATATTTCGGTATAATTGAAAGAGTAAAATATAAATGTCCCATTATAAAAAGGAGTTAAAAATGGTTGATGGATATATTAATTGATCAATTTAATTATGCCACATTGCTAACATGTATCAAAACATCATATTGTACTTGCAGTCCCAGCTCTGATGATATGAAGGAGGGTTAGAAGCTAGAGTCTAGCCTGATATACACACAAAAACCATGTACCCCCCCCAAAAAAACCCAAAGTTTAAAATGATGATTTGTTAATCAAACAAAGAAACCCTACAGTTCCTTTAATCTTGTGTTTAGTTTTATATTTAGTGTCCTCATAAGTTGCATTTCTAATGTATTCTAAAGTGATGCCAGTTGGTATTACTATTCAAAAGGTTTGAGAATACATTTTACTCAGCTAAGATGCAAGATGGCTCAGTGGTGAAGGCACTTGCTTATGATGCTTAAGGATCCCTGTTTGATTCCCCATCACCCATATTAGCCAGATGCAAAAGATGGCACATGCATTTGGAGTTCACTTGCAGTAGCTAGTGGCCACAGTGTGCACATTCTCTCTATTTCTACCTGCGTGTCTCTCTCTCTTTCTCTCTCTATTAAATAACAAAATATTTTTTTAAAGATGCAAGCTAGTCGTGGTGAACCATAAAAGAAAAGCAACAAATGAGCTCTACCAATATCGGAATACATTTGAGAGCTGCTTTTAAATTTTATTTTTTGACACTTATGTATTTATTTGCAAGCAGAAAGAGATAGAGAAGAGAGACAGACAGAGAAGGAGAGCATGGGCACTCCAGGGCCTGCAGCCGCCGCAGATGCACTCCAGTTGCTTTCATCACTTTGTATATTTGGGGAATTGAACTCCAGTTGATAGGCTTTGCAGGCAAGTGCCTTAAGTGTTGCACCATCTCGCCAGCCTTCCTCCCTTTTTAATTTTTTATTTATTCATGTGCAATCAGAGACAGAGTGAAGAGAGACAGACATGGAAGGAGAGAGTGGAGAGGGTGGCTTTTGTCTTGTAAACCTCGGGTGATCTCATAGGAAAACTACTGGTCAGAGGTTCTGATAGTTCAGAAATTAAAAATGTAGATGTGTTTGTACATTTTTCTAATCCCCATCACAATGACCTGTCCAATTAAATGACACAATCTCACTTAGGGACACAGCAGACAGCTGAAAAGTAAGATCAGAGTTTGGAAGAGAGGAGTGCACCTAAGACATGTGGTTGTCACTCTGTAAATGCACAATGCCAGCAACAAAAGAAAACCACAGTTTTATACTGCCAAAATAGAATAGCCATGTATAAAACCCATTCCTTGTGCTGTACATTTTCCCACTTTTAGGCAAAGTAGCTTCCAAGTGGTAGAGTATCCATGAGTCAAATCCTCCAGTCTAACTCGGCCAGGACAGTGTCCTCATCATTTATTCTGCTGCCACAATGATTCTCCCACAAGGCAAATTCAAATTTCATGTTTTCCATTCATTTATATAAAATTTACTTTTTTAAGTCTGTTAACACTTTGAATGAATATTAACAAGAACTTATGAAATTTTATTACTTGTGGATACTAGTAGAAGCAATAAACCCTTGTTCCATTTGATTTTGAAACAACCAGATGCCTTGTATCTTACATCAAAACTGCCTAAAGTGAAACATTTTTATTTTAAAAATCTTTAAATGTGACTTCCATTTTTTTCTTAATAGAGTATCATGCGTAATTAAATATTCACTAAACTATTTTAAAATGGTTTTAAAGAAATTTGGTAATAATTAAATTATGTCTGTAGTTGTTGCATATAGCTCAGAATTTTTATGTGATCTCTCTCTCTCTCTCTCTCTCTCTCTTTCTCTCTCTCTGTGTGTGTGTGTGTGTGTGTGTGTATGTATGTTTCAGTGACAGAGAGCATTTGCCCATAGTAATGGAGACAACCCCCACCCTGACTCCTTCCACCATATGGGTCTCCGTTACTTTCACTTGATGCTGATGACTAGCTGGTACCAAGTGATAAGGGTGACAATTAAAACTGAACTTGAGAAGTATATGGTCAATGCAAACCCTGAATTTAGAAATAATGCCATCGATAGCAGCAGTACTTAAGGTGTCAAGCAGATGTTAGTGATCACATATGTCAACTCATTTTTATCCTCAAACGAAGTCTGTGAAGTAAATACTTTGATTATTGCCCTTTAGGGATGAGGAAGCCATGCTTTAGCAGGCTTACATGCCTTACCCAATGTCAAGAGACCAGCAGGTGGGTAGGTGGCAGAGTGTGTTCTGAAGCCATGTTTATCTGACAAAAGCAAACGTTTGTGACCGTTGTCCTGCTGTCTCCTTAACATAGACAAGTCCCACTCAGTAAGTGTGTACTTCCCTTGCCACACAGATAATCAAGTAAAACAAACACAATGGAAATATCAAATTACCTGCTTCAGTGGGCTCATCTTCTCACTCCCATTATATTCAATTATTAAAACATTTATCACCTAGTGCAGTGAAAAGCATTACTGTGTAATGAAGTGACTGGGGTTAGGAACCAAAAAAAATATGCCCTGGTTTTCTCTATGCTCTTTCTAGAGATTAAACAAAAACTGCATTTCCCTGGGCTTCAGTTGTCTTACTTACTGTGGTTTTTAAAGCTTAACAACCTTAAGAATTAAACTTGATTCCTAAGATAAATGACAAAGAGGCAATATAATTTGTCTGAAGATTGTTTTTTACCCTGGCATTGCCTCAAAAGTTGATTACTTCCTTTATGTGGAATTTTTCACAGAAGTGTCTGATTATCAAACATCTTCAAGGTATTGCTTATTATAGGATACAAAGGCATTTTTATTTAAGGGTGTTGCAGTCAGGTTCACATCACTGGCAGAAATCGCCTGACCAAGAGCAGCTTTTGGGAAAAAAAATGGGTTTATTTTGGCTTACAGACTTGAGGGAATGCTCCATGATGGCAGGGGGAAACAATGGCATGAGAAGAGGGTGGACATCACACCCTAGCCAACATCAGATGGACAATAGGAACAGGAGCGTGTGCCAAACACTGGCAAGGGGACACTGACTATAATACCCATAATCCCTCCCCCAACAGTACACTGTCTCTAGGAGGCATTCATTCCCAAATCTCCATCAGCTGGGAACCCAGCATTCAAAACACCTAAGTTCTGAACCAAACCACCACAAAGGGAAAGCAAGACTTTAATGTATGAAAATTTTATGATTCATATTGTATTTTACATTTAATTTCTATACAAGAAGGTTACTGTTTTACACTTCAGCCTAAGAGATGGGAAAACAATTTTCATATTATTTTTAAAGACAATGGGCAGGAAAGCGGAGATCTTAGGGGTTGGCCTCCATCACCTGCATGGGTGACTCATGAGTGGCTTGATGTGACATTGTCCATTTTATAACATATTTGGGTTAAGAATAATCTGGGAATAATTCTTTGTTCCTGGAAAAACAAAGAAATAGTCACTTGGAGGATTGCAAATGAAAAAAAATTACAGATTTTATGTAGAAAGAAAAGCACATTAGTACTTTGTGTCACAGAATATAATCATACACTTGTTTTTGTAACAATGATCTGGGAATTGGTTTCAGAGAAGAAAGAGCATGTGCTCCAATCTACTGTGGAAAGTGAGGTTTCTGTGGACTATCTTGATAGGTTCCAGCCAGAGTCTTTGCACGTTTTGGCAACTCAAATGCTTGTGCAGTGACCCTGTCATAACTGTACTCAGCACATTAATACTGATAAGAAAGTTGGGTACACACAGAAAGGCAGCAAGTTGGAAAAGAGTTTAAGTCCTCAATACTGTGTTTATACAGTATTTATATTGTATTATATGTTGATAAAATTTTTAAAAAATTACCAAATGACTATCATCAGCCTCAAAAGAAAGTTCTATTATGGATGATTAAAAAAAATCTAGGAAGGCTCATTGAAGCTTTTAGAGAAAATTGCAAGCTCTTTTTGTGTACCAAATAATTAAAATATATCAAAGAATTTGATTTATTTTATATGACTACTCCAAGAAACAAGTGGCATAATCCTTTCTATAGGAGAAAAATATTTCGGGCTAACTACAGGATAGCCATCTAAGCTCTTGGGTGGCACCAAAATATTTGAAGTGGTGGTTAGAGCTTCATCATTGGAAGGTTTCTAAGACAGGAGAGATGGAAGTCGGCTAGGGTGTATGGGGAGGTACTAATTAAGGATACTTGCTTTGTAGGAAGGTGAGTTTCTTGGAGGCAACAAATTGAAGGATCCTTCTTTTAACCCATTCTGCAAATCTGTGTCTTTTGGTTGGGGCATTGAGGCCATTGATATTAAGAATTACTGTTGAAAGGTGTGCATTTCTTTTTGCCATTTTTCTTGTTTTGTAGTTCTAGTTTTACCTTTGCTCTCCTGTATTAACTAGTATTTGAGTGTGGCTTGTTTTATCCAGATTCCTTATATGTGTGCTTTTGTTTCTCTTTAGCATGGAGGATCCTTTCAAGTATTTTCTGTAGAGCTGCTTTTATAGATTGCTTTTGGTAAGATTGCCATTTTCACAATATTGATTCTTCCAATCCAAGAACAAGGGATGTCTTTCCATTTCCTAGCATCATCTGCAATTTCTTGCTTGAGTAAATCTTTAAAATAAGTTTTCATTGTAGAGATCCTTCACTTCCTTGGTTAGGTTTATTCCAAGGTACTTTATTATTTTTTGATACAAATGTGAATGGGAGTGATTCTCTGATGTCATCCTTTGTGTGTTTGTTGTTAGCATATAGGAAGGGTACTGATGTCTGTGTATTTATTTGTATCCTACTACATGGCTATAGGTGTTTATCAGCTCTAACAGTTTGCTGGTACAGTATTTAGGGTCCTTTATGTATAGAATCATATCATCTGCAAATAATGATAACTTGATCTCTTCCTTTCCAATTTGTATCCATTTTGTGTGTTTCTTTTGCCTTATTGCTATGGCTAAGACTTCCAGTGCTATATTAAATAAAAGTGGGGACAGTGGACACCCTTGTCTTGTTCCTGATTTTAGTAGAAAAGCTTCAAGTTTTTTCTCCATTTAGTATTATGTTGGCTATAGGTTTGTCATAAATAGCCTTTATTATGTTGGGATATGTTCCTTCTTTTCCCAGTTTCTATAGGACTTTTTTTTTTATCATGAAGGGATGTTGGATTTTCTTGAGTGCCTTTTGTGCATCTAATGAAATGATCATGTGATTTTTGTCATGCAGTCCATTTATATAATACACTACATTTACCTATTTACATATGTTGAACCATCCCTGCATCTCTGGCATAAAGTCTACTTGGTCAGGGTGAATGATCTTTCTGATATATTCTTGTATTCTCTTTGCCAATATTTTGTTCATAATTTTTGCACCTATGTTCATGAGGGAGATTGGTCTGTAATTTTTTTTGTTCTATCTTTGTCTGGTTTTGTTATCAGGATGATGCTGACTTCATAGAAGGAGTTTGGTAGGATTTCTTCCTTTTCTATTTTATGGAAAATTTTTGAGAAGCATTGGTGTTAATTCTTCCATGAGGGTCTGTTAAAGTTCACCAGTGAATCCATGTGGGCCTGGATTTTTTTTAGTTGGGAGATTTTTTTTTTTATAACTACCTGGATCTCCATACTTGTTATAGATCTATTTAAGTGGTTAATCTCATCTTGATTTAACTTTGGTACGTCACTTAAGCCAAAGAAATCATCCATTTGTTAAAGATTTTCAAAGGTAGTGGAGTATATGTTCTTATAGTATGTCCCTATGATCTTTTGAATTTCTCCGGTATCTGTTGTGATGGTGCCTTTTTCATCTCTAATTTTATTAATTTGTGTCCCATCTCTCTTTCTTTTGGCCAGATTTGCTAAGGGTTTATCAATCTTGTTTATCCTTTCAAACAACTAAACTCTTTGTTTCATTGATTCTTTGAATTGTTTCTTTTTGGTTTTTATTTCAATAATTTCCCTAGTCTTAACTATTTCTTTCCATCTACTGATTTTTGGTTTGCCTTGTTCTTCTTTTTCCAAGGCCTTAAGGTGAAGCATTAAGTTATTTACTTGCAACCCTTCTCATTTCTTAATATAGGCACTTAATGCTATAAATTTTCCCTCTTAGGACTGCCTTAATTGTCCAAAAGTTTTGGTATGTTGTGTTCTCATTATCGTTTGATTCTATGAATTTTTTTGATTTCCTTCTTGATTTCTTCATTGATCAATTCATCATTTAGTAGTGTATTATTTAGTTTCCATGATTTTGTGTGTGCTCTATAGCTTTTCTTGCTATTGATTTGTAGTTTGATCCCATTGTGATCAGATGGAGAGCAAGGAATTATTTCAATTTCCCTGTATTTGTAAAAATTTGCTTTGTGTCCTAACATATGGTCTATTTTAGAGAATGTTCCATGTGTTGCTGAAAAGAATGTGTATTCTGCAATATTTGGATGAGATGCCCTGTAGATATCTGTTAGGTCCATTTTTTCTATGACCTCATTTAATCCAGAAGCATCTCTTTACATTTTTGCTGGGATGACCTGTCAATTGATGAGACTGGGGTGTTGAAGTCACCCACTACAACTGTATTTGCTGTTATCTTTGACCTTAGTCCTAATAGCATTTGTTTTATGAAATTGGGAGCCGCCATGTTAGGTGCATATATGTTTAGGATTGTAATGTCCTCCTGTTGGAGTGTTGTAATCAATATAAAGTGACCTTCCTTATCATTCATAATTAATGTTGATCTGAAGTATACCCTGTCAAATATTAGGATAGTGACCCCTTCCTATTTTCTAGGCCCATTTGCTTGAATCACCATTTCCCAACCTTTCACACTAAAGTTTTTCTTTTGTTGTTATCTGGCTTGTAAGGCACCTATAACTACAAGCTGGGCACTAGTAATGAGGAATTATAGGGAGCAAAGTCTTACCAGAAGAAGAATCATTACTCCAGTGAGCGATCCTCCTGAAGCGCCACTGACCACAGTTTGCAGTGGTGGGGAGAGGTTGGGAAGTGCCTCTTTTGAGTCCTGGGAGGGAGGATGAATATCAGGCATTTTTCTCCTTCCTCAGACTGTAAGTTGAAGATTATTTGAGGGGTGGGTTTGCTATATATAAACAGTGAAAATTGTATATCCACCCCTTCCTGGACAAGCCAGGAAATCAGGGGTTGGCAGAGATAGCTGGTAAGGGACTGATGGAAGGTCTCAGCTGTTCAATCATTTGGTGGGGTAGGGGTTCTGAAGAATATAATCTGAGAACTTGGAGTTAGTCCTGGGTTGTGGTACACGGGACAAGCTCTGAACCTTCAGCATGGATAGTCATGGCTCCTGAAGAGGACCTGACCTTGAGGAGGCCTTGAGAACACTGAAAACATGAGGATATTCTTATGGCAATGCTTCCAGCAGCATAGGAATGAATTCTTCATTCCTGAGCAAGGGACCATGTTGACTCTCAAAGCTAAAGTTTCCATGTCTCTAAATTCTAGTTCACAAATAATATTTACAGAATGGAAGGTCCTAAAGTCATTCCTATGCTCATGGTACTCAAATTTGCCTTTTTGCTGATATTTAAAACACCAATTTTCCTTTGACCGAAATTCCAGATGGATAACTTAATCAAGCTTATGATTTGACACTTTATTTTCTTTTTATTTATTTTTTACTTTTTTTGTTCAATTTTTATTTATTTGAGTGTGACAGAGAAAGAGACACAGAGAGAGGGAGAGAGAGAGAGAGAATGGGCGTGCCAGGGCCTCCAGCCACTGCTAATGAACTCCAGACACGTGCGCCCCCTTGTGCATCTAGCTAACATGGGTCCTGGGGAATCGAGCCTTGAACCGGGGTCCTTAGGCTTCACAGGCAAGCGCTTAACTGCTAAGCCATCTATCCAGCCCCTGATTTGGCACTTTAAACAAGTTTTAACAAGTTCATTTATTGTGTTAGTTTTTACTCTTATATAAGTGGCTCAATCATAAGAACCCAAACCATTTGAAAACAGAAAAGGAAAACAGCCAGTCATCAAAGCTCTTTTCGTCATTACAGACACACGTGGAGCATCTGTTGATGCTGATCTGGCCTGTCATTTCCCATCATTTCAAATCTTCCTTTAGCAAAAATAAATAAATAAATAAACAAACAAACACATAAAAAAATGTTTGACATCCCTGTTTCCACTTACTGAAAAGAACATTTGCAAATATGAAAAGTAAACCACAGCAAGATTTTCAGAATGGAAGTTGATAGACGCAAATACTCACTGCTCCCTATATTATCTTTAGCGTTAATTCTGGGTTCTCTCACTTATTAAATAAAAAGTCTTGGAGAAATGTCTTTCTTTTTCTGACACCTTAATTTCCTTATCAGTATCACATTGATCTCACATGGTTATTTGGAAGAACAAACGAGGGTGAACTGGGAAAATTCTGTGAAGCATGATGCTTGGTAACTGTTGCAGAGCTTGTTTCCATTAAAGGAAAAGTATGATTTGAGAAATGGCTTAGCAAAGAGCTTGGCAGTCTAAGAACAAGCATCACCTAAAGAGAGAAAAAAAAGGTATTGAAAGAAATATGCCACTCCCTCTCCCAGATATGGATTTGTCTTAGGTCAGTACTACAGCAAGTTCCTAACCCCAATGTTAGGTTTGTAGAGACAGGTCATGCTCACTCACAGACCAGTGGTCACTGATGCTGGAAACTGCGATGGATTAAGTGGACCATGAGTACTGACAACAGAACATTCACATGGAATAGGGAGCAGTTTGGTTGTATCTCCACAGTCTCTAAGTATTCTCTTGAAAATTATGTCTGTCCATGTATCTCTCAAGTTATTTTCAAATTTGTCAACTCAACATTTGGAACATAAAATCTTTACTAACACATGCTGCAAATTTATTAGATAAGGCAGTGGAAATGTAATAAAATGAGAAAAAGACTGACTACCACTTTTTTGTTGTTTTGTTTTTGAGGTAGGGTCTTGTTCTAGTCCAGGCTGATCTGAAACTCACTTTGTAGTCCCAAGCTGGCCTCGAATTCACAGTGGTCCTTCTACCTCTGCCTCCCTAGTGTTGGGATTAAAGGTGTGTGCCACCATGCTCAGCCTAAGACTGACTATTGAATAGTCATGTCACTGGGTGATCTGGGGTGAGTTTCTTGACTTGCTGAAAACTGTCTCATGTATGAATTATGACAGTGGTATACTAATACTTATTTGAAAGTGGTTTTCAAATGAAATTGAGATACATGTATTTATAAGTGACTATATTAACTGAGATCAGGATGTATAAAATATGAGTTTAATTCATGTTGATAGGTATTCTTATTGGATGTGGAGATCTAAACATGTGGAAGGTGTGTGTTTTCAAAAGTGCAGTTCCTATACTGATTAATCCTGATATCCCCACCGACAACAAAGATAGCTTCTGTACAAAGAATTAAAAGGAACATATTCAGATATCCAGGACCTAAGAGAAAGGTGGCAGTTGTCCCTCACCATCAGAGTTTGGTTCTGGCTTGGTTCTGGCTTGCTAGGAGTCCTTCTTATTAGAAGGAAGAAAAGAAGAGCAACAGCAGGAAACATTTCTTGCCTGGAAGGGCAGGAATGTTCTGTGTGGACGCTCTCATGCAGAACTCTTCTCTTTGATTAAGGATCAGTACATCAAGTTCTGACAAGCTCAGCTGGAGGGAAAACTTGGTGGTACTCGTCTCTGGTACAGATAGCTCTGGCAAGAGCAGTCATTGCTTCAGACCAGACACTTGCTTGTGCGTACTTCTCTTTCCATACATATCGTGGCTGTCCATGATCTCCCCACCAAAGCTGAAGGGCTATGTAAAAATCATTAACAAAAATTGCCAAGTTGCCTTCATCCTTATAAATTCCCAATTTTGTGTATTGTTATATAGAAAAGAAACTGTGAAAGGCAAAGATTCCCAGTCTCTGGGAGTCCACAAAAGGCGGCTTATTATTTATGACTTTTTTAATGACAAATCCTTAAACTGCTTTGAGTCCAGGCAGGATAAAATATCAGTAATAAATATGACCTTTGAGTTTAATAGTCTTGAGCATGAACCTTGGTTTTGGCTGTGCAAATTGTTCTGTGAATTACTGGCCAGGTTACTGCATTTAAAGCAGTTGGGTAGAGGGCACAGGCAGACAGTAGCTAACAACTCATTTATGTCACCTGTCTTTAAAATAACAAGCTGTTTGAACTTAAGCTGCTCCCCACATTGTGTTTTCATGTTGTGTTTACATACAATTTATTTTACCTGAAAGTAATTGGTTGGACTATATCAGACCTTAACATTTCATAGCAAGTCCCATCTACCCTCTAGTCCTCAGTTTTCACATCTGTAAAGTGACGTTGTTAATGTGATGAATGTGATATTTCCAGCTCTAAACATTGAATATAGTCAAATAGCAATGCCTACGTGACCAATGTGCTTTTCCGGCTCTGCATTTTGACTAACCCTACTGTTTTCATTGCTTACGAGTGAATAACTAAATCATGACAATGGCACAGCATCTTGCAGCCCAGCGAGGGGTGTGGAGAGCATCTATGTGCACAGATCTCAGTCTTCAGAGGAAGGCCCACGGTGCAGGTCTGGATGCCTGTCAGTGCTGCAGCACAGACGAGAAGCATTCACAAAATAGGATCAGCAAAACAGAACTTAAATTGCAAATCATGTTGCTCAAGTTGCACAATGGGCTATTTGGGGGAAGACTGTAGGCTGTTTAATGTTCCTGGCTTTAATGTGGGAGAGACTTCACTTTGTAGCAATAAATGAAACTTTTGTTTTTTTCCCACTTCTTCTAGAAAACATAATTATGGAGAGTTTGTTATGTTCTTTGGAAGGGGAAAAAAGATTTTTTTTTTGTTATTCCTCCTTTAAGAAGCACTTAAGAATTAACAGGCTGTATGTCTTAGCCATTGTTCAACATTTCTTTTTATGGGAAATTTTGTATTACCACCAATTCAACTGTCATTGATTTTACACATTGAAAATGGACCTTTTATATCAAACTCTCAGCCTCTTCTGTTAATGGCAACTCTTCCCTTCAAGTTACTTTAAAAAAATGAATAATCCATAAGAAATGTTTTAGTCATCCTTGGCTTGTCTCTCCTTTCATTCAACCCCCCACCACGTAATCCACAATGAAATTCTTATAGTCCTACTTTAAAAAAATATATAATCTCACTGTTTCTCACACATCCAGTATTCACTCCAACTCAAATGCCCCCTTTATGAAATACTGTTGATAGGTTGCTATGTTCTCTCAGTTTCTATCATTGTCCCTTGGAGCATAATCCAAAATCTGAGCACTAACCTTGCAAGACCTGGTCTCTCAGTACATGTCTAACCACATCTGTTTATTTATTGTTTTTCTCTTTGATAACTTTTCACTAGACACTCAGCTTCCACATGGGTCACTGACCTCATCTACCTTGATGAACTTATGAACCAATTAAGATTGCCACATCATCCCACCCACATTTCTAACACCTTGCTCCCATTTATATTTTAAATAGCACTTATTTCTTCCAATATACTGTGCATTACATTTATTAGGAACCCTCCACTGTCTACTATAATATACATAACATGAAATAGAAATCTTAGCCAGGCGTGGTGGTGCACGCCTTTAATCCCAGCACTCGGGAGGCAGAGGTAGGAGGATCGCCGTGAGTTCGAGGCCACCCTGAGACTCCATAGTGAATTCCAGGTCAGCCTGGGCTAGAGTGAGACCCTACCACGAAAAACCGAAAAAACCAAAAAAAAAAAAAAAAAAAAAAAAAAAAAAAAAAAAAAGAAATAGAAATCTTTATCTCTTTCATGCTATATCCCCATAAGTAGAAAATCACCTGGTTCAGAGATAATGATCATGAATAATTTAATGCTGTGCTAGGAATTGAAGTCAAATAGAAGTAGCACAATTGTTATTTATGCTCATCTTCATAAAATCCTAGATGACAAATGCCACTCTTGTGTCTATGGACTCTAGCTTACTTTTCTGAATTTGAGCAACACAAAATTATACTTAATTCAGGCAATGCCCTTCATTGAGCTCTGTCTAAATCTTCATAATCTACCAAATCTTTCACTCTTGTGGACACATGAACTACTCCCAGTTCTATGTAAACTCCAAGAATCCTTTGGCTTTTCTATTTTCTAGTAATTCCCTGCCCCATGCACTCCTGTTGCTAGATAGCTTTCTCTCATATATGTGAAAATTATTGTTTATCAAATATTTGTGGGATTATGAAAAATTTATAGTTTTTTCCCCTCCCATGTGAAACTCTGCCCCACAAATCTTAGCCGCCATGGCTCCTTGAATTCCAGTATTGGTTTTCTCATTTCAGTGAACCTCGTGGCCTCTTTCTGAGTAGACATTGTCTCCTGGGGTAACGAAACCATGCTTGTTTCCCTTCCTTCAACTTTCACTCTTATCCACTGCATGGTTTCTAATGTCTGAAAGCCCTGTTTCATATGACTGATTTTCATATGTGAAGACAGCAGTTCATCAAAAGTTTCACATTAATGGTGTTTTTGACTCAGTTTGTATTTGAATAGGCCATTCTGAACCACAGTTTCATGATCTGTTCTGGGAGCTAGAGTCCTGCTGCTGGGTCAGACTTTCATCAAGGGTTAAATGTGGTCAAGTATAAAAAATTCCTACTGCTATGGTCCTACTTACATCATTATCTGTTAAGCTAGGAAATTCAGATGGTGGAACATTTCTTTCCAATTTTTCCTCTTTGGTTTTATCCTGATAACTTTTGAACAGAAGCATAATTTTTCCTTTGATGTTGTCTATGTATGTTTAGATTAATTTTCACTTTCATAAAAAATTCATCATGCAAGTGGTTTATACATGATGGAAAACTATCTCTGTTATGCAAAGAGCTCTAAAGAGATAGAGTCCATAGCCAGCATGGGTTTATAGAGGACATTTAACACCCACATTTCTTTAGGGTTTTTTTTTTCCTTCTTTTAAATTTTATTCATTTTTGTTGTTGTTATTTTTCAAGATAGGTCTCACTCTAGCCCAGGCTGACCTGGAATTCACTATGTAGGCTCAGTCTGACCTTGAAATCACAGCAATCCTCCTACCCTGGCCTCCCAAGTGCTGGGATTAAAGTCATTTGCCACAATGCCTGGCTTTTTCTTCTTTTTACGTCACTTTTGTTTCAAGGTGGCTGCTCACTATTGTAACACATTTGATGATGGTGGTGGAGGTGGAGGTGATGGTAGCACTTGGAGGAAGCAGTGGGGAAACAAATTGTTTTCCTTCAAGCTTAATCAGCCTTCTGACATTGGGTTTTCTGATAATGCCATAATAATTGTGTGTTTCATGTACATCTAGTCATATAAGATCACAAGTAAAAGTGACCAATATTGTCTTTTGTTATTTAAGAACACACCTACCTATATAAGATGTGTGTTTTATTATCAAACACCTAAGGAAATAAGAGTAACTGTTGAAACAACTTCCATTTTCTGCTACAAAACTTTTATTTTTCAATCAGGGATTCTTTGAGCTAGAGCTCACTGTAAGATATTTTACAAGGTACAGGCGTATTAATTTTTTGTGTATATAGAATGATACCCAATGATAATAAATAAGATGCTTGTCTCATCATAAGGATAGATAAATGTTCAATTCAAATTGATTTTTTTTTCCTTTTTTTGTTTGTATTTTTTGAGATAGGCTCTCACTCTAGCTCAGGATGACCTGGAATTCAGTATTTAGTCTCAGGGTGGTCTCAAACTCATGGTGATCTTCCTACATCTGCCTCCCAATTGCTAGTTTGATGCCAGCATTACCACTAAGGAGGGGTCTCAGTGTAGTAGGGACAGGGAGGAGGGAAATAATGGTACCAACATAAGATGTGTCCATACAAGGCTTCTACTTAATAAAAACAAAATTTTAAAAAAAAAGGAAAAAAAGAATAATTTCACTACGAAGGGCTTGTTCACAGTAAGGACAGATGAAAAATGTTCTTAACATATTTCTCAAAGAAGGTTCCCAAGAGTGTTGTTTGGTATGTTTGTTTAATTTTAGCATTGAGATTCCTCAGCATTTATTTATATTTTTTAAAAGATCCTGTTGATATAAATAATAAGTCACTATATGCAAGAAGACTCATATTAATAATTATACTGAAATAAACTATTTTATCAATTTTGTGTATATATAACATCCAAACTTGAACATTTATTCAAATCCATGTAGCAATGGAGAGGATTTGTCAAATAACCAATTGTGGGGACAAAGAGAAGCAACTAATACAGAACTGTGCATGGCATTTATACTTGACGATGATGTGGCTTTTTGCTCAGACACCCCACAGCTGTATTTCCAGCTACCTGTTAGCTTGAGTTGACTATTTATTAGTGTCACAGTCATTCCCAGAAGGACTCTGAATTACTGTGACTGGAATTTGTGGAATGCACTCTTTTGACTATCATAACACAGTCTGCTTATCCCTGTTCCTGTAAATTACATCTCAACAGTTTTATACATCAAATTCCTATTTACCCTGACAAATGATATCTTCAAAAATATTTTATATTTATTCCATGATGATTCTTAATAAGAACTCTGGAAAATACATATTTAAGATGTTCTCAGCTTTCCCCACTCTACCAAGTAGCTAATGAGCTATAAAAGGATGCCTAAATGCACTAAGAAATGTTCTATTTAAAGGAACTCTAGGATCCTGAAATGAGTCCTCTTGCGAATCAGTGAATGTTTTGCAGTGGAGGTAATCGCCCTGTAATTTAGCCAGTGTTCAGTGGGATTTTCCTCTAGTTAGCTTTGTGGATGGGTCTGCACTGGTGTCCTGCGGGCACCCCGGTCTTAACGGGTCTAAAGTGATGGCAGGCAGCCCAGTTAGAAGGCTGATACTGTGGGTCTTGACATGTTTCTCTTTAATCTAGTTCATTAGCCACTCGGATGCCAAGAAAATATTTCCTGAAAAACAAATCCACTCATTTAACTGTCCTAAAAACCTCTGATGGATCCCCTCACAGTTCCACATCCTCTGTTGGAAAAATGCCGAGCTCTGCAGCAGCACATTGATGGCCCTTCACATTTTGGCCCTGACTGCTTTTCCAGCGATATTTCTTGATCTCTCCTACCCCCACAACATATGCCACATGCTCCAGCCACACTTCTCCCTGCTCTCCAAATATAGCGAGCATTTCACACTTCTATGCATTCGCCTTTGCCCATACCTGGATTACTTTGTGTCCAATGCCTTTTGTACCTCAAGAATTTCTCCGGAATAGTTCAGCTCAAATATCACCATCCCTGTTCCCCATGTGAAGTTAATTTTCTGCATCTTTATCCCCTTAGGAATCTGCTCATATCTAAGAGTGGTCATTACCTTTTACTATATATTATGCTTATGTCAATCTCCATGAATAGCCTTTAAAAATTTCTTTTACTGAGAGTGTGTAACATTTGTGTATTTGCCAAGCCTCGGTACTACCTTCTTTACAAACAACATATGATTAACTGCTCTGAATCAAATTGTCAAATACTATTTCCTTTTTTATTTTTGTGATGACTATGTAGATGTTCAAAGCCACTAAGTTGTTTTCTCAAGACTAACCTGCCAGTAACTCGGAGTGCTGAGATTTAAACCTATGTCTGACGCCAAAGCCCAGATATCTGCCTTCCTAACATAACTTGCTCCCTCTTCAGAATTCAACATAGTGATTGATATCTAATACATGAAGTCATGTCTGAACTTGAGTTTAGGTTATCCTTCAAAATTATTTTCAGCCAGTTGTGTTGGCTCACCTCTTTAATTCTAGCACTTAGGAGGCTGGGGTAGGAAGATCACCAAGAATTCAAGGCCAGTCTGGGCTACAGAGTAAATTCTAGGTCAGCCAGGTCTAGAATAAGACACTGCCTCAAAAAATATACATTGTTCCTTAAAGAATAAATTTCTTACTACTAAGGCTAGTGGGAAGGAAGGTTCAGAGGTTGATTTTTTTTGGGGGGGGGGCATTCTTGGATATTTAGAGCCATCTCAGTGCTTGGATGTTAGATAGAGCCATTCGGTCAACAACACATACAACTATTATTTCACCCAGGGCTGGGGGTAAGACTTAGTTGTCTAGCATTCCTGGGGTGCTAGGTTTAATCATAAGTATCACAAAAAAAATGAGGATCATTTTTTTTCTTTCTTCATTTTGAAAAAGATATAAAAATAGTTTGCTCTATTTAAAATTTTTGTGATGCCATTTTAAAATATTTACTTACTAATGCCATTCCAGTCTGTGTGCTGTTAAAAATGGATCAAGGAACTTGAACGAAGAATGCACTCATGTTTCTTACAGAACAGAAGAGTCTTAGTTTGTTATAAACATGAAACAAACTCTGCTTTTGTTTTGTCTGTAACTCCTTCGATCATTTTAACTACTCTGTCATACTCACCTTTCTGCTTCTAAATTGCATGCTGGGTAATTCTCCAACTACTTGGTCTACCTTAGCATAAACCTTCAACTTCTGATCTGATTTCAGTTTATCACTCTTCCCATTTGTAAACTAGAGCTGTAATCATTTATAGTGTATGGTGCATGAGATGATGGTTTGGTAAGGTTTTTTTTTTTTTTTTTCTTCCTATTATACCTTATCAATGCTGAGAACCTTCAGTTTTCCAGGGAGGGGGGAATAATAGCAAGGGCAGAGATTGTTTTTTATGACTTGGCATGTGGAGAGAGAGGAGTAGTGTGGTTGGCCTGCATCCATCTGCTAGTGCTTCAAGAGCTATAAGTCTCCATATAAAAATATGCACGGCTTAGAGTAGTATTAAACTTCCCAAGACTCTCTGTTGTGAAGAACTATCTCAGAAGGATTTCCTTGAAGGGAATTCATGAGGAAGACACCATGTCAAGCCACCTCTCTGGGGAGCATTGCATTTGCCCACACAGCCACCTGTGACTGCATAATACACAGTCCTGAGGAAACCAGAGATCTTTTTAGGGTGCTTTCAGGATGTAGAGAATAGAATGGAGTGAACATCACTCTTCCTCCTTCTGTGCACTCTTTACCATGGTAAGGCCTCCTCTGTGGCTGATTCTAGCAGGCACTCTGGTTTCTAAGTCTCTGTGTAGAAGATATGCATTGTTTTCGGTGTTCTTATAGATCTCAAGTTTGAGGTGGCATATCAGTTTCTTAGAAGAATTTTTTCATCATTTCCCTACTAAACTTACACTGTCAAGAAAGGATTACTGACTTGCTCAACTTAGTAAGCATCTAGGCAGAGAATAAGATGTTAGACTTTCCTTGTCAGGCACTCTTAATTTATGAATGTTACTTTTAGGGCCACCCTCATTTGGCTTCAGAGAGGAGAGATCCTCCCAACACTCCTAATCCACAAGGAAGAGGAGATCTTATCATTTTTGTGAGCAATCTATTCATCAAAATTTGTAGATCCAAGAACCCCTCTTTATCACTAGTCCATGTTTTCAAGTAAACTTGGGGATAAGAAGAAGGATCATGGTTGCTGGTGGTGACTTTTTCGTCTTTTAGTACACTGTTTGAAGAGGATATGGCTCCATTCTAGAGAGCTGATTTAGAATGTGGTACACTTACTATTGAATAACCAAATTTTGGAATTACCTACAATTTGAGAGCACAAAAAGTCTACTTTAAAAATCCATTATATTTAAAGAATTTCTAATTTGGATTAAACCTAGCATTTTTCTAATGCCTGCCATAATTAGTCCTCACAAAATATGACATATGATACCCTTATCACTGCTCACTCTTGGGCTGCATTAAATGAGACGTGAGCCATTCTTATGAGGAGAAATGCTAGGATAATGAGCTAAAGCTGAATGTTGAAGACAGGCAAATCCCCGCAATGATAGGACTTTGATCAAAAGCAATATGTCTTGATTTCACAGCCAATATATTTATCAGTTACTGGCACGATACCCCACAAGTCTAGGCCCAAGAAGTGTGATTAAATGTAAATCCACCCTGCCCATGTAGCAGACCTTAGATGCAGACCACATGTTATTTAAAATCAATAATTTAGTACATGACTTACAAGAAGTACATTTTGAATGCTCATCAGACACTTGTGGTTGCAGCCACTGTGCCAGACAGTGCAGGACGGACTGCGTCCCTCCTTACAGAAAGCTTTATGGGGCAGCTTTGCCTGCTGAGACTCAGTTACTGTATAAAGACAGGAGATTTCCCTTTCAACTGGGTATTCAGGTCTATCTACTGTGGGCCAGGTTGACCCCTGTCACACAAATCCCTTTCAAATTATATGTTCCTCCAGCCCATCTTTGTCAGACAGTTAATTGGAAAGTGAAAATTTTCACCTAGCATTTATAGATTACCTTTACTGACCGATCATAAATTATTCAATGGAGAGATGCTCTTTTTTAACTATTTGGTGAATTAACCAAACCAGTTGAATAACATGACTAATTCTTGACCCCACAGATTGTTGGCTGTTATTTCTTAGAACTACAAGGAATTGTACTGTAGGGGGCAGAAACTATTAGGGTTGAAATTATAATTGAGATTGTAGCTGAATCACTTAGGAATATACAAGGTATTTCAAAAGCAACATGTTTCCTCAAACATATGAGTAATGTGATATTTGCAAAAGGGCTTAATGCAGCTCTCAAAAACTCATTTTTGTTGACATTTTTTTTCAATAAAGCTATGTGCAAATGAATGAAAATGAAGTTGTACCTCATTAGTCAATTTCACATAATTCTAATTACTTTTAGTCAGTGAAGATCTTTTTAGAAAGATAATAAATGTAGGTCAAGGGGAAAAACAGGTTATGGGACAAATGCAAATGAAAGTCACAATTTATTTGGAAAGAAAATCTCCCATTAATCCTACCAGTTATTTAGGAGAAAAACATTAATTTTACTGCCCTACACACACACACACACACACACACACACACACACACACACACACACACAATGGTTTAAAAGAAGCAGAGCTTTAATGGATTCGAACAACACATTGTTCTTCCCCCAATACATGGAATGACATTTTAAAAAACTGTCTGAATCACTACAAATATGTCACCATTATGTTTTCAGCACCAAGCACTGTATAGCAGGGTTTCATTCCCCCTTTTCTTCCATGATGGAGGACTGCAAACATAAAAGAATGAACATATGATCACAAATTCTTCAGCATGTTCCAGTCTTTATCAGCCTTGCCTAGGTAGCTGCTCTCCGTGTCACAGAACAGTTTAGCTTCCAAAATAAGGGCACCTTTAGGACCACTTCCATTCCTCCATGAAAGTGAGTTACTGCTGTCTCTGACTTTTAATGATAGGACTCAGGGCTCCAAAACCTAATGCTGGAAACTCACAAATGTAGAATGGTATCATGGTAGCATCTTCTTTTTTTACTTTTTAAAATTTTTTTTGTTTGTTTATTTATTTGAGAGCCACAGAGAGGAGGCAGAGAGAGAGAGAAGGAGGGAGAGAGAGAGAGAGAGAATGGGCGTGCCAGAGCTTCCACCCTCTGTAAACGAACTCCAGATGTGTGCGCCCCCTTGTGCATCTGGCTAACGTGGGTCCTGGGGAACTGAACCGCGAACCGGGGTCCTTAGGCTTCACAGGCAAGTGCTTAACCGCTAAGCCATCTCTCCAGCCCATGGTAGCATCTTCTACTCCAAAAAAATGGTATTATAGCTATTTCCCCCTATGAGGTAAAATAGTTTCTTGATTTTTCCAATTAAAAAATCTTGCATCAATAACAAAATTTGGAAATCTCACAAAATGGCATCTTCCTCATGGTTCTATGAAAAAAGTGTATGTTTCAATTAAACAACATCTCTGCCTGCATTGATGAGCACAGATCCATAATGCCTTAGGGAGAGCAGTTACATATGTCTGTAAGTATCCATGTATTGCTGCTATGTAGACAAAGAACATAACCTTTCAAAGCCTGTCATAAAAACTGTGTACATGTTTCTTTTAACACTTACATTAGTGCCTTTGTTCGTGGGCACAATGCCATCTTCTCCATCTCTGTTTACTCTTCTTATAGTCTCTTTATATCTCAACTTTCTGTTGGATATCCTATATTTTCTTCAGGAGCCCAGCTCAAATGTCTCTTGAGACATTTATGCATAGGAAGCATCTTTGATGTATTTGCTTTTATCATCTGAATGAGAAAAGTGCAAAGCATTTGACTAAATTATTGGAATCCAATTAGATAATGGACACTAAAGGAACATTATATGAAAGAAGTTATTAGGGCTGGGCATGGTGGTGCACACCTTTAATCCCAGAATTTGGGAGGCAGAGGTAGGTGGATCACCATGAGTTCGAGGCCACCTTGAGATTACATAGTGAATTCCAGGTCAGCCTGGGCTAGAGTGAGACCATACCTCGAAAAACAAAAAAAAAAAAAAAAAAAAAAAAGAATATATTAGGAATAGACCTTTTAAATAATGTATTATTCAAACAATAGTCAGTAGACATAGTCTTGACAAACAAAAAAAAGATAACATTGTTCCCTCAGAGATTGTAAGTGTGTATTCCATATCTGAAAATCAATGTGCAAGAGCACAAAGCTGCAATTAACAGTCATTAATTAGTCTCCTGGTTTTTCTGTTGGGAAAGGTATTCATCCGTTTGCTGTCTGAGAGATAGCAATGACACCAATAAGATAATGAGACATCTAGTTAAATAGATATGATTTTAAGTTAATAAAATAAAATGTAAACGATTTTAATGAGTTCCTGTACTAATAGAGTTTTCCCTATTTTGGGGTCCAGCCCTGAGTCTGACTAGATGTGTGGCTTAACTGAGCCATGGACTCACTCCATGGAGTTTTGGTAGGGACCAAATGAAACTACAGACATGAGCATTGCTTTTCAAAAGAACACAAGTGTTATTTAAATGTATAAAAATAATCTTTTGCTTAGGTCTACTCTTACATCTTTCTTTATAGCTTAATTCATTGACACATAACCACACCCCATAACAAATCTCTATTTCAATTGTTTTCTATTTCCTTCTACACTGGCAAGCAGTGATAACTCATTGATCATGTACATGAATACCTGACAGTAAGAAATAAGGCATTGATAAATAAATCAACCCACATAGCAGTGGCTGTCACTCGGTTTTATGAATGCTTCATCTCATTCCTTAACAAGCTAAATGTTATCTTGGTAAACAGATATCCACCACTGGCCTTCTTAGGTTTGACCTTGCACAAGTCACAGATGGATTGCCTAGGGTTATCTATCTAGAACTATAGCCCTTGTTGAAAAAACAAAAAACTATAGAAGCTTTTATTCTTAGATTTTTCATTTGGCTGTCAAATATAAAGTATTTTCACCAAAACTTAAAATATTAAAGTAATCTGCCTGCTCACTTTTATCTACATGGAAGTGTGATTGCTGCACTAGGAGGCAGTGCCTATTCTGATGGTAATGTAGAAGACGGGGCCACTGTCTGGCATCAAGAAACTTGAAGGGCCGAGGCCTCTGAAGAAACTAAATTCACAGTGGTAAAAGGTTTAGATACAATCGTGTTTCTCCTGTTTCCTACACTACTGGCATTGTTTCATCGGTCAGTTTCATCACTGCTGTGACAAAATACCTGCATAAAGGACTTATATCAGGGGTTATGCACAGGAAGTGCTTTTGATGCATTTACTTGTATCACTGGATGAGATAAACACAAGACACTTTGCTACGTGGTTTCCGAGATTTCAATGACAACCAGCCCCATTGATTGTGGGCCCACAGTGAGATGGAATATCATGGTGGTGAGAACATGTGTAAGGAGGAGGCTATTTGCCTCGTGGAGGAAAAGGAACAAGAAGCACAGAGAGACAGGAAGTGACCATGAATATAACTCTAAGTGTTCTTTCCATGAAACCTACTTCCTTCAGCTAGATTCCACCTCCTAAAATTTCCAGAACCTCCAACAATAGTACTCCCACCTGCGGACCAAGACCCCAGCACAGCACCAGAACCTTTTGGAGAGATGCTTCATATCCAAACCACAGCACTGTGCCCCTGTCCCCAAGCCACTATGCACGTTTTATGCAAAATGCATCGACTCCATCTCCAAGAGTTCTCAAACTCTTAACGGTTGCAGTGTTGTTCAAAAGCTTAAACTCCAAGTCTCTTTTGAGAACCAAGTCAAACTCTTAGCTGTGAGACCCTGCATCTCTATCACACCCTCCAAGGTTCAGGGCCCACTGCAGAAGAGGTGGCAGAAAGAACGTAAGAGCCAAAGGAAGTGGAGGAGTGCTTTCAGTACTGTCTTCAAGACACAAAATGGCCATGGTATTCATGAATTCACAGTGCCTGATGCTACCTACACACAAGACCTGCATAATAGGACAGAATAAAATGATGATGACAAAATAGAAGAGACACTAGCTGGAAAGATGAAGGGATTCAATGAAAGCAAGACTTGGGAGGGGGAAAAGGAGGGGTAGGAAGGAATTATAATCATGGTATATTGTTTACATTTATGGAAGCTATCAATAAAACAATTTTTTAGGGGGGGTTTCAAGGTAGGGTCTCACTCTGGTCCAGGCTGACCTGGAATTAACTATGTAGTCTCAGGGTGGCCTTGAACTCATGGTGATCCTCCTACCTGTGCCTCCCGAGTGCTGGGATTAAAGGTGTGCACCACCATGCCCGGCTCAATAAAACAGATTTTTATAAAAGAAAATTACATATTTCCAAGATAAAATGACACATAATAAACTTCCTCATTTCAAATGGGGAAGATTAATGAATAGCAAGGACCAGAGCAAGGACAGATACTCAGCAGGGCAGACATTCAATCCTGTAACTTCCTGTCTGGCATCCAGGGCACTTAGAGTGATGTGAGTTCCAAAGGGCTTGGCAGCCATGTATCTAAGACCTTACAGTATTTAGGTCACATAGCTTCTCTCTTGGGCTGGCTCCACTCATTGTTTGAATCTTTCCTTAGTAGACTTTGGTGTTCTTGGCATCTTATTATCCTGTAGTCTCCACTGAAACTTAGGATGAATCCTGACAGCTGAATGCATTACCTTTTCAGGAGGTGCTTCTAGAAATCTTGGCCCTGGAACACATTGTTTGGCTTGTCAGGCCTTCATTTGAGACCTGAGTAGAAGCTGTCATGACCCCATAATTTGTGCAATCTGCATGTCTGAAAAACCACCATCACAAGGATGATGCCAAAATTTGCCACCAGATCAAGCGACAGTCCATTCTCCTCAGCCCACAGCTGTAGTGGCCTCTGCCTGGGACCTGCAGCCTGGGGGAGGGGGATATATTTCTCCATGCAGTCATGTGTGTTCAGGGTGCCCTATAGTTCCTTTCACAAATCAAATCCATTCAAATCAACTCAAACCTGTATGCCTTTAACCCTATGATGGTGTGATGGATGGTGTCCATCAGGGGTTCTGTCCTATGTTGAGAATACTTTATTTAACTTTAATAGTGCTAATCTTTTCAACAGTCGTGGCTTCGTTATCCACACTTTTAAATGTTTTCTCTTTTGTGGTTACATCGTACAGTTTTCACATTTTTTTTTTCAAGGTAGGGTCTCACCCTAGCCCAGGCTGACCTGGAATTCACTATGTAGTTTCAGGGTGGCCTCGAACTTATGGTGATCCTCCTGCCTCTGCCTCCCGAGTGCTGGGATTAAAGGCGTGCGCCACCACGCCCGGCAGTTCTCACATTTTCTGTGCTCTGTCTCAGTTACCAGTTCTCACTGGTATGTGGACGTATGCTGGCACATGCACATGCTTCAAAAATTAGTGATTATTTAATACGAAAGGGAAATAATGTTGGACTACATTTGCCACTCTTTATTGAAGTTTCTTTCTTAATTAATGTCTAATATGTTATTCTTTGAACTTGGTGTTTTTTAATAGATTAGAATAGAAAAATGCCAAATGGAAATTATTTTAATTCATGTTTGATTAGCATTCTCATTATTATGACTTTAGTATCTTTATGTTCTTAAACCTGGATGGGGGCTGGAGAGATGGCTTAGCAGTTAAGGTTCTTGCTTGCAAAGCCAAAGGACCCAGGTTCTATTCCCCAGGACCCTCATAAGCCAGATGCACAAGGGGGCACAGATGTCTTGAGCTTGTCTGCAGCAGCTGGAGGTCCTGGTGTGCCCATTTCTCTCTCTCACCCTCTCTCTCTCATTCTCTCTCTCTCTCATCCTCTCTCTCTCACAAGTAAATAAATAAAAATAATTTAAAAATATTTTTTAAAAGACCTGAATGTTTTCCTTTGGTTTTTCATTGATGTCTTTTGCACTGATCTCTTTCCTTCGGTCAGGAAACAAACCTGTTAGCACTAAGAAATTGATTCGATAATCCTTCAGTCAGTGAATATATATGATTGGCCTTTGACATATGATTCACTGTGATCATCAGCCCAGCAAATGCTTGTTTCCCATGTGGATTGTGGTAGCTGTATTCTTGCATTTGCCAAGTATAAGAGCACATGCCATTACAATTTCATTTTCATTGTTGTCGAAGAGGGAGATGAAGGGAACAGCCAGCCTCATAAGTAGCCAGACTATGCTTTTCTCTTTGTCTTTCCATTTTGACAAGGAATGTTGTCTGTTAAACCTTTTGAAAAAATATTTTATTACTGTTATTTATTTATTTGAGAGAGAAAGAAGCAGATATATAGAGGGAGGGATAGAGAATGTGTGTGCCAGGGCCTCTAGCCACTGCTAATGGGCTCCAGACGCATGTACCTTGTACATCTGGCTTATGTGGGTCCTGGGAAATTGAACCTGGGTCATTTGCCTTTGCAGGCAAGTACCTTAACCACTAACTAATCTCTCCAGCCTGTTGTTACATCTTTTTTGTTTTTTATGTTTCTTTTTGTTAACATTTTTTTGTTATATCTTTTAATACCAACTGAACTGTTTAGCTTTGCTCAAAGGACCAAATAATTCTTCACAAATAATTCTTTTAAAATATTTTTGAAAATATATTTTATTTATTTATTTGCATGAAAGAAGGAGAGAGAGAGAGAGAGAGAGAGAGAATGGGCATGCCAGGGCCTCCAGCCACTGCAAACGAACTCCAGACTCATGCACCCCCTTGTGCATCTGGCTTATGTGGGTCCTGGAGAATCAAGTCTGGATCTTTTGGCTTTGCAGGCAAACGACTTAACCACTAAGCCATTTCTTCAGCCCCAACAATAATTCTTTAATTTCTGAACCTTATGCCTGAGCTCTCATAACAAGCACTACTAAGTTAGGTAGGATGTTTGCATTTGTTGGCATGCTTCTAAGGAAGGCAACCTGGCTGTTTTCTGTTTCTCTGCTTTCTTTTAAAGGGTATTTATGGATAGTACTGCTTCTTTGACCTCTCTCTCTCTCTCTTTCTGTCTCTCTCTCTCTTTCTCAGGCAGTTAAGAAATCTCAAACATGCAGGATATTTGATGTGATCTGCTATAATTCTTATATCAATCTTTTAAAATTTCAATTGACTGTAAAATGCTGTTTTCTGGATATGACAAGGCCATTACACTTATGGCTCACAGTTTCTGGTTAGGCCCATGATGTAGGGAAGAAATAGCCACAGGAACATAAAGCAGCAGGTCACATTGTGTCCACAGCCAGAATGAACAGAGAGAAGCTGGTGCGCAGCTTACTTTCTCCTTCATACTCAGTCTGGGACCTCAGCCCCTGGAATGGTGCTTCACACAGCTCGCTCATTCTTGAGAGAGATGCAGTTTACGTTCCCAGAGCATCATTACCAACGTTTTCTCCCCCTTTGCTCAGTTGTTTTTAATCTATATTGCAGTTTTATTTTTATTGTTGTTAAGGATTAGAGGACACATAATAAGTAAATAATGTAACAAAAGTTGATATTGTCAGTTTTAAAGGCTATTAATTCACTAATGCACATCATTGAACATTTCATTCTTGATTAGCTGTTGAAAATAATTTTTAAAATATATTTTATTTATTTATTTGAGAGAGAGAGAGAAAAAAAGAGAGAGATAGAGAGTGAGAGAGAGATAATGGGCATGCCAGGGCCTCTAGCCACTGCAAATGAACTCCAGATGCATGCGCCTCCTTGTGCATCTGGCTTATGTGGGTCCTGGGGAATCAAACTGGGGTCCTTTGGTTTGCAGACAAATGCCTTAACCATCTTCTCCAGCCTGGTTGAAAATATTTTTGCCTTTAAAAATATGAACATATTTTACACTTCTTGTGGGCTTAATTTGTGTAGAATATCCTTATTATAAAATGTAAAACTTCTCCATGCTTTGCAGTCTTCTGTTCAAAATTTGTACCCAAACTATGATATTAAGAAATCTGTTGACAACAAACATGTTGAAATTATGAAAGTTAAAATTCACAATTAAAAGTTAGCTTTGCAGTGTGACACTCAAGGGACACGGAAAGGCCATCACTGTCCGTGTCTATGCGAGTGCCCTCACCACTCTGCCTATGGGGTCCCTTTGAAGACTAGAGGAACATGGAGATTTTCTTCAGTGTTTCACATGGCAAGTAGTCACACCTCCCTCACTGTGCCCATGGTATTCACCCCAAAGCATTTCATAAAAGTATCAAGAAAAGAAACACAACTATGAAACCCTATAATCTAAATATGTTAAAATCAAAATTAAATTTCATGTAATTCAGATTTAGATCTCCACTTCTAACTGAATGTTAAATATTTTCAATGATTAGGAAAAGATGACCTTTAATGAACAATTTGGACATGATTTATCCTTAGGCTAATAGAAAGTGTTCAGAGTCTTTTATATAAGCACTGAGAACAGCACAATATTAAAAAGAACAATGCCATTTGAAATACTTCTTTCTTCATATAATGAGTTTCTAGAATGACATATGGGGAATTGAACATATACAGCAGAGCCTAAGCTTAGCCAAATCACAGCAACTAATAGGAATAGTAATGCATTATTATTTTTAGCCAGTAGTTCTGAAGGAGGTAATTTTGAAGATCCTTAATTAGATTTCTGATAATTATGCATTTTACCTAGAAGGAAAATATACAGGGGGCTGGAGAGATGGCTTAGTGGTTAAGGCATTTGCCTGAGAAGCCAAAGGACCCAGGTTTGATTCCCCAGGACCCATGTAAACCAGATGCACAAGATGGTACATGTGTCTGGAGTTTGTTTGCAGTGGGTGAATGAATGCCCTGGCGTGCCCATTCTCTCTCGCGTGCGCACTTGGTATCTATCTATCTATCTCCCTCTTTATCAAATAAATAGAATAACTAAAATGAATAAAATAAATATCTATAAAAGAAAAATACACAGAAACCACAAGGATATGTGTATAATCTCTTTTCTTAAGGTAGAATCCATTAGGTAGATACTTCCAATGTCAAATTATGTTAAGCTAGTGCTTAATTGATTTTTTGAAATACACACACACACACACACACACACACCACACACACTTCCTTGTCTTTGTGAATATGACCTCTAAAAATTAATCTTTAATTTTACTCTCTCTCTCCTATCCTCTTTTGGATACTAAATACCTTCAAATTGTTTCAAAAAAATTCTGTCAGGTTTACTTTGATGGTTCATGTTTGGAGTGTTATTCTTGAGCCTGGAATACTTTGGGTACTCATTCTGTCTGCAGCAGGCATCCTCAGGTGTGAAACATGTGACCAGCCACTGAATAAGAGTACTGACAAGTTTTCGGTGTTGGCTGAACTAGACAGGTGGCACTGTCAATGTTCATGGTTTACATTTTACTATGCACTAATACCCTTGTTTAAAAACTCTGCCCAATGCATTATAAAATGCTACTCACACGGGCTATTTTCTTAAAATCCTAAGTTTTGGACACAACTTTTTTGTATGTGTATGTGTGTATAGTGTACATGTGTGTTTGTATGGTCATGCATGTGCACGTGTGTGGAGGCCAGAGGGTGCTGGCAGGTGTCTTTTTTTTTGTTTGTTCTTCACTTTACATCGCTGCGATCGGATCTCACTTGAACTCAGAGCTTGTCAGTTCAGCTAGCCAACAGCGTACTTCCGGTAATCTTCCCTACCTCTCATACCTCCCAAGCACTGGGACTGTGGGTGGGCCTCCATGCCCACCTGGCATTTGTGTGGGTGCTGAAGATCTGAGCTCTGGAACTCATACTTGCACCACAAGTACTTTATCCACTGAGCCATCCTCAAATCTCCATAAACAGATTTTTAAATAGCCTTTTGGGCTAGAGAGATGGCTTGGCAGTTAAGGACTATGAAGCCTAAAGCCCCAGGGTAAATTCCCTAGTACCCATGTAAGCCAGATACACAAGGAGGCACATGTGTCTAGAGTCCATTTGCCGTGGCTAGAGGACCTGGCATTTTCATTCACTCATTCTCTCTCTCTCCCTCTTTCTCTCAAACAAATAAGTAAATCTATCTACTTATTTATAAACAAGTACATGAAAAAGTAGTGAAAGACTGTTTTATAATTAGATAAAATAAAGCAGTCTTTTGATACCTGTTCAAAATAATTGATTCTGAATTTTCTCATTGGTCATATGTATAGTATCTTCTTTATTTTATATGAAGCCCTTATGGAAAAATCACATTTAAGACCAATCATAAATGAAATGTAAGAGAAATTGTTTTGTGTCTGCTTCAAAATAAGAGTCATGATGTCTTTGTTAAAATCAATAGACTATTGGTAAGACATGCTGACCACATGTAAGACACCAACATCATCTTAGCTCTGGTTCCAAGCCACATGGATGACAGACTATCTTGTATGTTGGGTATCTCCATTAAGCTATAAACTGAAGACAAAGCCCATCAGCCATGTTCTTTTACCTCAGCTCTGTTCAATGCCGGACACGAAGGAGGCAACCTGTAAATACTTGCCATATGAATTAATTATATAGACTTCTAAAGTAATATGTGTTGCACTGATATTTTTCTTCATGGTGAAAAGTCTTTAAATCACATGTTATTTAAAAATTATCCAGTTCCTTATTAAAAGTGTAAACATAGCAATGTTTTATATTACCATTCAATATTAAGCAGGTAGAGATTCCATGAGGTATCTAATATAGTGCTGAGATTTTAGACTTTTAATAATGATGCATTTATGGCTTTTCTCTCAGAAAAAAAGATACACTTATTAAAACCAATATGATATCCATGAACAAAAAGAAAAAACCATTGGTTATCTAGCATTTTAATTTTAGAGGGTCACACATATCTAAGTTATTAAAGTAAGCTCATGTAGAATATCCTGATGCTTAAAGTTATGGAGGAAGAATTTTCTCTACAATTTGCATATGCCTATGTTTTGATCAAAATCAACTGGAGTGTAGACCACTTTAACTCTAAAAGTGTAGAAATTACTATCTTCTGGGTCCCATACCTCCCAATCAGCCCAGTTTTCTGATTTAGGCAGGAGCACCAGGTAAAAACATACTGACTTCTGGGCCAGTTTACTAGAAATGCTCTTGCAATTTTGGCAGAGCACAGATTATTTTTTTTTTTAAGTTTATTTTTTTTTTTTACCAAAAATCAGTTTTATTTATTTTTTTTTATTTTATTAGTCAGTTCTGTATTCAGCAAATACAATCAGTTTGGTACCATTATTAGGCTCATCCGTGACCTACCCCCTCCCCTTGGCCCCTCCTTGTTGAGGTATGCGGGTCATGCATTGTGGAGTTAGCCCACAGTTATGGGTAAGCTAAATGTCTCTGCATATCATGACCCAACATGTGACTCTGACATTCTTTCCGCCCCCTCTTCCGCAAAATTTCCCTGAGCCATGTTGGGTTCATTTTTGGTCTGCTTCAGTGATGAGGTGTTGAGGGCCTCTGAGGCTCTGGCTCTCTGATTTGGTAGGAGTTGATTTTTCTCTATGCTGATCTCCTTCCCCCTTGTGCTGGTGTCCGGTTCATCAGGAAAAACAGCCCTCTTGCTTGTTTCTCGAAGTTTTCTTAGTTTCAGCCGGAGCCCTTTTGAGGTATGATGGGGTGGCTCTCTCCTTAGGGTCTACATCTATCTGAAAAAGAGAAGCAGATTCTCCAACGGAGAGTAAGTTAGCACCAGGACAAATGAGATAACCCTTACTTTTTTTTTTTTATAGAGAATTTAATATGTGTAGGCCCTCTTGTAGCCCACAATTGATAGTAGGTTGATACTGGAGAGTGGGCTTATGTTTGGATATGGTTCTGACTTGTTTCCCAGCTCCAGCTATGGGTCCCATACCAGTGAGGGGATCAGTTAGCCAAATTGAGAGCAGTTGGTTCCCCACCATGGCTGTGTGCCACCACTGCACTTGTGTGGGCATCACAACAAGTTATTTGGTGCTAAGTAGGTTAGACCATGCGTTGCTTCGATAGATATTGGTCAATTTCCCCCAGTCGCCCATGTAGCACCTTCTGGCACTAGATGCGCTGACTGTCTGGGGACTGACTCTCATCCAACTTCCAGCCATGCCATTCTAATTTGCATGTCAATCACAGAAGGTATCTTCAGCAGTAGGGTCTTACCACTAACCTTTGGTGGGTCATCAAGTACTCTGACAGAAATCTGTCTGTCTTTTAGGAAACCTTGTAGGTCTCTCTGATCAAAAGCTCATTGTGGATGATAGCCCCATGCTGGTTCTGGGAGTTACAGGTCAGTGCCCACTAAGAAAATGAGGAAAACGATAACTAATATACAAGAGTTAGAGATAAGAGAGAGAGAGACAGGGAGAGGGGAAGTGAGGGAGGGAAGATGTAGGAGACTAAGGTTAGTCTTAATCTTACCCTCTCCAGTGTCTTGTGGTTCAGGTGTTCCCTGTAAGGGCCTGGTGAAGGATCAGCCACTTGGTCTATCTTTTAGTAAGTAGAAGATTATGGTACCATTGCCGTTTAGGTCTAGATTTGTGTTTCCCACCCCTTTGATGCCCTCCCCTCCCTCCCCTTCCATCCTAGTGTCTAATCTAGGAGATGCTTGCTGGGTATTTAAGGTATCTTCGGTAGATTCAGGTTAGGTGCTGTAGATGAGTGAGACTATGTGGCGATTTTTTTTCTGTGACTGGGTAAGTTCACTGAGAATGATCTGTTCCAGGTTCAACCATTTTTCCTCAAATTTCATTGTGTCATTTTTTCTTACTGCTGTATAGAATTCCATTGTGTAGATATACCACGTCTTAGTTATCCATTCTTCTAGTGATGGACATCTGGGTTGATTCCAGCTCTTAGCTATTACAAATTGAGCCGCTATAAACATGGTTGAGCAAATCTCTTTAGTCTGTGGTTTGAAGGTTTTAGGGTAGATGCCCAGTAAGGGAATAACTGGGTCTGTTGGTATCTCTATACTCAGCTTTTTCAGAAGTCTCCATATTGCTTTCCAAAGTGGTTGTACCATCCTACATTCCCACCAACAGTGGATGAGTGTTCCTACTTCTCCACATCCTCGCCAGCATTTATTTTTATTTGATTTTTTGATGCTTGCTATCCTTATTGGGGTAAGGTGGAGTCTCATAGTTGTTTTAATTTGCATTTCTCTGATGATTAGGGATGATGAACATTTTCTTAAGTGTATGTTTGCCATTTCTATTTCTTCCTCTGTGAACTGCCTGTTCAGCTCTTTGCCCCATCTTGTGAGTGGGGTGTTTGACTTCTTACTGTTTAGATTTTTGAGTTCTTTGTAGATTCTAGAGATTAGTCCTCTATCAGTTGGATAACCCACAAATATTTTCTCCCATTCTGTGGGTAATCTATTGGCTTTGCTAATTGTATGCTTGTCTGTAAAGAAACTCCTCAGCTTCATGTGGTCCCATTGGTTGAGTGATGGTTTAAGTTCATGAGCTACTGGGGTTTTGTTCAGGAAGTCTTTTTCCATTCCTATATCATGGAATGTACTTCCTAAATTTTCTTCCAGTAGTATTCGAGTTTCTGGTCTTATATTGAGATCTTTGATCCATTTGGACTTGAGTGTAGTGCATGGTGAAATGTGTGGGTCAAGTTTTAGTTTCCTGCATATGGTTATCCAGTTCGTCCAGCACCATTTGTTGAAGATGCTGTCTTTTTTCCAGCGTATATTGTTTGGGCCTTTATCAAATATCAAGTAGCTATAGTTGCTTGACCCAAAGTCCGGGTCCTCAAGTCTATTCCGTTGATCTATAGTCCTGTTTTTATGCCAGTACCATGCTGTTTTTATTACTATGGCTTTGTAATATAGCTTTAGATCAGGTATGGTGATGCCTCCAGAGGTATTTCTTTTGCAGAGGATATGTTTGGAAATGCGAGGCCTTCTGCCTTTCCATATGAAATTTGAGATCATTTTTTCTATCTCTGTGAAGAACACTGTGGGGATTTTAATTGGTATTGCATTAAATCTGTAAATTGCCTTTGGTAGGATTGTCATCTTCACAATGTTAATTCTGCCTATCCAGGAACATGGGAGGTCTTTCCATTTTCTCAAGTCCGCCTCAATTTCTTTTTTGAGTGTTTTTATGTTTTCATTGTATAGATCTTTCACTTCCTTGGTTAACGTTATTCCAAGGTATTTTATTTTTTTTGTCGCAATTGAAAATGGGACTATGTCCCTTATTTCTTTTTCTGTATCTTTGTCCTTTGCATAAAGGAAGGCTACTGATTTTTGTGCATTGATTTTGTATCCTGCTACTTTGCTATAGGAGTTAATCACCTTCAGGAGTTTTGGGATGGAGTCTCTCGGGTCTCTTACATATATAATCATGTCATCAGCGAATAAAGCTAACTTAACTTCCTCCTTTCCAAATTGTATCCCTTTTATTTCCTTCTCCTGTCTTATTGCTTGAGCTAGGACTTCCAGAACTATATTGAAAAGCAGAGGTGAGAGTGGACAACCCTGTCTTGTTCCTGATCTTAATGGGAATTCCTCCAGTCTCTCTCCATTAAGTATTATTTGGGCCTTCGGAGCTTCGTATATTGCCTTTATTAGGTTAAGATATGAACCAACCATGCCAACTCTCTCCAATGTTTTGAACATGAAGTGGTGTTGAATCTTGTCAAAGGCCTTTTCTGCATCTATCGAAATGATCATGTGGTTTTTATGTTTAACCTTGTTTATGTGGTGTATTACATTGACAGATTTCCGTATGTTGAACCACCCCTGTGTTCCTGGAATGAATCCCACTTGGTCAAGGTGGATAATGCTTTTGATGTGTTGTTGGATTCGGTTTGCAAGGATTTTGTTTAGGATCTTTGCATCTAAATTCATCAGGGAAATAGGCCGGTAGTTTTCTTTTCTTGTGGCATCTCTGCCTGGTTTTGGAATTAGGGTGATGCTAGCTTCATAAAAGGAGTTGGGTAGCTTTCCCTGTTCATCAATTGTGTGGCACAGTTTGAGGAAGATTGGTTTGAGTTCTTCCATGAAGGTTTGATAGAATTCAGCTGAGAAGCCATCTGGTCCTGGGCTCTTCTTTTTTGGGAGGTTTTTTATTACTTTTTCAATCTCCATGAGTGTGATGGGTTGATTGAGGTGATTAATCTGCTCTGTGTTTAGCTTTGGTAGATGGTATGCGTCCAAGAATTTATCCATCTCCTCCACATTATCCAGTTTTGTGGAGTAGAGGTTTTTGAAATAAGTCCTGATGATTCTCCCAATTTCACTTATGTCTGTTGTGATCTCTCCTTTTTCATTTTGAATTTTGTTAATTTGAAGCTTCACCTTTTTTTGCTTGATCAGATTGGCCAGGGGTTTGTCAATCTTGTTTATTTTTTCAAAGAACCAGCTCTTTGTTTTGTCAATTGTCTTAATTGTTTCCTTGGTTTCCAATTCATTGATTTCTGCTCTGATTTTAATTATTTCTTTCCTTCTGGAGCTCTTTGGGCTGGATTTTTCTTGTTTTTCCAGTGCCTTTAGGTGGATGGTTAGGTTATTGATTTGGGACCTTTCTGTCTTTTTTACGAAGGCATTGAGTGCTATGAATTTTCCCCTGAGGACCGCCTTCATTGTGTCCCATAAGTTTTGATACGATGTGTTCTCATTGTCGTTCAATTCCAGAAATTTTGCAATTTCATTTTTTATTTCATCCACTATCCATTTATTGTTTAAAAGTGTGCTGTTCAGTTTCCAGGTGCCTTTGGGATTCTTGGTGGGTCTTTTATTGTTGATTTCTAGCAATATAGCATTGTGATCTGATATCATGCAGGGAATTATGTCAATCTTCCTAAATATGTGGAGGCAGTCTTTGTGACCCAATATATGGTCTATTTTAGAGAATGTTCCATGGACTGCTGAGAAGAATGTGTAATCTGTGGATTTGGGATGGAATGTTCTGTAGATGTCCGTTAGGTCTAAGTGATCTATGGTTTTGTTGAGCTCTCTTACTTCCCTGTTGAGTTTCTGTTTGGATGATCTGTCTATTACTGATAATGGTGTATTGAAGTCCCCAGCTATGATGGTGTTTGTGGTTATTTCTGTTTTATTGTCAAGTAGGTTTTGTTTTATGAACTGTGGTGCCCCTGTGTTTGGTGCATACAGATTTATGATTGTAATATCCTCTTGATGGATCTTTCCCTTGATAAGTAGGAAGTGGCCTTCTTTGTCTTTTTTGATTATATTTGGTTTGAAGTCTATTTTATCCGATATTAATATAGCTACACCTGCTTGTTTCTTATTCCCGTTTGCTTGGAATACTGTTTTCCACCCTTTCACCCTGAGGAGATGTCTGTCTTTAATGGTGAGGTGGGTTTCTTGAAGGCAACAGATTGAGGGGTCTAATTTTTTGATCCATCCTGTTAGCTTGTGTCTCTTGATGGGTGAATTAAGGCCATTAATATTTAGGGTAATGACTGTGAGATTTGATTTGATCCCTGCCATATTGTGATGGTAAATGTGGGTTGGAGTTTTCATGGACATTGAAGTTTTTTGTGCCTACTCTGAGTTTGGTTGTTGTGATCTGCTTCTTGTAGGCAATTGTGTTTGATTATTTTTTTCTTCTCTGTGTAGAATTTCCTGAAATACTCTCTGTAGGTTTGGTTTTGTGTTCATATAATTGTAAAGCTGAGTTTTGTCATGGAAAGTTTTTTGTTCACCATCTATTATGAGGGATACTTTTGCTGGGTAGAGTAGTTTGGGTTGGAAGCCATAGGTTCTTAGACTTTGCAGTGTTTCATTCCAGGCCCTTCTAGCTTTCAGGGTTTCCATTGAGAAGTCTGAAGTAATTCTGATGGGGTTACCTCTGAAGGTGGTGTGCTGTTTTTCCCTAGCTGCTTTTAGGATTTTCTCTTTGGTGTCAATGTTTAGAGTCTTAATAATAATATGTCTTGGAGAGTTTCTCCTTTGGTCCAGTCTGTTTGGAGTTCTATTGGCTTCTTGTATCTTGATGGGCCTTTCTTTTAAGAGATTGGGGAAGTTTTCTTCAATTATTTTGTTAAATAAGTTCTCCATGCCTTTGGTCTGGATTTCTTCTCCTTCTGGTATTCCAATGATCCTGATATTGGGACGTTTAACTGTATCCCACAATTCCCTCATGTTCTGTTCACAGGAGCTTTTAAACTTACTGAAATTTTTGAACTCTCTAACTGTTTCTTCCATCTTGTCTTCCAGATCAGAGTTTCTATCCTCCACTTGGCTGACTCTATTCTTGAGAGCTTCTAGTGAGTTTTGGGCTTGTTCAATTAAGTTTGCATTTTCTATTATTTTTCTATGTATAATTTCCATCCCTCTGTCAAGCTCCCTTTTCACATCATTTTCTGATTTTCTTGAAGATTCTTGGAGTTCATCCTTGCATTTCTTTATGTCTTCATTTAGCATGGTCAGCTGATTTTTAAGGTCTTCTTTTTTTTCACTTTCCCTCAAATCTCTTAACTCTCTTTGAAATCCTTCCATTTTCTTATCTAATCCTTCCAATTTCTTATCTATTAGTTCTAGTTTAGTGATGGCAGCATCCACACGATTGTCTGCCCTTTGTTGCTTTCCTGCAAGTTCTACCAATAGGTTGGTTAGAGTTGCATTGCTCATAGCTTCAATGTGGTGTTCTGGTCCTATTTGTTCTTCTATGTTTTGGTTAGAAGTATTCATTGTGGGAGTGGGTGATCTAATTGGATTTTCTTGCATTTGATTATTCATGTTATTTCTTTTGCGCTGTGTTCTGCCCATGACAGTATATGGGCAGATAAGTGGGCGTATCAGCCTGGGCTCAAGAACAATGGGAATCTTATGCAGCCTGGGGGCGTTGCCAAGAAGCCTGGGCTTTGGCTGTCACTTGCCAAAGCCGCCTATCTACTGCCTGGCAGGGGCGCCGAAGTTGCCTGCGTTCTCAAGCGGTAATGTGCCAAGGCTGCCTGCATTCGAACTAGGAGTGGCACTGAGGCACCAAGCACTGATGCCGCCCGAACTCTGGCTGGGCACGCTAGGAACCGGCAGCAGTCTGTGCTCCCCCGCCACAGGACAATTGTGGACAGCCGCGCGGCAGACAGAGGGCAAGTGGAGGAGAGTGCGCAGCAGTCTAAGCTTCCGCACGCAGGGAATAATCTCACTTGCCAAAGCCACCTATCTACTACCTGGCAGGGGCGCCAAGGTTGGTTGAGTTCTCAAGCGGTATTGTGCCACAGCTGCCTGCGTTCGAGCTAGGAGTGGCACTGAGGCACCAAGCACTGAAGCCGCCCAGACTTTGGCTGGGAACGCTGGGACCAGAAGCAGTCTGCGCTCCCCCGCCACAGGACGATTGTGGACAGCCGCGCGGCAGACAGAGGGCGAGTGTACGAGAGTGCGGAGCAGTCTAAGCTTCTGCACGCAGGGAACAAGCACTGAAGCCGCCCAGACTTTGGCTGGGAACGCTGGGAACCGGAAGCAGTCTGCGCTCCCCCGCCACGGGACAATGGCGGCCCGCCGGTGCGGCAGGCAGGTAGGGGGTGGCACCTGAGCTGATGCAAGCGAGAGATACAGTCTGAGCTTGTGGGACTGGGCACACTCAGTATGTGGGCGAGTGGACGAGGGTGCGGAGCAGTCTAAGCTTCCGCGTGGAGGGAAGATCGGCGCGCGGTGGCAGCCGTGCGGGCTCCGGAGCAGCAGCAGCGGCAGGGGTGGAGCTTTGAACACGGCGGTTATTTGGGGCGAGGGGTGCCTACCCGCCCAAAAGGGGACCAGCAATTCCCTGTTCCCCCACCTCTGTGCCCTTCCAGATTTCTCTCCCCTAAAAGCCACTATATACCCTTAATATCTTGCCTTTCTTTTTTTTTTTTTTTTTTTTTTTTTTTTTTTTTAGTTTTTCGAGGTAAGGTCTCACTCTAGTCCAGGCTGACCTGGAATTCACTATGTAGTCTCAGGGTGGCCTTGAACTCATGGCGATCCTCTTACCTCTGCCTCCCGAGTGCTGGGATTAAAGGCGTACGCCACCACGCCCGGCAATATCTTGCCTTTCTTTCCCCGGGATTTGCAGCGCAGCTAGGCGGTCGCCATCTTGGCCGGAAGTGAGCACAGATTATTATAGTGAGATAAATCTGTTGTTTTATAAATTTTGGACATATTTGAATGCATTATGTTTTTATTTATTTTTTGAGATAGAGTCTTGCTACTTATCCTAGGCTAGCCTTGAACTAGGGGCAATCTTCCTGTCTCTGGAGGATCACAGTACTGGGTTTATGGTCTGTTGAAAACATTGAAAGCTATGTATATTATAAAGAATTTTAGTACCTTTTAAAATTCTGAGATCAGGCTGGAGAGATGGCTTAGTGGTTAAGCCTTGCCTGTGAAGCCTAAGGACCCAGTTCAAGGCTCGATTCCCCAGGACACACGTTAGCTAGGTGCACAAGGGGGCACACGCGTGGAGATGTTTGCAGTGGCTGGAGGCCTTGGCGTGCCCATTTTCTCTCTGTGTCTCTCTGCTTCTTTCTCCCTCCGTCTGTCTCTCTCAAATAAATAAATAAAAATAAACAAAAATTTTTTAAAATGTTGGTAAAATTCTCAAATCTATTTTTATAGTCATGTCAGGGGTACAAATATAGCACTATGTGAGTTAAAGAGAATAGAAGATACTATTTCTCTTTTTCTACATATATCTCACACTAGCTGGCTCAGCATGTACCATTTAGTAGAAAGAGAGCCTGAGAAATAGCAATGCCATTCACTTACAGACAAACCCATATGCTCCAGGATAAGCCTATGACAGTCATTTTGTGTGACAGCAAAGCCAGTAGTCCTCCTGGGTGTCACAAATTATGATACTGGGAAACAAAATTCGAAGACATTGATGTTCCAACATTTAAACATGTTTCAATGTAGACTGGGGACTCATCCCAAGATAGGCGGAGTTGTGGTTATGGCTCAGTTACATTGAAATTTAAGATGACATGTAGCATGGAGTACATTCTTAAAATTTACCAGAGACAATACTTATCATCATACTACAAGAAGAGAGGTGAGTGTCCAGTGAAAGTTTCAAGAAAAAGAATGATCATTCTGTGACTATTGATAAAGGAAGCTGCCCAAGTGAATCTGACCAGAAGGAAGGGACATGTGAATCCACACTGAGGAGTGGGTCCTTCACCACTCCCAGGAGGAAACAAGCACTGTCCTGAGTACGCCATGGGATCCTCATTAGACACAGGGTGGGTGAGGGGTGATGGTGGCAGGGTCCAGTGCAAGGCATATGGGTCAAAGTTGTTCTCTTCTTGGCTCAGGTTGAATTTTTTTTTCCCATGGGTATTTATTTCTTACACTCAAATATTTATTTATCTATTCAGTTAGTTAGTTAATTTTAATGAGGTAGGGTCTCCCTGTACCACAGGCTGACCTGGAACTCATTCTGTAGTACCAGGCTGGCCTCAAATTCATAGTGATCCTCCTACCTCTGTCTCCTGAGTGCTGGAATCAAAGGTGTGCTCACCACAACCCGGCTTATAGTCATATTTTAGCAGGGGCATTGCCAATCCACATGTGTAGTGCAGGGCAGCAAAACCAAGAAGTCTCACTATGTCATGAGAAATGACTGAAATAGATATTTAAGAATATAAATGGGGAACTGGAGAGGTTGCTCAGTGGTTAAGGTGCTTTCCTGCAAAACCTAATGACCCGTTTTAAATTTGGCAATATCCACATGAAGCCAGATGCACAAAGTGGTGCATGTACCTGGAGTTCATTTTCAGTGGCTAGAGGTCCTGATACACTCACTCATTCTCTCTCTCTCTCTTTCTCTCTCAAAGTCTGTCTCCCTTGAAATAAACAAATATAAAATATTAAAAAAGAATACAAATGGTTTTTTTGATCCTTGAATACTGACGCTGGGGAACCCAGATCACGAAAACTAAACTTCAGTTTATCTGAATCAACTCTTGTCCTGTTTTGGATACTCTTTACCTCCACCAAGGATAATTCAAACCACAAAATCTAATATAACTCCATGCAGTGTGGGCACTTAAATATTACTGGAATTATTTTTTAAATGATCATTGTATTATCATTAATTTTACTTTAAATTAAAGTTTAAGACATTAAGTGCTTTCTTTAGAAAATTATAAACATCCCATGTCTGTTTCACACTGTGATAGTCTATGTATATACTAATGTTATGTAAGTAATAATAGCTGTAGTTGTTCATAACTATACTTATTGAGCTTGACAGTAATACAAGAATATAAAATTAAAGATGTTTGTCTCATGTTGAAAATAAACATCATGAAAATAAGTTCACCACTCAGTGTATATTTATTTGAACAATCAAATGCTTTGCTCTTTCAGTGAGAACATACTTGGATTCTACAATAAACAAAATGAAGGACTGGAGAGATGTCTCAGTGGTTAAAGACACTTGTTTGCAATGCCTGAAGGCCCAGCTTTGATTTCCCAGTACCAAAATAAATCCAAATGCACAAAGTTCATTTGCAGTGGCAAGAGTCCTTGGCATACCCATTTTCTCTCTGTGTCTGTCTTGCTCATAAATAAACAATATAATATAATAAGTGTGGGGAGGGAAAAATCCATTGCTAATTATAATAAAAACCTCATGTACGTGAGATCATTTTTTATCACCTGCATTTCAACACTGCAAAATTATTGTCTATATTTTCACTATTATTTTTGAAATAGCCTTTAGATTCACAGAAAAGTTAAGAGAAAGGAAAAGAGACTTCCTATTTCCTGCCCAGTCACATGGTCAGCCTCCTCCATTTTCAACAACCCTAACCAGAGTGACATATTTGTTACAGTTATTGATCTTTCAATGACATTTCTTTATCACCCAAATCCCACAGTTTCCACTGGGGTTCACTGTCTTTGTTGTATACTCATGATAATGACATGTTTTCACATTCATAGAATCACTCATAGTATTCTCATTGCTCTAAAATCTCTCTTTTCTGTACTGCCTCCCCATTAACTAACCATCATTGATCACTCTACTACCTCTGTAGTTTTGTGGAGCTACTTATGAAAATATTTAAGTATATTCTGTAAGTAGTTATCAACACATAATGTTCTCCCCTGGGGAAAAATTACCGAGGTGCCATTACAACAGTGTATTCTAATTATACAAGATCTGTTATTACTTTATCTTTGACCAACCCTTACAATCACATTAAGAGATGGACAAAATGATGAATGTTCTATTAATATATTTTTTTCAGAATAAGGTATCTAAATGACAATCCTTTGAAAGTATATTGTACTTTGTGATCTGTAAAACAATTTCACTAAGGTTATCACATGTGTATTCTAATGTTTTTTTATGGGAAGAGAATGACATTCTGGAACCTATGTGGCATCAAAATGAGAACTGAAATTTCATTTTGTCACATTCTAATGATCAGCTTGCAATTAACTCACAAAGAAATAATATCTCTGTTAAAATTATATATTTTTTATTATTTTTAATTTAAATTATTTTTATTTTTATTTATTTATTTGAGAGCAACAGACAGAGAGAAAACGAGGCAGAGAGAGAGAGAGAGAGAGAATGGGAGCGCCAGGGTCTCCAGCCACTGCAAACAAACTCCAGATGCATATGCCCTCTTGTGCATCTGGCTGACGTGGGTCCTGGAAAATCGAGCCTTGAACTGGTGGTGTCCTTAGACTTCACAGGCAAGCGCTTAACCGCTAAACCATTTCTCCAGCCCTATTTGTTGTTTTTTTAAAATTTGTTAATTTTTTTTACTAATTAGTTTTGTACTCAGTGAATACAGTCAAGTTGGTACCATTGTTAGGCTCACCCATGTACTACCCCCTCCCCCTGGCCCCTCCTTGTTGAGGTATATGGGTCCTTCTAAAATGTGGATGCCTTAAAATATCTTACTGAATTCATACATTGCCCTTAAAATAATTATTGATGCATTTGTGGAAAATTTTAAAACACAGTGCTTTATTTCTGAGGTAACTTTTAAAAGATTTTTTACTTTGCTTGTTACAGAAAGATGTGTTATTTGAATCACTATAAAATTTTGACTGTTGTCTTGGTCCTGGAGAAGTATATCAACAAGAATACAAAGCCTTGGTGACTTACACTCAAAAAATGTAAATTCACATGTATCTCAGGACTTATTTTTTAAAGCCTCCCTTCCTTGACTCTCATAAACTCTACATGTGCCAAATATTCCTAGGTGTCTTTTAGCTTGTCCTTTCCCACATTCCTCCTTGACCTTTCTGTATTTCCTCCAATTCCTGCTTAAACACAAAAGTCTTAATCATGCACTGTTGGTGTTAACACAAAATGCAGAAGACTACATTATTTAAATAGTAGAAACTTGCTTTCTGATAGTTTTGGAGATCCTCAAGTCAAGATATCTTTTCCAGCAGGGTGAGCTTCCTCTATGACCTCTCTCCTTGGCTGACACATGGTCACCCTTTTGATGCCTCTTCATGTGACTGTCCATTTGTGTATGTAGGAATTGGTGAGCCTGTGTATGTTCAAATTTCCTTTCTTTCTCTACTGGATCCTTCTGAGAGTGGCTGTGAAACAGAAGAGCAAACAGACAAAGCAAGGAGGATTGGAAAGGCCCTCTTAGGTAGTTACAGCAGGACAGAGGATTTCAGGAAACCAAACCTCATATAAGTGAACTTACTCAAGTGGTTTCCTTGACATTAGTACAGCAGTCTCTTGTGAGTCTCTCCTAAACCAGTGCTGGAGGGGTGGCATTAGGTCATCATACTCCAGTGAATTCTTAGATAGGAGGAATGAGGATATGTCTCCTGAACTTCACACTTAAAAAAATTATATGTATTTATTTATTTGCAAGAAGAGAGAGAGAGAAGAGAGACAGACAGAGAGAATGGGCACCCAGGTTCTCTAGCCACTGCAATGAACTCTGGACGCACGTGCCACCTTGCGGATCTGGCTTGACGGGTAATGAGGAATCAAATCTGGCTCCTTTGGCTTTACTGGCAAGTGCCTTAACCACTATGCTATCACTCCAGGCCCTGAACTTCAAACTTTTATTGACAGCTTATAAATCATATTAATATGTGAAATGTTTATGGACTTGGACAAGCAGTTATGGGTACATCAGACATCTTTGCATCATATCTACATGGTTACCACTATCCTTTTCAACACACATTATGTAACATGGCCTTATTTATCCTCTAAGAGCATTTGAGAATGATATGATTTAAATGGGACATAGAGGAGGCTCATCAATATGAGGGTATGGGCTGATTTTTACCCATCTAATGAATGATATGGGCACTCAAGTGTTTCATACACATGCTCCCAAGTCTTTTGTTTCATTCTACCAGTCAGAAAGTATATTTTAATGTAGTTATTGTGTAACATCCAATTACTTTTAAAAGCTTATTCATCAAGCTTGTGTCTTCACTGCCCGCTGGATGTTTTGAAAGAGAAATGAAAAGAAAGAGAAGCAGAAATCATGGGACTTATAATGGCCTTTCTTGGTGACATCATTTGAAGACTATGGTATCAAGTCACCACCACTCCACCTAGTGGCAGCATTCTTAAATTGGAGGTTAAGTATGCCCTGGGAAATCCACCTGAAAATGAAAGAAAAGCATGTGCATAGTTTGTCTGTGAAGCCACAGTAACCTCTGAAAAGGTCAGAATAATGCTCTCCTAAATGGCTGCTAGTGCGCAGCTCAGAGCATGAGCATCCTATGCTTAGAATTCCTGCCAGTGAAGTCGCTCTCATCAGATCCTTGAATTGTAGTTTGCATTCATAGAATCACATGATTATTAAGTTGCTAATATATTACTAGGTAATAAAATAATTCATTCTATGGATGAATGAATAGAGATAGTATTCCCCCCCCCTTGAGATGATTCTCTGAATCTCAATTTCACAAGAATGACTCTGCAATTATTTGAATGTTTCCAGTTTCTGCACTTCCTGACCCTCGCTTTGCTCCTGATCTCATCTTTTTGTTCACACTATGCTCACACTTTTTGTTTGCTTGGTCGTTGCTTGGTTGTTTTGGTCTCCAGATTTTTTTGAGACTGGGTCTCATTCTGTCATCCATGGTGACATCAAGCTCACCATCCCCCTGGCTGTGTACCCACAATGTTGGGATAAGAGGTGCACCCCTGAGCTTCTGCTTCTTTTCACTTGCTTAGAATCATAAGCGCAGCTAAAATCTCAAAGGGGGTGAAAATTTAGCAATTTTTTTCTTTTATCCTTTCCTTTCACCTTCCCTTGTTTTCTTTTTCACCTTTTCCCCCTTCCCTCTCCTTTTCTAATCTCTACCTACCAAAATGTTCTGTGTTCTCTAAAAGACAAATATAACCTCCATTTGATGCCCATTCTTATTCAGAAGGAAATTTTATCACTCACTTTTATGCTTCACAGTATCATAAATTATTGGCTACATGGGACTTTGATTATTCCTTACATTTTAACTTATTAGCACATGGACAGATTTTAAATGTTAACTGAAAGACAACAGGATCTGCATAATTATTTCTAAGACTATTTAGGAATTAATGCCAACCATACTATTTTTCCAACATCATATTCACTGTTCTATAGCTACTTTACATATACAATATGTATATGGAAATATAGACTACACAAAATATACTGCTTATATACAGTTTATTGATCTACTTTTAGAAACTATAATATGCGCTATATAAATTTTTACCTTGGCTCAAACATGACTGTCTATATGTGTCAGAAACTAAGACTTTCTGAGTGGAGCATAATCCCTCCATTGCATATTGTTCTGCTCTCCCACACAGTCATTTTAAATACAGCTTTTCAGAAGTTGAATGCTAGAAATTTGCATGCTGATTCTATTAGGGAAAATGGTCAGAGTCTATTTGTACTTAAATGCAAGTTAAGTTGGTGAGATGCTGTGGCATTTTGCCACTTGGCCTCAAGATAAGAGAACAAAATCTATATTGAGATTGGCTTCTGATGCTGGGTCTTTCCCTCTGACAAAATGATGGGTCTGGTTTTAGAACAATTCTGTGCTTTCCTTCAGCACCCTCTCTATCAATACAGATGAATACTGAGGAAAAACTCAACTTAAAACTTCAAACTGAAAAAAAAGTCTGAGAAGACTCTGCTGAAATGTGCTAAAACATTTCAGGGGACAAAGACAAATGCTAACACTGGTCATCAGAAACTGGTCCCCAAAGTTGAATATGAGGTGAAGGCACATAAAAGAATTAAAGTTAACAAAATAAGAGAGATAATATATATTAAACAATGCATTTTCAACATTTCTGAAACATCTAATTTTTATTATAAATAATTTGTTTTTACTTATTTTTTTTATTACAGACATAGCATGGATACATCATGTGTTGGTACCACCCTTTCTGTCATCCCTGCCCCCATTCTGCTGGGGTTTTTCCTAAACGGGGTCATTGGTATTCCCTATGGGGCTTCGGGTTATGCCATGGGAGAGCTGCAGTCGGTTATTGGGGGGAGGCAATGGCTCTGGGCATGATGTCCCAACCTGTGGCTCTTACAATCTTTCCACCCCTCTCTTCTGCAAAATTCCCTGAGCTGTGGTGGGTGTGTTTTATTCTACTTCAGTGATGAACTCTTAGGAATCTCTTTATGAGAAATTGAACTGGATGTTTTTGAAAGTAATCTAAAGAGAAAATTGTTTATTTGTTTATTTCCCTAAGATGACTGCATTTAGTTTGTAAAGTAAAATGAAATTATTATCTTTTTAGGCTAACATAGAAAAAATGATATTAGTCATTATCTATTCTCTGATACTATATACCCTTAGTGCATATATGCTTTTATATATACCAGTGAGTTAGTATTGTCAAGAACCATAAATAAGGATTGTTTGTTAGGTTGTTGATTCATTGACTGTTAGATATAGCTATTTTTTTTCGAAGTAGGGTTTCTTTAGCCTAGGTTGACCTGGAACTGAATTTGTAGCCCAGAATTACCTTGAACTCATAGATATCCTTCTGCCTTAGCCTCCTGGGTACTGGAATTAAAAGAATGTACCACTACATGCAGTCTTTGTTAAGTATAACTTTTAAGGCTTAATTAAAAAAACTAGAAGAAAAAATGCAAATAATTGGGATAAAATATAGATTTTTTTTGTTATGTTGGTTCACAGGAAACTTAGCTCTGGAAGTTATCTCTAGTGGGTATGTTAGTTATTCCAAGGCCATTTCATCAAAATACCTCAAAAAAATTTGGAACAGTTTGAGTTCATCCATTCATTCACAAACACAGAGAAGCTGCTAAGTGCCAAGTGCTACAAAATGATCAAAGAGCTTTAGCTCAAGCAAGTTGTCCTTAGTGAGGTCATCACTGCAGAAACACATGCCTTGTAATATTAACAAAATCTCTGAGAGTTAAAAGGAGTAAGGTGAATGCATATATATATCCGCTGTGATGGTAAAGAAATAGAACACACATAGCCTGTAAAGGTCCTAATATCTCTACGAATTTTTAGACAATATTATGTCAGTAGAAGAGAGATTAAAGCATTCATATTTGAAGAATCATTTCATCTGTCTACCATTTTCATGGAGTCTGAGAAGGTGCTTTTAGTAAGAAACTTGTGAACTTTTAGTTTGATGGAGAAAATCACACTATAATCAAGTCAGTCCTGAGTCACAAATGAATCAAACTCAAAATGAACATTAATAAAACCATTAGGTAGTATTGTAACATCTGGATGGGCTTTCCCATTTCCTTCCATTCAGGGTTCAGTCCACAAATTCCAATCCCACTTTGAAAAAAAAATAATTTTCTTCATTATCTGTCCTGAGTTTAGATCATCCATCAACCCTGCTCTATTTTTACCTAATTTACATAAAAATGATCACTCTGTTCTGAGTTTTACTTTCTTTTACATTACTAATGCCTGCTTTAAGGAATCATAACAGAAAACTATTCACTACCTTTAAGCAAAATGGCTTAAAACAATGTTTATTATAATTGTTTAGCAAAGTGGCAAGTGTTATACTAATTGAGATACATTTGTTAAGATATTTTTAATGGAAAACTTGCATAATTATAAGTTCATAGCATTGCTAATCTGTGTGAAGACTCAAATCATAACCAGTTCACCAAAGTGACATAGAGAGATGGATCTCTGCAGTGGAGAATGCACTCTGCTCCTGCCTGCTGTACTCACCTGCATGCGGTTGACTGGATCATTTCCTCCACCTGCTCAGCCTTGATTTCCTCATCTCTAAAATTTTCAGCACTAAATTTTAAAAGATGTTTTTCTCATCATAAGGACAGAACTTAAGAACTTCCTGTGTATTTAGTACCCTTTATGAAATCAAACAATTGTGCTATGATCTTTTGTCTGTATAACAGTGTGCCAAAAACACAATAAACTGAAATGGTAGTCTGTACCTCAGGACTTCAGAGATAAGCATAAAGAGAATCAGGGTTTTTGCTACCAATTCCTTTCTATCAGTGAATGTGTTTACTTTGAGATCTTATTCAGAGGACCCCACATCACATTGAGAAGCATTGCTACATTTAAAAAATTGAGGGAAGGGAAAAGGGAAAGAAAGAAAGAAAGAAAGAAAGAAAGAAAGAAAGAAAGAAAGAAAGAGGGAGGGAGGGAGGGAGGGAGGGAGGGAGGGAGGGAGGGAGGGAGGGAAGGAAGGAAGGAAGGAAGGAAGGAAGGAAGGAAGGAAGGAAGGAAACTCAGCTCTAGCTTTTCAGTTCCATGATCACTGTTTGTCTAGTACATTCTGAAAGTGGCTGGCATCACAGTTTGTACAAACTTGATTGCACCAAGCAGAACACACCTGAGAGGTATGAGTTTGCAGCACTCTCAGGGATATAATGACAGACGTTGGTCTACTTCCATCCACTGAGTACTGCACTTTCCCAAGACTCCTTTGCTTTGCTTCAGATATATTTTCATCTTGCTTTCCCACCAGAGTCATAAAAGGAATTTGTGAGGCCTGTTGTGGCTCACAACAGCACTGCTGCAGTCCTGGAACACAGGTGCTCTGTCACCATAGCCTATCCCAGCCCACCTTCCTCACTGAATTCCTGCCTCAGCCCAGTAGCTAAGAAATGGAATCTCTTCCAAGAAGAGTGTATTTAAATATAGTGTAATTTAAACCTAACAAACAAGCCAGTAAGCCAATCAAGTTCTGTTGCTGTTTCTCCTGTGACAGTAGGCATAGTTATGTCACACCTCCAGTGGTATATTGCCCCCAACAAAAAGCACAAGTCAAATGCTACTTCCTTTAGCTATTTCAGTGTTCTGTCCAATTTTTTTACTATATATGTAGGTAGTATTGGAGGAAATACAGAGCCCACTGGATGTGGAGATCCATCCAAATCATGGGAAGGCAAATACATGAAACATAGTTTTATAAGGAAAATTTTTATTTTATTTTGTTTAGTTTTTAACACATAATCTTTGCCTGGAGTCTCAGATTATCCTGGGAAAGGTTTATCTTCACCCTCTAATCTATTTTGGAGGTGCTGTCTTTGAGTTCTTCCTTGATCTCCCCTCATAATTCTGGGGTCTTTGTTGGGGAACTGTTTTTGTTGTTTTGAGTTAGGGCACTAACTGCATCCCTTGCTGGTCTGATATTCACTGTGTAACTCAGGCTTGCCTAGTCCTCCTACCTCAGCCTCGTAAGTGCTGGGATTTTTCAGCAATTCTTTACAAGAATGTGGCATTTCTTTACATAGAGTCAGATAACTCGTGGTATATTCCGATAGTCTGTTTTCTTATATTGAATCAATATACCTCATTGAGTCATATTTATAATTTTTGTTCTACAGAATACAACAGAAATCCTTACTTTATGAAAGTATTAGAATTAATGTTAAACCATTTCACATGGGATTTAAGGACCATGAAACTGTTTAATTCATTTACCTTTCTACAAAGGCCTCTATATTATGTTTTTACATTATAATCCTCTTAGTGCATTGTTACTTTGGGCTATAAAAAATTAAGAAAATAATCTTGTATTATACTTATTAACATTAAAAATTCTATTGCTACGCATTCTCTATCTGTCCATCAGGTATAAAATTCCCCTCAGGCTAACTAAATTCAACGCTTCAGCAATCTCTATCATATAAGACTTCCAAAAATGAATCACTTTTTCTAGAAATATTTTCACTGTACCATTCCAGCCTGAAGGGCATATTCCCCGGATATAAAGTTGTGGTTTCTTTTTGATTTTAGTTTTTCATTTTAATGGTTCATTCCCCTGCCTTCTGGTCTCTATGGTCTGCCTGTGTTTGCTATATAGTTTTTATTTATCTTCTCTGCTTTACTTTATTTTATTTCATATCTCTCTTTTATAGATGTTTGGTTACCACATGCTGAGAACAGTCACAGGCTCTTCTTCCTGCTCTCATTTTGGTAGCATTATTCAGTCTGAGTTTCTAGGAATTTTTATTTTTGCCATATTTGTTCATTGAAAATTTTATCACTTGTTCAAAAATGTTTGATATTGTTATCAGGCTACTTGTCTTTGCTTATTGTTAATCTTCTCTGCCAACCTGGATAATGTTACATACTCTGTCTAAAGAGAAGGCCACTAATGCTTTTAACTGAAAATGGCCAGTCTGTCCTGAAGTATATCCAATGATTTTCTCCTCAGTTTCCTTTTAAGTGTTAGAATGGTCCTCAGTTGTTTTTAATCAGCTTCATATTTTCTGTTACTTCTTGTTCATTTATAAGTCAGAAAATATAGTTGCTGCTATAAAGCTCATATCTGTTCTTCTCAAAAGTAGTTGGTTTATTTATTTGCGAGCACAGAAAGAGAGTGGGGGAGAAGAGAAGTACGGGCACACCAGGACCTCTTGCCACCACAAATAAACTCAAGATGTATGCTTCACTTTGCACATTTGTCTTGGCACGGTTACTGGGGAATTGAACCCAGGCTAGCAGCTTTGCAGGCAAGTGCCTTAGCCTCTGAGCCATCTCCCCTGCCAGAGAGTTCTTATCTGTTAATTTGAACATTGGGATCTTTTCTATTGTCTGCCTAATTAACTATGTTCATATTGTTGCTGGTCACCTCATGATGTGGCCCAAGCTGAATCTCGACTCAAGTGATCCACCCCAGGCTTCAGGGCAGGTGGGGTTGTTGCAGCACACCACCGTGCCCAGTGAACTGCTGGCTAAGGACACCACTAGCCTGTTTGTGCCAGGCTTTATGAAGATTCCGTGGTATGTTAAACACTTTGATGATATGCTGTAGTGTGTGCTGCTTTATCTTCTGATAAAGGGTGCCCATGTTGTTCTGGAATTTAGATCTTGTTGTACTGAATGTGGATGTGGGAGGATGCATGGGTGTGAGAATCTGCATTTTAGGTCTTAACTGTTTTGACTTTGCCTTTAGTCTTAGGCCAAAGGCGGACTCATTTGATGTGTGTGATCATTAATCTTAAACTTGCCTTTCTGAAGTCTCCAATGACTGTGCAATGTGCTTCCTGAAGTCTCTTCTTTCTGGCTGGCCTGGCTCTGGCTCTCAGTCCTTCAAATCTTTGAATAGTCCCCTTCAGCACTCAGCCATGCAGCAGCTGCCATGTGCCAGCCCCGAGGAGTCTCACGCTGAGCAGAGGCAGTCTATCCACAAACCTTAGGGAACTTCCCAGTCTTCTACCCCAGTCCACAGGACTCTTCTACCCTGCTTTTCAAGCTCAGTCCTCAAAGTTGAGTTTCTGCTCTCCAGCTTCATAAAGTCACAATGCTGTTTGCCAGATTCATCTTCCTATTTCAGGGATAGAATGTGTCCTTGCAGAACCCCAGGATTAATATGGTACCTATTTCATATAGGATTTTATTCTCTTTCTAACATCAGACACCTATAATTTCTGCTGACAAGTGCCTGAAGACTGGTGCCTCATCTTTTTTTTTTGGGGGGGGGGTTGCTATCCGAGGTAGGGTCTCAATCTAGCTCAGGCTGACTTGGAATTCACTATGTAATCTCAGGGTAGCCTCAAACTCATGGCGATCCTCCTACCTCTTCCTCCTGAGTGCTGGGATTAAAGGCTTGCACCACCATGCCTGGCTTTCATCTATTTTCTGTATTTTACAATTTTTGCATTATGAATTTCTGTATCTGTTTTTCTGATTTCAAACGAGTTGACACAATAGTTTTAAATTTTTATATAAAAACATATTTTACTGCCTTTGTAATTTCTGGGGTCTGTTATAAAATGACTTTCCTCAGTGTACAGCAGTGTTTCAAATAGAAATGTGGAAATGTGAAAATATTCTCACTTTCACCTTTATCATGGAAGAGGAAGATAAAGACAGCATACCTAGAGGCACACATCTTGTATGATGAATGCACTGGGGCCATGAATCCTCCTTGCCTTGATAATCGACATGGGTGTGGTCTTTTTAATGAGATATGCCCCCCTTAGCTTTCATGTGTTGGTGAATGAGCCTCTTACATAATCCTTGGCTCATGTCAGCTTGGGAGATGGAGACTTGCTAGAGGAGATCTGTCACTGGAGATGAACCCTGAAGTTTAATTAGCTCAGCTCTAAGTCCAGTGCTGAGACTACTGCTACCTAGATATGTGGCAAGATAGGAGCCAGCTTCCTGTTCAGTCTTTCTGCTTCCCTCCATGCTTTCCCTGCCATGATCAAATCCCCCTCAAAACTATAAGGCTGATGTAAACCTTTTACTCCCATAAGCATCTTTTAGTTGGATGTTTTGTCCTAACAATGAGAAGGTAACTCCTACAGTGGGTCACTAAATTGCAAGTTGTGTACAAGTACATTTCGTAAGGACCCAGTGATATTTTCTATGGAGAACTGATCTGTTTCCCTAATTTCTGATGCAGAGAAATTGTCTCTGAAACAAAGACTTCTAGAAATAATTAATAAAGAATTATAAGATAAAAACCAGGTGTGGTGGCACACGCCTTTAGTCCCAGCACTTGGGAGGCAGAGGTACAAGGATAGCTGTGAGTTTGTGACCACCCTGAGACTACATAGTGAATTCCAGGTCAGCCTGGGCCATAGCAAGACTCTAGCTTGAAAAACAAAAAAGAAAAAGAAAAAAAAAAAAAGAATTGAAGAGTTGAAAGATGATACAGACCATCATCCACTGAATTCCTCACCCTTCCCATTCCCTTCTTCCTTACATTCTTGTGATAGGGTAAATCTAGCTTCCTTAGATTATAATGCACATAATGCTTCAGTAGAAGGTGATAGGAATCTGAAAACGGTATCCTTGACAAGAAAAAAAAAGTAGTCAGAATTACCTGTGCGTACTAGAGATCCTATGAGTAGAGGGCTGGACTGAGCCGTAAACAAGGCAGCCTTTGTCAGTCTGTCCCAGGTGAGTGCATGCACGGGCATTTGCATTCACCAAGTGAATTAATTTTTCTCAGCTTGCTGCTCAGGCTAGCCCATCTTATTTGTGATAACAGTTATTGCCTAAAAAACTGTAAGAAGGAGTAAGTGCTTACAAAAGTGGTCAAAGCCTAACATACCTGCCTTGTCTTATGTAATAACAATAGCCTTCCAGTGAAGGTAAATCTTAGCTTTGACTTACAACTGTCAAAAATGAGTGTTGGAGAGGATAAGAAACTTGTCTGGGGACAAAAGATCAGGGATATGGATACTTGGGTCAATATGCTACCAATATTACATTTCCAATGCACTCTCGTTTGCATTTTTTATGTCAATATAAACTCACTGTGTTGCCCTGTCAGCCATTGCAAAGAAAGAGTTAACAAAGAATCTCTATTTTTAGAGGAATTAGCTCTCAGTAATTTTCCAGTAAAAATTATCTCAAAAGTATATAGACAAAGGTTTCCATATCTGCAGAGTTTTTTTTTTTAAGTTACAAAATTAAGCTTGTTCTAGCCAAAGCAACTATAGTTTAAAAAAATTCATTTGAGATAATGTAATTTAGCATTTTCTCTGCCTTTTGTCAGGATGAAAAACAATAATTCTCTTGCTTGATTTAATATCATTTCCTCTGACAACATGGTTAACAAAGCAGCTGCTGATGTAACAAGGATGTTCAAATTGTGTGCATCTGAAAGTCATCCTGAAGACATGGGCGCAGAAGTGCCAGAGCCTTTGGCAAAGGTTAGAGGTCATAGCATGGAAGGGCTACCTATAACCATAGGAACCTGCTCTGGACTCACAGGCTACAAACTGTACTGCAAGAATCATCAGCAGGGCTGGAGAGATGGCTTAGTGGTTAAGCGTTTGCCTGTGAAGCCTAAGAACCCCGGTTCGAGGCTCAGATTCCCCAGGACCCATGTTAGGCAGATGCACAAGGGGGCGCACCCGTCTGGAGTTTGTTTGCAGTGGCTGGAAGCCCTGGTGCGCCCATTCTCTCTCTCTCGCTCTCTGCCTGCCTCTCTCTCTCTCTCTCTCTCTCTCTCACTCACTCAAATAAATAAATAAAAATTTAAAAAAAGATTCATCAGCAGTTTTTGATTTTTCTCTTCCTTCTGCACCCCCCAGGTAACAGAGTTGGCAGCAAACCAGGAAAGTTATCTCTCTGTGTTCAAGAGTTCAGAGCAAAGCACAGTGGTTCATGCCTTCGTCTAAGTGTCTTGCAAAGCTGAGGCAGAAGGATTACTTGAGCTGAAGAGAGTGAGATCAGTCTGGCCCCTGTATTTAAAAAAAAAAAGAGTTATTATTTATTGTTTTGGTCAGAAAGGCAAGAAAAATCAAAATCAAGGGGTTCTTTGAAAGAAGGTAATATTTACATGGCATAAATTATTTATTATAAACATTTAAATAAGAGCAAAATCCATTTTGTCTGACTACATATTGCCTTGTTTTATTTGTTTTTAATATCTGTATGAGAGAGACAGAGAAGAAAACTGGAAAATGAGAGAAAGAGAGAGAGCGAGAGAATGGATACACCAGGGCTTCCTGCCACTGCAAATGAGTACCAGATTTATGCACCATTATTTTTTTTTTGCATATAGTTTTGTGTGGATACTGGAGAATTGAACCCAGGCCATCAGGCTTTGCAAGAAAATGAGTTTAACCACTGAGTAATCTCTCCAGCCCTTCCCATTTTATTTTTAATGCACTATTATTAATTCTCTGATAGTTTAACATTGTTATAGAAATAATATAGATGCTTAATTTCAAGAAATTAAACATTTGAGTTGAATAATAAAGTTATAGGTAATTAAGACAAAAAGTATTTTGTGATTGCTTAGTGATTTCTCATTTAAGGAAAATGAGATCCTAGGAAGTACAAAGACCGTCACAGTGGGAACAGCATATAGACGGACAGCTGTGCAAGTTCAGCTCTCAAGATGTCTCTCTACCAAATTATCTTATTAGAGTAGATCTTATTAATTTCAAGATTTGTTGAGAATAGAAAGGCAATATAACAGATAAGGTTCCTCTGTTCTCATAGAGTTTCATATGTATTTATGAATTATGTTATTGTGCAATGTAGAGTTATGAAGAATGAAATATCGAAATAAAGGTTAGAAAATGACTGGAGAACATGTGTCCTTAGACAAGGTGGCTAAGGGAAGTCTCCCTGAGGTAGTCACATTGGGCAGTGAGTAGAATAAAGTGAAAATTGAAGAGGTTGTCAAGAATAAGGGATATTTGGCATGGAAATTTTGAAACGAGACGTGCTTGGTGTGTTTGAAAGGCAGCAAGGATACAAGTGGCTGGAGTGCTAACCTGGTTACTCATTGAGTGAATGTTCATTCCCATGAAACATCACAGCCAAGGAGAGAGGAGGAGATAGAGAACTGTGGGTAACCGTATGCAGATGAGGTGTGATGATAGTAACATTTAACTGTTCTCACTATATAGGGCTATGTAAATCACGTGTTCCCACCCAAGTTTCAAAGTATACATTCTGCAAAGCAAAACCAGGACCAACATGGGTTTATGATGAGGCTGGTGCTCCAGCTCTGCGCAGAGCACTTACACAACACATGTAAGATTATGAGTTCCATTCCTAGCACCACAAGAAATGCCTATGACTGGGATACATAATATTAGTCAAAATTTTCAAAAAATTTAGTCCAATCAAATGTCATGCTAAAGTACAGAAACTTTCAAAGTTATATAATTCTATGAAAAATAATCTCAAAAATTGTATAGTTTTTGTAGGTATCAAGGAGCTTTCACAGGGTTGGAGAAATGGCTTAGTGGTTAAGGCACTTGCCTGTGAAGCCTAAGGACCCAGGTTTGATTCCTCAGAACCCATGTAAGACAGATGCACAAGTTGACTCATGCACCCAAGGTGACACATGTGTCTGGAGTTTGACTGCAGTGGTAGAGGCCCTGGCATCCCAATTCTTTCTGTCTCTCTGTCTCTGTCTCTCATAATATAAATTAAAATTTAAAACTAGCTTTTGCAGATGGTATGTAAATTGATTTATACAACCCTATGTATATGTAGTAAACATATCTTCAGTTTACAGTGTCAGTAGCTCAGTTTCACAGAGGTTCAGTGGTTTTCCCAGAGTGAAGTGGAAATTGTAATGAGCCAGAAATTTAGGAATTCAAATGATTTTTTTTCCCAGAAAGTGTTTATTGTTTATTTCTCAATCTGTTTTGGAAAATTATCTCTTTATAGTTTGTTCATTTCACAACTTGGTATAACCATTATTATTAGAACTTTGAAATTGATATTTTTTAACTCAGAAATGGTACCATGAATTATTTGTAACTAAATCAAATAAGCAATTAACAATATAATGGGCTAGAATAGAAAATGGCAAAGTACAACAGAAAAGTTGGAGATAGAATGGAAAGTATGAATGAGTTATATGACTCACAAGTGTTATGATTTTATCTTGAACAAAATTATCTACAAAGGCTAAAGAGATGGCTCAGTGATTAAAGGTGCTTGCTTGAAAAACCTGACAGCCTGGCTTCAATTCTCCAGTACCCACAAAAAAACAGGTGTTAAAAGTAGCAAATGCATCTGAAATTTGTTTACTATGGCAATAGGCTCTGGCATGTTGATACTATCTCTCTCTCTCTCCTTGCAAATAAATAATAAAAATAAACATATTTTACAAATTTACCCATAACCTATGAGTGAATTTGTGTTATTGATCGTATAACTGTAGCATGCCATCTGTTATTAAATTACATAGGAGAAACTTTATTTTGAAATAGAAAATTTTTGTGAGGTGATACTTTTCATTTTATTTAATTTCACCACATTTTAACATGAAACTTATTGTCCCTGTTTTATAGATAAGACAAAAAAATATCCACAGTAAATGGCCCATTCAAAATAATATGAAAAACCAACTCAGTTCTGTGAATCAGTTCTAGATTTTTACACATACTTATTACTGTTTCTTTGATTTATACTACGCTTATTATTTACTTCAAAACAACTAAAATGAGTGCTGAGTGTATCAAGCTTCATGGAACTTGTAGTTAAAAAACATTTTTCTTGAACTGAAGTTCACAGTATGTCTATGGGAAGAAGAAAACCACTCTGACACAAGGAAAGCATATTGCACATTAAGAGAAAGATGAAATACTGTGAGAAACTAAAGGAAGAAAGTACATTATAGCCTGAGGTAACAAGGAAGAACATTTGTCATAGTCCTATTGGATAGAGGAGTAAGAATGACTTGGGTACTTCAGCTAGGAAGTATGGCACATGGCACATAAGGAATTGGCATGTGGTGAAAACAATGTTGGTATACTCAATCCTAGAATCTCCAATTCTCCATATCTCTGTCCTTCATGTTTGTATCTTCAGCAGTGTTCCCTTTCAATGAGAATAGGAAGGGCCAGAGTTTGCACAGATAGGCTGGCCCCGATGGAGAACATTCTTGGCAGTTACAAACTCTAAGAAGCCAGAAACTATAGGGTACCAGTGGTCTAAGTGTGGAAAAGAGTTAGAAAGACATTTGAGATGGGAAGGAATCCAAATACAATATGTACCTGCTTAGTTAGTGGGCAAGGATAATTCTACATGGTAGTTTCCAATAGATGGGCTGGGAAGACACTGGTATGGGTCCTAAACCATCTTCATGGGCTTCCTCATCTGGACTGGGTCCTTTGTAGTGTTGCTGGGTCAGGCGTCAAGACTTCAGTCCCTAGACAGTATCCTGGACCCCCGCTATTTCCTAAACACTCACTCTTCATTAATTGAAAGTGTTACTTTCTCATTTATAAATACCACAGTGATTCTACATGATTGACATGTTCCTTGTTATCATGAATAAGCCTTACTCAAGTGAACAATTCAGTATCAAAAGCAGGTTTGGCCATGTAGCAGGAAGATATATGTGGCAATGGAAGAAGTTCTAAACCAACAGCCAGTAGTCCTCTGTGCCAGCCAGGGGTTCAGATATGCCTGTAACTTCCCGTGACACTTGGAACAATTATTTCATTATCACAGGCTTCAGATACCTTGCTAAATAAAGGCAGAAAACTGAACAACCACTAGGTCCTAGCTATGTAAACATAATGAGTCAACATTAAGCACACATACGTGCACACACACATTTACATGTTTCTACAGCATATACTTATAAGTGAGTTGTATTACTAACTTCATATATGTCAGTATATGCTTATAAACAAATCCTTGCCATATGTGTTTTCCCCAGTCCCCATATTGTCTGAAATCTTACATAAAGAATGTATTCCTTGAATGTTTAAGAACCTGTTAGCATCTAGGGATAGTGCCATGCTTATTAGCATTGCTTTACATCTAGAAGTAAAAGCTTTGGTATTATTTTGGTCAGCTTGGTTTTGAAATAAAATAATATGGCAAAATTGAAGCATATTCTAAATCTTTAAACCAAATTCTGGAAGAAAATCAGAATTTAATGTGACCTTATGCTATAGTTTGAATGTGTTGTAAGTGTATCCCACCAAAGTTATGTGTTTTGAAGGTTTTGTAACCAAGTTAAATATTGGGAGCTTAGTGAGATTTCCTTTACTCAACTAGGTGTGTGGTTTTAGAAAGGACTGGGGGGATCTCTTCTGTCCTGGCTTCCTGTTTTGCTAGATCATTTTTCTCTCACTTCTACCATCTGCTCAAGGACCCTTTCAGCCTCCACATCTGTGAGCTCATAGCCCTCTTTTATTTGTAAATATAGTCTGCTTTAGTTGTTTTGTTATTCATAAAAACAGATAATATAGGGCTGAGATGTAGCTCATTGGTAGAACACTTGGCTAACATATGCAACTCCCTGGATTCAATCCTCAGCACAATAAATAAAAAGACTACTACGGACGCATTTGATAGCGTGAATCTGTACCACTTTGATCTCTATACTGGGCAATGATTCAACTGATTCCTCATAATTTGGAGGCAAGACCATAAAAGAACACAGAGTCTCTCTGTTAATGCTGTGCTTCCAGACATGGAGTACACAATGGATTTGTTCCCCCCTCCCCCATCTTCTCAAGCCACTTTGTTTCTCTAGTTTTTTTTTTTGTTTTGTTTTGTTTTTTTTTTTTTTTTTTTTTTTTTTTTAGTGAGACATTATTCCCATGCAATAAAACTCACAGTATATACTTCAGAGGTATTGAGTATTTACAAATTTATGCAAACATCAGACATTTGTTATCTGAATCCCAATTGTCTTCATCCCTGGTAGCACTCAGTATCAGTTACTTTCATCTCTAGAACTCCTTACTACACTTATGTATAATTTTTTGTGTGGACATATGTTTTTTTTTAAATATTTTATTTATTTGAGAGAGAGAGAGGAAGAGGCAGAGAGAAAGACGGAATGGGTGTCCCAGGGCCCCCAGCCACTGCAAACGAACTCCAGATGCATCCACCCCTTTGTGCATCTGGCTTACGTGGGTCCTGGGGAACTAAACTGGGGACCTTAAGCTTCACAGGCAAATGCCTTAACAGCTAAGCCATTTTCCCAGCCCAATATGTTTTTACTTCTAGGAATATATCAGAAGCGGAATTGTGGGATCGTGTAACTATGTCCAGTCTTTTGAGGAACAGCCAACCTGCTTCCTCAGCTGTTGTGTCATTTTCACATTCCCACCAGGACTGTGAGAACTATAGTTTCTTCACATTCTTATCAACACTTTTAATTAGGCATTTGTTATTATTATCACTATCATATTAAAAGTATCTTATATTCATGTGTTTCTCTGATTTTCAAAGTAACTTACTTAAATACTCTGAGAAGTCATCTTTTACTTTTAATAGAAACAATATATTATTATCATTATTGAATTTCCATTTTCTTAGTATGTTTTTTTTTCTTCAGTAATGTTAGATCCATTTAAAAAGATGAAGGAGACCCTTAAGCAGTGTCTCTAACACTTCACCAGTCTCCCATCTGCTTGCCACTTAGCTGGTCTACAAATGGAGCTAGGAGATCAGTACTGGAGTATCAGTATCATTTCCAAGGACATGGTTTCCACCAGCTTTATTCCTGTGACTTGTCATTAACTCATCTCTACACGTAAATGGGTTGACTTGTGAACTTTCACATTAAAAGATTGGATTCCAGTACACAGTGAAGAATACCAGTGTTACTATAAATGCTGGACATGTAGGATTTATACTTACTTCTTTCTAGAAAATAGGCTTTGTTCATTTGATGATATGATTTTTCAGCACTGATTATAAAATCTTACTGTAAGTCATTGAAAATGGGCAAAATGGGGAGGTTGAGAGGCAGTAGCTGTAACACAGGAAGTGAGTTCTGGCATTGACTCAACAGTTTTTTAATGAATGTTTTAATTAAACAGCCTTCTTGTGTTTACACTTATCAAATGGTGGAAATGAAGTAGATAATCTTATGATTTATTTTTGGACTATGTATCATTGAGAATTCTTCAATGTAACAGTAGCATTTTTTCTACTGGTCATTTTTAAGCTTGTCCTATCTGAAATCTTGATTACTAAGTAAAGAATGTTTAAAAACTAAGGCAAAGACTAACATCAAGCAAAGTCACATCATACTGGAGAGTTTATTGAAGAAGCTATGGCTGTGTGATAAAGTTCTGTATATAAACAGTAGTCCCTTCAAAACACATCCGATGTGTCTGTGTTTGTTGTGATTACATTTGATTTTGGTTGACCACAGTCTTGGTGCTGTTGCTGTCTCTGCAGCAATTGACTCACACCTGAGCAGTCCTTTGCTCTGGAGGAAATATTGGTTAACACCAACTTCTTGGGTTTTGTATGTGGATTCTTCATACAGATGCTAACAAAAACTTTGTGAAGCTGTCTCTGGTTCATTCTTAACAAAGATTATATGAATTTCAGTTGTTTAGATTTAAGCATTATTGGTTTATTATTAAGTCCTTTCTCTTTTCTGTATTTTTTTCTGCAGGATGTTTTTACCCCAGAATGCAAATTTAAGGAGTCTGTGTTTGAAAACTATTACGTGATCTATTCTTCCACACTGTACCGCCAGCAGGAATCAGGCCGAGCATGGTTTCTGGGACTCAATAAAGAAGGTCAAATTATGAAGGGCAACAGAGTGAAGAAAACCAAACCCTCATCACATTTTGTACCAAAACCTATTGAAGGTATGAAACAAATGTCTTTTCTTCCTCAGACCCTGATCCGTGTCTTGGCACAAATTGTGCTACTTGTCTCCTCACACTGTAGGATTTGCCGGGAATTAACCAATCAGAACATATATTTAGAAAATACAAAAGTACTTTTCCTATCAAAAATTGTAAAGAAAAGAGCAGGGGAAAAAGTAATGAGATATCTCTTACCCATACATAATACTTAAAAAAAAAAAAAGCTTAAATACGGAGGCTAGAAAATTCCTGAATGTAGAAAATTAGTGTCAGTTACCATTTAAAATGTAATTTCCTTATTTATTGGACAAAGCAATTTAATTTCTCAGGGTACTTCTTAAAAATGAATAGTATTAAGCCGGGCGTGGTGGCGCACGCCTTTAATCCCAGCACTCGGGAGGCAGAGGTAGGAGGATCACCATGAGTTCAAGGCCACCCTGAGATTACCTAGAGAATTCCAGGTCAGCCTGGGCTAGAGTGAGACCCTATCTTGAAAAAAAAAAAAAAAAAAAAGAATAGTATTGCAGTGCTTAAAAGTTTGTAAAATAGTTTTAAAAATGTGCTTGTAGTCTAATCTTTATACTGTTCTGAACAAATATATAACATAGTCTGTCAATTTTCTTTGCATTTTTGAGAAAAAAAAATGTTTCCTTTGATCAGTAAATGCTTAAGCAAGAAAATTTACCCTTCTCAATTGAGCCTAAGACCTCCCCTTTATGCTCACTTAACATAGTGCTGAGTAATTTCTAATTTAGCAATAGGAGAAATCTATTTTCTTTTGCTATGTGTTTTCTCCCCACAAAAGTTTCTCTACAAAGACATTAGGTGGCCATGTTTTTATTCAGTCAGACTTTCTCTGCAGATTGTGTTAGTGCTCATGGTCTGAATGACTCTCATCATACCATTCTTCTCTAAATTTCACATTATATTCACTTAAACCATTGGTTCAGCTTCCTTGTCTGAGGAAACAAAAATATCGATATAATGCAGTACAATTCTGTGACTTAGTCTAACTTGCTGTCTTGCTGTCCTCCAAACATATCATAGGCGTGGAGTGTATACTGCATTATACTGCAACAGTCAACCAAAAATTATCTCACATTATCCTTTGGGTGCACTGTGACAGCCCTGTTGCCTCTCAAGCCTTTTTTTATACTCTATGTCTTTGGCCACACTAAAGTGAAATTTCACTATGGTGGGCCTGTGCTGTCCACTCTCCTGCAGTAATCTCCATGTACTCTTTTCTACTGCATGAAAAATGCTGATTAACCCTTGGAAAGAAAGAATTCAAGGGTCACTATTTCTGAAACTACTCCTCCCTAACTTTGTTGAAGAGAAATGAATCACTCTTGGCTATGTCCTTGTATGCATTGCTTTTCTATAAAAGTGATCACATTGTATTGTTTCACCTATCACCCCATCTCCTCGTAGGGTTGTCTTGTTCTCTGAATGAGCAGATTGCAGTGTATTTTTCTACATATCTCCCATTGCCATATATGGTGGTTGATATACCATAAAGAGATATTGTATCATTTCTAGTCTGTTGAGTATGTGAACTTGTGAATGAACAAATGAATGACTAGTTAATTCTAAAGGCAAAGAAATACATGTTTCAGAGAAATTGTGTTCTTAGAGATATGAAACATGCTTACTAATGACAATAATACAGTAGAAAAGTGGCCCATTTCTTGCTATGTAATTAGCATTGGGAATTAGAAGAACTGCCCTTTCCATGGAAAGGAATATATCATTGAGAAGCTGATGTTTAAATCCATGTATAGAGTTGGGCCAGCTCATACCACTGGAGATGAGTAGGGAATTGTCCAGACAGACATTCCAGGTATGTAAAGGGAAGAAAGTGCCTGGTTTGTGTGGATTAGCAGAGGATGTCCTAAAAAGTAGCTAGTATCTCATTGGAAACTATATTTGCTCTCAGGAATGTTTTTGACAAGTCATTCTTTGAATTTCTGCATCATTTTTATTTGCACATTTAAAATAGTATTTTGTTTTTATAAAAATAGTACATGGCCATTTACATTTTTGGAAAATTTAGGAACATATAAAAATCTGTTTTATTTATTCCCTGTATGGATAGTAGAGTTATACTAAACCCCTCCCACTCCACCCCAAAGGAAATATACACAGTCTTTCATCTTAATTAGAGCCAAAACTCTGCACTAGGGTTATTAGGTTTCCGCTTGGGTCTGGATGGTCTTATGTACATGTCCAAAAGAAATGTGTGCAGCGATCATGTTTCTAGTTCCAGAATGGCCTGAAGTCCCTGTTCATTGCTGCGCTTCAGTGCAAATGAGGAAATGTGCAGCTAGACATTTCCAGCAGTCTAAATTGGAATTAGATTGGCTTCACACAGCACAGAATCCATATGAAAAGCAGCTTAATCATACAATTTCTCACACAAACCAAGGTAGAGACAAGCTATGGCATCTGTTGTAGGGAATCTGGCTACAATCAGCTTCTCACCTCTCTCTTTGCTATGACTCATTAGAGCTGTGCACAAAACATGGCTCAGTGAGAGAGCATTTGGACTACACTTGAACATTGCACTGGTACCATAACCACAACCACTGGTTCCTGTATGTGTCCTTATCTCTGTTATCCACCAGAGAGCAAGGAGGAATGAGAATACAGGTCTGAAAATTGGTTCCAGTTTTCTTTTCAAAATGGTTCCAATAGCCCCTGATGACAACCTAGAGAAGTAGCCACACTGAGGGCCATGGAAGCTAAGCATGTAGCCTCCATTTCAAATATGTTTGAGGGCTCAATGTTACAGGGATATCAGGGAAACAATTTCTGCTCTTGTCTTACACCTATTTACTTTAGTATATATGCAGTTTTTTTTTTCTTGGCATCATTTAATTGACTGCTTTGTTTTAAATTTTTGTTGTTTGCTGATGAATTATAATGATTTCCTTTTGTACTGGGGAAAAATAACACGTACTTAAAATCAGATTCATTAATACTTGGATTTATTTCCAAGGTTCTTTGTTTATTTCCTTTGTGGAAATGAACTCTTAGGTGTGATGTGTGAAGAATGTTATGCGAATCATTTCTGGAAATACAGCTTAACTGGTTTTTAATCAAAGACTTTTTAATACCTTGTAAATGTCTTTGCCATTTGTCTGAGAGAACAAGGTTCCATTGTTTGAACAATGTTAGTTAATAGTTTTATAAACGCTCATTTTTATAGGCAGTATTCTTAAATATGCCTCAATTTCTCTCTCATATTCATCCCATCTCTACAAAGTGGTTTTTAGTATTATCCTCATGTACATATGTCAATACATGAAGCCCAGAAACATTAAGAAATTCATCCCATATCCCAGTGTCAGTGAAAGGCAGAACCAGAATTCAAGCCAAAGCATTCTGCCTCAAACAATCAAACGCTGAGCCGCCACAACAGTGGTGAGATGAGCTAGTCTCATGTCCTAAGGTTGTGGATGTAATATACCTGTAGGGCAACAGGACTCTAGGAGGTACACCAAAACAGAAGTTTGCTAATGATTGCTTTTCTTTTAATCTGGACTAAGCCAGCAGAGTAGAAATAAAAATTCCTTGCAGATCCATGAAGATGTCTGTGTCCTCATAGTTTCTCGATGCACATGAAATTGGTATGTCCCATTGTGCTTCATGTGTGCTTTGATATGATTTATATACAAAATTTTGAACAATTCTCTGTGCAACTGTATTTTATATCATGGTTTCCATTAGTATGAAAGATACTTGTGGTTATGTTGGTCTACTTTTTAAGTATTCATGCATGAGACATCCTTTCTTCCTGCTCGATTTCCAAGCTATTCTTGTTACTGCCTTTACACCTACTCCTATGGGCCTCTTTTTAGTCTTACTACTTCTATATACAATTTCTCAATTTACCATTTGCAAGGTAGGTTGCACATATTACCTCAGTAAAAATGTACAAAAGGGCATGGTAGTGCATACCATTAGTCTCAGCACCAAGGTGGCTGAGGTAGGAGGATCGCTGTGAGTTTGAGGCCAGCCTGAGACTATGCAGTGTAGTCCAGGTCAGCCTGGGCCAGAGTGAGTTATCAGTTGAACACCCTACCTCACCCTACCTCAAAAAAAAAAAATGTACAATAGAGGCAGGAGAGATGGCTTAGTGATTAAGGGATTTGCTTGCAAAGCCAAAGAATCCTGGCTCAACTCTCCAGGAACCATGTTTGCCAGATGCACAAGGGGTTGCATGCATCAGGAGTCCATCTGCAGTGGCTGAAGGCCCTAGTGTGCCCATTCTCTCTCTGTCTCTCCCTCTATCTCTCTCTCAAATAAATAAATAAATAACATGTACAATAGCCTTATGCTACTCTCCTTATTTTGTAGATGAGGAGACTAACATTTAAATGAATTAAGTAACCTGTCCAAGATCATGGAGCTGGAAAAATACAAAACTGAGATTTCAGTCAGGAAACCAAGTGCCAGTTCTATATACTCAGCACCTACACTATACAATTCCCTTTACTCTGTAGTAAGTTTGGCAGATATGGATACTCAGAGAAGCCAGAGTTGGGAAAGTGAAAATGTTCTGCCATGATTTGATAGCAGAATGAGTAATCTAAGCCATGCAGAATTGATATGGGTGACCATGAAATGGTGACAAAAGTGCATCTTGGTGGACAGGGCAGCTAATAGAATGCTATGCTCACAGTAGGCAAGAGAGAATCAAGAATGCATTGCTTTTGTTCCTGATGATTTCTTATAAGCTTCATTTCCTATTCTGTATGTAAAAAAAAAAAATTGGATGGGATGACTTCTAAAGTTTTTTGGCAATGAAATTGTACAGTAGTATTTTCCCCCATGCAATTTATAAATGTTCTTATTTTTAGCATTTGCACAACTTCTGATGTCTACCAGGTACTTTATAAGTTTGTTGAGCTGTTTTAGACCCATACATTCTATGGAGTTGTTTATATCTTCACTTTATCTGCATTTCACAGATAAGAAAATCCAGACATAAATGCTGTATGGTGTAAATAACTTGTTTAAATTAGGGTCACTGAAAGTAGTTTCATGTCTTGGCTTAAAATTTTGGAAAGAATCATCCCCAGGAGGGTAAGACTACTTAAAAGCATTGTGTGGGAATTGTTGCACGCTCTCCAGAGCACCAGTAAGCTGCAAAGGCAATGGCATCGTTCTCCACTCCTAGGTTCTAGTTTCAACTGATAACTTGAAAGATAGAGAAGGATGGAAGAAGTGCTTTACAGGGGACATACTGACCCAACTCTCAAACCTGGATGTGTGGCAGTTTTTCTAAGCACTTTAGTGCAAAACCATTTTCCAACATGGAACCTAGCAATAAATTTACATATAAAAAATTATCTAAACATATTTATTTTATTAAATTAGTGAACAAATGAAGTATAAAATTGTTTGTATATATGTGTGAGTGTGTGTGTGGTGTGTGTATGCATATGCATGTTCATACATATGTGTAGGTACATATGTATAGACACATGAACATGTATGTGTGTGAAGTCCAGTGGTCAATGTCAAGTGCCTCATCAACCATTCTCCACCTTAGTTATGGAGACAGGTCTCTCTCATGGAACCAGGAGCTCTCTGATTTGGATAGACTGGCTAGCTAGTAAGCGCTGGAGAACTTCAGCCTCCATCTCCCCAGAACTAGAATTACAGGTGCGGGCTGCCATGCCTGGCCTTTTCATGAGGTCCAAATGCAGATCCTCATGCTTGTTCATGAAGCACTTTGCCTCCTGAAGAACAATTGTTGAGCCATTTCCATCATGAGTAATTTCTGCTGTTTTGCTTAATTATTTTAAATGAAGGGCTAAGATGAAAGGTGCTGTAGCCACAAATAATATTTTTTAAAGTTTTGATAATGTTTTCTCTGATCACCAATTGTAAAGCCTATAATGACATTTTTGAAAATGAATACAAGATAATAGCTCTACAAGAAATTAACCATCCTCTTGTTAGCCTAAAAATATTGTTGATGATTTTATGTTATTAAAAACAGTTTGAGCTGGAGAGATGGCTTAGAGGTTAAGGTGCTTGCCTGCGAAGCCTAAGGACCAATGCTCAATCTCTCTCCAGATCCCACATAAGCCAGACATACAAAGGTGATGCAAGTTTAAGGTCTCACATAAACACTCGGTGGCATAAGCATCTGGAGTTCTATTGCAGTGGCTGAGATTCTGATGCATCAATTCATTGTCTCTGTCTCTGTTACTCTCCCTGTCTCTCCCCCACTCTCTCTAAAAAAAAAAAAAATAGTTCAAAGCAATTCTTATAAACATGTAGACCTACTACAGACACCAGTACCACCTGACAGAATCCAGTGCTGCATGATACATGGGCTACTCCTCTGTAAAGTGAACTGCCCAAATGGAAGAAAGTCAAATTGTGACTTTTTAAAAGAGGGAGTATTGTTGTTGCTGCTGCTATTGTTTCAAGCATCTTTGCACTTATCTTAGTCTTGCTGATTTAATTTTGAATGTCAAGATTCCTAAAATTAAGTTCTGCTGCTTGAAGATCCTTGAGTCTTATTCAGATGAGATGGTAATAATTACTCAACAGCCTCTTTCCCTTCACTTTCTCAACCTCTTCTGGTGTTCAATGCACAGGCAGTGTTAATGAGTGGTTGCAGAAGCATCTATTCAGCTAGATGGATGGACGTGATATTTAAGCCCATTAGTGTGCCCATATTATATCAAGTTCCACTCACATGGGTCCCCTCCCCCAGAACTGAAGACAGGAGCACAGGTCTGAGATTTTTAGTTTTACCCTTGCAGAGCATTGTTCACACCACAGGAAGCAACACCCCCAGATCCAAATTGCCTTGCTCATCACCACCCCTCCAGTGTCAGATGGAAAGACAAAGAGTCTTTGACAAAGGACAGGATACAAACTCCTCCTTTTCTCCTCCCTGTGTCTTTAAGAACCTTATTACTCACCTCGTGCAGGTGGTTGGGCATTCATAATCAAGATCCTTCCCTTAAAAACTCTGTGTACATTTTTCAGACTTAAAGATTCCAGGGTTGAGTCCTGGAGAAAAAAGAAAAATAATTCCAAAGTAAGTAAGATCAGTATGTTTCCACTGAGAGACATCTCTATCAAATTAAGCTTGTAATCAGAAAAAAATAGCATATTTCCACCAATTTAATTTTTTAGCATGGAGAATTGAGTAAAATGTACATGTATACACACACACACACACACACACATGCACGCACGCACACGCACACACACACGGTCTGGTAGGAAAATTACATGTTATTCACTTCCACTTTCTTTGCTATAACTCTTGACTAATACTAAGTGATTTTATTCTTAACAGAATAACATTGATTATTGTTTATCAAACAACAGAATCAGGGCCATCTGGAGTGTTCTTACAAGTTTCAAACTGTGTTCAAACCTCCAGAGCAATTTGAGGCAGCCTGCTTTGGAGTGTGCTGCTTTTAAAAACTTTGCAAGGGATTTTGATGGCAAGTACATTGGAGACCTGGCAGTCTGAACTAAATTTGGTGTTTCCAGACTTATTTCATGAAAATTGGCCCCAGGATATTTAAATTTATTCAAGTTATTATGATCACTGTATTAAATTAAGCCTAATAAAGTAATCCACATCTCTGACACCATGGAATTAAATATATTAAACATATTCCAATTTAAATATTCCTACTATTATCAAAATAGATACATTTTAGTGCCAGGTTAAATTACAATATAGAGATAGGGGGGATATGCCAGCTATTTTCCTTCCCTGACCACTAAGATTGTGTACCCTGGGAGATCTCAGGGATGAACACGTGCTGCTTCTTTAGAGCACATCTTTGGCTATGGCCTCTTACATAATCTTGAGAAAATAATTTACCATCTCCACCCTCGGTCACCCAAAAGATGAATAAATTATACATGAAGGTTAGCCATCTCAACTTCTGCCAGACCAAATGCAAAGTGCCTTTTTCATTTTCCTGTTAGAACAATGAACATTCTATTGTCTTCCATCTTGAAGTAATGGGGGATAAGGCATAGAATTAAGAAACTTTCTTTAATAAGACCAAATACAGAGGGAGATTACTTATCCCATCCATAGCTGTAAAAAGAACCCCAAAGAACAAATTGGAAGTCCTGTCATTGTGACATTCCAATAAGGACATTAAAAGTGGCAAATTTATTTCAATATTTTTATCTCAGTGATCTAGAAAGGAAACTAAACGGTTATGTACCAAGGTTCTCTTTTGGACCTAACCATACTAAAAGGCAAAACAAAAAGGACTTAAAAAATAACCTCTGATATGGCTGATTGCTTTAACGCAACAAGGATTTCTGCTGCAACTCTCTCTCTCTCTCCCTCTTTGAGTTTTTGCTGACCTGTGACACCTTCCTTCTGTAAACCACTGTAACTCACACAAAGCATTTTTGCTAGGCTCTGAATTTAATAAAATTCCCCTAATTCTTCCCACACATATTCTTTACCCGTACCTATCTCCTTCTCCTACACTCAGATATTACTTCTGCTCTCTTTCCAAATGAATACATAAATCTTTTTTTACACAGTGTCTCTCAACCTTTGGTAATAAACATTTACAGAAATATTGAGTACTTTTCTATAGCATCTTACTTCCAATCCAGTGTTTGAATTTCTCCTGCAGCTCCAAAGAGATTCCATGTGACATTAATTAAGGTATGAAATTGCTTCATGTTAATCGCTAGGCCTTTCTATGATCTGCTATTAAGAAAATTAAATATCTTTGATGGCACATTAACTAGAAGAGCAGTCTAACCTTTCCATTTATTGGAACTTACAGAAGGCCAAGGAAAATTCTATTAAATTGGTAGTAATAAGATTAATCATATTTCATTCTTCTTTCCTGGTAGCTGGGAGTTCTTTACAGTGTATAACTTTCAAATTTCATCCAAAACAGAAGTTATACTGTTTCCATTTGAAAAGCAGATTTAATTAGCAATAACTACAGGGGCTCAGTACACATGTTGCCCAACCCTCCACTGCAATGCCATATTGACTCTCAAAGATTTATATCTACTTGTTCTCATCACGACCAGAGCTCTGCATTTTCAAATAATCCATAAAGAATGCAACAGCAATATAATAGTAGTTATGAGTATCAGCTCTATGAGTTTCTATAATGTTTGCATGGTGTGCTGATTTTCCAACCAGCCCTAACCTAGGTATCATTTGATCATCACTAAAACCTGTGAAATATGCAAGCTGATAGTTATTAACTTCATTTTAACAGGATGAAAATGAGTTTAAGAGGACTTCATTCAGATCCACAAGCTAAAAAGAGGCAAAAAGTTAACATTAAGTCTCTAGGTGTTTCCATATTTTTGGCCTCTTGATCAAAGAAAGGCACACACAAATAGAAAAACAGCAAGAAACTATTAAAATCGAGGCAGTGGTAATATTTGAAATTCACTGCCAAGAGTTACAGCAGACCACTTGAGTGGAACATATTCAAGGACACTGGGAGGTGGTCTAGGTCTTCTCTTTAGAGAACTTTTAGGCGAAAGTAGTTCAATTTGTAGGGGCATAGTTGGCTGATTTGGCTGACAGTTTTGGGTTATGCAACCTATTCTCTACTGTACATCTCCCTTCCTCTGATGCATCAGATTTTAATCATACCTATGCACAATTGTACATAGGAAAATTGGGGTTCTCCCTAACATTTCACTTGGAGAGCACACTTTGTCTTATTGCCCATGGAGCCAAAATCAGTGCAGGATGGATTACCTCATGCTATTCAGATCCCAGATCTGTCTAAGAAAATATTTGAATAGGAACTGATCACAAGTAACGGTGGCTTGGGGAAGAGGAAAAACCATATTCATTGTTAGGAGTGGGGTGTAAGCCCAGCCAGTTCAGTGCAGGTAGGGGTTGCCAGCAGGTTGTTCAAGTGCATTGTGAGGAAAAGGCTGTGTTTACTGCCCAAGCCAAGAAGTTTCCGATGGCTAAATTATTCTCTATGCTTACTGTCTCAAAACTATGAACAAGGTTCTTAGCTTTTGACTTCAGGTCTCATGCTTTTCCTACTAGAATGTGAGGTGCATATGCACATCTGAAGTCAAATGATACTTGTTATTCTGAAAAGCTTTTAAACATTTATTTTACCAGTTCTTCTTATTTGTGTTCTTGTGAGAGTCCACAGAGGCATGACATATATGCACATACTTATTATGTAGAAAGCAACACAGGTGAATTTCATGCAAGAAGTGTAGCCCGCGTGGTCGTCTCGCCAGCAAGAACGCACGCGGACACCAGGATCCTTCTGCAGCAAGCGTTTATTGAACAGATGAAAGAGGAAGACCCAGCGCCCCCGAAATGGCGCCGCTTATATAGCCCCTAGGTGGCGTGTACTCTGCTGATTGGCTGCGCGCTCATATGATGCTCATATGACGCTCATATGCCCGGGCTGGGCAGTGACTTGGCGCGCTTTTGCCACTTGCACATGCGCTATTCTCACCAGGGCCGAGGCCGGATGTCAGCGCCATAATGGCGGTCACCTCTCGGCTCTCTACATCTCCCCCTGTTTGTTTTAATAAGATGACAACTGCCTCATAGCCCAGCCAGCGCAGCACCAAACAACCCTATGCTCGATCAAGCAAATTCCTTCCTTGGGGAATAAGCGATCAAGAGCTCACTCCCTCACCTTATCAGGTGCAATGGAGACAAGTCCTCTGAGTGCAAAGGCCAAGGGAGAGACAAAAAGGGGAGTTAACACCCATCCCTGTGCAATGGAATATTGTTCCTGGGGGTGCAAGGGCTGTCAATCTCATATTTTGGTGCTGCAGCCACTTAGGCAAGGGCTGATTAGACTTAGATCTCCCATCGACTCAGTGCAATGGGCTAAACCCTTGAGGTGCATCGACTGAGGGTCTCAGTCTAATTAATTAACCAAATTTTAGGAGATGATCCCTGTTCCATAGCCACAAGTGCTTGCGCAATAACGGCCTTGTCACATTGCTATTGAGCTCTGAGCTTGCAGAACAACCAAAGCAGGAACACTAAGCCACAACATAGGGCTGCACCAAACAGCGCCATTCCCACCCATTCCTTAAAGAAAGAGAAGGCTGAAGAAATCCAGGATGTCAGGCCCACAGCTAGGGAGGGGTCAACTCTAGTAGAGTAGGGTCTTCATAATGGATCTTGTCCACTTTTTCGGCTCCTGCACAGGATCTCGATGATTCGTCAGGTCTCACAAGTCTACGTGTTAGGCGTTCTGGTAGCCAGAATGGATTGTCTTTTTCCTGTGGAAAAACACAAACAGCTCCCCTGGATCTTATTAAAATAGGATCCGGGCCTCTCCATTGACCAGTCAAAACATCTTTCCACTTAACCATCTCCTGTGGCCTGTTAGGCTCTGAGCAATGACGGTCAGCCGCCGAATGGCCCTGACTGTCCAAATTTAAAAAATTAAGAGTAAAGAGTGCTATGGATATAGTCACTCGTGGGACTGAGGGCAGAGCCTCATCGACTCCCCCTTTTTGTTTTATTAAATAAGACTTTAGAGTGCGATGAGCCCGTTCTATAATACCCTGTCTTTGAGGATTATATGGGAGACCTGTCAAATGGGTCACTCCCATCTGGTGACAGAACTGTCCAAATTTTTGAGAAGTATAAGCTGGTCCATTGTCAGTTTTAAGAATTTTGGGCTTCCCCCAGGCACTCCACGCCTCGAGGCAGTGTTGAATAACATGGGCTGTTTTCTCCCCGGTTAATGGGGAAGCAAACATAACTCCAGAACAAGTATCAATGGAAACATGTAAATATTGTAATTTGCCAAAAGATGGGACGTGAGTAACATCCATCTGTCAAATTTGTAATGGGCGAATTTTTCTGGGATTAATTCCTACATGAGGCACAGGTAAAAATTGACAGCAATTTTGACATTGAGTTACTATATCTTTAGCCTCTTTTCTAGTGATGTCAAACCGACGACGCAATGTCTCAGCTGTGACATGAAACCTTTTATGAAAACTTTTAGCCAACTCCAATTTTGATGAAAGAACAAGCATGATAAACTTCGTGGCCCGATCTGTCAAGTCATTTCCACGGGACATGGGCCCCGGTAGGCCCGAATGAGCCCTGATATGCGTAATGAAAACAGGAGATCTCCTATTAATCAAGGCAAACTGAATCTTTTGAAAAATTGTTGTAAGCTTGCTAGATGCCTTAATCAACTCAGCAGCCTCTAAAGTTTTTGTTGTATTTACTACATAACAGGAATCCGAAACAATATTCAGGGGACCTGGGAATTTTTCCAAAACTTCTAATATTACCAAACATTCCACAACTTGAGGTGAGGTTTTATGATATTGTTTAGATATAATCTTATCATTAACCATATAGGCCCCTACTCCTGTTTTTGACCCATCTGTATAGACCACCAGCCCATCTTGAAGTGGCTCCCGAGATATAATGCGTGGGAATATAACCTCTTGGGTTAAGGCAAATTGTAAAATAGGGTGTCTAGGGTAATGATTGTCTATTAAACCACCAAAGGAGGTGATTAACATCGCCCAAGTATCAGAAGTAGCAGTTAATATCTGAACTTGATGGGCTGTATAAGGCACAATTAAAGACCTGGGTTTTTTTCCAAAATGAGTAATGGCTGCCTTTAATCCACGAAGGGCAAGCAGAGCAATTGCATCTGGGTACCAATCAATAATCTTAGCAGGAGAAGCGTTGGGATGAACCCACAATAAGGGTCCATCTTGCCACAGCACGGCAGTTGGTAAATGCCTAGTTTTAAAAACGCACAGGTCGAAAGTTTTGGCTTCCTCTATGCGTTTCAACTGAGCATCCTGTAAAGCTTCTTTTATCACTTTTAGGGCGCGGCTTGCAGCTGGTGTTAAGGCTCTAGGTGAAGAAATATGAGCATCTCCTTCCAGGATGTCAAACAATGGCTTCAATTCAGCAGAGGGAATTTTTAGAAACGGTCTCAACCAATTTATATCACCCAATAATTTTTGAAAATCATTTAACGTTCGTAAATGATCTCTGTGGATCTCTAATTTTTGAGGAACTATTTTTTTTGGGTAAATAACCGTCCCTAAAAAGGAACCTACTTCTGAAACTTGAACCTTCTTGGAAGCAATATGCAGGCCCCATTGTCTTAAGGTTTTTAATAATAAAGGATATACAGTCTGTAAAACAACTAATTCCTTATGGCACATAAGAATATCATCCATATAATGGATTAACAGCAGAGAGGGAAATTGTTTTCTAACTGGTTCAAGGGCCAATTGTACATATAACTGACATATAGTGGGGCTATTGGCCATGCCTTGAGGCAAAACTTTCCATTGATATCTTTTATCTGGCTCAAAATGATTAACAGCAGGTAGAGTAAATGCAAATCTATGTCTATCTTGTGGGCATAAAGGAATGGAGAAGAAGCAATCCTTAATATCTATAATTATAATTTTCCATTGTTTAGGCAAAGCAGAGAGCAAAGGCAGGCCTCGTTGCACGGAGCCAAATAGCCGCATCTGTGCATTGATGGCCCTCAAATCATGGAGAAGTCTCCATTTTTCAGATTTCTTTTTTATAACAAAAATAGGTGTATTCCAAGGAGAGGTAGAGGGCTCCAAATGACCAAGCTGTACTTGTTCTTTAACCAGCCTCGTAGCAGCTTCTAACTTTTCAGAGGAAAGAGGCCATTGAGGAACCCATATGGCTTCCTCTGTGAGCCAGGATATGGGCATGGAACCCTCAATGGCAGCTAATGAAAACCCAGACCTTGTTTCCCTGTATTACCTTCTTGTGGGATCGGGCTTAATCTCCCTTGCTCTTTTTTGCCAAGGCCTCTTCCTTCCTTATATCCCATCCTTTTCATAATATCTAGAGCTTGCTGAGAGTATTCGTTAGTCAATGCTAGTCCTAATTTCTGTAAAATGTCTCTTCCCCATAGATTAACAGGGAGAGGGAGCACATAGGGTATAAAGCTTCCTGTTTGACCTTCTGGTGTTTGTCAAGTCAGTGACCGTGAACTCACTGTAGGGCTAGCCTCATATCCTAACCCTTGTAAAGAGTGAGACGATTGTGTAACAGGCCACGCCTTAGGCCACCATTGGGAGGAAATGATACTTTTATCAGCTCCAGTGTCCAAAATGCCAGAAAAGCTCTTCCCTTTTATCTGTAGTTGTAAAGTAGGCCTAGTTGAAAGATCAACTACCAAATGAGCGCAGTCAGTTCCTGAAGAACCAAGCCCCTTTGTGCCTCTTGGCATTTGGGTGGAAGGAAAATGGTCGTGCAAGCTGGGGAGGAGAACTAATTGAGCAATCTTATCCCCAGGGGAAATTGAAAATATGCCTTGCGGGCAAGAGCAAAGAACCTGAAGCTTTCCAGTATAGTCTTGATCCATTATTCCAGGATGAATCATAAGCCCCTTTAGGGTAAGAGAGGAGCGTCCTAAAATAAGGCCGACACTTCCTTTAGGGAGGGGACCTTCAAATTCAACCGGGACTGGTTGCACTCCCATATGTGGCATTAATAAGAATTGGGAGGTGGAACGGAGGTCCAGTCCTGCGGAACCTCTTGTTGCTCTACAGCTAGACATGCCCTCCTGTTGTTCACTTGTGTCCCATATCTTTTGGGGCCCTGAGACCTGGGGCCCTGAGACCCGTTTTTTGGAACATTCTCATTTCTTTCTTCAGAAGGGGTATCATGCTGAATAAGTTTTTCCTGAATATCTCTAACTGAGTGACACTCATTGGTCCAGTGATTGCCCTTCTTACACTTGGGGCATAGTCCTGGAATTTTCTTTTGTGCAGGAGCACGACAATCTTGTTTTAAATGACCCGCTTTGCCGCAGTTATAACAAGCTTTATTGCCTCTGAGACTCTGGCGGTTTTTAGCCTGTAATATAGCCGCTGCAAGGCCAGCATTAGTGAGTGGGCCTCCGAGTCCTCGGCAAACCTTTATCCAGTCTGTCAGCCCTTTGCTTCTCCTAGGAGCAATGACTGTCTTACACTCTGGGGAGGCATTTTCAAACATTAGTTGTTCTATCATTGGCTTAACTCGTTCTGGGTCCCCAAATATCCTGCCCGCTGCATCCGTCATCCTGGCTACAAAGTCCGAGAATGACTCCTGGGGGCCTTGAATAATCTTTGTTAGGTGTCCCCCGGCCTCGCCCTTTTTTGAGAGGGCTTTCCATGCTTTAATAGCAGCGGCAGAGATCTGACCATATGCTCCCCAGTCATAGTTTGTTTGATTATGAACAAATTGGCCTTGCCCTGTTAGTAAATCAAAGGTCCAGTGCCGTTGATTATCTTCTGCACTGGCATTAGCCCTTGCCTGAGTTTGAGAAGCATCGTGCCAAAGGGCTTTCCATTCTAAATATTGTCCCATATTAGGAAGAGCAGCTTTTACTGTAACTTGCCAATCATTTGGAGTCATTGCCATAGTGGCGAGTCTCTCAAGCTGCATAACTGTAAAATTAGCATCTACTCCATACTTATTAACTGATTCAGCAAGTTCCTTAATGAGGGCATACTCTACCGGCGCATGAACGCGGCCTCCATCCGTAGCCTCAAACACCGGGAAGGCTTGTAAGCACCTTCTTCTGTCCCCCTCTGAAAGGAAGGAATCTGAACAATGCTTGCCGGCATAAGGCAGAGGAGCACTGGGAATGATAGGGGCGGCAGATTGAAAAGCCGCGCGGTTCTTATCTCCTATCTTCTTTTGTTTTCGATTTTGTAGTAGCTCATCAAAATAATATCTCTCCTCCCCATAGCGAGCCGCTTCGCCATCTAATTCTTCCTCCTCGGAGGGACTAAGATCCTCAGACTCTGAGCTATCAATTCCTAAAGCCTCCAATTCTTTTATCGGATAAAGAAGCCTCCTTTTTGGACTTTTCTTTTCCCTCTCATGTTTCTCTCCCAGGGCGTCTTTTCCCTTGTCTTTTCTTTCTGTGGACTTAGCGTCCGCGGAAAGGCCTTTTTTCTTAGAGACGTCTTTTTCTTTTTCCTCAAGGGCCCCTAAACTTTTATCCCGTTCTGTTTCTGACATGCTGTCTTGTAGCTCCGAATGTGAGGCTCCCATGTTCACAAAGAAGAGAACGAGAGCCACCATCACAATAGGGAGAGCGAAAATTGCTCCTACCAATTTGGATGAAAGATGAGACAAGTCAAGACCAAACATGCCTCTCAGAACCTACCTCAGTCCTGCAGTTCTGAATCCTTCCCCGTGAATGGGGGGTCTCCTCGGCGCCGGCGATGACAGGCACCCGGCGTCCCGGGTTTCGGCACCAGTTGTAGCCCGCGTGGTCGTCTCGCCAGCAAGAACGCACGCGGACACCAGGATCCTTCTGCAGCAAGCGTTTATTGAACAGATGAAAGAGGAAGACCCAGCGCCCCCGAAATGGCGCCGCTTATATAGCCCCTAGGTGGCGTGTACTCTGCTGATTGGCTGCGCGCTCATATGATGCTCATATGACGCTCATATGCCCGGGCTGGGCAGTGACTTGGCGCGCTTTTGCCACTTGCACATGCGCTATTCTCACCAGGGCCGAGGCCGGATGTCAGCGCCATAATGGCGGTCACCTCTCGGCTCTCTACAAAGAAGTGAGGACAGCATCTCTATGAGTTGAGTATACATCAAAATCCCTCAGATAGAGTGTTAAAAACAAAAGCTGCTGGGCCCATCTTCTAGATATTTAATTTCTAGATCTGGGTTAATCCATTCATTTATATTTCCTAAAGTTCTAGGTATTGCTGATGACACTGTCAGAACCAATGAGGGAATAGTAAAATAAAATGGTCCCTAGTCTCTTGTTTCATAGACTTTCTGATATATCTTATGTCCATGTAGACAAAAGGAAGGGTGTGTGATTATCTTCCCTGGTCTATTCTGTTTGTCATAGATTAGTCATATCTGTTAAAATGAGGCTTATTACTTTGTACAAAATAGCAACAAACTAGAGAAACTTGGTAAACATGGTATGCTACACCGTATCAATTGCTCTATCCCTCCATCCTTTTATTTATTTATTTATTGGTTGTCAGGTTTTTTGTTTTTTTTTCACGCAAGGTAGGGTCTCACTCTATCCCAGGCTGTCCTGGAATTCACTATTAGTCTCAGGGTGGCCTCAAACTCATGGTGATCCTCCTACTTCTGCCTCCTGAGTGCTGGGATTAAAGGCGTGTGCCACCACACCTGGCCCTCCATTCTTTCAAAGTCATCGATTCCACCTATGCAAGGCTATATTTTAGGTAACTAAACACAAGTTTAGGGCTTTAGAGAAAGTGAAAGTTTTAGCTATATTCCAATCATTAACTTCTACAGTTAGTCATCATACAAAGCAACATTAACATGGAGTAATTATCAAACATTATGGAATGTCCCTCACTGTAAAGGGGAGGTAGTGGTACTCACAGAAATATCTTTTAATTTGTGAATTTATGTCTATAAGAGGAGAGATGTATAAATAACAAGTATACAACCTTTACAAATATCACTAGATATTGGTTCTTAAGGGGAAAAAAGTGGTATTGTTTTACCTAAGGTGTTTAAAATAAGTCTCTTGGGGGAAAATCATGTAAACTAATTACATTTTGAAAGAAATCTGAATGAAATATAGTGGTATACCATGCAGAGATGTGAGGAACATTTTTTCTAGACAAAATTAATAAGGATTCCAAATATCTTGTTATTCAGACATAACTAATTATGATCAAGAAGGATAGAGTTATGGAATGTGTTGCTTAAGGGGGAAATGGTAGAACATGACTAGAGGTATAGGAAAAGACCCAAAGAATTGAGACCTCTTAGCCACTATAAAGAGCTTAGATTTTTATGTATAATATGTTGGGAAGTCATTATAAGTTTGGAACAAGAAAGCAGCTAGGATCTGAGCCAAGAAGAAGGTAGCTTAGACTGTATGGCCCTATAGCTAGCTGGAAGAAATTATGACTTTAGATTTAATTTGAAGTTAGACCAGACAGAGCATCCTAATGGATTAGATACAGGATGCTAGATTTTAAAAGTGAGTACATAATGAATCAGGTTTATTTCATGAACAGTTGGATGATGGATGATTACAGTTATTAAAATGAGAAAGAACAGAATAGTGGGCTTCATGTATGGACTGGAGTTACAAGAGACATATATTCATGTCCTATAGGCTTGAACTGCTTCTAAGAAACCCAACTAGGGACACCATGTCTTATGTACACGTGTGATCTGGCTCAGTATGCCAACTATTCACAGGGGACATTTTAAAACCTGATTCGATTTCTTAAATAAGATTAATTCAACCCTAACACTCTGGCATTAGGTGTTTATTCTTACTGCAATCTGAGGATGGGTTGAGATAACCTGGGAAGCTTAAGGAAAGAGAAAGGAAAAAAGAGAGAAGGGAGGGAAGAAGCGAGATAAGACAAGAGAAATAGAGTCAGTCACTCAGGGAAAATCCAAGAGTGAAGGGCACCTTAGAGGGAATTGACTATGGAAAAGCACCAGGATTCCAGGAAGAATGGAGTATCCTTATGAAGTTTGAGGTCAAGTTTTTAACTCAAGGAAGTCACCAGTTTTTCATTTTTCTGCAGACATGTTTGACAATTTGTCCATGAGTTTATGGAGTTAATCTCATACAGATTCAAATGCGAACTGTGACCTGCATGGCTGTCCTGCTTTGAACAGTCTGACACCATTGTCAGTTTCCTCAATTTAAAAAGAAGACAATAGACATATTTTTGTTAGGGTTACTTAAGAAATTGTCCCCCTAGGTACCATTTAGGCTTATATATACTATAAGTTCTCAGTCTTAGCTATTATTGCCAGGGCAACAGGGCAGGGGGGAACCCATAGAATACCATGTTTCTTTTGTGTCGGGTTTGTCATTGTTTTAGCTTTATAAGTTAAAAATAGATTCCATTTTAGTTTTTGATGCTTTGAAAACATTTATAATTAAATTAGAAATGATAACTGTATGTTCAAAGTTGCAAATCGTGGTAATTCTGACCTATCACAATAGCAGAGAAAACCTGCATATTCTGATAACTTTATTTTCGATATAGTAAACAGTGAAAGTATATATTAAAAAGTGTTACATGGGAGAACTTCCCTGGAAATCCCACACCTATTCCTACACAGACCACACAGATTGTCTAGAAAACTACAAAACCTAGTGTTATAGATTTCTTATTTCTTCCAAGAGCCTAATCTTTCATTTAAAAACAAAGCAGACTATAGATTAAATATTATAAATTATCTATCACACTGTTGATAGTTTCTGATCATTTTGCAACCAGATTTGGCAATTTATTTGTGATGCCACACCTGCCGAGCTTTCTGCAGATGTGTGGTCAGTATCCCTCATGCAGCTGCAGAAATGAACTGGCAGCTTTTGATACTGATTCCTCTGGTGACTGGCATTTTCCTTACAAATGTGTTATGCACACACCAAGAAATTAAACTGGGGACTCTTCGCAAATGCCATGGCAAAGTGAGCTGTGCTATAAGGACTCTGTGCTTGCCCTGTGTCTCATCATCATCATCACTGTACTTACAGTGAATTCCACTGTTTCCATCTGGTATAAACTATACACATAGAAAGAAACACCAAGACTAGGAGGAGGTCGAAGGGAATTTTTAAAATGAGAATACAGGGAAAATATGAACAAAATCCATGATATAAGAGCACATTTTGATTTGAATAAATGGTGCCACCGAACCAAACAGATGTTGTCCCTTTTCAACATTATCTCCTTTCATTGCTTATTCAAAACTATTGTGATAAGATCTATTGCTACAGGAATACTGACATCTTGTCATGAAAATATCCTGTGGAATGAATAAACAATTAGTACTGTTATTTCCATGTCATGCACCTGACTAAAGAGCAGAAGGAGAGAGACACCATGATTCCAGACAATACAGAAGAGCCAGACAGAAGGAAGGGTACAGGTTTCAACACTCAGATGTGAAGCATGTTTGAAATTTGGGTATCAAAACATTATTGACAGAATAGTGAAAAGTACAATCAGAAAGAAACACAATGAGAAATTGGTTCCATACCAAGGGTTACCTATGAAATTATACCTCCTGAAAGGAAAATGTCTATCACAAGTGTGACAGCCCACATGTCCTAATTCAGGAGGCTCAAATACTAATATTCCATGCTGTCCAAACCAGCTTCCCATTCCATTGTTAGATTTTCCACTGCATACTCATGTATTTGATGGATGAACATATTATCAACTATTCATTCACTCTCAGATTGATATACATTATCAGAATGATTTCACTTTGATGGCCTAACACTCAGCAACAAAAACTGACTCTCTCTAGTTCTGGGAATCTTGTCCCTCCCGATCTCTTTTATTTTATTCCATTCATGTATATTTTTATATCTGTGGTGCAACACAGTAAGACCTCTTTGGTTTTAAGTGCTCACATCCTCATATGGCTAAATGGATACTATTTAGGGCAGTGCATTTCTAGGATACTCTCATCAGATCCTCCTAGTCTCTCCCTAACCCTATATATACTTACTTAATCCAGTTCTGAGGCAAATAGTTTTGACTCTTAAATATATGTTGGATTTTCCCACTGAAGGAGGTCAACTTTGGTTTTGATAACTACTACTTTATTCACTACTCATAATCAGCACAATTCTGTTTGCTTTTAATTGGGAGAAAAGATAAAAATAGTTTACTACTTTAGTCATGTTAAGTGTATATTAAGCGCAGTTTACACTGAGTGTAGCTTTTTCCATCATCCATCTCTACACCTGCCTTCAGACTGCAAAACTGAAGCCCTGTGCCCTTTCAGTGTTAATCCCCATTCCCCACTCTGCTTGGCATTCAGAAGCATCATTCTACTTTCTTTCTTCATGTTTGCCATGGGCATCTTGGCACTTTCTTCTTTAAGCTCTTGTAAACAATGCTATACACATGGGTGTGAAAATGTGTGTGCAAAGGCCTTCTTTCTTTTGGTTAGGCGTCCAGATGTGGAATTATGGGGTCATGTGGTAATTCTGTGCTTAGTGCTGTTTTTGCATAGTGACTGCACCATTTTATATTGTAAACAACAATGCACATTTCCCCACGTGCTTGCTGTTGACCCTTGTGATTTCCTTTTTCTTCTTTTTTATAATATCTATGCTGTATTAATTTTCTACTCAATCTCTGGATGACAGCTGGAATAGTTAGCAAAAGTAAGGCCAACTTAAATATTTATTTATATATAAAGTCATAATGTCTTAAAGATTATTAAGTTAGCCATTTGGATTTTGTCTTGTAGTGAATGAGGGCTTTTCTGCTTATATTCAGAAGTTCTAACTAGAACTTTGAAGCCTGACGTTTTCATCCTGGCTCTGCCACTACTCATTACAGGTATTAGGGTAGTCAGCTACTTTCTTTTATACTTAATAAAATGAAGATAATAATATCATATTTATAATTTTCATTAGGTAATATTAATTAGCAAATAAGTTGATCAATTTGAAATGTCGTTGAAGACTTCGGAATGACAGATTTATTTACGGGATTATCACCATGTTTGTTATGGATTTAGTTTATATTTGAACTTCCAATACACCTAATAATATACTTTATGCATTGTTTCTTCTTGTATTTTTCCATCATTTATTTATTTTGTACCATTCAAAATTGTATTCGCAGATGTTATTACAAATATCATAGATGTTAATAGAACCATCAAAGAAAATTACATTATTAATAAAATGTTTTATCGTCCCTCTCTGTTGCTCTCTCTTCATTCTAATATGCCCTTTAGGTATGTTTTGATTATAAAATTGGATTGAGGTCGATACCTCCTTTATTTTTACTTTCTTTTTCAGAAAGCTCTTTTAACTGATTTAGTGTTTAGTTGATTTGTTCATTTATTTACTATTGTGTATCTATGGGCTCGTGAGCACATGTAGAAGTCAAAGGACAACCTTGGGTCTTGGTCCACTTTGAGACAGTCTCTGGCTGTTAGAAATGATGCCACTCTAGCCAGTCTAGCTGACCTATGAGCTTTGGATTCTCCTGGATGCACCTCCCTAATATTACCATAGGCACATTTAGATCATAGGTGCATGTTCCATTTAGTGTCCAGCTTTACATGGGTACAAAGCAATTAAACTGGAAATGTAGGCTTTGGAAGAAAGCACCTTTAACCACTGAGCAACCTCCTCAGCTCCTGTTACCTTCCTTAGTTAGATGTATTGCTAGAACCAAGAATTGATTAATCTTTGGTTTGATAAAGATCTCTTTCGTTTTCCTTTCTCCCTCATTTCTCCTTCATTTTCTCCCTCCTACTCTGTCTGCATTTATATATAGTTGATAGAATTCTTTTACTTTGTTCTCCCTAATTATCCAAGTTTTTTTTTAAACAGCAATGTAGAAATCCAGATGCGTGTTTGATGCATTGCATCACAGAGAGATAGCTATCAGTAAGCTGGGAAACCCACCTGTTACTTGTTTATCAAGTAAGATGTGAACTAGTTCCTCAAACCTGAACTTCCTCACTCTACTTAATAGAAATGATAGTGTTCGAGACTGATTTGTCACAAAGAAAATCAGATGACACATTCTGATATGGCAGTAGTGGGTATAGTTTTGGAGACTGCAAAATTCCAGGGGTCAGTTTGGAAACTACATTGTGGGCTCAGTTTCAGTAATAGTCAGCAGGGTTAAGTCACTGGAAAATTTATCTTCAGTACTATTTTTTTGTTGTTGTTCATTTTATTTATTTATTTGAGAGTGACAGACAGAGGGAGAAAGAGGCACAGAGAGAGAGAGACAGAGAGAATGGGCGTGCCAGGTCCTCCAGCCACTGCAAATGAACTCCAGACGCATGCGCCCCCTTGTGCATCTGGCTAATGTGGGTCCTGGGGAGTTGAGCCTCGAACCGGGGTCCTTAGGCTTCACAGGCAAGCGCTTAACCGCTAAGCCATCTCTCCAGCCCTCTTCAGTACAATTTTTAAAAATAGTGTTTGATGTATTTATAAGAAGCAGTATATAAATAAATATAAAAGTCCACAAGGGGGAAGGAGATCAGCATAGAGAAAAATCAACCCCTACCAAATCAGAGAGCCAGAGCCTCAGAGGCCCTCAACACCTCATCACTGAAGCAGACCAAAAATGAACCCAACATGGCTCAGGGAAATTTTGTGGAAGAGGGGGCGGAAAGAATGTCAGAGTCACATGTTGGGTCATGATATGCAGAGACATTTAGCTTACCCATAACTGTGGGCTAACTCCACAATGCATGACCCGTATACCTCAACAAGGAGGGGCCAAGGGGAGGGGGTAGGTCACGGATGAGCCTAATAATGGTACCAAACTGACTGTATTTGCTGAATACAGAACTGACTAATAAAAAAAAAAAAAGTCCAAATGAATGATTAGGGTAGGATCTATGTGATAAGAGAATTGCAAAGGAAAATTTTAACCCTTGGGAATTCAGCTATAAAAATTATACAAAGACATCATTTAATGGTAATTAGGAAGCATAGCACTCCAAGTATTCCTGAGACAACATTGAAGAAATTTGTCATCCAAATTTTATCAGATTAAAAAAAATTCTTTCATTCATTGAGACTATGACTGAAAATATATGTTGAAGCCTTGAGATACATAGATTTTCAGAGATGATTAGGCAACAGAAATAGGGAAACTCCTTCATGACATACTAACATAACATACTAACAGAATCTCTTCATTATGGTTGTGTTGCCCTGTGCACTAACCAGTTCTAAATATATTTACCCTCTTGCCGTGTGTGTGTGTGTGTGTGTGTGTGTGTGTGTGTGTGTGATCACAAATAAAAGTATGTTTTAATTTGGGGGGTATTGATATGTCCCTATACCTACCCATAACAGAAGTGCAGCTAAGAGATTGCTCAGTGGTTAAGGCATTTGCCTGAAAAGCCTAAGGACCTGGGTTCAATTCCCCAGCAACCATATAAGGCCAGATGTACCAGGTGGCACATGCATCTAGAGTTCATTTGCAGTAAATAGAAGCCCTGGTATGCCCATTCTCTCTCTCTCTCTCTCTCTCTCTCTCTCTCTCTCTCTCTCTCTCTCTCTCATATAAATAAATAAATTAAACTAAATCCAATTTTAAGGGTTAATAAACTCCAAGTACTTCAAGATTACAACAGGATCTTCTGGGTATGCTTTAAAAATGTTAGAAAATTGAATTACGCACTTATTCAGTTTGAAAGCATCAGGACCCATTGTCTTCAGCTGTCAGTGTACACTCTACCTCTTGGTCTATGCTTTACTTCTTCAGCAAAAGGCATTCAGTCCTTTGGGGATATTGGAAAAGGCATTTACTCCAGCAATGAAAATATTTTAAAATATCATTCAGAAATATTTATGTGTGAAACTCTTGCTGAAGACACTTAGTAAATAAATTTTTAACTACATTTTGTACTGAAGGTGTTTGGATTTCAGTAACATCAGCATAACCCAGCCTTCCTAAAAATACAGAATCTTAAGCCCATTCACACAGAACTTCTGGTTATAATACATACAATGTAAACCTTTCTGTAGGTCATTTAAGTATACATTAATCTCCAAAAAATTCTGCTACTAACCATGAGGGAAGAAACCTCTCTTCACTGAACTAGTGTTAAGAGAACCTTCCTTGCATTGTTAGCTCTTCCTTAATCTAGTTTTGGATTTTCTCGAGTACCTTGGCCCAAAACAATTTATACTAGGTTCTGTGAACTCTATTATTTATGATCTTCACAAATAGGCCAGCTTTTTAAATTTTCTTAAACGTGTTTAGGTACTTGCTCTCTGTCTAAGGCTCATAAAAATGCAATCTTTCAATTATAAAACTGTGTCCAAGATGACAGTGCTAGGAAGAAGCTGAGTGAGCCTGTGGACAAGGTGGTGTGGATCATAGATTTTTAATCTTCCCCATTCTTGTCCAGGAGAGACAACTACTTGATGATGCTATAAGCACTTCAATTACTGAACCATTGTAGTGACAATGCAATACTTGGAGATATCTACTAGTTTTTAAATCAAGGAGGAAAATACCTCTAGGATACTTAAATACAATAGTTTTCATTCTCACATTTGTCTGTATGATGGCAATCTAAAAAGCTGAATTAATATACTCAATGTGATGATTGAACCTGTCATAAATAGGTAAACATTGTTCATTCTAAGCAGAAGTCAGGCAACAACCATGATGGTACTGAATGAGCATTACCACCAGACAAAGTAAGAGAGAAGAAAGGAGCAGCTTATACAAATGTGAACCTAATTGTCCTGGTTGAATAACACATTCTGTATTAAAGAATAACTAAAATTTCAATATTTAAAAAAGTTTGTTCACTATTTATTTATTACTTATTTGAGAGTGACAGACACAGAGAGAAAGGCAGATAAAGAGAGAGAGAGAATTGGTGCACCAGGGCCTCCAGCCACTGCAAACAAACTCCAGACATATGCGCCCCCTTGTGCATCTGGCTAACGTGGGTCGTGGGGAATCGAGCCTCGAACTGGGGTCCTTAGGCTTCACAGACAAGTGCTTAACTGCTAAGCCATCTCCCAGCACCTGAAATTTCAATATTTTAGATGAAGGAAATCTTGGGTAATCAGGGATTTTTTTTTCTCTGTCCTACACCTAAATGTCATGCCCTAAAAAAGAAAATGTAGCTGAAAATTCAATTTACCATAATAATCTCATAGTTCTTACAGGAAGACAAAAATTACGAGTTTGTCAGTAAATACTCCCCTCTAAAGCTAGAATTAAAAATAAGGACTGATAGGCAAAATAACTATTTCTGCCCTGTAGATGCCATATTTCCAGTTTCTCTTCTAACTCAGTGAAAACCCTGTTACATAGCTTAGGAGACTAAATAGACTCAAGCCTTATCTTTCTAAAAACAGAAACAACCCCCATATCTGCAGTCCAGAAAGGCTTAAAAGGTTATGACCAGTAGATGTGGAAAAGAATCATGTGTATCCACTGGCAGATTATTAAGCTAAAACTCTTCACAGCAGGGTAAAGAGCTGGTGATGACAATGAAGAATTCTAAAATAAAATAAATTCTAACACAAAATGAAATGTTCATTGAAGCCAAATTGATGTTGATTGACTACCATAAGTAACTGTTGTGATTTTTGCTTTCCAGTGTGTATGTACAGAGAACCATCACTACATGAAATTGGAGAAAAACAAGGACGTTCGAGGAAAAGTTCTGGAACACCCACCATGAATGGAGGCAAAGTCGTGAATCAGGATTCAACATAGCTGAGAACTCTTCCCTTCTTCCCTCTCATCCCTTCCCCTTCTCTTCCTTTCCTCTTCCCTATTTTCTCCAATAAATCCACCCAAGGAGAGAAAATAAATAAATAAAATGGCAACGCAGGAACTAGTAGCTAAGATCTGCACTCAAAAATCTTCATTTGTGTAGGACAAGAAAACTGATGAAGCAAAGCTTGCCTGTTGCAGTGTGGTAGAAGGTTCACATGAACAATGATTACCACCCATAAAAGCAAAGGAATACATAAATCAGGACTCCACAAACATCACAGTTAACTGTGTTGTTATTAATAGAGGGCTAATTGTAATAATATATGACTATAAGAAAGATGAAATGCAGTTATTACATGAATGGAAAGGGTTTTGAAGAAGTAAACTTATGAAATTGCTGTGAAACTCTCAGTTGCTTACATTCTGGAGAATGCTGTGATATATGATTTTGTCTGAAGATGTTTATTTTTTCTGTACTTCTGGCAGTGACACACAATCACATCCTATGTCCATGATATTTTTGAATCATGAAATTTAACATGTCTAAATTATAATTCCCTAATGTCTATTAGATACATAGCCAGGAACCATTTAGCACGAAGAAAAGCATTTTAAACATCATTGATGCTGTTAAGATGCTTTTTTTTTTTGGTAAATTAATAGTCTTGCATTGAATTTAATGGCATTAGGTGAATTAATTCCTTTATGAAGATGTTCAAATTCTACTAGAAAAATATCATATTTTATCTAGGTGTTAATCCATGCTCTCATATTTTTAGTCATTTAGAAGAAAAGGTTTTACCATGTTGCAGAGGTTACTTTTGGGAGTGAGGCGTAAGCTACTTGCTTTTTCCATTAAATCTTGCTTTTGCTTTGCGGGAATTTTGGGGAGTGTTACTGCATGTCTAGCTTTCTTAGAGAGTTCTGTACATTTTATAGCAGGGAAGAAGGAAAATGGGTTTTACATGAGGAAATGAATCTGAAGAAGTGGGTCAAATAGCAATGTAGCTTACATTGCTAGAGTTTTGTATGGATAGTTTTTTTTTTTTTTTTCCGAACTCTGTAAGAAATTGGGAGACATGGCTGTAAAATTCCCAGCTCAGTGTCCTATTAAGCTAGTGTCTTGTTTGTTGATATTTATGCACATACATAAGTCAAGTAGACAATGAGTCTGTCTTCTAGAAGACAGAAGACTATTAGGTATATATGGAATTTTCAAGTAACATGGAGAAGCAATAGGGAATTAGCAGCTGTGGTTCCAGTAGACAGAGTTTTTTATTGGAATGGCTTAAAATAGTGAAAAGAACTCAGTGCAAGCAAACACAAAGGAATACTAAAACATTAGGAAATATTAGCAAAGATACGAATGTTATATCATTGCATTGGATAAGTAGATCTACTTATCCCTATAAATCAGGAATGGTGTAGACATCCAAATTAACACAAAATAAAATAAACCAGAATATTCAAATGTATGCAGATTTATGGTTATTATTAAATGAGAAGACTTAGCATGTAACTTCTCCTATATCTCTACTGTCCAGCATGTATTATTCCAACTAAGACTCCCTAAAATATATACATTCTGCTGAAGATCTAGGCCCTGAACTCCAACCTTACCATTGGTTGCTATATTCTTTCAAGGCCTAATCTAGTATCCCTCACTCTACACAATCATTACACTTTAATGTGGTTCTTGCCTTCATGATGTGTCCTATTTAAGTTCTCAGGTGGGTGGCAAAAAAAAGTGAAATGAAAGACTCTGTCTGCAAAGCTGGGGAGAATGAATGGTATGTATAGAGGCAAGGATTTTGAGTGTACATTTTAAATCAGAGTATTAGGAAAGTCACAAATAAATACATTGAATGTTTTTAGAAAGGCATGTTGCTCTTCTAGGAAAAGAATAACTTTGTAAAAACACAAATTTGGTTGTATATTCTTTGCCACTGTTGATTCAACGTGATTATCAATACACCTGTCACTTCCAGGACCAAACAAATCCCAAGCACAAAGCCTTATTTTCTTTGAAAAAAAATAAAATAAATAGAGGCCTCAACTAAATGGGTCATGGGCTCTTTTGGCATGAAATGGTGAGCTTTTGTCATGAGGTGCACACTCCACCAGCTGAGGATTTCACAGGCAACACAATGGTTAGAACTTACTGAAGATTTAATGACGATATATTTAGCCCACTAATTATGAAAAAGAATATTGACAAGGATTTCCAGCAGTAGCTCTTCTCTGTTTCCAGTTGCTGCACATCATTTGTTATCTAGACCACATTTGTCCCTGTCTTGACAGCAGTTAAGAAGAAGCACTCTAAACACCCACTTTCCCCTGTGCCACCTAATCATGTTAAACAGTTATGGCTTAGAGCACAGGGTAACCCATTGTTAATCTGCTGGTTATTTCTTAGTGCAGTAAAATCATGAATAGAAAGAGTATTCACTGTTTAAAAAAAAACTATATTAACAACTAGAATCATAAAACTATCCAATTTTGAATCAGGTTTAAGAGTTTATTTTTCAGTTAAGTCCAAATATGGTAATAATTCTTGACTTTTATATTTACAGTTCTATGTTCTGAATCTTTGATTCATCATCACCTACTCTTTGAGTGAATAATGGGTTTTCTTGTTGTTGTTTTATTTTCCAAAAAATGCAGTGGGATATTTCCATTGCATTCCATATTTCCATGAAATAAGGCTTTTCATAAAGGACTCTTAGAGTCTTTATGTTTCAAACTAATGGGCATGATAATAAAAACAAAACTTTTCTGCATTTCACAAAATAGCTTTATGGCCAACATACTTTTTGACTTTTTTTAGCTAGAAGTTTGAGGTATAGAAACACTTGGTGCTGAAATTCCATCTGTTAATTTAGACATGTTTTCTTTCACGAAACAAATACAATATGTTACCTTCTTCTTGATCCTAGTAATTGTTTTGGCTTTGAATTACACATTCAGTTCATAGCACGCTTTTAGCCACTATGGATCGGCACAATAAACCAATGTAAAACATCCATGTGACACACTGTGATTCTTTATAGACCTCACTCTAGCTCAGAAAATGCGGATCAAAGGACTCTCTGTATATGAAAATGAAAATCCTGTCACACCAGGGGGGAGATTAGAGCATTAAAACAGGTGCAGAGAATGGAAAATGGTTGATTGCTGTGTATCAGAAAAATTTTAGGTTTCAACTTGAAACCATTGGTTACTTGGTTTAAAAAAAAAGCATGACTATATCAATACTAATTTATTTGTAATACATCAACCCAATAATAGCAACTTCACCCTTGCACACTCTATGGCTGAGTCTACAGGCCTTACTCTTAAGAAGATTTTCCACAATGTTGCTTAATTTGATCTCACAAGGTGAGACATAGTCAGACATAAAGTTTCTCTGCTCATTTTAATACCCTAAAAGGATGAGGTTATTTCTCAGATATGAATGTAAATAGCATTTTTTGAAGCCTGAATTACATTTAAAACTATGGATTGTTCTACAAGTATATATGTGTATATATACATATGCTTCTGAAATGAGGATATACTATATAGACTTTTTATTTGATCTGTGATATTTAGTCATGGGTAATCAAAAATAAAGAGATTTGAATGCAAAACTTTATATTTAAATGTATATTTCTAATGATAATGCAAATTGCCACTTTATAATAAAAAAGAATAAGGTGGGAACAATTATCAAAGCACATACTCCTTCAGAATGTCAGTGATTTTTAATCCCCTAAATGCCTAAAAATTTACTTTACAAAGCTATTATCCCCAGTACAGATCTCATGATAAGATTAAAAATTTATGGTTGGGGAATGGGAAAAGAAAGCTAAATCCTGATCTTTGTGAGTAATTTACCTCCAGCCCATATTAAAAATTCAAGATTTAAATTCAAACTGAGTAAAATTGCAAATGTTCATTGGTGATATATTGGGGTACTGTAACAAACAGAAGCAAAAAATGAGAATATTCCCACATTCTAATAGCATTAAAATAATGTTGTAATAAGCATTGCATCGTTAGTTTTCTTAGTTGAAAATAATGAACTGATATTTCTTTATCTTTACGCTAAGCACAATTCAATGATAGTAGCATTCATTTTACTCAAAATTATTTAAAATTCAAAATATATATTCATGAATAAATTGGTATTAGCTCCATTTCAATGTTAAATGAAACAGTCTTAAGGCTTATTGACACCAAAATATTTAATAAACATGTCATATGAGAAATTAAGCAAATTGCTCATTTTTGCATTAAAGCACAGAATACTCAAGTTATTGTGTTTTTTTAGATCAGCATTGTAAAATGTTTATATACCATAACCTTCTTGAAATCAAATGAAATTAAAATCTTGAGATACTCATGCATGTAGAAAAACTACTGGCATTTTTTAAATCATTAAATTTCTTTGAGAAGTCTCTCTCTTTATTTTAGTGTGTTTATGCCAAAATGTGTTGCTGTAAACATGTTGTGTCTTGTATAAAAATATCAAAAGTGGATTTATAGATGGGAAATGAGTCAAATTTAGAACCAGTCAGAAAAAAGTGAATATTACTTTCTAATTACAAAGCCTGAAGTATTACTTTTCTGGAATTGAGAACTAGAGTACATTTGAATAAGGACTCTGTCCTTTTTATCCGAGTGTACTTACTATTCATTCATAATTTCATAATTTACCAACTAGACATTTGATTGAGTTTAAGGATCATAAACTAAATTGCAGTGCATTACAATTGGTTTGTTAGTAAGATGCTATTAGCTACTTTCGGGACAGAAGAGGAGTCCAGGGTAGAGCTGCAAATAAGGAAAGGATACTTCTGCATAGAAAGAAAGATGACCAAGGGATCACTAAGTGGAGAAAAACATTTGAATCAAAGATATGTATATATGCAACCCATGAATTTCTTGGGAAATACTAATGAGTAAAACCAGGGGGGGGGGGAAATGTTCAGAAGAGGAGGTGGGGAAGAAAAAAATAAACGAGTTGCGATTAACAAAAGTCAAAAGTTATTCAAAATTTTTCTCCTGCAATCTTTGTAATAGTCTGATTCTTAGCTGTGCAGGTGGTTACGTTTGCTCACGTGAATCCGCAAGCCGAGCTGCCATTTCACAGCATGATCATTGGGATGGAACCTGCCTTTGATTTTCAAAGTTCTCTTGATCTCCATGTGTAACTTCCTTTTCTGGAATCAAATTTTTTCACAAGCTGCAGGCACTGCATATTTACCTTATAATCTGCTTTCCCCACCCCCTCCAGCCATCTCCTCCATCTCATTGGTTCATTTTGAGTTCCATGCACATGCCTTAATGAATCACTATGGGCACGAATTTGAGATGTGTTGTCCACTTAAGACAATCAGGGCCTTTTCTGAGCCTTGGATATTGAATGCCACTACCCAAAGATATAATTCCCCAAGCACTTTACAATGTGTGCTCTGAAGAAGGCACTGACTCACTGAGGAGTTGATGCATAAGCACAGTCATCAGTGTAAGTGGAAATTCTGGGTTGGCCAGAATCATTAAGAGCTTTGTAGGACCAAAAATGCAATGAAGAAAAACAATCATCTATGCAGGGACACACGATTCTTCCTTAGACATGTGTAAAAATGGGTAGCTAAAATAAAAGACTAAAAGCAGCGAGACTGGAAAATCTCTCAATTTTCCATTTTTAATTCTATGGGGGGTGCAGATGAGATAATATATTTTATTTATTTATCTATTTTTCTTATAGCTTCTAATCACAAGCTTCCACAATTATTATTCATAATGCCAGATTTTTCTAAAATACAATATATTCCCATCACTGTGCTATGACATATTATACGTGTGTTTTAGCCCTTTCTGTACATTGCAATTAGCTATGTCCATACCATCCTGAATGCACCCACTTTTGTTTATACACTGCAATTTGTTGTCTTTGAAAGTATGCCTTTTCCTGGGAAGATGGCTCAGTGAGCAAGCATGACAACCTACTTCAGATCATCAGAACCAGAATGAAACCAGTTGCAATAGTGAGAGTCTCTAAGGTGAGCCTTCCTATGGAGAGATGGGAGGTAGAGACGAGATTCCAAAGAAGCTAGCCTGGTATAAACAACAGTGTACAGCAATGACAGGCCCTACCTCAAACAAGGTGGAAGGCACAGATTCATACTCAGGTTGTCCTAATTTAAGCTCCTCCCATGCACTGTGCAATACATGCACCCAAACTCATGGATGCACGAGCGCATGCACACACAAAGGCAATAAATTGTACACAAACACAAAGAGAGTAAGAAGAGTTCTTTAGTCTATGAACTTCACATCAACCTGTGCTTTGCTTTCTGTTAGCCTACTCCATTTTCATGTCTTACCTCATTTCTCTGTCCGTTTTATGCATTTCCATACTGTATCATGTTGTTGACAGACTTAGCATGGAATTGCTTCATGAGATTTTTTTCCTAATTTTTGAATAATATTGTTTTTCCTTGCTGCAACTTCATCTGATAAAGATCTATGCTCCTCTAATAGATATCCTTGCCACAGGATCTTCTCCATTATGAAAATAGTAACATATTTTAATATAACAAAAAGACTGAATACATATATTAATTGTAGCATCCAAAAACATCAAGACTGAAGTGTCTGAAGTTATCAGTACTTTACAGTCAAAATACCTTTTTCTCACAGTTCCAAATGGCTATAATAATTCAAGACATTATTTCCACATTTATTCACAGAACAGGGACAAACAGGGATCTAGTAAGTAAGATATGTTCTCGCACAAGGATAAAACTAGAAGTTTTGAAAGTTTGCTATGAACTAAGAAAGATAGATAAGTTGAAAATAGGTAAAGAGTTAGAAATCCCTGTCACAAAGTGTGAACTGCCATTGAGGTTTATATTGAGCACAGCCTACCTATAAGCACTGACTTGTAAGTCATTGGTAACAGCAACAGACTGTTAGGGTATAGCTCCCCAGGGCAGCGGTTTCCCTAGCAAGTTGCATCATCATCATGGCCATCTGTTTATAAGCCATTGAAATGTAAGTATCCTTGATAAGTGAACAATGAGGGCCAATTGGAGCTATGTGGAAAGAGGTGCTTTCAGTACTACAGACTAAGATGAGACTAGTCCTATCATGAACCCCAAAATCCAGGCCTGATCATCCTGCACTGTTCTGGCACAGAGCCTATTGGTTCAGTATATCTTGTTAACTACAATAATGGCCATCAACAAACCTCTATTTTATCATCTCCCTGAGTGACAGCCCCACTTGAAAAACAGCCAATGCATGCTCATCTCAGGCCACACATGAATTAAGCACAGACTATGCCCAGGGTGATAAGCACTTGCTTGACCAACCCATTTTCCATATTAAATGCTAGTACCATTTGTGATCTGGCTCTAAATATGTTATCATGACCTGTTTAAAGATAACCACCATAATTATCTGTATTTGCAAGACCTATTCACTTCTGGCACACAGGATGTTGCTACCTAGAACTTGGTTGTAAAAAGCAGGCATTAGAGGCTGAAATTTCCTTGCAGGCTCTGCACTGTATCCAAAGTATGTCTGTGATCCCAATATAGGAAAATTACTAGCACACGCACACACACACACAAAAAAAAATAATAATAATAATAAGCTTCAGGTGTCTTGAGAGACCCTGTCTCAAGGAAATGAGATAGAAGAACATTAGAGGAGAACATTCAACATACTCATATTCGATGCTCCTGTGGTCTGAACACATACACACACATGCGCCCACACACACACACTCATGTTCACACAAAATACTGTCTTACCCAACAAAATCTTGATGTAATTGTTTTAAAGACAAGTGATTCTCATCTTTTGGGATTGAAAATTACTCTACTAGGTAAATTCCTAAGCAATCACAGCCAATATTTATTAATCAAGTGAGCCTATTCAAAGCTAGATGATATAGAATTTTCAGCAATATTATAAATTGCAAACTTCCATGAAAATTACAATATTCTTGGAAACTTGAATGACAATTGACATAAGTGCTAACTATGTAAGTTATTTCTGCAATATTCCAGAATCCTGCTAGTTTACAAATAATATAGAAGCATATTTAAAGATTTCTTGACATGGAACTTGGCCTCCTGTTAAGCTTTTGTCCAAATATTCAAGTAGATTCAAGAACAAAATCTCTCTGAAACCAGAGAGGTTGTTTTAAGCTGCCTCATTATGAGTGATTGATAACTCTATATATAAAATATGTGGATCTAGCTGATGTCTATAAGCATGGCTCTGTCTTGCCTATGGAATCATTAGGTCCATTTAGAACCTGGACTTCTGTACAAAACAAACTTTCCTTCTTGCTTGTGCTCTTAGTGTTCATTTTATTTTTGGTAAACATGTTGAGACAGACTCTTAGTTTGTTTAGCTCACTTTCACCTGACAGCATAAGCCTAGTTTGGAGGAGTCTCTTAACTCATGCTCTATTTTACTTATTCCCTTGGATCAGAGAATTCATTGCCAGGAAAAAATTAAATTACAGTTGGTTTTGCAGCACTTTTACTCACTGCACTGCCATACCTCTGGATGTTGTTTTATCTGCTTAGCATGACATCCTAGGAAACAAAACATGGCAAATGATTCTTCCTGTACATGTCTACTGACCACCAAATGAAAAGTTAGAAAAGAAAGACATAAGCTTGTTCCAGAAAGATGGATAACCCAATAGTATTTACCTCCATACTGAATCATTATTTTAAACAATTTAGATACCATAAATCTATACTGTTATTTCATGAGCAGAAACAGAGCTTTTCTTATAAACCCCCTTGACTTGTCTCAATGACAATGAAAGGCAAGTGAGAAATTTAGTGCCAGGTGTCCTCATTATTCATGCTGAGACCCTGCTAAATGCAAGCTGTACACATAAATAGAATATACTTAGGTGATAATTAACTTCCCTTGCTTTTGTTTGAATGTAAGCAGCTCTTCTCAGAAAAAATCTTTGGGAAAAGTTGACTGATTCTGTTCCAATGAAAAGAAATTTGAAACTGAGTCAGATCTATGATGATGTTTTAACATGGCCATGAAGAACACAGACTGAACATTATTTCTGGTGTATCTGTGGGGCTGTCCCAACATGAGACTGGCATTTAAATTGGATGCCTCAGTAAAGTAGATGGCCTTGTCTCATGTGGGAACAGGAGCATACTAAATTGTGAAGGAAGGAAAAATTTGCCCCTTTAGCTACCTGCATCTTTGGTGTAGACACTGGATTTCTCTTGGGCTGGGATTTAAATGATCAATTCCCTTGGTTCTCAGACCTTTGGCTTGGATTTTCATTTTTCCACAAGGTTCCATAGGTTCCCAGCTTGAAGGAAGTTCTAGAAATTTTCATCCCCAAGAGTCATACAAACCAATTCCTCATAATATATTGCTTCATATGCTGTTTTCTAGCTTCCTATCATAAAACAAAGTCCTGCAATAATTAATTTAGAAAAAGTTTATTTTGGCCTTAGAAATTTTATTATGCTCATGTGTGTGCATGTGTATGCATGCTTATAAGCACAGAGGTATATAAGTGTGTGTGTGGCTGAGGGCAAAGGACAACCTTGTGACAGGGTCACACATTGCCTAGGTCTGATCAGAACACCAGCAAGCCCCAGAGATCCACATGTCTCTGTCTCCCTAACACTGGGATTACAAGTGTGCATCACCAAACTGGCATCTTTACATGGGTTCAGAGAATAGAATTCAGGCAGTTGCATGTGTGAGGCAAATACATTACTGTATGAGCTATCTCCCTAGCCCTAGCTCTGTTTTGAAGGTTTTATTCCAATCAGTTGTCCCTGTTGATATTGGGCCTATGATAAGATAGCATATGATACTGAGGAGCAAAGTAGTCAACTCATAGCTGGGAAGTGAAAGATAGAGAGTGAGGAAGGGGCTGAGTTTTAACTATTTTCTTGAAGGTTAACCTGAATACTTCCTACTAGCTTCCACTTCCTATAGTTTTCACTATTTCCCAAGAAATGTGCCTTTGAAGGATATTCTAGATGCAACTACATTGCATGTTACCTAAACATGATATATATCATATATTATTATTGCAATTTTTCTAAAGACTGCTGACCAGTGTGCCAAATTATAATCAATGTATAATTTAATGCCACTATAACCATGGCTCATTACCTCTTTGTATGGTGTTTGTCTTTTCTACTGGATTTCCCAGTTATAATACTATTTTCTAGGAGTGGCTCATGGCTCCCATGACCTTGAAGTTTGAGTTTCATCCTGAAAGGATGCTGTCTAGATGTCTCCATTAAGATATCATTATTTTAGCAATGCCATAGACATCTATGGTATCTAGTGAGAAAGCAGGGGGACTAGGTCTGACAACCCTCCCTAAATATGGCTGCTGGCATAACCCCCATCTATATTTGCTTCCTCATTTATACAACCAAGTTTGTAGAACATGGATTCAGTCTATTATCCAATATTCTTTATCTATAGTGAAAATCTGTACCTCAGCCAGATAGTTTCTCTAGAGAAAACAGTGTACATATTTAACATTAAGTCTGCTTAGAAATAGTATTTACCACTTTGGGCTGAAATTTGAAAACACCATCATATGAATTCATGTGCCTGCCACTTAAAAAAAAAATCCATATACCCAATACTTCACAAGTGTTAATGATTTCTACTTTCAAACTTCACCTCCAGTTTGAAGAACTCAAGATGAGAATAATGTGTCATCTTGACTCAGTTGTCCATATTTCTATTCTTCCTTCATTTCTGAAGTTCTGGGTTTCCTTCTATCATTTCTCTATAGGCCTAACAATTTTCTTGAGCAATGCTGTCAGGGCAAAATGTTTTCTTTCCCTTCATTGCTTGAGCAAATGTTCATTGGTTGTAGAGGGGATTTGCGGCTGTCTTCATTCAACTCTTCCTCTGGTCTTCTTAGCTGTTTGCTATTACCGCATCTCTATTTTCTAGGTGCTTCCATTCTTTTTGTCAATTTCTAGCAGTTTTATTGTCACATATCTGTGTGTAGATCCAGCTTGACATTCATGAGTCATAATCTGTAAATCTAGTTCTTTCATCAACCTTGAGTCATCTTAGCTATTTTTTTTTTTCAGTTCTTTCCTGCACAACACTTCCTTCTCCTGGGGCCCAAATGAAGTGAATATTACACTATATTTTTAATTATTATTACCCCACACATCTTTAAGTCTTTTCACATTTTTGTATCTTAGTGTTTTTTTGATTGAGTCACTTTTATTGATCTATCTTCTTATTTCCTTATTGTTTCTGTCACCTCCATTTTTGCCTCTGATTCTTTCAAGGGAGAGTTCTCCTTTCAGAGTTTGTTACTGTTGTAGTATCTCTAGTTCACAACATTGCATTTAACAATTCTATTTCTTTCTTCCTTTCTTTCTTTCTTTCTTCCTTTCTTTCTTTCTTTTTTTTTTTTCCTTTGGAAGGGTTTCACTCTAGCTCAGGCTGACCTGGAATTCACTATGTAGTCTCAGGGTGGCCTTGAACTTGCACCAATCCTCCTACCTCTGCCTCCCGAGTGCTGGGATTAAAGGCATTTGCCACCACGCCTGGTCTTTTGTTTTTGTTTTTTGAGGTAGGGTCTTGCTCTAGCCTAGGCTGACCTTGAATTCATTATGTAGTCTCAGGCTGGCTGTAAACTCATAACCATCCTCCCATCTCTGCCTCCAGAGAGTTGGGAATAAAGACATGCACCACCACGCCTAGCTTGATATTTCTTTTTTTTTTCTTTTTTTTTTTTTTTTTTTTTTTGGTTTTTCGAGGTAGGGTCTCACTCTGGCCCAGGCTGACCTGGAATTCACTCTGTACTCTCAGGGTGGCCTTGAACTCTCGGTGATCCTCCTACCTCTGCTTCCCGAGTGCTGGGATTAAAGGTGTGCGCCACCATGCCCAGCTTGATATTTCTTTACATCTGTATATTTTGTGTATTTTCTACATGTGTTTGGTTTCAGGAGTTACATTAATTCCATCCTCGTTCTCACCTCAGATTGCTGTCTATTTATTTATCTTTTCCATGCAAACTAGGAGTTTTCCTGCTAGATCATATACTTTATGACTTGTTATTGCATTCTGGGAATTTAAATGTCACATTGTCATGAGTCTCTGAATCATCTTAACATCCAAATCAGAATGTCGACACTTTGTTTCAGTAAAAAGCCAACTTGGTTAGGTTCACAGAGGAATTTCAAGCTACCTCGTATGTGCGATAAACTCAATGTCAGGGCAGTTTCCAAAGCCATTGTCTGACTTACAGTGATAGTCTGACAAGGGGTTGGCTTATGATTTTCAATAATATGTGGCATTAAAGTAGTATGTACTCAGTAGAAATAATATTTCAAAGTTTTAATCTTACACTATTTCCAGGCCAGCAATGTGCTGGGTACCCTCTTCCAATATTGGAAGGCATCACTAAGACATAGATCACAAGAGAAAGCAATTGATTCTGTACTGTGTAGCGTTCCTTGGTTATGATATTTTGTAGGCTAAGAGTATTCATTGAATATTCAGCTCAGGATATTTTCAACTCATAATGGGTTTATCAGGGAGTGATCCCATTTAAGTCCCAGAGAATCTGAACTAGATGCATGCTCCCTAGTGGTCACACTCCAACATGAACAATGATATATTTGTTGGGTGGACCAAAACTTTTCTGATGAAGGAAATGGACAGATAAACCCCTCGAAGTCTCAGCTCCTGTGGACACTGTTATGCCACGGGATTGCACAAGATGTGGCCATGGGAAGTCAGGAATATGAAGAAGTACAGTGCTGATTCTTGAACTCTTTCTTAATATTTGGAGTTCATTTTCCTGCTCTGAGAGCCAAGCCTAAAGGGTTTCTTCTGACCATTATCTACTCCTTTGTGTCCACTGCTTTGTGGGTAAGAGATATTAGAGTAAAACTCTGTCAACTCACCACTGATTCTATGATTATTGAATCTACTGCACCTTTTCATAGTCTTCAAGGGACTTCCAGCCAGCATTTACTGAGTGAAGAAAGTAGAATGTCCATATTATCCAAACTACACCCCACATGTTCCTTGACGCTCCCCAACCTTAATAAGTCTTATTTCTATTTCAATTACATGAATGGATGTCTTCTATCTTCAAAGTCCTGGGATAAAAGCAAATAGAATGTAAATAATTACAATATTTTAGCAATTTCCTGTGAAGTCTTTGAAAGCCGTATTAGTTACTTTTCTCATGCTATGACAAAACATCTCTGCCAAAGCAATAAAGGAGGGAAAGAAGGGAAGGAAGGAAGAGAGGAAGGAAGGAAGAGTTTAGTTGGCTCATAGTTCAAGAGGAAAAGTCTGTTACAGTCATGAAGTCATGGCAGGAGTGGAGAGATGGCTTAGCAGTTAATGCACAGGCCTGTGAAGCCAAAGGACCCAGACTCGATTCCCTAGGACCCAAATAAACCAGATGCACAAAGTGGTGCATGTGTCTGGAGCTCGTTTGCAGCATCTGAAGGACCAGGAATGCCCATTTTCTCTCTTTCTCTATCTGCCTCTTTCTCCCTCTGTCTCTCTCCAAATAAATAAAGAAGTCATTGCAGCATGAACTTGAGGCAGCTAGTCACATGGCATCCAGTCAGGAAGAGAGAGAGATGAATGCTGGTGCACAGTTCACTTTTCTCCGTGTTTCCAGTACTCCTTGCTAGTGCAGTAAATGGTGCTGTTTGTTGGGGCGTGCCTTCCTACTTCGATAAACCTAATCACGGAAATCCCCCACAGATATTCCCACAGATTAAAATCTTAGGTAGGTGATTTTCAGATCAAATAACATTGATAATTGAGATTAACCATCACACATCCAAACTTGTCAACTTGACATTCAAACCTATCACATTTAAATCATAACCTTCCACCCTTCGTCCCAAAGGCTCATTGTCACGTCATAATACGAAATGCATTCAGTTCAACTTCAAATTCTCCATACTTTATAATAGTCTGACTGCAATTCAAAATCCCAAAGTCTGTCTACTGAGTCTCAAAGCAATTGCTCCACTGAGATCTGCCATCAAATTAATAAACAAGATACTTCCAATATACAGTGGTACAGAGGAAACATTCCTGTTCTACAAGAGAAGCATGGGAGCATAACAAGGAGAGATTTGATCAAAGTAATATTGAAGCCCAGAAGTGAAAACTCCCAGTTCTGCAACTCCATGCCCAGTATCTGGGGCTTGTGGTGGAATTATCTGACCTCCAAAGGCTTGGATAGTCCCACTCCTCCAGTGATTCTGCTTGCAACACACATAGTAACTCTCTTGAGTCAACTTAACAGTTTCCCTCAACAGACACCCCATGACTCTGGTATCTCCAACGTCTTGATGTATTCAGTCTAACTTAGATTCACATTCACGCTTTCATAAAATAGCCTCTCAGGACCTCCTTGTGGAGGCTCTGACCCTGCCACGTGCTGCATGGCCTTAGTGGCTCTCTGGAAATGTGGTGCAAAATGCCGTAACTCCTAAGTACTGCATCTTCCATGCCTATAAAGCCAATACCATGTAAACAATGTTGCCAAGTTGTGAGGAGAATTTGTGATGTACTCTCCCCCCTTGGATCATAGCTGTTATAACCTCCATATGCTTTCCAGCCTGGCCCTGGGGAAACACTTCCCTAGACAGTTGTTTTCAAGTGGGGAACCCCTCCAGTGGCATTCTTGGTTGAGATACCTTCTTTTGGGGTGTGTGTGTGTGTGTGTGTGTGTGTGTGTAGATGCATGTGCCCTGTGCATACAAGCAGGCCAGAGGAAAGCATCAGGTGTCCTCTTTTATTATTCATCTGCCTTATTTCTTTGAGACTCTTAATAAACCTGAAGCTCAATATTTCTTTTTTCTCCTGTTTTTTTTTTTTTTTTTTTTTTTTTTTTTTTTTTTTTTTTTGTTCTGGGGAGTGGGGAGAAGGGGCTGCTAGACTGGATTGCCAGTGAAATCCGCAAACATCCCATCTCTGTGACTCCTAAATGCTGGGATTATATGTCTAGACAGCCATGTCCAGCTTTTTACTTGGGTACTGGAGATCTGAACTCAGGGATTCATGCGTGTGAGGTAAGGTTTCTTTCCCAATGAACCACCTCCACAGGCTCAGGGTCTCTTCTTTCAAATGAATTTGGACTTTTACCACACAGAGCTTCCAGTGGGTGGGGTCTCATGCTCAAGGCCCCTTTCTGATTGCCCCAGGCTAGAGATGTAGGTTTCTTGTGAATTGTGTTGACATCTCTAATGATTGCAGCTGCTTCCCCAGCACCTGCTCTTGTTTGCAACTTTAAACGCTCTCGTTTCTCTACCAGTGGCACAATTTCATGTCATTTGCTCTGCTAGTTGCTTCTCTCGTTGTAGACCTGGGTCCTAGCAGTTCCTAGTGACCATGTCCATCAGAGAGAGGTTAACGCTGGTGCTCAGTTCATTTTCTCCTTCTTATTCAATCCAGAACTGAAGCCCATATAATGGTATCACAAATAGTTGTGGTAGATCTTCCCATATCAATTAACCTGATCTAGAAACTCTCTCACAGACTTGCCCTTCTAGGTGACTATAGCTTGAGTTAGCAGCCAAGATTAACTATCACAAAGACAGAAAATGAGATTTGTTCAGTAAGGCTGGCAAAACAGACTTTAAGGAATTCTTCAATTGTTTCAAAGGTAAAAAAGACCAATCAGAAAATTTCAGTAAGAAATAACTGGCTTATTTAGCCTAGAAAAAGAAAACATTTCTGGAAAGACTCATTTTAAAGAAATATAGGTTACTTTCTTGTTGCTAAAAATAAATACTTGACTTGAAGCAACTTAGGGAAGAAAAGAGTATATTTCAGCTTTCAGTTCCCGAGAGTAGTCCATCAAGACAGGGAGATCATGGCAGGAGCGGGAAGCCGCAGTCACATCATCACGTGAGCAGAGAGGAAACTAAGAGAAAGAGAGAAGAGCAAGAAGAGCTGGACTATTATAAAATTCAAGGCTTGCCCCCAAGGACACATTTCATGATAGAGAAAGAGCGAATGGGTGTACCAGGGCTTCAAGCTGCTACGCACTCCAGATGCATGCACCACTTTGTGCATCTGCCTGTACATGGATACTGGGGATTCGAACTCAGGTCACTGGGATCTGCAGGCAACCACCTTAACTGCTGAGCCATTTCTCCAAAGCCCAAATTCACTTTTTATGAAACAATCCTTGCCATTAAAGTGGAGTGTGACATTTCCCATACCCCTGGTAGATTTTTCCCCACTTCCTTTATTTATAGTTACTGTATTGGTAGAAAAACAAGCCAATATTCTAAGTAATGTGTGGGAGTCTTTTCTGAGTGCTTATCTTGTTAGTGTATAATGAAATATGTGCATATATTTTAACTCCTACATGATCTTCTAGACTGCTCTCCTGAAGTCTGTATAGTTTATGACCTAGTGAGATGGCTTTCTTCCTGGGAGTCTAGTTGAATGTATCTCAGCCCTGATTCTAACATTCTGTAGGATTCAGATTTAATAAGAAGCAAATCCTATATTTGGTCATCAAAAACTTTCACTCTTGAGTAATATTTAACATTTTGTGACTGCTCAAAATAGGAATAGCATGGAATAATATTGTCCAATAAATACATGCAAACACCATTAAATACGCACAATTAATGGGAATATAGGCTAGTATAGATATAATAGAAAGCAAATGTTTGGATATATATATGAATTCTAGTACAAATGAATAAATTCCTAAGGATAAATGTTTGAGTGTGTGTGCATGAAAAAGGTGTTTACGTTGGCAAAAAATTATAATGTGGGCATATTTCGGTGAAGGAGGCATCATTCATGTAATAATATACATAATAAAACACAAAAAGGGGATATAAACCTAAGCATATATATCAACCATATTGTTTAATTTAGCTTCTCATTGTTGGGACAAAATACCTGACAAAAGTCAGGTTTACTTCAACTTTCAGCTGCCGGTTCCGGTCCATCATGGTAGGGAAGTCATGGTGGCAGGAGCTGCTCATCTTCAGTCCACAGCGAGGAAGCCAGAGGGCTGCTGTTCAGCCAGCTCTCTCCTTGTTACACAGTTCACACTTAAAGTGTGTCTTCTCCTCTCGGTTTCCTTAGTCGCGATAATTCTTTACAAGGGAGTCTAGGTCAGGCTGGATGCAAACTGTGGCACAAAGTGTCTGGAGTTCAGTTGCAGAGTCACTAGGCCCTAGTGCGCCCATTCTCCTATTCCACCCCACTCCCTCTCCAGCTTTCTCTGTTTCTCTCAACCTCTTTCCCTTTGAAAAATAAATCAAATATATCAAGTTGACATTCAAAATGTCAATATCTAGAAAAGTAAATACATTTCTTATGCAGGTGTTACCTAATTAATTTATCCCTCAGAAATTGAAACTCAACAACTAAGAGAAAAATTTTAACAGAATGTATATTTGTATTCTTCAAATGTTTAAATTTTCTAACTCATACACACATTTTTAGTTGCACCTGTTTAAAAATATTTCTTTTTCTTTCTCCATTTCTCTTTCCATTCCCGGAAGTTCTTTTAACTTCCTCTTTTTTCTATCCTTCTTTTTTACCCCTTTTGCTGACACCTCCCTATCTCATCATTAAAAATTTTTTATTTATTTAATTTTTATTCTTTAACTAAGTGGTCCTTTTATACATGAACAGATCTTCAATTGCTTGAGATCTTTGTGGTGCACTATGTCATGCTGCTCATCATCTACCTTCCTAGTGTATAAAACAGGTGTTAGGTGGAGATGGCAACCATACTGCCAACATAAGGACCCTGACTGAACTATTCCCAAATAGACAGTATGGGGCCTCTTCTGGCTAATCCTGCTTCCAGACTCAGCTCCAAGCACTGTAATATCATCTTTTTTCTAAGACTTTGCCTAAACCTACTTTGTTAAATGGCCTGGAAAAAAAACTGTTCATTGACTAAACTGAGACTGGCAATGTCTGAGGTGATAACTATTGATATGTATAGACTTATATTCTAGAACATACCAATATAGTGGAGAGGTATATAACAAATATTTTTATCACAAAATAAAAATTTTAGTCTTAGTTACATGATATTCTGATACACTTATTTTGACATCACTCTTTTGGACCACAAATTTATTTTTCAATACATTGAACTGAATTTGCAGGAAGAGGTGAAATATTAAGAAACTAAGAGCAGATCACTAGCATCAGTACCTTCTATATGATGTCTTTTATCTATCTTGTTTTCAAGTTGAAGGAGTGAAAATTAGGCCATACTCCATTTTTACTATGTAGTAGAAGTGAGTAGCATGGTAATAAAATAATGAACACATAAGTGATAAAAATGTAACTGAATTATGGATATGGAAGTCCAAATGACATACAAACATTTTGTTTTGCTTAGATGATTCAAAATAAGTTTGAAAAGAAGAGTGACATTTGAATGATGGAAATAGAATTGGTGTCATGACACCAAGGACAACATGCACAACATCCCAAGGCCAGGGCATACATGTATGAAAAATAGCAGGGACTTCATTGTGACAGGACCTGTGTAGAGGACAGAGAAATCATGCAAGAATATGAATGACAACAGATACCATGGATCTAAGATAGATTCAGAATAGGTACTGATATCAGAGTTAAAAACAGCAAGAGGGATAAGTTGTCTTATCTATCAATGTAATGGACTTCAGTACAGAGTTGATTAAAAAAATAATAAAAGAGCAGGGCGTGGTGGCACAAGCCTAGCCTTTACTCAGGAGGCAGTGGTAGGAAGATCACAGTGAGTTTAAAGCCACCCTGAGACTACAGAGTGAATGCCAGGTCAGCCTGAGCTAGAGTGAGACCCTACATCAAAAACAAAAACAAAAACAAAAGCCCCTGGAAATGTGAATATGAAAACCACATTGAGGCATATTGTAATTTCCTTAATTCCCTTTTAATGGCAAGGTTGACAAGTGCCCTTGTTTTGTGTCAGCCCAGCTATCTCAAGTTCCCTTTTGTGCAGTAGCCCCCTATGTTCACTAGTTTTTATTGTTTTCTTCTTAATATTCTTAAAACCAAACTGTTTCCTGCTTTTATATTCAGCACCGTGAGGTTTCATTTAAATAGCATTTTAATTTACCTAAATGAAGGTATTAAGAATACAAAAGATTCTATGTGTGGTATTAATTCAGATAAATTGACATTGCCACTTGTGGCTTTTGGATAAGTCTGCAATTCTGGCTATTTTAGGGACCCTTTGTTTCTAGTTTCCATGGTGAAATTTCAGAATGCTTATTTTTACAGAAGGCTAGTCCTTGAGTATGGACGAATTGAGCAATCAGACAAGATTATTCCAAAGCAATAAAGTTTTTTTTAAAATCATATGACATATTTCAAACAATTACTCTATAACCATGACATACTACTTATTATGGATTCTAGATACATTGATATAAATATGAAATATTAATATCAGTCTTTCTTGGTGAATATTAAATATTGTCAGCTATAATCAGTGCTCAGTCCTAGCCTTGCTGCTTCCATGTAAGCCATCGCAGAATCCGAATCTCTGCACATAGTGCACTCACCTGATCATTCAGTGACTGATCCTCAAAAAAAAATACTTGAATTTCTCTTTGTGGTTTGGTTTCCCTCTGTCAACTGGGCTAAATGAGAATTGCAATTTCTAAGGTTCTTTTCTTCTGTTCTTCTGACTAGGAATTGATCAAAATTATGATCTGTTGGAGTCATGGAAGGAACTTAAAGTAGCAGTGAGGGTATTCTGGAAGTCACAGAAGTAAAATGATTGATAATGAACCCAGAGATGCTGGAGGGTTTATCGTGTCAGCACCATATCAAGGCTATTTCTTCTAATGGTTGCTCTTGCTGACCAACTATGATCTTGAGCTAACCAGGAGTTGGAAATATGATAGAATTCTATATACGTTTTCTTCAGCCCTATGTCATGGTCATACCCCAATGATTGGACATACTTGTGTTCCCAGATTTCCATGCAAATCTTACTTTGCCCATCATTGCTGGAGCTCCAGCAGGACAGCTTAGAAGAACTTACCTCTGATTCTCCAGCTCTCTTCACTCTAAACCTTATCTCTAGTTCCTTTTGTAGTTATACAAGATTCAGACAATATACCAAAGCTCTCATTCCACAGGGATCCTAGTAATTCTAATTGTCTTGAAAGGAATATGACTGATATAGTCTTTATTTGTAATTTCATTCTAGACTTTAGTTTTAAAAAGGCAGTACTTGGGCACTGTGGAGATTGCTCAGTGTGCTAGAAGACTCATTTACAAAGCCAAGACCCAAAGGCCCAAGACCCACTTTAAGCCAAACATAAACTGTGGTCCATGCATCTAGAGTTCATTTGCAGTGGCAAGAGGCCCTGGCATGCCCAGTCTCTCTCTTAAATATTTTTTTTTAAAAGGCAGTACTTTTTTTGAGCACTTTTACTTAATAGAGCTTCCCTTTGACTTAAGATTACCTATGGTTTGACTTAGAAAGAACCTATTGTCATGAAAACTGGTATTCACATATTCTCTGAGAAAAAGAGTGTGAAAAAAATTACACACTGTATGAAGTATTTTAAACATTTATTTTATTAACTAGCTTTGAAATTAAAATGTACAGGCTAATAATATCTACCAAATATGTTGAATTGGTCTTCAGTGGCCAAAACAATTTTCCATCTCATCTCCAAATGTGCACATTAAAGGAAATTTAAAAACATTTAGCTGTATATTTGAAATGCATGTAGAAAGAGAATAAATTTAAAAATAGCTAAAGATATTTTAATTTTAAAGAATTTTAATTAATTTAATTTATTTATTTAGGAGGAGAGAGAGAGGGAGAGAGGGGAAGAGAAAGAGAGAGAGAGAAATTATGGACATGCCAGGACTCTTACAATTGAAAACTTCAGACTCCTGTGCATGTTGAGCATCTGGCTTTATGTGGGAACTGAAGAATCTAACTTGGGCCATCAGCTTACAGGCAAATGCCTTTTACCTCTGAGCAATTCTCTCAGCCCTTAAAGTATTTTAAAAGCTAATTAAATGTAGTGAATAGTATGAATCTTTTGACAGTGGGAGCTGGCAGGAGGAGGGCTTTATTAATGGAGAGAGTATCTCATGCATGTGTACATCTGGTCTATTGAAAATTTGGTCTATAACAGAGTAATAGCTTGTGAGTTAAAATAATAAACGAAAAGGTAAATATCTAGGGCTGAAGAAGTAGTTCAGTGCTAGAGATACTGCTTATTGTACCAAAAAGCTTGGGTTTAAACTGAAAAAATGGATTTAATCTCTGCAAAAGAAAAAAAAAAAAAAACCAAGTTGAAATTCCACTTTTAAAAGGAAGAAGATGCTAAGTGTAATGATACAGGTACCCCACGAGGCTGAGACGAGAGAATTGGGAGTGGCATGTCTGCTAGGGTCACACATATCAAGCTTCTGTCAAACTGATGGATTTATCAATAGATAAACCAAAGATAGATAGGTAGTTTGGTTGATAGATGATAGATGGATAGATACATACATACACACACATGGATACATAGATAAAATGAAAACAGAGGAATGAAACACCATGAAAGCAATTGGTACTGAACTGCATACTTTTCTTTGTGACATTTCAGTGGAATCAAAACCAGAACATCTGTCATGGGCTGCAATGCCTCTGAGGTAAAGAGTGCATAAAGTGGGCTGGAGAAATGGCTTATCAGTTAAGGTGTTTGCCTGCAAAGCCAAAGGACCCAGGTTCAATTCCCCAGGGCCTACATAGGCCATATGCATAAGGTGGTGCATGTGTCTGGAGATCATTTGCAGTGGCTGTAGGCCCTGACACACTCATTCTCTCTCTCTCTCTTAAATAAATAAATAGTTTTTTTTTAAGAGTGTATAAGATGTTAGGATTCTGCACAAATAGCCCTCATGTTCCTCCTATCATTTTTTTCTCTCTCTTTTTCTGCCTCATACACATAGGAGCTTCTTTCTGGTATGAGCTAATTTGATAAAATAATCCCCAAACCCTTGTCAAGTAGGGTTTGCTCTGTTCCCAAGCAACAGATTCTTATTTTAAACATGGTCTTTCTGCAGCCATGAATCATCATTGATGTCTAAAACTGAGATGACATTTAACAATGGAGCAATGCAGACCTTGAGAGACATGGATCTTCCTATGGTCTAATCAGTGGAATTTGCCACACAGTAACGAAGCACCTACTTTGCACTTGTATGCCATTCATCCACTGGGAAACATGAACCAGCCCCTTTGCTCACAACAGAACACTAGAAATGTATCTAGCACAATTACCCTCTCTATCCAACACTGCAAGGATAACAGCTGCATCAACATTTATTTGAATGCAAAATAAAATGATATGAAATAATTAGATAGAAAGTGAATGTAAGAAAAGAAAATGACAATTGAATGAAGGAAATCCACACTGAAGTCAGAATTAGCCTGAGCACAGATACAAGGTCATGATATAACAGATTTAAAAAAAAAAAAAAAAAAGGATAGAGTGTCCTTGGGTAGTACTAGATGCTGAGTATCCCAAGACCATGCATTATGATGTCATTTATGGTTGCATTTTTTTCCTACTGTGAGTATATGTGTATGTGTGTTCATGTGTGTGAATGTGAGCACATGTGTCACAGAGCACATTTGTACCTGAGTGGATAATTCTGGGGATTGGTCTTCATCTTCCTCCTTGTTATTGTTGCTCATTGCCACATTCACCAGGCTTTCTGGTTCATGAGCTTCTGGGAGAGTCTCCAATCTCTGCCTCCCATTTCACCATCGATGCACTGGGGTTACAAATGCCTGCTAATGTTTCTGGCTCTTACATTTGTTCTTGGCATCCAAACTCTGTCAAAACTTATGTGGCTGGTCTTTTGCCCACTGAGTCATCTCTCTAATCTTAACTTGCTCCTTAAGTAACTTTCTAATAATTTTTATTTATTAGTTAAAATCATTCCACTTGTCTTGACCTATCAGTAGCATTTCTCCTGTTGAGCATTAACTGTGTTTTAAAAAGCTAACATTAAGAATGACATCTAAAATCTCTAACATCAACAGTAGTGTGATATAGTTTCACCTTAGTGAAATATGAGGAAGGAACAAGAGGACAAAATTATATGAAGGAGGGGCTAGAGAGATGGCTTAGCAGTTAAGGCACTTGCCTGCAAAGCCAAAGGACCTAGTTCGATTCTCCAGGACCCACATAAGCCAGATGCACAAGGGGGCACATGCAGTGGCTGAATGCCTGGGAGCACCCATTCTCTCTCTCTCTCTCTCTCTTTCTTTCTCTCCCTCTTTCTTTCTCTCAAATACATAAATAAAACAACATATATTTAAAAAAATTATATGAAGGAAAACATTTCTTTTTATTTCTGCATGTGTATGTGCTTGCATGTGTGTGCATGTCCGTGTGTGTGTGGATGCATGCCCATGAGTGAATATGTATAGGGAGGCCAGAGGCCAATGTCAGTGGTCTTCCTCTTTTGCTCTCCACCTTACTACTTGAGGAAAGGTCTCTTGTTGAACCTGGAGCCCGCCAATTAGACTAGTCTAGCTAATAAATTTGTCCTTTGGATCTACATGTCTCCACCCCATGAGCTGAAGTTCAGACCTGCACCACCGCGCCTGACTTATATAGGCACTGGGGTTCTAAATTCAGATCTTCAAGTTTGGATGGCAAACACCTTTACTGACTGAAGCAAATCCTTGGCCCCAAGGAATTTTAATTCCATAGTGTGTGCTGTTACTTTCTTGTTGGTGGGGTGAGACCCCTCACCAAAAGCAGCTGATGTGAGGAAAGTGTTTGTTTTGGCTCAGTCTTAAGGGGAAGCTTCATGATGACAGGGTAAAGCATGGCACAAGCATAGGCTGGGCACCATTTCTTATTGCAGAAGGTGGCACACAACAGCAAGAGAGCGAGCTGAGAGCTGACAAGGGTGAGCTTGTCCCCTAAGCCCACTCCTAATAACACCGCCCCCACCCCCCAGCGAAGCTCTACTTCACAAATCTCAAATCTTCACCAGCTGGGAAGCAAGCATTAAATACACATGAGTTTAGGAGGGACAACTGATTCAAGTCACCACAGTGTGTTACTGACTATTTATTGGCTCTGGCCAAAATACCTGACAGAAATAGTGTAAAGGAGGAGGGAGGTATATTTTAAATCATGGTTTCAGAGAGATTTGCATCCATCATGGTAAGAAAGGTATGACAATGGGAGTGGCTCCCATTATGGTAATCTGAACTTGAGGTGAGCTGTTTGCATGGCCTGAACCAAGAAAAAATGATGCTGGATGGCAGCAGGGTCAATATAACCTTCAAAAAATGCTCCCAAGTGGCCTAATTAGTCCAGGAAGCCTCACCCTCTAAAGTGTCCATATCCTTCAAAATAGTGCTGGGGATCAAACATTCAGGACATGAGCCTGTGGGAGGCATTTTAGAAGTGAGTCATAGCACATAATGTAGACCTGGCTTTATTTTTTGATGCATAGGTTAAGAAATGCTTTCAGCGACCAGTACTCGGCTATAAGGATTAAATTCTGAAAAACCTGATGCTAAGTAGTAAAGAGAAAGATGATTACCTGAGAAAGGAACAAACTTCTCAAGCCCTCTTATACTAGCTTCACTCTTAAACATTCAAATCAAATGTTGTCTTTATTTTTTTAATTTTAATTTTATTTATTTGAGAAAGAGGATAAGAGGCAGACAGAAAGATAGGAGACAGAGAGAGAGAGAGAGAGAGAGAGAGAGAGATCTCGAGAGAGAGAATGGGTGTGCCAGAGCTTCCCACCATTGTAAGTGAATTCCAGGTACATACAGCACTTTGTGCATCTAGATTTATATGGGTACTGGTATGGATACTGGGGAATTGAACCTGGCCCATCAGGATTTGTGAGCAAGTGCCTTTAACCACTGAACCATCTCTCCAGCCCAATTTTCATCGTTTATCTCATAGTAATATGTATACAGCTGACTAGGACCCCTGTATTGCCAACACGTAGGACAGGATGCATATGCTCATATTTAATAAGCATACCATCACATTGCAGAATGAATAGCTGAGTTGGATTACCCAAATACCTAGTTAGTTTACTAAGCCAACGAAAGGAAGAATATTTTCCTGATTCCAAGATCTTTATTTTCTTGTCTCTAATTTGTTGAAAATGTATGAAATCTGATTCTTTGACTTCTGTCAGAGGTAAGAAGTGTGTGTGCGTTGCATAAAGTCTCTAGACAAGGTCAAGTTACCACCCAGTTTTACCATGCACTTGAGTTTGAAATCACAGCTCTTGGGCTTCATGTGTTGATCAACTGACATATGCAGACTTGTTCTTATTCATTTTATAATACAGGAATGTGCATTTATCTACCTTTTGCTCATGAATTTTGCAAGACATCTTCATTCCATATTTATTATGATAAAGTGATATCTCATTCCAGAATTTCATAAATGATAAAGATCAAGGTTGGAGAAGTGATTGGATTTATCATGTGAAGGTTAAAGGTTGGAAGAGTGATTAGACTGATCATGTAAAGGTTAGATGGCTCTGATTTTGAGCAATGACTATCAATTGCACTTTTAGGATATGTTTGAAGAATTCTCATCATTTAGGGAATTATTTTTCAAGGGTCTCTTTAAATCTGTTCAAGAGTAAAGAGAAAGTGAAGAAGGCATGCTAAGCAGATGATTATTTTGCATATTAAGTTGTTTTGAAATGTACAGTTCTGGCAATAAGAATAAAGGCTATCTCTGAAAAATACCAAAACAAAGTTTTCTTGTAAAAATTATATAGTGGCTTGGTATTAGTCTGAAAACTTTAGAAAATAATTCTTAGAATGGCAAAGAGATTCTGGCAAACATCCTAGATAGTTTCAACAATTTAATGAATTATTTTTCATAGTGTTAATATTATACCCAATTTTCTATGCTATGTTTAAGGTGAGTTCTGATATATAGGTTCAACAGTACATGAAAAGCAGTTAATACTCTATTGTTTTCTAAACCTGATTGTTTAATAAATAGGTATCACATTGTAGATATCAGATTAGTAAAAAAAATACATAATGCACTTGAAAAACTGAAAATAAAACCTTGGAATAATTTTATAGTGAGGATAGAGTGTCATAGGAAATGTGTCATGTAGGATAATGTAAAGATGGAAGACTATAGATATTAGTAATACAGTGTTGTCTTCCTAGATTAAAAAAAGTATCTTATAAATAAAAATCTTATTTTGTTGCTGTCATGATAAAAATGATTATTTCATTAACAATCATTATTATAGCAGTTAGAATCTTGAGAACAGCAGTATGCACACAGATGGATTCAGTGTGGGCAGGATGAAGGCTCTCAGGAAGAAAAGAGGTGTGCTCAGCAGGGCAGGCTTTGTAATTGCTAAGAAATTAATAATGCCCCCATTCTTGGCTTCATAGTTGCACTCAACCCAAAAATCTAATTTATAGGACTATTGACCTTTCCTTTCTTACACTTTGTTTTTGAAATGGATAATAAAACTAAATGTACTCCTAATCAGTACAAAGAATTTTCTAAAACACTTAGCTTTGATATGTAATTTTCAAATTTTCTGATTTTATTGATTTTTCTTAATCTGTTTCTTTTGCTGTTTCAATTGGGTCTTCTTCTCAGACAACTCCCTCTGTATCTTTTGGAACATAAGTTTTGTAAAACAATTTTTTTTATTTCCTTTGCTCTTCTATTTCTAAATGAAGCTTATGGTGTGGGACAGGTGCTTAGTGAATTTGTGGAATGAGTCATAGTATGAAAGTTCCTTCCTCCTCTGTGTCTTACATACCTAAATCTTGTTCATGAACTAGGTCACTGAGGTAGTTTGGATATATGCAGGAAGGGTTACTATTCCTTAAAATCTGATCAGACCTCCTTTTCATATAGTCAGCATAAAAATTAGAACTGTATTGAATATTAGTAAGATCCTAAATTACTGCTATACTCAAGTACAGAAAAGACCATAATTCTGCACCTTATGTATCGTCACAAACTTGGAGTTGTGCTCACAACGTATAAGGAAATGATTTATAAAGAACCGACAATGAGAACAACTGTCCTGGTTAAACATGTATTAACTGTGAGCAATGATCTTTTTCTAGGTATGTATATGAATCTATATTGAGAAGCCCATCTTGTGAGAGGAAAAGCAGATCATCCGAGCAAAAAATCAAAAGGGAAATAATAGATCAATTAGACCTAACAGACATCTACAGAACATTCCACCCCAATTCTACAGAATATACATTCTTCTCAGCAGCCCACAGAGCCTTCTCCAAAGTAGATTACATGTTAGGGAATGAATTATGCCTCCACAAATTCAGGAAAATTAATGTTACTTCCTGTATCATGAAGGACCACAATGCCTTAATGCTAGAAATTAATGAAATTATGTTACATATTATATTTATCAATTTACATATGTTGAACCATCCCTGTGTCCCTGGGATGAAGCCTGCTTGATCAAGGTGGATAATGCTTTAGATGTGTTGTTAAATTTGGTTTGCAAGGATTTTTAGCCAGAATTTTTGTGCCTAAGTTAATCAGGAATATAGACTTTTGGTTTTTTTTGTTTGTTTGTTTGTTTTTTTTGTATCGCTGACTGGTTTTGGTGTTAGAGTGACATTAGCTTCATAGAAGGAGTTTGGGAGCACTTCATTTCTGATTATTTTAAAAGTTTGAGAAAAAAATGGCTTCAGTTCTCCAACAAAGGTTTGGTAGGGGCTGGAGAGATGGCTTAGTGGTTAAGCACTTGCCTGCGAAGCCTAAGAACCCTGATTTGAGGCTCGATTCCCCAAGACTCACGTTAGCCAGATGCACAAGGGGCACATGCACCTGGAGTTTGTTTGCAGTGGCTGGAGACCCTGGCATGCCAATTATCTCTTTCTTTCTCTCTGCCTCTTTCTCTCTGTCTCTCGCTCTCAAATAAATAAATAAAACTTTAAAAAAATTAAAAAAAGGTTTGGTAGGATTTGGCTGAGAATCTGTCTTGTCCTGGAGTTTTCCTTTTGGGGAGGTTTTTTATTGCATTATCAATCTCAATGGAATAATAGGTTTGTTTAGGAGATCTATCTGTTTTGGATTTAGTTTTGCTAGATGGTATGTTTCTAGGAATTCACTTCTCCCAGGTTATCTAATTTTGTGGAATAGAGGTCTTAGAAATATGTCCTGTCTGCGGACATACTACCCTGAACACGCCCGATCTTGTCTGATCTCTGAAACTAAGCAGGGTTAGGCCTGGTTAGTACTTGGATGGGAGAAATATGTCCTGATGATTCTTTTGATTTCATTGATGGCTGTTGTGACCTCCTACTTTTCATTCCTAATTTTGTTGATTTGAACTTCTCTTTCTTCATTTGATCAAATTGGCCAAGGGTTTATCAATCTTATTTAATTTTTTTTAAGAACCATGTCTTGGTTTCATCAGTTTTCTTAATTGTCTTCTTAGTTTCTAATTAATTAATTTCTGCTCTGATCTTAATTATTTTTTTTCTATAGTAATAAAAACAGCATGGTGCTGGCATAAAAACAGACATATAGACCAATGGAATAGAATTGAAAACAAGCAACTACAGTTATCTTATCTTCGACAAAGGAACCAAAAATGAACCCTGGAAAAATTCAGAAGCTACTGAAACTTAACACTAAAGTAGATTTAAAGCACACACACCAAGGCTCAAGACATTTCATGGTAAAGGGGGTAGAAAGAATGTAAAAGCAGCCGGGCATGGTGGCACACGCATTTAATCCCAGCACTAGGGAGGCAGAGGCAGGAGGGTCACTGTGAGTTTGAGGCCACCCGGAGACTACATAGTTAATTCCAGGTCAGCCTGGACTGGAGTGAGACCCTAGCTCAAAAAACCAAAGGAAAACAAAACAAAACAAAAGAATGTAAAAGCCATAGAGTGGGAAAAAATACTCAGAGACATTGCCCCCTTTCCCCACACACAATGACTGACTGATGATCTCAGTATTCGTAACCCACAGCTCCATGATGAATACCAGCAATTCTGCTAAGGAGGGCCCTCAGTAGACTGGGAGCAGTGAGGAGGAAAATGATGGTACCAACACATGATGTATCCATACAAAGTTTCTATTTAATAAAAAAAAAAAAGGAAAGAAAATTTAAAAATACAAGTTTGGTGTTAGGATTAAATCAACCTGACAAAATAATACTCAGGGGCTGGAGGGATGGCTTAACAGATAGGGCATTTGTCTACAAAGCCAAGGGACCCGGTTCGATTCCCCAGGACCCACATTAGCCAGATGCACAATGGGGCGAGTGAGTCTGGAGTTCGTTTGCTGTGGCTAGAGGCCCTGGCACACCCATTCTCTCTCTCTCTCTCTGTCAAATAAATAAATACATAAAAATAAAATATTAAAAAATGCTCAGTATTTATAACCACATGACAAGTGATTAATAAACATCAGAATTTATTATTATCAAGAAACAAAAAGGCAAAGAAATGCACATGCTATCCTTGTTTTTTTAAATACCCATACCTTGTCATCTCTTTATTTTCATTGTGAAATACCTTGGAAGGATGGTGAAGATTTCCTGTCTCCAAAATTTCAATTTACACTCAGTATTTTTCTTGCATTCTCTTCCTCACTTGTTAAAATAAGAGCTATAAGTTATTAGAATGTCCTTTGAAAGTCAGATCACATGCCTGTATTCCCCCATTGATTTCTGCAAAGCTTGATGTGGCCGAGAACACTAATAGGCAGTTAAATTACTATCACTTTCTTCAGTTTTCATTGTCTTTATTCACTGCAACATTTATCAGTTAATTATGCTGTGCTTTTACATTTTTATATATTCTGTGTACTTCTATTATTTCTTCACTTACATCTCAAATAATGGTCTTCGTCTCTCCTCCCATTTCTGATTCTCCCCACCTATGAGAATATGAATATTTCCATAGAATATGCCCATTATTTCTTTCTTATATTTTTTTCCTGCTCATTGATCTTGCCTATTTTGCTTCCATCAATCACAAATACACATAAATTACTCCAAGATTATATTTGGAAATTTAGGCTCGATTTATTCATATTTTCATGTGAACATTCTTTTTCAATATTTTATTTTTATTTATTTGTTTGAGAGAATGAGGCAGAGGAAGAGAGAAAGAGAAAGAATAGCCATGCCAGCCAGGGTCTCCAGCCTCTGCCAACAAACTCCAGATGCATGTGCCACCTTATGCATCTGGCTTACATGGGTCCTGGGGAATCGAACCGAGGTCCTTTGGCTTTGCAGGCAAGCACTTTAACCACTAGCCATCTCTCCAGCCCTTCATGTGAACTTTCTAAAATTGATCCATTGAAATGGCAGCCTTTAGCATTACATAACTGAGCATTTGAGATGAATGAATGAGTCTGAGTTGAAATGTGTCATAATTATAAAATACACATCACCTTTAAACACATAATATGAAGCATAATGTAAAATATTTAATAATTCCTTAATATTGATTACATTTCAAAATAATATGGTAGATACTAGGTGAAATACATTAGCTTCAATAAAATATTATTAAAATATATTGCATCTGAATTTTTGAAACCTTTTTAAAAATATTTTTATTTATTTGAGAAAGAGAGAGAGGAGGAGGAGAGAGAAAGAGGCAGACAGAGAGAATGGGCACATCAGGACCTCTAGACACTGCAAATGAACTCCAGATGTATGTGCCTCTTTCTGCGTCTGGCTTATGTGGGTCCTGGGGAGTTGAACCTGGGTCTTTGGCTTTGCAGGCAAGTGCCTTAATGGCTAAGCCATCTCTCTAGCCACAAACCTTTACTTTTTTAAAATTAAGAATATACTTTGTATGGATATATCATGTGTTTGTGGATCTTTCCCTCTTCCCTGTCCCCATTCTGCTGGGGCCCTCCTCATTGGGGTTGCTGGTATTTCCCATGGGGTTGTGGGTTATGCATTGTGGGAGCAGCAGTTAGTTATTGGGTGGAGGCAATGCCTCTGGGAATGACATTCCAACCTGTGACTCTTGCAGTCTCTCTGCCCGCTCTTCCACAAAATTCCCTGAGCCTTTGTGTGTGTGTGTGTTTTAAGTCTACTTCAGTGATGATCCCTTAGGGGACTCTGGATCTCTGCTTTGGTAGGTGTTGAGTATCCTCAGCGTCTGTCTCCTTCACGCTGCACTGATTATCAGGATCACAATGGAAGCAGCACTCTTGCTTGTCTCCCCAATTCCTCTGTGCTTTCACCTGGGCCATGGCTGAAATGTGAGGTATGGTTTATTTCCTCCGGTCTTGCTCCCTTCTGTAAAAGAAAAACAGATTCACCCACGGAGAGTTAAGTCAGCATAGGTTAAACTGGATAAGTGTTATTAATTCAGGGAGATTTTGATAGATATAATACCTCTTTTACCCAAAGACTAGTGGGAGCTTGACATTGGTGTATGTAATCTTTGTCTCCATTGGATTCTGGCCTGGGTCCCAGTTCCAGATATGGGTTCCTTTCCACTGAGCAGATCTCTTAGCCAATCAAAAAGGCATTGGTTACCCACCAAGACTGTGTGCCACCATTGCATTAGGGTGTACTGCTTGTTAGGCTGGTTGCATCTCAGTAGCTTAGAGCCCCTGCTTGATCACACCACATCATAGTTTGCCACTTTTTCCCAGTAGTTCATGTAGTGCACGTAGGTTTCTTAACCTGATTTTTTCATTGTTTAAAAGATGGCTTTCAGAAAACTCAAAATTAAGATGGTACTGTATTTTGATTGGATCATACTTTTTCATTTTTATTTTTTAATTTTATTTACTTGAGAGAGAAGCAGAAAGAGAAAGAGAGAGAGAGAGAGAGAGAGAGAGAGAGAGAGAGAGAGAAAGAAAGAATGGGTGAGCCAGGGCCTCCAGCCACTGCAAATGAACTCTAGACACATTGTGCCATCTTGTGCATCTGGCTTACATGGGTCTTGGAGAATCAAACCTGGGTCCTTTGGCTTTGCAGGCAAGTGCCTTAACTGGTAAGCCATCTCTCCAGCCTGAATCATGCTTTTTAAAATAACCCTAAGTATTTTTAGCATTTCTCTACTAAACTAGTGTTTTACCTGAATTCTTATTTTTGAGCACAGCTCTTTTCCTATCCCCTTTCAGCTTAGGTTCTTCTTAGATAGTTCTCTCTCACAGTTCCTCATCTTCCTTCAAACCTTGTCACACTAATCAATCATCAAACTTCATATTTATTCCTTTAAGTTAATCTTAACTCCATATTTGCTTACGCACCCATTCTTACTGTCTATTCTAGACAATTCCAGGAGCCAAACCTCTTAGGCTTAGTCTCTCCTTCTTCACATTATTCTAGGAAAGTTTACTAAGTAACTCTCATGAAATATAACCTGCTTTTAGTCAATAATTTAAATTTCTTCTAATTGGCCAGTAAAGCATAACACTTTAATCCTTGTTCAAACAAAACTACATCTTTCCAATTTTATCTCTAACTTCTCTACAGTTTCCCTTTCATTTGCTTTAATTCTACCCTTCATAGGTCTTTATTATTCCATTTATTGATGACAGCCACTCTTTGGTTCCATCTGAAATGATTTTCTTTCCCTGATAGATTCTTCCAAATAGTCTCTTCCACCTTTCAGATTGATAGTCATTTATCTTTTATCACACATCTTGCTTTGTGTCTTACTTAGAACTTGCTTATTCACTGTTGATTTTCTTCTTGAAATGTTCTTTAAAACAAGAGATTATAATGTGATTATGTCTATACCCAATCCCAACTATTTATTATAGTCTGCCATGGTTGGTGTTCAAAATTATTCATTGTAGAAATAAGTGTATTAATGGATTAATGCATTATGATTCATGTGCCCCCCAAATTGAGAATTTCACCTTTGGAAAATCTCCTCTCTATAACAGTGACATTCCAAGTTTTTAGTTACTACTTCATGTTTTTTACCTACAGCTTATCATGCAAATCATTGAGTATAGCAAAAAAAAAAAAAAAAAAAAAAGTATTTCACAGAGTGACAAAAATGCTTAAGACAACAAAAAAGGGTCATACTAAAAATCAATGGAAGCCGCTGCATCTGGATCTTTTCAGCACCATCTGCCTCTCAAGTTGTAGGATGAATCCAAATCCCATCAAATTTTGCTGGTCCCCAGCAGCAAAATGCTTCAGTGGCAGTTTTAGGCAAACTGAACATATTTCAATAGGTAATTTAGCTGCAAAAGCAGTGTTTTGTGGGTAACCCTTCAGGGATTATAGCAAATGCAGCTTAATTGGCTTATTAAGTAACATTTTCAAAAGCCAGGACTCTTAGTTTCAAGCACATTTAGGCATCAGTGAGATACAGGCTTAGTGTGTAATAAATATGAAGCATTCCTTGAATGTAGATGCATTGCTGAGTGGTGCTATATATGAGATGGCTGTTCAGGCTAACTGAGAAGTAGTATTTGGTAACACAAGCAACATTTGCAAGGCATCTGATAAGCAATAAGCTTGAATTTCACATTAAACTTCCAGGAATCCTGGTCTAAGAATCCGAAATTCAAGGTTCTAGTCTGGAGCACCCAAACTATAAGATGAAAATTAAAAATTTCTTTTGTTGTTTAACAAATCCACTACTGAAGTAGTGGGCTGTAATCATGCATACCATTGCTGTTTCAGAGTTCTGGGAAAAAAAGACTGCCCATTTGTACCTGTAGGTAGATGTTTCTTTTGTTTTTCTTGTTGCTTCAATCAAATACATGGCAGGAGGCAGGTCAGTGGAGGAGAGGTTTATTTTGGCTTACCTTTCAGGAGTTACAGTCCATCAAGGCGGGGGAGGCAAAGGGGAGTGGCGCTGCCCGTGACGGTGGGAGGTTGTGACACAGTAATCTCACATCTTGGGCGCAGAGCTCAGAACAATGGTGATGCCATAACCCATAAGATATGCCCCAGTGTGACCCACTTTTTCAAATTAGGCCCCACCTCCTAAAAGTCCCACAGTGCCCCAATAGAGTACCATCACCTAGAGACCAACCGACTAAATAAATTAGCCCATGGGGCTATTTCACATCCAAACAATAAGAGTAAAATACAAAATAAAACCTGAAGTCTATGTATCTTTGTTCATATGACTTATGATTTAAACACATATGGTCAGTGGTAAAATATGTAATCTTACATTGCATTTGTTAAAAATCATCTATGTAGGGCAGGAGAGATGACTTAGTGGTTAAGCGCTTGCCTGTGAAGCCTGAGGACCGCGGTTTGAGGCTGGATTCTCCAGGACTCATGTTAGCCAGATGCACAAGTGGGTGCACATGTCTGGAGTTCATTTGCAGTGGCTGGAGGCCCTGGTGCGCCCATTCTCTGTCTCTCTATCTGCCTCTTTCTCTGTCTGTCTGTTGCTCTCAAATAAATAAATAAAAATAAACAAAAAATATGTAAAAATCATCTATGTAATATCAACAGGTGGCAAAGGCACATCATATGAAGTTTAAACCAAAACATTATTTGTATTGGAAATACATTTTTATTTTATATATTTCTAAATCCATCATGGAAAAGAGAGTTAAAAAGATTAAGACAGTCATATCCATGAAGACAGTTCTCCAAAATCATCCAGTGAAAACTTGTTTCCAAAGTCTGTCACATAGTGGAAAATATTAACACAGTGCCTAACGGTGGAAAAGAAATTGCAGAAACTAAAGAAAATGCAGAGAAACACAATCTAAAACGTCCCAACTCCAATAGCTTACATGCAGTTTAATGGGAAATTGCCAATAATTCTCAGAAAAAAACTTACTCTATAATTCCACTGAAATAATTATGGTCATTACTATATATATATATATATATATATATATATATATATATACATATATATATATAATATGTTATATATATAATATATATATTACATATATGTATGTATATATATACACATTTGATTTATTTATTTGGGAGAAAGAAAGAGGGAGAGAGATGGAGAGGAAGAGGCAGAGTGTGAGTGAGAATGGGTACACCAGGGCCTTTAGCCACTGCAAACACTTTCCGGATGTATGTGCCACCCTGTGCATCTGGCTTATGTGGGTACTGGGGAACTGAATCTGGATCCTCAGTCTTCTCAGGCAAGTGCTTAAACCACTAATCCATCTCTCTAGGCCCTTTTTTTAAACTTAGAGATTGAGTGTACACTGTTATCAAAACGTAGAGAGCGGTTTATGTCAACATGGGGCAAACAGTCAACTAAGTTTGGATCAGTATGCATTACAACATCCTACAGTGTTAAAACATTATTCTGAGAAGTTGTTTTTATGTGCATATAAAAATATTGCCTAAAATCTGTGCTAATAATATACTTCATAAAATTTCCTGTTATTAATTGAATTCTGGACCTCCCATTTGTGGAAGTCCTAATCTCCTATCCCTATGAGTGTGTTCTTATTTCAAAATAAGTTCTTTAGCATACAATCAAGTTAATAGGAGATCATTTTGGTGTACTCTAATATAATGTAATTCATGTCCTTATCAGACTAGAAAGTATTATGTGGTGACAGACACATAGGAAGAATGTCATGTGATATCAGGCAGGGATTGGAGTGATGCCACAGCAAACCATACAATGCCAAGAACTGTGACACTATCAGAAGCAGGAAAAAAGGTAAGCAAGAATTCAATCCAGAATGTCAATGGGAGCTTGCTTCAGCCCACATTAGTGTACAGACATGTAACAACTCAAACTTTGAGAGTTTCTGTCTATTGTCTTAAGTTCCCCGTTTAGTGGTATGTTGTTATGGTAGCATTAGGAAACCAACATTTTTTTAGATTTTTAATATTAAATAATTCATGGCCAGCCCAAGGCTAAGTTTAGACACCTAAAAATTATAGCAGAGAATTCATCAGGGCAGACGTAAAAGGCTCATGTATAGGTAGTCCCAAGTCTGGTAGGTCTTGAGTCTGCTCCTGTTGAGAAGTGTAGAAGGTAAACAGAAACAGTGACAAAGATAAGTCCACTGCCTTCAGTCGTCACTGAGGCAACAAATAAGCTTCATTTTTCAAATAAACAGATTAAACACTAGTGTGTGGGAGTGTATGTGTGAATAGAAAATGTGAATGTAGATGTGCAAGCACATCTGTGTGTTCAGGTGCATATGCATGTGTTAATTCATTCATGTGGAAGTCAGCTTACAACCTTGGGTAGCATTCTTTGACATTGTACTTACCTTCTCATTACACAGAAAAAGCACCTGACCAAATGGAGCTGATGAGAGGAAGGGTTTTATTTTGGCTTACAGTCTCTACAGAAAGCTTCAAGATGTCAGGGGAAAGCATGGAATGAGCAGAGGACATCAATTAAGCCACAGAAGGTGGCATACAGCAGCAAGAGATTGAGCCAAACTCTGGCAAAGGGAAACTGGCTATCGTGGCCCTAAGCTCGCCCCCAGCAACACACATCCTTCAACAGGGCTCCACCTTCTAAACTACCAACAGCTGGGGATCAAATATTCAACCATGAGTTTATGTGGGACACCTGATTGCAATCATCACATTCTGTCCCTGACACCTATGACCATTCGTGATATCAAATGACTCATTCACTTCAACTTTACAAGGTCCTACAACTTTTTTTTTCAATTCTAGTAACATTCAAATATCCCTATAGTCCAAAGTCTCTTGACTGTAAGCTTGTGTAGAAATAAAAACACATAATGGTACAGAATAAGTGTTCACACTACAAAAGATGGCACTTGGCATGAGTAGGAAAGATTGAACCAATACAAGATCTAAAACAAACAGGGCACACATCAAACACTGTAGCTCAAAGTGTGGCATCTGTAACTAGTGACAAAGTCTCTGAGGTTCCAATTCTACCTCTCCAGCTGTCTTGCTTACAATCTGGTGAACAATCCATCTGGAGCCAGCAGCTCTCTTTGGTAGCCTATTCCATAGTCCTGGTATATCAATAAAAAAAAATCCTGGAGTTTTCACTGTAACCCATGGTAAAATCCACAAGGGATTCCAACAACCCTACCTAACATTGTTCTGTGACCATTTTTTAAAAGAGAAAAACACATAGATGACACTCTCATTTATGCATTTTCTGCACTCCCAAAGTGCCAGGTGGGCTACTAAATTTGTTAATCTAAGGAATAAAGCTGACTTTGAAGAACAGGACACTACTTCAGCATTTAGGACCCTGCCTTCAAAAGAGTTATCATTCTTTCTGCTCTCCCAACACAGAGGAGCAGGGACAATCTCACTGGTGGTAATCTGTCAAACAATTTCAGTTGAACAGACATGTTGCTAGACCAAAGCTTTCAGTTTATTCTGTGCCAAATCCTTCTGTTCATATGAGTCTACTTCTTCTAAACAACCCTGCTCAAGTTCTCATGACACAGGCAGAATACAGTATGCCTCTCACACAAACAGATTCTAGGTCAGCCTGGAAAATCTCTTTCTTCCCTTCATAAGCCAAGCCAACACTGTCCATCGATCTCTCTGGACATCTCTTAGGCCAAGGTTTCAAGTCCTTCCACATTCCTCCCACAAACCTATTACAAAATATCAAAAACCACACAGTCAGGTTTGTAGTAATAATGACCCCACTCCATCGATCCCAACTTTTTCTGTTGCAGTTATCTTCTCATTGCTGGGACAAAAAGAAAAAAAGAAAAAAACAGAAGCAGCTAACGGGAAGAAAGGATTTGTTCAAGCTTAAAGTTTCCCAAGAAAGCTTTATCATGGCAGAGAGAGCTGGCTCTCTTCATCATGCATCCATATCAAGGAGAGAAAGAGAACAGCCAGACCTCCAGCTGACTCAGAACACACTTTAGGACTGAACTGTAGATCTACCCCCAGGTGACACACCAACTACAACAAGGCTCTACTTCCCAAAGTCTTCACCAGTAGGGATACTAAGTAGGAGGCTATGAGCAGTATTTACATCCAAACAACCAGACCCAGGTACGCCATTCACCTTTTTGAGACAAGGTATTTCACTGGCTGGGCTCACCAAATAGGCTAGATTGGCTGCCTTACCCACCAGAGATATCTGTTGGTATCTCCCCATCATTGGAATTATAAGTGCCTGCCACTAGGTCTTGTGTTTTCATAGATTTGGGGGATTTAACTCAGATTCTTATGCTTGCTAGGCATAATTTTTTTTTTCTGACAGAGCTATCTACTCAGACCCATATATACCTTTGAATTGTGTTTGGTAAACTAAAGGAGAAAAATAAGAATCAGTCACTATGAATAAATGTTAGTCAGATAACCTAATACAGACTATTTCTGACTGGGAAAGAATCTGTGAGCATGACAAATGATTTACTCACGTCATCTGAAAGAAGGGTCTTATATTATCTGGTTAGTCAGTATTTATGTAGATCGAAGTCAAGTATATAAATAAATTCAATATGATATTAACAATGTTGTCACTATATTTTGATGTTTATAAATACTTGTGGATAGTTTAATGTAGTTTTCAATTCAATTTTCTCTCTTAAGCCAAATTTTCCCAGACTTCATATTGTAATTTCTATTGTAATTGTATTTCTCCTTACCTTATTTACTTTTTCCCTATAATTCAATGTGAATGTGAATATGGTAATAAATCTGATATTCACCATGTAATAGATTTGTATTATGCCAAAGAAGTGATCATTTGAGAGAATACACACACAGAGGAGAGAGAGAGAGAGAGAGAAAGAGAGGAAGTGGGAGAGAACCAAATCTCTCTCCTATTTTCATAAGTTATCCCAGTATAAAAAAAAACGATTGCCTACCATGGCTGGTGTGCCTAGGTATCAATACTCACCTAGGATATTCCTGCACTGTGGCATCTTCGCTATTACGGTCAGACAACCCCAGTATCTGTAAGTTCATTTGCTAATTAAAATACAGGGATCTTTACCTGTATTCTTTCTTTCAAGTTTTAATATCATATTAATAAAACATTTACAAATATGTTATAAATTTATTCCATTTTCCCCTGAGTCTCCTAATTCGGACTAGAAGATGATTTTCCCCCACTCACTCCTTTTCAAATAAGTTTTGTTCTTTAAGGAAATTCCATGGATGGAAGGGCCATGTATTATGGCTCTTATGACCTTGCTCACTAACTTGAGGGACATTAGTTGCTCTTAGGATAAGTGTTAAAGAAAATGAAATTTGACTAAAGGACTTGTGAATAATGAGTGGTCTAACTTTCTTATATACATAACATGTCCAGTTCAAGAAATTACTTTCTGTTCATCAAGATTGTATTATGGTGGTTCTAACCTCTTGAGCACACAAAAATCCCCACAGTAGAAAAATACTAGAAGTGCCTGTTTCTATGCAGCTGGTAACTTTGAAATGGAGAAGCAGAGGTTCTTGCTAAACATGCACTCAGAGCTACCTTCCTTGTTCAAGCATAGGATTTTATCATCTGTGTTTTATGACTGTGTAACTTGATGCTACTCCTTGGGTCTTCAACTTTGCAATTGTTTTGTGAGCTATTGAAGCAGAGAATTATGTATTAGTGTTATTACTATTGATGAAGTTCTGTTTCTACAGTTATTAAGGTAAAAACATTGGCTCTTGCAACCCTCACAAACAAGGCTCAGCCACCCAAAAATCGGTTAGTTACAGAAACAATAGAAAAAAAACAAAACACAGAGAAAGGACACATATCCAATATTTCTACATTAGAAAGAGGAACAAAAAATAAAAAAATAAAAATAAAAATTAAAAAAAAGAAAGAGGAACAAATCAAGAGCTCCACTAGTGAAAATGTTTCCCTCTTCTTCAAGCAACTATTAGCTCCCAGTTACTACTCTGGGAAGAATGGATTGTTTGAGCCCCTCCCCATTCTAATGAAATCTTGATAGGCTCAGTCTTGTATAGAGAACTACATATGATATTGTAACTACGAGGAGCATGTAATAGTTAGAAGACAGCACACAATAGTCAGTTATTCTCAGCACTTTTTCCAGCTGTGAATCTTTGCATTAGCTTCTAGCTACTGCCTGAAAAAGACACTTTTATAATTAGAGAGTGACAGTAATCAATGGGTACAAGAATAAATATTTAGAAGGTGGTTTGAAAATTTGCCTGTATAGCATAATGACAGTCCTGACTAATATTTTCCCTAGCCAGATTAAACTTTGGACTTTAGAACAATCTTAAAGTAGGTAAAACTTATGGGGACCTTTGAATGTGGACTGAATGCAATTTATATTGCCATATGGTCATAAGTCTATGGGGACCAGGAACAGAATGTGGTAGTTTGAATGTGATAGTTTTTATGGTCCCATAGATTCAAGTACTTTTTATTAAATTCCCTACTTGAGCCCATAGCAGGTAGATTCCGGCAGGTGAATCTTAGTCTAGCCTTAAGATGTGTTTGAAGGTAGATCTAGATTCCAGTCCAAAAGTATGGAGAGAACAGTTTGAGCACTGGCTGCTTTTTCTTGCTTATGGTGTTGGGGGCTTGGTGGTTTCTCTCTGTATGAATCTACAAGATGGAGCCAGCTTCTTCCTGCCATGATGAAACTTCTGTAATCCTAAAAAGTTCTGTTTGGTTGCTTATCCTAGACATGTGGAATTGACTACAGCACAGTCATAGCATTCATTGCACTATTGCACTAATGGGCACACCTTTCATGGCAGCTCACTTTTAGAGTGCCGGGCTCCGCTGGCGGGGGCAGGTAGTGCTGAGGGAAGGACCAGGCCTGCTGGTTCCTCCCAAGGGGTTGAGGAGGAGAATGGGCATCCGACGACTCAGACCTTTCCTGGCCACTGGAGAAAAACTACACTGAGTCTGGAGTCTTGTCGAAGCAGGATCTCAATTTATTGCTATGAGCGGTTGCTTATATAATGTTGGGGATGAAGGTGGGGATTTTAGGACAGGGGGAGAGGTAAGGGCCAATAGTAAACTGTGACTATTGAAATGATAATTCTAACTCCCATGTGGAAGTAGCAGGCAAGAAGCCGTTAGGCGTCTTGCTGAGTCCTAGCTGGCCAGAGACAGGTCGCCAAACTTTAGCTAGGCTCAGGAAGTTCCACTAGGCCTCACACCTGGGCCTTTCAGGGCCCAACATCTCCCCCTTTTGTTTTTGTAAGAGCATTAGTCACTGTGGCCCCTGTCTTAGGTTGTCCCCCTCTGGGGATCTTACCCGTCATTGGTCACATGGAGGGCAGAGGAGGTGGCAGTGGATCATCTGCAGAACTTAATTCCTGAGTTGCCAGACTGTGATAATGTATTTCGACCTGATGAAGTTTTATTGCCTCTAGCCGTTGGTGAATAAATTGTGCAATCTTATTAATTACACAAGGCCCAACAGTGAGGAGAAGGAGAAGGAGAAGGTGGGGGAGGGGCAGAAGTAGAGGGAGAAGGTAGGGTATGAAGTCATGTAAGCCCGTCCTCAGCAGCTTGTCCTGGAGGTCCCGCTGCCTCCTCTCCAAGTCTTCCTGGAGCCTCTTAATCTTGTCCTGGACAATTCCCGATTTATTGGCGTAAAAGCGGCATTTTTCCTGTAAAAACAAACATACGCCTCCCTTTTTGGCTGTTAGTAGGTCTAATCCTCTCCTGTTTTGTAGGACTACCTCAGCCAGGGAATCTAGCTGTTGTTGAAGATAGGTCTCCCTCTGATATAGGGAGGGCCTCATTTCCAGGGATGATATCTACATCTGGGATTAAGGTGGCTGGGGCACAAAGGCCCGTCCAATTGGTGGGCAGAAAGTCATAGGCCATCCTGCCTCCACAAACATAAACCATTACAGAAGGCGGGCAGCGTTGAGCACTGGGCTCAGTTGTGTTAAAAGTACAGAAGGAAGGATGAAAGTATCCCACATCTATACTGGAATTATTAGGGGAAGGCGGGGCCCAAGTGCCCAGAGGAAACACTGGGAAAGCTGGACAGGGATGGGGAAGGTGGCTGAGTAATTTTTTAAGGTCGTATGGGCAACTGTACTGCAAGCAGCCAGGAAGGCCCAAATCACAGGCAAAGCCAGCAATCCTCCACAAGGGAGGGAATTGTTCTGTTTAGCAGGGTGAAGACCATTTCAGGAACAGTCCTCAGGGGTGGGACACTCCCTGGAGAAGTGATTGTCAGTGTCCCCTTGTTGGGAAAAATATTTTAGGTCTCTCGCTGGTACCCAAATGGGTCTTTTTCTTCTTACAAAGTTTTCCCATGGACAAAAATTCCATGAGCTTCACACAAGTTTTTATCAAAAAACTCCTTTCTGTTACAGAGTTTTTGCACTTTAATCACTTCTCAGTACAAAAGACTATCAAGGCCAGTCAAATGGCTTCCGACACTGAATATACATAATCTTTCTTACATGTAGGTGCTAAAGTCTTGCTGCCAAAGGGCCAGAGCTATAGATACAAGGCCAGCCAAATGGCACCTGACAATTCCTCCTTTTTTTATTTTTTATTAACTGGGCCCTTCTGGGCCTCAGTGCAGAAAGACTGTGTCTGTCTTAGGTTGTCCTCTATGATATTTAGGCCTTACCAGTCATCGGTACCTGAATTCCATCATTCATGCCCTGTCTTAGGTTGACCTAACTCTAGAGAATCTTACCCGCCTTTGACTACCAGCCTCTGCAGGGGCTTTAAGATAATGTCTCAGGAAGCCGGGGTCGGGTCCGTAGCTGTATCCCATGTACTTCTGCATGGATATCCATAATGGATCTCAAAAGGCATTTAATGAGTATGGGCAGCAGACATAGAATGAGCAAAAGACAAACACCTGTAGCAGCAAAGCTTCCTATCCAAGAAGTGAGAGAATTTCATCTAGGCAAGGCAGACTTAAAAGCAGATATTAAGTCATCAGCAGCTTTTGCTGCATCAAAAGTAAGATGATTATTTTACAAAGACAAAATCTCTGAATGCAACTGAATCAGATCCAAGGAAATATTATCATTATGCCAAATACCTCTTAAATGTATTTTCCCAATGCTGTTGACTGCCATTATATTTTTTAGAAGTAACACAAATCTATTGAAAATCTACATGACACTCCAAATGAGTTTTAACTTTCAACCTTAGTATCTCTTTGCCCAAATACGTAACCACATCATACAGAGTGTCTAACAGGTGAAACTGTATCTAGGGTAAGGATTGAGCCCAAGATCTTAAAGGGAGGCACAGTTTGAACTTTCTCAGGAGCTACTTTAAAGCTGTGAGTATGAAGGATAGTTAGACATTAAAAGTACAAGCCTAAAGCCAAATGGGTCTTTTTTCATCTTGAGGGAAGACACATCTAAACCCTCTCCCTGCTGTGAGGAGTGGGTCTGGTCCTCTCCAGGCCCCAGTCAATGGGTCATTTCTAGAAAAATTTAAAATATTTAAGGTGAATAATGCTTCCTTTAGCTGACCATGGGAGGGGTAGTGATTCCCCCTTTTGTTTTTGTAATTGTGATTTAAGTGTTTGGTCAACAATAGCTTGGCCTCAAGGGTTGTATGGGATGCCTGTGGAATGTGAGATTTTCCAGGTCTGGAGAAAATCTACAAAGGCCTTGCTTAGGAGAGTGTCAAAACATTGAAGCATATGACTAATGGCATGTTTAGATCCCCCCTCCTCCCCCGCATGTGCTGATGCCCAGCAGGCGCAGGAGAAGGTATCAACTGATAAGAAGATAAAGCCAAAAGCCACAGCACACTTCAGGAACTCCTGCTAGGCACACTTTGTATATCTTTAGATTGAAATCTGAAACCCACCATCACACCTTAAGATCCACCCAGTGGCATTGCCTCCAGGCAGGTGGCTGCAGAATGTAAACTACAGACAAATAAACAATTGAATCCCCACTGTCTTGACCAACTTAAGATCTTAAGACCTGTAAAATCAAACAAGTTAAACACTTCTAATCTAAAGCCAGTCTCTGTGCCTGTAATTTTAACTTGCTTGAGGTTTTCCAGTTTAAAAATCTTAAATCTCAACCGGGTGTGGTGGCGCACACCATTAATCCCAGCACTCGGGAGGCAGAGGTAGGAGGATTACCATGAGTTCTAGGCCACTCCATAGGGAATTCCAGGTCAACCTGGGCTAGAGTGAAACCCTACCTTGAAAAACCAAAACAAACAAACAAACAAAAATCTTAAATTGCTCAGTCCAATATCTCTAGCCAAGCACATCAGTCCATTACAAATTTAACCTCGATCAAACTCTCTGGGCCTGGGCAGCAGGACACAGCCAGCCCTTATGCCAGTAGCCCAGTTCCAACAAAGACCCCTACAGTCTTTCCTTCCCCTTAGAAAGCTCATAAGCCAAGCCTCGAAGTTTAATGTTATCTGCATTTAGCATTTTAAGATTCTTATTAGAATAGACCATAAAATTTGGCTTACCACTCCAGAAGACACCTTCAGTTGCAAGCATCAAGTCCATGCCCATTCCTCCAAAACAAAGGTTCCAAAAGATCAACATCCACATGGTCAGGTTCATCTCAGTCCACTCTTCGGTCTGTATCAGATAGCTTTAGGTTCACTGAGATAAACTTCCAGACCAGACACAGTTATGGAAGAAGGGAGATTTATTGAAGCTTACAGATCCAGGGGAAGTTCCATAATGGCAGAAAAAGTTGGCCTGCCTTCACAGGCCCAAGCAGAGAGAGAGAGAGAGAGAAAAGCAGAAGCCTTTAGAAATACAAAAGTTGCAGATGCAGCTTGCTGGCAAATCGAAAGTGAAAGGAAAGAGAAAAGGAACGAAGAGATGTTGACAAACAAGTACAGGTTGTAGAAGCAAAGTTTAGCACATTAAATATGAAGACTACCTCATAACTCATGAGGGTATGCTCACCTGCACATGTACATCGATTACCTCCTCAACGAATACCTCTCATGGTGCACTAGTCTGCCGGACTCCAAGAGCCCCACGTTGGGTGCCAGATGCCGGGCTCCGCCGGTGGGGGCAGGTAGTGCTGAGGGAAGGACCAGGCCTGCTGGTTCCTCCCAAGGGGTTGAGGAGGAGATGAGCGTCTGACGACTCAGACCTCTCCTGGCCACTGGAGAAAAACCACACTGAGTCTGGAGTCTTGTCAAAGCAGGAACTCACTTTATTGTTACATGCAGTTGCCTATATAATGTTGGGAACGAAGGAGGGGATTCTAGGATGGGGGGAGAAGTAAGGGCCAATAGTAAACTGTGACTATTGAAATGATAATTCCAACTCCTAGCAGTCAAGAAGCCATTAGGCGTCTTGCTGAGTCCTAGCTGGCCAGAGACAGGTCTCCAAACTTCAGCTATGCTCAGGAAGTTCCACTAGGCCTCACGCTTTAGCCTTTCAGGGCCCAACATCAGAGCACACAGATTCCACAGCTAGGTGAAGACTGTTAATGACTGTTTTCTCTAGCAACCTACATCGAACCTTCTAGCACCATACAAGCTAGCTAGTTGGGAGGAAGCTTTCAGCTGAAATGAAGCTTTATTTCTATATGCCTTACATCCAAAGTACATGGGGACTTACCATATAGTTTTAGTGGGAAATGAAAAGCACTGGCAATAGGCAGCATTGTTTAAGGGACTCTGTATTCTACCTGAACAACAACTCATTGGGAGGCACCATGTCCTTGGCCCTGTAATTTTATATTACTAACTATGGCTTCTGGTAGCAACTTTGCCCGCCTATGTAATGTATCTTTTCTCAAACTCTGTTTTTAATTTATATTTTAATTACCTGACAAAGACATAGGGATCTAAGTAGATTGTTCATGTGTTTATAGTTATGGTTAAAACCCCTTCTAGCACCTCCTGTCTCCCATCTCCAGGGAAAAGCATTTATTTAAGGCCAATGAAGAAGCTCAATAAAGTGGACAAACATTTTTATATGAAGTAAAATGGAATTTTTTTTTTGAGGTAGGGTTTCACTCTAGTCCAGGCTGACCTGGAATTCGCTATGTAGTCTTAAGGTGGCATCAAATTCATCACGATTCTCCTATCTCTGCCACCCAAGTGTTGGGATTAAAGATGTGCACCAGCAAGCCCAATGGACTTTTTTTTATTTTTATTTTTTAACAATACAATGTTAGCTAATGCTCAACACTTCAACAACTCATACAAAAACTTCATAAGTTTTCAAAGTCTAATACTCAGCACTTACTGTCCATTTTTACTTTATTTGCAGCCCACACTAACCAATTTGAGGAGACAAAAAGAAAAGAGGGGTGCCATTCCCTCAACAAGCTCTTACCTGTCTGAACTGCTAGTCCCTCTTCAGAAACATCTGCTTTTCTGGAATTAGAATGTATGCAAAGGTCCCATGATGCTGAACTACTTTAAGTGAGACAGAATGCTCAAAGTAGACTTTGTATTGATTAAACATGACCTGTCCCTGGGCCTGTAGTGGGATAATCTAGGTCAACCCACTTTGCTGTAAGTCAGAAATGTTAGAAATGAGAATCTGGCATTTTCTTACCTACAAAAATTTTTATCAGAAAAGATATAAAGGAATTAGCCTTTTTCCAGAAAACCTGACCCCAGGCACATAATGTGAGGACTGGACTGACTAGTCCAGTTATCCAACATGCATATCTTGGTGGGTTTCTCATTTTCTGGAAATCTTCTGCTCCGTTCTTAGGCAAGAACTCTGCCTTTATTCCTTCACTTATGTTCTGCCTATAATCTAATAATTTTTATTCTAAACCTTATCCTCTGGTCTGTGCATTTCAAATCTTTGAATTCTAAGATGAGAATCCTGAGGCCACTGACTCAGTGAGAGCTTTGTGTGAGTATTGAGATTTCCGGCATCTCAGCTCCTGTTAATGCCCACTCAAGAGGTTGAGTGAAATGCCAGTGGTTTAAAGGACACCCCCAAATTCCCATATCACTGTAATTTCCAAGTAATATTTAAATAAGTTTAGAGTTATTTGTCTTAAATTTATTTTTAAAAAATATTTTCCTTATTTATTTGCAAGGAGAGAAATAGAGTGTATGGATGTGCTAGAGCCTCTTGCCACTACAAATGCACTCCAGATACATGTGCCTCTTTGCACATCTGGGTTTGCGTGGATACTGGAGAATCAAACTCAGGCTGTCAGGCTTTGTAAACAAGTGCCTTTAACCTCTGACTTGCCTCTCCAGCCCTTAAATTTCTTCTTATATTTTCACAGCAATGCTTAAAATTATTGGATGTACGAGCTATTATAGCTGGATCCTATAAAGTTTGTCTTAAATATGACATAAATATCCCTTTGTATAAATATATTTCTTCAAACTAATTTTACACATATAGAAGACAATGGCCAATGCTTTGGATGCTGGCCTTGGCTCTGAGAATCCTCATAGCAGGTTCTAATGGAGAAAGACAATGTAAAATAAACTCAAAATGAGAAGAAAATATTATGACCTATAAAACATAAAACTTAGCTCTGGCATATGTCATTACCCTCAAGTAATCAAAATAATATATTGAACTGGATATATAATTTTTGGAATATGCCTAAAATCAGTCTAGTGTTTTTATATACCTAATTAGTTATGCAGTTTTCATTTCCCTCCAAATAATCCATTGTCTGTACTTTCCCCAGTAAAAATTCTATTCAAATTACTAAAAGAAAGATTTTGGTTTAAATTTTCTATTATTCCAGTATCTAAAATCCAGCATTAAAAGCAGAAAACAGAGATATGACAAATGCTTTACTTGACTATAGATGCTTACCCTAAAGCCCAATTTTGTTCTGTTTCTCTCTTCTAATCCTCTGCGTAATCACTCAATCTTGCAATTACTGCAACAGCTTTGGCATTGCACACAGACACACAGAGCAGAATAAAGACTGTATATGAGGCTTCAGATTCTAGGATTACTTATTTCCAACTTTAGAGATTCCCAGAAAATCATGTTTTAACTAATTCTACTTTGAAGATTCTTTTAAGTTTTTGACTTCTACGTAACTGCAACTTTAAGAACACAAGAGTATCTTTGAGCATCTTGGCCCACTTTCCTGAACATTGTAATTCTTTATAACTGTGTTTCTATAGCAAGCTATATCAAAATTACATTGCATGTTGACAAATTATTGTGTATCATATCTTCATACTGCCAAGTTCTTTGTCTTGTGACCATGGAAAATTAGTCACACAGATGAAGAGTTAGTAAGGCAAAGAGGATTTACTGAGAAAAAAAAGTGGAACTATCCTAAAATAACAGGACAAGCAAACGTGTATAGGATTTAGGCTGGCATCCAAAAAGAGAGAAAGGAAAAAAAAATGGATAGAAGGGCTTCTGAGGGTATATTACATTATTTCATTAAGTGAATAAGTATTTTTCCCATAGGTGAGGGGTGGTCTCTTGATTAGGTGAGTGGGTAGACTCCAACTAGTACCAGTGGACTTTGTTCCTGGTCAGAAGGAAGTGGCTTGTATCTATGGAGTGGCTATTGCAATGTTTTCCTTTCTAATGTTACCATGGAAACAGGAGAGGACTCTGTCCTTTAGTGACCTTCAATCTTAATGTCTGCCAGCCTACAACAATGGTAGCACATAAGTAGTTTGTATGTGTATTTTGCTAAAGAAAAAGTGGCACTGGATGTTTGTTAAATGGCAAGGAAGGCCATTCAAGACTATTGTGGGAAAGACTGAATTCAGCTCTACAGAAGCACATGGTGGGAAAATAGCTGGGAGAGCTGATGGAAAAGTACCAGGTGATTATTTTCTTTTTCTTTCTGATGCAAGGGTCATCTGTAGTACGGAAGGTGGTTGTTTGCAATCTCCAGGGCACCCTTCTCAGCCTCCCATAGGCAGCACTGTAGCAGCTAGTCACCATACATAGCCTTAAATGTTGTTGTAAGCACCTGGCCATTAGGACGAGGCCTTCTGTGTTCTTAATTCAGATAGTCTTCTGTATTCATTCTCTACAGAGACTTACCCTTCTTGGGGATTACATTTCAAATGGAAGGGTAGGAGAAGATTTACATATCAAAAAAGCAAAGGAAAAAATTTTAAATTATAATTTTTTTCAAAGTAAAAGCACTAAGAATGAAAAAGGTGAGGTTAGGGACCTTTAGTAAGGAAGCAAACCCTATGTAAAGTTTAATAAAGGAAACACACAAGTTAGTGTGTGTTGACAGTAAAATTCCCAATGCAGTAACACCTAGTTAAAATTTCCGTCATAACTTACATGTACAATATAAAGGGGAAGAGCTCACTGATCTGAAGCTTCCAGCATCTCTACATTGACTCACCTGTAGGACTATTCATTAGGGTCATTTACATAATGAAAATCATAACCCAGTGGCCTTCCAGCTCCAGATCACATATTTGTGAGATCCAGTCATGTTCTTCTGACCCTCCTCAGTATGAAAATCCCCTATATGTTGGTCCCAGCTACCCAAGAATGGACTGCCAACTAGGAAACAGGAACAAAGCTGGCAACTCAATGGCAGACCTGGTGCGTGTATGATAGATGGAGCCCAAGGCTCTCAGAAGGGAGAGCAAAGGCAGAAGCAACCATCCTGAAAACAGCCTAAAGAATCCGGTTTTCAACTAATTAGCTGAAAACACTTCACCAAGGAAATCCAGAGTGACTTTGGTACCCAGCTAACACTGTGTCTCAGTCACCAAATAGTGGCCGTTGTTAGCTGCACAGCATTGGGCCCAACAATATGACATCATGGATGACTGGGTGGGAAAGATATAAAAATAGAAGAGGGACTAGTTTGAAAGAAGAGTCCAGTGAAAGGAATATAGGGTGGAAGGGACAAAAGAAAGTAATGGGAGAGGAGTATGATCAAAACATATTACATCCATATTTGAAAATTGTCAATTAAATGTTTTTTAAGAGTTAAAAAAAAAAAAAAAAATCAGAAGCCACAAGCTTACCTCTTATTAAACTGTTCCTGCTCACTGCTGACCAACATTCAGTGATCCTTGATAACATATGCCAAAATTAATTGTTTTGACACTGGAATTATAATACATAGGTAGTTTTTTTTTTTCAAAAATACTAAGGATGAGAAGTTTTGCAGCGAATTTTATTTTTCCTGAGATTTACTGACATCTGTATCTAGATGAACTTACATGATGACAAATATATTCAGGTTTATTCTTAACTTGGGCACATGAAGCAAGCAAGGTAAGTGCACGGTGATGATAAATTCCTCTAGTCATTGCTGCCAGGAAGAGACTATCAGCACTGCAGTCTCACCTGATTCTGGACATTTTAATTTTCCTGGGTTATTGTTCTGTGGTTCTGTTGGAGGGAATATTTGACCTTCCAGGTCCTTTACCAGTGACATTATATTTGACTGTATGGTTGAGTCAGAGCTGCTAAATAACCTGGGTCTGGCTTGGGAGGTTATTCCTTGAGCATGGTAAAGTGTTGTATCTTGATAGTATGTTCCAATACAGTGGACAATTGGTGCAAGATTTGGGGTTTAGGGAAGGATTAAATTCCATAAAGATGCAGAAGATCCCAGGCCTGTGGACCCCAAATTTTGGATTCTTATTTGAACTAACAAGGATTTGGAAACATGGATTATAAGGGTAAATTATGAGGTTTATTTTAGGGAGAGTTAGGATCGGGAGGGGAGGCTGAAGCCAGAAGGAAATTCTTCCCCTTGCCAAGATGGAAAGAGGAAGGGAAGATGGAGAAAATTACTCCACAGAGAAATCTATCTCTGGGACACATACACACACACACACACACACACACACACACACACACGGAAGAAAAACACCAGAGCCCAAGCCAAAAAGTTATCTTCATCTTCACAGAGTAGGTTAGAAACCCAAACATAAAGGAAGTCTCCCTCTTCCACAGAATCAAAAACTAGGAGAATGAAGTGAGGGTGGAGAGAGAGCATTATATGAATAAGGTTAGTTACAAAAGTCCTCGGAACAAGGTATATCCATGGGAAGCAGTCAGAAAAATGCCCCAATAGTAAACAAATCCCTCCCCCTTCCCAAGACAAGGGGGAGCACTTACCCAATCAAGGACCAGGGAGTCAGACTTCAGGAGAATGAAAAAGGTCCAAGAGAGTTACACACACTTGCCAGGCCTATTTATGGATTAAACATCCAATTAGGAGGAGCATTGTCAGCAGACTCAATTGTGTGAGGGAGAGAAATGATTGGTGGGTGGACTCAAAAGGCTGACCCAGGAGAGGCCAGCCCACCCAGGTGAGCTAAGCTATGGAAGAAGCCAGAAGATGCTGTTGGGGAGGGTTGCTAGGAGCTACCTTGAATGTGACTGAATCAGAGGTGGGTTTTAGTCCTGTCAGGGCAGGCAAGGTGGCAGCTCCTTGGGCCTCTGTCCCTGGATGACCACCTGTAGAAAAAAAAAACTATCTTGCCCCTGCCCTTCTTCATAATGAGAATCAGAGCTCAAATGTCATAATTCATAATAGTGATAAAATGGAAAAGAAACATACAGTGATTACATTTCATTTCTTATGATTATAAATACTACCACACATATTGAAGTAATTGTTTCTTAGAATACTCATATATATATTTGGTAAATCTAAATTTCATTCCACACAAAACAGGCTCAGAAAGATGATGTGATACAAACTAGCAGGCAGAAGAAAGACCATGAGGGTGTTAGTGTGAATTCAAGAGAAGCACTAGGTCTCACACTCAAACTCCTTATGGGCTAATGACTTCATCTTAACTAATTAAAAAGTTAGTAATCTTGGGCTGGAGAGATGGCTTAGCGGTTAAGCGCTTGCCTGTGAAGCCTAAGAACCCCAGTTCGAGGCTTGGTTCCCCAGGATCCACGTTAGCCAGATGCACAAGGGGGCGCACGCGTCTGGAGTTCATTTGCAGTGGCCGGAGGCCCTGGCGCGCCCATTCTGTCTCTCTCTATCTGCCTCTTTCTCTCTATGTCTGTCACTCTCAAATATAAATAACCAAAAAAATTAAAAAAATATTAAAATAAAAAGTTAGTAATCTTTTCATCATTTGTAAAAAAAAGTTATAAAAATGAAAAATATTGTGAGCAATTCATGAGAAATGTTTATGCAAAAAGTCACATGAATGTGTTAAAAACGAACAATTTACCTGTCTCCATCATTTTCTCCTTTTTAAAATTTGTGTTTCTTTTAATCCCTTCCTGATTTCTTCTTTCCATGTAGTCCGTCTTCTATATATACATTACACACACACACACACACACACACACACACACATCCCTCTTCTACTGTAAATGAGGGACTGTTAATAACCCAATATTGTGCAGAATTTTTGCAACAAGGATGGTCACTATAAGTCATTAATGCAACAGTCACTTTATGTCTAGATCTCTTCCACAATGTTCCCTGAGCCTTCAAGGGAGAGAGATGGTTTTCTCACTTAGCATTGAGCACTTAACAGTCAGTTATTCTCAGCAACTTGAAAAGTCTTCCCCATCAATTTTTTCCTCATTTCCCTTTGCAGTCATTGGATTTTTCTTCCTATTAGACCAATGATATTTGCTAAAATGGAACATAAGTAATAGGAATTTAACTCATAATTTCGAAATCAAAACTGTTCAGGTATAAGTTATATACAGAAGTTAGACAGTGTAACGGTATAGTATAATGAGTTATTGTGTACGTATGTTTGTGCACTTGTGTGTCCAGGACAGCGGACAATCTCAGATGTTGTTCCTTAAGCATCCATCTATTTTGATACAGGGTCTCTCACTGACCTAAAAGTTGTTGACTTGGATAGACTGGCTGGCCAGTCAGCTCTATCAATCCATTTGTCTTTACCTCTCCAGTGCTGGCATTACAAGAGTATACCACCATGCCAACTTGTTTACTAAGTTTTGAGGAATGAACTCAGGTCTTCATGCTTATAAGACAAGCACTTTACCAAATGAGTTATCCCCCCAGCCCAATATAAAGAATTTTAACAGATGTCTATAGTAGCATATCTACTTTCACAGTCAAGATTGAGTGACATTTCTACTTTGCCCCCCTCATCAGCAATTCTTTTTCTTAACTTGAGCAGCTGGTAATCTTATTATTTTTGGTTTTCAAGAAGGTATTCTGACTGAATTCATAATATGTAATCTTTTGAGTTTGATTTGTTTCAAATAGCATAATGCTTTTGAAATTTACTCATGTTGATCCATTTATCAATAGTTGGTTCTTTAACTGGTCAGTGCAGATAATTGTTTTGTCCCTTACTTATTGAAGGAAATTTTGATTGTTTTCAAGTTTTCACAATTCTGAGTAAACCTACTTTTAAATATTTGAATGGGAGATGGAATGATGACTCAGTGGTTAAAGGCCCTTGGCTTGAAAATCCAGTCAGCTGGGTTTCAATTCTTCAGTACCCACATAAATTCAGATATACAAAGTGGCACAAGAATTTGGAGTTCATTTGCAATGGTGAAAGGCCCTGGCATGTCCATTCTCATTCTCTCTCTTTCTTTTTTTTTCTCTCTCTCTACCTCTCTGTACAAATAAATAATAAAAAATAATTTAATTCTTCTTAAAGAGTTGCTTAGTTATTCATGATTAGAATTAGTAATATATAGTAAGTATTGGCCATTTTCTAAAGGGCTGTAAGGATTTTCATGCTGGCAGTACCTTCCAGAGTTCCAGTTGTTCCAAATCTTCATCAGCCTTTGGTGACATATCAGTTCAGCCCTTCTCGTGGGATATGCTAAAAGTTCCTGTGCATGTCCAGAATGCGTAAGGATGTGGAGCACTGTTTGAAAGTCCTTTGGTACTTTACTTATCTATTTTCATTGTGAATATTCTTCCTTTCCATTGATCTAGGATTGTCTTCCCTGGAGCACTGTACTGTCTGACAGAGCCTTTTAATAGAGTTGTGCAGGTCTCCTAACATCTAACAGCTGTTTGGGCTGTCTTCCCATTTCCCAACAAATCTAGATGTTCACTTACACTATCTATAAAAGCAATTGTATTGAGATTTTAATTGGGATTATACTGAATGTACAGGTTAGCACAGTGAGAATTACCTCCTTACACAATGAATATGTAGATCCATCTTTGTAGTTCCTTAAATTCTTGGGGTAATGAACATAATGTTTTATACATATTTTGTTACATTTATATTTGAATGATATGTGTTTTGCACATGTGTGTATAGGTGTGTATATGTGTATGTGCCGGTGCCTGTGTGTGGGTATGTATGCACACATGTGGAGACCGGAGGACAACCTCAGTTGTTCACCTAAGGTGCTACTCACCTATTTACTTTAAAGCCAGGTCTCATTTTAGTGCATGCTGATCTGGAACTCACTATGTAGCCCAGGTTAACCTCAAACTCATGGCAATTCTCCTACCTCAGCCTCTGGGATTAAAGGTGTATGTGTGTGACAACACCTGGCGGTTTTTTTTTTTTTTTTGTTTTTTTTTTTTTTTTTTTTTTGTTTTGTTTTGTTTTGTTTTGAGTCTCTTCTTGACTTCGTCACTGCCAAGTAAAATGGCTGGCCAGTGCCTTCTCAGTGCTTCGATGAGAAGAATTTGCAACCACATTTAAGGTTTTTACATGGGTTTTGGGATCTAGCGATCTAACTCAGGTCTTCATAGGGTAAATACTTTACCAAGTGGTATATCTCCAGTGCCTGATTTATGTTTTTTTTTTTTAACTAAATTTATTTTTTAGGTATTTTTTATTACTACTAGTTATGCACACAGTGTGCATACAGTCATGTTGGTACCATCATTAGCCTTCTTCCTGTCCTGCCCCCTCCTTATTGGGTAATGTGGGCTGTGCATTGTGGTGTAGACATCAGTTATGAGTAAGAGGCAATGTCTCTGCGCATAATGTCCCAACATGTGTATCTAACAATCTTTCCGCCACCTCTTCAGTCAATTTCCCTGAGCCATGTTGGGTTTGTTTTAAGTCTACTTCAGTGATGAGGTCTTGGGAGCCTCTGTGTCTCTGGATATCTGGTTTGGTAGGAGTTGAGTGTTCTCTGTGTCTATCTCCTTCACCCTTGTGCTGGTACCAGGTTCACCTAGAAAGAAGCACTCTTGCTCATTTCCCCAATTACTCTATGATTTCAACTGGGGCCCTGGTGAGGTACAATGGGCTAATTCTCTCTTCAGGATCTGCAACCATCTGAAAAAGCGAAGCAAGTTCTCTAACGGAGAGTGAAGTCAGCACCAGATAAATGGAATAACCATTATTATTTTAGAGAGAATAGGTTTAGGTCCTCTTGTAGCCCACTATTAGTGGAGCTTGATAATGGAGAGCAGGCACATTTTTATGGTTCTGACTTGTTTTCCAGAAACAGCTATGGGTTCCATTCCACTGAGTGGATCCATTAGTCAAATCAAGAGCAGTTGATTTTCCACCATGGCTGTGTGCCACTATTGCACTTGTGTGAACATCATGTCAGGTTTTTGCTGCTGAGTGGCTTAGACCACGAGTTGCTTGGATTGATGTTGGTCATTTTCCTCCTGTTAGTATAAGTAGTTCTGTTTTAGTTGAAACTTATTACTAGAATACAAATTTTTAATTAAATTTTTTATTGACTTTGTAGGTTTATGCTCAGCATTCCTTAATAGAATGCATAATGTGAGAAAACACACAACCTGGGGCTGGATAGATGACTCAGTGGTTGAGGCAATTGCCTACAAAACCTAATGACCCTAGTTCAGTTCCTCAGTACCTACGTAAAGCTGGATGAACAAGGTGGCACATGTGTGTGGAATTCATTTGAAGTGAATGGAGGCCCTGGCATGTCCATTATCTCTGCCTATCTCTCCCAGATGTTGTAGCACACACCTTTAAGCCTAATACTCAGGAAGCAGAGGTAGGAGGATTGCTGTGAATTTGAGGCCAACCTGAGGTTACATAGTGATTTCCAGGTCAGCCTGGGCTAGAGCAAAACTCTACCTCAAAGTTAACAAGCAAGCAAACAAATGAACAAAGAAATACACACAACCTGTATTACAAATGTGTGACTCAGTTTACAGGAATGCAAATATCAAATATCCAGTATCTAGAAGTGGCTAGGAAATAAAAGGTGGATCTTCCCATCTTGTAACATCACAAAGAAAGAAGTTGCTCAAAACCAAGTCAAATAATACCTCACACTGTTATGCCCAAAAGGAAACTGGCCCTCACTGAAAGCACCAGCACTCATCAAGGTTGGAACAACTTAAACAACAGACCAGTGTTAGTTCGTAACCTGAAGGGTACCAGACTAAATGATTACTACCTATGAGTCCATACTGTTATATATGAACGGCTGGATACAAAAATAAATAAGCTGGAAAGAACAGATAATTCAATGCAAATCTCCAAATTATGTCAAATCTCTGCTCGAAAGGAGGCATATACCCTATCACAACTTCCTTCTAAAGGGCACAGTGTGAAAGATGTATAGAAACATCAGATGGTAACCACAGGACATTGTGTGCATGGGTATATGAGAACTCCTCGATGATCTTGGCAATTTTTCTGTACGTCTACAACTGTTAGGAAACAAAAGATTCATTGTCATTAGGCTCATTAACTCTTGTAAAATATTATACATCCAAGAATCTAATTTAGAACTCAGGGGAGTATTTTTCCTCTTTTCTATAGTCTTCAATCACTCCCTAAGTCTTTACATTCTAATTCTGCTTATATTTCTTTCCAATGTTTTTGTTTCTTTTATCTATCATGTTTCACCCACTTATCATCATTGCATTGTATCTTCTTCATAGACTATGCAAAAAGTCTCCTAACTCCATTGTCACCAGTCTTACATAAAGATGTACTAATTGAGCCTGGAGAGATGGCTTTGCCATTAAGGCACTTGCCTGCAAAGCCAAATGATCCAGGTTCGATTTCCTAGGGCCCACGTAAGTCAGATGCACAAGGGGGCGCACATGTCTGGAGTTTGTCTGCAGTGGCTATGGGCCCTGGTGTGCCCATTCTCTCTCTCTCTGTCTTTCCCTCTCTCTGCTTCTTTCTCTCTCTCAAATAAATAAATAGAAATAAGGTATTTTTTTTAAAAAAGATGTACTAATTAGTGAAGTTGATGGCTTATAAATAATGGGGCTTGAAAAATATGAACATTTTAAAATTGTAGGCTTTTTAATAGCTCTAATGATTCTGAAATAATTTGGAAAACAAAAGCTGTCATTAGGGCAGGGGAGATAGCTTAGTGGTCAAAAGTGCTTGCTTGCAAAGCCTACTAACCTGGGTTTGAATCCACAGTACCCAAGAGAAGCCAGATGTACAAAGTGGCCCATGCATCTGGGGTTCATTTGTAGCAGCAAGAAGCCCTGGTTTGCTCACTCACTCTCAAACCCACATCTTTCTCAAAAAAAGAAATAATAATAATAATAAATTAAGAGCTATAGTGTATAAGAAGATAGGTAATGATTTTCACTTCCTGATCTTTTGGTATATTTCAACTGTTTATCACCCTAATGGTTTTTTGTGTATGCTTTACAATGTGTCAAGAGAGCTTTTGTTAAAAAAAATATTTGAGTATGTGTGTATGCATGGGTATACCAGAGTTTCTTGCCACTGCAAATGAATGCTAGATACGTTCGCAACATTTTGTGTTTGGTTTACATGGGTGGCTGAGGAATTGAACCTGGACCAGCAGACTTTGCAAGCAAGTGCTTTAACCACTTGGTCATCATCCCAGTCCCACACATTGTATGACGGTATTCATGTGATTGGATTTACCCATTCCTATCTTTTGTATTTATGTGCTTATGAAAAAAAATTAATGTAGAATATTAACATTATATATTTGGTTGATAGTCTATTGAGCTTCCAAGGATTATTATGAGTTATTTAAGTGATCATTTTTTCTCAGACTGGAGTGAATTCTTGATGAAGTGTCAGTGATACAATGATTCATTTCAAAATGTAGCTTCTGGGCTGGAGAGATGGCTTCACAGTCAGGGGGCTTGCCTGCAAAGCCAAAGGACCAAGGTTCAATTGTCTAGGACCCATATGAGCCAGATGCACAAGGTCACACATGCATCTGGAATTTGTAGTGGTTGGAGGCCCTGGTATGCCCAATCTCTCTCTCTCTCTTTCTTTCTCTCTCAAATAAATAAATAAAAATAAAATATTTTAAAATGGGGCTTCTAGTCAATGGCCAACAATAATAAAGACTATCTACATTGTGAGTACCTTTCTTGGACTGTTAATGACAGAAATAAAGATGCGCTGACTGAAAATTATCAAAGGGAGTCTTTTGTGAATTGCTTATGACAGTATTTAAACTTTGTGCTAGGCTTCCATAATTACATTTTACCACAATGACACAAAATGGTAATTATATGTGTTACTATTGAGAGGGAAGTATGTCAAATACATAAAATGAAATCATGCACTGGCCATGTTAGCTGCTCAAATTACAGAACCACATCAGTGCTCAGGTAAAATGTTCATTGATCTCCTATGTTTAAAAGATTTTGTTTCAAGATGTGAAGCTTGTGTTTTTAGTTGTTAGAGCGTATGACAAGGGAGCCTGAGGGAATAGTGAGGAAACATTTGATTTTTGAGGTTGAGACTTTTTCATCTGGAAGCGAGTGAAAATGGCTTCATCCAGGAACTGCACTAGCAGACTTCAAAACTACAGGGCTGAAGAAAGCAGCCTTTGATTTCTCTTATCTTCCTGGCGGGCATGCTTATCAGAAAAGATTAGGAGAGCTGAGTTAACACTGCCAGCAGGACTGCAGCCTGGGAGCTTTCACTGGCCATCTACAACGGCCTGTTCTCTGTCTGTGGTTTTAGACTTCTCAATTCACAGTGAGAGAGAGAGAGACACGAACACGAGCTGGTTTAGGGGGAAATTATTTGAATAAAATCTAAGGAAAAAAAAAAAGGAAGAATAAAATGTGCATGGAGAGATAATGCAAGGGGGAGATGAAAGGTGAGTAGGTGTACCTGGAAAAAAGGAATACATTTTCCTTACCCCAAACAAATAAGAAATTAAAAAATGAATGGAAACAAAGGGGAAAGAGGTAAATTGAGGATGACTTCCTAGGACAAATAAAGTGAGAATTAAAAAAAAAAAAAGAAAGAAAGAAACTATATGAGTAGCAACGATTTCACAGAAAAGGTTCAGCTTCCTATCAGCCCACAGTCCCCTCAAAATGCAAAAGGATGGTGTCGCCCAGAGTCTGGAAAGTGAGGGGAGCTCACTCAGCCTCTCTTTCTTTGCTGCCAGCTTCCAGCAATTAGCAGCCCTAGAAGCTTCCAGCCCCACATGTCCTCTACTGTCCCCGGTGCCACTTGTTCTGAGACTAGAGTCCCTAGAGAGTTGACAGAGGCTTTCCTTAGGACAGTCGCTCTGTGCACTTGCTTCCACCATGTTTCTTGGACTCAGGGCTGGGAGTAAGTGGTGTTCTTCGTAGATATTATGGGAAACATACTATGGGAGGAGAGGCTATGTCTCTACTGAGCAACTTCCAGTGAAAGGTGCAGACTAGCGTGGGCTGATGGTGTCGAACAATGAGTCCCGGTATTATCTTCCTTTGTTTCCTTAAGAAATCTGGGTGACATAGATTGTTTTCACATTATGACTGTAACTTGTAAGCAAGTACTGGCTTTTCTTTCCTGACTTCCTACACCAGCACAGCTCTTTTTCTAAATTCAAAGATGAAGTATCCTGAAAACATTCACTAAATTCCCTTTTATTCTGTCAGTCTGCTTCCACCTACTAGACTACAGGAAAATAGTCCATACTAGCATTCTACATGGGGGTGGGGGGAGGTAGGCCAGAGGTCAGAACAGTCTTTCCTTTTCTTTCACTTGGACCCTTTTGAAGGAAAAGCAGTTATTGAGTCGTGATTCAGCGGGGGCTGTCATTAGTGACAGACCAATCAGCTAGACTCCACAGTTTGCCACTGGCTTCCAGCCTGTGTTCCAGCTGCCAGCAAGTGGAGGGGTGGTGGAGAGGATTAGAACTCTGGGACAGAGCCAAGAGCAGTATGTGCTGACAGACACCTCTCCCTGCAAAGAGCCAGACTGCAGCTGTGTGCATGGAACAACTCCCCTTGGAGTGTCCACCACATAACAGGGGGAGGAAAGGAATGATTGTCCAAGCCAGATTTTTCGCAAAACTTAAAACACAGCTTTCAAGATGCCGCAAATTATTGGGCCTCTGAATAGCATTACATGCTATGCATTATGGAACTTAATTTTATTATGGGCTTTTTGGCAAAGGAATCAGCAAACATATACACTGAAAAATAAAATAGTCATAGCCAGAGATGTTGAAATAATGCGTGTTAATCATGTTCAGCACAGTGCAAAGTAGTGAAAACAATGTGATTGCAAATCTGTTCAAGTCTTGTCTTTGGAAAATACTAAGACGGGCTTCCTTATTTTAAATGTTCCATATTAAAGTATTGTAAAGCAAATGTAACAATCTTATCTTTTTCTTCTTATACATCACTGCTTTTGTTTTTCCAAGTTACTTCAGGATCATCAACTGTATTAAATAGCCATGTGAGGCATGAGGTCAGTATGACAAATTATTCACCATTTTATGCAGAGGATCTGGGATCTAGAGAAATTTTAAGACTAGAATTATACTCTGACCACCCATCCTCTCAATACCTTTCTCTTTTGCCACCTGTCCCAAGGGCCATCATTTTCTACATGAGACTGAGTATGAAAAAGTTTACTGATTTTCAGTTACAGTACTTTTCTTTTTCTTTTTTTATTTTTATTTTTTTACAAGGTAAGGTCTCACTCTAGCCCAGGCTGACTTGGAATTCACTCTGTATTCTCAGTGTGGCCTCGAACTCACAGTGGCCCTACGACCTCTGCCTCCTGAGTGCTGGGATTACTGGCTAGCGCCACCAGGCTTGGCTTAGTCACAGTATTTTCTAAAGCCAGACCTATGAGGAAAGTTACTTGTAGTTTTGATGGGGAACACGTAGCAACTTTCTGCCTTCAATGCTGGTGTATCAGTTGACCCACAGTTCCCACTGTTCTCCTTATGATCATAAAATTCCCATGTTTGGACTTCCAATTCTTTCTCCAGGAAGAAAAAAAGAGTATCTTCTTTCCTCTTTGATGTATCACATGTCTGGGGAAGCAAGCATCTAGTTACACCAGATATGGCACTGATGACAGACCAAACTAAGGGCTCCACCAAAGCCCAACTTAGTAAGCCAAGTTACAGGAGTGTGTCTGTTACTTGTTCCTTGTTGTGACCAAATACCTGAAGGGAAGCAACTCAAGGAAGGAAAAGAGTTATATTTGCTTACAGTTTTGAAGGAATATACCCCATCATCAAGGAGTGTGAAGTCAGCCGGTCACACAGTATTCAGTAAGGAATCAGAGAGTGAACAGGAAGTGGGACTGGTCTATAAAACCACAGGACCTGCCCATGCACCCACACACTTCCTTCACCAAGAGTCCACTTCTAAAAATGTCCACAATTTTCTCAAATGACACCTCCAACTGGGGACCAAATGTCAAACACATCAGTCTAAGAGGGGCATTTAACTTTGAAACTGCAACATTCCATTCCTGGCCCCCAAAGGATCAAGGCTATCTCATGTAACAAAAAAGGCATTCCGTCCAACTTCAAAAGTCTCTGTAGTCTATCCTAATGCTAGTCCTAATTCTGTTCAAAAGACCAAACTTTAAAAAGTGTCTTCTGAGACTCAAGGCAATCTATTAGTCACGACCCCTTGCAAAATCACAAAACATATCACATATTTCTAAAATAAAATAACACAAAACAAACATTCCCATGGAGGAATGGGAAAATAGCAAGGAAAGATTGGAACAAAGCAATATCAAAACATAGCAGGGGGCTGGAGAGATGGCTCAGCAGTTCAGTGCTTGCCTGTGAAGCCTGAGGACCCCGGTTCAAGCTGGATTCCCTAGGACTCACTTTAGCCAGGTGCACAAGGGGGCACACGCGTCTGGAGTTCGTTTGCAGCGGCTGAAGGCCCTGGCGCACCCATTCTCTCTCTCTCTCTCTCTCTTCCCCTCCTTCTCTGTCTGTGTAGTCAAATAAATAAATAAAAATAAAAACAAACAAAAAACATAGCAGGGTAAACTCTATATCCAAAAGCTTCATGTCCAGCCTCTGGAACTCATGATAGAATCATTCAGGCTCCAAAAGGCTTAGACAGCCCCACCCCTCCAGCTCTGCAGCCTACAGCACACATATCCCTTTCCCTGGTCCAGCTCCATTCTTAGCCTACTGCTTTTATTTACACGTGTCCCATACTGCTGGCATGACACCTTCAACATCTTGAGGTTACCCTAATAGTGTAGGCTCCATCTTCACAGCCTAGTGCAATGGACTCTCAGGATCTCCCTGTGGGGAACATGACCCTGTCTAACATTGCTTATCCTGAGTGGTTCTCTGAAACTGTGGAGTAAGATATCATGACCCTGGCAATCTTGTATCTTTCAAACCTGCAAAACCAGTACTTCAGGGATGACGACACCAAGTTCTGATGATGGGCTGGGATGGAACCTGACCACTTTTGGCTTCAGTTACAGTGTGTATTATTGACCTAAGGAAACACTTCTCTAGGCAATTGTTTTCCAGTTACAGTGAACACTTTCAGCACTCTCCTTCCGGCCTTCTCCTTTCAAAAGCATTGTCATTCCAACCCCTTAGAACTTGCCGTGGGTGAGGTCTTGCCCTCAGGGAACCTTTCCCATTGTCTGAGTGCACAGCAGTAGGTTCCTCTTTAATGCTGTTGATCTCTTTAATAATTTCAGTAGCTTTCTTGGCACCAGCACACTCATCCTGGGAAATTTCAAACTTATGCCCTTCCTTCCTTGCCAGATGGTACATTTTTCATACCTTTTCACAGCATTGTTTTTTTTTACTCCGGAAGATATGAATGAGAGCAGTCAATAGCCACACAACAGCTAAAATGATACTCTGCCTTGAAATATCCTCCATCACACAAATTAGTCCATTACCTTTAAATTCAACTCCACAGAGGATCTCAAGTCATGGACAGTTGATTTGTCTGCAAATATCGTGAACTGCTTCTAGTCCAGTTTTTAAAAAATATTTTATTTATTTATTTAGGAGTAAGCAGGAGAAGGGGAGAGAGAGAGAGAGAGAGAACGGTAGAGAAAGAGGGGGAGAATAGATGTTCCAGTGCCTCCAGCCACTGCAAATGAACTCCAGATACATGTGCCACTTTGTGTATCTGGCTTTACCTGAGTACTGGGGAATCTAACTTGGGTCCTTAGGCTTTTCAGGGAAGTGCCTTAACGAGTGAACCATCTCTCCAGCCCTATCCCAGTTTTTGGTAGAGTTCATTCCTCCTCTGAAACCTCATGAGTAGGGCTTCCCATGAGCAGGGCTTCTACTTTGTTTCTCTTGACATTCTGGTATTTTGTACTCCCACAAGAACGGCTCTTTAAGCTTCTCTCACAGGATTGAAGGGCTTCTCTAGCACAGAGTTACAAATTTGTTCACATCTGCTTGCCAACCAGTTCAGGGCCTTTGAACAACATTATCAAGTTTCTCACAACAGCAAAGGCCTCACTTCTGAGTATCAACTTTCAGTAGTGGTCATTTACACATTGTTGTGACCATATACCTGACAGGAAGCAACTTAAAGAAGGAAAGGGTCCCTCTGGCTTGTAGTTTTGAGGAGTTGTACACCATAATAGTGGGGAAGGCCTAGTAGCCACAAACAGCTATTCCACTGGTCACTTTACATTCAGTTAGGAAGCAGAGGATAGTAGGAAGCAAGGCTATGTTCCAAAGCCTCAAGACTTGCTTATCCAGCAAGGCTCTATCTCGGAAGAGTTCCATGTCATTCTAAAATGGCACCACCAACTGTGGACCAAGCATTCAAGCACATGAGCTGATGGGGGAGCTATCACACTCAAGTCCTGGCAGGGAGTATAGGTATGGCATCATTTACAGAATTCTGGATGACTCAAGTCCTGACAGGTAGTATAGGTATGTTACCATTAACAGGAGCATGGATAACTCAAAAGCAGCTGAGTCACTGAAAAGCCCACCCCAGATTAAGTGGTACCTCATGAAAGATGAATCCCAGAAGCTCCCTCTACAACCTTTATTAACTTGGTTGGGCTGGTTAGAAAGTCTCCTTTCCGTAGAAGTTGTTACTGCTTATATAACCTTGGGGAGCACCCTTGTGAATCTTTACTCTCAGAAGCTTCCTTTGACTTGTGTATTTTACTTCATAGGACTTGTAAGTTTCATTAACTCCCTGAATCTTAGGAGCATCACTCCAGGAGAGAGTGTTTAGTTCAGAATAAACTGCCATACTATGTCCCTACACCAAGGACCTGAAGCTCTAGGCTCATGGGTAGGAGCATTAGCTGGAGAAGAACATTACCAATCATATTTTCTGATGGCCTTTTATGAAGCTTAATTGGCCTATTTGTAGAAGTTAATATGAAGGTCTTCTAGAAAAAAAAAAAAAGCTTAGTTTGAAGAAAAAACAGCTTAATTCTAAGCATGAATGACTGTGAAAGGGCTAAACTTAATTATTTCTATATTCTTTCTAGCATTGATAACCTGTGGTTACAAGTCCCCTGCCATTACTTATGTTCAGGTTGGAGTATACCAAACTTTAATAGGAATGTCTTGTTAGACAACATAATAAAATGAAATAACTTCCTGATCAAAACCTTCTAACTTCTATGACAGGGACTCACATGTCCCACCATATGATCTTCTACTTGATACTGAAGCCAGACTTAAATGAAATCTTTCCATCGGCTGAAGTGAGGCATGAGCTGACTTCTCCACAAGTCTTTCTTTCTCCTTTATGAAGTAATTTAATAATATCTGTGTATAATATAATTGTAAATAACAAGTGAAATGAAATATTTAATGTTTTAGCACAAACTCTTACCATATCTCATGTTCAGATATATTTAGCTTTATAGAGCTGTGGACAGAGTCATGGAAAGAAATGTTCATGGTGAGTCCTTGGCTCATCTATTGATTCAGTTACCCAAAGACCTAATCTAATAATGTAGAGGTGTAAATTATAAACATATTTAAAACTGGTGATGTTTCAGGGCTGAAGAAATGACTCAGAGGTTAAGGCATTTGTCTGCAAAGCCTAACAAGGTGGGTACCCATGCCAAGCCACATGTAAAAAGTGGCACATTCATCTGGAGTTCATTTGCAGCAGCTAGAGGCCCTATTGTACATTCTCTCTCTATCTCATTTGCAAATAAATAAATCAAAATAAAAAGGTGATGTTTCAAGAATCAATGTTCCAAGTAGGTAGAAATTTAAAAGAAGCTTGGTATGGGATTTGAATGAGTGCTTTTCAATATTATATATAGTTCAGGAACAAAGTAGTTTACTCAAGGGCATCCACTTCCAGAAATGGTTAAATTGCTCTGTGTTGTGGTTTGAATGAAAAATGTTCCCTGAAGTCTCATGTGTTTGAGTTTGTCATCCGCAGCAAAGTAGCGCTGTTGATGATGATTGTGAACCCTTGAGAAGATGAAGATTTTCTGGAGGAAGTGGGTCACTGGGGCTAGGCCTTCAGGTTCTGTATTCCTGACACCACATGTTATTTGTTCTTTGCTTCCTGGTTGCCAACACATGACCAGCTCTTCTCCTGCTTCTGCTGCTTTGCCCTCCCCACCATGAAGAACTCCGCCTTACAGAACTGTAAGCCAAACTGAAATATTTCCTTTCTTCAGTTGCAATGAAAAAGTAACCGATACATTGTTGATATTGAAGTCTGGGGTCCAAGCAGGCTGGAGTCCAGACATGTTAGGAATATGCACTTACAGCAGCCAGCCTCTGTGTGCAGTGTGTGTGTGTGTGTGTGTGTGTGTGTGTGTGTGTAAAACCCTGCTATTTACCAGTGAAGTAAATTCTCAGTGTAGCACTTTTTTTTAAAAAAATTTTTGTAGTCAGTGGATACAGTCAAGTTGGTACTATTGTTAGCCTCCTCCCTGCCCTCACACCCTCCATAGGAACCATCCTTGTTGGGGTATATGGATCATGCATTGTGGGCTTAGTCTTTAGTTTTGGGTAGGAGGAAATGTCTGTGTGTCATGACCCAACATGTGGCTCTGATGTTCTTTCCACCCCCTCTTCTGCAAATTTCCCTGAGCCATGTTAGGTTCATATTAGGTTTGCTTCCGTGTTGAGATCTTGGGCACCTCTGTGTCTCTGGATATCTGATTTGGTAGGGGTTGATTGTTCTCTGAGTCTATTTCCTTCACTGTTGTGCTGGTTTCTGGTTTGCCAAGAAAACAGCATTCTTGCATGTTTCCCCAATTATTCTTAGTTTCATCTGGGGCTCTTCTGAGGTATGATGGGGTTGTTCTCTCCTCAGGATTTGCATCTATCTGAAAAAGAGAAGCATATTCTCCAACAGAGAGTAAAGTTAGCACCAAGTAAATGTGATAACCACTGTTTTTTAGAGAGAGTTTAATGGAGAGTGGGCTCATTTTCTGATATGGTTCTGACTTGTTTCCTAGCTCCAGCTATGGGTTCTCTTCCACTGAACAGATCAGTTAGCCAAATTGCCAGCAGTTGGTTTCCTACCATGGCTATGTGCCACTATTGCACTTGTATGAGCATCACATCAGGTTGCTTGCTGCTAAGTAGGTTAGACCATGTGTTGCTTGGACAGATATTGGTCATTATCCCCCAGTCGCTCACATAGCACCTTCTGGCACTAGACACAATGTCTGGGGACTGACTCTCTTCCAACTTCCAGCCAGGTAGCTCTATGATACATGCCAACAGTGTATGATATCTTCAGCAGTAGGGTCTTACCACTGACCTATAGTGGGTCATCAAGCACTCTGACATAAATCTGTCTTCTTTTGGGAGACCTTGTAGGTGTCTGTGATCAAAAGCTCATTGTGTATGATATACACCTGCTGGTACCAGGAGTTATAGGTCAGCACCCAAGAAGAGAAGGAAGAAAAGGATTAGTGATATAAAAAAGATAGAGAGATGAGAGAGAAGAGGGAGAAAGAGAGAGAGAGAAAGAGAGAGAGAGAGCAGAAACAAGAGGAGATAATGGTCAGTTTTCATCATACCCTCTCCAGGGCCTTGTGAATCCAGTGTTCCCTCTAAGGACCTGGTGAAGGCTCAACTATTTGGTCTGTCTTTTAGGATGTAGAGTTTTATGGTACCATTTCCCTTTTGGGTCCAGTTTTATGTCCCCCGCCCCCTCCCTTACTATCCCCTACCTCCCCACCCTTCTTATTGGCCCATCCTTGAGATGCTTGGTAGGTATGTCAGTAACTTGGGTAGATTCAGGTTAGGAGCTGTAGATGGGTGAGACTATGCAGCGATTTTCTTTCTGTGATTGGGTGAATTCACTGCTGAGAATAATCTGTTCCAGATTCAACCATTTTCCTTAAAATTTCATTGTGTCATTTTTCCTTACTGCTGTACAGAATTCCATTGTGTAGATATACCACATCTTAGTTGTCCATTCTTCTAATGATGGGCATCTGGGTTGATTCCAGCTCTTGCCGGGCAGCACTTTTTAAAACTTGGTGAATACCTGTCACTTTAAAGGTCGGCTTATTCCTTTTCTTTACAGCTTTTATATTTATTTCTTCTAATTATAAAGTCAACAATTATAAATATTTCCTAAAGATTCAAGATATATAAAGAAACAAGTCCTCTATATGCAATTGCCCATAACAGTTTGTCACATTTGCTTTTGGCTATTCCTTTCATGTTACTTTTATATGAAATGAACACTAAACGTCAAAGGTAGTATTTTGTGTTTAGGTAACCAAATTTTATATTTATGAAATTTCTGGATAAAAAGAAATGATTACGAATTCTATCAATTCACTTGTGTCTTTATTATCATTCCTACATTTCTTATTCTTTTATACATTCAGAGAAGACTCCTTTTTTTCTGGACTGTGTGTTTATAATGTGGTGTGTCTATGGGTGTGGTATGTGTGGTGTGTGCATGTGTACAGTGTATGTGACCATGTCACACCACATGCACTCATCTGCAGTGGCCTGTGGAACATTGGTTGTCCCACTCTATTGCTCTTCAGCCTGTCCTTATTTGAGCTGGAGTCTCTTCATAATCCAGGAGCTGTCCATCATTTTTCATGAAATCTGGTGATTCTTGGGTCTCTACTCACTTACCAGACTGGGGTTACTGACTCATGTGGCCATGTCCTGCTGTGTCTAGAACCTGGGGATAGAGCTTAAATGCTCTCTCAGGCTTCCTTAGGCCCTCATGCTTGCATAGGAATTCCTCTTATTTGCTGAGCCATCTCTCCATCACTTGAGCAATATTCTTAAACCTTACTGGCCTTACATTTGTCATTGGAGGGTTGGAGACATTGCTTAGTGGTTAAAGTGATTGCCTGCAAGGCCTAAGGACACATGTTCAAGTCCCCATTATCCATGTAAACCAGATGTACAATGTGGCACATGCATCTAGAGATCATTTGCAGTGGCTAGAGGCCCTGATATGCCCATTCCCCTCCCTCTCAAAAAATAAATAAATAAAATAAATAGAATATTAAAACATCTCATAGGAGTAAATTGAAAAATATCAATACTCAAGCCTAATGTTTAACAATATTACAACAGACTCAAGGGACAAATTTACACCTGAAACATTGCTTTGTTAGAAATAATCTTGCACTTATGAAAGAATTATGAAAATAGCATATGGAGTCCCCATTACCATTCACTCGGTTTTTGCTAAAATTAATATCATACATAATTATAGTACAATTATCAAAACCATGAAATTCACATTGGTTCAGTAGAATTTAATTAAGTTACAGGTTTTACTTAAGCTTCATATTTTTTTCCACTTTTATGCCTTTATATTCCAAAAACAAATCTAGGATTCAACATATAATAGTCATTTCTTAGGTAAGCCTTCTCTGATCTGGAATACATCCTCAGTCTTCCTTTACCTTTCTTGACCCAAGTGCTGTTGAAGAGTTCTGGTAGGTCATTGTGAAAAAATGCCTTTCAATGTATTGTTTTCTGATGTATTCTTAAGATAAAGTTGAGTGAGGTGGGCAAATACCGTATGGGAGAATGGATGTGTTTTATTAGTGCTTATATTTTGTTACTGGTTATATATATCAACAACAATGTTAATGTCATATCTACCAGATTTCTGATCATAAGTTGCTTTCTTCTTCTCTTTATAAATAATAAATATGTATAGGTGACACATTGAGACTACAAAAATATTCTGTCTCTCTTGAGGCTTTAACCTACAGTGGTTATAACAATAGTGTTGCACTGAGTAATTCTTAACTTCCTATACTTTACATTTGTAGCAATTCTGTAAGGAAGAGATGCGGTGCTCCTTCTCCCACCCCCTTAGATTATTAATTTGTTTACATCACTATGAATGCATGGGTACTTACTTTTAAATTTTGGGTGGTACTCCAGCACAGTAGTTATTGCATACTTTCAGTTGATCCAGATTTGACCCTTGTGACTTCTTTCATGTTGGCTCCTAGATACTTTCTCAATGACTTTCCTTGTATTTATTTTACTACAAATTTCTCCAAACTCATATTTTCAGAGTCTCAGTCTTGGAATCAAGTGTTTATCCCTTGGACTTTGTGTTCTGTTTGTTGGAGAATTGTATTGTATGTTACTTTTCTCTTGTTACCATGTACATGCACATTACCACACACTCATGTGCAAATTCTTATGACAGAGTCTGGCTGCCTTGCCTAGGCTTGTCAGCAAGTCATAATGTTCTTGCCTCAGCCTCCTGAGTGCTGGGATTAGAAGTATGTACCACAACACCTGGCCAATTGCCAGTATCTTTTAATAGGAGTATTTAAATGATTCCTGTTTGATGGGATTACTAATATGATTGAATGAAGTTGGACTCACTAGATATTTTCTATTCTTCTATGTGTTTACTTGGTATTTTTTGCTTCCTCTTGAATTAATTCAATGCATTTTAATTTTGTTTCATTTACCTTGTTTTATTATTCATTAGTTGTTTAAATAATATTTTGTAGTGGTTATTCTGAAGGATACAATATATTAGAGTCTTCATATTCTAATATTATCATGTTATTTCACATTTTGCGAGTTTATATTCCCACTAACTCTCTTTTTTATTTTTTAATATCTTTATTTATTTGCAAGCAGAGGGAGAGGGAGAGAGAGAAAGAAGAGGAAAGGAGAGGAGAGGAGAAGAGAGGAGAGGAGAGGAGAGGAGAGGAGGAGGAGAGAATGGGCATGCCAGGGCTTTTAGCCACTGCAGACAAACTCCAGATACCTACACCACTCTGTGCATCTGGCTTTTCATAGGTACTGGGGACATGAAACCATATCGTTAGACTTTGCAGGCAAGGGCCTTAACCACTGGGCAATCTCTCCAGCAGCAGAACTTATTTATTTTTATTAAGTTGAAACTTTTTATGGATACTTCATGTGTTGGTGCCATCATTTCCCTCCTCCTTGCCCCAATTTAGCTGAGGTCCGTCCTCAATGGGATTGCTAGTATTCACCATGGGGTTATGGGTTATGAAATGTGAGAGCAGCAGTCAGTCACTGCAGGAGGGAAACAATGCTTCTGGTCAATCCCTTCCACTCTGTGGTTCTTACAATCTTTCTGCTCCACTGTTCCACAAAATTTTCTGAGCCAAATTATACTCCCATTGCCTCTCATTTTTGTTCTCTTGTTTTGAATGCCTTTTATTTCTACAGCTATTATAGACATAAAATAGACTATGACAGATTTTGCTTTCAACAGTCAGCTACATTTAAAGTAATTTGAAAGAATAAATATAAAATTTTAAATCATCTTCATTTATATCATTTCAGTTATCTTTGATCTCTTCACATTGGAGTTACTGTCTGATGTCACATTCTTTGTGAATGAATCCTCTTTCATATCTAATAGATTATATCTACTGGAAATAGATTCCTAGAGTTTTTTCTTTGTCCACTGCAAGCATTTCTTCTTGAATGTTGTAAAGTATATTTTTTAGTATAGAATTCTGGTTTGATAGACATATTTCTCTTTTGGCACTTTGAATATATTATTTCATTGTTTTCCCATGTGTGTGATTTCTGAAAAAGTATACTTTTTGACTTTGATTAACATCTATTTTGTTTTTTTGAGACAAGGTCTCATACACTTCAGGTTGACTTTGAACTCTCTCTGTATAGTGAGGATAACCGTAAATTTGTGATTTTCTTGCTTCTACTTCCCAAGGGAAGCATCACAGGCATGTGGAACTTTGCCCTGCTGATAAGATGCTGGAAATAGAATCCAGGCCTCATGCATGCTATGCAAGTCTTTCACCAGGTGAGCTACATCCCCGTCCCCTTGTCCCTCTTACTGTGCAATGTCTCCATCATCTCTGATTGCCTTCATGTTAAATCATTCGACGGTAGCGGGGGGGGGGGGGGGGTGGTGTATTTGATTTCCCTCTTCCTAGTCTGCAGCGCTTCACAGAAGGTGTGTCTCTAACAACTTGCTTTTTCTTCCACTTGCATGCAACTGAAAGATGTGGAAGGCAGCCGCTTTCATGGCAGCACCTCTTTTCTTAGGCAAGTCTGTGTCCCTGGGATTTGGATGTGTGGTCTTCTCCATATTACTATACCTCTCTGCAGAGTTCTAAGCCCAGCAGGCATTTAATCCCCACAACAACTGCACACATTAATTAGAATAGCTGTGAGTAATTTTGCCTGGCAGGAATACTCACTGTATTGAGTATTGAGTATTGATGAGACACAGGACTCTGTAATTATATCAGGAAAGTGTCAGTAGGAGGGATATAGCAAAGGATGATCCTTTTCCTCTTTCTTCCATTTAATGTGTTGGTAGCTGTAGGAATATTGTTAGAAGGAAATGACAATATGCTTAAGGAACACATTTTATGTGTGTTAGTATCTTTTTTTTTTTTGACCTAGGCAGACATTTGAGTCCCTTTGCTATGTGAATTCAAATATTACCTATTTATAGACCTCAGCAATTGACAAGGTCACTCTGACCTTCCTTGAGACAAACTGTCCTGCTAGAAAGCCTACTGTGTTCTAGCTGCTTGGCTTATGTGGTTTCTGGGGTTTGTGGGAATCCTGGCACATTTGGAAGATTCTTTTTGTTCCTTTACATGCAGGTATAAATGAATACGCATCTAGCATAATTCACATGCATATTCCATAAACATTTACTTCAAAGAGTGAGAGACAAGGTATTCTTTTTGAATAAATAGCTTTTGTATAAGTGCAAGTGGGTTGCTAAAAGCTGAAATTTAACAATTAGCACTTCAAATAATGACACTTTCAATGTTCATTTTTTATATCCTATAAAATTTTAAGCATTTTGAGCAATAATTGTAATGATGCATATTTTTGCAGATTTCCCCCTCATCTTTGCCTATTGATCATTTCTCCAGTCTGATTAATCTTCAAGATTAGTAGGGCTGAATGTAATTACCTACTTAAAAATAAGCTCCTAGGGTAGTCAATCCTCATCTGGCTTTTTCAAAATAATTTTATTCCAATTACTACATTGAACAGTGAGTACTTTTGACCTAAAGCTAGACTTTGTGTTGAAGGGCACAAAAAAAGGCAGAGAGATAAAAAAGAAAGATGAATCATGAACATCCTTACATTAATTTTTAAGAATACATTGTAAAAGAAATTGTCAGACTGAAAATCATTTGTATAGGCCAAAATGTTGAAAACCAATGTCTAGTGTAAGCACCATGTGATGTAGTGCTCAGACATGTCACTTTGCCCTTTGTCTGGTTATTTTACTTCAAGGTTGTTCTGGAGCAAGACCTGCTTACTTATACCAGTTATTATTCAACAGTTCTGTTCTTCTTTTCCTTTGTTCTCAGGGCCTTGTGTTTCTCATATTTCATAATAGGCAAAAAAAAAAAGCTTTGATTTTCCCATGGCTTCTTAAGTCCCTAAGCCCATCAGCTATCCCTTCTTCTGTTACGTCACTCTCTTTATCCCTGTCGGTTCCTTTCACAAAATCTTCTCTGTTTACATTCAGTCAAACTAATGTCTACTTCCTCACAAAATGCAAAAACTTTGATATAATTTTATACTGTTAAATAAGCACTATGTTCAGAGTCACAACATCTACCAGACATGCTGAAACAAAGACTCATCTGCCAGCCCTTCATCTTCCCTTTGCAATATACAGTTGCATTGAAATAATTCTTTGCTATAGACTCCTGTATTCTATATAATTTTTAAGAAAACACAATGATGTTTTTGGATTATTTATATCAGTCCATGTCCTGTCAAGCTACAGTAAAGGAGCCATTGGACCTCAGCCCAGAGAGATTCAACTATCCAGGTGGAACCATATATTCTGGTGGGCCACCATCCAGGTGATGGTGTGGTCACAAAATTGTCTTAGTTGCTTCAGAGGGAAAGCATTCTGTTAACATGGTGAATTTACATGGCAAGACACACTGCTGCAAAGCTCAAAGCACAGTACAGAGTCCACTGAGGCATTTTATTCATGTGTCTGCTTTCTTTACACCTGAGAAAAAGAAGCCCAGGGGTCTCCCTTCTATGTGTTTTCGACTTGCTTTCCTATGGTCCATAATGCCAGCTGATGTTGTCATAACAATGAAACCAAACTGATGGGATGGGAGCAGATTATTCTACTATTTTTCTAAGTCTTTGAGCTGTACATCAAATATGGCGCTGAACACTCCACACTTGTTTTATCTGCCTGCGAGGTTCACAGCAATTTTCCCAGCTCTGTGGTCATCAGTGACTTCAAACTCACCAGTATGACCATGCTTCATCATCCCTGTTAGAAACCAAGTGATGACGTGGCATTTGCCTCTTCTTTCAGCATTGTTGATGCTCTTGACAGCATCTGCCAGGACATTCATGCACACCATGATGGCCACATGGAAAGATGGTGGAAAGAACCCATATCTCTATCTTAATACCTCTAAATACTATGCCTGTTTCAATAATTCAGCATTTGTTTTTTTCTGATTTCAATACTATTGACTATTATAAAAGCTGAAAATCTAGTTTTCTCCCCCTCAAGACTGTAACACTCTGCTCAGCAGGAAAAAGAAGATGAAAAATAAAACAGCTAAAAGTTGTATATAATTTTTTACATGTATTAGACCTAATAAAGAAAAACCTTTAGCTTTGCAATGTCAGGGTCCCCAAGGGCAGGACCCCACCCACTGAAGGCACCAGCTTACACTAATTCAAATACATTTGAAAGGAGAGAGCCTAAAATGAGAATGCCACTGAAGAGACTCCTATTCCAAAATGTCTACTCTGGAAGTGTTCCCCAGAATCATCTTTGGAGACCTGCAGAGTAGTGGTGGTCCAAGAGGGCTAGACTGTATCTCCAGCAGAGAGTAGAACTTGGCATTACCATCCATGTGCAAGAGCAAAGGGGCCAATGTGTCTTCAAAAGTTCCAGAATGCTGCTGAGGCCAGGCAATGAAGGCCAGAGTCAAATATCTTCAAGGAGACCTTAAAGAAGCCACAATATGAAGCTGGAAAAAATAAAGCCTAAGTTGAAATGGAGACATCAGGTTGTTGAGGATGTCAGAATGATGGGAAATCAGCAAAGAGAAGTCATAGGTACAGAGTAGAGTTGGCCCTAGAGATAGGCTATGTGTGTTTTAGGGAGCAGAGCAGGAACATTGTGACTTCCCAAGGACTTTGAAGTCCCAGATGTCTCTATCATAAACCCTATATAATGAATAGGAAGCTGCAGGATTTGGTATTTTCACTGCTGAGTCTCTTATCTTGTTTTGATCCAATATTTTCTTGCTATGTCTTATTCATGCATTTTTTTGGAAAAGGAATGTTTACTCTTTGTCACTCTATAATGTATGCATGTTACTTGTTTATTAATGTTTTATATGATCTCAGTTGAACCATTGCTTTGAGTTTCAGAAGAGGCTACAGAGTTTTGAATAACATTGGAACTGGTAAGGACTCTAGAGACCTTTGAAATTGGACTGAATACATTGGAAATTATGAAATGACCATGAGTCTATGGTAATAAGGGGCAGAAGATTATGACTTAGACATGGTTGGATGTCAAGTTGACAAGGGAGAGGACATGTGAGGGTTAACAATGTTAATGTGACAGGATCTAAAATCACCTAGGAGACAAATCTCTGGACATGTCTGTGAGGGATTTTCTTGATTAGGTTAATTCAAGTGGGAAGACCTACTGTAACCATGGGTAACATCATTTTATGGCTGTGGAGTCCAGATTGAATAAAAAGGAGTAAATGAATGAGCCAAACATGAGCATTCATTGCTCTCTGCCTCTTGACTATAGATGCAATGTATCCACCTGTTTCATGCTTCTACCACCATATCTTCCCCATGATGGACTATATTCTGTTGAATTATGACATGAAGCAAACATTACCTTCCTTCCTTAAACTGCTCTGGTCAAACTTTTTACTTATTTATTTTTCAGCATCAAGGAAAGGAATTGATCATGATACTTATCCTCGATACATCTTTTTTTCTCTCCATTCCTTCGCATCTTGTAACTAATAATATTTATGAAATATCTATTTTTGACAGTTAGTTTAGTCAGTCATTACACTTTCTCTGCAGAGCAAACTGAAACAAGAGGTTGGAGAGCAGCATGCTTTAAATTATATCGTGCCTTTATTGATAACGTATGAATAATTCCTCCCACTCAGTGAGAAAATGACGGGTTGTAAATTACCAAGTGCTGCTGGGTTTTAAAGCAAACAGCAGATCCGTTTGCACTGATGAGTCCTTCAAAGGATTCCTAGCTGTCCATCATTTCAGGGTTTCTAGTTCTCTGCAGAGCATCTGGTTGATAGCATGTGGGCTTTTGTTCCTGCAAGCTAAACACTGAGCAGGACAATCCAGAGAGGATATAGGGAAAGTTTCTTTCGTAGATACTGGGGACATGTGCTCAGTCTGAGGGAGGAACCAGCCTACTGCTCCCATCACAAATACCACACTGAAGGACAAAAAGAGCAGCATAGAAAGTCATTGCCACTCATTGTCACCTTGTAACTCATAAAGGAAAGAAAATGGCTGTATTTTGCAAACACAAATCCTGTTCGTTCATATGATATGTTTGAAACCCCCAAAGCACAAATAAATAGCTGAGCTTGAGTAAGGTGGCACTCTGCTTCCTTGTTTAGGCTCTTTAACTATAGATGTGTCCTTCCTGTGGCCTGGTCACTGCCCTCTTATGTTTTTTGCTGGTAATTTTGCCATTAAACATAGTTCCCAAACAGCTGTGTGGAAGTACTGTCTAGTGTTCCTAAGTGCCAGAAAGCTTTCCTGTGTTCTGAAAAGAATCCTGCTGTGTAAGATAAGCTCCACCGAAACAAAAATTGGAGTGCTACTGATTGTATAAATATACATGTGTGTGTGTGTGTGTGTGTGTGTGTATACATATATATGTATGCCTTTGGACAGAAACAAATATAAAACAAGACTATGTATTGAATTGGTATTCGCTGCAACTTGATAGAACATGACTATTGTGAATAGTAAGAACCAGTTGCATATACATAAATATAGGTCAGAAAACTAATTTAAAACTGACAATTATGAAAAACTTTTTCTTGTAGTACATATAAGTTTCCTAAGTCAGTTAATTTTTCTCTCTAGCCTCTTAGTAAATGAAAGTGTATTTACCTGAATCTGAAAGATTTTCTCTTTATAGTTCTCAAGTTCTCCAAATTGGAGAGTTTTGTTTGCCAGTAAACTATGAAACAAATTGCTTAATCATTCAAGAGTGGAGTATTATACAAGAGATCTTAAAACTCTGTATGACAAAGTTAAAATTGGTAAATATTTCTTAAAACAGTTGGTAGTTTATTTTAAGAATGACAGGGAATTCTGAGCAAAGGGAACCATACTGCGGCAGAAAGTTACAGTATGATGAAGGTAGCACAAATGTAGCAGCAAATGGGTAGAAATGTAGACAGAACTAGCCATATGAATAGGGGTTTGAAAATTGAGCAAGGAATTTAGAGGTAACATATTAAGCAGGAACATTATGCTATGTTTAATTCTTTTCAGATTATTTTATTTTAGAATGATCTCTCTAGTTTAATTGAGAATAATAAATTCATGAGAGTGAATGAAAACAGTGGTGTCATACAGAATTAATATGTCAAAGCAGTATCAGTGGAAGAGGTGAGTATATGTTATAAAGACTTGGATGCCTTAGAATTTAAAATGCAAAATAAAGGATAATTCATGTTATAAAAAAGAGGTATGAATGGCTTTCCAATTTTTGTTTGTATTAGTCCCCTGTGCTCTAAGCTCTTTCAAGTTCTATGTATAAATATACCCTACATGACTATTGCATACAGGTTACTGAATAGAACCTGGAAATATGTCATTGAACTAGAAATGTTCCCCACTTATTTGAACAGAGCACAGAGAAGCATTGAAGCATGTAAGTGATGTATGATGCCACACAGAAGCATTAAGTCATCTGCCAGTTGTAAAACTGATCTGAGTACTATACATATGGAGAGAGAGAGAGAGAGAGAGAGAGAGAGAGAGAGAGAGAGAGAACAATGACCAAGTCAGGGTAACAATTATCTCCATCTACTCAAACATTAATTATCTGATGTGTTGAGAATTAGACTTTTACAATTCTTTTGAAATACACTATTGATTATCATAATTTATTGTATTTTAGAAACCTAGAACTAATTCTTAGTCTCTCTTTCTCTGTTCTAATGTCTGTTATCCAAGTCCTCTCTGTCCCTTCCCTTTTTTGCTTTTCCCAATCTCCAGTGACCATGATCACACTCCATTCTTCATGAGACTGACTTCCTGGTTTCCTCAAGGGAATAGAAACACACAGTGTTTGTCTTTCTGTGTTTGGCTTCTTTCATTTAACAAAGTGGCTTCCTTTTCCATCTGCAATGACAGGATTTTCTTATTTTATGGCTGAATAGCATTACATTTTGTGTGATACCTGGGAATGTATATATCACATTTTCCTTATCCATTAATGCATTGATAGATGTCTTGATTATTTTTACTATATTTTAGCCTTTATGAAAACTGCTGCAATAAACATGGGAGCTCATGAATTTCTTTGATATAAACATTTCACCTCCCATGGACATATAGTGTAATTGCTATACCACAAGACAGTTTTATTTTTACTTTTGAGAGTAATTTACATACTGCTTTCCACAATAGGTATACTAATTTACAATCCCACAATCAGTGTGTGAGTTTGCCTCCTCTACCATTCTCATCAGGATTTATTAGATTTGAATTTTGATGATAGCCAAAAGACAGAAAGATCCCAAATCAATAACCTAACCATCCACCTAAAGGCACTGGAAAAACTAACTTGGTGAGATAATATCTCATTGCAGGCTGCATTTGAATTTTACTGATGATTAGTGATGTCAGACATTTTTATTTATTGGCTATTGGGCAAGTATCTCTTTATATTGTATGCCTACTTAAAAGTGCTATGTTGTTTCTTTATATGTTTTGCTGAAAAATCATTTCTAGTACAGGAATCTTTTATCTATTTCTGTTTTCCAACATATGAAAGTTAATTCTTCATAAATTTTAAACAGAATTTATCTGTGTTTCCTAAAATCTGTAGTAATAGTGATTATATCCCACCTGATTTTTGTGTAATATACACATATCACACACATATATCTAATTAGACAAAATTCATAAATATTATAGTACCTATTAAAATAACTGATACAGGCAGTTGTGGTAAATATCAGTTACTTGCTTACCTCCATTTTAATAGAAATCCAGAGGTTTACATGACTATGAGCACCTGGCAACTTATTTTACTTTCGTTGCAACTGGATGTGTCCAAGTGACTCAATTTCTATCAGCACTGTGTGAGAGGAAGTGGGTGTCCTTTTAAAGATATTTGTTTTGATTTCCTTATTTTCTGCTCTCTGCTAGCTGGAAAATGGTGGTGACTGAGTTTATAATTGGTAACCTACTCATGGTGCACCAGTCACCTCTAACCAATTCTATTAGAGATAAGAACCTTTCCTATAAACATCACTGTGTTTAAAGATATCTGATTTATATCTTCAAATGTTAATAATTTTATAGAAAAGAAAAATAGAATCTGGAAGTGGGAAGATATTAAAAAAAAATGATCCTATGTCACATGGACACAGTGGCAGATGGAAAAATTCCTAAATATTTTGATTTGAGAGGCTGGCACATTTCTTATGCCATAGCAAAATGTTCACTGAAGCTGCTGCTGTCACAGCTCTGATGGCATACAATGTGATTTGAGAACTGTGACTCTGGAAAATTTAGTTGGCAAGACCAAAAAATGATTCTGACTGATTCTTACACTCCAGCATGAAACTATAAGATGGGTATGAGTGCAAACAAGTTTTGGCCAGACTGGGCTGGAGAGATAGCTTAGTGGTTAAGGCGCTTCACTGTGAAGCCTGAGAACACATGTTTAAATCTCCAGGTGCCACCTGGCCAGATGCAGAGTGCCACAAGAGTGCAATGTCACACTTGTGCACAAGGGGACACAAATGTCTGGAGTTTGTTCACAGCCACTGAAAGGCCCTGGGGTGCCCATTCTCTCTCCCTCTCTCTCCCTCTTTCTCTCTCTCAAAATAATAATAATAACAATAAAAAACTGTCGAGACTAAACCCAGAGGAAACCAGGAGAGGGCTAAGACATAAAATTCTCTCTGTAGTTAGAAAATTAAAGTCATGGAAACTTAGGAAGTTTGAAGGCCTTAAAATTATCAACAAAAAAGGCCTAACTGTATCTGTATCTCAAATAGCAAGAGAGAAGATGATGGCTTAAAATTACCCAGATGTAGATCAGAGGGATAGTATCCATTGTCTCTCTGTTATCTCCGTGGCCCCCAGGGGTCATTTTTAATTTGGGACTTACAAGAAGTAGACCTAGTAAAAATGTAAGTCAGTTGAGGGAACATATTGCAATTTTCAAACTATGATCTATTGACATGTTTAGATGTGCTGTCTTTTTTCTTTGAGGTAGGGTCTCACTCTAGCTCAGGCTGATCCGGAAGTTGTTGTGTAGTATCAGGGTGGCCTTGAACTCACAGTGATCCTCCTACCTCTGCATCCCGAGTGTTGGGATTAAAGGTGTGCACCACCATGCCCAGCTAGGTGTGCAACTTTTACTGAGAGCAAAGAGAATGAAAAGACCCCCAAGTGTCAGCAGGAATTGTGTTGATAATGAAATCACAGACTTCCCTGCTCAAGCGCTTGCTTGTGCCTCACAATCTTTCCTTGGTCTGAATGTTCACTTTATTATGATTGCATTGTCCTGCTCTATAGATGTGGTAGTTTGAATGTGAGAATGTAAATGTATGGCTCCATAGACTCTAATGTTTTATGAAAATTAAATTTGCAATTTCAGCCCCTAGCAGGCAGATTCCTGCTGGGGGGGGGAGGGGAGGTGTGCCCGTGCTGGCAGATCTGAGTCCCGTCCAGAGGTGTCTGACGGTGGATCTTCATTCCCGGCCAAAGGTAAGGGGAGAGCAATTTTAGCTCTGGCATGTTTTATGCTTGTTGCAGTTGTTTCTCTCTGCTCAGATATAGGAAGTAAGCAGTTTCTGCCACTGATGGAGTTTCCCTTGGACTTGTAAGCTGAAATCAATCCCTTCTTCCCATACACTGTTTCTGTTTGGAAGTTTGCACCAGCAATGTGGAGCTGACGATAATAACAGATTACATTAGGAGAGAGTGGAGCAAATATCGCTGAACCAAATTTATATATGATAGCAAAAGAAATACAGAACATCACAAAACCCCTGGATTTGGAGCACATAGGCACTTCACATAGATACTTACAGGCAACAATAGTTGAACAGGAGGGATAGTAATTGCACGTAGTATGTATTTTCCTTGATTTCTTTTAGAAACAGGTGCTTGATGCCTAATTGCACTCACTATTACGAAGCCATCTGCTAGGTCTTCCACTGTCTCCAATAGCTAATTGTGACCTTGCTGTCATATTTTGCCTAGTGGTGCAAGAGGTGAATTGATGTATGCAACTTTCAGGTCATCTCCTAAGATATGCTTTTGCTAGACTTTTCCCTGTCATGGACGATGAAATAGCAACAGGTATGATTCCTATGACGTTGCTATGTTTACAATGGCCACTGCTGGGCCACTGAACACTGACGTGGATGACTCTAGCTGCTGTTTGAGAGTGGAATGAAAACTTGGAGGATGAAAAATAAGCTAGTTAGGAGGCAATTCCAGGAATTTGAGCAAGAGTTTAACACAGTGGTTTGAGCAAGAATGGAGCAATAAAGCCGGGCGTGGTGGCGCACACTTTTAATCCCAGCACTTGGGAGGCAGAGGTAGGAGCATCGCCATGAGTTCAAGGCCACCCTGAGACTCCATAGTGAATTCCAGGTCAGCCTGGGCCAGAGTGAGACCCTACCTCAAAAAACCAAAAAAAAAAAAAAAAAAAAAAAAAAAAAATAGAGGTGATGTGATTCTGAATCTGTTTTGATTTTGTTGTCAACAGGATTTTCTGACCCATTGGCTTAAGTTTGAGAGCAGAAGAGATATTAATGATGTTTTCCATGATTTGTGGATAAGCAACTGGAATGGTAGAATTCTCATAATCAGAGATGTAAATGTTTTAAATAGAAAGATTAGAAGTTTTTCTTTGGAAAAGCTAGAGATATCGATCTAATTGATAATTGGGACCAAAAACATACATTTTGGCACTCATTTTAATTTTCCAAGTCCTTTTGCTTTAGAATTTGTCAGTACACAGGAAATGTTTCCCAAGCACAGGGAAAAGTCACAGGCATTAATACAACCAATCCACAAGTATTTCAAATAACACATCTTATTATATAATCCACACCAGCAGTGTCCCACATAAGAAAAATCATACTTTCTACTGTCAGTTATGACCACGATCATATCCACATTTCCCTAAGCGATCCAAAAGTTATCTTATATAACTTTTTATTTCTCTAATCATAATATTGTTCAAGTTCAAACACCAGAGTTGGGTAGCAAATTTGTTACTCTTAGCTTGTTGTAAGGCAGAGAAGATCTGTTCTGGTTCACCGTGTCAGCATTTCTGTCCACTGTGGCTGAGAAGTCCATAGCAACAGGGAGGGGTGGCAGACCAAGATGCATATGAGCAGCCGTGGGTTAGGTTTGACTCCAGTGACCTACTTCTGATGGCTAGCTCCCACGTCCCAAAATTTCCAGAGCCTCTCAAATCATGCTGCCATTTCAGTACCAAACATTCAAAACAGGATACTGACAGGGACATTTTGGAATCAAATCATATTGCTCAATCAAGTCTTCTTCTCAATATTGGCGCTGTATTAATTATTGTTAAAAAACAGTTTGGGTGAATATCTTCTTGTCTTTTAGGTCTGTCTCATATTTTATTTCACTATATCATTATGCTTGAATATCTCCTTTATTTTTAGTGCAAAAAACTTGACCTAATGCCTAAATTGTATTTGTTAAAGAAATTTGATAAGACCAGTATTTGTGCTATATTTTTTCCACTCCTCTAAGGGCATGATGAATAGATATTTGCATGTTAAGCTCACATACAGGTTTTAAAAATAGCATTGAGAATTGTAACCTGATATTTTCAATTCCAATAAGATATTACAAGACCACTTGTAACTTAGAAGATGTTATTTTTTACATAAAACTACCTTGAGAGTGCTTTGTCTTAGAAAGTAAATCCAAGGACACATTTCCTTGTATAGATCCACTCAATTCTCATGACAAAAATCTGGCACTACTCCCTTATTTTTATGGGGGCAAATGGAAGAAAGAGGGAGCAGACAGTGTAAAACAGATTATAATCTACTGACGGGTTACTAGCTTGATGGTATTCTTTCCCACCAGAATAAATTTCTATTAGGAAAAATGGGTGAAACAGAGAATGAAATAGCAGTAATAATTATTTGAGGGACGTCTATAATTTTGAAAATTATCAAATAAATCCTATATACATACACATGTTTTGTAAATAAACATTATTTTGAGACTTATTGGGATTCAGTATTTGTTGATCACTATCTGACATTCTTCCAAAAATAATTGTTTTCTGGAACATCTTTCAACTTCCATAAGTGGGCTGGGAAGGTGACTCAGCAGTTAAAGGTGCTTGCTTATAAAGCCTTACAGCCAGGCTTCAATTCCTCAGTACCCATTTATAGCCAGATGTACAAAATGGCATAAACATCTGGAGTTTGCTTGGCCGGAGGTTGTGGCATACCCATTCTCTCTCTCTCTCTCTGCAAGTAAATAAGTAAAAATATTGAAAACAATTTGCCAGCAACAGAGCCTTTTAAATCTTATCTTACAGCATGACTTTGTAGGTTGGGAGGCTGTGCCTCTGCCATCTGTGAAATAATTCATCCCTTTAGCTCTTTGCCTACTTAAAAAGAATTTCTTGTATGTGCTCTTCTTTTCTTGCCATCCTCTTAAAATCATGGTTTCTCCAAATTTATCCGCCAGCCTTTTGTCCTCAGTGTGAGCTTTCTTTGCACGATCAGTATGCTTTACCTTACTGCTACTGTTCGCCAGACGTCACCAAACGAACAGAAGTTAGACATCCTGGAATTCCAAAAGTCTTCCTTTGTACTTTGGCAGATGGCTTGCAGCCATGTCAGAGGAAGGTCAGAATGTCCTGGGTCTTTTAACAGAGGCAAAAGGGGTTTTCCTTATGGCCCCTCAGCAGGGCATAGATTTATGAAAATTTCTATTAAGATGTATACAATCTAAATACAGTACAATCATCTTCCCTGCACTTATTTTGTGGGCAAAAGTTTTTTGGATTCTTATATGATCTTCAAATGAAATTAGAGCTTGAAATCTATTCTTAAGTTCTCCTTAAAGAATAATCATCCTTCAAATGAATTTGGAATGAATGCAGAGGGGAGATGGATGTAGCACTTGGAACAAATTTCTGCACCCTGGATGAGTAATGACAATGTGGCTCGAAGTTTCCACAATGAGATAAATTTAATCGACAAATAGGCTGCCATGGAAATGACTTTCAACCACACCTCTCATTTATTAAAGGTTACAAGAATGATTTGATTGCAATTGTGATTTATTGTTTTATCTCTGGTACCATTTCATTTCTTCTTAATGATTCACACTAAAACTATGAAGCTATACATTATTGACAAAATATGGTGGCATAAGGATATAGTTATACTTTACCTAATTAAGTGGAAAACAGAAGTTACTAAGCACAAAGAATAACTAAGGTTGATTTTAATAAGGTTTTAGATAATTATAAAACATATCTTTAGAAATATTCCAATTGATTGAGGTTCAAAAGCTTGGAATGCTAAAGGACTTGGTAAAATTCCTATTAATATTTTAAATATTCAGTTAACAGATTTATTACATAATTTACATAGTATCCAATTTATTCTTTTGCTATAAATGCAACAGAGAACATTATTGATTCAATGCAAAGTTTTTACCATGATGAAAAAACCATTCTTTATTCTCTCTGACATATTATTCTAATCCATTGGAGATTGTTTAGCTAGCAAAAGAGAAAAAAAATACCACATTTAGATAAGCAAAGTGAAAGATGAGATTGAAAAGCCATACTTTACAATAAAATTTCAAAGAACCCTACCCAGTAACATTCACACTGACAGGAATAGATCAGAAGAAAAGACTATTTCTGTGATTTTAATATATGAAAAACTTAGCTGTATGTACAACCTGAGCTAGAAAATATTTATATATTTATGTGAACCCACTTAACACACTTACTAAGAATCTATACTATCTTATTTTGATGTTGGGACTGACTATAGAATTTATGACTGCCTAGTGATCTCTACATGGTGAGTCACTGTGGAATATCAGTAACAGCACTGGATATAGAAAATCAATGCTCATCACATGTGCAATTCTAAGTGTTTCCATAGCTACAGTACAAAGTCAACCCATTTAAGTAATATATTTTATTTAAATTAACCTATCTAATTCAGTAACATTTCAACATATATATGCAGTGAATTTATCAATAGGATATTTCTTATTTTACAGTGCTTTATTTTTATTTTTATTTTTTGGTTTTCGAGGTAGGGTCTCACTCTAGCTCAGGCTGACCTGGAATTCACTATGTAGTCTCAGGGTGGCCTTGAACTCAAGGCGATCCTCCTAACTCTGCCTCCCAAGTGCTGGTATCAAAGGTGTACGCCACCACGCCTGGCTAAATTTTTGATATAGGGTTTCATGTAGCTTCAAACTCACTATATGTCAGGTTAACCTTAAACTCCTGATCCTCCTACCTACTGAGTTTTTAGGTGACCAGCATGTGCTACCATGCTGGACTCCTAGCAACTTTTCTTTCCTTTTCATCATTAACAACATGTTTTGTATGAATACATCATTTGTTGGTGCCCTCTTTTCCCTCATCCATGCCCCCATTCTGTTTGGGACCCTCCTCAGTGGGGTTGCAGGTATTTCCCATGGGGTTATGGTCTATGTGTTGTAGGAGCAGCAGTCAGTTTTTTTGGGGGGGGCGGGGAGGGAATGTCTCTGAGCATGGTATCTCAATCTGTGGCTCTTACAATTTTTCTGCCCCCTCTTCCATCAATTTTCCTGAGCTGTGGTGGGTGAGTTTTAAGTCTACTTCACTGATGAATTCTTTTCTACGTTCACCATGTATTTTATGGTTTCTATATGTGTCAGCAAGAAGTAGTCACATTCCAGGAGCTCAAGAGCCACGTTTCACTGTGCGAAGCTTATTGGACAACATAGCTTTAGGTTGTGAAATTGTATAAACTGTGGATTGGATAGTCTTTCCCACATTATGAATTATTTTTGTGATTTTCCTTTCCTTTGGCTTATACCATGTTCATTTCCAATGGTGATTGTAATTAAAATTACCACGGATTTAGTGTTTTAAAGTCAGCACACATTTATTTTATTGCAGTTCTGGAGGTCAGAAACATAACCAGAGTCAGCAGGGTGATGTCACCCACAAAGACATAGGGGACAGTCAGCTTCTTGCCTCTTTGAGCTTCTAGAGGTCACCGTGCTGCTGGCTTTATGGCTGTGTTGCTCAAATCGTGGCTGCTATTGTCACGTCTCCTCTGACAGGTCCTTCATTTCTTCCTCTTAGGCTTGCAACAAACTCCACCTGAATAATGCAAGCTAACGTACCCACTTTGAGAGTCCTAGTTTAATTATATCTGCAAAACTACCCCCCTTTTATCATGCAAGGAAACATATGGATTTGAGGGATTAAAAAATGGACCTATTTATGGTAGGCATTTAAAATAAGAGTAAGTATAGACTATTATCCAGGATGTATGCATAGTCTATGCACAGTATTAGTTGAAGTTCAAAGACCTAGTGCTTGAGTTCAAATAATGAACATATGGTAGGACTACTAGTAGTCTTAGAGGACTAGAAAGTGATGAAGAGGAGAAAAGAGCACTTTAACTGAGGTAGGGTGGAAAGAGAATTCACGGCAGTTTCTGAGTACAGTGCAGATGGAGAAACCCCGGGAACACACCTGGAGAACGGCCCACAGGGAGCACTGATAGGTCCAGCGTGGTGCAAGTCTGCATTACGCTGTGGCATGGCCCCACTGTGCCCTTTCACGTTTGATTTTCAGTGGCTACAAATCTCGAAACTGTTATATAGTATAGACTCTTTTTATGTTCTCAGCAATTAGACATGTCTTTAATTTTGGACATTTACTTGAGTGAGTGAAAAGGAACATAATACTCTGAAATTATTCTTAAGGTAAACAACATATGGCACATGAGTTAAACAAGTTCAATTTTAGAAGGAAATCAAGGAACAAGTATATAATTTCATTGAATATTTGTGTATGTTCTTAAATTTTAAGTTATATATTCTGGCTTTCTTTTTTTTTTTGTTTGTTTGTTTTGGTTTTTCAAGGTAGGGTGTCACTCTAGCCCAGGCTGACCTGGAACTCACTATGGAGTCTCAGGGTGGCCTCGAACTCACGGCGATCCTCCTACCTCTGCCTCCCGAGTGCTGGGATTAAAGGCGTGCGCCACCACGCCCGGCTATATTCTGGCTTTCATTCTACAACGCTACCCCCCCTTTGTTTCCTCCTTGCTCTAAACTCTGTATCCTCAATATCAAAATATCTTAGGGGTGAGGGGGTCAAGGAGGAGGTGAGATGCAGCCTGCTGCTCATTCAGACCTTAGGGTGCTACTCAGTCATATTCACTCCTTCCTAATTCCCATATGCCCAGCATGTGATTTTAAATGTTTAAGAGAATTTAGAATGACAGCATACTACATTTTGAGAATGAATAGTTTTTATTTATACTTTATATTGGTAAATACTTTAAATATTTTTAAATCTACTTCATTTAAATTTTTCAGTCTTTCCCTAGTGGTGCTTCATCTTGAAAATTCTGCTATGTTTATTGCTCTATCAAGGTTTTAGTAAGGCTCACCTTGGAAACAGCTTGGGTTGCTTCGCTTTGAGCTAGCCATGCAGGCAGCTCACTAACAATCTTGTGTTGAAGAGATCAGCTCCTATCACAAAGCATAGCCTTAACTGTGAAAAGACTCTAAGATTATTGGGTTGCCACTGACTCAGCAATGTTAAGTGTCTAGTTTTCCAAGATCCAAAAAGAAAATTCAAGTCCACATTCTCTGGTGTTCCAACTACCATATACAGGGCCTCCCTTGTCTTCCTGGCCACCCATTGCTGTCACAGCAGTGTGTGTATTTAGTAAGCTCATCTGGTGTCAGAAGTATACAAGCTAGTAATAAAAGGAGTGGCGGAGGACAGCACGTGTGTTCTGGGTAAGTAGAAGAACAGCAGATTCTAGCGTGAAAGGAAATTTAATTTTTAAGTCTGTTTTAGGTACAGATAGTAGCTAATTCCAATAAGCATGTACATAGAGCAAATAGCATAAATTTTGTGAAGCAATAAATGAAAATTACATTTTGTATGAAATGTATATAGGAATGATTGAAATTTTACTGTTTTTAAATAAATTCTGCTTTCCTTCCACATTTACATTGGAGACATCTGAGCTTGCACTTTAGCATCACAATGACAAACTGTGTGTCTTGGGGCTTGCCATTCTATTTTGGTCCCTTACATTCCTAATCTATCAGAGAGGATTGGAAAATATGATAACAAAGGTGTTTCAAGATCTGAAATAATTTCATTTGTTGAAATAAGTAATTGCCATTTTGTCCTGAGCCCTAACAAAATATAAATCTTGACTTTCTGGTTTTCAATCCCACTTAAAAGAATCTAGTTAGCATCCTAAATCAGTGATGTTAAAACATGACTGCCTGTTGGCATCACCTGCTGTTTTATGGAGGAACAGATTTTGACCCAGCCTGGCTGGAGTCAACCCTTGAAGTCCACATTTCAAACAGGCTCCCAGGAAATGCTGGGCTGTAAGGGTGAGTGTTGCTATTCGACTAGCAAGAACCTAGTACATGCGGAGTTCTATTACTAAGAGACAGTCACACACACTGAATTTCTCTCAAGCACACAGGCACAATTGTGAGTCAATCAATGTCTTATTTTGCTGATTATATATGCATACTCTTTCAGTTACTATCAGATGAAGGATTCAGAATAAATTCTGTTAAGTTTCATGTTCTCAATAGCATTTTTTTCTGCATTCACAATTCCATAGATTTAGTGTTATTATTTTTCTATATAATTTAGTATCCTCAAAAAACTCTTAAAACATTTGGGTCTCCTGTCCACAGAATACAAATCTGATCCACTGTCTCAGCCTGCGTCTTCTTTCCTCACAAGGCCATCATATGCCATGTTCATGCTTCTGACAGACATCCTAATGATGCCGCTGGGAAAAGCCTACGTGGAAAGGCCCAGCACAGGTGCTGTGGGAATTAGTTTCAATTTCATTAACATTTTTCCTTTCTCAGTGCAATTTGTGTCAGGTCCTGAACCTATGAGTCTCCTATTAATTTGAACAGGTGATCTCTGCCTCAAAGCCAGTTAGCTGGAAAGTGTGTTATCCCCCGGCCCCGCTGTATCACGGACTTTGCTCAGAAATAATCACAGTCAAGAAGACAACACGTTTATACGTGAGTTCATTGCTACAGATTTCCTGTTTTCAGATTGTTGACTGTGCTCTGTTTTCAAAGATAAAACTCTTTTCTACAGCGTTATAACTCACTATCAAATCTTTACTGTGATGATGTCAGTGGTCCTTGGTGATTCCCGCATTCATTAGTAGGGATCTACTCCCAGAAAATGTGAAGTTCTTGAACAAGTTACACTCTTTCTCATGAAGAGCCGAGGGCTTATGCCAATTTAGATTGTACAATTACTTTACTATTTCTTGTCCTAGATGACCCTGAAAAACAAAGGAATGCTCTAGGAAGGTTGTGTGTAATGCAGTCCTCAACAGCATTTACTTCCTTGTCAAGTTAAGGTCTTTCTGATCCATTATTTTTAAGTTGGTTCTCCAGAGCTCAAATTCTAACAAGCATCCTGAGTGATTCTAGTGGTTCTAAGACAGGGCTGTATGTACCATATTTGGCAGGTACCACACTTGGCTACTCTTTTCATTAAACTGCCTTTACATTTGAGATTTTCAAAATGAAAGTCAATATCTTAGGATGCGTCTGCTTAGACTTTTTGTCATGCAGACTGCCACTATTTACAGTAAAACCCAAAATACAGATAAATTTAATACAATCCTGTGTTTAGTTTATAAGTGGACACATAGCTATCATGCTCTTATGTGGTAAGAATGAAGCCTACATTGTATGCTGACAAGATTTGATTGATGACAAAGGAAGGAAGGGTATATAAAGTGTTTGTTTTATTATATCTGTTATTAACTGAATCAAAAATATTGTTTTGATTTAATTTACTTTAGATACAGGTCATGATATGATTTAGCACACACACACACACATGAATATATACAATTATAAAATATGTACTCAGAGTAGAAATGCCTGGGAATGTTAAAATGACATTTTTCATTTATATTAGTATTAAGGTTATGTAGTTAGTCAACACAGCAAATTTGTTGCTGACATGATAAAATTTTATGAAATGGGACATTAGGCCAAGTACTTTTATAGTATCACAAATCATAGGGCTCAACTGAAAAATCAGTGACACAATCAGCATTTTGTTGTGGGGAAGAGCAGGGGAATACCAATGCAGCATAGCAATTTGGCTTTAGCCTCTAGTGAAATGAGGTCTTATGTGACCTGCTTGGTGACTACAGGACAGAAACAAGGATAGGGTCCACAACTTTCCTGATGAAGAATGCAACTGGTGTCTCTCATTGTCGAATGATAAATATACCATGTTACTTTATTTATTTTAATCTGCACTTCTCAAGTGTGCATTAAATTTCATAAAAGTGCTTAGAAAGAAATACTATGAAATGAGTGGAGACCGTTTACATCAAATTTATGACTGTACTTCTGATTGGGAAGTAGAATCATAGTCATGCAGAACAAGGTCAAGGGAGGCCTTCAAATAAGATAGGAGAGTTTTTCTTATTTAGCTAGTGAGAGCTCATTTAGGTAGTGAGATTTCTGTGCCTTACAAAAAATAGAATAAATAATGCTGACTGCATATTTTAAAAGATATGGTATATTATGAATCTGAAGTTAATGTGAGTTTAATCTGTACAGTCTAGTAGGTAAAACATACTGTGATTATTCTTAGACTTGTCTCTTTTCTCTCCTTCCCAAGTATACTTGTGTTCACAAAGTAAACACAATCACATGTTATAAAACTACTGCATTCTTCAATTATAACAATGCATACAATAATATTTTTTATGTAATTTTTTTCTCTTGCTGCTATATTTTCCTTGGTAAATTTCTCATGATTGGAAATGTCATTTTTATCAGCCAAATATATTTACCACTTTGGAGTCACATTTCTGAAAATATAAGATGGTTAACAATCTTTGTATCTAAAGAGAAGATATCTGGAAAATGGCAATCTAAAGCACAATGGTGAAATGTACTGTGTTGAGTGGAGGTTGCTTCTACCATTTTAAGTAGAAGGGTGCAAAATAGAATAATTGTAGTTTTGATTTTGTAAAATCTAATTTATGAATGATGAAATAAGATGTTATTTCCATTCTTTTAAAAATATTTTATTTATTTACTTATTTTGAGAGAGAGAGAGACACACACACACACAGAGAGAATGGGTATGCCAAGGCCTCCAGTCACTGCAAATGGACTACAGACACATGTACTACCTTGTGCATCTGACTTACGTGGGTATTTGGGAATTGAACTTGGGTCCTTAGGTTTTGCAGGCAAGTACCTTAACTGTTAAGCCATCTCTCCAGCCCCTCAATCTTTAAGAATAAGTTTCAGCCAACACAGAGAAAAACTTGTATCTAATGATTTATTTAGGGGGAAAAATGAATCACCTCAAAGAAGGCTGCCATTGGACATTAGGCCATTGGACATCAATGCTACCCACTGGAATTGTGCCTTTCTTTTCTGGGCTAATTTAAGCTAATTTTTTTTTTCATTGGAAAGTCTTTCCTCAATTAGATTGGACTTCTGTGTGAGTAGGAAGAAAACTCAGTAGCAGAGATCAGTAAGCTAAAAATGAGAAAGGAGATATAAAGGGAATAGAAAGGGAGGGAGGGGGGACTTAATAGGATTTCATTGCATATATGTAAGTAGAAAAACAGATTAATGGGGGTGAAATGGCCTAACTGAGGTCAGAGGAAGAGATTAAGTAAATGAAAGGTGGAGGGAGGGCTAATCAAAATCTGAGAGGATATAAATAAGTCATAGGAAAACCTACTTTTTTGGACAATGGAACTCACAGGAACCATAGATAACTAGAAAATTTTCAGTGCCAGGGATGGGGTACCTTCCAGTGAGTTGTTACCCAGGGAGGTCTCTGATGCCCCCAAAACATTAAAGGTCATTGCTGAAGACCTTGGTTTCCCAACAGGAATAAATGGTAAGACCCTATTGCTGAAGACTCCACATACTGGGGTTCCAAGGTCACTGATAAATCCTGCTGGAGCTGAGCTGAAAACCACTTCCATGTAGACCAGCTGACAGAAAGCTGGAAAAAGCCATGCTTCATGCAGTTGGGAGAGAGAGAAATCACCAGTAAAGATACTTAACAGTGGACACTGCAAGCTTTATATGTGGCCAGCCAGGCCAAATGAGCCAACGGGTACAATAGTAGCATGTCTTTTATGGGGGAAACAAATGCCCCCTAATTTGACTGGAGACCTGCTCCATGGGAGGGAATACATCCCTGATACTGAAAGCCTACAATAGGGGTAGTCATGACCCATAGGGGTGTAATGTCTGCTGTTGTCTGGCTAAAAGTATATACTATGCTCACCGAACTGCCCAGCAAGCACTTCTCTTAATGTTCCTACCCACATATTAGTGGTACTCTCACTTTTGGTTAGAAACCCTTCTCTTTTCAGATGGCAGTATCCTTGGGATGACTCAGAAGGCACCATGGTGCTGAGAAGAAGTGACAGAGAAGTGCTCAGCCCTGAAATATCTCAATCACATCTTCCAAGGCTCAGGGTCCATTGCTGAAGAGGTGACACAAAGAATGTAAGAGCCAAAGGAAGGGTAGGACTCCTTACAACGTGCTCCTCCAGACACAAAATGTTCTGGATATCCATGACCTCATAGTGCCTGACACTACCTACACAAGACAATCATAATAGGAGGAAAAGATCATGACATCAAAATAAAAGAGAGACTGCCTGAGAGGGGAAGGGGATATGATGGAGTGTGGAGTTTCAAAGAGGAAAGTGAGGGGATTGAGGAAATTACCATGAGATATTGTTTATAGTCATGGAAGTTGTCAATAAAAAAAGAACAATTTGAAATTTATTTAGGTATTTACAGACATTCAAGTCTTAAAGAAAGCTTAGATGGTTATTAAGTCAACCTCAACCTGCTTCTCTAAAAGCCATCCTTCCCAGGATGGATCTATTTGAAAAGAAAACAAAGCAAAAAACCTATGATACTCTGAGACAAACAAATTCTATTACTGGATAGTACACGAACTGATTTAAATAGTTAAATATTTGTGTTGATCTGAAAAATTGTTTTAGTAAGTTGTTCTTGGAGGTGTACTTCTAAAAATAAACACAAAAGCAATATAATTCCCCCTACCTGAAAGACTTCCATCTTGTAGGATAAAATATACATATATATATATATATATATATATATTAGTCCAGCAGCGTGAGAGAGGTACTTGCCTGTGGAACCTAGCAACCCAGGTTTGATTCACCAATACCCTCGTAGAGCCAGATGCACAAAGTGGGACATGCATTTGGAGTTTGTTTGCAGTGGCTAGAGGCCCTAGTGTGCCATTCTCTCTGTCTCTCTTTTGTCTCCCTGCTTTCAAACAAATAAATAAAAATATTTAAAAATATATTAGTTCATTCTGCTAGTTGGGTTTCATTAATTTTGCCTAGGGTGATCTGTAGTGGTCTGGAAGATGCTACAGTATTGATGTTTACAATATTTTTACTTGAGCATAAAACTTGCATCCAGGCATGTGAAGTTCAAAAAGATTTTCATGTTACTTTGAAATAATAAAAATGAAATAAATGAGGCAATCCTGGAACATAAGCTATAGTTCTTACTGCTGTTCTACACATCTCTGACATTAATATACAGAGAACTTTACCAACCTTCTTGTCCCTCACTACTCAAACAAGGTGTCACTAAGTGCATAAAAACATCACTACCCTCAAAGCAGCTAATTCCAATATATGATGTTATGAGAACTTTTGAATATTTATTCTCATATAATAATTCTACGCAAATATTTTTAAGTTATCTATTTTGAAATCATTTTAATCTACATATGTTAATTCAAAAAAATAGTGTAAAGAGTTTATGCATACTTAGCAGGGCGTGGTGGCTCATGCCTTCAATCCCAGCACTAGGGATGTAGAGGTATGAGGATCGCTGTGAGTTCAAGGCCACCCTGAGACTACAGAGTGAATTCCAGGTCAGCCTGAGCTAGAGTGAGACCCTACCTCAGGGGAAAAAAAGAGTTTATGCATATTCTTAAACCAATTTTCCCTGTTAATAATGACTTTTTAAAATAACAGCTCAATACCAGAGCAATAACATTAGCATAGTTAATTCATCCATCTTACTAGATATCAACACACTTTCATGCACTCAGTTTGTATCTGCACATATTTTATCACAGTCCAGGTGATGTCTTGTAGCTACAGCCAGCTCCCTTCTTCCCCATTCCCTAACCCCTGACAACTATGAGTCTATTTTCCTTTATTTAGTTTTCATCATTTAAAGGATGCTAAATGAGTAGAACCATATGGTTAGCAATTATCAAGGATTAGTTTTTATTAAAATTCAGACTAAAGATCCATTCAGTTTATTATTTGGGCTTATTATTTAAGTTCTTTTTAAATTTCTGATAGTATTTCACAGTGTGAATATGTTACAGCTTAACCATCTATCCATTGAAGGAATCCTGGCTGTGTAGTTTTAGGATATTATGAATAATTTGTATTTTTGTTTAGGATTTTGTATGTACATAAAATTTCATCTCTTTGAAATACATGATTCATATTGCAATGCCTGGCTCATATAATAGGTACAAGTTTAGGTTTTTAAATGCTAAGAAACTGTTTTCCAGAGTAACAGTACCATTTTATGTTCCCACCAGCAATATAGATGTTGCCTGTCTGTAGTGCTGTCTCCCTGTCTGAGAATCCCAAGCCGAGTATATTTCATGTTCAGCTTTTGTTATTAATAGCCATATATTTAAATATTTTATTTTTACTTATATATTTATTTGAGAGAGAGAGAGAGAGAGAGAGAGAGAAAATGGGCGCCCCATGGCCTCCAGCCACTGCAAATGAACTCCAGACATGTGTGCGCTCCCTTGTGCATCTGGCTAATGTGGGTCCTGGGGAATCGAACCTGGGTCCTTTCGCTTTGCAGGCAAGCGCTTTAACCACTAAGCCATCCCTCCAGCCCAGTAGCCATATATTTAAACCATTTTCTAGCTGAAAGTACAGTATACTTACAGGTTATTTTCCCAGTGGCCCCTGTACCAGATGACATGTTTTGCTGCCCAGACTTTTTCCCCACCCTTTGATTCAGAATACATACTTTCCTTGCACCAGCTGCTAAAAATGTTGCCTGCCAAAAGCTCACCAGCATATCCCTTTCAGGATTTGCTTTGGAGTAATGGGTGCTGCCTTAGGCAAGATTACACCCTATGTCCAAAAGTAATATATGTCCAAAACTGCTTGATATGGGATAAAAATGTTTGACCTCTAGACCCAATCTGAAATATCCCTGAAGCACTAACCAGCTGAACTCAAGAATTCCCTTTGGCTTGGCTGAGGCTTTGTTGTGACTGTGTCACCTCCCCTCTCTGCCTGTCTCTAATTCCTTCACTTCTGAGATGAGACTTTCAGTACACACCACACAAACATACCCTCCGTGTCAAACTGTCCCCTTTTCCAAAGAACCTTACTCAAGGCAGTTAACAGCTGGAGTAGTCAACAGAAAGACATTCAAGTAGTAACTGAGACATGTCTCACCCATTGGTTGGTATGTTTGGACTTACAGCCTTGGCCCAGCTGTAACCAAAACTCCAAAATTTCTCTGGTGGAGACATGGGGAAATTTACCAGGTGTGATGGTTTCAATATGACTGTATGTCTCCCATAGCCTCAGCATTTTTTGATTGAGAATGAGCTTGCTAAATGAGTCTCCATTGGGTGGAGCCTGATGGGAACAGGGTGTTAACAGGGTGGAGTGCAGATGTGGGGGGAAAGGTTGCAGATCTTGTAGTCCAGCCACAAGGTATGTTCAGAGCAGTGTTACCTCTCTCATGTTGTTCAGTTTTGCTGGCTGTTTAGTGGTGTGTCTTTGCTATGATCTATGGAAGTAAGCCAGCTTCTTCTGTCATTGATCGCGTTTCCCTTGGATTCTGTAAGGCTGAAATAAACCCTTCCTCTCATAAGCTGCTTCTGGTAGTGTGTTTGTCCCAGCAATAAAAAGTAACTGCAACACTAGTGGATGGAAATGCTTTTCTGAAGTAACACATCCCTTACCTGGTAGGTAGAGCAATCACAGGAAAAGGACTCCTGGAGTGAACGGTTCTTGCTGTGGTGCACTGGAGAAACATAATGAACAGCTAAAGACGATTAATCATCAATTAATGCTAAATTGAAAGTCAGTAGGTATTCTGGCCACATTGTAAACATGTTTCAGGGGAAGAGACGGGCAGGAGGACTTGGCAGGTATGTTACCAATTCAGTAAAATATATCAGTTAGAAATGATAAGATATTAACCCTACAAAGAGTTAGATTTCTAATGCATTTGAGAAATTATCTGTGCAGAGGCTAAGAGCAAACTTTCTGCAAAGAGACAAATACTAAAAGTTTGTACTTTGCATACTAAACAGTCTCCATCAGAGCTTCTCAGTGTTGCCATTGTAGGAATACTGCACTTGTAGATAATCTATAAATAGATGTAAAAGGGCTGGAGAGATAGCTTAGTAGTTAAGGTGCTTGCTTGAGAAGCCAAAGGACCCAGGATCAATTCTCTATGGTCCATGTAAGCCAGATGCACAATATGGCACATGCATCTGGAATTTATTTGCAGTGGCTGGAGGCCCTGGTGTGCCCATTCTCTATCTCTCTGTCCCTCTCTCTTTCTCCTTCTCAAATAAACAAATAAAAATAAAATATTTAAAAAATGTAAAATATTTGAAACTTTATTCCCACCAGATAAGCAGCCATCTTGATTTGTCAATCCCTGGTGTTTTGGGAATCATGGGGCATCTTTTCTCTTTCATTGAGATTAAAGACGAATTAATGCATATTGCAACTTCCATTGGTAATTAGGAAAATGCATTCTTTTATAAGCCTTTCTGCGTTCTGGGAATAGAATATTCCACACTTGGAGATAATGTTGTACTTTATATTTCTGGTGAGGTGGAAGAATGCCAGTCATTAGTAGGGGGCAGAGAAGGGTAGAACTGTAGACTTAAGAGGAAGTTCCTCCCACAGCACTGAAGTTCTGTGGTAAAGAAGATGTCAAATGATCTTCGTCTCAACTGCCAATAAGAAAATTAGAGCTAACATACCCAGGTCATGGTGGAACTGAGGTTTAAATGTGGATTTGTATGTGTTCTAAGAAAAGACAGTCAATCTTTCTTAACATTGTTTTAAAGCACTTGACTTCATCATGACCATTTAGGAAAAGTAAACAGACATGGTGCATGCCAGTAATTGCACATGGGATATATTTGTCCATTTAACATGCTATAGGTCTCACCCATACTGACAATACATTATATTCTGGAATATATTTAACCAAACAGCCAGGCAATTTTGATGCATCCCAAATTTTGACATGCATAGCTCAGATTCAAGAAGGTCTATCAAGAATCATAGTTCACCATTTGGTGATAGTAGGAAAGGCCTTCTTCCAGATGCCACAGTTATACGGAAATATAACAATGCATTTTGTGCCTCGAGGAAAAAAAAAAACTGATGATTTCTTTTTAACCCTTTCGTGTTTTTTAATTTAATAATATTTTCATGTATTTGAGAGTCAAAGAGAGACAGAAAGAGAGTTTGGGCACTCCCTGTCCCCCTCCACTGCAAAAAAACTCCAGATGAACCACTTTGTGCATCAGATTTAAGTGGGTGCTGGGCAATCAAACCTGAGCATCAGGCTTTGCAAGCAAGTGCCTTTAGCCACTGAACCATCTATTCAGCCCCTCTTTTATCTTTTTTGATTAATAAAGGCTCATGCCCTGTTAATGTAGTCTGGCTTGCAAAAGAAAAATTGTCAGGCTTTGACATCACACAGGATCAAATTTGAGAAAAAAAATCCATATTCATATCTAGAGAGTGATAGATATTGTCTGTTGAGGAGCAAGCCTAAACTGCCAAGTGGCTTATCCAAGTTTTTCTCGGCTGCTCTCAAGCCTGGAATGTAGAGAGAAAGACACAGTGGAGGAGATTATCTCTGCTACTGTTCTTGCCTGTGTAGTGGAGTGTGTGCACTGACACTGGGGTGGAGCTCATCCCTTGAGGCCTGCTAAGTGCACCTGGAAAAGGTAAGTAAGTGAACTGACAATGCAAATGGACCCTGGACAGCTCTTCCTTAGCCAGGCATGCCTGTGGACACAGGTGTGATCTGATCTACATCCAGGATTTATGTAACATGTGGCTTCTAACCTGTAGCTTTGGTTTCTTGAATAGAAAATGATGAGACACTTCACATGTGCTGGGCAGGGGGCATTGAGCTAAATATTTCACATGAGCTATTTCATTTTCTCCTCATTAGAATGTAGAGTGTCAGTGATTTTATCATTTCTATTTTATATGTGAGAAAACGAGTTTAGACAAGGTAGTAAATTTGAGCTTCCAGCTGCAGGGTGATAGAGGAGAGAAGAAAAAGGAGGGTGGTAGTAGAAGAATATGATCAGATTACATCGTGTACATGTATTGGGGTTGCCAATAGAAAGTTTCTTTAATAAAGAAGTTTGAGCTTGTAATTTTTTCTTATTTGAAAGCTCATGAATGTAACTAAGATGATTCATTTTCTGTTAAAGAACTAAATGTGGGAACAGATTCTTTTTTTCAGTACAATTAGAACGTTCAGTTTATTCATCCTTTTGCTATTAATGAGGAAGTGATTTATGGATTCATGTACATGATAATATACTTTAAGTTACCTTAAATGCCATGTTGACACTAGTTCTAATAAAATTTGATGTTCTCGGTATTTGGACTAAAATAATTGCTCTCTGTCTTTCTCTTGCTGTTGGAAATGGCACAGAATTAAGAAATGTGCTCATCTACTTTCAGGTCAAATACATTCCTTGAAGACACTGAAAGCTTATAGAGGAAAGCCTTTTTTAAAAGTTATTTTTGTATAGCTGTATTAGTACGCCTCTTATTTGTAATATTGTCAAGTCCTTGCATGTGTTCTTAATGACTTCTGTGTTCTGGCTTTAATTGAGCATTTACATAATTTAATTTTTCTCTCCTCACTTAGCATAGCAATGCTAGTGCTTTTAAAAGCTTTTTAAGTATTTTATTTACTTATGAGAGAGAGAGAGAGAGAGAGAGACTGACAGAGGAGAGAGAGAGAAGAGAGAGGATGAGAGTAAGTATGGTTGCACCAGGGCCTCCTTCCACTGCAAATGAACGCTAAACACGTGTGCCACTTTGTGCATCTGCTTTATATGGTACTGGGGAATTGAACCCTGGCTCTCAGATTTTGCAAGTAAGCACCTTTAACCACTGTGCAATCTCTTAAGTGTCACTTTTTAAAAACTTTTGAATGTTTTTATTTGCAACGCACATTTGTATGACGCTAACTCCATTTTTGATAACTCTGCTCCTTCAAGGCAGCACAAGAGACTCATAACACAGCCTCCCTGGCTCTTCTCTCCCATACCTTGTTATGCAGCTCTCACCTCTTTCCTTTATCTAAATACTATAAAAGTTTCATACATTGTTCCTATTTCCTGTTACTACTTTGAAAACTTACTGTACTTATATCAATAAAAACAGAAAAAAAATAAAAAAAAACATTTTCCTTCATTTATTCCATCTTGAAATAATTTTACCTTATGCAAATCCAAACTTCTGACCTCACCTTTTCCTGTATCATTTTCTTTCTCTTGAACATCATTTGCTTTTTCATTTATTTGTCTTTTATTTTGTTCTTATAACAAATTTGTTCAGTGACTGTTTACTTTAGAACTTTTCTGATCATCTTCAGATGTGTTGTATAACTTGAAATACACTTGAGTATATTTTGTCTGACATAGCAGTGTAAATTGTTTTGTTTTACCTTTTTTTTTTTTTTTTGAGGCATGTTCTCATTATGTAGCTGAGGCTATGTTGGAACTCCCAATACAGTCCAAACTGTGAAATCTCTATACTGTCTGAGCTTCCCAAAATCTGGAATTGCAATTGTGTGCCACCACATGTGGCTGCAGCCTTTCCTCCCTTCATCACTTTCAATGGTTTTAGAGTGAAGCTTCTGAGAGAAAGTCTCTTATATGTCTTTCCCTTTTCCCTTTATGAAGAAGATGTATTCTGTTCCCCTGCCTTCTTCCATTATTTTTCTCTTCTTCTTGGTATTCTGAAGCTTGAATATGAATAGATAGATGCAATTTTCGGAATTAATTCTGTTTGCTCATCTATGAGATGCCTATATCTTGGTTTGTCTTATTAAATTTGCAAAATTCTTACTCATTATTGCTTAAAATATTTCTTCTTCTCTACTCTTTTTTCCACTTTAGTATTTCAATTATGCATGTGTTATATCACTTGAAATATTCCACAGTTCTTAGGTTTTATGCTCTGTTCATTTTTATCATTGCATAGCTATTTGAGAAATTTTAAAATATTCATTTATTTATTTGAGAGAGAGAGGAAAGCATATGCCAGGGCCTTTTGTTATTGCTAAGAAATGCAAGACAAATGCGCCACGACGTGTGTCAGTTTTATGTGAATATTAAAGAATTGAATGCAGGCCACAGACTTTTCAAGTAAGTGCCTTTAACTGTAGAGCCATCTTCCCACCCTGGCTTGAGATCTTTTTGTTGACATGTCACGAAGATTAGGGATTTCCTGGATATTCTATTTATATAGATAACCCCAGCAAATATGCTCCTCATTAGTGTAATAGTGTTATTTTTATTGTTTTCTTTGTATTTTCTTTGCAGTTTTCATCTCTCTGCATACATGACCCAGCTGTTCTTATATATGTTCCATGGAATCCCTTAATATATTAGTTATAGTTATTCTAAATTTCCTTTGGTAAGTCCAGCATCTGCATAGTATCTGAAGATAGTCCTGATTATTGCTTTATGCCTCACACAATATTTTTTTTTCCTTTGCTTATGATGTTTTGCTGAAAGTTAGACAAGATATACGAGGTAATAGGAGCTGCATTAAATGAGCCTTTGTTGTGAGGTTTTATGTTAGTTGGCTAGAAGCTGACCCTTGTTAAATATTTGCTATAGTAGCAGGTGCCAGACATCTTCCTCTTCTTTAGTGTCATTATTTTGTCTATTTTAGTGTCTTTGAGTGTCCTTAAGATCTCCTCCCTAAATACAGGAGTCTGTGTCTTTTACTACTTTCATCTTCACTCATGCAGTCATTTTGATAGAACCTTGATGATGTAGTGTTAAATACAGATAGCTCCTGATATACTGTGATAATACATGACTTTTTAAAAAAATATTCATATTGGTACATAGAAATAATAATCCATTACACAGTGCACTTCCAATTTTCATGTGGTCATGCTATAGCTTAGCATTATGTGCTATAACATTTTATCATGAAGTTGGACATCAATGCATGACCCAGTCAGGCATGAGTCATAAGGAGACACAACTGATGCTCTACAGGGCTCTGTGTTACTGAGGCATGTGGTTTGGTAGGTTAGGAGTATAAATAACACTTTTTATATTTAATATTTTAATTTACAATGGGTTTAATGGGAACATAATCCCATTCTAATTTAAGGAGAAGAGAAATATTTAGATAGATTCTCATATTCTATTTGGCCTGCTTCTCAGCTATGACCTTCAAAGTGTTTCATGCCTTTTCTTCCTGTTCCTTTTAGTAGAAACAGGAAGTCAAAAGGCATTATGATTTTCCTACCTTAGATAGAGATCTAGCGATATGTTCCTATTGGAGAGTAGACCTCTACTATATAGAAGCCTCTATATGCTTCAGAATGTTGACTTCCCTCTTCCTCTATCAGCCCTGTCATATTTCTGTTATCTCATTCTGAGATTTTTTTGTGGGTTTCTTAGAGATAAAACTATTGAAAGTGCATGCAAATTACTTCTTTAATCATTATGACTAAATATATAGCATGAAGGATCTTAAGGTAAGGGGGGTTTATTTTGGGTTAGGGTGTGAATACATTCCATCATGGAGGAGAATGCATAGTAGAAAGAGTGGGTCTTGGCTATGGTGGCAAAAGAGAGAGGCTGGTTGCTCACATCTGGGAAGACTAGGAACTAAAATGGATCAGGAAACAAGCTAATCCAAAACCTCAAGAAGTGTCCTCCAGTGACTAAATTCTTCAAGCTATGTCAAACCTCCTTAAAGTTCTATAATCTCCCAATAGCATTACCACCTAGGGAACAAGCCTTCAGACGTATTCAATGTGGGGGGCTATTACACTTCCAAATCATAACATTCTATCACTGAACTGTAAAGGTTCCTGACAATCTCATATTGCAAAAAGCAGTAGATCCAACTTCAAAAGACATCCTTCTACAAAAAGTTCCCAAAGTCTTAACAATTTTAACACTGTTCAAAAGTCCAAAGTTCGAAGTCTTTATGAAGACTAAGGTAACTAATATGTTACATATGAACTGTTGCAGAATCAAAAGCAAGATACATACTTCAAGTACACAGTGTTACAGAGGAAACATTGCCATTGCTAAAAGATAAAAATGGGGGCATAGCAGGAAAAAAAAAAAAAAAAAAGCAAAACTAAAACACAACCTGGCAAGCATTAAGCTCTGAAGGCCCATATGTAGCACATGGGTCTCAGGCTGACATCTATGCTCTCAGGCCTTAAGAAGCCACTCCCCTCCAGCTCTGATGCCTATTGTTACAGGCATACTCTTTAGCTGCCCCCACTTGTTGCTTGAAACTTTACTCAATGAACATCGTTCATTTCTGGAAATTCCCATTGTCCAGAGGCCTCCACTGAACCATTGAAACTTTTATTTAGCTCCACAGCTTCCCGCATGGCCCTTGCTGTGAACTGAACTGAGAGCAGTCAGTGATAATCATTCCAGAGCCTGGATATTATGCTGTCTTGAAACTTCCTCTGACAAGTAATATCTATTTATTTCTGAATTCATCCTCACCCATAATCATCAGGACACAAATGGAATGCAGTCAGGTGCTTTGCCTCAATATATTACAAATGGCTTCTAATTCACCTACTGATGGGGTTTATATTCCCCTCTGAAAACTCATAAACTTGGCTTCCACTACACATATTTCTGTATGCATTCTACACTTCTGTACTTCCACCAGAATCACCCATTAAGCAGTGCTTACAGTACTCTAGGGCATTTCTAAAGGTTTCCCTATTCCTCCTGAAAACCAGTTCCAGAAGCCCATGAACCACGTGGTCAGATTCATCAAAGCAACAGCCATATCTATCAGAACCAATTTTCTGTATCAGTTATCTTTCTTGCTGTAGTGACCAACACCTATAGAAAGTAACATATGAGAGCAGAGACTTATTGTGGCCCATCACTGAGGTTATATTGCATGATGGAGAACAGACTGATGTGAGAGTGGCTCTTGGATGTGGCATAAGGCTGCGTGCTCACATGGTAGTGAGTCAGGAAGTAGAGACACAGTAGGAGGCAGGGTTTGCCTAAAAACATTGAGGTCTCCCCCCAGAAGCTCACTGCCTCCAATTAGGCTCCACTTGCTAATGGTTCCAAAATCTCCCAAAGTAATTAATGCCAACAGCTAGGGACTAAGAATTTAATCAAATCCATGTGCTTATGGGGGACATTTCATATCTAAACCATAACTGTGTGAGAACTCCGCTAGGGTCACAGCCCTCAAGAACTTTCCCCTCTAGTTACTCTGCATTCATTCTCAGTAATTCATCAAAATTTAGTGTTCCAACCAATCATGACTCCAGTAATTTTGCTTCAAGTAAGTAGATCTTTATTTTTTCTCTCTTGGATGGGCTATATTCTCACATTTTGTGTTGATACCTTTTAACTTCAATACTTTGATAATGTGAAAAAAAATGCATTGGATTTTAGCTTCTAAAATCTCAGGATAAGGATGAGGAAAACAAAGTCCAAACTCTTTAAATATCAGAGCTGAAACTGGGAGTCAAGACTATTTTTACATTTGTTAAATTCACATTTGAACTTTGCATCTGACTATAGTGGCAGCTGTGATATATATATGTAGTACATGCTAATGGCAAGAGACATGATTCCAGAGCATTGTTGGGTATCAGTTTGTTCTGTGAATACATTTTATAACCTCTGTTTAAACCTCACTTGTCTCATCTTCAGTTTCAGCTCTAACATTTAAAGAGTTTCCACATTGTTTTTCTGACCCTTTCATGAAGATTTTTAGGCACTAAAAATTAATGTGTTTCTTATCTATAAATCAACACATTTTTGCCTTGATTGGTTGTTGCTTAAGGTAAACTTTAGATCACACAATTTAATTTAAAAATTAAAGTTATAAAACAATTTTACAAAATATTAATTCAATATTGAAGTTAAACCTTATCATAATTTTAACTTTTAAAAAATTCAAAGTAGTTGTCCTCAAAACTTTACCTATCAAATAATTAGTAGATTACTGGAATCTGGAGTTATAATAAAGACATCATGATATAAATGGAATCTTCAAATTAATTCTTGCAGGAGACATTCCTCTAGATACCTTCTTAGTATTAGCTATTTTGAAAATAGGATTATATATATATTGGAGTCAATGTATTCAGAATAAATGTATTCAATATATTTTTATCTGTACTCAGGAGTTTTTAAAATTGTAATTAACTTTTTCTATAATCTTTCACACTTATAATTAATATCCCATGTAAGAAAGTTTTCTCCAGGTATTACATGTCATGATAATTATTATAATTTGTAACAAAATTTTAATCACTTAATGTTGATTGCTCTTTTCTATCTACCTACCATTTCATGACTTATCAGATAAAGAGATAACTAAAAATTTCTTTACTGGTAGTCAGTTCTCTTGTTAAATGTTAATTTTAATGACATCAACATTGAGTCTAAATGTATTAAAGTTATTGTATGATAGCAAAAATTCTTGGAAGAATGTTTACATCAAAATAAAAAGAATACCTACATTTTATCTCTATAACTAAAAAATACACAACTACTATCCAATTTAGACAATGTAACTTAGTACAAATGACTTGCTAGCCATTCATGATTAAAACAAGATGATACCTGGTTTCTGACTTGAAGGGGTACAGCTCTAATATTCAAGAAATAGTATGAATGAATGGTATATGGTAAAATGTTCTGTTCTAGTTTTATATTAAAATATAATTGCATTTTGAGATGATTTAGACAAAGAGGGATGGATGTGAGGTAATGGAAAACTCACAGGGGAAATATACCTTAAATAAGAGGTCAATTTTACATATTGAGGAAAGAATAATGGTAATGTCAGGCATTATCAATAGAACTTCTTTTGGTTGTTTGAAATTTAACAATTAAAAGAAAGATGGGGACTGGGAATTAGCCAAGTGGTAGAGTGCTTATCTAGCAAGTTCAAGGCCCTCTGTTTGGTTTGCAGCAAAAGAAAAATAATGTAGGGTAGTAGTAGGTGAGTCTGAAAATACCACTGTGAACTATAATAATAAAACACTTTATATTCTATACGGATGAAAGTATGTCACATAAGCGTATCATCAGATTTTTTAAAATATGAGTTCAGTAAAAGAGAGGTGATGGAGCTGGTTCAATACATTAGTTTTCTTTTTTTAATTTTATTTTTATTTCTTGTTTTAATTTGGGTTCAGTTTTGTCCCCCCCCCCATATTAGTTTTCTTTATGAGGATTTATTTTTTATTCTAACCTCATTCTTGTCTGTTTCATTTTAAGAAATAAGTTCATTTATTAACAGACATATAAGTTAATCATATGGAAAATTCTAATTTAAAGATGTTTTAGAATAGGACAGAACTACAGGAAGAAGCTGAAGACTAAGTTTCCTCTGAGAAATTTTAGTCTTAGAGAATCTTCTGGCAGAAATGCTTTAAGGAAAGCATACTGGACAGAGGTTAATGAAGGCTACTAGCAAGTGACCTTACTGGGTCTTCCAGTGAAGCATTTCAGGGATTCTGAGATTTTTAGAGACTTTGCAAACAAGCTTTGCAAGTTCCTGATAAAATTTGCAAAGCTGCTTATAGTTTGCCCGGATTAGTGGGGCTCTGTGAGCCCATAGATTAGCCTTTATGTTTTATGTGTCTGTCCTCACCAAGAGAAATGACACTTCTCCAAAGCTTCAATAGGCTGTGCACTGTCAATTATTTTCCTAGCCCTGGAATTACTGAACTCTCATACTGAAGGCTATTATGGTCAAGGTCATAGACATTGTTATAAACTATAGAAAAAATGACGTTAGTTGACCTTGTAAGAGATGAAGGGATAAAGACATAGAATCTCTGAATGGGAAATTACCTAAAAGTTTCTTAAACCTCCATTTAGAGTCAGGAATCTGCTCAAGATCTCAAGTGACCACAACTTCTGGGAGTTTAAGTAGTAGCTCAAATATATAGCAGTGTGATTTTAGGTCACGTTGGGACTAAGGGCTTAGAAGCTCATGGTAATGGAACCCGATAAACAAAGTGAGACATTCTAAGAGGGATTTTACTAACTCTGAAGGGCAATAATATTAAAGACATCCATCAGAACTACATGCACTCAAGGAATTAATATTGATTCTAGAATCACTCAAATGTGTCTCTGTATGTCCTCCCTGGAGATTCAACTTACTAGCATTGGTCCCCAGTTTATGTCTCCCATCATCTCCAAATGTCTGAGCACGAGGGAAAGATAACCTGCTGCCCAAACATTTAAGAGGTCAGTATGTGTTTAGTGCAAGTAGTTTAATCGACATGTTCAATGGAGCCCCACACCCCTGTATCTTTGTCAACTTAAAGTCAATGAAACTAATTGGAAGGTGAGTTGGAATAGCACCATTCCTGGGACACTATCATGGCCATGCTGTTGATTCTGGAAAGCCTTGTTTAATGACGAATTATAATAGAAATGTTCTTAGGAAGAAAAGTTTTTCTCAATCCTTGGGCAGGATGGGCCATGAGCTTCCCATGACAATCTCCAGTACTGTGTGACTTATTGACAGCACTGTCCCTTTTCTCCAGCTCTTACTTGGTTCATACTCTTTTGCAACCTTAAAAAGCAATGGATGTCTAAGACCCAAGTATTGTTTGTACTTCCTTTAATATTAGTGCACTATAAATTATAAGGATTCTCACTGAATACTACTGTGATAGGAACCTTTCTTTCCCACTGGTAAATGTTTATAAAGTGTATTTCTAGGTTTTATAGATAGCATTAGCATTAAATACATTGTCAATATTCCTAAAGATGTATGTTGGCATCAGTTCCAAATTGTTGGTATAAACACCTGACCAGAAGCACCTTATGAACGGGAAAGGTTTATTTCAGGCTTACAGAGTCCAAGGGAAGTCCCATCATAGAATAAGAGGCTGGCTCACTTCCATAGATCATAGAAGAGAGACTACATCAAACAGCCAGCACCACAAAACCAGAAAGCACCAGCCAGGGCTCCAAAATTGCTTTCTAAACACCTCAAGTCTGGGATCAAGATCTGCCCCCAAACACACATGAGGGCTGGAACTCAAGATTCAACCACAGTAATATGCCTCTTCTCCAGTAGGGCTCTCTGCCCACTAGAGACTCCAGTTTCAAGCCTGTGTAAGTCTATGGGAGCATACACTGAAACTACCTGCAATGTACAACACCTTGTATCCTCTAGCCCTTATTTATTTGAGAGAGAGGGGGGTGAGGAAAGGGCCTGCTATGGTCTCATGCCACTGAAACTAAACTCTATATATACTTGCCACTTTGTGCATATGGCTTTATGTGAGTACTGGGGAATCAACCTGAAAGGTTAGGCTTTACAAGAAAGCACCTTTAACAACTGAGCAATCTCTCCATCACCAGGGTATTATTTTTAATTCATTTATGATTTATATACATATTTCACAATCTAGACTTTGGGAAGATCTTGGTTTACTTATTTATCTGAGTGAATACTTGATAACATTAATATATTTCTTGACACTTATAGCAATTCACATTTGTAAATATTTGCCTATCTTATTTTTTTAAACAAACATCACAAGACAATTTTCATATATTGTATTTGACAAGGTCTCATATCCTAGGATGGCCTCAAGCTCATGATGAAGTAGGGAATGATCTTGAATTTCTGATTCTTCTGCCTCTATTTCCCCAAAGCTGGGATTATAGGCATGTGCCATCATGCCTGGTTATGTAGTGCTTGGAATTAAATCCAGAGATTTATGAATGCTAGACAGGCACTCTTTCAATGGAGCTACATTCTCAGCCTTCCTTCCTTCCTTCACTCCCTTCATCCCTCTTTCCCTCTCTTCCTTCCTGTCTCCTTTCTCTTTTCTTTTCTCTCTCTCTCTCCTTTTCTCTTTCTTTCAGAGTGTGTGTGTGTTTCTATTCAAATTTGATAGTTTAAATGTACATCTTGTCTTGTATTATGTGATGACAAAATGATCAGAATGTCATCGAAATTTTTATAAGAACAGAAAATTTTCAATAGTGAGCCTGTTGTAGCTCACAATTTATTAGGGTGGTCGTGACCTTTCTGTGTGACATACCATATAGTGTGGTAGTTTGATTCAGGTGTCCCCCATAAACTTAGGTATTCTGAGTTCTATGTTCCCAGCTGATGGAGATCTGGGAATTAACACCTCCTGGTGAGAGTGTATTGCTGGGGGCAGGCCTATGGGTATTATAGCCAGTTTCTCCATGCTAGTGCTTGGCACACTCTCCTGTTGCTGTTGTTCCCCTGATGTTGTCCAGGGGGTGATGTCCACCCTCTACTCATTCCTGTTTTCCCTGCCATTGTGGAACTTTCCCTTGAGCCTGCAAGCCAAAATAAACCTCTTTTTCCCACAAAATACTCTTGGTTAGGTGATTTCTACCAGCAATGTGAACCTGACTGCAACATACAGTATTTACTCAATATTAATAGTAAGGAAACTTGTAATGTTAACCATTGCTGCACATAATTAATAAATTTCCAAGCAATCCACAGAGAACAAAAGTGAGCTGACATTATAACAAGGACACTGAGCCTTAGAGTGTCAATCAGAAACAGGAGAAAATTTTGTGGAATTTCAAGATTCCTTTCTTTTATTGCTGGTTCATTTGATAAACTCAGAATTTTAGAAAAAAAAGTTCGTAAATATTTATTTGTAAAGCTTGATATCAAGGGTTTAAAAAAATAAAAAAATAAGAATTGGGAAAATATGTATCTTAGCTGTGAATATCTTTTTGAAATTCTTGTATTATTTTTTATTAAAAAGTTACCCTTGAAGTGAAATAATTTACTTCATAAGAATGCTTACTATGACACTCTTTGGACATGAATTATTTTAACCCTCACAAAACACACTTCACCGTGCACAGTAGTGTTCCTGTGTCAGAATGGAAGTATTTGTCATGTTAGCTGCAGAGGAAGGAACCTCTGCTGTCCAGAACTGATGTATTAATTTCCAGACAGATTCATGGCTTGTGAATCAACAGCAGAGAATTCTAAATCCCTTGGATAAAAACAGAAGAAGTTTCAGTGGGTTCAACTACAGACTCTTGTCTCCTCTGCTGGGAATAATGCAGTTCACTGTTCAGTGTCTCATCCTGCTTTCATGTCTGTTAGTGCAGGTGTTATTGAAATTATGTTCAGAAAAAGGAATTTTAAACAGTTCTCATGTCGTTATCATTTCCTATCAATATCGCTAAATTACAGTGTCTTTTTACTGGGCTGATACTGGTAATGACTCATTGGGTTACTTTCCTAACTATATCAGTTTCATGTCACTTATAATTGATAGCTATAATTGATAGCTATCACAGTGAGGCTGCTTGATTGTATGCAACAGAAATATATCGTGGCTAATTTAGACCAAAAAGTAATTTGTTAGTGATATGTTGAGTACTTTTTAAAGAATGAAAAGAAAATAGAGAAACATTTTAAAAGAAAAGAGTAGAGTAGTCCTTTGGTGTACCTGACAATCCAGTTTTGTTAGGTAAACTTCTTCCTAGACTGGAGGTTTCTTTGCTGATGGTGCCACTCATGTCAATTACATTGTGCTTCACAGAATTCCCTAAAGGAATTTTTTTTATTAATAAAATAGGTATGGTTACTAGTAACTACCATCAATAGCAATAAGGATGTGGCTGTAACTTCCCAAAGCCTGCTCCCAACAACACAGTTTCTCCAGCCAGTCTCCATCTCCCATGTTGCCACTAGCTTGGGACTAAACATTGAGAACACATGACTTTACAGGAGACATTGATTAAAACCACCACACTCTCCCAATAAAATGATTAACATATTCATTACCTCACATAATTATTATTATTTTCTTTCCTTTCCTTTTTCATTGGGGTGAAACATTTGAGGTCAAGGTCAATTTTTTTTTAGCAAAAATAACAAAATTTGACTATGAAATACAGTGTTAGCAGTAACCCAGTATGGTGGTGCAGCACTCAAGAGGCTGAGATAGGAGGATGTGGTGAGTTCTAGAATTACTGAGTATTTACCAGGTCAGCCTGAGCTACTATGAGACCCCGTCTCAAAACAAACAAACAAACAAAAAACAAACAACAACAAAAACAATAGTGAGTAACATATTAGGTCTACAGAGGTCATTGATCTCCTGCTATTGACATTTCAGCCTTGGTACATAGCTCTCCCTCCTCCCAATGCCTTCCAATCACCACTCTACACTAAATCTGATTTGAACTCTACATGCAACATAGTGGACCTTCTGTGTTGACTTGTTTTACTTAGTACATTATTCAGGTTGTCACAAACGTCAGAAGTTCCTACATTTTAAAGATGGGGCAATGATTCTGTTGTTGTCACCTTCTCATTGCTTGCATAAAACAGCCTACCAACAGTGGCCAGTGTAAGAAAAGTTGCTTATTTTGGATTCCATTCTCTAGGGGAAGCTTCATGATGGCAGAGGAAAACATGACACGGGCAGAGGTTGGACATCACCTCTACCATAGCAGGAGGAACACCGCAGCATAAGAGTGAGCTGTCCTCTGGGAAGGAGGAGCTGGATTTAACACCCCTAAGCCCACTCACAATAGCACACCTCCTCTAGCAAGGCTCTTTCTCCAAATTACCATCAGCTGGGGATCAAGTATTCAAAACACATGAGTTCTTGGAGAATATCTAATTCAAACCACCACAGTTCCATCCTGTTAGTGATGACATTTTCTTTACCCATTTACCTATCAATGGACTTTAGATTGCTTCCATATACTAGCTATTTTAAATAAGGAGACAATAAACAGGGGACTATAGTTTCATTTAAAAAATGCAGATTTTATGCACTTTTGATATATATTCACAAGTAGAATTACTAATTATAAGGTGGTTATTGGTTACTTTTTTGAGAAAATGTCACATTGTATTCCACAGTGCCTATACAGATTGTTTTATTGTCTCTAATATACTTTATTTTTTAAACTTAATTAAATTATTTTCAGTTTTATTGAGATAGGGGTCTTGCTATTTAGACCAGCCTGTCTTCAGTCTTATAATCCTCTTGCCTTCATCTTCTGAAATGCTGATTATAGTTGCATATTTCTTGCCAAAGTTGTTTTATATTTATTTACAAGGAAGAGAGAAAGAGAAAGGGAAAGAGAATGGGCATGCCAGGCTCTCTTTCCACTGCAAATGAATTCCAGATGCAAGCTCTGCTTTTTGCAACTGTCTTTACATAGGTACTGGGGAATCAATCCTGGCTGTTAGGCCCTGCAAGCAAGTACCTTTAACAACTGAGGCATCTCTCTGGCCCCAGCTGTTAAATGTTTTAAATGGACATGTAAAAATTATGCATAATTATGTGGTACCATGTGATGATTTGATACACATATATGCATTGTATAATGTTTACATGGTAACTAATTTTATTGATGCTATGACAAAACAGCTGATGAAAGCAACTTAAGAAATGAAAAGGTTAATTTTGACACAGTTTGAAGATACAGTCCATCCTGATGGGGTGAATGGCTACAGGAATTACAGGCAGTTGTCACATTATTACATCAATAGCCAGGAAGCAGAGAGATATGAATGCTAGTGCTCAGATGACTTCCTTGTTTTTATTCAGCACAGCACCCCAGCCCATGACATGGTATTACCCATACTTAGGAGATATCGTTCCACATCAAGTACTCCAATGTTTGTCTCCTAGGTGATTCTAGATCTTGTCTAGTTGACAATACCTATTAACCATACTTACAATTTCTTTGTGTTGACAGCATTCAGAATCCTTTCTTATAGCTTTTTATTGAAATATATACTATCTAATCATTATAGTTATTCTACTATGCCTTAGCACACCAGAACATATTTCTCCTAGCTTAATGTAACAGTACACAATGGACAGTTTTTTCTCCTTTACCCTCGGTTTTTGGTGACCATTATTTTACTCTCAACTCCTGTGAGATCTTTTGTAGATTTATTATCTTTTGTATGTTGATAATAACAGCGGTGATGTAATACATTATTGCAGTTTGATTTGCATTTCCTAGATTATTAGTGATGTTGAATACCCTTGCACATGATTGTTAACCCAGTGCATGACTTTTTCTGCCTGTCTTTATTAAGAGCATTGCCTTGGCTTGCTGTTCCTTCACTTTTTTCTGTGGAGATGTATGTGTTCCTTATCTATTTTGGATATTAACCCATTATTTATAATTTAAATGCTTTCTACTTATATAGGTTTCCTTTGCACTGTGTTGATTGGTTCCTTTTTATGAAACTTTTTAAAATTTGATACAATACCATTTGTTTATTATTGCTTTTGTTGCCTTTGAACTTGGGATCATATAAAAACTGTTGTCCAAACTAATGCCAGGAAGGTTTCTTCTAGTAGATCTGTGGTTTCCAGCCTTATGTTTCTGTCTTTAATTCATGGTGAGTTTATTTTTTTGTACAGGATGGAAAATAAAGGACCAATGCAGAAATTATTAGCAAGCCAAATTATATAATACATTAAAATATATCCATCTGACGAAGAAGCAGCTTAAGGAAGGGAAGGGTTATTTCAGGTTTGCACATTGTAGCAAAAGCTTCTTCATAGCAGAAGAATGTGGTTCACTTCATCATACTACCACAGCAGAGAGATAACAGCCAATACGAGCAAGCAGGAGCTGACTCTGAACACACACATTAGGACTGGACTCAAGATCCTCCCCCAGAGACACATATCCTCCAGCAGGGCTCTGCCTGCTGGAAACTAAGTAGGAAGCCTATTCAAAAATACCTAGGCTAAGGGACTATTTACATTCAAACAATCACAATGACCCAGCAGAATTTAGCCCTGGCATGGAAAGAAGCTACAACATTTGCAAATCATCAGCTCCCCACACTACAATAATGGAATGCAAGCTGAAAAACACATACAACTATAATATTACATGCACAAAAGCATAATTGTCAAAATTCAACATCTGAGCTGGAGAGATGGCACAGTGATAAGAGATGCTGACTCTTACCCTAGGTAAGGCCAGATGAACAAAGTGGTACATGCATCTGGAATTTGTTTACAGTGTCCTGAGGTCCTGGTACACCCATTTTCTCTCTCTCTGCCTCTTTTTATCAATTAAAAAATAAAAATATATTTTAAAAAAGATATTAAAATATTCAACATGCATTTATGATTAAAAACTTTCAAAAATGGGGCTGGAGAGATGGCTTAGCAGTTATGGTGCTTGCCTGAGAAGCCTAGGGACCCATGTTAGAGTCACTAGGTCCCATGTAAGCCAGATGCACAAGATGATGCTAGCACTCAATGTTTCACATGCACACAAGGTGGTATATGCATCTGGAGTTAGATTGTAATGGCTGGAGGCCCTGGCATGCCAATTCTCTCTCTATCTCTCTCTCACTCTCTCTTAAAAAATATGTATTTAAAATAAACTCTCAAAAATAGTTAAAGGCAAAACCTCTAAACACCATCAATGCCTAACAGCATTGTGATGGGCATGGTAGTGCATGCATGTAATTCTAGATTAGGAGATTGAGGCAGAGGTTTGAGTAATTCCTAGTCATCCTCAGCTGCACAATGAGTTTGAATCCAGTTTGCACTACATGAAACTATGTCTGAACAAAATAAAACAAAGCAAAAGAAAAAAATAAAAAAATCAAAGGTGTGGATTAACCTTAGTGTCTGTGTACTACATAGCATATATGAGGCTTTGATTTTTGTCCCAGTAGAACAAAATTAATCACCTGAAAAGGTCTTGTGTGAAAAGCCAGCAGCTAACAGAAACATGCTAGGTTAATATATGGTGATCCTATCTCCTTCACTTACTAGATGAGTAATTGAAACAAATATATCCTGCCTTGATTACTTTATCTATAATCCCTTGTACATTTGAGTAAATATTAGAAAGAGTATATGTATATACAAAATCACCAAGTCTCAATAAATTACTTCAAGTATTTTGTTATTTTATGCATTCTATTGGGATAAAAATTGGTTAATAATAAATATGTCATGATTTTTTTTTTTGAGACAAGGTCTCACTCTCACCCAGAGTTGTCTCACCTAGAGTTGTCATACAACCAAAATATCTTCAAGCTAGCTCCTTAATTTCTACCCACTTCAATCATCTCCCTTTATATAAATTATGTATTTTGAATTTGCCACATACACTATTTTGCATAAATTGTAAAGGGTATAATACAATCTAAAACAGGGATTGATGTTCTACTTCTTAAAAAGGCAATTTTATCATAGTGTTAACTAAAGAGGTCATAAATTGAAAGCAATATGTCTGCTGTAGTCAGCTTTAATTCACTTAGATGAACCTCTAGACCAGACACAGTGTATGGGAGACAGGGATTTATTTCAGGCTTATAGGTCCAGGGGAAGTTTTGTAATGGCAGAAGAAGCTGCCCCTTTTCGCAGATCTGCACACACAGAGAGGAAACCACCACGAAAACCACCAAAAGCAAGCACCACATCAACTGCAGAGAACCCCAGGCAGACTCTGGTGCAAGCACTCAGCATACTTTTAAGCTGGAATTCAGATCTGCCCCCACCCCAGTGACACACCTCTGTCATAGCAGGAGACTGCTAGTGGCACAAGCTGCAAACCCAATTTTAATAACACCTGAGACTACTAAGGGACATAAATTCAAACTACCACAATGTCTAACACTAGAAAATATTCAACTGATACTATTTATTTGCTTTGTGGAATAGGAAACATATAACAAAACATTACAAGGAGTTATGGGAAATGATTATGACTTAATACACTTTTAACAAATAAAGATTTAAATGTATCTGTGGTACGAAGATCCAAACTACATTTAAATACATAAAAGTAAAGTTGTAAAAAAAAAAAGGAAAAAATATAGAAAAGAGGAAATAAGGGACTATTGCTTCTTTTATGGTTTTCCTCAGAGGCCATTGTTTTATTTTTCCTTTCTCCCACTATCTCACATGAGCATTGGACAGGAATGCTTTGCCTATAAAACAAAAGATTTGATTATATACCTCATGCAGACCACTAAGTGCAGGAGTAGGGCCCAACAATGCTATAAGCTCACATCTCTTACCATAAGCTGTTCACTTTACATATAAGTTTCAAGGTGACTTCATGAATATAAGGTCCTGAGAAATACATTTGGAGCATGAAGCATAGATTTGATTTCCTGGTCTGTCATTTTCTAATATAATTAGGTAGACCACTTCTCTGATATATATTTTTCCCATCCATAGAGATGTGTTTTTAATATTTATTAAGTCAAGAGAATTAGTGAATATGGACACAGCAGGGCCTCTTGCCTCTCCAAAATCAGACACATGCAACACTGTTCACGTGGCCTTACGTGGGTACTTGGGAATTAAACCAAGCCTGTCAGGCTTTTCAAGCAAGTGTCTTTAACTGCTGAGCCATCCCTCAGCCCAAACATATATTTTTAAAGACCATACAGGACTATTTTTCAGTAATGAGGTATTACTATATTAGGTTTGTTTTTTTAAATGCTATTTAAAGTGGAAAAGCCAAGTAAAATATTTTCTTGTCAGAGCCTTTTTCTTCTAGGAAAACTTTGCCCAAAACCATTAAAACTATATCAATCCCCAAGCCTCTAAATTTTGGTCAAATATTCCATTTTGACAAACATTCTTTGTGACACTATATTTTGAATTGGAATAAATGGAGTATCCTATGAGGAGCAGTTATAATTTTAAGATTCATTTCCACCCCCACTCTCTCACATTGCACTGATGAATTTAAATGCCCCATCTAAACCTACAAGTTGACATCCAGAAACACAGAGAAAGCATTTGTTTAAGATTAAGAGCTGTGTCCTACAAATATACTTTCCTGAATCAGGTTCCCAGAAGGTCTATATTGCTACAATCTATCTTAATTGATCATTGTCAGCACAAGTCATTTTAATGGCCTCATTATTCTAACCTTCCCCTGTTTGGGATTCTGAATTTTAAGAACATATTTCACAAAGCAGGTTTCACAGTCAGTGTTAGAGAACATATGGCAGCTTTGTTGTCAATCCTATTTTCATGCAAACATTACCTTACTTGGAGAGTTTTTTCTGAATTTTAATAATAAGACATAATGTGATTTTTACCAATATTAATTCCATGAAACCTGCTTAACACTTAAAGTCCTACTATGATTTTGATAGTTTGAAGATGTCATAACAATACATTATCTCCTAAGTGCTCCGTAGAGAACTTGGTAAGGCTGGGGTGGTATCCTATCTTGGTTCATTTGTAATGCTATATCAAGTCATGGCTTGGTTCTCTATAAGGAAAATAGGCTTACTTTGGGTATCAATTTGCCGTCTGAGAAGTCTATGTTCAGATGACCATATCTGGCAAGATCTTCATGCTTCTTCATACCATGCCACATGGCACGATGTGGCAGGAGCTCATTGAAGAGTGGCATGTATTGTGTATGAAATAGGACAAGTTACATGGACTCATTTGATAACAACAAGCTCTTTCAGTAACTGAAACATCTCCAAGTCCTAACTCCCTCATATGCAATAGGCCTTAGTCCCTTCCAAGGGACTCCATGAACTAGTCACCTGTAACAAGGTCCCACCATCCATCATCCTGTTACATTTTGGATCAAACTTCCAGCACATGACCTTTTGGGGCTAGAAATAATCTCCTTCACATATGACAAAAAGGCTGATAAAATGAAAAACTGAAAGTGAACAATGAATATCCACTTTCCTATTTCAGGTATGCATCCACAAGAACTTTAAGCTGTGAGAGTCCTTGGTGGTTATTAAATAATCCATCCCATAGTTCTTCCCTCTGTCAAAATACCTTGAGCGACAGCACAGATTGGGCTATAACTTACATCTGGTGTCCTTCCTTGGTAAAGAGTGCACAAGTACATGAAGGTAGTCTTCTCTTTGATACATAGGTTGAACATCTTCATTCATTCAAATACTGAAGTTCCTCTATTAGAAGTTGAGAAGGGAGTCAAATTATGGAAACCAAAGTTCACACAAAGTATCATAAGATTATTTGGCACTTGTCTTTTTTATAGCTCTAACTTTGCTACACTATATATACATGATACTGTGCCTTTCCATAATAGAGAATAAATTTCATGAGCAGACACCATGTTTCTTAATTTTCATACCCAGCTTTAAAAACAGATCAGTTAACAAATGAAAATGAGGCATGAAAATTATATAGGTTGTTTAGATGTCTTCTTTATATTGAACTCTGGAACTTGCATGTACCTAGAATAGCTTTATATTCATATATTATCCAGCAAAACCATTACTCATCTTTTCTTATCATCATAGGCAGATCATAGTACAGACCCTTCCCCTCCAAGATTCTTTGTGCCTTTATCTTTTCTTGATATTCCATAACCGACCGATGTTCACCAAACAAGTTATCTAGATATACATTTGTTTGTCAACATCTTGAGTTATCAAAGAATAAAGCAGAAAATTTTCCTTCTATACCGAAAGGATACTCTCTGGTCAAGCTTTTATGTGTTTTTTATCTGAGGATATATTTTATTTTATTACTTTTTTTGTTCATTTTTATTTATTTATTTGAGAGTGACAAAGAGAGAGAGAGGCAGAGAGAGAGAGAGAGAGAATGGGCACGCCAGGGCTTCCAGCCACTGCAAACGAACTCCAGGTGCATGTGCCTCCTTGTGCATCTGGCTAACGTGGGTCCAGGGGAATCGAGCCTTGAACCAGGGTCCTTAGGCTTCACAGGCAAGCACTTAACCACTAAGCCATCTCTCCAGCCCATCTGGGGATATATTTTAAAATATAAAAAACAAAAAAAATTACAATGGTAGGGGGAAACATGAGTTGAAAGATTTGTCTTTTTCCAGGTTTTGACTTAGGTGTATTTGTCCCTAATACTTGTGGCTTGCTAACTTATGTAACCTATACATTTACTTTAGGCTTTTAGTTGTCATACAGAGATTTAGGCATCATCCATTCTTACATCTTCAAATATAATGTGTTTTCTTGGTTACCAGCCTGTCTCCTATCCGCCTCCTCTAATATTTACTCCAATATCCTCCTCAGTTGGGTTTGTGTCACCCGTGTCCTTTTGACCTTTACCCTTCCTCTTCCAGCTCATCTTTTTGGAAACAAATTTCACTCATTGTGTTCCATGTATTTTCTGTCGTTTGAGTAAGAGTAGGCAGCTTAGAGTGATTGGTTTCTGCTAAGTGTAGTGGTTTGAGATTCTTGCCTCAGACTCCAATAATTTATAGGAACACATTAAGTCTCTATAAATACTAATTTTCTTGGAGTCAGAAGAGCTTTGTGAATTTCAATATGAGATGATAATAAAACAACAGTACATATAACTGCCACTGTCATCAGCAAACAGAGTCCAAGCCCATTCTGGTGAACCATAAAGGCACCATGCTGAACTTAGTATCATAAATAAGACACAGATAAGATCAATTCATTCTCTTATAGTATCATTCCACATTTTTCTATACTGAGTCTTCTTTTAAGTATATTAAATATTTCATTCTCCATATAGTCTCTTCTCATCCCTATTTAACCTCAATGTTTTTTTCTCTTTTGTATATCTTCTCCCCATAAGATAATTTCCCAAGCTTGTTGTCAAATATACAACAATAAAAGCCACACTAGTTTCTGAAGATTTCTTTTCTTGCATGTTGCAATGAGATCAAGAAATTTTATTTATTATATTTATTATATTCCTATAGAGCAAACATTTATGCATGTAGCCCAACAATACTTATGCTTTGGGGAAAATAATAATCATATCAAATAAGATTGTGGACTGTATTGGTTTAGGATATTTTATTTTCTTTTGTGGTATGTCTTACTATAGAGTCCTTAATTTCCTCTCTGTCACTATGTGTAAGAGGAATGGGGAGGACAGGATGACCAGAATATTGATTTTAAGTTGTAGCATTGTAAGCCATGAGTGATTATATTTACAATATTCACATATCAATGTACAAAAACGCTGCTTATAATAATGTTCTATTCATTCATTCCTTTTTACTTTCTTGGATGCTACAGTAAGCAATCAATTTCCAAAACAATCAACATTTGTTAAGCAAAAAGGTGTTTGACTTTTTTAAGGTGGAAATCTGGTTTAATAGATACTCACCTGCCCTATTTAAAAACAAGTGTGACTGTCACAGAAATGGGAAAGTGGAAACAGGAAAGATGATAAATAGATGGTTCAATGTACACCAAAACATAACAAACTGATCATTTAAGGTTTTCAACTAAGAATTTTAAATGTAGAAAACATCAAGAAATCTCATGCTTTGCATATGAAAAATGCACACACCAATAAATAAAATTCAAACTTCACAAGCACATGTTTATCCTGAAAATGAAGTGCTGGATCCATCAGAAAATGAGTTCTGCTTCACTTGATCCTTCCTCATTGGTAATTTTTGGTAATTGTTAAAAATAAAATAAATTCTAAGAAATTAATTTTTTAAACTTATTGAATGGACAGATAAGTAGATAGATTTACAAATGAAGAGCCAAGAACATGAAAAAAGAAAAAAAAAGTATCTCAAGCAAGGAAGCATAATGAAACTATTTTAAAACAATATATGGAAACCAAAGGAAACATGTTTTCTTAGAAAATAAACATGTAAAGTGCAATTAAGATTGGAGAGTGGGTTAGATTCCCTTGGCACATATTCATTTAATATCTGGAGCTGCTGTCAGGAAGCCTTTGAAGTCCTCTTTAGAAATCTGATGTGTAGATGGCCCTCAGGAAACTTGATGAGTGAGGGTCTAGGCATGAGAGAAAGCACATGAGTATTTTGATGAAGAAATTTTAATATTCATAACTTTAATTAGACATAAATTTATAAATTATGGGAAGTATAACAGAATAAACTAATAAGAAACAGCCATAGAAACTGCAGGCAGCTGTTGCACTGGTACTGGTGAGGAAACACAGAGCCTGGGAGGTGGATCTTGGTGTTCAAGACAAGGGGCTCTGTGATTCTGCTCTTGGGCCTGTAGCTTAGAGGAAGATCTCACATTCTGGGACTCTGACCATTGAGAGTGGGGCATAACTTATATAAGAACAATTGTTGTCATCATGTGGACCTCAGGCAGACAAACAGAAAGAAAGCTCTTGGGAAAAGGGGAAAAAATGGTTCCCTCTGTGGACCTGATGGAATAGTAACTTCAGTCTTAGTTCCTCATCCAGAGAGGGAAAAGGGATGGATGGAGCTGAGTAATATTTTCTAACCGGCAAAGCCTACCTGGTCTGTCCCTCTGAGTTGAGAGAAAACACAGCCAGTAAGCTCACTCAGGATGAGACTTTGAGAGCCAAGACTCCTTCCTTTCTTCATGCCTTGTGAAAGAAAATAAAGAAATTTATTTGAAGTGAACCATTCCCTTTTCTAATCTTAGAAAGTTTCTGTGAGTGTCAAAAGGAGAGGCTGTCCTTTGTATGAATCAAATCACCGGACTCCTTTCCAAACCAGGGAGTTCCTAAATATGTCAGGATTGATTTCTGCAACTACCATTTTGTTTTTTCTTCTAAACCACCCAGTTCACATACACAGTAAATGAGTCCTTGCAGTGACATAGGATCTCTAAGTTTATCTCCTGCTTTCTCCAATGTGTATTGCAAACATCAATGCATTTTATGGATTAGTATTTTTTTAAATTTATTTTTATTAGATATAGACATATTTAGTATGTAAACAACACATGTTGGTACCATCCTTTCCCTCCTCCCTGCCCCTTTTCTGAAGAGGCATTCCTTGTTGGGGGTGCAGGTCAACCCCATGGGGATTGTGGGTCATGCATTATGGGGGCAGCAGTCAGTTGTGGGGGAGAGGCAATGTCTCTATGCAAAATGTTCCAACTTGTGGCTCTAACAGTCTTCCCTCACCCCCTGAAAACTTCTCTGAGTCATGTTGGTTGCATTTTAAGTCTACTTTAGTGCTGGACACCTAGGAGCCTCTGGATCTCTGGTTTAGTAGGTGTTGAGTGTCCTCAGTGTCTATCTCCTCCACCCTTTTGCTGATATCAGATTCACTAATAAAGCAGCAGTCTTGCTCATTTCCCCAATTCCTCTGCGGTTCCAGTTGGGCCTGGAGTGGAGTGTGCTGGGTCTTTTCATCTCCTCTGGTCCAGCTGGCATCTGAGAAAGAGAAGCAGATTCTCCAGTGGAGAGTGAAATCAGCACTGGTTAAATAGGATAACCATGATTAATTAGTGGGAGCTTGACAATGGAAAGCAGAATCATTATGTGGATATGATTCCGAATTGTTTCCCAGTTCTAGATATGGTTTCCTTTCCACTGAGTGGATCTGTTAGCCAGTCCAAGAGCAGTTGGTTACCCAGCATGTATTAATCTTATGTAGTATTAATTCAAATGTGTCATTCTTCTGCCTCCTTATTATTCAGCAACTTCGGTCTATCATACCCATATTGTGGTCCTACTATTTCAGCATGGTATTACATCTTCATAGCACCTACATCTGCTAAGATCTTTCACCACAGAGTATTTTTGTATAAGTTTAAACTGCAAGAGCCTCCAATGGACTACTTTAACAGAAGAGTTTGTTCTGCATGAAAACATACTGCATATGCATGTGTGTGCTCATATGGAATCTTTTCTTATCACATTTGTCTTTCATAGCATTCTCCTTGGGGATTTTATTCCTTTGGACGTCAGAGGTCATTTTTCTATCCGTGGCTTTTCTAAGGAAAGAAGAGCAGAAAGACCTTGGAGAGCATCACTCACCTAATAAAACTCAATGGAACACATATTTTGTGCCAGATTACATTGGTTAGAATAATATTTAACCATAGTGGTGTGTGTGTGTGTGTGTGTGTGTGTGAGAGAGAGAGAGAGAGAGAGAGAGAGAGAGAGAGAGAGAGACAGAGAGAGAGAGAGATTATGGTAGCTTTTTGTTCTGGAAGAATCTTTTGCTGCAGTTACTATCAGGCCTTGTGAATAAATGCCCTTCCTTCACAAATTTCTGGCTTTCTTGTTTTTTGTTACTGTTGACACAAACAACTCATTTTTATTCTGACAGGTTTCATATTTGTTTACCCTATAATGAGTTTTCTCAGGGTATAGACAACCTTTTTTATTCTTTTCTACCACTGTATCTCCAGGGTTTGGAAAAGTGCCTGGCGTATAACTAGATGTTTATTTGCTATGTTAAATTACAGCCTGGATTTTTGTTGAAGTTCTCTGTCAAAACAATTACATTTTCATCATTCCCTGGTAAGAATTTGATTATTTTGTGAAACAACTTCAATTTGTCTTTACATAGGCTTCGAGTCCAAACATCTAAGGTGGTATTAGGGAAATAACAAGGATATAGGGTAATGTGTTAAGTGCTCACTGATGTGCACTGGTGGATTAAACAAGAAGGGACTCTGTCATATGGACCAGCTGTCAAGATGGCTTGATTATAGACATCTGTAGTACTAATCTCAATTTCCTTACAGTGGACTTGGACTGAATTCTGAATGGGTAACCATGCTTAGCAGAGCTAAAACTGAAGTGGAGGGTGAGGTGACTCCTCGAGGAAGCCAACGTGCACTAGGAAGCAGCAGAGGAAATTAGGCATCTCTCTAGTCCTGGCAACAGTAAACTTCATGAGGTACTGTATTCAAGTATACAAGTCACAGGTCATCTGAATAGTCACAGGACTTGCATGAGTCACATGTCCATATATCTCCGTCAAAAGTTATGAAGTGAAAAACTCGTTTTGAACATAACATAATGGTTATAAGTATGATTGGGAATTATTATAGTGATTACTACTTTCTTATGTTTAACATGCATCTAACATATATACTTTAGCAACAAAACAATTGGAATTAAAGGCCTAAAAAGTCTCAGCTTCTGTGTATCTGATATTTCCTTAATTAGACTCTCATTCCACAGTTAAGAAGGGATAGCTCTATGACTTGGTTCACACTGAGTAAAGTTTGTTGTATCACTCAATTACCATTGCATGTGACAAGGGCAAGATTTTGTGTTCAGAGAAAAGCACATTAATAAGTGCCTTCTATGAAAGCAGCAATTTTCTGAGGAGAGGAATATTGATGTATCTGGGCATGCTCCTTAAGTGAGATAATTAATATATTTCTGGGATTAGCTATGCATGCTAGACACTGATATCTGTCAGCAAAGTAGAGCCACAGTCACTCCTAGGAATAAATTAAATATGCATAGAACACATATTATGGAGACTAATGAACTTAGTATGGGAGCTTGCCTCTTTTCAATGACACAATGCATCTAATTATGACAATTATAAAGTAGGGAAAGAGTTTTTGAAGATGGAAGTTAGTGGGGTGAAGGGCAATTGCAGAATCCGCAACAATCACAACCTGTGCCAAATAACATAAGGCTTTTGGGGAAGCTGTATTTTAGCAACTGTTCCATAGAGATCTGTTTATAACTCAGTGTGACTTAGAATTATTAATCTTGGGTTTTGTGTTCTGGAAAGAATATGGGCTGTAGTATGCTGTACATCCCTGGGGGGTTACACAGCCTATTGTGACAGAGACTTAAGGAAATGGAGGGGGTGCTGAGTTAAGTCTCACCATGTGCTACTGACATAGACAACTCACACATACTCTCTGGGCTTCAATATTTGAACATCAAAAGAATTTGAAATAATGATCTTTAAGATTTTTCATGGCCTCTCAAATAAATAAAAATTTAAAAAAATTAAAAAATGGGCTGGAGAGATGGCTTAGTGGTTAAGCGCTGGCCTACGAAGCCTAAGGACCCCGGTTTGAGGCTCGATTCCCCAGGATCCACGTTAGCCAGATGTACAAGGGGGCGCATGCACATGGAGTTATGCCCATTCTCTCTCTCTCTCTCTTTCTCTCTCTCTCTGCCTCTTTCTCTCTCTGTCTGTTGCTCTCACATAAATAACAATTAAAAAAAGATTGTTCATGGCCTTCTATGAATCAAAACAAAACAGGCTAGAGGGAGTTCCTACCTCAAAAAAAGTGCCCAGAAAGTTAGACTTGCTTCATGTGATAATCTTGAAAATTGAATTATGACAAGAATGGATTGAGGGATAAGATTTAATTTTATAGCAGACTTTATGCACAGATAAAGTAGGGAATGTAGGACGTAAATATAAAAGGTTATTAATGAAACCTCTAAAAAGAACACATCTGGAATTCATGAAGAAAATAGACACTGCCTCTCCCAAATAATCTTTTTTCTTGACAGGAAAGTCATCTTAGCCTCAAAGCCCTCTTTTTATTCATTTTGTTACTTAGGATTTAAGTTTCATCAAATTTTAATTTGACTGAAACTTAAACTTGAAATTGCACTGCTCAGAAATACCTTTACCATGTATCTTCATTATATATATGACAGCTCATCACTGGGGATGTATACCATTGAATGTTCTCATTTGAAAAATAAGAAAAGGAAGAAGCCATTTCCTAGTTTTATCAGGAAGAAATTTCTTTAGAAACTATAAGAAAACTTACGTGTGCCAAGGACAGGATTAAATGCTTAATATCTCGAAGCAAACTGCACAGGCAGCACACCCAGGAGGAATGTGATGAGCGCATTGCAGCAACACTGTTATCATCATTTGGTGTTTATAGTGGATTATGCTCCAACCTTTTGATCCCATTGTAAGTTCAACACTTTTTCATAATCCTGGCCGACTGTGCACTGATTGTCCTGACCATTGTAAGGTGAAGCTTATGCTATTGGACTTGGACATGACTTCACTCTCTGACTCCAGAGTCACTCATAGTCATAGGTCCTTTAGAAAATCACCACAGTGAATAATGAGAAGACTTGCATGTAATTGATATGTGGTTAACAGAATACCGGTAACTCTACTATTGAGAAATTTTTGATGAGTATTTCATGAAATATCGCTATTCTGAGCTCTTGCTATATGTCTTTCCCAGTCTGCTTTATGCATGGTCTTCCAATCTTGTTCCTTCCATGTGCATGGCCACTGGGCCAAAACACTAGCCATGGTTAAGGAATTAGCAGCTCTTCATTTTTGATCATAGGATGGGATATATGATTCTGTTTTGTTGTTGTTGTTGTCATCTAAGGTCCAGAAGAATTTATACTCATTCTTCATTGGACAGGGCTAGGAAGGGCATCTGAGGAAAGCATGCAGGAAGACATAGCCTTTGCTAGGAGACCCGAATGAGAGTCCATCCATTTATTTGATCACACCTTGGCAATGTGATATTGGCTACTTTGCTTTTGTCTACACCAACTTTGACTTTCACAATAGGCATGGAAATATCTATTATTAGCTTGCATTTTAAATAACATTTGGATATGTACCATCCCATATTTAAGTTAGTTCTAAGATTAGTTAAATTCTAAGATTAGTCATCTGGAGCCACCTCAACATTCCTCTATTGGGTAATTACTGAGAAATGGAGTGAGAGTCTAATTAAGAAAACATCAGATACACACAAGATGAGACTAATTTTAGGCCTTTAATTCCAAATTGTATCATAATTTCTCTCTCTCTCTCTCTTCACAAGAAGGACTACAGAATTCAAATAGCCTAGAATGGAATAATATAAAGTAGATGTTAACAGCTTATCAGCCTGAAAGCAGTTTGACTTTTTAGACCTGTTAAATATGGGACAAATCTCTTGTGTCTTGGGAAGGGTCCCCCAGTTTAACAACATAAAGAAGTTAAGAGTTGGTTGAGAACCATAGTATCTGAGTCTCTGAACAACCATGACTTTGTGTGTTTCTTGTTGCATTTAACATTACATTCAGGCTGCATGAGGCTTTTGCTCATCTTCCCCATAGAACTAAATGTACTTGGACTAACTTGTACTATTGGTAGGGAGCACTATTGCTCCTCCCTCTCTCCCTCTTGAGTATTCAAATTCCAATTTTTCATGTTATTTGGTATTTAATAATAAATAAATATTCTGTACATTGATACAGCACTTCACAATGTTGCAGAAGTTTTTAAATCATATTTAATTTATTTATTTAAGAGGAAAGCAGATAGAGAGAGAGAGAGAGAGAGAGGGAGAGAAAAGAACAAGAAATAAAGAGAGAGAAAGAAGAAGGAATAAATATTGGTGCACTAAGGCCTCTAGCCACTGCAAACGAACTCCAGACACATGCACCACCATGTGTATCTGGCTTACATGGGTACTGGAGAATTGAACCTGGGTCCTTAGGCTTCACAGGCAAGTGCCTTACCTAATAAGCCATCTCTCCAGCCCTATTGCAGACTTTCATAGCAATTATCTTACTGGACCTTATAAGAACCATTTCAAGATTTTAAGCAAAAATCAAATGATTTATGTGTAGATTTTTAGGAAAAGGGAGAGACCAAATAAAGATACTACCACTTGAAGAATTAAAATCCAAGTAATTCACCTTAAAATAAAATTAATTTCTCAATACCAAATATATCTCCCTAATGTATATAGTTTAAGCTTGGATCAACCATGAGATATAAAAACTTGGTTGTGCTTATTTTCTTGCTTTCACTGACTGTTATCAGTGGGTGCTGGTTTTTGATCATTTTCCCTAAAAGACAATACAGTCTCACACTATAACCAGTGAACTGGAGTTTGTGAAGACATCATGACTGAATATACACACAGTCGTGTTTCCTGCCACTTGGAAGAGAGGTTTTGTGATGGAGTTTGTATCATACAGTGAACACGTGAGAAATACACTGTCTTTGAAGTGTCAGCTTGACTGCCACAGACTGGATTTGAAACTGGCAATCTACTGCTCCCCTGTTGTGGGACAATATTTTATTTACTCATGGATGTTAAAACCCTGCAATTCTTGAGTGTCTGGCAATTACAAAATAGGGTTTGGATGACTTTTCAAAAGTACTAAGGTCCAGATTTAGAGTTTTATGGAAAAAAAAAATTGGTTTTCCCAGAGTGACACTAAGAACCTTTGAAATGACTTTGCTCTGCTCAACCATCAGATTATCCTGTGGGGCATGAAGGCTTTGTGGCTAAGATTTTGATCCCCAAAGGGATGCTTTTGGAAAACGCCAACCTAGCACGAACATAGAGCTTCACAGTGCTGGCTGCTGCACCACTGTGACTGTGTGTCATGTTGAAGCTTCCTCTCTGTACCTCCAAGAGAGGAAAAGGAATCATAAAACCGCATCCAATGGTGAGGGCACATAGGAGGAGAGATTGCAGAGCATTGCTCCTTTTTTTCCCTGAGCCCCGGCTCTCAGACTCCCAGCGAGATGAAAAGTGATGCCTCCTCTGCTGTGTCCCTGAGAGGCAGAAGCATGAGTCCTGGAGCTCAGTAGATAAACTGGGGGGAGCTGGAGAGATGGCTTAGCAGTTGAGGACCTTTCCTGTGAAGCCTTATAATGCATGTTCGAATCTCCAGCTCCCATGTAAGCCAGATGCAAAGTGACACGAGAATTCAATGTTGCACATGAACCACAGGGGTACAAGTGTCTGGAGTTTGTTCACAGCTGCTGAAAGGCCCTGAAACACCCATTCTCTCTCTCTGCCTCATTTTCTCTGTCTCTCAAAATTAAAATAATAAAAAAAATTTGAAGATAAATCTGGGAATGTCTTAGTTTTCTGTTGAGAAAGTGAAAGGCAGCTGGGTAGCTTCAGGGGATGCTAGTAGGATAGGAGGAAAAAAAAAGAATCAAAATGCCTCTGGGATTCCTGTGACCACAGAGAAATTTGATAATGGCACCTGAGAATCTGAAGACTACATTGAATTTCTTTAACACATGTTGTCTGTTATATTTGCTGCCTCTTGATCTGCCCTTTACTGTGCTGTAGAGAGGAGAATTTTGAACCAGAATCCATAGAAATGGCTTTTAACTCTCCCTATCTGTGCTACTTGGGCCAAATCGCTTAGTTTTTTTCCAGTGATCTCTTCTTTTACAGTAAAAATAATTGACATTTTCAAAATTTCATACTTCACAAAAGTATTTTGGAATTTTAATAAGGTAGTGAAAGACAACAATCTCAATAGCCCCCAAAGTATCAAAGAAATATAAGAAATCATTGCAATTACTTCCTAGAAAATAAATTCCACAAATTTGAGGTTCTGTATACAACATTTACATACATATTTTGTCTCATGTCATTCCTTACTAAAATTCCAGTTTTTGGTAGGTGTATTTACAAAAAAACTCAAATCCAGGACACAACAGTAGTCTCATTGGTGGCAATTACAGATTCAGATTCCAGACATTCTATTTTTTACATTTCTAATGGTTTACCATGTATCACAGGAATGGTCAGTCCCCATTGTTGCATTCAAGACAGTCATCTTTCTGAATCAACAATGGAAGTGCAATGACTCCACCTTGTAATTTCTTCCTCTAATTTTCCATTCCTACCAGCAAATGAAGTAGATGTATATCTATGTGAATCAAAAAGACATATTTATTCTGGTGCTCAAAAGTATCTGTAGAAAAAAACTCAGAAATTTGTTGTCATGAATTTCTTTTAAGTCATTGGAAAATGGAATATCTAGGACTCATTTAATTTTTACTTATATATTCATCAAAGGAGAACAGGCTATTCCAGTGAAACAGTACTGACATATAAATCAGATTTGGGTACAGGGATAGAGAGATGGCTCAGTGGTTAAGGCACTTGCCTGCAAAGCCAAAGGACCCAGGTCTGATTCCCCAGGACCCATGTAAGTCAGATGCACAAGGTGGCTCATGGGTCTGGACTTCATTTGCAGTAGCTAGAGGCACTGGTGCACTCATTCTCTCCCCCTTCCCCACCTCTCTCTCTCTCTCTCTCTCTGCCTCTATCTCTCTCACACACAAATAAATAAATAAAATAGAAAAAAGATTTGGGTGCAATCATATTTTATTTGTTCATTGGCTCTTTGCGAAGGTAGGACAATAATCTACAAAGAGAAGAAATGATCTGCTTAGGAAAATGAATCTGCATCTGTGGAATGGAAAGTTCCTTTACTTTGGCATTTTGGGTGAATTGAAAGGATATAGACCTACAGTGTAGGTAAGTTCTTATAGTGATGTTCTTACTCAGGATAGATGGTAAGGAGGAAACCCATTCCCCAAACAATATAACATGGCCATTTATTTAAAAATATATATTATTGAATAAATATGAGACAATACCATGGAAAAAGGGAAAAATTAAAGCACAAATTTAAAAAATTACTGCAATGAAAGAGGAGGATGAAAAGGGGGAAGTGTAGTAAGAGTGGGGGTGGGAGAATATAGGAGATGGAAGGAAAGGGAAGGAGAAGATGGAGACAAAAAAGGAGAAGGAAAGAAACAATGAGTCACCCTGAAAAATCAATAGCATTAATGAAAAATTATAACTCTAAATGCATTCTGTTCAATGAGACTGATTTCCATAAAGCAAGCAAAAATTTTTGTTATAAATAGGAGAAAGCATAATTTTTTTTTGTAAGCTTAAAGTATTGGCTAAAATTTTAAAAATCAACAGCCAAACTGGAAGCAAGTTCAAGTAAATCTCACAAAATGTTTAAATGAAGATGAAACCTGGCTAAAAAAGATGAGAGCCATAAGAAGGCAATATACATGCAAATGAAATATTAACAAAGAGGAAGAAACCCCTGTGTGTGTCGGGGGGCAGGGGGCTCATGCGTGTAATACAGTTACTTGAGTGGCTGAGGCAGAAGGATTCCCACGAGTTCAATACCAGCTTGGCTAGGGATTGAGACCCTGGTGTGTGTGTGTGTAAGAGGGGTAGAGAGAGGGACAAAGAAAGAGAAATTTTGAAGAAAATACAGAATCAATTTATATAGTAGTAAGCAGTCTTTATGACAAAATGTGCTAAATAGTGACACTTTCTATCCTTGAATTGAGAGAGAAAGTATAGTATAAAAAATCTAGTAGAGAAACATAAAGCAATAACACTCAAACTGTGTTCCTGTAAATTAGCAACTGCCAGGTCACATCAGACTTCTTGCCAACTAATGAGCTCTTAGAAAACAACATTTATTAAATCCTGAGAAAATAAAATGATTTAAATCCAGAAAGCTCTAAGTAGAAGGTATAACTCAAATGTACTTGCCAAGTAAAAATTTCTTCAGATATTCAAGGAATCAAAAATTTCAGATAAAAATGACTATGTGAGTGCTGGACACAGTAACACATATTAGTAATCCCAGTTACTTTGGACACTGGGCAAGAAGAATATGAGTTTTAGGCCAGTCTGAGCAACATAGTGAGATCTCATCTTAAAATGCACAAATAAATTTGGTATACTTAGGTGAAATGAAAATGAGAAAGGGAAATAAAACTAAGAACTATTTGGGAAATGGTATTGAAAACTTATTTCATATGCTAACCCTATGCACATACACTTACAAACAAACAAAAGCGTAGCATCTGTCACTTAATGCGCTTGGGGGGGTATTTTACTCTGCATTGGGAATTGGGGCAAGGACTTGGGTTCACTTGAGTACACTGAAGACATATTAGGTCAGTGACTTGGGATAGATACTTTGAATGATTTTCTCTGCAAATCATAAATTTCTTTGAAAATTTAACTCCTTGATTTCTATGCCAAATTGCAACAGCCAGTCCATTTTATATGCAAATGACCTGAAAATTTTACCAATACTGTTTTCAGATTGACATGATGATATTTTGGATATATCAGATTAAATTGAACATGATTATGGATTATTTCTTGAAAGATGTTTAGAAACACTGTAGTTACTGTTATATTTTTACTGAGGAGAAATGGTATAGACCTGTGCAATATACATATATTGCACACACACACATATATATAGCACTTTTCTGAGGTAGGGTCACACTCAACCCAAGGCTGACCTGGAATTCACTATGGAGTCTCAGGCTCATTTAGAACTCACAGCAATCCTCCTACCTCTGCCTCCCAAGTGCTGAGATTAAAGGCATGTGCCACTATGCACAACCAGTGCAAGGATTTTTTAACTTTTCCTCATAGGGAATCAGGTTGTCACCAGATAATTATGAGCTGAGGAGTGGTGTGATTCAACTGACCTTCAAGAGGGTAATGTTGAATACTTTCTCGAGACTAGTTCCAGTATGGCAGAACAGAAGAGTAACTCCTTAGAATTCCTCTCAATAATCTAGAGAAGAAATGATGCACTTTGGACTGGTGGAAGCATTGAGGACTCTGCATGATTTTCAAATGGGCATCTCTGAACATTCAGAGATGACCTGGATGTGGAATTTTGAAGGATCCAAGAATGATGGATGACAAGGTTTGTGATCTAAAATGTTTACATGTCTGGATTTGCCTTAGTTAATGAAGTGTGGTTGTGTCCTGTCCATTACTCCATGCATGCTACTGGTCATACCACTATCTTCTGTTACTGATGCAATTTGTGGTACTCAATTTATAGAGGTGATTTGAGCATTAAAAGTGAAGTGCTTCATGGCAAGTGTCATGAAGGGTCTTTTGTACTTTAAGCAATGTATAAATATCAGATGGACTGGTTATCAGCTCATTAGAGGCTGTCGAGACTGAGGGTAACTCACCTAATGCTGAGAATTCCATTTCTTTAAGTTGATAATCAGATGCGCCTAGCACATCCCTTGACAACATGACATAAAAATGCTATATTCAATATCCAAGACACTAACTATGCTACTCAATTTTCTTTAAACTCATGAAAACAATCATGCCTGGATGTGTTGTCACATCTCTGGATAAGAGGACACTGTGACTACTGCCTTCTCCTTTCTGGTGAATCTAGTGAACTCTAGTGTGAATGAATGTTCTTAAAGAGAACTGTTGAATCCTATATAAAATTGGTTCGAAGGTGTTATAATGTTGTTACATTACAACAAAAGGAGGTGCTGAAGTAATCATGCATCCAAGCCACATGTCCAGGGGTTATTATTTTCTTCTAAGTGTACTGTTCTCTTCCCCAAAATAGCAAACATAAAGTAAATTTAGGACTTAAAATTTAAAATACATGGAAAAGCAAAAAATCTGCTCATAGTTAAGAGAGGAACTGGTTGGTTGGTAAAAACTCAGAAATAGTTGAGAAACTGAGTGAATAAGAGAATCCTACACTGTCCAAAAGATTAAGTAAGTTGATCTTTTCCACACACTTGAAAGGGGGCTCAATGTCCAGACCAAACTCTTCTGTTTCTTCCTTCCCTTCCTTCCTCTCTCTCTTTCCCTTTCTCCCATTTCCCTCCCTCTCTCCCTTTTGTTTCTCTTTCCTTCCCTCCTTCTCTTACCACCCACCCCCTCTTTCCACATTACCAGCATTGCAAATTCTCAGAACTGGGTAACAGAGAGAAGCCAAGAATAACCACTCCTGTAAATCTGGATTCCCATTCTGTAATGGACCTAGTATGTGCGCTGAGTCAATCTGATATGTAATAGTTTTTTTTAGTCTAGGATTTTTTACAACTCTATATGTAGTTTGCTGCTACCTTAAATATGTTGAGGGTAGCATCAGGACTTTGAAAGGATGAGAAGGAGAGCACTGCAGAAATTCTGGACATCTCGGGTGCTGGCTTTGGGAGCTGTGGGGATATTTGGGCGGTTAGGTCTGTGTGCCACCTCTTCTGGTATCTGTGGTATCTCCTTGCTCTCCACTTCTGTCCCAGCTCCAGGCCTTGGCATCTATCTCCATGCTCTAATGCTCTTCATTAAAAAAGGCACAGTGTGATTCAGGTGGATTCCCTCAGTTCTGCTGCCCCCCACAGGATAACTGTAGTGCACAGAGATAATACCCCTAGGGTCTTGCCTAGAGCTCTGCCAGCTCACCTGTCCTTCCCTGGTCCTAAGCAAGCGGCTTCTCATGCCAAAGGAATGGATCCTTTCAGAACCATCTCTCTTAGTGCTTATTTCTTCTGTTAGTCCCTGGCATACTACACATATGCACTCAGTGAAGGCCTGTGTGCAGACATGCACTGAAGCTGGGTATCTTTGGAGTTTTAATCCACCATTCCAGATACATTTACCCTTAAAGACTTTACTGTTTACTGTTGTTATTTTGTTCTAACCCTCTCTAAGGCATGTTTCTTCTTCTTTTCCCTTGAATGCCAGGAGTGAACACAATCATGGGTCTCTTCTCTTCTAAACACATCTTCTTAAGTTTTGAAATTAAATTTAGTTAGGTTTCATTGTCTCCCCTGTTCCTCTGTGGTACACAAATAATACTGTGATTTTGTGGCTTCTCCAACGTGCTCATATTGTTATATTGGAGAAGGGAGGGGTCTGATTATCTCTTGCAATCTTGCACTTTTTAACCACAGAGGAAGCTCTATACATTGTCTATCCTGAAGCTTCATAGAAAGGGAATCATATGGAATATTGTTTTGCATAAGATTCATCTTTTGTCATATTCTATGAGATTGATCTCTTTGTTTCATGTACCAGTACTGTGTTCTTATATAATTGTGAACTATTTCAACATTTACTGTATTAGATTTTGTATTGCAGTTACGTTGTCCTTGCTGGGACAAACATCTGACCAGAAGCAGCTTATGAGAGGAAAGTGTTTATTTCAGGATTACAGAATCCAGGGGAAGTACCGTCACAGTGGAAGAAGCTGGTTCACTTCAATATCCACAGTAGAGGGAGAAGCCAGCACCAGCAAGCAAGAGCAGCCAGAGCTCAAATGTGGCTTTCCACACACCCTGGGGCTGGGCTCAAGATCTCACCACCCCACCCATGGCACACCTTTCAGTCTGCTGGAGACTGAAATAGGAAGCTTGCTCTAAGATACCTTGAATCTATGGAGGATATACATTCAAAACACCACTCTGAGTTTTTAGATTGCTTCAACCTTGAGAAACCTATGAATGAAACTTCCAGTTAGGTCAACTTCATGATTTCTGAATGTACCCACATCATTCTTTTGGAAATGTAGCTATAAATAGTACTGATGTCAGTGATGATTACAAAGATATAATCATCTCTAGTAGGCATTGTTAATTCTCTATTATACATTATGAATATATATTCATAGTAACATAAGGAACCTCTAGGTGGTGTCCATCCTAGTCAATGTTTAATATTCTTTAGTTTTAAATTTTTAGTAGGCATTTGGAATCCTGAGATTTTTGAAAAGGAAATAACATTCCCCAACATCACACACTACTTGATACTGAAACAGACTTCATGCCATGTTTTGTTTCTGCAGTTATATATAGCGCATTAGCAAACGCCTATAAATAATAATAAGCATACCTGAAATGTTCCAAAATATTACCCCCCATAGACTATCTACAGTTTTCTTCCTTAGTACTCAGTTTAGTTCAATTTTTGGACAATTATTTTTTCCATAAATAATCTACTAGTTGCAAAAACTTCCACAAGTCTGAGGATTGTTATATTGACCTGGCAGTTTCAGAATTGACTTCTTAAGGGAATTTCTGTTGTAAGAATTGGCAACTCATGTCCCCACAAAACACTTTATTTTTCTCTCAACTCTTATTTTTTAAAAATCATGGGTGACTGGGGGAAATTGACCAATATCTATCGAAGCAACGCATGGTCTAACCTACTTAGCAGCAAATAACTTGTTGTGATGCCCACACAAGTGCAGTGGTGGCACACAGCCATGGTGGGGAACCAACTGCTCTCAGTTTGGCTAACTGATCCCCTCACTGGTATGGGACCCATAGCTGGAGCTGGGAAACAAGTCAGAACCATATCCAGACATAAGCCCACTCTCCAATATCAAGCTACCATCAATTGTGGGCTACAAGAGGGCCTACACCTATTAAATTCTCTATAAAAAAATAAAAGTAAGGGTTATCTCATTTGTCCTGGTGCTAACTTACTCTCCGTTGGAGAATCTGCTTCTCTTTTTCAGATAGATATAGATCCTAAGGAGAGAGCCACCCCATCATACCTCAAAAGGGCCCCGGCTGAAACTGAGAAAAATTGGAGAAACAAGCAAGGGGGCTGTTTTCCTGATGAACCGGACACCAGCACAAGGGGGAAGGAGATCAGCACAGAGAAAAATCAACTCCCACCAAATCAGAGAGCCAGAGCCTCAGAGGCCCCCAACACCTCATCACTGAAGCAGACCAAAAATGAACCCAACATGGCTCAGGGAAATTTTGCGGAAGAGGGGGCGGAAAGAATGTCAGAGTCACATGTTGGGTCATGATATGCAGAGACATTTAGCTTACCCATAACTGTGGGCTAACTCCACAATGCAAGACCCGTATACCTCAACAAGGAGGGGCCAAGGGGAGGGGGTAGGTCACGGATGAGCCTAATAATGGTACCAAACTGACTGTATTTGCTGAATACAGAACTGATTAATAAAAAAAAATATTAAGATCAAAAAAAAATCTACTCAGTTTGCAAAGGAAAGATTAAAACAGAGCACAAAACTTCACAAAGGAGCTCTGTGGCAAGAGGAGAGCAGACCTTTCTGCTTTTAATGTTGATAAACATGGAATATTAGGAAATGAGCTACAAACATCATATTTGAAATAACTTGACATACGCCATTTTAAATGCTGTTATAAAATCTTTCACATTTCACATTAACAGATATGTGATGTGTAAATATCAGGGATATAAATATTTCTAAACATGAAATATTAAAACTCACTATTTTAGTTAACTTAGTCACACAGAGCTTCCTGCTCCGACTAAAACACACACTTAAAGGGATTTCTATGCCTTAGGTGAGTCATTAGAGGGTGATGGACTCCACTGTAATGAATGTGAATGAATGTCTTGGAAATAACCAATTATACTATATTCAGATATTCCATTTAGTTTGTAGTTCTTTGGAGATCCTATATTGCATGTTATCCATGAGGTCTTTATTGGAGTAGATAGGACTGCAGTGGAGTTACCACTGCCGGCACCCATTCTTGAAATACTGGTGTAAGCTGTAGCAGCATCTCTCTAGAGCCTGGCAGCAAATCAATTCTGAATCCCATTGTCTGGAAGTAGTGCTGAGATAACTGGCGATTTGTCACCTGTTCTTCATTGCCCCAGTTACTTCAAAGGGGATTTGGTACTGCTTCTGTGAGTAATGGTAAGAGCTTCATCTATATGCTCCTTTCTTCCAGCTCTCTGAAATAAACTCCCTTTCTCAACATGACTGACAGGGTCCTTATTTAGCCTTTTGCTTTTCAAAAATCTCCTCATGGTTTCTATTTTATTTACTCATTGTATTGATTGCTTTACTCTTGCAACCTAGGTTCTATATAGCTTATCCGCAAACATCTTCTTCAAGCTTCTTTTGTTCCATCACTCATTTCATGAAATTAATATTCAAACCTCTTAATTCAATCCTCCACAAATTTTTAAAGTTTTCACAATATGAAACTATGTGCATTGAAGCCTTCTATTGCAAGGCTTTTAATCTACCCACAGACAACCTTAAAAAAATTGCGATGCTAAAACCTTTTAATAAATGATATACATATTTATTTTTCTCACCCTCCAAAATACTCTATTAATTATAATGAACTGAAGGAAATTACTTCATCTCTGACAAGTTGACATTAGTAGTTTATATTAATGTCAGTAAAAGAATGTAATAACTATGTACTGATATTTTGATTTTTCTCTATGGTATGATGAATTAATTTCTAACACATTTCTAAGCTGTTTTAGTTAAGATAAAGTGTATTTTCTGGCCAAACAGGTGACCATTATGAGCCATTTATCAGTCAGAAATGGTGGCAAACACCTTTAATCCCATGCAAAGGTAGGAGGAGGATTGTTGCAAGTTTGAGGCCAGCCTGGAACTGCAGAATGAGGTCCAGGTCAGCCTTGGCTAGAAAGATGCACTACTTCCAGAAAAAAAGAAAAAGAAAAAAAGGAATATCCACTATCAGATTCCCATTTGAAATGGGATTAGCACATATCATGAATTTAGGTTTGAGGTAGTCTTCCATCTTCCAAACCCCTATTTAGTGACCCGTGACAGTGGAATAGAAGGGAGAGATAAGGAAAATCGGAGGATTGACATAGGTTCCCTTCCACACTCAGAATTTAATGTCCTAAACAAAACTATCAGGCTCTTTGACTCTTTGTTCAGTGTTTCTCCCCTAATCTTTGCCATATTCTTGTTTTCAGAAAATAATCTCAAGTGTTACTATTAGAAGATGAAATACGTTAAATCTTTATTTGTTTCTTTCTTTATTTATTTGAGAGTGACAGACAGAGAGATGAAGAGGCAGGTAGAAAGAGAGAGAGAGAGAGAGAGAGAGAGAAAGAGAGAGAGAGAGAAAGAATGGGCGGGCCAGGGCCTCCAGCCACTGCAAAGGAACTCCAGATGCATGTGCCCCCTTGTGCATCTGGCTAACGTGGGTCCTAGGGAATCGAGCCTTGAACCCGGGTCTTTAGGCTTCACAGACAAGCGCTTAACCACTAAGCCATCTCTCCAGCCCAAAATACACTAAATTTTATAAGTAATGGAAATTTTATTTATTTGGGGTAATGGCTAATTTTTATGAAGATGATTGGTAGATTTTCATTTTACTGGTACTTTATTTTTTTATTTATTTTTTTCATTTTATTTTATTTTATTTTTTACAGTCAGTTTGGTACCATTATTAGGCTCATCCATGACCTACCCCCTCCCCTTGGCCCCTCCTTGTTGAGGTATACGGGTCATGCATTGTGGAGTTAGCCACAGTTATGGGTAAGCTAAATGTCTCTGCATATCATGACCCAACATGTAGCTCTGACATTCTTTCCGCCCCCTCTTCCGCAAAATTTCCCTGAGCCATGTTGGGTCTGCTTCAGTGATGAGGTGTTGGGGGGCTCTGAGGCTCTGGCTCTCTGATTTGGTAGGAGTTGATTTTTCTCTGTGCTGATCTCCTTCCCCCTTGTGCTGGTATCCGGTTCATCAGGAAAACAGCGCCCTTCCTTGTTTCTCCAATTTTTCTTAGTTTCAGCTGGGGCCCTTTTGAGGTGTGATGGGGTGGCTCTCTCCTTAGGATCTACATCTATCTGAAAAAGAGAAGCAGATTCTCCAATGGAGAGTGAGTTAGCATCAGGACAAATGAGATAACCCCCCCTTTTTTTTTATAGAGAATTTAATAGGTGTAGGCCCTCTTGTAGCCCACAATTGATGGTAGCTTGATATTGGAGAGTGGGCTTATGTCTGGATCTGGTTCTGACTTGTTTCCCAGCTCCAGCTATGGGTCTCATACCAGTGAGGGGATCAGTTAGCCGAATTGAGAGCAGTTGGTTCCCCACCATGGCTGTGTGCCACCACTGCACTTGTGTGGGCATCACAACAAGTTATTTGCAGCTAAATAGGTTAAACCATGCGTTGCTTCGACAGATATTGGTCATTTTCCCCCAGTCGCCCATGTAGCACCTTCTGGCACTAGACGTGCTGACTGTCTGGGGACTGACTCTCTTCCAACTTCCAGCCATGCCATTCTAATTTGCATGTCAATCACATAGGGTGTCTTCAGCAGTAGGGTCTTATCACTAGCCTTTGGTGGGTCATCAAGTACTCTGACAGAAATCTGTCTGTCTTTTAGGAAACCTTGTAGGTCTCTCTGATCAACAGCTCATTGTGGATGATAGCCCCTTGCTGGTTCTGGAAGTTACATGTCAGTGCCCACTAAGAAAATGAGGAAAAAGATAACTAATATACAAGAGGTAGAGATAAAAGAGAGAGAGAGAGGGAGAGGGGTCTAATCTTCTGATACTTTATTTTTTAACTTCAATGGCAAATAACTTTTGAATCACCAAGCAAGGATAACTCATGATCCTATTTATTAATTACATGGACTGGAAACTAATATTTCTTATGAATTATAATACAAATGAATAAAGGCATAAAGTATTGTGTACTTTTAAAGTTAAAACTGATGAAAGTGCAAAATAGAGGGAAAAACAGTTTTCTAGAGAATAGCTACTAGATAGATAAAAAACATTTGGGACTAGAAGAAAAGAATAATTGGTTAGTATAGGATATTCCTTTCATCAAAAAGTGATATATGTGTCTTCTGCTTTAGTAAGTTGCAGTATCTTTATTTTCCCCAGAGCATTTTATGCAAAACAAGTTGTTCAAAATAAATGCCTATTAATAGGCTATAGCTCATAAAGCAATAATTTATCTAGTGCATCAACAAAGGGGGTATAAAATTATATACCAAAACCTATTTGGATGAGCCATCAAAGAACATAGCTTGTGACTTTGAAAATGGAAACTTAATTTAAAGTTTGAAGTATCAAAAAAGATAAGCTCTTACCGGAATATTATGTGAACTGATAGCATATTTTAGTTTTGATAAAAGTCTATAATAAAGCTTACTATATATCATATGTACTGTATTACCTGTACAAAAATTCAATTTATTTTAGAAGCTTGATTTCTGGTTTCATAATTTTGTTTAAATATTCTGTGGCAAAAATTTTAGTGATCAATGCATATTGTATATCAATATGTACCAAGCATGTCTTAAGGACCATCCAAGAGCAATGACTTTCCCTGAAAGTTAAGTATGTATCGGGGAAACCAATAGTAACTGTGGCATACGGCTGACATAGCAGCTGATTTTTGAAATATGTACAAACACAAATCAAAGTCTATTTTGACAAAGTCAAAGGATAAAGAAAGCACTGGGCTTGAGTGTTGGGGAAAGTCCTTATAAAGAGATAATATTTGGCAAGTTGACATTGAGGAAGGAGATGAACAACATATCGTTCAGGAAGTCCTTCCCCACTCCTGTATACTAGAGTTCCACTTATATTTTTCTTCCAGTAGTTGAAAAGTTTCAGGTCTTATATTGAGGTCTTTTATCCATGTGGAATTGATTTTTGCATATGTTGAGATGAAGCAGTCTAGTTTCATTTTGCTACATGTGGCTATCCAATTTGTTCATCACCATTTATTGAAGATGCTGTCTTTTTTTTTGGGGGGGTGGAGGTTTCGAGGAAGGTTTCATTCTAGCCCAGGCTGACCTGGAATTCACTATGTAGTCCCAGGATGGCCTCGAACTCATGGTGATCCTCCTACCTCTCCTTCCCAAGTGCTGGGATTAAAGGCCTGTGCTACCACGACTGGCTTGAAGATGCTATCTTTTCTCCAGTCTACGTTATTGGAGCCTTTGTTAAATATCAAGAAGCCATAGCTATTTGGCCTAACTTCTGGTTCTTCAATTCTGTTACATTGGTCTATATTTCTCTTTTTATGCCAGAATCATGATGTTTTTGTTACTATGGCTTTATAATATAGCTTTAGTTTGGGTATGGTGATACCTCTAGAGGTGTTTCTTTGCTGAGGATATGCTTGGATATCTGAGGCCTGCTGTATTCAATATCAATTTTGAGATCGTTTTTTTTTCTATCTCTGTGAAGAATGATTCTGTGATTTTTATTGGTATTGAATTAAATCTGTGTATTGCTTCTGATAGATCTGCCATTTTTGCAATGTTAATTCTACCTATTCAGGAGCATGGGCTTTAGTTGGCTTATGTACACATTTTATTGTGTTGAGATATACACTGTCCATGCCCATTCTCTAGATACTTTTGACCATTTAAGCAATGTTGTATTTTGTCAAAGGTATTCTCTGCATCTATTGAAATGATCATGCTGTTCTTGTGATTTAGTTTATTTATGTGGTTATTATATTGACTGATTTCCATATGTTGAACCATCCCTGCATCGCTTAGATGAATCCTGCTTGATCAAGGTAGACAATGATTTTGATGTACTGTTTAATTTGCTTTGTGAGGATTTTGTTCTGGATCTTTTCATCTAATTTAATCAGAGATATAGACCTATAGTTTCCTTTTCTTGTTGTGTCTCTGTCTGGTTTTAGTATTAGGGTGATGCTATCTTTATAAAAGAAGTTGAGGATGATTCCCTGTTTTCAGATTATGTGAAACAGTTTGTGAAAAACTGATTTCAGTTCTTCAATGAAGGTTTGGCAGAAGTCAGCTGAGAAGCCATCTGGTCCTGGACTTTTATGTTTGTGGAGGTTTTTGATTACTGTTTTAATTTCAATTAATGTGATAGGTTTGTTTAGGAGATTAATTTGCTCTGAGTTTAATTTTGGTACATGGTATGTGTCTAGGAATTCATCTGTTTCTTTCAGATTATCCAATTTTGTGAAGTGGTGGTCTTAGCAGTATGTCCTGTCGAGTCTTCCAATTTCATTGATGTCTGTTGTGACCTCTCCCTTTTCACTCTGATTTTGTTGAGACTTCTTTTTGTTTTGTTTGATCAAGTTGGCCAAGGATTTATCATCTTATTTATTTTTTCAAATAACCAGACTTGTTTCATCAATTTATTAATTGTTTTCTTATTTTCTAATCCATTAATTTCTGCTCTGATCTTGAATATTTCCTTCCATCTGGAGCTCTTAGGGTTGGATTTTTCTTGTTTTTCCAATGCTGTTAGGTGGGTGGTTAGGTTATTTACTTGGGTTCTCTAAATTATGAAGGTATTTAGTACTATGAATTTTCCCTTTCAGACTGCCTTTATTGTGTCCCATAAATTTAGGTAAGTTGTGTGTTCATTATCATTCAATTCTAGAAATTTTACTATTTCTTCCACAACTGATTTATTGTTTAAAACTGTCTTGTTCAGTCTTCAGGAACTGGTGGAGTCTCTGAAGTGTCTCTTGTTAAATTCTACCTTTAAAGCATTGTGATATGATATGATGCAGGAATTTACTTCAATTTTACTGAATTTATGGAGGAATGCTTTATGACCTAATATATGAGCTATTTGGGAGATGGTTTCATGGGATGCTGAGAAGAATGTTTATTCTCTAGAATTGGAGTAGAATGTTCTGTACATGTCCATTAAGTATAGTTGATCTATGTTGGTGTTGAGCTCTATTATCTCCCTGTTCATTTTCTTTTCTTATTATTTTTTTAATTTCTATTAATTTGAGAGAGAGAGAGAAATAGGCAGGGAGAGAGAGAGTGACAGAGAGAGAATGGACATGCCAGGGCTTCTAGCCATTGCAAATGAACTCCAGATGCATGTGTCTAGCCCCTTGTGCATCTGGCTTACGTGGGTCCTGGGAAATCAAACCTGAGTCCTTTGGCTTTGCAGGCAAGTACCTTAGCCACTAATCCATTTATCTAGACTGTCCCTGTTATTTTCTGCTTGGATGATATGTCTATTGACAACAATGGGCTATTGAAGTCCCTAACTATGACAGTGTTAGTGTTTATATCTGTTTTGTTGTCAAGTAGGTTTTGTTTTAGAAAATGTGGTACCCCTGTGTTTTGTACATATAGATTTATGACTGTGATGTCCTCGTGTTGGATCATTCCCTTGATGAGTAAGAAGTGGCCTTCTTTGCCCTTTTTTAATATGTTTGGTTTGAAGTCTATTTTATCAGATATTAAAATAGCAACACCTGCTTATTTCTCATTTCCATTTGCTTGGAATATCTTTTCCCATCCTTTCCCCCTGAGGAGGTGTCTGTCTTTAGTGGTAAGGTAGATTTCTTGAAGACAACAGATAGAAGGGCCTATTTTTCTGATCCTCCCTGTTAACTTTTGTCTTTTCATGGATGAGTTAAAACCATTAATGCTTAAGGTTTTAACTGTGAGGTTTGAGTTAGTTTCTGCCATGATGGGGTGTCTTATAGGGCTTGGTGCCTTCTTAGACTTTGTACTTTTTTGAGCCTTCTTTAATTTTATTTATTGTGATCTTCTTCTTGTAGGCTCTTGAGATTGGTTGTTTGAATCTTCTGTGTGGGGTATTCATTGAAGTGTTTTCTGTAGGTTTGTCTTTGTGTTCATATTATCATAGAACTGACTTTTTCATGGAAAGTTTTCTCCCCCATCAACTATAAGGGATACTTTCACTGGGTACAGTACTTTAGGGTGAAAGACATAGTTTTGTACACTTTAAAGTTCCATTTCAGGCCCTTCTGTTTCAGGATTTCCACTGGAAAATCTGAGGTAATTCTGATAGGATTTCCTTTGTATGTAGCGAGTTGTTTCTCTCTTGCTTTTAGCATGTCTGCTTCATGTTCTGTGAGCTTTTTGTATCTGGATGGACCTCTCTTTTGTGAGATTGGGAAGATTTTCTTCAATAATTTTGTTGAATGTGTTCTCTATGCCTATGGCCTGGATTTCTTCCCCTTCTGGTATACCTATTATCTGGATGTTTGGTTGTTTTAGGGTATCCTACAGTTCCCTTGTCTTCTGTTCAAGTGATTTTTTTGAACTTAGAAAAGTTTTTGGCCTCCTGATTTATTTATTTTTTTTAATCTTCTATCTCAGAGGTCTGTCTTCCACATGAGTGACTGTATTAGTGAGGGGTTCTAGAGAAGTTTTAAAAAGCTCTAGTTGATTTTTGTTTTCTTTTGTACTTTTGACATTCTGTCCATCTCTTTTTTAAGTATAATTTCAGTTCAAGGTCTGTTTTTCTTGATGCTTCCTGGAATTCATTCTTGCATTTGTTCATGGCTTTACTAAGCATAATCAGGTGGTTTTTGAGCCTTCTATTTGTTGATTCACCTTTAACCAATTTATCTCTCTTTTGAAGTTTCTATGATTTTATTCAACTAAGCCTAGTTAAAAAAAAACAAAAACTGAGCACTCCAAAAGATGACTGCTGAATTCATTTTATGTGATTATTGGATTTTTGACCTTTGCTTCCAGTTCTGCAATTCTCTTGATCAGGGTAACACAGTTTGTTGTGTTTTCAATTATGATTCAATTTTGTTGTTTTCTTTATGATTTCCCTGGAGGCTTGCATTGTGAGACTAGACATCTTTGGGGGAGATCTCTCAGTTTTCTTTTTTCTTTTTTTTTTTTTTTTTTTGCATTGTGGTCTACCCATCTCAGGGTAAAAGTCTATTTCACTGAAGAAGAAGCAAGTGTTTGTTCTTGTAGGATTTTCAGTGAGTCTTCTGTTTTCTGTTTTAAATGTGAAAAGGATTGTAGTAGTATGGGGTTATCACCACAGATGATGTGCAGATGGTATTGTTCCTTGACAGTGCTGTTAACTACTTATTAAATTAAAAAGAAAGCTGGGTGTGGTGGCACATGCCTTTAATCCCAGCACTCAGGAGGCAGAGGTAGGAGGATTGTTGTGAGTTTGAGGCCACCCTGAGAATGCAGAGTGAATTCCAGGTCAGCCTGGCTAGAGTGAGACCCTACCTTGAAAAACAAAACAACAACAACAACAAAAATTAAAAAGAAATTGTGGGACACCATTACGTAGTTCTAAGCTCTTATTCAAAGCCTCAATTACCCAGACCAAAAATCAAAATGGAGTCACTAATGCTAACATTACACATCACCAAAATAAAAACGTCAAACTAAGCTGTTTTTCTCCCTTTTGAGAAATTTTCCAAAAGGACAATTTAAGTTAGCATGATGCTAAAGTTTCCTCTGCCTTTATCCTCATTAAAACCATGTTCCATGAAATAAATCTGATGTTTAGTAATCTGTTGCTATTATTTTGTCCCTCTGTCTCTATCTTATGAGGAAATCAACTTTGAAGTGATCAATTGCTTCTGATTTTTTGTTTCTGATTTAAAATCAGACCTGTTTTGTTTTAATCAAACTAAATTCCTCTGTTTGGCTCTTTGGAACACTCACTTTGTTTAATAGAATAAAACATTGCCAGTTGTTCAGTCAAAAGTAATGCTAATTAGCCGGGCATGGTGGCACATGCATTTAATCCCAGCACTTGGGAGGCAGAGGTAGGAGGATTTCTGTGAGTTCAAGGCCACCTTGAGACTCCGCAGTGAATTTCAGGTCAGCCTGAGCTAGAGTGAGACCCTACTTTGAAAAACAACCACAAAAAAAGTAATGCCAATTGAGGTATTTAAGTGTTGTAATTTATCCTTCAATGCATTTTATGAAGAATGCCCCACCCACCCACTTACTCAGAATGATTTCTACATACCTACATGTGAAGGAAAAGAGAAACAAACACATATTTTGTCAGGAAAGAGTAAAATTGCATGCCTATATAACTGTATGGGGCAAGATATAATTTACTATGTTATACTTAAATAATTACTTTTGTGCAACAGGTTGCTTCATGCTTCAGAAATGGTTGACAATGCCATGTGTCTAAGCTTTGTGTGTTGTATTACATTAGTTTCTTATTTTATATATGGAAATTCTTACTGCTCAATAACCTTTGCCTGGGAGGAGTATCAAAAAATAAAAATTAGAAATGAAAGATGTGGAGAACCAACTCACACAATAAGATGTATTTGAAAGGCAGTTGAGCACAATGAATAGGACTTCAGGGTACAGAACTTGAACATGACTGATGGAATAAATAAAATAACATACCAGTGTGACTGGAACTTCACAGAACTGGAATTTCTTCTGGGAGTGAGAAGAGTCCAAAGCCATGCAACCAAAGGATGAACTGCCAGAGGAGGAACAGTCTTGCAAGGAACGGTTAATCTCTTTTATTTCTTTTGCTTGTCTTTTCACTCTAGTTAAAACTTCAAATACTATGCTGAGTAGGTATTGAGAGAATCATCACTCGTCTTGTTCTTGATATTAGTGAAGATTATTCAAGGTTTTCTCTATTTAATATGATGCTGGCTATAGGTTTTTCATATATATATATATATATATATATATATATATATATATATATATATGTTTTATTGTAGTGAATTATATCTATCCCTAGTATCTGCAGAATTGTTATTATGAAGGAATGTTGAATTTTTTTTCTTTATTAGTTAGTTTTGTATTCAGCAAATACAGTCAGTTTGGTACCATTATTAGGCTTATCCGTGACCTACCCCCTCCCCTTGGCCCCTCCTTGTTGAGGTATATGGGTCATGCATTGTGGAGTTAGCCCACAGTTATGTATAAGATAAATGTCTCTGCATATCATGACCCAACATGTGGCTCTGACATTCTTTCCGCCCCCTCTTCCGCAAAATTGCCCTGAGCCATGTTGGGTTCATTTTTGGTCTGCTTCAGTGATGAGGTGTTGGGGGGCTCTGAGGCTCTGGCTCTCTGATTTGGTAGGAGTTGATTTTTCTCTGTGTTGATCTCCTTCCCTCTTGTGCTAGTATCCGGTTCATCAGGAAAACAGCACCCTTGCTTGTTCCACCAATTTTTCTTAGTTTCAGCCAGGGTCCTTTGGAGGTATGATCGGGTGGCTCTCTCCTTAGGATCTACATCTATCTGAAAAAGAGAAGCAGTAGAATGTTGGACATCGACTGAAATGAATGTCCCTGGGTGGTAATAATCTCTATGTTTTCCAACATTGATTTACCTGAAATTTATGCATCCCAGGAAAATAAAAGCTTTGCCCTGAAAAATCATCAGACTTTGCATGTCACCCTTTGCCCAATTCTGATTTGTAGCTTCTTCAATAAGATAAAACACCAATCATGAGAATAGTACTTTTCTGAATTAAAACCACATCATACCTTAGTAGGTTGTGTAAATTCCTGAATTTTTAGCCAGCTGGTTAGTAAGGGTGTTGTGAGGCTCCTGAACATGTGCCTGGTGTCTGGGTCTTATTGCAGAATGTGCTGTTAGCACATTTACCCTAATTGACTGATTTGTATAAGAGTTAACTTGCCTAGTTTTTCTTAAAGTGACTTTCAGTTTATTAGGAAACTTAATCATTTCCTAGTGTCATGTATGTTAGGGAAATCTAGGTATTTCCTTCATCCCATGATTCTTCATAGGATGCTGTTGCAGTCAAGTTTGCTTTGCTGGCAGAAATCACCCGGCTAAGAGCAGCTTGCAGAAAAAAAAAAAAAAAGAAAAGAAAAGAAAAACAAGGTTTATTTTGTCTTACAGATTTGAGGGGAAGCTCCATGATGGCAGGGGAAAATGACGACATGAAAATAGGGTGGCCATCACCCCCTCAACAACATCAGGTGGGCAATAGCAATAGGAGAGTGTGCCAAACACTGGCAAGGGGAAACTGCCTATAATACCCATAAGCCCGCCCCAAACAATACACTGTCTCCAGGAGGTATTAGTTCCCAAATCTCCATCAGCTGGGAACCTTGTATTCAGAACATCTAAGTTAATGGGGGATACCTGAATCAAACCACCACAGATGCCATGATATATATGACACAGATTAACATCTGCTTCCTACAACAGAATTGTGATAAAAAAAAAAACATATCCAAGTAACCAAAGGAATGGAGTTACAATGGAAACAAAGTCATGGCTAGTAGCTATTATTTATTGAAAGTGTAGTAAGTGCTGGGTATTTTATTCACTGTAGTGCCATTAATTTTCCTAATTTTTATGACAACTTTTACAATATCTTTATATAATGTATGAGAAATCTAGTCTCAGGAAATCCAAGTAACGTATTTCTAACAGAAAAGGCAAGAAATCAAAGGTCCAGCATGAATTAGAGGTGATAGATCTTGAGAAAACAGATTCTGCAGAAGACTGAGGCAGGAAGATTGCTGTGAGTTCAAGGCCAGCCTGTACTGTTTTGTCTCTAAACAAAACAGAACAACAACAACAAACACACAAAATCCAAACAGATTTTAAACATTTCTTATAAACATATTTTTAAAAATGTATTTGGGTTTGTGTGCATGTGTGTGTGTGTGTGTGTGTGTGTGTGTATGCAACTATGCGCCAGGGCTCCTTGCCACTTCAAATGAATATCACACACTTGCACCACATTTGTGTCTAGCTTGTGTGATGACTAGCAGACCTGGCAAGAAAATGCCTTCCATTTTTCCAGTCTCATAAACATCTTTGGCCAAGTACTTGAGAGGCAGAAGCAGGAGGACTGGGAGTATTCTGATAGTGACTTAATTTGAATTCTAAGTTTCATGATGTTACTCTTAGCACACTGCCCAACACATAGCATGTATGTAATAGTAATGATGATGAAAGAGTACATTGCCAGTTATTACTCTTGATTGATTTCACTTCAGCATTAGTGAATTACTAAGCAGTAATTAGTTGTTAAATACTATACATAAATAGTTGAACAGTTTAATCCAGCACATACTGAGGGAATCAAATCAAAAGATGGGGAATCAAATGATGGAGGACTTAGAATGATGCTAACTTGCTTCCTCTATAGCTATGTGTTTTCAAAAGAGTAATTTTTTTAGTCAGTGTGAACGCCAGCTCAAATATGTTTTCTGTCAGTGAAATCCTTCAAGTCTCATGCTTTGTAGAGCACATTAACATCACCAAAGTGATATAAATAACTGCCACAGACCTTATCTAAAAGACATTGAAGACATGGAAATTATCTTATTAACTTCAGTGTATGGAAGAAATTTCTGATATGTCATTGCAAACAAAAATAAATTTGGATTGGAACAGACTGCTAGTTTATCATTCGAGGCAGTTACGGCATGTAAAAGAAATGTTATTAAGAAATGAGAGGAGTACTGCACTGGCAGTTATGAGGGAAAATCACAGGACCCCAGATTGTCCCAGAGTCTCCACTGCATCCTCACCACTCTGCCACTTCCACTCAATTCCTCCGGGCAAACTACACTGTCATGATTAAGTAGGATAGATGTTTCACACTGAGCTTTGGAGTGTGTGATAGGAAAACAAGGCTGAATTACCAGGAATAGCAAAGAGCCACTCTAAATCACATTGTGTCTCAAGGACACAAGTCTCTGTTCAGAGGTGAGAAACATTTAAGAAAACAACAGACTACTCACACAGCAACCACAAACTGTGAAATTTAACTGTTCTTAGCTGATAGAACTCAAAAGATTTGTTCATTGGTTTTAAATAGTTTGATTCATTTCTTCTGGTAGGAATAGTTGTGTGCTGGGTCCTCATTTATTAAAAAAAAAAGACAAAAACATAAACCAAGCACAAAACTATTAATAGCATAATGTGAGAAGCAAACTTTTTCTAACTTGAAGGCATACTATTAATTAGAAGATTTATTAGACAGCTGGGTGGCTCAGTAAATTAGTTTATGGTTAATACTAGGAAAAATACTATCATCTAAACTATAGGTACATGTGAGAGCAATTTACAGAAATAAACAAGTGATCTTGATACTGGGACTCATTCATCACTGTGTTTGCATGTGAGTGTGTGCTTGTGTGTACATGTGTGCATAGTTTGCATGGTGATAGAATTAAAGTTACCTTTCCTTCAGGTACATCACTAATCTTGAACTCAATGTGTTAGAACTCATATCATAATAGATTATACTTGGAGAAGGCAGCACAGATATTCCAGGTGGAAGAGAAAAAATACTAAAGACTTTCTATAATTTTACTAAAGTACTCACAAATATAAAAAAAATGGAAATTCAAACCAATGAAGACTATAGTGTAATTATGAGGTAGACACCAGACTACAAGATGAAAGTAGTCAAGTGACAGTTTTGAAATAATACATTGTTTTCTCAAATATAAATTGCTTCATCTTTATGTAGGCAGAACCTCAAAATTTAACAGGACACTTCAGGTTAAAATAAATGAAGACCAATTGAAGGAGAACTAGCAAATTTGGAGCTTGCCACAAAAGAAAAATCAGCCAACTGGGACTCATTCCTGTTTGGCAGAGAGTCAGAGCCAGATGTGGGAGTATGAAAGGTTGGTAGAGGGAAGGTGGAGGGTTGTCTCTGTACACTAATTAGAAACTACTGTCATAGGAAATGTAAAACAGGCTGACTAGAAGCCTATGTGTTTGGTTAGTGAACATGCTTGGCCTTCTTTGAATGATCCAAAATTGAAAGCAAGGACAAAAAATAGGGAAGTTTTGGTTATTCATTATATCCATCCAGGAACCATTGGCTTCCTGGACTAATTACTGACTTCTTGAGCTGTTGCTTTCACTAGTAGACTGGCTCCCTGGTCTGTTGGCGATAGATTATGGACATTATGGTCATATTTCCATTTTATATAGGCCAACCCGGGTAGATTAGTGTCTTTAGTCTGTCATGACTATTGGAATCTGAAAGGGATATATGGCAACTTAAATTGATAATGCTCACTGGAAAAGTACTCTTGAAATCAACAGACATGGGCAGGTCACAAGCAGCAACTGTGCTTTTCGTAAGTTTCATCAATTCATAGGAATGGAGAACTAGCCATAGGAGGCAAAGGAAAAGGCTGCCTCTGTAGGGTGGTGTGATTCACCTGGTGAAAGTCAGCTGGCATCTGAGGCAGAGCACACTCTGACCTTTGCAGCCAATGATCTGAGCAGAAGTACAGCACTGCAGTGTGGGCCAGAAGTCCCAAGAGTCATCCAGCGACAAGGCCTGCTCTTACTTTTATGGAAGGGGAATAAGAAACAAGGAGATTTTATAATGGATTTGTTAAATTACAATTCTAGAGAGTAAGAAAATAGATAAAATAGATATCTAGGAAAGCTCAGAAGAATAGAATAAATTCTGAAGAGCGACTATACAGATCTATTTTAAGATCTTTATTAGAATTACGAAAGACATGGCTTTAAGGAAAATGTGCCTGAAAATCCTAAAGGGAAATAACACTGTGATCAAAATAGAGGTGGAAAGGATAAATAAAGACACAGGAGATTAAAAAAAAATAAACAGAAGAATACAAATCTTCATTGTAAGTGTAAAATCCTATGCTCCCTTGGGATGAGAAAAGATACATTTCTATAAAAGGTGAAAGAGCTACTTGATACATCCAGGGAATAAACCGGCATCCTACATATAATTAATATTCCTTGGGGAGAGGAAGAACAAAGAAAGGATGTTATCAAATGGTAATGTAAATAATAACATGAAATAATTACAGCTGGCAAGTATTAAGTACCCATTATGAACGAAGCAAGTGCTATGTATTTTATGTGGATGGTTAAATTTAAAGCCTATAACAGTAGTGTGAGTTGTTATGTGTCAATTCTACTCATAAGTGACAAAAATTGAGCTGAGAAGGATATGAGAACATTCTTTCAGGTTATTAAATAAAGCATCCTTCATAGAATTTTAATTTTAAAACCTGGTAAAAATTGACCTATATATATATATATATATATATATATATATATATATATATATATCTCCTGTCAATTTTTACATGTTGGATAAAAAAGCATTTAAAAATACTCTAGTTTTATTTTTATGTCATTTTTTTCTCTCTCTGTGTGTATGCATGTGTGTGTTCAAGCAGACATGCCTGTGGAGGTCAGGGGAAAGCCTTGTAAGTCACTGCTTGCTGTCCACATTGTTTGAGGCGGGATCTCATTGCTTTCAGCTGTGTTTGCCAGGCTAGCTGCTCTGTGAACTTTGACATACTTCTCTCTCAACCTCCATTCTCTCTGTAGGTGCACTGGGATTACACATGTGTGTGCTATGTACCCAACTTCATTGGATTCTAGGGATTCAAACTTAGGTCATCAGGCTTGAGCAGCAAGCACTTTACACACTGGAGCATCCGCATACATTCCTCTGACTTCTCTCTCTGTTTCTCTCTATCTGCCTCAATCTCTTCCTCTCTCCTTTTTCTCCGTTCTTTCGGCAAACAAATCCAACTTTATTTGTTCCACTGACACAAAGAAAAAATCTCTAGAAACCTCCTTGTCTCTAAACAATAGCCATTCTCTTATTCAGTCTGTGTGGCCTCTCATCTCTCAGCATTTACCACTACTGATCAAGCCTTCTCTTTATTCTTTTTCCCTCGATTCTATGGCAACACAAATTTCTGCCTTTTATGTGCTATAATCACATTTTGACTTAAATAATCATGCTCTGAAAAATTCTGGCACAAAGGAAACTCAGTCCAAATGGGCCCTCTTTCCCTGTAGTAAATTCTCAAGATCATGCACACTCCAATATCCACACTCTTAATTTTTGTTTATTTACACTTTGTTCCAATGTCTTCAGTCAGAATTTAAAATAGGCATAGTCTGGTGTATTTTTGTCTATGAATCTATATTATTTTTATTTTACCAACTTGTTACTGTATTTATCATTCATTTTCATCATACTATTATATTTATTATTTCATTGTTCATATTTATGACTTCTTCAACATAATGTTATATTTCCTAAGATGTTTGTTAATCAAAATAACACAATAATAATTCAACAAATCTATATGGTTTTCAGAACTGGCGACCATATTTCTGTAGTAATGACTACTCCAAGCAGGCAGGTTCATGAGCTCAGATTTTAGGTCTAGGTCTGTTCTATTATCTGATAATTCCTGGCATTCCAGCATGGGATAGTTCTAGAAAGATGTACCAGTTAAGCATCTTCAACTATTAGCAAAAAGTTCTGATTGCCTGACTAAGACAGATAGGCTAAATATTTGCATCCTTGGGAAAAAAAATCTATAAATGGCACTGCACATTATACAGCTGATTAAGGTTATCATTATGCATCCAAATTCCCTCTCTCTTCCTGTTTCGTGATCCTCAGTATAGCAACTGACAGTTTCCTGCAAAAGGCTAGATAGAGTACATATTTTAGGTCTTGTGTGCCATAAGGTTGCTACTTAACTCTGCCCTCAGTGTGAAAGCAACAAAGAGGATAACAAAAGTAAATGTGCATGACTGTGTTCCAGTAAAGCTTTATTGAAAAATAGCCAATGAGTCAGATTTTGCCAATAGCCCAAGAAACTACTGACCCCTCTTACCTCAATGTGACCTCTGCATCCTCCAAAAAAACAAATCACATATTTTTCTATGTTGTGTTCAGTGTATGTTGAAGAGGGTGGGATGCAGTGAGAGATAGTACCAGTGAGGATATTCCTCTTCAGATAAGTCTAGTCTAATGCTTTTCTATTTTATCATATTGACCAGACCACATCTGTGGTGGCCCAGTGATTCACATGATAATATTTGGGTCTTCTCTTTCCAAACACAGCACCATACTCACTGGCCTTCTCTTACCTCATGTTACTAGAAACATTCCATGAAATTTAAATAAAAACGATATGCATGATTTCTGAGTTGTACTATGTAGAAAGCATGTAAACTTTGTACTTTTCCCAGAAATGTCCTAGATAATAAGAGTGCATGGCTAGATTCACATGGAGGACACATTTGAACAAAGTGTGTTACTGGCTTCCTTCACATGAAATATGAGCTGAGAAATACATCTTTGTTCTTTTAGCTCACCTTTGTCCATTGTCTGCTACTTCAGCATAACCATCCTCTCTTGAGAAATATATGAACACACAGATATTTTGGAAAGGAAACCTGGCTTTTTGATCTGCACTGTGAAGCAGTGGTTCTCACTTCGTGGTCAGTGGACCAGCATTTTCAGCCTTGCCACTTAAGGTATTATTGTTAGTCATAGAGAATCTGACTCCTATTTACGAACCCAGTAAGGATCAGTGACACTCAGCAAGTGTATTGGTCACCTTCTTGTTGCTGGGAAACAAAAATCAGTTTGAGGCAGGAAGGGCTTATTTTAGTTTGACAGTTCTAGGTTATAGACCATCATGGCACAGAAGGCAAGGTGTCAGGAGCTCGAGGCAGCTGGTGACATTCAGTCCACAGCAAGGAAACAGAGAATGATGAATGCTGGTGCTCAGGAAGTTCTCTCCATTTTACACAGTTCAGAACCCCTGCCACAGTTAAAGTAAGTTAAGATAGGTCATCCCACTTCCATTAACCTAATCAGGATAATAACTCATGCTGAGTCTAGGTCCTGTCAAGTTGATGATCAATAGGAACCATCTCAACAGGCTCTCCTAGTAATTGCATTGGGTACTTTATTATCTCTGTAGTAAAGAAAGGGCAAAGGGGTGATAAATAAGATGTGGTTAATATACATTGTATGAGAATTTAACAAAAGAAGAAATAAAAGAGATACTGTGTCTGTTGGCATTTGCTAGTGTGCTGCAATACTGTGCCCAGGAACCCATATGGATGGAAGGAAACACTGAACATTTCCTGTACCCTTGCCTGAAACAAAATACTGTTGTGATAAACTGTCATTCTTCTTAAGTGCATATTCTACATGTAACTCCTGTGATATATATATATATATATATACATATATATATATATATATATGTATATCTATCTATCTATCTATCTATCTATCTATCTATCTATCTATCTATATATATATATTCAATGCATTGTTATCTTCTTAGGAACTCAGGATATGCTGAAGAGATCACATAAATACATTAAGAGTAATTAAAATTTTATTTTAATAGTTTATGTACAAAACGCTGGTATAGCTGTGCTGGAGTTCATGTCATTGAACAATTTAAAGCCATCAGCTGAATGTCATGTTTAGTTCTCAAGAAAATATTTGTTGAAATATCTCAAGTATACTTGAACTCAAAAGAGGCTGGACCAAAAATGAACCTAACATGGCTCAGGGAAATTTTGTGGAAGAGGGGGCGGAAAGAATGTCAGAGCCAGATGTTGGGTCATGATATACAGAGACATTTCTCCTACCCATAACTGTGGGCTAACTCCACAATGCATTACTCATATACCTCAACAAGGAAGGACCAGGGGGAGGGGGTAGCACATGGTTGAGCCTAACAATGGTACCAACTTGACTGTATTCGCTGAGTACAAAACTAATTAGTAAAAAAGTTAATTAAGTAAATTAAAAAAATTTCCTAGAAATAAAGAATATCTTATATAACACACATACACACAAAAAGCACTAAATACTAGCCCTTATTACCACTTGGGGATAATTGCTTCTCTACATGAGGAGATGCTGGGTATTGAATTGTCTGATTATAGGGCAGCTAATCTAATGATATTTCATGTGAAATTCTTATAAAGATAATTATTTCAATTCTTAAAGTTTGTGGCATTATTCAATCATTGATAAGCTTTATTTACTATTGAATTTCACTTAAAATGTATTTTCTTTCTTTTTAATAAATTACATTGAAAACTCTAAAAAAAAAAAGAGGCTGGAATGAAAAATTGAATCCACCATTCTTCTGGTTTACTTTGTTTAATTCTGTGACAGTGACCAACAGTCATACTTTGAAAATTTAAACCTATGATAATCCTATCTTTAAAAGTTATGTCTTAGTGGAAGTGGTAGAACATGGGTACTTGCTATGAGTCATGAATATGGCCATCATTGCTTGATTGTTCTTTTGTTTCCTAAAAACCTATTTTGGTGATTCATGAAGAGCTATTTTTACACACCAGCCTAACTTGCCCCATAGAAAACCTTAAGCAGTTCTGCATCCCACAGCACTGTGTGACTGCACTTCTACATGACGCTGTGTATAAAAGTTCATGGCTATTGTGTTTTCAAGGGAAATTATTTCATGTATGAATTCATTTATTTATCAAAATGTTTTCATGTGGAAAACACTTTTAACAACTCACAAAATAGCACCTTCAAACAACTTCAAATAACTTGCTGTCTTACATCACATTACATCTTAATTAATATCTTACATTGAATGTCCAACCCCGGGTAGTATCTCAGATATTATTCTTATGAGCAGCAGCCTCTCTCTCCCTTATCTCGCGCCTGTTCTATTTTCCATATCTTCTTTTCCTTCTTATTTTTCTATAGCAAATTGTCCTAACCACCAGCGTGGCAAATATATCAGATTTTCAAAAATGGCTTGCTTAATATTTCTAAACATTTTTTTTTTCTATTTGTTTGGTATGTGACTCATACTTATTTAATCATCTGGTAGATACTTGAAGTTGTTCTGTGTAAAGCACTATGGCAGGCACTAGAGGCTATGTAGTGTCTTCTCTGGAAATGTTCAACATAAAATGAGGGTTGTAAAAATTATTGAACACAAATATAATGTCAGACATAGGCAGGGGCCTGAGTTAAAGCACACCTAAGCTGTCTGACATGAATGCCCCAGGCTGTGGAGAGGTCGCAGCAGCCCGAACTGTGGTCATATCTCAGGGAGCAGACCCGCAGGGGAGCTCCTCCCCCCATTCTCGGGGTTTGCAGTGAGCCAGGATTCTCCCCCCATTCTTGGGGCTCACAGCGGCAAGCCTGGACTCCCCCAACAAAATCTCGGACCCCAAGATTGTCAGAATGTAGGGCCACACCCTCTCCAAGCACGGGATACTTGCACATTCAGATAAGACTTAGGCTTTGCCCATAACCCTGTGGCCTTTGGCCAGTTGCCTAGGAAACTCCTTATATGGTATCAGCCAGCACCTTTGCAAAGTCCATCCCCCTGTACCATATACCTTCCTTTTACCATTGCTTACCTGCTGGAATGTATGTCCCCATATGCTAATTAGGCATCAGCGAGCAACCTTGTATATCCTATCCCCTTAGGACCCTCTTCCCACCCTCAAGTACTTATAAACCCATTTCCCTGACAATAAACAGAGATGTTCACAGAGACTGTCTCCCAAAAGTGAATCTTTCTTCATCACACTCTAACCACCAAGGTTGCCTGGGTGCCACAATGTAGTAGCAGCAGCATGACATAAGTAGAAGAGGGAGGCTATAGTTAGCTAGATATCTATAGGTTGTTTGGAAAATTAATTCACCTTTGTGGGCATTGCTTTCTTATTTATTATGAGGAATTGGAATTTTATAATGTGAAATGAGATTTCCAATGTATATAAATCTGAATTTAGGCAGTTTAAGCTTAGTCAATAAAATCTTTTGTCTGAAAATAATAACATAATAATTCTCAGGTGGCAAATGTTTTAAAAATACACATTTTTGAACTGCTAACAGATATGTAAATTGACATAATCTATGAGGCAAAAAATAACCGGTTTAAAATCTAATTCCATTTACAAAGATTTTTGTTACAGCAGATTTTTTAAAATAGCCTATTAATATATACATATACGTTATTAAAAGGAGTGCTTATGTTGTCATCCATTCTAACCATTAATTCTGTTATTGGAAGGTGTTTAAATTCCTTATTCTGTATTAGATTCACTTGTTAGTAATTAAGTGCATAATCTAAGTTAACTCCTACTAGATACTTAGACAAGAACATTGGAGCCACACTGCAGATGAGGTTAAAGCCTTCCTTTATGTCTGGATGAAATAATGGGGTCAGGATTTGAACTGAAGCAGGTTAACTGAAACTCATCAGTACTGAACTAAGTTCTATTCTATTTTGTGAATAGTAATTGCATGAAACTAAACAGAGTATTAATCCAAGGTCAAATATACTTGGAATAATTCAGAAATAACAGGTGAGGATTGATGAGGATGTGATGGTAGCGGTAATAGAAATGATGTGTGCCAGGAATTGTGGAGGAACAAGAAGTCAAATGTCTAGACAACTAAAATAAATTAAGGGGGTAAATTAATCATAGATATTAATAATTATAATGACACTGTGGATAGGGTATAAAGTGTGCCCTCCAAGAGGCTCAGGGGTTAAATGCTTGGATTTCAGCTGGTGAATCCAATCATTGCAAGATGATTGGGTCATGATGTAATTCACTACTTTACCGATGCATCCAAAATTTGATGGAATTATTGGGAAGTGACAGAAATTTTGGCAGGTAATGCCTAGTTGGAGAAATTAGGTTATCATGTCCCCTGGAGGGCTACATCTTGTCAGCTTTCTGTTTCTCTACTGTGGCACCTTCTGCACAGGCTCTTTCCACAGGATACATGATCTCATGTCAGGCTCAAAGCAATGAGTCCAACTAACCATGGGCCTCTAGAAGTAGAAGCCCAAACGTCTCCTCTCCTTTTACAATGTTTGAGATATTTATCACACGATAATACAATTATCACTTTTAAGAACCTAGTTTTAAACATGGTGATGGTCAGATAACATACCATCTTAAAAATTAACACAACTTATTTAGTAAGAGGTAATTAAACTGAATCTAATTTTAAGTTCGCTGAGTTTGGAATCCTAAGCATCATTCTCACTACTGAGGTACTTGTGGGGCATGAAGATGGGCAAGTGTGTTCCACAATGAATGTCGCTAAGAGGGGGCCTCTCCTACTTGAAATAAGCCATGGTCTCCGAAAGCATAAGACTTCTGTGCTATTTATAAATCATCTGAAGTCTGTATGTATCTTAATTTTTATATGTATTAATTTTATAAGTTTTAGAACTCACACAACACCCAAAAGAAGTTACCTCTATCTTTAGTGTGAATAATCTTTTTTCTTTTTTTTTTTTTTCTCATGGATGAGTAAGTGTCTCTATAGTAATCAGTAATCCTTGGGGTGTATGTCAAGGAGTGGTAGAGCGGGTTCATAGAAAGATTTCAACAGTGGCTGTACCAGTTTACATTACCACCAACAATGGAGGAGGGCTCTTCTTTCTCCACAATCTCATAGCATTTATTGTCAACTGATTTCTTAATGACAGCCATTCTGATAGGAGTCAGATGGAATCTCAGCATTCCTTCCTGGGAAGTTATTAAGCACTTGATAAATGGTATGATGACTCATACCAAATTTAAAAAGAGCCCTCACATTCTTGGTGGTGACGAAAAAACACAAATGGGTAAACTAATGTCAATTCCTATTACTCAGACTCTGTAAACAGAACTCTAAAAATTAAGAAAAAGGAAGAAGAAATATAACTTTAGTTTACCAACCACATAAATTTAATAATTCTTACCAATTTACCAAATTGGCTTTCATTTCTTTTCTTTTTTTAGTTTAAAGAAATTAATCACAAATATCATTATAATTTAACTCTGAGTATTTTTGTATACACCTGTAATATCAAAAAAATTCTTCCACATATCTTTTCCTTCAACATTATATATTATAATTAGGGATATTTTCCCAGCAGTCAATATTTAGTCTATTTGTTAATTCTCTATTAGTTTCCTGTCTTGATACTGCTATCTATCTGTCATGTCTGGGCTCTTACTGCTGAATATTCTACCTGCCATCTGCCCCATTCCCTATTTTGTTTCTGGTCTATGCTCTCTGAGGCATCACATTACCAAACATTTTCTTCATTCTAGAGTACATTCTGGCTTACTTCCATGCATGAAAATATGTCATGAAATCAGCTAAAATTTATACATCAGGCTCACATAGAATCAAAGGATACTGGAGTCACTTTTACACAAACTGAGTTCAGCTTGGGAAATAAGATAAGCAACTGGTCTGAGTTGCCTGAGCCTAAAGTGTCTCCGAGAAAGTGAGAATTTCAACATTAAACCTGGGCTAGCTGCCTATGCTGTTGGAAAAGCCACCCAAACCCCTCCCTCTTTTCATCTGCCTGGCCCGGATGTGCACCATCTCCTCTGCCCTCATGTCCCCCTCAGTATCTTGTGCATATCTCACTCTCTCTCCTTGGGTCTGGAGACAGGAGATGCTAAATACTGTCCTACTCTTATTTTTCACACTCAGTAGAATCCTTCCTTCTCCAAGTTCTCTAAGGCAGAAGTGTCACTTGATGATTTTCTTTCTCCTTTCATGTACTTAATATTTTTCTTACTCTAGTTTATGTTCTTTCTTGTTCTAGCCTTGTAGGTAATCTTTATTTGAGTCTAGGGTTGTTAATCTTTGTAAATGAACCTGGATTGGGAAGTATTTCAAAATTATACCAACTATCCATTCATTCTCATAGAAAAAAAATAACTTTTATTTTGTTACATGAATATAACATTGCTTCCTGGGGAAACAACATACTTCTGCTTCCCCAGATCAGGCCCCAACAACAGACCAAAGTCCAACTTGTTGAACCACAGAGTTTATTGGGATTACTTATAGAGCATGGCTGAGGGGTAACTTTACAGGTGTGTATGATGCCCCAAGCACCCAGCATGGATGAAGACCACCCCATATTTGCTTGGATGGTCTCCCCTTCAATTAATCTTTTACCCACTGTATACTACAGCCCCTCCTCAGACCAGGAGATCTCTTGTGGTTTCAGCAGAATTTCATACATGTGGCAGAGTGGCAGGAGAGGTGCACCAGGAGCAGCTAAGATCTCAGAGAAGGGTATGATGGACCCTCCCCACACCATCCTATGACGGCCCAGTCTTGAGAGTCGCTCATGAATTGTCAGATCTGCTCCGCTGAAGATGGTAATGGCTGTTATGCTCTAAGGACAACACTTGATAGCAGAGAGACTTTAGAATAATAGAATATTGGATGTCTTGTAGTTTTACACACCATGTTATAGTAAAACAGAAAAATCTCTTGAAAAAATGGTGCTAGAAAACACCATGTTTGCTGCCTTCATTTTGTGAGTTGCTTGTATGATAGGTTGGATGGATTTTGAAAACATCTGGAGATTATTATACTACTGGTACTTCTAAATCCTTAGAAGCATTTTTGTTTTGGTAGGCAAACTCAGCACCAATTCTCACTTATTATGGTCGATGCTATATGGCCAAGAAAATCCCCTATATTCTTTAAGAAGCCATATGGCACCCAGTGCTTTTAAATTACCTAAAGTGCTGTGACTGCTGGAAGGATAGGTATGGCAGGAACTCTGAACAGAAAGTGGTAAGATTTATTCTGCACAGCTGATAGGAATTGAGTATAAAGGCCACTTGTCTTTTCTGTTTCACATGTTCCTGCTGGAATGAAAGCTTCTGGAAGGGACAGCAGATAGAATGATGGAAAGGTCTTTCCTGGTACTTCTTCAAAGACTGTGGCAAAAAGATAGTGCAAAATGGTGTTGCAAATTTTTTTAAAAAAATATTTGTTCATTTGAGATAGAGAGGGTGGGAGAGAGAGGAAGAGGCAGATAGAGAATTTGCATTCCAGGGCTTCCAGCCACTGTAATTGAACTCCAGATGCATATACCACCTTGTGAATCTAGCTTATGTGGGTACTGGGGAATTAAACCTGGGTTGTGAGGCTTCACAGGCAAGTGCCTTAACCACTAAGCCACTTCTCCAACCTGTATTGCAAAATTTAAAGGGCATTCTTCCAAAATCCATCAGGGATCAAACAATTACATTAGTGCAATATTTTTAAAACCCAAAATTAATGCAAAAATACAAAAATATATTACACACAAAGTATTAACATGAAAATGAACATGGGATAAATATTATAGGTATTTTCTTTGGACATGTGCTCTACTGTGGCTCTTTGTGGTATTACAGAGTCTTTCAGCAGCAGACGAGCTGTAAAAGCCAACTGTTGACCCTTCATTGTGTCATTTTCCTGTGACCTCTGTCTCTCTGAGGTTCTTCCCTTCCTGGGTTCCCACACACACTTTAAAACTATGCACAGCAAGGATAGAGAGACCCAGCCGTGTGGCCCAGTCAGAGGAAATGAAAACACCACTCTCTACAGAACACCCTGCTGGCTTGGCCAGGCTTTCCCTACCTCATAAACATCTCAGTTTAACTTTCTTCTTCCACATCACCATACTTCGTCCCCCTTCCTTCATAGATGTTGATCTCTAAGATATCTTCTACCCCAAACTCAAACTTAACATCTGCTTTTAAAGAACCTAACCTGTGATTGGGTTGTAGATGCTGAAAGTTGTTTGATCCAGATAACCAAAGATTTGAATAAAGACATGGGTTTGCTTCTCTCAGTTTTTCTTTGTAAATATATAAAGGAATTGTTACATAAAGCACTGCTATGTGAAAGGATTTAACTGCACACACATGACGTTACAGCAGATAAAACTATAAGTAATACCCATGATGGTGGTGCTATTTTACTACCAATGATCAGTCTAAGCATGAGGTGTAATTACAGGTCCGTTTTTAGAATTTGCTGTAGTACTGACTTCTCATGGTTGTGGTTCACAGTCTCCATTGTATTTATATTTATGTTTTGCTTACTTTATTTATCACCAGATTCTATATGGAACTAGTTACATCCTTAAGTGATGCACTAATTAGGGAGAGTTAGCAAAGACTTTTAGAACCAGAATTTACTCAAAGCTCTTTGAGAAAAGTCTTTCTTCCTAGCTATAAGACCTCATCAGCTGCATTTCTATAAATCCATGTCTTCTTAGTACCTCTTAAATAATTGGCCCAAATGCTATGGTTGTAGGAGATATTTTTCCCTAAAATACAAATAATGCTTACCAACCTCAGAACATTCAGTAAGCTTTGTTGTGTACTATAGTAAGGGCTGACCCTAAGAAAAGTAGCCATCTCCTTCCAGACTTGAGGCATTAAGTGATGCACAGAAAGGTGATTGTTGAGAGAAAAAGCTTTCCATCTATGGTAGTAGGTCCTTCTCTGCTCCTATCCTTCCTCACTGAAGCAATTGCCAAGCCCTGCCTTACCCCAGCTTCTTCTCTCCCTGAGCTGGTGTTACCTTCAACTGTTTTCCACCCTCAGGGAGACCCCAACTTTAGTTCTTTTAGCTCACAACAAATGAGTTATACTTGTATCTCACAGGCAGGAAAATGATTTTTTTTTTTTACCACAATGCCAAAACATGACTTGCCCAGGATTTGACATCCTTTACATCTAGTACCTGTTCTAACATGAACTTGGCATTCAATATTGATCACCTCACTGTTCATGACTCCCATTCCTCTCTGTGTATAAGAGGATATTTGATTAAATATTGTTAAACTTTTCAATTTCAAAGTTACAAAAATGAAAGGCATTTTGGGAATATTCTAAGGATAGCTTTGAAGAATTGCATGTGTATTTCTAGAGATTAATCACACTCTGAACAAGTAAGGGCTATGCATGTAAGTCCAGGGGTTGTTATTGAGTAGCAGGAAGGGTTTGAATGTTCATTGCAATTACTCCTCTGTGAATGGATATAATGAGGAAAACCAGCTTGCATTGGAATTTGGAAGATCTGAAGCCCCCTCTGTCCCATACACACAAGAAGGAATACTCTGCAGTTTACCACAATTTAGTTAGTGCAAACAATAACACCTAAGTTGAGGGTTCAATTTTCTACTGAATTTATTCTTCATTTTGGAAAATTCATTCAGCTTTCAAGGACTAACGACACGGGAGTACCAGAGCGAGAATGCACAGTGCTGTTCAGCTGCACTGAAGTTATACATATTTGTCCTCAAAGCACAATTACTGGTTCTTTATGCATCCTCCCAACTTTACATATCTTGGAGTTAGCTTTCTGTTCTTCTAACTTACAAGAGCCAGTTTCCAGTGAGATCAGACTGACCTCAGAAGATGGTGATTAAGGAAAGAAAAGATTCAGGGTGTGTATCCTGGGGACCAGAGTAGACTTAGTGCTGACCTTACCACCATGAACCTGAGGAAGACACCCCCATTCCTAATTCTCCACCTACCAATATGGAGAAAACAGAGTCTAATCAGGAGGTTTCTTGCCAAGGACTCTCTATTAAACATCCTGTACAGAACAGATGGGCATTCTAGCTTTTCTTTTTAAATTATAAAAGCAAAATTTGGCAAGAAAACCTTCCACTGATATAAATTTCAAGTTGAAGATTTGGGGCGGGGCTCTATTCAACCGTATCCAGTTATCTAGTAATTTAGTACCTGGATGTGGCTAACCACTCTTTAAATATTGCACTTATGTAGAAAGAAAGATGAGAAAAATACATGGGGAGAATGATGGCTAATTTTGTTGAATGAATAGCAGAGACAGAGTGACCTGGCTCGCTTTTGGCTAGAGACACTGCTGTGCCCACCAGGAGAATCTTCTGATGGCTGCAGTGACGGGATAAGTGGGGCTGTTGTTGATAAGATTGTGATATGAACAAATAAGTGCAAAAGTAGAGAAGCCATTGTGCATATAGGAAGGGGATAAATGGAAAGGTTAAAATTTCTTTCTAACATGAAAACTCAGATAATAATGGTTCCACAACTAAACGTAGATTTGCTGTTATGGAATACACCTTTTGAGCATTTCTGGGGAGGCTGTGTCAAACAATTGAGATTTGGGAGCTGAACCAAAGCCTCATTAAAACAGACTGGACTTCATTTAAATTGTTTTCCATCTAAATGTTGCTAAGATAAGATTATATTCAAACAATATAAAACACAAGATTTTATCTAAAAAAAAAAACACCATAAGGGTTGGGCATGATGACACATGCCTTTAATTCTAGAACTTGGGAGACAGAGGTAGGAGAATTGATATGAGTTAGAGGACACCTTGGGACTACATAGTGAATTCCAGGTCAGCCTAGGTTGGAGCAAGATCCTAGCTCGAAAAAAAAAAAAAAAAAAAAAAAAACACAAATAGAAAAAAAAATTCTGAAGGAAGCCTGGCATAGTGGCTTTAATCCCAGTACTCTGGAGACAGAGGTTGGAGGATTTCTGTAAGTGCAGATCAAGCCTGGGCCTACAGAATGAGTTCCACAAAAGCCTGGACAAAAGTGAGAAACCCTGCCTTAGAAACAAACCAACCAAACAACAAACAACAAAAACCCATTAAGGTATAAAAATTTCTTCCAAATACATAAGATTTTATTCAAATCAGTGGTGAGTGTGTGGTATCCTAAATATAATTGTAGATTATCAAAAAAATGTAATATAGTAACATTCCTAATCAGAATTACTATGCCTATTTTTATATCTTTATGTCATATTTTAGACATTGTATTATCTAAGTTATTTTTACTTTAGCTGAAAATGTAGAATAAAAGTAGAAATATGGTGCCTGTTATAGTTACCATCATGTTACTGTCACAAAGCACCAGATCAAAAGCAGCTTGTTTAAGAAAAGGGTTTATTTTGGATGATTGATTCTAGGGAAGTCTCTGGGATGGTGGAAGGAAAGATGGCATGAGCAGTGGCTGAACATCACCTCTGCCACAGTAGGTGAAACACCTCAGCATGAAGATGAGCCAAACACTGGCAAGGGGAAGCTGGCTCTAACACCCATAAGCCTGTCCCAAGAACACTCTTCCTCCAGTGTTTCTGTCAGGTTCACATTACTGGGAGAAATCACCTGACCAAGAGCAGTTCTTGGGGGAAAAAAAGGGTTTATTTTGGCTTACAGACATGAGGGGAAGCTCCATGATGGCAGGGGAAATGATGGCATGAGCAGAGGGTGGACATCATCCCTTGGCCCACATAAGGTGGCCAATAGCAACAGGAGAGTGTGCCAAACACTGACATGGGTATAACACCCATAAGCCCACCCCCAACAATACAAGAACTCCAGGAGGCTTTAATTTCCAATTGCCATCAGCTGAGGAGACTAGCATTTAGACTACCTAAGTTGATTGGGGGGGGGGGGACACCTGAATCAAACCACCACATACAGCAAGGCTCCATTTCCCAAACTGACATGAGATGGGTATCCAGGTTCAGAACACTAGAGTTTATGAGGGGCAAGTAGTTCAAAACACCACAGGTCCCATTTTTTTTTTTAAGAGAGAGCAAGAGAGAGAGAATTGGCATGCCAGGGCCTCAGCCACTGAATTCCAGATGCTTGCATCACCTAGTGGGCATGTGCGACCTTGCACTTGAATCACCTTTGTGTGTTTGCCTTATGTAGGATCTGGAGAGTCAAACATGGGTCCCTAGGCTCCACAGGCAAGTGCCTTAACCACGATGCCGTCTCTCCAGCCTCAGATTCCATTCTTAATGAGACAGTGTACAAAACTGTAAATAAAATGTGTACAGTGAATTGTCTTCTTGTCAACTAGATGTGTCCATTCCTGAAGAAGAAATCTGGACTTATTGTATGATAAGTCTCTGTTGTATTTTCTTATATTGTCTTCCATATGAATCCTGTAAATTTGGAGAACTAAATTGATTATGATTAGCTTTGCTATATTTTTTTTAATAAGTGAGTAGGCAGTATCATATCTATGGTATTAAGCTGATATTTTTGTGTAAGTATCAGGTAGAATCTCTCAGTCTTAGGTGAATAGTGAACTAGTAAAATATAAAAAAATAATGAGAACTGGGATTTAGGTGCATAATTTGGTAGGAATGGTGGTTTTATAGCTTGATTGCTGAGTTGAGAGGTCTTGTGCAAGGATCAGAATGGTGGCATTGAGAATGTTCAGACTGTGGGGCATATGAGTCAAGAATTGGGGGCTGGAGAGATGGCTTAGCAGTTAAGCCATTTGCAGGCAAAGCCAAAGGACCGAGGTTCAATTCCCCAGTACCCACATAAAACCAGACGTACAAGGTGGCACATATGTCTGGAGATTTTTGCAGTGGCTAGAAGCCCTGGCATGCCATTCTCTCTCTCTCTCTTTCTCTCTCTGTCCTCTCTCTCCCCCTTTTTCTCTCAAATAAATAAATTTACAAAAGAATTGCCTTAGCATTGCTATCTAAGTAGAATGGAATTGATGAGTATTAAAGCCCATCTATATTGTATAATTGTAATATGTTTTTTTTATGAACTTGAGAACTTGATCTACTTTCTGTTTTGTTTTGAAATCCAACTTGAAAATAGGCTTTACATAACACATCACTGTAATTCAGATTCTGTGAAATGAGATGTGACTAATGTAGACAAAAGGCAAAGATGGACCACAGGTACCAAAATAAAAATCATTAGTTCAGAGAAAATTTATCTTTAAGTGATAATTTTAATTATTCATTTTCAAAATGATAACTGTCAAAACCACATATAAAATGAAGATGAAGTTAATAGGGAAAGTATCAGTTTTCTAAGTGCAAGTGTGGGTCCTCTTCAACTAGTTGCTTCAGTTTCTTCTTTATCTTAGGTCTTAGCCTTGTAATTTTCCTTTATGTTCAGTTCTTTGTTTTTCTTTATTTTCAGATTTTTTGATGCTATTGATGATAGGTGACTATCATAAAAATTGTAAAGTTGATTTTAGAATAAAATAATTAGGGAAGCAAACTGAGTCATAGAAGAGTTAAATTGCATTACAATGTAAGTACCAAAAGTAATTACATCAAAGTTTTGAGCATTTTCTCTTTATTTTAATATAGCATATAAGTAATTTACATTTTCATCATATTTAAAGCTGATTTTTTTCATCAGATTTTGTTTTTATACTATTTTATAAAACATTAAATTTATTCAAAATAATATTTATAATAGGTGAAAATGTTAAGTTATAGTAAAGACATGGATACATTATCTGTTTTTTTTTTTTTTTGGAGACAGGGTCTCACTCTAGCTCAGGCTGACCTGGAATTCACTATGGAGTCTTAGGGTGGCCTCGAACTCATGGAAATCCTCCTATCTCTGCCTCCCAAGTGCTGGGATTAAAGGCATGCGCCACCACACCCAGCTATGGATACATTATCCATTAAGACTTGATTATGAAGAAGTAGAACACCGGAAGAGACTAACAACAAATAATAAGACTGAGTCAATATTGAGATCTACCAATTCTTTTAAACAGATCTGCCATCAATTCTTTAGTTATTCAAGAAATAAAAATAGGGGCTGGGAGATGGCTTAGTGATTAAGGCACTTGCCTGCAAAGCCAAAGGACTCAGGTTTGATGTTCCAGGACCCACATAAGGCAGGTGCACCAGGTGGCACACACATCTGGAATTTGTTTGCAGTGGCTAAAGGCATGCTCATTCTCTCTACCAATCTGCCTTTCTCCCTCCCTCTCTTGCTCTCTGTCTCAACCAAATAAAATAAAATAAAGTTTAAAAAAAATAAAAAGGTTAGCAAATAACTTTGTGATGCCCACACAAGTGCAATAGTGTTACACAGCCATGGTGGGGAACCAACTGCTCTTGATTCGTCTAACTGATCCCCTCAGTGGTACGGGACCCATAGCTGGAGCTGGGAAACAAGTCAGAACCATATCCTAACATAAGCCTGCTCTCCAGTATAAAGCTACCATCAGTTGTGGGCTACAAGAGGGCCTACACCTATTACATTCTCTATAAAAAAAGTAAGGGTTATCTCATTTGTAGTGGTGCTAACTTACTCTCCACTGGAGAATCTGCTTCTCTTTTTCAGATGGATATAGATCCTAAGGAGAAAGCCACCCCATTATACCTCAAAAGGGCCCCGACTGAAACTAAAAACAATTGGCAAAACAAGCAAGGGTGCTGTTTTCCTGGTGAACCGGGTACCAGCACAAGGGGGAAGGAGATCAACACAGAGAAAAATCAACTTCTACCAAATCAGAGAGCCAGAGACCCAGAGGCCCCCAACACTTCATCACTGAAGCAGACCAAAAATGAACCCAACATGGCTCAGGGAAATTTTGCGGAAGAGGGGGCGGAAAGAATGTCAGAGCCACATGTTGGGTCATGATATGCAGAGACATTTATCCTATCCATGACTGTGGGCTAATTCCACAACGCATGACCCATATACGTCAACAAGGAGGGGCCAAGGGGAGGGGGTAGGTCACGGATGAGCCTAGTAATGGTACCAAACTGACTGTATTTGCTGAACACAAAACTACTTAATAAAAAATAAAAAAAATTAAAAAAACGTTCACAAAAGCTGGAGGAGTCAAACTCTTCAAGTCTTTAGGGTCATGAAGATTCTATTAAAGAGAAGATAGAATTTGAGGCTTGAGAGAAAGCATTCATGTATATACATCCATGTATATAGCAAAGCTATTTCACATTAGTGGTAAGATATATTTATTGCTTCAATGAGTTAGACAAAATTCACTGTTCTTGATAGAAGTGAACAAAATTTGAAAAACATTTGTTTAAATAAACCCAATCCCTTGCAAGTGCCCTCAAAGCTGTCTTTTCAGACAAAATCACTCTTAGGTGCAAAATTCAGAACCCACATTATAGTCCAATTGACAGGACTTGGTGGAGAGGTTATATAAACCACCTGTGCTAAATGGGAACCTTCAGTATTCTCCTCACTGACCTTTCAGCCCTTCAAGAGCTACGTGGATTTATATATATGTATATACCTAGATTTATAGGCTACAAAAGCTGCACCATAGACAAGTGATGCATGTAGGGAAAGCAAACTTAAACTTATGAGGTGAACAACAAAAGGTTTTATATGCATGAAATGCATGAAGAATATGAAGAGAGCAGATGTTAGTATTGTAGTTTGTATGTGATGTCTTGGTACAAAGGCCTTGCTACGTTTTTGGAGGCTAATGTATGGTTGTTTGAATGTAGACTCATGTATTGGATAATTAATCATCAGGTAGTTTTGTTTGCAGGAGAGTAGTGCCATATTCAGGAGGTAAAGCCTTACTAAGGAAGTTTGCCCTGTGGGGCAGGTCTTAAAGTTTTATAACCCAGCCCCACTCCTGATGCTTCTATGTGTGTACTTTCCCCATGCTCATGTGATGATGTGAGTCCAGCTTCCCACTCCTGCCATGCTTTCTTTGCCACAGTGGACTCTACCCTCTGGGACTGTAAGCCAAACTAAACCCATTCCCTTGGATAAACTGCTTCTCACCTTATGTTTGTTCATAGAAACAAGGAAGTAACATACATAGGGAATGTGGAGTTTTCTCAGGCTCTTGTCTTCCAAAATTCACTCTGCATCACAGAACCCTCATAGTAAAACTTTAGGAATAAAAGTAAAACAGAATTCAAAAAAATTAAAAAAGGAGAGAAATGAGGGTGTGGAATATTATGCAGAAATTAAAAAAATAAATTCATTTGTAACAACATGGATGGCATCAGTTAAATAAAGTAAGCCAGAGACACAGACACAGAAATATAAGGACCATATGTTCTTATTCATATGTAATCTAAAAGTGAAAAATGAAAACAAACAAGCAGAAAATTGGTCCAAAGAGGTTGAGCATAGAATAAATACCAGTGACTGGGGGGTGAGAATGGGTGGTAGAAATGATTAATTGGTATTAAATTGTAGTTAAAGCATGAAGTTCTGGTGTGCTATTGCAAAATATAATGACTACAGATGATAACTATATGGTTTTGTCTCTTTTTGATAAAGGGTCTTACTGTATAGCCCAGGCCGGCCCAGAAATTTTCATATTGCCAAGGATAGCCTCAAATTATTCATCCTTCTACCTTAGCATCCTGAATCAGTATTATCAGTTTATAGACCTGTAAACTATGTCATATATATATATATATATATATATATATATATATATTTTAAGAACAGAAAATTCTGAATACCTTTAGCATCAGGGATAAACAATACATACATATTCTAAAGCATCACGTAGTGTAACATAATACTTATAATATTTATTATTAGCTCAAGTTACAAGGTTAAATAAAAATAATAATGGGATAAAAATCCTGCAAGAAATATTCAACTTAAATATCTTAAATAGAACAGAGTGAGTTTATTCTTTGTTCCAGTTGATAACTGCTGTTCTGAGTTTTGAGCTCATTGTCTCCTTCCTGGCTTGCATGATTCGTCACATACATCTTTGCAATTCTAAGCATTTCTATACATGAATTAAGGAACTATTTTATAAATTGTATGGAACATTTCATCAATAATCATATTAAACATTTTGTTTGCTTTGCTGTCTAAAATAAACTATTCTGAGTGTAGGAAGATAGCTGAGTGGATCAAGTGCATGCTGCTCAATCCTGAGTACCTAGTTTGATTCCTGGACCCCACATAAAAACCTGGAAGTCACTGTGGGCTTCTGCCATCCCGCATGCTGGTCGTTTGGTGGGAGTCAGAGACAGGAGAGTGTCCTCCATCATCATGAGCACAGCCAAGAACAGCGTCAGCAGAGTAAGATCCAGAGAGAGTAGCTATGCCTGAGATGAAGTGGGAAGGCAGGCCGTCCTCTGACCTCCATACATGGACCATGGCATGTGTATGTCTGCACCCTCATGTACCCACACTAATGCACACACACATGTACAAACACACCACATCTTGTATATATATATATATATATATATATATATATATATATATATATATATATATATATATATATATATATATATATATATATATATATATATATATATATATATATATATATATATATATATATATATATATATATATATATATATATATATATATATATATATATATATATATATATATATATATATATATATATATATATATATATATATATATATATATATATATATATATATATATATATATATATATATATATATATATATATATATATATATATATATATATATATATATATATATATATATATATATATATATATATATATATATATATATATATATATATATATATATATATATATATATATATATATATATATATATATATATATATATATATATATATATATATATATATATATATATATATATATATATATATATATATATATATATATATATATATATATATATATATATATATATATATATATATATATATATATATATATATATATATATATATATATATATATATATATATATATATATATATATATATATATATATATATATATATATATATATATATATATATATATATATATATATATATATATATATATATATATATATATATATATATATATATATATATATATATATATATATATATATATATATATATATATATATATATATATATATATATATATATATATATATATATATATATATATATATATATATATATATATATATATATATATATATATATATATATATATATATATATATATATATATATATATATATATATATATATATATATATATATATATATATATATATATATATATATATATATATATATATATATATATATATATATATATATATATATATATATATATATATATATATATATATATATATATATATATATATATATATATATATATATATATATATATATATATATATATATATATATATATATATATATATATATATATATATATATATATATATATATATATATATATATATATATATATATATATATATATATATATATATATATATATATATATATATATATATATATATATATATATATATATATATATATATATATATATATATATATATATATATATATATATATATATATATATATATATATATATATATATATATATATATATATATATATATATATATATATATATATATATATATATATATATATATATATATATATATATATATATATATATATATATATATATATATATATATATATATATATATATATATATATATATATATATATATATATATATATATATATATATATATATATATATATATATATATATATATATATATATATATATATATATATATATATATATATATATATATATATATATATATATATATATATATATATATATATATATATATATATATATATATATATATATATATATATATATATATATATATATATATATATATATATATATATATATATATATATATATATATATATATATATATATATATATATATATATATATATATATATATATATATATATATATATATATATATATATATATATATATATATATATATATATATATATATATATATATATATATATATATATATATATATATATATATATATATATATATATATATATATATATATATATATATATATATATATATATATATATATATATATATATATATATATATATATATATATATATATATATATATATATATATATATATATATATATATATATATATATATATATATATATATATATATATATATATATATATATATATATATATATATATATATATATATATATATATATATATATATATATATATATATATATATATATATATATATATATATATATATATATATATATATATATATATATATATATATATATATATATATATATATATTGCGAATGACAGGTATTGTTTCTCATGTGTGATAATTTTCCTTTACTTTCAGTTTACTCATCATCTAAACGAAGAATATCAGTTATATTTGTTTAAGTCTTTATACCAGCATTACCTATTTCTTATTGGAGTAGATATTCACACTGTGAACATTTGGATCCATTTATGAAGATAATTTGCTAAACAAACCAGCAAGGTAATTGCAATTTGTGTTAACAGCTAAAAGTTTTCCTGATATCCTGGATTTTGGTTCATATCATGTTTTTCTCTTTGACTGCCAAATTCTATTTTTTTTTTCTGTCCATCAGTATGAAGGAGTCAGTAATGGCGGTGATGGTGATGATGATGGCCATAACTAAGGATTGCTGAGCACTCTCTCTTTATAGCTTCCTGTGCTAGAGTTCCCTGTTACCCACCTAGAGAAGTAGTGAGGCAAGGGCTGGGAAAGTGGTCAGAGCTTAAAGAAACAGTGAGGCAGAATGACTGACAGTGCGTTTTAAGATGCACTCTATAAGTGCAGATAGGTTGTCAAAGCAGACATTTTGTTAATGGATTCAAGACTATCACCTTCACTTCTTGCGAAGACTTACCAATGACCTGGGGTACTCTGTTCCAAGACTGCTATTACCACCTTTCTGATGGGTCTGTGGTTAGCAATGTTTGGAGAGCTGAAAGGTCTATTGATATTTTCAAAGGAATATGATGAGTACAAAGGGACATAAGTAGAACAAGATTCCTTAGTAATCACCAGCTCATGGGAGAACCACAGTATAGCGAGAGACCTGAAGTTTACCTCTAAGATTAGGAAAAGCTTCTCATTGCCACAGGTGCAAAACAGTAGAATTTATTGAGAGTCTTTCCTGACCTCTTTGGTGCTGTTCATGTTAGTTCCTAATAGAGGTAGGAACATATGCTACTTGTCAAGAAAGCTTTTCTAAACTTTTCCTCATAATTGTTGTAAAGTCCTTCTGCATTTTGGCATTTGTTTCCTCAATATTTACTGTATACTCCTGTTACTATTTTTTTCTATTGTGTTTCTCTGATATGCACGTTGATGGGATGAAAGGCAGAAACTGAAACACTACTAAGAGAGAGATGGTCTCCATGGCTAGGCAGACAGAGAGGAGAGAAGGACCCTTGATAGGTGGTTACATTCTAACCTAAGATGGCAAAGGGGGTGATCACATTTCCATCGTATTCCTGGACTGAGTGAATTTTCCTTTGGACAGGCTGGCTTGGTGGGATTTGGGGGTCCTCTATGGACCTCCCAGTCCCTTTGTCTTCATATAAGCTGACCAGTCATGGACTCTGGACGAGTGGGCTTCACTCACTTGGTAAAAGTCTAGTTCCCATTGGAGCAATAGATTTTCCAGCCCTGGAATTCCCTCCTTCCAGAGGACTTTGCTCTCTCTGCTTTCTGCTCCTATTATTTTCAAATAAACTATATTTTTTAAATACTTTCTTGCCATTTAATTCTTTTTTAATGTTTATTTATTATTTATTAGAGAGAGAGAATGGGTACACCAGGGACTCTAGCCGCTGCAAATGAACTCCTGATGCATGCACCACCATGTGCATCTGGCTTACATTGATTCTGGGAAATTGAACTTAGGTCCTTAAGTTGCACAGGCAAGTGCATTAATGGTAAGCTATTTTTCCAACTCCTATTTAATTTTTTAATTGGCATAGCATACAAACCCAGCATACCTATACAGTATCAAAATCTTCCAAGACCCCTTTTTCTCATAACTTCAAAATCTCTATAAATGTAGTTTACTGTTTAAGGTAATATTTGATTTGCTAAATTGTACAACCAGGACTATATGAATAGCTATGATTATCTTGTGAATGTATTAAAAAATGTCAGTTAAAACAAATATCCTTCCTGTAGAATTCCTATAAATAAAGGGTGATAAAGGATTTACATTTTTCCCCAACAAATGTTTGTACTGCAAGTATTAGGTACATCTGCAAAATGTCTTAATAGGAGTATAGGTTCTAGCATAATTAGAGGTGTTATAATTTATTTTGTCACTAAATCGTTAGCCTAATTCAAATGAATAATCTTTGGTGGTCTTAAAACACTACACTTAAAATGATAGGTATGTTTAGTCTTTTCTCGAGAATATGAACTTTTTAAAGTAGGAACTTTTTATTAGTATGGAAGGACAGGTAACAGGAATTAACAGTCAAATCAAAACATATCCAGATGGATTATCAGGAAGATGAATTCTCATATGAAACAATATAAAGGATAGACATAAAGCAACCATGTCTAAGATACTGAATTTCCTGTGGTGAGAGCAGGTGTCCCTGGGGGGAGCCTATGATTTCACCCAGTGTGTTCTACTGAGAGAGTCTGGGCTGTAGGGCAGGGAGATGAAAACAAGGTAAGTCCTATAGAATACCTGAGTTGGGACAGATTTTTATGAAGCAAAAGGATTGAATTTAAGTTAGAAAAGTAATGCAATATGCACTATTGCTGAGAGATAGAACAGTGAGATCAATTCAGTTCTGACTCAGCTATAATGACCACATATGAGTGCACAAATTACCTAGGAAAAGGAACAACTAACCATAACATTTAGCAGACTCAAACAAATATTCTGAGCCACCAGCTGGCTAATGAATTCTTTAGTGTTAGAGATGTTACATATGTGTTACAGATGTTAGTGTTTACAAATGTTAGATAGGCTTAGGAAAGCCTCGCCTTTCTAGGAATAAAACCAAGTTGCCTAATGAATTGCAAAAACAAAGTCCTGAAGGATTAGATTATCCCCAACAATCTTATCATCCCTGAACAAAGCTCCAGGTACTTATGAGAAGGCAAATTATCTATGTCTTCAGGAAGGTCCCTGCGGGGTGGGTGGGGGCTGCGGAGGACAGGGAGAAGGCTTACAATGATACCAACTTGACTGTATTCACTGAGTACAAAACTAGTAAAAAAGTAATTAAAAAATAAAATTATCAGAATTCAGAAGGAAAATACATCCAACCATAGGGAGAAGAAAATTCAATCATTATTAACTGAAACAAATCTGGCATGAGTACTGGAATTGGAAGATTAATAGATTCTTTACTAAAGAGTATTTGCAGATGAGAAATAAGTCCATGAAATGCTAGTCAAAGTCATTAGTTGTCAGAAAAATGTAAGTGAAAACCGATGAGATACCACTAAGCAACTATAAAAAATACTAAAATTAAAATCATTGATCTACTAAATGCTAGATGCAGGAGAACTGGTATTGGGTGGGAATATAAAATGGTACAATTACTTTCCAATCTGTCTGTTAATTTCTTAAATATTTACATGTAAATCACAATATGATTCAGCCATTCCATTCTCATTCATGGGTAATATTAATTACTCCAGATGTATGTGCCCCCTTGTGCATCTGGCATACATGGGTTCTGGAGTATCGAACCTGGGTGCTTGGGCTTTGCAGGCAAGTGCCTTAACCACTAAGTCATCTCTCCAATTCATTATTTATTTTCTTAATGGTAGCCATCTTCATTTGGCTGAGATGTAACCTCAGTATGATTTTAATTGGCTTTTCCCTTGTGACTAGTGATATTCAGCAGTTTTTCATATGTTTATTAGCAATTTCTACTCATCTTTTGAAACTGCTTATTTGCGCACTTTTGATTGGATTGTTTCGTTTCATGAGAATTTCTTTGAATTCTTTATATACTATAGATATTAGTCACCTATAAAATGTAAAACAGCAAAGAGTTTTCCCATAAGCTGTGTCTTCTCAATTAATAATTCCCTTTGTTGTGCAGAAGCTTTTTATTTCATGTTATCCCATTTTTGGTCCTTTGCATTATTTCCTGAATTATTGAAGTCTTTTTCAGAAAGTTCTTCCTAATCTCTTTAAAGGTCATTTCCTCTGTGTCTCCTCTCTTTCCTCTTTCTCTGCATTTACCTTATTATTATTATTATTTTGGTTTTTTAAGATAGGGTCTCATTCTAGCCCAGGCTGACCTGGAATTCACTATGTAGTCTCAGAGAGGCCTCAAACTCACAGCAATCCTCCTATCTCTGCCTCCTGAGTGCTGGGATTAAAGGCATGTGCCACCACACCCAGTTTACCTTAGTATTTTTACATAGCTTACTTAAAAATACATTTATGTCTTTATTTTATTATCATTCTAATAATTATTATCAGTCACTCTTCATCTTACTCTTTTCTTTTTTTTTTCCCTTGAGTCAACATGTCTCACTGAACCTAGACCCTAAGAATTTGACAAGATGAGCTAGAAAGTGAGCTTCTACCTCCCCAGTAATGGGATTATAGGAACCTGGTGACACACCTATTTTACATGGGTTTTAATCTTCTCTTAAATTGTTCTGTTCCCCTCCATAAAATTCTTCTTCATTGTTCTTATATCTCCTTTTAAATTTATCTTTTCTTCTAGTTTATCCCCTCCCCTGCCCCTTCTTTAAACTCTTTCACTTACTATCTCACACTTATCATATTCTACATTACTTTTGTTAATATCAGTTTATAGTCATGCTGATGTACTATAGGGCTGTGATTGTTTCAAAATGTGTTTCTATGTTGGATGGGTGGTTGTGGTTATATCAGTTTGCTTTGTCAAGCTAAATGGTTCCCAAAATTGAGCCTTCATGAGTAAAAACATTCTTTAATGAGAATATACCTCCAGAAAATCAGAAGAGTTATCCAAAATCTACTTATGAATATGGCACAACAAAGATTCAGAAGAAACATAAAAAAGCAAGACAACATGCCTCCTCTGAAAGATCATTAATTTCATCACTGATAAACTTACTGAAATAGATAAAATACAAGATGAATATTTTAAAGATTTGCTCGGAAAATATTATCAGTGACCTGAAAGATGATGTAAACAAGCAGATAAATTAATCTACAACATGGAGAGAAAGTCAATGACATAGGAGAAAAAGCAAAATGGATGAAAAGCATAAGCATTACAGATTAAAACATTAGCCACATGGAGGAGTAACAGCATATAAATTGAGATTTTGAAAATAAATCTATGAAAATGTTACAAATGAAAAACTTGTTGAATCAAATTAAAAGAAATAATAGAAGAAACATAATCAGTAGATTTTACCAAAAAGAAGAAAGAATATCAGGGATAGAAGAAATTCTACATTTAAATATCAATGAAGGAAAAGTGTATTTCCACCATGTTTAAGAAATATAGAATGGGGGCTGGAGGGATGGCTTAGCTGTTAAGGCACTTGCCTGTAAAGCCAAAGGGCCCTGGTTCAATTCCCCAGGACCCATATTAGGCAGATGCACAAGGGGGTGCACACATCTGGAGTTCATTTGCGGTGGCTGGAGGCCCTGGCATGCCCATTCTCTCTCCCTCTTTCTCTGGCAAATAAATAAATAAAATAAAATATTTTAAAAGAAATATAGAATGGGATCAAGAGACCAAGTCTAAGAATCCACAGGACAGAGGGAACTGAGATATACAGTAAAGCCATAGAAAATCTATTCAGTGATTATACTATAATATTTCTCAAGTCTAGAATAAAAGGTGTTCAAACACAACAGACATTTAGAATCCTATTTAGACTTGGCTATAGAGAACCTCTCCATGACTTACTATAAACCAAAATGTTATAAGTGCAAAGCAACTACACAGCATTCAAAGCAATAAGGCAGAGAGAAGCCAACCCAAGTACGAAATTAGAAACATCAGAATAGCACATCTCAAGGAGCAACCCTCAAACATCAGAAAGCATGGAATGATTATTTCAAGCCTTAAAAGTGAGTAACTGTCACAAAGACTACTATATCCAATGAAGCTGTCTTACTTTTGCTATGTCTTGTTTTTGGTTTTTTCGAGGTAGGGTCTCATTCTAGCCCAGTCTGACCTGGAATTCACTATGTAATCTCAGGGTGGCCTCAAAGTCATGTGATCCTCCTATCTCTGCCTCCCGAGTGCTGGGATTATAGCTGTGGCACTGCCAAGCTGGGCTCAAGGCTGTCTTTTAACAATGAAGAAGTAAGGACATTTCAATACAAGTATACACTAAGGAAATTCATGACTGTCAAGGCATTAACTGCAGAAGATGCTTATGAAATTTTATACACAGAGCAGATAGACCGTCTCAACCACGAGAGCATGAGAAAGAAGAAATTGCACGAGAGGAAGAGATGAAAAAAGGAGAGTTGGTTCAAATCCGTCATGGCCAGAACAGTAAGCCAGACACATCGTTAGTAATAGTGGAGCAAAAGTCAAGAATAATCAATAATCCAAACATCCAGAAGAAAAAAAAACACCTAGCAAAACAGAGGAATTAGTAAATAGCTCTCAAAAATAATTGTAATTGTAAATGGCCTCAACTCACCAACTCACCACAGAAGAGATGCAGCTTGGGTGACTGAACTAAATACAAACAAACAAACAAACAAAAACTATCTAAATATTTGTTGCTTGGAAGAAACATACCTTAGTGATAATGATACACACAAACTGATAGTTAAAGTAAACTGAAGCTGAAAATAAAGTAGTATAGCTATGATTATTAATAAAGCACACTATAAATCAAAATTTCTCAGAGTTAAATAAGGGCCACTACATATAAAATGAGTAATTATTCAAGAATATAAGACATTCCAAATTGTAAATATAATATACACTAGACATTGGTGCTCTCAATTTTATAAAACAAATACTGATGAATGTATAATATCAGACATATCTGGATATAATAAAATGGTGATTTAGTCATTCAAACTAAAGACAACCCCCAAAATGGACTCCTTCAGAGTTATGCCATACCATAGATCAAATGGATTTAATGTATGAATACAAAATACTCCATCAAACAGATACAGAAAAAACTTTCCCCTCAGCAACTCATGGAAACTTCTATAAGACAGATCATACTCTGGGACACAAATTGTGTTTTATTAAAATGAAAGAATTGAAATCATTTTGTGTCCTATCAAATCATAGTGCAATAAAAGTAGAAATCAATAAAAGAAAACTATAAAAACTACACAAATATGTAGAGACTGACTGGTATATTCTTGAATGATCAGGGAATGATAGAGGCAGTTAAAAACTTCCTAGAATCAATTGAAAATGGAAGTACAAATTATAAGGAATTTGGGAGTTAAAATGTAAATAGCTATGGGTGCTTATGTACTGATACACCTCAATGTACTAGAAAAAAAAACAAGAATAATCTATATAACAAAAGGAGCCAGTGGTAAGAAAAAATAAAATAATGATGCTCAATTAATAAATGGCGAATAAAGGAACAATTATAGAATCAATTAAATAAAGAATTTGTACTTTGAAAAAGTAAACAAGGTTGACCAACTCACAGTAATAAAATCTCAAAATAAAGAAAAGTTCAGGACTGGATAGATTCAATAGCTGATCTCAACTTATCTTACAGAACCAGTAACAAATCAGCAGGATACTGGCACAAAAACAGACATGTGTGCCAGTGAAACAGGATAGAACACCTAAAATTTTAGCCTTCAGCTATAGTCATATAATTTTTGACAAATGTTTAAAAACATGCATTAGAGAAAAGGCAGATTTATTAACAAATGACACACTGTGAACAGGATTTTCAGATGTGGGAGAAGGCAACTATATCTAGATCATTCACCTTGTACCAAAAATCAATATAAAATAGATAAACAACCTTAATGTAATATCTGATACTTCTTGAAGCAAAACATAAATAAAACCGTAGGTAAGAAGATTCCATAGGTACTAAAACATAGTTAGGAACATTCTACAAAGTAAAGCAATCAGCAGAGGGAAGAGACAGCCTACTGAATGGGGAAAAAAAAATCTTTACCAAGTAGACATCATAGAGGTGATTAATATCTAGAATACATAGAATTACAAATATTAAATGCCAAAAAATGAATTATATAAGCTAAGTTAATAAATGTGCTAATGAATTTAACATACATTTCTCAAAAAAATGAGAAATACATATTTCAGAAAATGTTCAACATTCTTAGCCATCAGAGAAATGTAAATTATAACTGTTTTGAGATTCCATCTCACCTCAGTCATCAAACAAATGGCAAGCACTGGAAATGATGTGGGGAAAGAGAAACCCTTACTCACTGCCGGTGGGAATATGAACTAGTGAAGCTGCCATGGGAGTCACTATGGAGGCTTCTCAAAAGGCTAAAAGTAGAACCACCTCATGACCCAGGCATACCGCACTTGGATATATTTATGAAGAACTCTAAGTCGACATACCACAGAGATACACACCTTCTAGGTTTATGGCTGCACTACTCACAATGCCCATCTACAATGAAATCAGTCCATGTATCCTTCAGCAGATGCATGGGTAAGGAAATTGTCATACATATACACCATGGGAGTTTATGCAGCCATAAATAAAAAAAAAAACAAGCAAACATGAATTTGCAGGAAAATGGGTAAAAGTGAGATCATTATGTTGAGTGAAGTAAGATAGACTTGGAAAGAAATATACTACATGATTTCTCTTACATGTAAAATCAAAATTTAAAATTATTTATATATGTGTATTATAATATGAATTTGTATTTACATGAGGGTGTGTGCAGGTCATGAAATTAAAATGGGAATTATAAGAGTGGAAGAAAAGATCTGTAGTGAAGGTAGAAACATAGAAGGTTATTATTCTTGAATACATGTTGTAAAACAGAGCAGTGACTATCCAGGGAAGGGAAAGGAACCAGCCAGAGTGAGGCAGTGAGGTATGAGGGAGGTCAGTGGAATAGGAGAATGAATGAGTACAAAGTATAATAGTACATGTTTATGAAATTTCTATAAGAAAACACATTATTTTCTAAGCTAATATGAAAGTTATTTTTTAACAAAAATCTATATAATAAGAAAATTAAGGAAATGTCCACTTATTCCAGATATGGTAATGCCAGACGAAAGAAAGTATTCCATCCAAGTGCAGCTTGTTGAACCCATGACTTACCTGAGGTTGCTTATAGAAACAAGGGCAACCTGAAGCAGCTGCCTCAACAGGAAGTTGCCTGTCAGCATGCTGGTCTCATGGGTAGCCAGTGCACCAACAAAGAGGCCCATCTGCCAGTCAACCTTCCTCTTCCACCTTAGCTTTCCCCAAGACAGTGTGAAGCTGGGGTAGACAAAATGGTGACTGGAAACTCAGGTGAGGGTCTCAGGATCCTCTTTCTTCTTTCTATGAGGAAATGTAATAGGCCCCCTTACCATTAACATCAACCTAGCTAGCAGCTGTGTTGTTTTGTTCATTTCCTTATCAAGACTGCAGACCGTGGTCTTTTGTGGCTCACTATAGGCAGTCCACTTCATGATACAACCGTCAAGTTAAGCCCAGGAGAAGCAGCTTCATGACAAGAGAAGCACGCACTGGTCAAAGGGATGAATTTTTTTTATTAGTTACAATCATCTTGTGAATAGGTTCTTCCTTTATTGGTAAATTTTATGCTGTTCAAGTAGTTTGAGAAAAGAATGCATGAAGAAATAGCCTACATTTAGTGGCCAACTTGTTGATCTTGCAAGTTTTCCAGTGAATATCTCATTAAGTCCTGATCTTCTGAGATTGTTATTTTTCTATCTTGTAGCAGTTACCTTTTCATTGCTGGGATAAAACACACAAACAGAAACACCTGATGGAAGGAAAGGGTTTATTTAAACTTACAGTTTCATGGAGAAATTTCATCACAACGGAGAAAGTAGGGCAGGAGCAGAAAGCCAGGCCTCACAGCTCCACGCCAGCACTTAGAATGTACAGAGTGAGCGATGAACATCAAGTGGTGACACAGTGATGAACTACAAGGCCTACCCCCAGTGACAACCACCTCCAGCAAGGCTCATATCTCAATACTCCACCAGCTAGGGATTAAGCACAAGGCTTACTTACAAACATGAGGCTATGGGTAACATTTTGCATTTTAACTACTACGCCTCTCACTGCAAGACTCAAAGGGGAAGTCCAATAGGAGAATCAGGATTGTAGGCAATGGCTATCTCTCCAGCCCTGGTTTTATACTCTTATTCTCTCTTATATACTTTCCACTCCCATAGCTCAGTGCATTAGCTGACACAATTCACAGCATAGCTTGAACATACCAAATGAATGAACACTTTGTTTCATGATGTTGTGTTTGATAATAATGTATGGCATGAATATCCACAATACAAAACACTTTAAATAGCATGAGATGAGTTAAAGTAATGTATGTGCTATAAGGTAAAACAATACATAACCTAGGTGATCAGTAATCAGGAAGCCTCCAAAATGGTGTCAAAGAAGTGGTACTTGATGATTAGGAAGGACTTCACTGTGCAACATGGAAAGAAGGAAGAGGTAAGAAAGAAAAACAGTGAGCATCTCCAATTAAGGTAACACACATGTGATGTGTGTTGGTAATGATAATAGGAGACACATAATCTACTTATAATCCTGAACATTGATATTTGAAAACTGAAGCTTAGACCAGAAAGTGGGTAGGAAAAACAAAATGAGAAGGAGGACCTAAATTCATTCATGAGATCATAAAAGTTTTTACTTTGGTTGTCATTACCTTCTCATTACTGACACAAAACACCAGGCCAAAAAACAGCTGATGGGGAGAAAGTTGTTTATTTTGGCTTATAGTCTTGATGGGAAAAATGGGAGAGCAGAGGCTGGATTTCACCCCCTTGCCAACATCAGCTGTATAACAGTAGCAGGATGGTGAGGTGGATTGTAGCAAGTGGAAGCTAGCTATAACACCCATAATCCTGCTCCCTAAAACACACCTCCCCCAGGAAGGTTCCATATCCCATATTGCCATCAGCTGGGGACCAAACATCCAAAACATATGAGTTTATAGGGAACATCTGATTCAAACTACTACAACTTTGCTATCTTGAGTTCAATGATGTGACTAAATTTTAGAACATTGTATAGTACCTAATTATTTTTATAAGTGATAGGTTTTGATAAAGAATATTAGATTAATATTAGATATTGATATCAGAATATTAGATTGATCCAAATACCAGGCATAAAAGGGTCAGTATTGCTCATCTGATCATATCAGAAAGGGTATGGAACAGTCTCCAGTTTCAAAGGTATAGATATCTAAGAACCAAAAAAAAAAAAAAAAAATGACAAACATATCAAGGCTCTTATACCTGTCAATGAGGCCTTACATCATTTTAATTAACTATGAAGACAGATGAAGCCATTAGTCCCTATTTTATGTGATATTTATATCACATGCTCTCCATTTGGATAGAAATTCAGGCTTGTGATAAATTCTGTAGGAAATCTTGGTTGATAACTGAGTGGAAACAGATGGGCTGAAAGTTTTCCAAAGGCTTTACACAAAATATTTGCTATCAAATTGTGAAGAGAATTTTCCCAGAACACTGAATCAGAACTTACTGCTTCCTTGATGATGAAAAATGGTAAATTTTAAAATTGGCCAGTACTTTTTGACAATGTTCTCCTTCTTTCCACATATTTACAGATTTAAAATGAGAAAGATTCTAAGGATTAGTTTCAATGCAGTATTAATTTTAGTGTGTTATGGAGAAGGTTTAGAGGGCAACAGCACTTGCTGACCAAGCATAAAGACCCATGTTTGAATCCTAGCATTGACATGGAAACTTGGTTATAGCCGTGCACGCATATGGACCTAGCACTGAGGCAGACATAGTAGGAGTTTCTGGGTTTCCCTGGTCAGCTAATCTAACCCTCCCCCGCCCTCCCAAAAAAAGAACCCAGGAAGCTTCATGTTCAGTGAGAGACTCTGCATAAAGAAATTAAGCAGGACCTGATAGAGAAAACTATTAGATGCCCTGTGGCCCCTGTACACACTCACATGGTACACAAGCATCTGCATACACATATATGCACACATGCATACACCATACATACTCACACACTTCACATTCTACACACACAGGCCCCCAAATGTACTGCACAACTATCAAAAGCAAAATAAGGAAGAGGAAATAAAAGCATTCTTCCAATGCTAGGCGACTAGGGTCATTCATTTACTTTATTCTTCAGATTTCAATCCATTAGAGAGAGAGAGAGAGAGAGAGAGAGAGTGATACACTTTGGATGCAGGAAATTTCACTAATTTTGAGAACACTGTCCTACAGCCAGTCATCAGCTTAGGAGATGTGATGGAAAGTTTGTGAAACTCTTTATAGGCTTGTTTTTTTGTATGTTCACAATTTAACCTAGAAGAGAGCAACTTCATCAAATGATAGAGAAATGCATGATTTCAGGGAAGATTTTGCTTCATTGAATAAGTGTATCTGGATGAAATTCACAATGACCCATGCTGTGGTTTTGAATATAAATGTCCTCATAGCCTCACAATGTTTTAGATTCAGTGGAACACTTAGGATATGGACCCCTGTGGGTTTCTGGGTCTTTGGGGACCAGCCGCAGTTCCCCTGAAGGTGTCCAGGCAACCGTGGTGAGAGCCATGATGAAAGATTCACTTTCGGGAGACAGTCTGTGAACAGCTTGGTTTAATCAATAGGGAAATGGGTTTATAAGTACTTGAGGGTGGGAAGAGGGTCCTAAGGGGATAGGATATACAAGGTTGCTGGCTGATGCCTAATTAGCATATGGGGACATACATTCCAGCACATAAGCAATGGTAAAGGGAAGGTATAGGGTACAGGGGATGGGCTGTGCAAAGATTGCTGGCTGATACCATATAAGGAGTTTCCTAGGCAACTGGCCAGAGGTCACAGAACAAAGCCTAAATTCAGGTGTGCCTGGCTTGGAGATGGAGTGGCCTCCTGTAGCCTGGAGGTCCTTAGCCAGTGCCTGGCAGCTCAGGCCAGTCTACTGAGGTCTCCAGCCTGTGCCTGGCAGTGCGGGACAGACCCCTGGTGGAGGAGGTGTGGCACCAGGTGCTGACCTTGGGAATGGAGTTCCAGCCCTGTGTTCAGAGTCAGCTCCTGTTAGCTGGCTGGCTGCTGTTGTCCCACTGCTGTGGATGTGTGATGAAGTGAGACAGCTTCCCTTTTCTCCCATAAGCTGCTTCTGATCCAGTGTTTATCCCAGCAATGATGTCACTGCAACACTGATCAAGTGAAAAAGTTAATTGGATCACATCGGTTGAGACATGTTGCACGAACTCTGACCTTGAGTAAAAACTTGCTCTTGTCATCACTGATAGCAATGCCTACCTGAGATGGAAAAATTTCCTCAAAGAAGTCAAAAAAGTTAACATGAGAAACTAAAATCTGGAAGAAATGAGAGCTCTAAAAGGCACAGAAGGGAATGCAAGCTAAAGGAGGAAGGAGAGAGAGAGGACAGACAAATCCCTGGCTTCCTGCAAGTTGTATCCTCAATAACAATGGAAAAAGTTCTTTCTTCTACACCTTTCTAGCATCTTATTATAACACTCATTATGTTAGCCAGCCCTGTTCATAATTTACATAATAGAACACTTTTATTATGAAGGCAAATTCCATGAACCTAGAGACCCCAAGTAAGATACTAAGGCATTCACTGGATTGCTAAAATTTTTGTAGCTGAAAGTGGCCTTGCTATGAGCATGTACACTGTGGTAACTGGCAAATGTTGTACCTTAAGAGTTTTGTTTTGGATACCCTTTGTGCCAACACATCACTGCATCATTCCCCTGTATTTCACATGTCGATCTGAGCTCAAATGTGCCTCTTAGTCTACATTAATTTGCTTCTAATACACCTACTCTTGACCATGTATTTTTGTTCTACCTTTCTTATATAGGCTAATTAATTCATGTCTGAAGGCATGAATGAGTTATAAAAGAAAGTATAAAGCAAAAATATCTGAACGGTTTAGAATTGTACTTGGCATATTACCTGCATATTTTAAACATTAGTCAGATCAACCCATAGTTCCTGTGTATTCTCAGTACTCACACTCTCTCTTACTTTCTGTCTATGTGATTTAAAGATCTTTCTTGTGTTTTTTGTTTGTTTGTTTTTGATTTATTCTATTTTAATTTTTTCTCTCAATTTTTATTAACATTTTCCATAATTATAAAAAATATCCCATGGTAATACCTTCCCTCTCCCCACTTTCCCCTTTGAAATTCCATTCTCCATCTAATACCCTCCCCGTCTCAATTGGTCTCTCTTTTATTTTGATGTCATGATCTTTTCCTCCTCTTATGATGGTCTTGTGTAGGTAGTGTCAGGCACTATGAGGTTATGGATATCCAGGCCATTTTATGTCTGGAGGGAGCACATTGTAAGGAGTCCTACCCTTCCTTTGGCTCTTACATTCTTTCTGCCACCTCTTCCACATTCGACCCTGAGCCTTGGAAGATGTGATCGAGATGTTACTCAGTACTCCAGTCACTTCTTTCCAGCACTATGATACCTTCTGAGTCATCCCAGGGTCACTGCCATCTGAAAAGAGAAGATTCTCTACCCAAAGTGAGAGTAGCATTAAATAAGGGTATAAATATTAATAGAAGTGATTACTGGGCAGTTTGATAAGTATAGTATATACATTTTTTTCAGACATCAGCAGATGTTATACCCCTAGGGCTCATGACTACCCCTGTTTGAAGTTTTCAGTATCAGGGATGTATTCCCCCCCCCACCCCATGGAGCGGGCCTCCAGTCCAATTGGAGGTCAGTTAGTTTCCACCATGACAGATGTGCCACTATTGCACCCGTTGGCTCATTTGGCTTGGCTGGCCAATTATAAGGCTTGCAGTGTCCACTGTTGAGTATCTTCACTGGTGGTATCTCTTTCTCCCATTGAACTACATGTAGAATGGCTTCTTCCAGCTTTCTCTCAGCTGGTCTACATGGAGGAGGTTATCAGCTCAGTTCCAGCAGGATTTCTCAGTGGCCTTGCAGCCCAAGTATGTGGAGTCTTCAGCAATAGAGTCTTACCATCTATTCTTGGTAGGAAACCAAGGGCCTCGGCAATGACCTATAATGTTTTGGGGGCATCAGGGACCCCCCTGGTCAACAACTCACTGGAGGTATCCCATCCCTGGTACTGAAAATTTTCTAACAATGATCTATGTCTCCTGAGTGTTCCATTGTCCAAAACTGGAGGATTCCATATGATTTATTTGCATCCTCTTAGATTTTGATTAGCCCTCCCTCCACCTTTCCTTTACTCAATCTCTTCCCTTGACCTCACTTTGGGCCTTTTTACCCCCGTTAATCTATTCTTCCTTTCTCTTCCCTGTCTATCTCCTTTTTTAACTTACTGGCCTCTGCTACTGAGTTTTTTCCTTCTCATACAGAAGTCCAATCATCTGTACCTAGGATCCACATATGAGGGAGAACATGTGGCGCTTGGCTTTCTGGGCCTGGGTTACCTCAGTTAGTATAATCCTTTCCAGATCCATCCATTTTCCTGTAAATTTCATAACTTCATTTTTCTTTACCGCTGAGTAGAACTCCATTGTATAAATGTGCCACATCTTCATTATCCACTCATCAGTTGAGGGACATCTAGGCTGGTTCCATTTCCCAGCTATTATGAATTGAGCGGCAATAAACATGGTTGAGCATGCACTTCTAAGGAAATGGGATGAGTCCTTAGGATATATGCCTAGGAGTGCTATAGCTGGGTCATATGGTATATCAATTTTTATCTGTTTTAGGAACCTCCACACTGATTTCAACAATGGCTGGACCAGATTGCATTCCCACCAACAGTGTAGAATGGTTCCTCTTTTTCCACATCCCCGCCAGCATTTATGATCATTTGTTTTCATGATGGTAGCCAATCTGACAGGAGTGAGATGGAATCTCAATGTAGTTTTATTCTGCATTTCCCTGATGAGTAGGGATGTAGAACATTTTTTTAGATTCTTATACACCATCCGTATTTCTTCTTTTGAGAACTCTCTATTTAGCTCCACAGCCCATTTTTAATTGGCTTGTTTGATTTCTTATTCTTTAACTTTTTGAGTTCTTTGTATATCCTAGATATTAATCCTCTACCAGATATATAGCTGGCAAAGATTTTTTCCCCATTCTGTAGGTTGCCTCTTTGCTTTATTCACAGTGTCCTTTGCAGTACAAAATTTTTGTAATTTCATGAGGTCCCAGTGGTTAATCTGTGGTTTTATTGCCTGAGCAATTGGGGTTATATTCAGAAAGTCTTTGACTACTTTTGATTTTTTTTTCAAGATAGAGTAGCCCAGGCTGAGCTGAAACTTACACTGTAGCCCAGGCTGGCCTTGAATTCAAGGCACTCCTCCTACCTCTGCCTTCCAAGGACTGGAATTAAAGGAGATTGCCACCACACTTGGCTCAAGACTTGGAGATCTTTATGAAGCAAGGAAAAGATGTATAGATTATGAAGGGATGAAAGCTCAGAATAGATTCTTGTCTAATTGTTCTAGAACTTTTCTGGGAACAGAAATCATTGAAGGAATCAGTAAAAATGGAAATTCCTGAGATCCCTGCACAAGGAATCCTGGCAAAGTTGCATGGTGTCATTCCTAAAAATCTGCATTAGGCAAAAAAATCTCTGCATTTCTGACCTGAGTACTCACATCTGTATTTTATTTAAAAAAAATTCTTGTAGTTCCTGTCAAAGTTTCTCTGTTCTGAACACTCTAAGATTAATGACTGAATAGGTAAACAGCCAACTATATGTCCAGTACTGTTCTAAGTATTTAAAACTTCACAGATGCAGACATCCATCTGCCCTTCTCACTTTGCAGATGAGCAACAGAGAAACAGAGAGTTCACAGACAATATTTCTGTGCAGTTCATTCATTCTAGAACCTGACAACCTGACTGACTCATGATATCCCTTCTGATAGAAAAGCAAGAATTCTTATCCTAATTTGAAAGGTGAGAAAATAAAAATGTCCAGCCTTTTATCCACTTTGCTCATGTTAGCAGAGTGCAATTTGCCGGTCATAATTCCCTATGTACCTGCAAACATTTCACTACTGTTTTGGGATACAGATCCACCCTAGAAATTCTGGGCTTTGGCATGGTGTATTATCGGTCCCTGATTTCTCTGGCTATCTTTGGTTGTATGATACAAGTGAAAAGTAGGCTAGCTTGACATTATTATCTCTGCACAGGATTCCCTGAGAAACTAGTCTAGTAAAATCAGCTACAGACCTTTCCTCCAATTTCTGTTTCATTCATGGAGCTTGGGGCTTGTCTACGTCTCCCTCCCTGTGATTTTACAGGGACTGTATAATTGGCTTGCACAATGTAAGTCAAAAATAACATTAGACATTTACCTGACTTAAGTTCTTTAGAAAATTTGATTATGCTGGGTAAAAAAAATTAAAAAAGGAGATGAAGGGAGGGATGAATAGAAAGAAGTGAGAGAAAGAGAGAGATAGAAAGAGAGAGAAAGAGAGAACAACACACATATAATTTCTAAATTTTCATGAAGCCTATGTCTTAATGCATTATCATCACCATTAATATATTATGTGTGGATAAGAGTTTAAGAATTCTTTTATTAATGTTATTTTAACCCAGAAAGCAGTTTTTTTAAACTAAAAAGTGACAGAGCCCATGAATGAATCTCTAAAGTTTATTTTAAGTGGATTTAAATGAAAGTTTTTACTTCTCATAAAATGTAGGTGATCTCTCTGAAACTGAATTTATAATAATTTCTACCTGTCAGGCTGTCAAGATGATTCATCACTGACTTTGCTCTAAATCATGAAGGGTTTCCAGAACTTTGGTAACTTAAAAAGGCCTATAGCAAGGTAAAAGGAGATTTTAGTTTTTCTTGAGAATTCACATTAGCGGAATTACTGGGAGGCTGAACATCGTTTTATCTTCCACATGTAGAAGTGGTATGCCTCCTGGGGGAAAAGGAACTACAGTGGAGTTGCTATTGATTGTGCTGTAGTACATGGGGCATCTCCTCACACATCTTCTTATGAGCAACCATTCAAAGGTCAGACTTTTCCATCAGCTTCTGAAAGTCAATAGAATTCAAATGGTAATTTCAGCAAGTATTCTCTACAACAATCTCTTCTTCACAAGTGAGTAGAACATCCAGTGGAGAATTTTATGCTATTTTGTTCTTCAAAAAGACAAAAATCATAAAATTGTTTAAAATTAGGGCATACAATGACACATCTATTAAGTCATTTTTTTCAGATGATCTAAGTATTTTCACCTTTATATAATACTTGTAAACATAAATTTCATTCCATTTTTATTCATTTTTCCTAAAACACTGCCTGGAATTCCAACTACCTTCTCATAGAGGCAAAATATTCATTTATCTTAGGTACATAAATAGCTGGCATTAAAATTTTAAGTCTCTAAATCTAGACTGGTAGCCTATACTGTCTCTCATTTACATTTTCATAGTTGGGAAGTTTTCCCATTCCTTAAAATAGGAAATATTACCAGATAGGAATGTTTTCATGATTTTTAAGAAGAAAATAATCTAGGACTATGTGTGTGTGTGTGTGTGTGTGTGTGTGTGTGTGTGTGCACATTGTGTGCATGTTGGATCATGTCACAGGGAATTTTCAGGAGTCATAGAGCAGTGACAGGTAAATATAGCACAGGCTCTACCAGCAAAACAAAATTTAAAGATATTCATAAGAATTTTGTCCAAATTATTAAGTGAGAAAAGATAATAGTTTATTAAAGAATAGATTACAATAAATATTTTTACATTTAAGTTGTGGTTAATCAAGCTTCCTAGCATCTAACTAGGACACATTGAAGGTTTTCACTTTGTCAAACAATTAAACATGTCCCTAGAAAACTCAGAAAGCAAATTTAACAAATCAAAGCATGAACACTCCAGGCACCAGGTAATCTACTAATGAGAACAGAGAAAGAAATAGCCATTTTACCAGTAATGTGTTTTATGACTTTGGTGGAAAAGTAAGAATTGACTGCATGGAACTAAGGATGTAAAAGCAAAAAGTTACCATTGTACTGATAGAATTGAAAATATTTCTTCTTATATACTTAAATACTTACAGAACCCAACCTTGTATGCTTTTAAAGGTAGAGTTAAGATTATGGAATCAAAAACTTTTCATCTCAGTAGAGAATTACTGGTATAAATTTAAATGTTGATATAAAACAAGAGGTGATCAAAAAGTGAACAGAATAAATTTTGGACTTTTACTGTAGAGTATATACTTAATCCTGTGGGTAAACAGTCCATCATGGATTAATAAGTATGTTGTATGATAAACCTAAGCCTCCGATGTTTACAAACAATACAAGGAAAATTGCCTTGGTGCTCAATACAAGGTGAGAGAACAAAACTAACATATATGTAATATTGCACATATAAATCAGCAATCAGGATGCATTGCTGTTCAAACTCATTTTACTTGGAGCATCCAGAAAAAATATTAAAATGCTTAATGTGATGGAGGGAGAACTAACATATCTAGATCATTTGAAGAAGTAAAACTAAGTTATCACCAGAACTTCCAAGGTCTAGAGGTAATGCCCTTTATGCTTTCATGCAAAATATGCAGTTTAACATAAGCACACAGGTAAAATGCACACCATAATTAAAACAGGGAGAAGCTAACCCCAAAATAGATCATATCATTATGTGAGATTATGATATAACTGCTTACATATTAAATTTCAAAACATTAAAACTATGATAAGTTCAAGGAAAATTATTTTAATATTTCCAAACTACTAGAATTTCTAAAAATAAGGACCACTTGACAAAATTTCAACATAAGGGAGGATGATGATAAAGAAAGAGTTAGCAATAAGATGAAAGGAAAGGTAAAGAGTGAAATTCTTCGAAATGTTTATGTTGGAGTTTCAGAAGAAATATGGTAGATATTGGAACAGAGTTGAGCGACAATGACTAAGTTTTTTTAAAGAACTAATGTAAGAATTTAACTTGGGGCATTAAAGTTTCTATGCAGTCCCATGTATGAAATATATAATACATCTAGATATTTTATAGTTAAATTTCTGAATATTTGATACAGAAAGCTTGTAGAAAAATAAGAGTTTTATTTGAAGGGACTTTACTTAGGCATGATTCTTATTGTACAATGTTAACAGTCTGATTTCAGGATATAGTACAATATAATAGCCAAGGTTCTGAAAATAAGCAATGGTCAAAGTAGTGTTCAATACCTTAATAATATTTTCTTCAAAGTTGAAAGTAAAATGAATATATTTTCCAAAAAACTAAAGATTTGTATCACAAAAGATGTTCAGTATGTGCAATTTTAAATCTTGCTTATTATTGTTAGTCACAGATAAATGGTAAACATGGAGAAAAAATAATGTGTGTTGAACATAAAATTCCTCATTTGGATAGTGAAAACTGTAGAATGCATAAGACAGGGGTGAAGATACATGCAATGAATTACTAGGCAAAATAATTTTTGCAGGGGAAAATTAAACACATATGTTATGAGTTTTAAAGTACTAAACAATTATATCAATAAGTGGAGATTAGGGTTATAATGGTCCATTTATTAAGCATAAGGAAGACAAACATACAAATAAAAGAGTTCAGATGTAAAAACAAACAAACAAACAAACAAACAAACAAACAAACAAACTGAGTAACAGCTCTGAACCCAAATGTACTTGTCAACCTATCAAATTGAAATGAAAAATAATTTAAGTTAAAATGAAAACAGTTGGGCCGGGCATAGTGGCACATGCCTTTTAACCCAGCACTCGGGAGGCAGAGGTAGGAGGATCGCCATGAGTTCGAAGCCACCCTGGAACTACATAGTCAATTCCAGGTCAGCCTGAGCTAGAGTAAGACTCTGCCTTGACAAAACAAACATGGAAGGTGTTAATAAAAATTTGAAAAAAAAAAGAAAGAAAACAGTTGGGACTACACTGAGTACAAATTCAAACTCTAAATAAACACAATTTCTGAGAATATGCTGTTTAATATAAGGTCACTTCAGAACTGACAGTGAGTTACGGGTAAAATCTTGCAGTGTAGGATACAGGTAATAGACTTTATATTGACTGGCATAGACTTTAAAGAAAAACATTTATTTAAATATAAAGATAATCACTTCATAATAATATTGCCTCCTTTCATCAGAAAGATATCACAAGTTTAATCTCAAAATAAATAAGCTGAAATCTAAAATATTACAAAAGGAAAGGCACAAAATGCAGAGTTTAATTCATCCTTTTCAGTAAATGATAGAAAATTTAAGCAGAAATTTTAGTAAGTGTACTGAACTTGAAAAGTAGGATCACTAGTATGTACTCATAAAGACTCAGACATGTGCAGGTGATTCACCACCCTTTGGTCAGTGGTAGAACAAATGCCCAGAATGAATGAGGCCCTCAGGCTCATTCCTCAGGCAACTCATTTATCCTCTCCCCCAACCTCACAAAAAAGAAAAAAAAAAAAAAAAACACAAAGAAGTAAAAGAAGATCATTGTTTTCTATTGTCCACATTTTTTATTACTTTTTTTTGTTTTTACTTATTTATTAGAGACAGAAAGCAAAAGATGGGTGTAGGAGATGGAGAGTGAGAAAATGGGTGCGCCAGGGACTCTAGCACCATCTTGTTGGAGATTGGGCTTGGCTTTCCGTGCACTGATTATCTACATGTGGTAGAGTATTAGCATGCACAAAGGAAATCAATGGTGGATTAGCTGGGTTAGTAACTGGAAAGAGAGCTAATGAGCAAAGAGGGCATTCTAATATCTGTACCTGGCTTGTGCTTTCCAGTGTTAATGGCATAAACTCTGATTTGAATCAATAAAAATTGTTGTCCTGGATCCTTGAAGAAAATTGGCATGGTTCCATTATATTATAAAGAAAAGAGAAAACTCACAGTTAATGGCATTAAAGAGAAGCACTTGAGTTAGAAGGCAGAAATCATTAAGATGAATCAGTCAGAGGCCGAGAAGCAATTTAGATGGAAGAGGCAGCACATCCTGTAGGTTAACCTATCTGCTTTTTCCTGAACAGACATACAATAGATTAAAAATTGGTTTAACTCTGGCCTATAATATTTTAAATATGGAAAGCTCTAAAGTGGATTCATTTTTTCTTTTGGCTTCTCAGCAAACTTGTATAATTAACTGCATCCACTTGACACTTGTATTTGTTCAATATGCCGTTATAAATAAAAACGAAGTATAAAAGTGATCCTACTGAAATGATTTGGAGGACCAGAAATGCTATTGGATCAACAATTTTCTATCACAGAGACCAATAAAGGTAAAAGGAAAGTGAGCTTAGATTTTGTGGTACAAACAGCAGGTGAAGCCAATTAATTTGAAGAAGTAGCAGTTTATATCTGTGCTGCCTTCATATTTCTTCTGAAGCTCAAAATCACTGCACCACTTTCCTTCAGAATAGCACTGATGTTGCATTGTAAGCCAACACTTGTAGATTTTTTCAAAATGCATATTTCAATGATGGGGTTGATTAAAGTTTTGCATTTGCCTCATAGTAATGATCATTGATCATTGGGAGTACAAAAAATGGAAGGAACACCACTAAAATTTAGGAAGAACATGGAAAGTGAATGTATATGTTACTGGGCAAGTAATTTGGGGAATAACTCTCTTTGTTCTGTTTTTAGAAAAGGACATTTGTGCACTTATTATTTTATTTATTTATTTTTATTTATTTGAGAGAGGGAGATAAAGAAGCAGACACACACACAGACACACACACACACACACACGCAGGGGGGGGGATGGGCACACCAAGGATCCAGCCAGAGTAAATGAACTCTAGACATATGTCCATCTTGTGCATCTGGCTAACGTGGGTACTGGGAAATTGAACCTGTGTCCTTGGGCTTCACAGACAAGCACTTTAACAACTGAACGATCTCACCAGCCACATTTATGAACTCATAAATGATACTCTCAAATTAAATCTTCTTAAAAGTTTATGAGAAATTAAAACACTCAGCTTAGAAAATAGATTCTTTATATCATTTCTTGGTATATTTTAAAACAATAATTAGATGTATTTTAACTTGAATCGTGGCAATATCAGTTTTCTGTGTCTTTGAGAATTTCTCTCAACCTCTAGAGACAACTCACTGCAGTTAAACTTAGAGACCATTAACATACACTTTAAATCCCTTTACTCATCTACTAAAACGGACCCTCAGTATAAACTCATTGTGTAGCATGTTATATTCCTCAGTTCATAGGCATTACTCTTTTACTGAATGTAATTATGTTAGCGGGACTATAGTTCCATTCACTAAAAATGCTGCCATCTTTGCTACTGTATCTACTGTTATTACTTAGTTGAAAAGATTAACTTCAGTAGGGACTTTTGAAAATAAGAGCCTGAATTTGCTACTAAGAAAAAAGGTAGAAAATTTGGCATTCTGGTTATGTTATTAATGGATTCAATACGTGTCTGAAAATGAGCCAGAGGAAATTTACTTTCCATTTTCCCACAACAGAAAACTGGCTTGGACATTTGGGGCAGTGTTCCTACATTCACCCACATCCCCTAGGGAGTAACTGTGCATGAACCTTCCTTTTCAGATAATTCCCCAATAATGAGTTGTGGTGCCAACATCTTATAGTTGGACATTTTACACATTTTTATCCTGATATTTTGGTTATGATTTAATTATCTGCTTTAGATAAAAATCATTTCTTCTTTTGGGAATATTAATACAGTTTTAATATGTCATATTTAAATTACTTTCTGATATCTCATCTGGCATTGAGTCAATGCATGCAGAAAGTAATTACTAGATGAAAGTGTGCTTTGTGTGTGAAGATGAAGGAGAAACATCTTAAAGAATTTACAGCCTAATGACAAAGTGTTGCAAATAAGTAGCAGTGTTGTGTACAAGAAGTAACAACATAGTCTGGGGAAAATCATGAAGGAATGACTAATTCTGCCTTAGGGGTAAATGGAAAGCAAAATACAGGCAGTGACAGTTGGACTTGATCTTGAAAAGTTTGACAAAAAAAAAAAAAAAAAAAAGGATAGAAAAGTATTCAGAGACAGGGAACATAAAATTCAGAATATCAGTTTCTGAAAAGAAGCCAGGCATAGTGGTGCATGCCTTTAATCCCAGCACTGGGGAAGCAGAGGTAGGAGGATCACCATGAGATCAAGGCCACCCTGAGAATATAGAATCAATTCCAGGTTAGCCTGGACTAGAGTAAGACCCTATCTCAAAAACAAACAAATAAAAAACATACAACAGGGCTGAAGAGATGGCTTAGCAATTAAGGCACATGCCTGTGAAGCCTAGGGACCCAGGTTCGATTCTCCAGGTCCCATGTAAGCCAGATGCACATGGTGGTGTATGTGTCTAGAGTTCGTTTGCATGGTTAGAGGTCCTGGTGTGCCCATTCTCACTCTTTATTTTCTCTCTCTCCACACCCCTCTCTCTGTCTCTGATAAATAAATAAATTAAAATAAATCTTAAAAAATACACAACAATAATTTGGTCAGTTTCTGAAAAGACATGGTATACTTTGAGAACAGCATGAATATTTTTGTTATTTTGTTTTAGAAAATTATAATGTTGATAATACCATTATGCAGAATATATTGAATGAGAACTTGTAAGCCAAGAGAAAAATGCAGATGTTTAAATCTGTGTCAGGAATACCATAGTGACAATGCATTAATAAATTCCAAATAATGAGTGATAAACCCAAATAACACATAAATTCTCTGTTGAGACAAAAAGGAAATGGTTAAGTTAGCAGATGGTGAATTTCACCTGTTTAAAACAACAGCAGTTCTGGTATGTGTGCACAGTTACAATGCTGACTATTACCATGAAATGCCCAATAGTTACATTGTTTATATGGTAAAATAATGAAGATTCTATGGTTTCACATTCCCATAAAAGAAAAATATAAATTCACTGCATGCATAGTGGATAGTAAAATGGCAACAAATAAATTAAGCTGAGGCCAAAACGCCTAGAAAAAAAAAGTAGGGATGAATCCCTGAAGCCCTTATTAAGGTTTATCCTTTATCCTGAATAACAGGAAGATGCTGAATATTTTTAGTAATATAGATAATATAAGATTTGTGAAGCGTCAACAGTCTATAGTAAGGAAAACTCACTAGTTGGAGGCCACAGGAGATGACTGGGAAATCAGTAAAGCTTCTTTTGTTTTGCTTTGTTTGGGCTCTGGTTGCAGAGATTTGAGTACTTTGGGTTGAAATGGGAAATTTGGAGGTAGAAAACACAGATGGATTTAAGAAAAATCTATAAAGGAGGGTAAGGTAAAATTGGTGATAAATTAGAAATGGGATGTGATCATTGAGGGAAAGGATATGATAAGAATTCCAATTTGCATGGTAGGTCCTTCCAGGGAGGTAGAGAGGCTAGGGTAAGCATAGTAGGTTTAGGAGGGGGACAAAGTGTATAATGGTTGTGAGGTTATCAAAATGGAGATGTCCAGGGTATAAAGAGACATAGGATGCAACATCTCCTTTAGAAACATCTTCCCATCTGTAGTAGACAAACTTTCTTTTATTAACTTATTTATGTATGTATTTGTTTATTTATTTTTATTTGAGAGAGAATAAAACATAGGCAGAGAGAGAGAGAGAGAGAGAGAGGCAGAATGGGCATACCAGGGCCTCCAGCCACTGCAAACAAACTCTAGATGTGTGTGCCCCCTTGTGCATCTGGCTTATGTGTATTCTGGGGAATCAAACCTGGGTCCTTTGGCTTTGCAGGCAAGCACCTGAACCACTAAGCTATCTCTTCAGCCCCTGGAGTAAACAAACCTTCTATCAAAAACATTTTGCATGAGGAAAAGAAAGGATTGATAAATAAGCTTTGAAGTATTACAGAATTTATTGAACTCAACATGTTGAAAATATTAAAATTATCCTTATTGATGGGGTGCTATGTGATGATTTGATACATATATATGTATATGTATATATCACATAGTGTTCAAATCAGGTTAAATACATATGTTTTAATTTATTTATTTGAGAGAGAGAGAGAGAGAGAGAGAGAGAGAGAATACGGGCATGCCAGGGCCTCATGCCACTGCAGATGAACTCCAGATGCATGTTCCACTTTGTGTATCTAGTTTTACATTCATACTGAGGAACTGAACCCAGTCCTTCAGCTTTTGCAAGCAGATTCCTTTACCCACTGAGCCATCTCTCCAGCCCCGATGTAACCATATTTATCTCCTCCAACATTTATCATTTATTAGTGGTATTCAAAATATTCAAAATAATTCACTCTCACTTTGTAAAATAGTAAATTATTGTTATCATAGTCAACTGAAATGCCACACCAAAACATTTTTCATCTATGTAAGGCTTTGTATTCCAATTTTTTAGGGTTTTTTTTTTCTTTAAAAGTCACTCATTACTTGTGTGTGTGTTTCGAAGTGTGGCAGAGCACATATGTAACAATTTTTGATTGGTCCTCACCTGTCCATCTCATTTTGAGGCTTTTTGTGTGGAGTTTGGAGATTGAACTCTCATACTGTAGATTGAGTGGCAAGCGTATTATCTACTGAGCCATCTCCCCAGCCCAGTATTCCAAATTTTGAATGGGCAGGTTTAGCACATAACACTGGCAGGTTGTAGCCAGAGAAGGCAGGAGCTGACTCAGCAGTATAGGAAAGGAAAGGTGCTGCCACACATAATCCAATGCTTGTGAGAAAGGCCCAGTTGAGAAAGTAGAGTTCAGAGTGGGGCTGCTGAGGAGCACAAAGAAGTGGTATTCTGAAAGAAAATGCTTTCTGGTTGCTGTGAACAAGCTGCAGAGGCATGCTCCACTTTGTGCATCTGGCTTTTACATGGGCGTTTGGGGAACAGAACCTGGGCCAACATAGGCTGTTACGCTTCACAAGAAAACACTTTTAACCGCTGAGCTACATCCCCAGTCCCAGAAAATACTTTTTTTTTAAGGTAGGACAAACAAGAAGCATGTAGGTAACTCCAAAAGTTGGTGAAACAAATACAGATTTAAAAGAAATTTATGCCCAAATAAATTTCATGGATTTTAGTCACTCACTCCTGCCTACAACTTAGATTGTAGTTGTGGAATATGCTCAGTCCCAACCAATTTCATGGGTTGTGTGAAAAAATTAACTTATGCTTTTAGCCTTCTCAAATAAAGCAGCTTAAGATGCAAGTATAATAATAGCATTATGGGGATAATTTGAATCTTTTAAAATTGTTTCTAAAATATGTGCTTTATAAATAGCAACAAATTACTTGCAGTGTACTTCCCAATCAAGCAAAGATAAGCATGGCATGAAAAAAATGAAGAGTTATCTCCAGGAGGCAGGCACACGGATGTCTTTTATACCAATTATCCTTAAAAAGAATAGATTTTCTTATACCTGGAAAGACTTAGAAGTATGAAAGAAATATATGTGTGAATTGAAGTTCCAAAGAGAAAAGGAAAGAAAATGTTGTGCCTGCCCTGTAAAGAGTATGAGACTGTTAAGAATTTCAATATGGAAAGAATGGAATGTTGGATGTACAGAGCTAAATTATGTCAGCCTAGTTTTAGGCCCTTAATAGCCATTTATTGCCCATCTCTGTGCCTGACCTAGTGTCCTTGTGACTATCATGTGATCAGGTGAAATCTTTGTGGAATATACTAACAAACCACCAGCTTCCACCAGCCCACAGGCCAAGGATATCATCAGGTAACATCTGAAACCTACACAGAGGTTTTTCTGCTTTGCTGTAACCTGCCTATCAGGTGTTTCCACCAATGTATTTGCAAACTATTATGCTTTATAACTTTTATCTATTTTGTAACTATAAAACCTTCATGAAATCGTTAATACATTGAAACATGGAATTTGGGTAACCTGAATCCATGTATCTAGTCCCTGGTTATTCATATACGGTGGATGATTAAGTTTGTGTCAACTTGAACTGTTTAGCAATCCACAGACATTCCTCATAAGTGGGTCTCTGAGGTTGCTTCCAGGAAGGATTAACTAAAAGAGGAATCCTACCCCCAGGGTGAGCCCTTCCCCCAGAGTGGGCGGCAACTCTCGGCAACTCTCCTGGACTAAAGACCAGCGTGGACATCCAGGCCTTGAGTGCCTGCTTGGGACTGCTGAGGCATCCAGCCCTGTGGAATGAGCAGCTACCGGGTTCCTTGACTCTCAGGCCTGAAACCTGCTATTGGTGGACTGCCGTAAACTAATCCAATAAATTCCCTTTTAACACAATTCATTCTATCAGTTCTGTTCCTCTAGAGAACCCTGACTAATACATTTGGCTATAGAAGAAACTATGTTTTTGAGGTGAGAACTATGCATTTTGTACCTTGACACTTATAAAAGTTTGTCACTTAGCCTTAATTAAGTACCTAGTTTAAAGTTGGAGTGGAAATATGCTGTTTAGAGTTATATTTCATTGTTTGAGCATTTATTAACATCTCAGTTTCTTGGTGTTACGGAATTATATGGACTTCTCAGCAAGACATTTAGAAGTACCATGGAGGAGTAGAATTCCATTCAGATGTGATGAGTCCTATTTGTGCAGGAACTCACTGATTCAATTATTTCAATTTCATAATTTGTTCTTGAGAGTTAAAGGCCTACTGATCACAAAGTCTCCCAGGCTGACTCAAATACATTTTAATAGAGGATTAGAATGATCAAAATATAACAAGTCCAGAGGTTATCCTCATCTTTTTCTTTCATATTACCAATGGAGCTGTTTTACATTAAAGTCATTAAAAGAAGCTACACTTTGTGGGAGAGCACTGCCCAACCCCCCAGTAACCACTTGGACAGCAATGAACCACGATTAGGATTAAGATTGTGGATCCAGGTTTTCCATGCTAGGAAAATGTATGGAGATAGTTTTTCCAAGAACAAACTGCTGTAAGATCCATAAGGAGCGAGATGGACTAACACAAGCTAGTAGCAATGCAAATATTCCCACAGGAAAAGGGAGAAGTAGTATGCAAAATTTAATCTGAATTATCTTTCCAGACTATTCAATAGAAGCAAATGGGAAATTACCCTGTGTTTACCAGCCCAGCTGACAGCATAAGTGGGTGATGACAATGTCCCACTTGGTTGAGTGATTTTATGTGGTGGTTTCAAACACAGAGGAAATGGACTGGATGAAGCATGAACATGTGAGATGAGATCGTCAGTCTGCAGCTGAAGCATTGATCAAGTGGCTGGTAGTTAACAGCTCTCAGGGAAACCTTGACATAGAGACAATTCAGTCTTGTTTGTATCTGCTGTCATTTTTATCTGCAAATTAAAATTTTAGACTTGTTATCCAAATGAGATAGCCTGAAATTTTAACAGAAAAATAAATATTGGGATTTAATTATTTCCTTGTGGTATTGAAAGGCTGTGTACATACTATTTAGAACTCTCTTCTTAGATATTTCTTGGAAAAATTATGGTCAGAATATAACTTTGTGGAGCTGGAGATATGGCTTAGCTGTTAAGGCACTTGCCAGTAAAGCCAAAGGACCCAGGTTCAATTCCCAAGTACCCACGTAAAGCCAGATGCACAAGGTGGGGCATATGTGTCTGGAATTTGAGGCACTGGTGTGTCCATCCTATCTGTCTATCTATCTATGTATCTATCTATCTATGTATCTATCTATCTATGTATCTATCTATCTATCTATCTATCTATCTACCTACCTACCTACCTCTTTCTCTCTGTGAAATAAATAAAAGTATATATATATATATATATATATATATATATATATATATATATATATTAAGGCTGTAGAGATGGCTTAGTGGTTAAGCACTTGCTTGTGAAGCCTGAGGACCCCAGTTCAAGACTTGATTCCCCAAGTCCCACATAAGCCAGATACACAAGGTGTCACATGCATCTGGAGTTTGTTTGCAGTGGCTGGAGGCCCTGTTGTTCCCATTCTCTACCTCTTTCTCTCTGTCTGTCTGTTGCTCTCAAATAAATAAATAAAAATAAACAAAAAAAATAAAAAATAGAAATACATATATAACTTTGTGACTGAAGGAGGACATGACAATCTCTAGAGGTTGAACATGAACCTGAATCTTGTTAGGAAAGATGTTTTCAAATAAACTCAGCATTACTGGTTTGAATTTTGCAAATCTCTGTGCATTTCCTATAGTAAATAACTTTTAATGTATTTGTTTATATCAAAGTAAAATTTGAAAAAAATATATTTTTACATGAATGCTTATCGTAACTTCATTCCTGATGTCTAAAATTTGGAAGCACTCCCAATACCTTATTGCAGGTGAATAAATACTGATGCAACCACATAGTTATTTCATCCTAAAAGCAAATGAGCTATTAAATCATGGGAAGTTTATAGAACTAAGTGCATATTGCTAAGTGAGAGAAGCCAATATGAAAATGCAAAATACTGTGTAATTCCAATAATTTGGCATTGTGAACCAGGAAAACTATGGAGGCAATAAAAAGTTGAGCACCAAGGAGTAAAGCAGAGAGAGGAAAAGTTATGGTAGAGATTGTAGGACAGTAAACATATGCTACTATAATGTGTGATACTATGGTGGTAGATATGTGCCATTTTTCATTGTTGAAACTCATAGAATGTATACTACCAAGAGTGAACCGTAATCTCTGGATTTGACATTATAATTACATATTCATGTAGGCACACTGATTGTAATGAATGGACCACTGTGGTGGAGGATGCTGATGTCATGGCCTGTATATAGGAGGTGAGGAGCAAAGTGTGCAAGAACTCTGTGCATTCTGACCAGTTCTACTGTGTATATAAAATTACAATAAACAAAATACCTAAAAGGAAAAAGAATACATATTTATGTGATATTTTTGACAGTTTGTAAAAAAAAAAGTGAGAGGATAGCAGAAGAGGAAAATACTATTTTTCACTGAAACAGTGTTGGAAAACCATAAGTTTTTTTTTCTTTTGTATATAATACTGTTGTAAATTTCATACTTTAAATTTTTTTTTCATTTTTTTTTATGTATTTAGTTTAGAGCAACAGACAGAGAGAGAAGGGCAGAAAGAAAGAGAGACAGAGAGAATGGGTGCTCCAGGGCTTCCAGTCACAGCAAATGTACACCAGACACGTGCGCCCCCTTGTGCATCTGGCTAACGTGGGTCCTGGGGAATCAAGCCTTGAACCAGGGTCCTTAGGCTTCACAGGCAAGTGCTTAACCACTAAGCCATCTAGCCAGCCCTAAATTTTCATACTTTGAATCCTCTGTATTACGACCATGAAACATTAAGCACACAGAATTTGAGGAGTGGGAAAGGAAATGGATGGTTATTGAGAAAAAGGTGGAAATGCCCCAAAGTGTAAGGGCATGCATGCTTAGGATTTGTTCCCCAGAGAAGGGAAATAAAGTGCAAAAAGGAAAAATAAGAGGCTGGAAAGATGGCTCCATGGTTAAAGATACTTGTCTGCAAAGCCTGACAGCCAGGGTTTAATTCCTGAGTACCCACATAAAGTCAGATGCACAAAGTGGTAAATGCATCTGGAATTCATTTACAGTGACAAGAGACCCCAGTGCCTATCTGTCTGTCTGTCTTTCTCTTTCCCTGCTCTATCTGCTTGAAAATAAATAATATATTAATTTTTCAAAAAGGAAAAATTTATGCTTTCTGAGTTAGATCTCAGAGTCTCCGTCACATATCTGTAGGTGAAGGGTGGTCTCTTTGCCATGTGATCATGGATTAATCTAAAGGTAAAGGACTATAATCTTGTGTTCTGCATAGTTCAGAATGTCATTTCCTCACTCGGGGCCAGGGAAAATTTAATAAGCTTGCTCTCAACAAAGTCCCTGATGGGTTCATACCCCTCCCTTCCATAAGACACTTTAAATCCTAAAGAGGAACCATTGTGAAGTTTCCCTTTCTAATGTTCCCAAGAAAGCAGATGGTGGGGTCCATCCTTCACTGACCTCCAGGCTTACTGTCTGATTATCTACCAAAGTGAATTCATTAATCCACACTAATATAAATTAATTCCAATATTCTGTATTAATCATTCTAGTATATCTCAACTATGAAATAAGCAAAAAAAAAAAAAAAAAAAGGAACTGGCAGACTAAAAAGTATAGAAACTGGAGTGGCACCTTCAGACATTGAAAATACTAAATTAGTTCTGACACATGATGAACTGAGTATATATCTTCCTCCCGACCTGAAGTAAGAAAGTAGTTGATAAACCAGATGACAGTAGTGAAAGAAACAGCATAAAAGGTTTCAGTATATCTTTCAGTGTATAAAATGAACATAAAGAAGGTTAACTGATGAGACATTGACATGTTGAAAATGGACTAAATCCATAGGGAACTGAAGGCCTGGAGACCATCAGTCTGGCCCTCTGAGTATCTGAGAGGTTTGGGACTAGAGAATACACTGAAGACTCTAAAGGTGGCAGGCGTGTCAGTAAGACGAGGTCATTTAATAGAAAGTCTTAAAACAAGTGAAAATACAGGAGCTAAACTGATGAAATATGGAGTGAGCTCAAGCAAACAGAGCAGAACAAAATGAACAATGGTGTTTCATGGAAGCAGAATCACTAGTGAGAGGAGAGACAAGTCTAGCACATACCTGGACTTTTTAATAAAGAACATTAAGTGTGCCACGGAACATAAAGGATGAGATAGCATTGTCAACTTAGAAATATAACCAAATACTATGTGGCAGGGCAGTGGATTATTGCTTTGTTACGAGCCTCTTGTAATACTTGAGCATTTTAATTTTCTGACTTAATGACTTTGGTTAAAGCCAAATTCTAATGCCACCTTATTTTGTTTAAAGGAGACTATTGCAGTAAAACAATACAACAAAGAGAATTTGTATTCATTATAAAAATTATGTAATTTTATATATGAATATATATATGTACATATGTATATTATATATATATATATATATATATATGTAGCTTCACTAACTGAAGCAATTAGTTTTGCTTTGAAATCGGAGTACTTTATAAAGAAATATTGGGTCTCAGTAATTGGAGCTTTAACTTGATTACGTAACAAATAATGATGTATTGGATTACATACAATTACTTGACTATAGAATAAATCTCAAATTTCCTGACATCATCTTCAAAGAAAATCTACCAGCTGGTCACAACAGTCTTCTTTCACTAAACACCATAATTCATGCTGATTATTTATATATGTATTGTGTTTGTGTGTGTTTGTGTATGCGTGTGTGTCTGTGTGTGTGTGTGTGTTGTGCATGTTTATGCCCATGCAGTCCCCTCATGCTCCGTCTACGGTGGAGAGCACTCTTCTGTAGTGGCCAGACTGAAAAGTGGGATTTCCTAAGCCATCACTCTTCTGCCCATTCTTAGTTTTGAGCCAGAGGTTTTTTTTTTTTTTTTTTTTGCAAGCTCCAGAGATTCTCAGGGCTGTAGGACTGGAGCTGGAGACATGTATGGCCATTCCCAGCACCTCATGTGGGTCCTGGGGATCAAGCTCTAGTGACTTCTTAGGTATCCTCATGCCCTCATACCTAAACAGGAAGTTCTCTCCAGCCACATGCTTTTTATTTTCCCTTAACCATTTTTTTGAAAATTTTAACAAATGAACATGCTGTGATTTGACTGTATTCTTGTCCTATTACCCTCTCTTGTTCCCGACCACTTAGCCTTATTCCACTGAGGACCCTCTATTTCCAAGTAGTCCTTATGTTTCGATGCCTCATTCATTTTGTCCTCCTCCATCTTCTTTGTTAAAATGTCAGTATTCTCAGAACTGTACACATCTTGTTGGGGCAATGACATCCATGGTGATGTCCTCAATGCACCAATCAGTTCACGTCTAGATGACAATATCCAATAACACCCCTTTGCATCTTGAATCTCTTATATTCTTTCTGCACCCTCTTCTTCAATGTTTCCTGAACATTGGAGGGTGTGATAGGGACATCTTTTTAAGAGAGAGGGATAAAGGGAGAAAGAGAGAGAGAGAGAAAAAATAATTGGCACACCAGAGTCTTTTGCTACTACAAATAAACTCAAGATGCATGCACCATCTTTTGCATCTGGCTTTATATGTGTATAGGGGAATTGAACCTGGGTTCTTAGGCTTTGCAGGCAAACACCTTAACTGATGAGCCATCTCTCCAGCCTTGAGATATCTTAGTGAATGCTGAGCTCTCTAAAGCTTCTTACTTTCAAGTTTGACGGGTTTTCATTCTACTCAGTGCTACTGTCAACTCTGTAGTGACGCTCCTCTGGTGAGCAGTGAGAGCTGCCCTCATATTCTTTCTGCCACGACCTCTGAAAAAAAAATTCATGGAATGCTGAAATGTTTCAAAAACAAGAAAAGCAAGGATATATAACCAGGTACAAAATTTAGAAAAATTTATCACTTTGGTGTGAGGCTACCTGAGGACATTCATACAACATGTTGGCAATTTCATTGTTATAATCTAGAGGTTGTTTGGGTCAGAGGCATGTTACTTGATGTTAGGGAGCAACAGCACCCAGGAAAGAAGTGAGTCCTGCTGCCTCCGCTCTGTCTGCCCTTGGCTACAGCACTCCTAGCAACTGCTTCCGTTTCCTCATCTGCAGCATCATGAGCTCATTGTTTAGCTCCACACCATCACACTATAATTCTCTGAGAAATCCTTTAAAATAAAACAAGCAGCTGAAAAGCAAGCAAGCAAACAAACAGAAAAAGAGAACCCAACAAAATAACGACAAACAAAGAAGATAAACATGGGATGTAGGGAACTGAACACTTCCAGCTACAGACGTGTCCTTAACTATTGCAAGGAAATCTTTTTTCTTTTTTTCTTAATTTCAAGGTTGCATGCTGTTTTATATAATTGCAGTTAAAACTTGTCAAATGGATTTTTAAAAGGTATGTAATGATACTGTTCCCATAAAAATAAAAAAAAAAATATTTCTTGAAGCAAACAAAAATGACTTCACACTCTCACTGTGATTTTCCTCTGAAATGACCTTACAGAAAGTGGCTCGTGTCCCTTCACTCTAAATTACAGCACGTTCTTCCAATGTATTAAAAAATGTTTTTAAAGTTGAAACTCCCTTTGGGTGATTGAACTACAAAGCATCGGTAAGACTGGGAACTGCCAGAAGGATTGCTGTCACTGAGAGAGGAAGATTAATAGCAAATAGCAGCACAGGCCTGACCCTCAGATAATCCCAGACCTCAGTGGAATAGCTATCTCAGAATTACTGTCCCTGTGATGTAGTTACAGCTGGGAACTGGGGCAAGGAGTGGAGGTTTCCAACTCTACCAAAGAATTCTGGAATGTAAATGTATTTGATAGAGAGAGAAAGGGAGAGAGAGAGAGAGAGAGATACTAAACCATTTACATTTTTATTTGAATCACATTTCTAGAAGTAGTAGACAGATTATATTATAATAGGAACTCCAAAATAGCATAGTATTTTATCAGAATTTTATTTTGAGGTCCTATAAAAATAGTCTCAGCACAGCAGCCTCTAGTAACATGAACAGTGAGAAAATCCAAGGAACATCTCTGTTTAAAAGAAAAATGGATTTTTAGGCCCTCGTTGTACCATATGTCACTGCTTTCAGAATGTTCATGGCCAAGGTATAAATAAATATGGCTTATTCATTCCAGCAACAAGGATTTCTATTTGTAGCAAAACATATAGTATGGGTCCTCCAGGCTCCAGGTTTGATCTGTAGTGATAAGCATTCAGCAACTGGGTGGAAAGCCTTCTCTCAATATCAAACAAGACCCTGGAAAAATTAGCAAGAAATGTTGGAGAGGCAAATGAAGGTTCTGTAGCCTGCCGTGGTTTCTGGATTTGTCTTGCTTTTCAGAGCATTCTTACAGAGGCATGTGTGGAAGTGCGAACGGTGGTGCATGGCTCTCCCCTCTGTTTATTTGCTACTTCTGCTTCTCAGGCTGCTGCCGGAAGAGGAGCGCAGAACTGTTGCCAGCTTGACTTCAGGGTAACAGACAAAACACTTGTTTCTACTCATTTGACATGTGCCAGGATGCAGAAGTTGGCAAAAGAATGTGGAGGAGGGGAAATATATTCTATCTTTGTGTTTTCAGATCATATGCAGAAATGACAAGTCAATGGTGGTTTCATTTTTAGGCATTTCACAATAAAATTAAGACTAATGGAGCTATTCATTATGCTTAATTATATTCATAAGCATCTGGTGATTAAAACATACTCATAAATTAAAATGCCTTTAAATTATATAAATTAGATGGCTTAGGATATGATTTGAATACTCTATGGAAAGATCTGTAGAAATTAAAAATGCTATCATTTTCTAAGTTTTGGTATGGATAACTTTTTAAAACATGGTTTGGAAAATAAATGAAAGAAGAAGGAAAGAAAGAAAGAAATGAATAAAGAAAGAAAGGAAGAAAAATTATCTTAGTGAGGGTGTTTGAGTAGATAGATAACATCAAGATTTGTATATCATATCAATATTGGTGCTATTATGGTTGAACTTGACCCCCCTGGAGTGACCTTTGACATTTGAGGTCTCATCCAATGGAACTATTAAATATTTGACAAAAGGAGATAAAATACCTTTCTGCCATGTGATATCTATCACTATAAAAAGTCAACTTACAAAAAAAAAGAGAAAGGGTTTGGGGCTCATGGTTTTCTTTTGTTCAGTCCTCTTTTTCCTTATAAGGTATTAGAGGCAAGAAATTCAACATTACAATTTAGTAGGGACAACACATATGATTCACATATGAATGAAGAACACAAATTACTTCAGATGAAGAATAAATAAAATACAAGTTTGCTATATAACAGCACAGATTAGTAGTAAGGATAGATAAGAAAAAAGGAGCAACAGACACATTAAGATGCTAGTGAGAAGTGTTAGCAATTTGGTTTCTATAGGCAAGTGGCCCAGGCTTCAATTGGAAATCTGGAGATTTTCATTACAAGATGGGTACCACTGGACAACTTATTTTACCTTTCTAACTCTCATTGTAACTAAAGAAAATTGTAGTGCATTCCTTTAAGCACCAATGCAAGTATTGAATGAGAATGTTTGAAATATTCAATGTGCCATTATTACTATTATAATATTTAGTTATTATTATTATTGGAGATAATATTAACAATTGACATAGCACATGGGGAGCATCAAAATATAATGATTACTACCGCAAGGTTTAGGAGGTAGAAATTGAACAGGGACTTAGAATTTCAAATAACTGATGGATGCCAGCAATCATGCCAGGTGACATAGTCCAAGGCTTGAAGGCAGACCTGACAGTCTAGGTGTTCCACCCTTGGCATATGAGGTACATGTGAGAGGACACAGAGAAATAGGCCTCCAAATATGAATGAATATCAATGTACAGGCAATGTTATTTGTTAAGTATCTCAAAGACTACTTAATTACATATATTTTAGATATTTGATTATCTTTTCTATAGATATTTAAGTAAACTGCTATATGATTTCCAGTCAGTCATATAACCTTTGCAATGTTGTGAAATGTAAACTCCAACTAAATGTCATAGACCTTATATATAAGTATTCAGTTAAGATATTGGCAGTCTGCAGGAACACAAACACACACACACACATACACACACAAAATGAGAGAGAGAGAGAGATTAAGAAACAGAGATATCTCAGTGCAAACAATTCATGGCTTTGTTCATGAATGCAATGTGATTTTCTAATGAATTTAATATTATGAAGAAAACTTTTTTGCTAATGCAGAATGACTGTTGAGAAGTTGGAATAATGACTGAGTGAGTAGGTTAGGAAGAGACTTATCTCATTTTGTATAAATCTTCTCATTACTAATTTGTTCTTTTCTCTCCACAGTCAGACAGATGATAATAATGTAGGGCAGACAGTGTTTCTTTGTACTAGTAAAGTCCATGGAGTAAGAGAGACAGGAGAGGAAGAAGCTATCTCATAACAATTGATTCTGTCAGCTACCATTGCTATAGGGGATAAGAACATCCTAATTTGTGTGCTTCATCCTGAGTGATATCAGCTTCCAATGATTTAAATCTGAACAACTCACTTAAATCCTTTATGGAATTTCATAATTATCTAGTTTTCTACATTGAGAATATTTTGAGAAATTATTTTATTATAAAGATTTTATTGTAAAGATTATCTTATTGTAAAGAGCCAGGTATAGTGGTGCATACCTTTAGTATCAGTACTCGGGTGGCTAAAGTAGTAGGAGGAGGATTACCATGAGTTTGAGACAGGCATGTTGCTGCAGAGTGAGTTCTAGGTCAGCCTGAGCTAAACTGAGATTCTACATTGGAAAAAAGAGTACAAGATTTTTTTTGGGGGGGGGGCATAAAAATATCTTATGAAGAGCCTTAGAACTGACAAAGTGCAACTATTCTAAGGAAATAGAGTTGACATTATCCTTTTAATTACTAGTCTATTTTTTTCTCTCTTTCAGCTGCAAAACATCATGTGAAATAAAGGTTCTTTATATCCAGCACTCAAAAACCAATGATGATGCAGGATGAGACAAGAGGGGAATTGAGTCCAAGTGTATCTGTCTTTGAATTCCCTCCTCTTATCAATATTTTCAGACAGACTCCATGGGATGACGGGGAAGACAGGCAGGACAGGGATGTGGAGAGGGAACCCACATGAATGCAGCACCGCAGCTGAAGCACAATATGAAGAGGACTGACTGGCAGGAATGTGTAGCCCTTGAGTGCCTTTTCTAGTTTTGTTTCTTCTGTATTTATTTATTTATTAACTTATTTATATGCAAGCAGAGGGAGATAGAAGAGAGAAAGGCAGAGAGAATGGGTATTCCAGTACCTCCAGCTGCAAGTACTACTTTGTGTTCTGGCTTTATGTGGGTACTGAGAAATCAAACTGTTGGTAGGCTTTGCAGGCACGCTCCTTAACCACTGTGCAATCTCTCCAGCCCTCTTCTGCAATTTGTGTTAATTTAATCTCCCCAAATCTCATTTTATCTTCTATGAATTCAATCTGACCATATAATAAATATGAACAAGAATGTCAAAGGGCAATTGTGAGACTTAAATAGGCAGCATTAAATACTTAGCACTGTGCTTTATTATTGTAGAGATTAATAAATATTAGCCACATTATCCTTATTAAAACTGCATTAATAGTCTTGCAGTTCATTTATGACATAATAAAGAATCAAGTTCATACTAGGTTTGATGTTGCCTTAGAAACCCAAGTGCATGTATCTTTGTTAGGTAAGGAATACTAAGATCATCTCAAACTCCAGTGGCCTGATGCTTAGAATTTTAGGACTGAACTTAGCTATATGTGATTTGCAGCTCGAGGAGTCAGAATAGCTTTCTCATTAACAGCACAGCATGGTTCCCATACCTAAGTGCACCATATATCTAATTCTTTTTTGCAGTGCACTTCCTTTAAAAGTGTGGTTGTATTTAATTATGTAAATATGTGGTACTTCATTTCCACCCCCGTTTGAATGAAGACTCCCTAGCGGCATGGACTAGGCCAAATTTATCTTCCTGTTCACCTTCCTGATTGGTACATCGCAAACCTTTAACAGACATTTGCATAATGAGTTCCCTCTCGGGCGAATGGAGATATTATAACATTTTAGAAAATTTTCCAAGTGACTCATCATTATTTTTCACTGATGTATATTTCCCTAAATAATTTGAGAAGTCTTTATACACAGTAGTATGAGTTCCTTGAGCTCCTGCCACAACAGTTTTGATTCTTAAGATGAAGTGTCCTGAAAGAGTTTCTCATTTCAGCATATATACTACTAATGAAATTGTGCTCATAGTTCAAAAATTATTGGCAAGAGTTAAATCACCTTTCAAATGATGGAGAATTAAGTGTGTCCTTTACATCTCAACTCAAGTACACATATACTACTCAGCCTCCATGACCCTATTATTGATTATAGTAAATACAAGGTCAGTTTTTAAAGGAGAAATGAAAATGGAAATAGTGTATTTTCTGTGGAATGAGATAAGATTGGGTTATTTTACCTTTTGCTCTGTGACTGGCTAGATTGGATTTTAAAAAAGTGTAAAATGCCACCCTTTACAAAATATTTTCACAGATGCTGTATTTAATCCTCTAGTAGAACTATAAGAGGTATTACTTAATTCTTTTATTTATTACAGTATAAATTTAAAATATTATACTCTTCCATATTATCTTATTACAACCCTAAAATAGGTAGTTTGGAAAATAATGATCCACTAGTGGTAAAATGAGTAAATTTTCAGCGAATAGGGGTTCATTGAGGATTCATAGAGGGCCTTCAGCATACAGGAATGTCCACTTGCTTTCCTTTTGACTGTCCTATGTACAGAATACTTTTCTTGCACTTATAGTATTTTGATTTCATGAGGTTGCATTAGAAAACTATTTTTATGGATAGCAATTCATATATAACATTTGAAGAAGAATAAGGATTTAATCTAACTTAGCTTATCCTAGAAATCTGATAGGTCACATTTTGTAGTAAAGAACTATAATTGCACAGAGATAATGATTTGTTCTAGTCTGTCTTCTGGACCACTTATAAAATTTGTCTTCATGGTAAATTTTTCATACTAAAACTTGCTCAAGTGTCAAAACTGCCTTAAAATAACGCTTTGTTTGTTAATGGCAATTAGTTGAACTTGAAATAGTGAATTCACAAGCACAGCTAAACAATGTCAGTGCCAAACCTTTGAAATGTCAGCTTCATTGATTGTAAACTCCTTCTTGACATTAATATTTAAATTGATGATAGAAATATTAGCATTGTTGAAATTTTTTAAAGAAAGACATACAAACAGTGACCAATCATCATGGCTTGAGTAGCAAAACATAAACCTCTGGGCACAAGTTCCCTGAAGATTGAAGGGAGTTTATGTGGTTTTCTATATGTTATAAAACTAATTCTATTTTTGGTTTTTCGAGGTAGGGTCTTACCCTAGCTCAGGCTGAACTGAAATTCACTATGTAGTCTCAGGGTGGCCTCGACTCACAATGATCCTCCTACCTTTGTCTCCCAAGTGCTGGGATTAAAGGCATGCACCACCATGCTCAGCTATTTTTTTTCTTTTGATTTGTTTTTTTTTGAGGAAGGGTCTCTCTCTAGGTCAGATGGATTCAATAATTATGCAGCCCTGTGCATCTTCCCTTGTGATTTTACTGGGCCATTCATCTCACAAATAGCTGAAGTCTATTTCCTACTCCTTGAATTTGATTTGTTTTGGCCAAAGTAATGTAGCAGAAATGGTTGGACTAGTTTCATGCCTAGACTTCAGTTGGTCTGGAAAATATCTGCTTGCTACCTTGAGGTCTGCTGGGTGCTGTCAGGCACAGGCTGGAGCCTGGCTAGCAGCCTTTACACATCCCAACCCCTGCGACCCTCTTCCAGCCACTATATACATCACCTGGCTCTCTCCCTACATATTGGAATGAATGTCTCCCGGGTGTGCGTCCCTACGCCCATGCATGGCAGCTCAAGACCCTGCTCTCCACTGTTGCCTGGACACCTTTGGGGAACCACGGCCCTGAGGATCCAGGGACCCACAGCTAGCACCTGAACAGGGACCCTCTGAGACGTGCCAGAGTAAGTGTGAGCTCTCCCAAATGGACGATTTTTGTTTGGAGAACATCAACCCCGCCCCCCCCCATGGCCTTTGCCACCATGTTTTTGAGGGCTGGCAGGTTTCTCTTTTTCCTCCTTTAATTTTTGTTTGTGCCATTGCAAGGGACCAGACATGACAAACTGACAACTGACGTCTCTTGGCTGAAGCCACTGTTTGACTAAAGGCCAGCCGTCCTCTGCCTGGACCCCGACAGGAAGACGAGTGTTGGCAAAGACCTTCTAACTACTTCTCTCCAACACAAAAAGCCAGTAATGCATCGACCTCTTAAAAGCCTGTAGTGCAGGTCACCGGTCTCTTAAACTTGCAGATAGGCTTATGTCCTGACCATTGGGGAATCCCCCACGGTGCTACTCAGTCCTCAGGAATGCTGCCCTCTGGTCTTGGCACTTCCACTCTTTTTCTATCATGAATAATATTGTCTCCCACCAAAAGGAATCACAGATTTGTAGACTAAGGGCTTTCCTGAAAGTTAGAGGAATTAAACTCTCCCAGAGAGAAGCTATTTCCTTAGACTTAGAAAAAGTCCTCCAGGTTGCCCCCTGGATGATTTCTGGGGATCCATGTGACCCAGATATGTGGATCCACATAGCTTATCTGGCTAGGAAATGAAATGTTAATGAAGGAAATTTCCCCTCATTCCCTTTTCATCTCCTTTTAAGTTCCTCCACTAGGGCAGTGGTGAAACTGCAAGCCAGCTCTGCAAGCACTCCAAAGCAGCTGGGGTCTGGTGGTGGGCTCATGCACACTGAGACAATGGCACCTTGGCCTGTGCAGGCACATTGCCTCTGTCTCCCTTCCCAGTGGCCCCTGGCAGTCCCCGGGGCCCGCTCCCTTCTTTCCCCTTGGCGAAGCCAGACTCAGGCCAGTGGGCCAGCAGTTGTCTCCACAATTACCTCGGCATGTACCAGGCCCATCCCCAGGAGAGAGCCTGGGAGCAGGGTAGGGCTGATCTGAAGGAGTATGTGAGCTCCTGCCCCACCCAGCTGCCACCTGCAGCAACTGAACCATGAAGCAGCAAGAAAAAAAAAAAAGTCATGTTTAACTAAAGCCAATGGTGAACTGAAGTTTTATATAAACAATGCCATGCTTTTTAACATGATATCATAAATATAATGACTGAATTTATGTTCTAGGTCAACTTCAACTTACATAGAGGATTATGGAAAACAACAAAATTCTTTCTGAGGTGGTGAGTTATAATTTGCCATGTATTTTAAAATGATTGTAATGTCCTGTTACTTAAAAGGAGTAGGCAACTGACCTGAGCCTTAGGCCAGTCTGCCTCAAGATGGAAACAAAATTTGCCTTAGTTACTCCTAATAAAAAAATTTCCAAATATGTGAGAGGTATTGATGACATAAAATTGTCATTAATCTAGACTACTTGCTTGTCAGTGAGTAATGGGATTAATGAATTTGGTGTAGTTTCTCTTAATAGTCTTATAAGAAAGATGGTTAATTATGGGGTGAGATGAGTTGATTAAAGGAACTGGGAAGGAATTTTTCAATGTTGGACATATAATGCTCATTAAAAATGCTTTTTCAGTGGTGCTTAGATCAGAATGTTAAAGTATGTGGATAAAGATGTGCCTGTGTAGGAAAGAATTTTCAGGCTAAACCTAAACACCATGCCTAAAGTTAAAGATTGTTCAACTGCTTACAAACTCTTATGGATGCAGTAAGTGATTTAATTTCATTCACTATAACTTTTATACTCCTGTTAGGTAAAATATGTTGTGATAGCTTGCTTTGTTAAATTTAAGTCATGGGTAAAACATAAAATTATTTTATGTTAATGAAAATTTCTATGGTACATAAAATCAATGACTATTAAGATTAAGCTAAAATCATTGGTTATAAAATTGTGCTTTTTAAAATCTCAAAACAGATTTGTCAAAGGTTATATTAGAGCTTAGCTGTTTTGCTCTATTGTATGTAAAGTAACTGTCTCATTTCTGGTATCTTAATTCCAGTGCTTTCAACAAAATTATCTCTTAAGACATAATCCCTACTTTAGGATACAGACTCATGCTCAAACAATGGTCCTCATCTGAGAAAAATAATTTCAAGCTCTGATTCTGTTTCTAATGTTCTCTGGATAATTGGTATCCACAAGGGTATCTGAACTAATCAAAGATGTTTGCAAACACAGGTGCTAAGACTTTACACTGTCTTACTTGTCCTTTTACAAGGTTTCAAAAGGTTGGACAAAATGATCTTAAGAAGCTCTTGTGCCATTCTTTAACTAAATCTATTTCAGTAATTAAATGTGCTCTATATGTCCATACATCCAGGCTGGTGTAACTTCCTTCCTAAGTGTGTTAATCACCTATATAGAAGCCAAAGCCAACTGGAACCATAGGAGTAAAAGGGGCCAATATTCTGACCTATGCTCCCAGGTCATGAGGCCACTGGAGATGATGGGACACTTCTACACTGGCCCACTGGAAAGTCACCTGTCTTCCTGAGCAGGGAGGATACAGAGACCCAAACAAAATTGGTGTATAGTCTGAAACATGAGAGTCACACTGAGGAGCAATCCGTCCTCCTGGCTTCCCAAAGAAGGGAAAAGTACTTGGTTAGTGCAGCCCTGACTCATTCTAACAAACAGAAAATACCAGTAAGCTACCGGGCTACTCTTGGGTCCCTAAAGTCTCCTTTAGAGAGCCATTAGTGACCTCTAAAATTAATCCTTAATTAAATTTTGGTTATCAGCTTGGTCTTAAACACTCAGAGAAAAATGTATAACCAAAGATAAAGACATATCTCTAATATATGAATGACCTATTAAGTAATAAAACAAGAGCTTTCCAAGAGGGGAAACAAACAAACCCTTAAGACATTTCCCCCCCATCTCTAATAGTTCTAATTTTATAATTTAAAAAAAAGAACTGTAGATATCAAAAGGGTAATTTTTAAATCTAAGAATATATAAGTAAGTTCTGAGACCAAAAACATATTTGTATAGCCTTTAATGACACCTAATGGCAGTTTAAATATTGTGTATATGCTTCTGATAATTCTGCTAACATTTCATCTGTTTTACAAGACACATGGAAGCAGATTCTGGCCATGTCAAACACTACTGTACCATTTGATGAACAGTTCTGGAAGAAAATCCCAGCCAGCTCATGCTCAGATGGTCCTGAGACAATCCAGCTCCATCAACCTGGGTTCCCTTGACCACAAGAAGGACCAGTTTTCTATGTGCTCACTTCTCAATAACTCCTTACCTTTGTTCTCTCTCCCCAATGTTTTCTTCCAAGACTATCTTCCTGCACTCCATCACTTCCGGTGTCCATTAGAATAGTTCCCCTCTCTGGGAGAGACTCTCTAACTGCTACAACTTCATGATCCATTCAGCAGGAAGTAGTAAACCATAAGACGACTTCATCTTCCTTGTGCCCTAATAACAGTTAGAGTGTGTTCTCATGAGAGGGAGAATGAAGGGGGGTGTAGAGTTAGAGTTAGGTTGACTGGACCCCTGAAGGTAAAAAGGACAGAGAAGTTTTTCTTATCTCTTTCCCAGTTCCAAAGAACTGTTTTTTCATGTGTGTGCCATGCCCCTGATTCTGCAAAGGACAGGCCTCACCCTCTTTGATGTTGGTCAAGTTATGCCTCTCTGCCTGTCCAACTCCAAGCTCACCAAAACTGAATGCCTGCTCAATATTTCTATAACCAGGGCCACTTGTGCCAAGACACTGGCTCTCCTTTGGTACAAGGGGGTAACTACCCCATGCAGAAATGTTTCCTCTCCCACTTATTGGTCCCCAGTCTTTATTGTTTCACAGGTGTATATCTACAAGAAAACACACACACACACACACACACACACACACACACACACACACACACAAAATGGCCTACAAATTCTGTCTGTGTCAACCGAGAGAGATTTTTATCCCTCTGCTGGTGGGCCTCTGCGTGACTCTGTCTCTTGCTTCCTCTGGTGACCAACAGCCTCAGATCTCTCCAGAGACAATTAAACACTCTCGCAGGTGTGGTACTTCAAAGCTGTCTAGCCTTAGACATCATTACTGCTGAACATGGGGCGACACGTGTGGTCTTGAGAAAAGAATGTTTTCTTGTTAATGGATCAAATGTTGTCAAACAGAATGTTAAAACTCTCAAACTGCACAAAGAGCTGCTTGACTGCTACAAGCCTGCAGACCCCACCACCTGGTTCTCTAACCCTTTAGTTACTTAGCTTCTCCCATTCCTTAGCCCCCTCCTTGCTATAGGAACCCTATTACTTGTAGCCCCTTGCCTCATCAAAGTTCTCAGATAACAAATAACTAATATTGCTAAGGTTGTTTCTAATCAGGGTCCTTATACACCACCTAGCTCTATGTGGACCTATGGTAAATTATGAAGGACTCTTTCAGGATGACACTGCCTCATATTACAAACAAAGGGGGAGTTGCGGGGCACTGCCAGGCACTAGCTAGAGCCTTCAGGAGATGGGTGTGAGCTTCCAGGCATGGCTAAGGACCCCAGGCCTACAGGAGGCTACTCCCTCTTCAAGCCTGGCACACTTGAACTTAGGCTTTGAGTATAGCCCTTTGACCTTTGGCCAGTTGCCTAGGAAACTCCTTATCAGCCATCAGCCTTCATATAGGCCATCACCCTGGGACCCTCTTCCTGCCACTTTGAAGATCACCTGACTCTCTCCCTACATGCTGGAATGACGTCCCTAGGCACTGCCTAGCTACCTTTGAACCTGCCAGTTCCCTTAGGACCCTCCTCCTCCTCTCAACTGCTTATAAATCCATTTCCCTATTGAATAAATGGAACTACTCTCTGAGGTCATCTCCCCAGTTTACACCCCTTCATGCACATGACCACTCAAGACCCTGCTCCCCATGGTTGCCTGGACAGTGTTGAGGAACCATGACCCTGAGGATCCAGGGACCCACAGAAGTTACCCTTATCCCAACTCATTCACATTACATCCTTGGTGGATAATAGACTCTGGGGTCAGAGAAAAGCAAACCTGAGTATCACAGTCACAATCTCAAAATTGAGAGATGCCTCAGGGAAGATCAGTGAAGCCAGGTTCACCGCTAACTCCAGGTGATTTGTGACTACAGAGTGAAACTAGAGCCACCAAATGCTAAAAATTTGCTGTCAGTAATGAAGGCTCTCCTAAATGGGGCATGGTATTTATTTTCTTTTTTTTTTTAATTCTGTCATTATCTTATATCTCTTGTACCACACTGAACATAATATACAACAGTGAGAACCTTCTTACTCAATCTATTTAGGGTCCTTTGTGTGCTTCCTGGCTCTGAACATCCATATCTGTTATGGGATTAATTTCAATTGTTATTTCATTTAAAGGGTCTTATTTGTCTTTATCATTCCCTATACACTCAGGAATACTCAAATTTTATTAATTAATTTATTATCCTGTATGTTAGGTTTCAAGTATACATTTTTATATGGCCCATTGAACCCTTCAGATCTCAACCTCTTTGCTGAATTTCTTCTTCATAAAACAAATTATTTTCCCAATCTAATTCAGCTGACTGCTTTCTCTCAGATCTCATTTAGTTTCCATGGAAACATTCGTGTGGCTTCTTTGTCAAACATTTTTTTCCAATATCCTTTACTTTGAGGTGTGTTGATAAACTTTTGCTATGTTTCCATCTAGATGTCTTATTACCTTACATTTCCATATAGTTCATGATTGTACAAAGCAGATCAGTGGTGTCTACCACTTTCTTAGTGTGGCTCTTGCAATGAAAGTCTTTGTTCTGCAAATGTGTCTGAGGGCATTAATTGGGCAGGCTATATCTTCTTTGTGGAGTAAAGTCTTTATAGCATCTCTGTCCATGCTAGAGGTAAAGTTGCAGAGCATCTTTTTGGGCACAGTTGTGGCACATGTATTGATGTGGCAGCAGGAGGCTTGGAGTAAATGTCTGTAGTCCTGATATGTAGGCCAATGGTAGCCATCACTGGATGCAGAAATACTGATTAGTGTGCTCTCTGCCCTGAAGATGATATATGGGCATTAGTTGCAGGCAGTAGAGCTGAGTGAGGGGTAGAAAGGACCCATAGTTGCCAGGATTTAACTATCTTTCTTTTTGCGGTCTTGGGAGAATGCCGTCTACCAGTGTATGGAAAGTCTTATTTCCAAAAAGCGGGGCGGCACATGAGCTTGAGTTTTCTGGAAAAAGTCAGCATATAGACGCCGCGCTGCAGCAAACCACAGCACCTTCCCTTTGCATTTTCTTATGTCTATGCTGTCTGCATCACGAAATGTTAGGCAAAGAGGCAAGAACTGTGTCGTCTCTGATGCTGGGATTCATTTATCTTCTCCCCAGGTGGGAAAAATGTGGTGGAGCAACAGGATTTTCTGATGATGTAGTCCCAGGTATGGGAGCAGAACCACCAGCCACCACCATTTTGCAGATGAGGCTCTTCATATTGACATGAGCTAAGGCTATTTTACATAAGCTAGGCCAGAAAGGCTCAAGATTTACACCGTCTGGTTTAGTGAAGATTGTTCTTATTCTACATGACATGTACCTCATCTTCAGGCAGAATGAGGCAGAGTAGTTACAGTTGAGCTTAGATGTCAAGGCTATACTGTGAACCATGGTGAGGTTGCACACTGTCCAGCACACTGCTAGTTACAGGATAAAGTGAGAGCCTCACCCCAGAGCATCCTTCGCTAGTTCAGAAAGTCCAGAACCTTACCAATAGCTACAGAAATCAAGCAACATTGTTTAAGGAGAATTTTACTCTTTTTCTTATAAATAGCATATATATATATATATATATATATATGTCTTTAACTTATGGACTTTATAAAATGGTCTTTCAGCCGGGCGTGGTGGCGCACGCCTTTAATCCCAGCACTCGGGAGGCAGAGGTAGGAGGATCGCCGTGAGTTCAAGGCCACCCTGAGACTCCATAGTGAATTCCAGGTCAGCCTGGACTAGAGTGAGACCCTACCTCGAAAAACCAAAAAAAAATAAAAAAATAAAAAAAAAATAAAATGGTCTTTCCCCAAATTATTCAATATAATCATATGGTTTTCCTTTTTAAGGCTTGCTTAATTTGTGAATTTCTATATTAAACTATCTTAAAAGTTTAATCTTTTCTTGCTGTCTTGGAATAATTCCTATGATGAATTACCCTTTTCCCCTAACTCAACATTTGTTTAATATTATTTTATATAGCATTTTTATCTATGTTAATGGGACTGATCAGTATGTATGTCTCCTTTTTTAATGTTCAATACTGGTGCCAAAATATCACTAACCTTATAAATTTACATGGAAATTTTTTCTTACTTATTTGCTTTGGAGATTTTGCACAGGGTTAGTGTTTTCTTTCCAAACATATATATATTTTTAAATCACCAGTGATTTTTATCTAAGCTTGCATTTTTCCTTGTGGGTAGCTTTTTGTTACTAGGTATAATTTATTAATTCTGGAAGGACACTGAGAAATGGATAGTTTTCTTCTGTCAATTTGGTTTTCATTTTCCCCCTCATTATTTTGAATTATGTTTGGTTTTCTCACACTAAACTAACAAAATGTTATATTTTTTCCACAGACTCATTCTCTTTAGTATTCTCCACAATGAATGATTGGTACTCTGCATCTCCACCTCTTCTTACTAAACTCTGTCAAGCATTTAGAACAATTGACATCCATCACTGATAAAAGTGATTTGCTACTCTCAAGCCCAGCACCCATTCTCACCAGTCCTCATGTGCGCATGCAACTTCCTAAGGACTTCTCAGTTCTGTTAACCATGCAGCCTCTCCTTTCTATCAATCCATGTTTGACTCTTTGCATTTACTTTGTTCTGCTTTGCAACTTTCTTATTCATTTTCTAAAAATTTTATCTCCTCAACCAAGGTGTTTAAATGCTGTGGTTCCTTCTGAGGCTTTCATTGTTCTTGATAATCAAGTTCAACTATAATTATAACTTCAATGGTCATCTAGTGTGGGTTCCCTTCTTATGTGTTTAACCAAGAATTTCTCAGTGCCTACACTGTTGACATTCTGGGTACACAGTCTGAGGCACTCTAGGAAAGGGACAAAATCCCAGATCTCTACTTACCAGAAGCCAGTAGAAGATACTTTCTCCATGCTAGAAAGAATCTCCTCTTATCACTGCAATGAAAAATGGTTCCAAGGTTACTATGTAGTCTCAATGAACAGTCCTTCTTTAATATAATTTTAGGACCATACTCATATATTATACTGTCTGATATTGCCAGTTTTGTAGTATTTCAAAGACTACAGTTAATTAGCATGAACTCTCATAATTTGATCTTTAAATCCAATATAAATCCATTTTCAAAAACTGTTTTGTCTTCTTCTGCTACTGTAATTCATCTATACCTAGAATATGTATAGTGTGTGTTTGATAAACATGGATTCAAATGGATTTGTTGGCTGACTAAGGGGAACCTCCTTCAAAGCATTCATAAACCATATTAAACTCTTGATATTGCCTCAGTGGAGGTATTTTTTGCCTGTTTTTAGAAAAGGATTGATCCTCAAGAATATTGAATAGCTCAGTATCTATATAAGGTCCTAGGTAATCACATTGAAAATTTTTGATTTTCAGAGAGGGAGAAGGTAATGATAAGGATGCCATGAAAATTAAATACGTTCATTTTGCAGTTTTGAAATTCTGAAGATAGTTCTTAGAGAGAAAATGCATGTAGCAGCAACAGAATAAGTAAAATAATTGACTCTCTGGAGACAATATTCTAAGACCATATACTGAATGTATACGTTAGCTTGCATGCATATATTTATACATGAGTGAAAAGAAAGAAAAAAGAAACAGAAACAGACTGGGGGTTTGCATGCATGTGTGTATTTGTGACTAGAAAGAAAGTATAGGAAGAGATAGAGTATGTATGTATGAATGTGTGAGAGGAAAGAAGAGACAGAGAGACAAGGACAGAGCCTATGATAAAATAGAGAAAGATTTTTTATTATAATTAATACTAGATGTCTAACTCAGTAATAAATTTAGAGAAAGGTCTTATGTTTTTAGAATAAATGCTCAATGTTTGAATCAAAAACTATTTAAACATCAATTGTTTTCTATGGAATAGTTCAAATATATTTGACATGGAAATGTTTTATTAGTGCTTACACCTTAGGTAGTCTATAAAATTCAGTTTCAGAAAAAAAAATGGTCACATTTTCCATATTACTTAAATATTCTGTTTTAAGTGGCTTCTTTCATATGTTTGTGGCAAATAGGTATATCATCTTAGGGAAATCATAGAAATGTTCTCTCATTTTATTAGTGAGCATTGAGTTTTAATATGTAATTATTATTGGTAATGCAAAATATGATGTGTACAGTACTAAAAATAAAAAAGTTATAAAACCAAATGCGAAAGTTTCATTTCACTTCTTGTAACATCTAATATCTGTGCTCTGATTGACAATATTCAGTGTTAAAGGAGCATTAAATATTCGTCAGGTCATTTACTAAACTGTTAGCCAATTTTTCTTCACTATGGAAAACACCTGAATGAAACAATTTAGGCGCTGGAAAGCTTTCTTTTGACTTGAGGTTTAGAGGTTCCACTCTGCTTGGCTGACTCTGTGGCTTTGGACCTGAGGAGAGGCAGAAGCATCATGATGGGGGTACAGCATCACAACTGCTTACTGTGAGGTGACTGGAAGCAGAAAGGGGAGCAGGAAAAGGCCAGTGAAAGACACAGCCTCCAAGGACATGCCCCTGACATACATCCTCCAGCCAGAACCACCTCCTAAGGTTTTGAACACCTTCCCATATATCACCACTAGCTATAGCCTGATTCTTCAACACATGAGTTTCTGATTTCATTTCATATTCAGGCCATACTTGTATGTATTATCTGTTTATTGATATAGGTCATACTCCTGAAATAATATTTTTTTAAAAAAATGTGTTTTTGCATGTGTGTATAGTATGTGTATCTATGTGCAGATTGCATGCCCTGTGCACTCATGTGTGTGGTCCAGGGGAGAATGGCAAGTACTCTCTTCTATTGATCTTTCACAGGTTTCCTTAAGACAGAGTCTCTTACTGAACCCCAAACTGCCATTTTCTTCCCAAATCATACTGGCTGACAAGTGAGCCCCAGTAATTCTCTTGTCTCCACTCCCACAACTACCATCATCAAAAGACTGGGGTTAAAGGCATACTTGGCCTCAGCTTTCTATGTGAGCACTGGGAATTTAGTTCATGCCTTCCCAGGCCCTCATGCATGTGAGGCAATCATTCTTTTATATATATATATATATATATATATATATATATATATATATTTTATTAGTCAGTTCTGTATTCAGCAAATACAGTCAGTTTGGTACCATTATTAGGCTCATCCGTGACCTACCCCCTCCCCTTGGCCCCTCCTTGTTGAGGTATACGGGTCATGCATTGTGGAGTTAGCCCACAGTTATGGGTAAGCAGAGGCAATCATTCTTATCCACAGTGCCATTTCCCCAGCTGTAAGGCCTAGGGTTATTTAAAATTGCTTTGATATGTGCCGATCTAACTCATCAAATTAACTTAATTTACATAGCTCAAATGACTTATCATTTTATACATGGTAATTCATTTATACATTTCTTTAAAGATAAACTTTTTGGTAACTTCAAAGTTTTCACTATTGGAGGTATTTTTAAAGTGATAGCCATTTGTGTACATTTTGATGAGATTGTTTGTGCAGAAGAAGTTTCTAAGGTGCATCTTCCCAGCCAAAGCTATAAACAATGTAAATGTCAATATGGACTCAAAATTTGAGTTTAGGATAGTGACACTTATACATATGAACAGAAACTGACCATTTTGAATTAGCTCCTTATTATTGGATAACCAAAGCAAAAACACTGTCTTGCAATGGCTTTTTAGTTTGCTTCCTGTCACTTAGGTTTCTGTTTCTTGCCAATATACCTGATATTTTCCTCCAGTTTTAAAAAATCTGTTAACTCTTTTCAACTTGATTTCTTTTGGAGGGAAATTTTTTAAATTTATTTATTTATTTATTTGAGAGTGAGAAAGAGGCAGAGAGAGAGAGAGAGAGAGAGAGAGATAATGGGTGTGCCAGAGCTTCCAGCTACTGCAAACAAACTCTAGATGTGTGCGTCTGACTTACATGGATCATGGAGAGTTGAACCGAGATCCTTTAGCTTTGCAGGCAAACACCTTAACTGCTAAGCCATCTCTCCAGTCTTTAGAGAGAAATTTTTGAAACCATTTTCACTTTATAAGTCTAGGCACTTGCAGTACCGCTTTCATTATTTTGTGAAATTTCTCTATTAGTTAGAACTGTTTTACTTCCAGATTATCAAAGGCCTTAATCTGCCAAAGAAGCTAAATGTCTTTGCTAATGGTACCAACCAGGCCCATGACATGGTATGCCATGCATGGGAACATGTTTTCAAGAGACAAAACTTATTTGTGAGGCGCTCTAGCCACCCAGAGGACAGAGTTTTGTAGTATTTATGGAATAAGAAAGCAGTCTGTCTAAAGTGTGAGGAAAGTGATTGTAGGTGACGTCATGAATGGCATTGAGGCACAGTTGATCTTTATAGTTCATCATACAAAACATGTTCAACCACTTGACCTCAAAATGTCACCCATTGAAACTTAGGGAAGTGGGAAGAGTCAGAAGCTTCAAGAAAAGTGATGCCTAAGTCCTCAAAAAGCAACTGAGGCAACTGGTAGCATCCTATTCTGCACATCAGAGGATCGACCACACCAAGCAAGAGGAAAACTAACAAAATCTGCTCAGCCATGTGTCCCCAGCCTTCACTAATGTCCGCATCATGCCACAAGGCAGTTTAGTCTCATGTTCTACTACAGCAGAGCAAGCCTGGCATACAGGGCAGAATCTTTCCTCAGTAAGAAGTGTAGTCCATGCTCCTTGAACCAGACACCATCTAGAAAGCAGGTTTTGCTCCTGTAACCAGTCACGAACATTACTCCACCCACCTTGAATAAATTAAGTAAAAGCACACACAAAAAAAGAAAAAACAGGCCAGATCTATACTGATTTACCACCAAGTGAAAAGATTTTGTGTTCTAGGCTTATTTGTAGGCAGATATTCACATGTAGCTGTTTGCCCCATCAGCTGGGTCATGTGTTTTAAGCCTTCTAGCCTTGGTTCCAGTAACAGAAACTTGGAAAACCCCAATGAGCTAGCACATTAAAGTGACCATTTCACATTTGCTACTATAATATTGAAAAATCAGAAACCCAGGCTCTTCAATGCACTAGGGAAAAATATAAGGCTGTATCACTGAAGATATAAGGATACATAAGTTATAAATACAAACTGCTCCTATCTCAAATTCCCAGGGAAATTTTAAAGTAATTGAAAAAATTAATAGATCTTGACTAAGTTATTAAAAGTTCTAAAAAACATTCATTTCTTAAAGACAAAATAAAATACCTTTTCTTTGGGAATTGAAATCTGAAGAAAATATGTTTTCAAAATCCTTTCTAATTACATTTAATTCATAATTATCTATCTAGTGATTAACAAGTATATGGTCTCCCTTTTCACAAAAATCTGGCTAATTTCAGCTGAAATTATTATATTACATGGGCATCATAAATTGATTCATTTAATACTACTTCTAAGGAGTTGGAAGGTCAGAAATATAAAATATAGGTTTTTATCAGTATTGGTCCATGACCATAAAAATTTTAAAGCAAGCTCATGTCTAACCATAACATTAACATTCACAATAAAATGTATTTCTTATGAGTGATTTTACAATGCAGTTGAGACACTTAAACTTTTGCCAGTCATTTGGAGAGTCAGTAGTCATTGTGGAATGAAAAAGTGACTCAGCAAAACATGTTTCAACATCACAGATCTGTGTCAATTATACCAGCTATCCACGACCTGTGAAAATGTGTCATCAGCCGTGTCATACTGGCGTGCTGCGTGTGCTATATTTAGGGCGTCCTGTGTGTACTATGCCCTTTCTCTTAAAGGAGTTAGACATGGATGTAAGGACTCCGGTGCCATGTTGAATGTAAGCTAAAGTAAAGGCCCTTGGTAATGCAGTCCTACCACAGCTCATGCCAGAGCCTCTAGTACTAAATAAGTAGTTAAACTGCTGATAAATTAACTTAGGAGCACACCTTCATTCTAAAGAGAATTCACATACTAATCTCCAAAGGATAAAGCCAAGGTCATTCAGATACAGTTTATATAACTATAAAGAATAGAACCAAAGTGAAGCCACAAAGGAAAGAAAGGAGGGATGTAATAATCATTTCTCTCACTTCCTTCCTTAGTCCTTGGGGATGAAGCAATGGAAACAGCATAGAGAGAAACAAGTTAGTGCCACCAATCAAGCATTTCCTATGAATGGTTGGCACAGAACAACCCACAGTGCCCTACAGTACAGAACTGTCTGTATCAAATATTCAAGCTGTTACTTTTAGAGGTGGTTGTGGGACTCAATGAAATCATCAAATTATCTCACTATCAGTGTCAAAAAGCTTGTATATGCCATGACTCTTTTGAAATAAGCCTCATGATAAAATGTAGACAATTTAGATCAAATAGGCTGATACAAAAGATACTTTTGTCTGGGTCAAGTTAGATGACTCACACACAAGTCTGCAGTGAATTTTTGTTGTGTCTTCATGGGACATTCAACAGATAAAAGACAACCACTGAATTGTAAAGGACATCAGGGAGCTGTGGACACCACTAATCATCTCTCACATGTAAGAACCGGTCACCTGCAGCAAAGTTTCAAGTTCAATGTATGTACTAGGATTTTAAGTGCCCTCTTGTTGATTGACAAAGGCTGATCCTCATTCCTATATCCCTAATCATGTGTTTTCACCATGGAGTTTTAAAAAATCTCTTAAATGTCGTCATTCACTTCTTTCTGAATTCAGAGTCAATTGAGCAAAAAGCATAGTATAAGCTCACATAAAAAAGGCCATATTTACTACTGATGAAAAGGAGATTGAAAGGCGTTCCACCCGATATATGTAAAAACACCACATGTATTAAACAGTGCCCTCAGTGCTCTCATGGGTGTCCAGCATTTTGACACTACAACATGACATTGTCCTCTACATGTATGTTGGGCCACATTTATAGCTACCTGCAGACACATGTGGCCTGCAGCCATATGTTGGACACATTTTCAGGAGTTTCCATCAGAGAAACTGTGTTTACTTCTAAGCTTAATAATGCTACGCCTCAGCCATGGAGAAGCAGCGAATGCACTTGTCCTGGTGACAATGTTACTTCCCGAAGAGCATCCTGAACAAAGCCAAATAGGGTAAGCTATCTCAGCACCGAATGTGATCCTTGAGGAGACAAGACTTGACGTTGTCACAGTGTTCCCACAAGTTCTTCCTGAGTGAGTACCAGGATGTGGTTAACACTCACAATGAGCTGTTCATCAGAGATACCTACAAAGTTTCCCAAAACAAGACAGACTTCTTTCAGAGCATTTGATTTACCTACCAGCAGTTAACGGAAAGACCCTACTGCTGAAGACACCATATGCTGTCCGCATGGAACGTGGAGAGACCTGGCTGGAATCTGGAAGAGAGCCAGTCCCCAAACAATTAGCCCTTCTAGTGTTAGAAGGTGCTACATCAGCTACTGGGGAAAGTGACCAACATCTTTCTGAGCAACTCAAGTTATAAACTATTCGGAAACAACCTGATGTGATGCTCACACAAGTGCAATAGTGTCACACAGCCATGGTAGGTAACCAACTGCACTTGGATTGGCTAACAGTTCTGCTCAGTAGAAAAGAACCCACAAATGGAACTGGGAAACGAGTCAGAATCATATTCAGATAATGAGTTTACTTTCCAGTATGAAACTCCCACTAATCTTGGGCTACATGAGGGTCTACACCTATTAAATTCTCTCTAAACTAATAATGGTTATCCCATTTAACCTGTGCTGACTTCACTCTCTCCTGAAAATTGGCCTCTCTTTTTCAGACAGAAGTGGGACCTGAGGAGAGAAATGACCCATTGCACTTCACTAGGGCCAGGACTGAAACCATAAAGGAATTAGAGAAATGAGCAAGAGTGCTGCTTTCTCCATGAGCCTGATATCAGCACAAGGGTGAAGGAGATAGACAGGACACTCAACATCTATCAAACCAGAGATCCAGAGGTTCCTAAGAGCCCATCACTGAAGGAGACTTAAAATGCACCCAACATGGCTCAGGGAATTTTGCAGAAGAGGGGCTCTAACATTAGAGCCACAAGTTGGGACATTATGCACAGAGAATTGTCTCTTCTCCATAACTGATGGCTGCCCCCACAATGCATGACCCACAATCCCCATGGTGATGACCTGCATACCCAAGGAGTCCCTTTGGTGAGGGGCAGGGATGAGGGAAAGGATGGTACCAACATGTGCTGTTTATGTACTGAGTGTGTGCATAAGTAATAATAATTAAAATAAAAAGATCTTCCTAAGTGAGATATCTGTAGCTTTCCTGGATCCAGCCCTACCTAAAACCTTGATGATCTACTTGATCTCCAACTTTGAAAATAGCCAATAAACAGTTATATTATTTAGTTACTAATTACAAATAGGCCTCTCCATATTTTTCTTGTTTACTTTTGTTCCTCAATGCACTTAGAAATATCTTTAATGAATGCTGTAAAATGAGTTTTAAATGCATAATTTCAAGTAGACTGACAATATTTACAATACTACTTATTAAACACTTTTTATCTATACCATGACTTTATAAAAGCTTTTAAAACATGTAATACTAATAACAATATTTAGAACTTGATATTTATAAAGATCTAATTGAAGATTTAGAAAAGCATTTGTCTCAACATTAAGCTACACCATCAGGCGAATCAGAATAAGTGTCCATGAAGATGTAAAGCCATTAAGAAGAAACATTTTTTTTTCTTCTCAGCCAAGCAGAATGTATATAATTCTCATTAATGTATTAAGTATACTTAAATGAAAATTATGACTCAAAGAGACCTTTGCTTAGCCACAGATGTAGAAAAAGCAGAGAAGCAAGAGTAAGTGGTATTTGTCTATATACTCTTCATATACAAGCAAACTTTGTCTACTGAATGGACTTCAGTTCCCATAGACAAGGTTGTCTATGTAGGCGAGGCCAACAGTTGAGGCAATTTTCAGATATTTGTAATTCTTCCCACTAGCATGGCAATGATAATATATGTCAAATTCAGGTTGTTAAGTTGGCATTGTTTTATCTCTCTCTCCTCTTTCTCTCTCTCTCTATATAAATACTTGTGTGTGTATATATATATATATTTGTTTGTTTGTTTCATTGCTATCAGTAACAGTTTCAACTGATTTATTTTTAAGCTAATTTTGTTTGATCATCTCATTGGAATCATAACTTTGAGTTTTTATAAAATGTTAGTCTTTTATATTTATTTTGCTATAGTAAAATTGCAAAATTACAAAAAAATTGCTCAATATTTTCAGACTGCCATCTAATCATTTGAGTAAAATGAAAATATATCTTACCAGACGTGTAATAGTTCCTCAATGAAATGTGAAAACATAAACTATCTCATTAATTCCACCTATATCACATATCTTTTAGTGAAGATAAACTGTGTGAACTTCTATAGTCATGGCATTGGTCTTGAAGGCTTCATTTAAAAAAATATTCTAATACAATGAAATGTGGCAAGCCTAATGAGGCTCTTTAACTGTCATTGCTGATATAATTGAAAGTTATTAATTGTTATTTATCTAGGATGTTAAAAACCTGATTCATTTCTAAGATATTAGCATTTAAAGTATTCATATGCAAAGAAATGCAGTTTTTACTCATCTTTTTATTAGCTAATTGCTTTTTATCCTTTAAATATTTTTTACTGTTTTAAACTTCCATATACATATGCAAAATATAGTCTGATCATAATCTCCTCCTATAACCTTCCTTTGCTCCCCACCCCTCAACTGAAACCTTCTTCTTTCCAACTAGACCCTCATCTATTTTGATGTCATTTTTACCCTCCTACATCATCTGTTGCAACATCCTGATGGGGCCAATATGATGCAGGTCTTGTTTATGTAACAACAGTCACCATGAGGTCATGAATGCCATAGCCATGCTGTGTCTGCAAGATTGTATTGCAAAGCACTCTTTCCCTTCCTTGGGCTCTTACATGTTTTCTTTCACCTCGTCCAAAATGGTCTCTGAGTCTCAGATGGGGTGATAGAGATGTCTCATCTGGTTCAGAACACTCAACTGTCACTTTTTCTTAGCACTTTACAAGTTTTGTGTCTCCCCAGTAGTGATTGGCATCTGAAAAGAGAAGCTTCTCTAACCAAAAGCATTAAAACAAATTAATACATTAATACAAAGCAGCATTAATACAAAGGTATAAACCCAAATATTTATAGGACAGTTTGGTGGGATTTTAGCCAAACAGCATAGCTTCCCCTTTAGGGATATGACCTCTGAGCTATGGACTTTTGACTAGGCTTTCAGGAAGGAGTAGGCTTCTAGCTCAGCTCCAGCTGGATTGCTCATTGCCCTGCAACCAAAGCACATTGTGTTTCCAGCAATAGGGACTTACCGGCTACTTCTGCTGGGAAATCAGGAGCCTTGGAAATTGCCTACAATGTTTGTAGGCCTAAGGGACCTTCCTGCCCAATGGGAGGTATGCATATGAAGGAAGTAGATTTCCATATGGCTTATTCATAACCTTTTTAATTTTGATAACTTCCTCCTACCTACTCATCTTCTCCATCCCCTTAAACTGAATCCACTTTGGCCTTTCCACCCCCTGTATTCTACCACTGTACTTTCATGTCTACTATCCTCTCGCCTTAGTCCTCCCTTCTCCTCCCTCCTTCATTGTCCCCTTTCTAGTTTCTTAGCTTCTACTGCAGACTCTTAGTCTAGCTCACACACAATTACAAAAAAAAAAAAAAAAAAGAAAACTAATAAAGTTTTATTCACCATGTATTGATACAAACAGCTCAGTTTTCATGCTGTCACATTGACTTGGATCTCCTAAGCATATGCACTCAGAAATCATAGAGAACAAGTAATCAACTAAGTACTTAAAAATATTATTTAAATATAATTTTCTTTCATATTACACTACTGTTTATAATTGGTCCTCTTGGTGAAACTTAAATAAATACTTAGTTCCTAACAACAACTGTAATTAATGCTCAGGCGTTTTCATTGATGTTTGCATAAGCTTAGATCCTTTATAAAATGTAAATGTAAAGTCACAATCCAGGGAATTAATTTTCCTTTATAAAATGTTGTGTGGATAACATGTAAAGCACTTTATGTTGAAAAAAATCATCCAGAATATCAAAAATAGAGCAACTTAGTAAAGCAGCATAGCCCTAGTAGACTAAAGAAATATGATCATTTTACTGTTTTTAATTTGCCTTTTATGTGTAAAGATTTTAATCAAACCAACTGACCTCTTGTCTCAAATTTCTCTACTTGTACCTTTGAAAACAGAAAGAATTTTACATATAATCACAGTGAGTTTTGTGAAATAAATTAGCAATAATTCTTGAAGGAAAACGTTCCTAGTTATCATACAAATTGACTTCTTATATTTGACTGGTCAAGATCCAAATGTCCATACACTGACTATTGCATATATCTTTTTATTTATTCATTTATTTATTTGAGAGTAACAGACAGACAAAGAGAGAAAGAGGCAGAAACAGAGAGAGAGAGAATGGGCACACCATGACCTCCAGCCACTGCAAATGAACTCCAGAAGCATGCGCCACCTTGTGCATCTGGCTTATGTAGATACTGGGGAATCGAGCCTCGAACCAGAGTCTTTAGGCTTCACAGGCAAGCACTTAACCACTAAGACATCTCTCCAGCCCAATTGTTGCATATATCTTAAATGAAAAGATATGAATTATGTGTATTACAAACTGTGCTTAGTTAGTTGGAGTCCCTGTAGAGTGAAACTTGAAATGATGTTTCTTGGTCAAGAAATGCCAATCAATCACTCAGCCAACAAATTGACCAGTCTATCCACCACCGCACCAAAGAACCAACCAACAGGACTTCTTCAGGGCAAAAACTCACAGTAGTAACTTTAAGTGGCCAGTGAACCTGGTGTGCCCATTTTCTCTCTCTCTCTCTTTCTTTTTCTGCCTTCTAAAGAAATAAAAATGTTTTAAAAGATTAAAAATTTTCTGTTTAGTTTTATTTATTTGAGAGTGACAGACAGACAGAGAGAGGAAGAGGCAGATAGAGAGAGAATGGGCACACCAGGGCCTCCAACCACTGCAAATGAACTCCAGATGCATGATTCACATTGTGCATCTGGCTTACTTGGGTCCTGAGGAATTGTGCCTTCTAACTGGGATCCTTAGGTTTCACAAGCAAGCACTTAAATGCTAAGCCATCTCTCCAGCCCTAAAAGATTTTTTAATCATATCAAGGAGGCATTTTCTTTCTATAAGATCTCTTCTATATTGTGCTTTTGCCAATACCCATGCATTAGTTAAAAACTGAAAATTTATTTGATCACTAATGAATAATTTTAATATCAAGTATTGCATATAAGTAATGTATACACACACATACAGGCATATATATAAAACAATAATATAAATTGAGTGACAATATAATTCTTATATTGTCACATTTAGAATTATCAAAATAATTACTCGAGTGAAGTTCAAATTAAAAATAAACTTTATGTACGGTTTTAAATTTTTAAAGTAAATGAATAATTTACCATTGAAATGAATTTAAAATATAAGAACAATTTAACTGATATGCACATAATTTAGACTTTCTTGAAAATACTTTTTTTAAAAAATTTATGTCACCTTTGGATGGTATTACATATTATATTTAAATAATATACTTATGTAGGATGCAATGTGGGAAGAAATGTGTGCAGTTCTTAAAAAATAAAGAAAATGAAAGCTAAATACTGAAAATCTTCAAATAATGAAGTGCTTTATTATAGCTTGAGTTAAACATAATGGGCAGAATTGCATCAAATCTCACACTTATTGAATAAAAGCAGATATTTACAAACTTTTCTATGTAATTATTAGTGAATGCTATAAAATGAACAAGAATATAATCCCCATTGAATTCCCTTTGCAGCATCAGATATTTTTTGCAACCCTTCATATTTTTTGTCAAACAGATTCAGTTTCTGATTTAAAAAAAGAAAGTGAGAAATAGAATTTTATGTAGTATTCATAAGGTAGGAGTTGTGTGTGCAGTTGTGTGTTGTGGAGATGAAGATAATGCAGTCTTTAGATTGATAAGTTTGTAGGAAAGTTGGAAAATGAAGTCTTGTTATATTCATTGTCCATGATTGCACAGTGGTTATATTAAGGGAGGGTTAAAATCTTCAAAAAATATATTTTTCATTACGGTGTTCTGTTCTGATAGTCTTTGTCTATAAGATACCTAAATGTAATATTAAAAATCTCATTTTTATAGTAAACATTCCTTATAAGAAATAATTAACCTAGTCATTGGAAAAATATTCTCAGGATCACAGATCAACTCATTCAGAGAGATGGAACACAGATAATCTTTACAACACTTCCATCTTTCTCCTTTAGGTACAGCATGAAGGGTATTTAGAATAGGAATGCCAGGAAAATCATTCATGGATGACGATGGTGCTAGGAAAAATCTACACTTTCACTTGTTCTGCTAAAGTGTTATTAGCACCATTGTTCAACATAGTAACTTCACTGTGCTTCCTGGTTTTAGAACTGCCTCTATACTCTGCTCTAATTCTGTTTTACACATGTCCATGGTACTCATACCCATGATACAGTCATGATTTGTATTATAAGATAAAGTCATCTGTAGAAGAATGTTTATACCTTTTGATCATAATTCCTTCTTCTACCACCTTGCCTTCCCTTCCTTTGGAAATCACCATTCCCCTCTGCCTCTTCTGCAGATGACACATATTAGTGGGATCATGTAGTTCTTGTCTTTCTGTTTTCTTGTTTCACTTAATGTCCTCCAGGTACAGCATTTCCTTATTTTTAAAGGTGAATAGTATTATATTATGCATACACCGTAGCCTAGTTTTACCTTTTTTGAACAAAATACTACAACTTGGGTGTATATGAATAGTGAAATTTTTTCCCATAGTTGTGGAAATTGTGAAGTTCATGAGGCAGGCAAGCACATGTGTAGCATGATGATGTGTGTTCTGCTGGCAGTGTCCTCTCACTGCAACATCCTCCCATGATGAACTGTGAAAGGGAGAGGTGCCCAGATGAAGCAACTGTTAAATGAATATTATTCATATGAGGGTGGATCTCTCGTGATATATTCACTCCAAAGTTGCCACATCTTACTACTACCACACTGAACCTTAAACTTCAGGCTAGGAGAATACACACACATCCCTACTGTTTGTCAATGTAAAAAAAATCATTTTTTGAAAATCACAGTGACTCTTCAGATAATACTGTGATGAGAAAATGACTATGTTCATGCTGTGATTTTAGAATAAAAGGAAAAACATATTTTATAGTTGAAAGGAAATGTACAAGATTTAAAAGATTAAAAACAAAAAAGCACTAATGGAATTTTAATTCAATGTAATTTATTTATACACAAAAGTAATCAAAGGCTGCAAAGAAAATAATGACTCACTCTTCATATAATCACATAATGCATTTCACTTTGATTCATCACACAGTAGATTTAACAAAAAAAAAAAGTCTGCTTAATATATTCAGTGACCCCAGGCCAGTATGAGCTGCAAATATGTTATGAAGATAGCTTTTACCAGGGAGCCCATCTCTAGCAGACAAAAAAAGAAACAGGAATAGATGGCATTTGCGTGTTCTTCACAGTGAAATAACACATGACCATGCACAACATTGAACAGGAAAACTTTCTAAAAAAACAGTCACAGTCACTTGCATGAAATATAAATGGTATTCACTTATAGGCAAGTAGTTGACCTAGGAAATATGGGTAAGAGGCTTTTGAGACACTCTTAAATGTGCTTCATGTTTACAAAAACATTTAAAGTGGAAATATGAATGAAAACATACATTCTAAACTTTTGGACATGTACAATAAAAGGAAATATGTCCATATGGCATGTGTGTAAAAGAGGAGTGAATATAGGCTTTAAAATTAAATCATGGGGTAGATGTTAATAAGACATTCAGTTTATGAAGTCTATTACTTGCATCTCTCCAAATCCCTGATTGCATTTTTATGCACAGAAATTGAGTTTAGAAAATCCCAGTTAAGCGTTCAATCAACTCATTTGTTCTTTCTTTAGATTTTCACTTTAATATTCAAAACTATTTAGAAAGCAGCCATTCCTATCAGCAGTTCTGTGAACCACTGGGTTGAGTTGTGAGAACATACTACTGCAAACAATATGTTCCAGTCATCAAGAAATCTGAAAATGCAACAGTTTGTAAGAAAGAAGTTAAAACACAAGTTAGCACAGTGACACCTAAGATAACTTTCCACAGGGAGTGTAGAAACTGTTAACTGTTCTTGGGGACTTCTCAGAGAAAGTTTCATACAATTTTATATTTTAAGAAAGAAACAGACTTGTGCAGCTGAATAAAATGGGTAATGGATATTATCAAACAGTGTTTATAAATTGCAACAGGCAGAGGCTGAGTGAAACTAGAGTATACAATTCTGATGATCTTAAGTCTTTAAATATGATCAGGGCACAATACTACACATTTCTATCTCCCATCTGTTATCCCAAAGGATCTTCTCATCTTAAGACCCCAGAACGGATGCAATGCATGCAAAAATAGAATCCTGAAAATGTCCAGTGTCTTACTGGTTAGGCCTTTAACAACATACTCTAATGTACTCTTAGCTGTCCTGTGTCATACATGCTATATGTGTTGATTTGTAGTTCTAGACCCATGTGTTTCAGTATTTAATCTACAGTTGCTCAGGAAGATTGTGGAACCTTTAGGAGGTTGAGTCCTTGCTGCAGGAAGTGTGACCCTGAGTGTTGACCTTGCCTTGTCAGGCTCCCTCTTCCTGCTCTCTCCCTGAGGATGGATGATGCAATACCTCCAGCTGCCTGCTTTTGCTGTGCTTTCCCTGCTGTGATAGAATTGCCCTCAAAACTAAGCCAACAGTAAACTCTTTCTTTCTGTAAGTTGCTTCTGGTCAGGTATTTTGCCATAGCAAGGAGATGTTAACTGATACAAGTGATCCCTTTGTTTGGCTTGGAGAATGACCCACTTTCCTTCCCAATAGGGTCAAACTAGAATATTAGAATTTATAAACTCAATGAGAGAGTTTGTCAGTGTTTGATTCCCTAGAAGAGTGGAAGCAGCTAACTAGAGGCTGAAAGGAATTCCTTTAGCTCACAGCTCGGTATTGCGCTAGCCAACACAGCCTGGCTCAGGACTTCTCAGGCCAGAGAATGTATCAGTTACTATCCTCGTCACTGTAACCAAGTTCCTGGAAAAAAGCAACTTAATAGAGAAAATATTTATTTTGCCTTTTAGTTTGAGAGGTTATAGTCCATCATATTGTTAAAGGATGGTAGTGGGAGGGAAGCAGCTGGTTCCCAGAAAGAGAGAGGAACACTGCTCCAACTAAGGTCACTTTCTCTTGCCTTTCCCTTATATTTCTTCAGGATCTCCAGTACATGGGATAGTGCCACGCACATTTCACATTGGGATCTTCTTCTCAGTTAAACAAACTTCAATGGAAACACTCTCACAGAGACACCAGGGTTATGTCTCTTAGGTCCTTCCAACTATAATTGGACAGTGAAAATTAACAATAAAAGTGTGAGTTTCAAGCCTTCGTGGATGCAAAGAAGGGAGACAAATTCATCAAAGAAGAGGCAACCTTGTTTGCTAGAAACTGATCTCTCAGCATAGCTGCATATCAGATCAGAAAGCACAAATAGTCCAACTCATAATCTTTGGATTCAGCCTGTCTCTATTTGTTCTGAAATAACCAACTTTATATTTTAAAATAAATACCTTGGTGCCAATAGGGTGGTTGAATAGATTTTTAATGCATCAGTGAGTCACTGGAACTTCTGTCTACATTATCAGTTTGTATACAAGCTTGTCAAGGGGTTGCTTCTGCTTCCTGCCAGGCCACAGTGCCACAAGATGACATCTTAGATGTTTTTAGCCCCACATTCCCCTCTGAGCACACTGGAAAGTTCAGCAAAAATGCTATGAGACAATCATGCCACATCTTGCTTAGTGGACTACAGAAATTAAACTGCTACAGATCTACCACATTCACTGTAATAGATACTTTAGAGAGACTCAAGATTCTACTTTGCTAGGGCCTGATTTGTGCTTAACTCTGTAGTTGAATGATTTCAATTAGAGTGAGTTTGAAAAAGCAAACACTTAGCAGTTTACTACTTAGTTGGCTTTAGTATCAAAGCTAACTTTACTTTTTTTTTTTTTTTTTTTTGACGGGGATCAGCAGTACAGTGAGCATTTAGTATGAGCAACAGTGGTCTAGTCTTGCTTAGGTCTTCCTGCCAAGATGGTGCCAAAGCTTGCTGGCCTGTTTTTCATTCCCTAATAGTCATATAAAGCCAGATGCACAACATTTCACATATTTTTGAAGTTGTTTTGCAGATACAAAAGGCCTTGAAATGCCCATACTTTCTCCCTATCCTCCTCTCCTTTTCTCTCCTTCTCTCTCCCTGTATCTTTCTCTCTCGTAAATTAATAAATAATTTTTTTAAAGATACAGCATAAAGACCAAAAATGAACCAAACATGGCTCAGGGAAATTTTGTGGAAGAGGGGGCGGAAAGAATGTCAGTGCCACATGTTGGGTCATGATACCCCGAGACATTTATCCTACCCATAACTGTGGGCTAACTCCAGAATGCATGACCCATATACCTCAACAAGGAGGGATTAAGGGGAGGGGGTAGGTCATGAATGTGCCTAATAATGGTACCAAACTGACTGTATTTGCTGAGTACAAAACTAATTAATAAAAAAAGGTCCAGCATAATATAAAGCCTTTCATGCTTGACTTCTTTTACTGATGGCGATGTTTTCAAGACTTGTTAGTATTCTAGCATGAGCAAGAACTTCATTCCTTGCTGAGGCTGTGAAATGCTCTATTGTATGGACATGCCACATTTCCTTATTCAATTGTCAGGCATTTAGGATATATATACTTTTTTATGAATATTGCTATTATAAACATTGTGTAGTTATTTTTGTATGGATTGCATTTCAAATTATCTGTAAACATACTCAGAAATGTCATTACCAAGTCATATAATAACTCCATATTTAACTTTTTTGTTGTTATAAGAGCATGTAACAGGACCTACTGTCTTAAACTTTGAAGTGCATTCTCATAGCACATAGTCAGTAGAATCATATACTGTATTGAATTTTCAGTTTTCCAGAAACTTATTTGTGGTAAACTCCTCTTAGCAATGCCCTTTCTGTTGCTCCTCAAAGTATTAGTGAACATCCTATCACTATAATAAAATATCCAACATGCTTGTCTTAGGACAGGAAAGGTCTATGACCTTACAATTTTTCAGGTTCTAGTCCAGTGTCAGGCAGATCTTTTGCTCTGCCCCTGTGGTGTGGTACTGGGTAAACAAGGGAACTGGGGAACACATGGTGGGGTGTTCTGCTCACTTTGTGGATAAGAAAGTGGCTAGCAAGCCACTCTTCCCTACAAGGGTAGGCCATTAACGACCTAAATACATGCTACTAGGCCCCACCTCCTAAAGTTCTACCCCCTGCCTACAGTATTACCATGGGGACCAAGTCATTAATACATGGACCTTTGGAAAGACACTGGTCATGTACACCATAATAATCATCAACACTTTATAGCATTTGTCTTTAAACTTGTTATCACTTTTTTATCTGCAAGAGGAGAGAGTTGGGGGCATTAATAGGCACATTGGGGCCTCTTACCACTGCAATCATTTCCACATGCCTATGCTACTTTGTATATCTGGCTTTACGTAAGTACTGAGGAATTGAACTCTGGCCGTCAGGCTTTTCAAGCAAGCACCTTTAACTGCTGAGCCATCTCTCCAGCCCCCTGCATATCTTTTTTTTTTTGACTTAATATTTTAGTGACTGACACGTACTATTTCACTGTTGTTTTTTTCCTAATGGGAAATAGTGTTAACCGTATGAAATTATTAATCATTTACATTTCTTTTTTGGAAAATGTCCCCTCAAATTTGTCCTTAATTTTTAATTGGTTTGTGTTTTCATGTTGAGTTCATTGTAGCTTCCAAATGTGAGTCCCTTATTTGATATATGATTGGAAAATGTTTTTCTCTCTTGATTTCTGTTTTTATGAACAGAATTCATATCAAATTTACATTTAAGTAATTTAGTACTGCTTCTCACTTTCTAATGTCTCCTATAATTATTAATTATTATCTACTAGGCATTAAAATATCCATGGCAACATTACCGATCAAAACCATGACATTCACATTCACATTCACATGTGTGTATGCAAACAGCATTAACTTATTAAGCCACAGCTCTAGGATTGCCAATGAACAGAATCTGCATTATGTGACAGTTGAGAAATTTGTACCTGGGTCACATTTATCCATAATCATTTTATTGGTCACAATTTTGTTATCTCTAAGTAACATGAGCTCTATTATAATATCATTAAATACATAATTAAATGCTTTTTGAAATGTTTTAAATCATTTTAAAATCTTTTATTGGCAATTTTATACATTTATATAATGTATTTTGATCATAATTCCCTTTTATTACCTCCTTTTGTGCCCCTTCCACATAACCCTTCCACTGAAACCCCTTTTTGTCCAACTAATCCCTCTTCTATTTGGGTAGGCTTTTAACCCTCCCTTCTCCATCACTCATAATGGGATACTCATGAGCCCAGTATTGTACAAGTATTGTATAAGTAATTGCAGTTGCTATGAGGTCATGGCTGCAATGGCCACTTCATGTCCAGAAGATAGCATTCTACAGCACCCCTTCCTGTCCTCTGGCTCTTATCTTCTTTCTGCCACGTATTCCACAATGTTCTCTGTTTCTTAGGGGTCATGATACCGATGTCTCATTTAATTCTGAAAACCACCATATTTTCTCAGCATCTAAGGTGAGAGCAGCACTAATCTATGGGTATAAATATAAGCATTCAGAGGGAAATTTGATGAGCACAACATATCCTTTTAGACACACAACAGTATTCACTTCCCTATTGGATCTATGACCTTCCCAGCCATAGGCTTTTGAGTAGGTATACAGTAATGGGCATTTTATGGGATACCCACATAACAGTCATGCCACTATTGAACCCCTGGGCAAATCTTGTCTGCATGGTTGGTTGTATGGCATGTAAGGTTCACTGCTGGGTAAGATTATTGATGATTTTTCTCCACCCACAGTACCTACATAGCACTTTCTAGCACTATGACAGCTAGCTAGCAGGGAGAAAGCTCCCATCTCAGTTACAGCTTTACTTCTCAGTGTCTTGTGATCACAACCTTTAGAAGGTCTTGCCATCAAGCTCTGGTTGGCAGCCAAGAGCATTGGAAACAGCGTGGATTGTTTTGAAGACCTCGGAGACCTTTCTGACTAACAACTCACTGAGAGGTGAGAGTCCAATTTTTGCTAAGTCAAAAAATGTAGAAAGTGGGTTGGAGAGATGGCTTAGCAGTTAAGGTGCTTGTCTGCAAAGCGAAAGGATCCAGGTTCAATTACCACAGTACCCACGTATGCCAGGTGCACAAGGTGGGACATGCCTCAGGAATTTGTTTGCAGTTGATAGATACCCTGGTGGGCCCATTCTCTCCCTTCTTTTCTCTCTCTCTATCTCTCTCTCTCTACCTCCTGTCTCTCTTTTTCCCTCGTCCTCTATCTCAAATAAATAAAACTATTTGTTTAAAAAATATAGGAAGTTTAACAGTTCTCCAATGTAAATGTGAGTTTTGTTCACATCCCAATATCAATTTCAAAAAGCTAGACTTTATAGAAATGTCCTAAAAGTTTGACTGGTTTCACAACATTGCTCTTGTGGTTACCTTTTAAACAAAACTTTTATTGTTATTACATTCATTGTATTATTTAAAAAATAAGATTGGCCAGAGGTTAAACAAACCCAGACCAGAGTGGCATGTTGGAATGCCTGTTAGTTATTCTTATTCTCTTGGAAAATGTGTTTAAAGTAAGCAACCTGTTATTTATTATTCAACTAAATAGAGACAAATCCCTATCAAAAAAAAACTTCTAAATGAGTATGTTTATGCTCTTTGATTAACATTGTTCTTAAAATAGTGGGGAGACTCATCAAAGTGACCAGAAGACAACAAAGTCCTGTGCTTAAAGCAGGGATCAGGGAATGTTAAAGAAAAAGTAGCAGAACCAGGATGAGTGCTGCTCACACCACTAGCCAGAAAGCTTCCCTAAGGGAGCTGCAGTGAACACTGAGGAGACTGTGAACTCACCACAGCTGAAAGTAAGAGGCTGTTGAGAGCTCAACACTAAACGAGATAACTCTTATGTCCTCCAAGGCTCAGTGAACATTGTAGAAAATGGAGTGGAAAGAATGTAAGAGTCAAATAGTGGGAATGAGTACTTTTGGGCACTATCTTGCGAGTATGAGCCAATTGGTGCATTCATAATCTCACAGTGGTTGGCATTACCCCCACAAGGCCTACACTGTTCTGAGTCCCTAAACATTTGACATTGAGGACAGAGGAGGAGGACAAAATGAGTAAGATAACAAAACAAAGAAGGACAAACTAAAAAGAGGAGTATTCTCAGTGGAATGGGGGCAGGGACAAGGAAGAGAGGGCACAAAAGAACATAATGGGACAGGAATATAATCACATTATACAATACATTCATATATTAAAGTTCTCCATAAAATAGTCTAGCATACTGCTTGAATATTAAGCTAAACACTGGACAAAAAGAAAGTGAAGAAGGGGCTAGAAAGATGGCTTAGCGGTTAAGGCACTTGCCTGCAAAGCCAAAGGACCCCAGTTTGATTCTCCAGGACCCATGTAAGCCAGATGCACAAGGGGGCACATGCATCTGGAGTTTGGTTGTCGTGGCTGGAGGTCCTGGCACGCCTCTCTCTGCCTATTTCTTTCTTTCTCTCTCTCTCAAATAAATAAACAAAAATAAAGTTTTTTTAAAAAGGGAAGAAAAAATATTTTTGTTATAGTTATAAATCTGGACTTTGTGTGACTATGTTTTAGTAATGAACTTCTATTTTCACCAGACACTGGGGTATAGGCATACAGACATGACATCTGTTACAGGAAATTCAAATCAATGCTATATCAGAAAAGCTGTAATGTTGGAGAGAGCGAAACAAGCTGGGGAAACTGGATGAATAGCTTGCAATGTGACGCTTTTTATATTTTTGTCATTGTAATATACTGTATAATGCAAGTTTCTGTTTCATGATATTGACAATGTCCACTGCAAAATGCTTTTGTTCTTTACTCTGTAACTTTCTTTCCACATACAAAATTTGTATCATTCACAGCTCACCACACAACCAACAGTAAACCCACTTACTGAAGATCTTGCTGGTCCTCCCACAAATTCCTTCCTTCATTTATCTGTAATATTATAAATAAATCTTATCATAAGACTTATTTTAATTTGTTTATTTTAGTTCATCTTGCTTTTTTATTTTTGAGAAAGCTATCATCATATAGCTGAAGATGACCTCCTTTAACATTTTTATCTCAGTAAATATCTTTATTGTTGACAAATAGCTAGATTTCTACTGAAATATTGTACTAAAGTATGGAATAAAATATGAAATTACTCATGAGTATTGGATCTTTTAATTACTTTATAGCCCATCAAACTTTCTTAATCCCCACCCACAGAACCCACTGTTTTGTTCTCTGAATAATTTCATTAAAATTTCCAAATACTTTTGTTCTACTTGCACTAGGAAAGTGTAACATTGCAATCAACATCAGCAAAAAGTAGAGTGAGTGTTCTGTAAACCTAGGGATGTAGGTGCTTTTTGTAAAAACCAATTCAGAGAAGAAAGCTGGGAAGGTTGTTTTAATAATTAGGCCATTGAATTACAATAGAAAAATAACTAAGGCTTAGATGTTTGAATACTACTATTTATTTCAGTATATTTAAGAAATTTCACTTCCTTGCAAATTTTCTGTTCTTATCTTCACTTCTAGCACATGCTTCTGTTTGACTTTTGTGGATTTGTAACATAAACGAGTATGCCTTGCTGCAGCCGGAGCAAGGCATAAATTTCCCGTCCCAGGTCTATGATGGTAGTGAGTATTCATAGTATTATTAAGCTATAGTATCCGTGGGTTTTGCAGCTTAAAACTTAAGGATGTTCCTCATGATCTATTTTGTCCAGTTTTGTAAAATGCACCTCCATGTTATCAGTCGGCTGAATTATCTGAAAATGTTCACAAGTTTTATTGATTTGAAGATGTCTTTTGGCTTCTCAATTTCTTTTTTAGCCTAGCTATAGAATTAGAAAAACATCAAGGAATCAAGATTAGATTAAAAAATCCTCCCTTTTTGTTCTAAAATCTATTAACAAATGATTCTTTTCACTCAGTATTGCTGAGTAGGAAATTCTGGCACTTAAGCATTTGGGGGCTGGCATTAGGCCAAGGTAATTCTGAAAATTACTGTGTTGAGGTCATAGCAAATTGAAATTTCATTGACATCCAAGTCACTTACTTCGAATAATGGATCACACACACATGTTGCATGTACACATCACAAACACTCACACACACACTCACACACATACACACACACATTTGATGTAGAAAGTCTATATGCTGGTTAGACCTAAGTTTTTAATAATTTTAAAGAAAAAAATCCCAGTTATGCAAGTAATAGTGAATTTGCCACATATTTATTTTACAAAAAAAAATCTTTATTTCAGTCAGCTGTTTAAAAATGCCATAAATCATATATTTTTTCTGTGACTTCAAAAAGTTTCATTGAATGTCATGCTTATGAAGATATTCTCTTACATTCTTTAATTAAATTTCCCATATTAAACTTTGCTAATTTTTCTATGAAAACCCAGTTTATGAGGTAATGTAGAAACGAAGCACAGGAACCAAGCATGGAAATCCCTTCACTTATGAGAATGAAAACAAATAACCCATACAACGTCTAGGAATGTTTAAAGTTATTCAAGTTATTTTCTTTTATTTATTTATTTATTTATTTATTTGAGATCGACAGAGAGAAGGAGGCAGAGAGAGAGAGAGAGAGAGAGAGAGAATGGGCGCGCCAGAGCTTCCAGACTCTGTGAACGAACTCCAGATGCATGCGCCCCCTTGTGCATCTGGATAACGTGGGTCCTGGGGAATCGAGCCTCGAACCCGGGTCCTTAGACTTCACAGGCAAGCGCTTAACTGCTAAGCCATCTCTCCAGCCCTCAAGTTATTTTCTTGGGGGACACTTGTCTTGCATACCTCTATAAAATATTGATAAGCATAAGGATAAGTCTTACTTGCATAATCTCAAAAATGCATGTATTTTGTTAATTTTTATTTTAACTTTACTTTATTGAATGCTGAAATCTTGCTAACATTGCACAAACATTAGTTGACTTTAGTATTATAAAATCATAAATATCTTAGTAATCAGGAGGCAGAGGTGAGAGAGGACTGCTGTGAGTTTGAGGCCACTCTGAGACTACACAGTGAATTCCAGGTCACCCGAGGCTACAGTGAGTTCCTACCTCAAAAATAAATAAATAAATAAATAAATTAAATAGAAATAAATAAAACAAACAAACAACAACAAAGTCGCCTTGTTCTGCATTCCTGATTGAATGGCCTCTGGATCCCCATCTCCTGGGTCCCCTGCTCTGGAGGCTGTGCAGGCAGAGGGAGTAGGCCAGAGACCCCCCTCACAGTTCCCTAGTCCCAGTTCCCCTGCTGCTGGCTTGAGGCTTCCTGGACCCTGTAAACGTGCGTGGAAGTAGGCCCCTTGTTCTGCCTTCCTGACTGAATGCACCTGGGTCTCAAACTCCTGGATCCGCTGCTCCCATGCTTCAGAGGTCAGTTACAGTGAGTAAGCAGGGGCTTTCAGCTCACTCCCCACCTCACTGTTCCCTGGTCCTGATACCCCTGCTGCTGGCTTGGGTGGACTAGTTTCTTCATGTGTGCTTTGGAAATAGGCCTCTGATTTCCTGAATGACAAGCCCCCAGGTATCCAAATTCCTATTATCCTGCTCTGAAGGGTGCTTGTGGATTCATTAGGCCAGACTTCCTCTTCATTCCCCACCTTCAAGTTCCCTGGTCTGGTACCACTGCTGCTGACTAGGGTGGCCTGGCCCCTGTGTGTGTGCTGCAGAAGCAGGCCTTTTGCTCAGGTTTCCTGATTGACTGTCCCAGTGTCCCCATTTCTCTATTCCCCTGAGCCAGAGGGTACAAAGAACCCTGTGGGACCTGGCCTCTTGCCCCTGGGTCCCCACCTTCCTGACTCCTAGGTGTACAACCCCTGGTACCCTTGTGCTAAAGAGGCACCCAAGTGGAGTGAGTAGACCAGAGCTCCCAGTTTCCCAGGTACCTTTGAAGTACTTGCAATCTCCACAATCTACACATCTGCAGTTATCCCCCAATTACACACCAATCTGGTTCACATTTAAAACAGAACAATCACTGAAGATCCTACAAGGACAAATACTTGCTTCTCCCAGAAAAATATAAAACTTTCCCCCAATATGGGTAGACCACAATGCAAAAAAAGTACAATAAAAGTCAGAAAACTGAGAGATCTCCAAGTATGCCTAGTCCAAAAACTGAAGCTTCCAATGAAATCATAGAGAAAACAACAGAAATTGAATTCCAAAATGAAAGCACAAGTGATGTGACCCTGATCAAAAAAAAAAAAAAAAAAAAAAAAAAGCTTAACTGCAAGTAAACTATCAAAAACCCAACAATTTCACAAATGAAATTGAGCAGAATCATTTTTTAGAGCATTCAACTTTAGTTACGAGGCTTAACTTAATTGAAGAAAACCAGAGAAGCCTCCAAAGAGATACAAACAAATTTAAGATGAGTCAACAAATGGAGATATCAATAGCCAGCCAATTAAGCTTAATGAAGACATGTTCAAATTCAAGAATGAATTCCAGGAAGCATCAAGACCTCAAACTGAATTTGTACCTCAAAAAAGAAATGGACATGATGCAAAATAACACAACAGAAAACAAAAGTTGAATATATGTTTTTAAATCCTCTCTAGAACCCCTCACTAACAGAACTACTCATGTGGAAGACAGATCCTCTAAGATACAAGAAAGGGCAGAAGATATTGGTCAGGAGTTTAAACACTGTTAAGTTCAAAATAAATTATATGACCTGAATAAAAGGGAACTGTGGGATACCCTAAAATGACCAATCATCAGAAGAGGGGAAAATACAGTGAAGAGGCATATGGAACATATTCAACAAAATTATTGAAGAAAAATTTTCCCATTTTCACAAGAGAGGACAATCCAGATACAAGGAGCTCACAGAACACCAAACAGACAGGACCAAAGAAGAAACTCTCCAAGGCACATCATAGTTAAAACTCTTAACAATGAAAACAAAGAGAGAGTGTTAAAAGCAGCAAGAGAGAAACAACTCAAAATATACAAAGGCAATTCCATTAGAATTACTTCAGATTTCTCAATGGAAACCCTGAAAGCCAGAAGGTTCTGGAACAGAACACTTCTAAGTCTGAAAAACTAGGGCTTCTGACCCAAACTACCATGCCCCGTGAAAGTTTCCCTCATAATAGATAATGAAAGGAAAGCTTTCCATGAAAAATGTCAGTTCTAGTATTATATGAACACAAAGCCAAACCTACAGAGAACAGGGAACAATCCACACAGACCATTCAAACAACTGATCGCAGTCTATAAGAAGATCACAAAAACCAAAAGTAGAATAGGTTAAAAAAACTACAAAGCATAAGAAATCATGAAACACCATAAAGCAGCCCATTTTGACATTTATTAAATCAAACACACAGTTATAACCTTAAATATTAATGGTCTTAACTCACCCATCAAAAGACACAAGTTAACAGGGTAGATAAGAAAAATGGACCCTTCTGTCTGCTGTCTTCAGGAAACCTACCTCACCACTAAAGACAGAGAACTACTCAGGGTGAAGGATGGAAAAGGATATTCCAAGTAAATGGAAATAAGAAGCAGGTATTGCTATATATTAATATCTGGTAAAATAGACTTCAAACTGAAAGTAATCAAAAAGGGCAAAGAAAGCCACGTCTTCTTCATTAAGGGAATGATCCAACATGAGGCACCAAATACAGGTTTGCTTGAATAATTGTTCATTATTTTCCCCCAGTTGCTCATGTAGCACCTACTGGCACAAGATGAGCTAACTGTCTGGGGAATGACTCTCTTCCAGATTCCAGCAAGGTCACTTCATGTTCCATACCAATAGCATATGGTGTCTTTGGCAGTAGGGTCTTACAAAAAGAGAATGCCTCTTACCCATAACTGATGGCTAACCCCACAATGCACGACTCTCATTCCCCAATGAGGAGGGTCCCTGCAGAAGGGGTAGGACAGGAAAGAGGCTAATGATGGTACCAACATGGCTGTATACACACTGTGTGCATAACTAATTAAAAAAAAAGATGCCCATGTCCAAAAAAGAAAAGAAAAACATTAAAATCAAACAACCCACTCAAAAAATGTGGTGGAGAACTAAATCGGGAGTTTTCTGAGGAAGAAATACAAATGGCTAACACACACTTAAGAAAATGTTCATCATACCTAACTGCAACAGACAGCTTCAGGTTTGCTGAGATGAACTTTCAGACCAGACACAGTTATGGAGGAAGGGATATTTATTGAAGCTTACAGATCCAGGGGAAATTCCATAAATGGCAGAAATAGCTGGCCTGCCTTCACAGGTCCAAGCAGAGAGAGAAGTACCAGCCCCAAAGCCAAAGGCCACACAGCATACTTCAGGAACTCCAGCTAGGCACACTTTGCATATCTTTAGATTGAAATCTGAAACCCACCACCACACCTTAAGATCCACCCAGTGACACTGCCTCCAGCCAGGTGGCTAAAGATGCAAACTACAAGCAAATAAGCAACTGAATATATTGGGGGCCATCTATTCTATTCAATCCACCACATTCCACCCCTGGCCCCCAATAGATTTATAACCATCACACATTGTAAATTGTACTCAGTTCAATTTCAAAGGTCCCCACAGTCTTGACCAGTTTAAGATATTAAGACCTGTAAAATCAAACAAGTTAACCACTTCTAACATCTAAAGGCACAGAGTAAACATTTTCAACTGGTATAAGGCATAGCAAGGAGAGACTAAAACAATGCAAACTCAATCACCATCAAACAAACATCAAACTCCTGCAGTTCAAGTCCAATACAACCAAAGACTGACAGTCTCCAGATTTTCCAATTCCACCCCTCCAACTGGGCAGAGTAGCAGGGAACACTTCCATCTCAGGCCAGCAGTGTGCTCTATGGTAGCGCTTGCACAGTCCTGGTATATACAAAACATCTTCAGGTCTTCATGCAAACCATGGTCCATCTTCCAAAGGCTCTTTCAGCCTATCAGGGCATCAGGCCCTACCTCATGCTGCATCTCAGCAGCAGCTCATGGAACCATGTGCAATTCACGACCACTCCTCACATTTTTCATTCTTCTGAAACCAATACCAGGTGTGCAGGACACAGCCATTTCTTAATTCACAGGCAAAATAAATCATAATCTTGAAAAGCAGGTTCCTTCTTCAGTCAACTCTTTCCAAAAGTGTTTGCATTTCTATGATAGTCTTTCTTCAGGCATCCTTTCCATGGTAAAGCAATTGGACTATCTTCCTTAAGATTGCTAATGTGTTTGACAACAGCAGATTTAGTAACCTAAAACCAGTCTCAGTGCCTGTAATTTTAACTTGTTTGAGGTTTTCCAGCTTAAAATCTTAAATCTCTCAGTTTATATCTCTGGCCAAGCAACTCTCTGGGCCTGGGCATCAGAATGCAGCCAGGCCTTATGCCAGTAGCTCAGTTCCAACAAAGTCCTCTGTAGTCTTTCCTTCCCCTTAGAAAGCTCATAAGCCAGGCCTCGAAGTCCAATGCTGTCTGCACTTAGCATTCTCAGACTCTCATCAGAATAGTCCATAAAACAAATAAACAACTGAATATATTGGGGGCCATCTATTCTATTCAAACCACCACAGTAATCATTAGGGAAATGCAAATTAAAACAACTATGAGATTCCACCTTACTCCAGTAGGGAGTAATCATTAAAAAACCAAACAACAATTGTTGGCGAGGCTGTGGGAAAAGAAGAACCCTCATTCACTATTGGTGGGAATGTAAACTTGTATGATCACTATGGTAATTAATATGTAGATTCCTGAAAAGGATGAATACAAAGTAACAAACAGACCCAGTTATTCCCCTACTTGGCATTTATCCTAAAAGCTCCAGGCTTCAATACATAGACATTTGCTCAACCATGTTTATAGCACTCAATTTATAATAGCTAAGAACTGGAATCAACCCAGGTGTTCATCATTGGGTGAATGGATAATGAAATGGTCATACATTTATACCATGGAATTCTACTCTGCAGTAAGAAAAAAATTACAATTAAATTTGTTTAAAAATGGACATACTTGGAACAGATCATACTCAGTGAACTAAACAATCATAGAAAGACAATTCATCACATGGTCTCACTCATCTGTGATTCCTAACCTGAACAAGCTTGAGTTGCTGACATACCTGATACGCAACTCAAGGCCCAGATAACAGGGATGGAAGTTTTTTGGAGGGGAGGGGGAAAGGGAGTGGGGGAGAAAACAAACATAAAACTCAATCCAAAATGAACTGGTACCATAGAAATCTTTATCCTTGAAGGTAGACTAAAAGATATAACACTCCACAGGATTAAGCAGGGAACATCTGAAAAGAAGGACCCTGGAGAGTTTGGGATGAAGCCTATTCTTATTTTTTTTTTCCTTTGGTCTGTAACTACCAGTACCTGAAGTTGTTTGCTATCTACAATGAGCTGTTGATTAGAGAGACCTACTAGGTCCACAAGTAAGACAGAATTCTGTCAAAACACTTTATTACCCACCTGAGACACAAGGTAAGAACATGTTGCTGAAGATACCATATCATGCCAACAGAGAGCACAGAGAGACCTATGTGAAATCCTGAAGAAAGCCAGTCCCTAGAGAGTTAGACTGTATAGTATTGGAAAGTGCTACATGAGCTACTGGGGGGAAAGTGGCCAACAATAGTCTGAGCAATCAGAGGTCTAAGCTACTCAGAAGCAAGCACCCTGACAGGATGTAAAACCAGTGCAATAGTGGCATGCATCCTTGGTGGTAACCAATAGTTTTCTGTTTGGCTGAGATCTGCTCAGTGTGAAGGAGTAAAGGAGCTCATATCTGGAATTGGGAACCAGATCAGAATCCTATGAAGACAAAGATTATACTTTCCAAAGTCAAACTCTCACCATTATTTGGCTAAAAGAGGGGTACATACATTAAATTCTCCCTAAATTAATAATGCTTATCCTATTTAAATTATGCTGACTTCACTCTCCATTGGAGAATCTGTTTTCTTTTTCAGAAGGTAGTAAGACCTAAGGAGATAAATTACCCCTTGCACTTCAGCTAAGCCACAGCTGTATTCACAGAGGAATTGGGGAGAGGGCTGTCCATGCTGTTCCTGATAATCAGCACCAGGGTGAAAGAGACAGATCCAGAGTATACTCAACACCTACCAAAGCAGAGATCTTGAGGCTTCTAAGAGCTCATCACTAAAGTAGATTTAAAACACCCCCACCACAGCTCAGGGAATTTTGTGGAAGAGGGGGCAGAAAGATCATAAGAGTCACAGGTTGAGACATCATGCCCAGAGGCATTTCTTCCCCCAAAAAGCTGACTGCTGATCAGGTAATGCATAGCATACAATCTCCTGGGCAATACCTGTAACTCTACTGAGAAGGGTCCCCAGCAGAATGGTGGCAGGGATAATGGAAAAGAGGGTAGCAACACATGATTTATCCATACAAATTATGTTGCTAATAATAACAATTTTAAAGGGAAAAAAGTCAACCTCAGTAAACTTGGGAAATGAATCTTTTATATATAATATATCAGGCTCACATAAGTGGTTGAATTATTGAAAGGTTTTGCTCTGAAACAATAATGTCTGCTATAAGCAATGCTTAACATTTGGGTGGGGGTTTTTTATGACTGTAAAAGCAACAAGCATAGAAAAGTAAAACTCATTCTTCTTACAGAAGATATTATTCTGCATGCATGAAATCTAAAATAACCTAGAAATTACCAGAATTAATGAATGATATTCATAAGTAATATTTATTTTCTGAGAAGTAAATTAGTGTTCTGTTGACGTGGAAATATTTTGAAAAAATAAAGGAATAAATACCAAGGATTCCACACAGTATTTAATATAGATGGGCAGTGTACTGCACACCTACAACCCCAGCATTCAGGAGGCTGAAGCAGGAAGAACATGAGTTTGAAGCAACTTTGGTTACATAGAGAGAGATCCTATACATGTGATGAAGGATGTGAAAATTTTTACCAAAAGATGACACAATACTATGGACAAAAATAAATAAAAATGAAGTACTATGCTCATGAATTTGAAGACACAATATATATATATATATACCAGTCTACCATAAGTGTATGAGTAGGTTTAAAATCTACAGTATCAAAGAGTAACCCAGAATCCTAGAAATCAGTTGTCGTAGTTGTTGGTGGGATGTTACCAGAGACTTCTTCTAAAATTAATAAGGAAGCATCAATAACAAATTATTGTGACATATTTTTAAAGAAAAACATATTTGGAGGACTCATAAATGGGTATCAATATTCATTATAAAATTATGCTAACATGGGCTAGAGAGATGGTCTAGTTGTTAAGGAATTTACCTGTGATGTCTCAGGATCCAGGTTCAATTCCGCAGTACCCACATAAGCTAGAAGTACAAGATGGCACATGTGTCTGGAGTTTGTTTGCAGTGGAGGCTCCAGAACATCTATTCTCCCTCTCTCTCTTTGCCTCTTTCTCTTGCTCAAGTAAATTTAAAAACATATTTTAAAAAAGTTATGCTGACATTTACCCAAGAATAGATAAGAAGAATAGACGTTCAAGAATTATACACATGGGCTGGAGAGATGGCTTAGCGGTTAAGCGCTTGCCTGTGAAGCCTAAGGACCCTGGTTCGAGGCTCGACTCCCCAGGACCCACGTTAGCCAGATGCACAAGGGGGCGCAGGTGTCTGGAGTTCGTTTGCAGTGGCTGGAGGCCCTGGTGCCCCATTCTCTCTCCCTCTCTCTATCTGCCTCTTTCTCTCTGTCTGTTGCTCTCAAATAAATAAATAAAAACAACAAAAAAATTAAAATAAAGAATTATACATATATGTAGATGCGATTTATGACTGTGGCTTAACAATGCAGTAGGGAAAAGAGCTTCTTCTACTGAGACAACTGGACACCATATGTCATGTAAACATACTAACTTTTGATAGACAAACTGCAGATCTACATATAAAATACAAGCAATGAGGCATCTGGAAGGAAACAGAAGTACATGTTACTGAACTGAGACAGCTTTTCAAAGGCACAACATAAAAATATTGGTTGCATCCCCAAATATAAATAGAAGTAATGATCAGATTAAAACAAAGAACGTAGGTCCATTCATAGACAGCATCCAGAGAATTAACAGTAAAGTCACCATATAAAAGAAACATATTCAATACAAATGAATTGCAAAAGTCTTATTATAGAATATATACAAAATCAAGCAATGATAAGAAACACACAATGTAAGGGAATAATGAGCAAGTATTAGGGAATACACTTTAAAATGGAAGATATCCTGATGGAGAAGTGTTTAAACTTTAATCATAATAATCAAGTACTAGGGCTGGAGAGATGGCTTAGCAGTTAAGGAGCTAGCCTTTAAAGCCTAAGGACCCAGGTTCAATTCCCCAGTATGCACATAAGCCAGAGGCATATGATGATGCATGTGTCTGGAGTAAATTTGTAGTGGTTAAAGACCCTGGTCTGCTCATTCTTTCTCTCTATCTGCCCTTCTCTCTCTCTCTTTCTAAAATAATAATAATAATAATAAAAAAGAACAAATTTAGGAAAAAAATCATCACTACTCACAATTTCAAAAATCAATTATTACAAGGACAAAATTACTGAGGCTTATGAATAAAGTAAATTTTGTCTACTACTGGTTAGAAGTAGAGTTTTGTACACCTTGTGAAACTGAAACTAACACCATATAATTCTGAAATTCTTATATTTAATGAATGTTCATGCTAACTTTAAAATTTGCTCAAATACTTAAAATAATGATCCATTCCAGTCCATCAACATATCTGCATATTCACTTGGTGGAATAGTATGCAATCATGAGCATTGCAAATCTAAGCTAAACATATGATGTGTAGTTCACACACAACAGCTGTGTTCATTAATGAAAATTAATTAAATTTTATGCTCTTGACTCTTCAATTTTTCTCCATCCTCCAATGGGAATATAGAATGAAACAACATCTGGTTGCACTGAGAGCACAATGCAAAACCAGATGTGGTGGAGCACAGTTGGAAATTCAGCACTCTGGAGGCAAGAGGATTGCAAATTCAAGTATAGCCTAGGGAACTTAACAAAATTCTATTTAAAGAAATGGCTACAATACTGTATTAGTTAGTATTCTCTAGAGGAACAGAACCAATAGAATGAATTGCATTAAAAAGGAAATTTATTGGATGAGCTTACAGCAGTCTACCAATGGCAGACTGTTGGACTGAGAGTCAAAGAACCTGGTAGCTCCTCAGTCCACATGGCTAGATGCCCCAGCAGTCCCAAACCAGCACACTGAAGGGCTGGAGGCTTCCTGGAGAGCTGCTGGTCTTCAGTCTGCACTGGTCTTTAGTCCATGCTGGTCTTCAAGTCCATGCTGGAAGGATGAGGAAACTTGGCTGCAATTCTGAGGAAGGATAGCAGAACATGGTAGATGCACTTGTTACTGAAGGCACTCACTAGCAGCTGCACAAGCAGCCAGGCAAGAAGAAGGGGCTATTTTTTTCTCCCAGAGCTTCCTTACATAAAGGTCTCTTCTTAGAGGGCCACCCCCTCTGGGGGGAGGGCTCACTCTGGAGGAAGGACTTCCTCCTTCAGTCAATCCTTCCTAGATGCAACCTCAGAGACCCAAGATGAATGTCTGTGGATTCCTAACTAGGTCCAGTTGATAATAAAACTGAATCATCACAAGTCCACCCCTTCCTCAACTTGACACCAAACCATACTTTACATCATACTTAATTTCCAAATGAAGACATTAACAAGATCATAATTCTACCTAACATAATATAACTTTACCCCATACAATCAGAAATGCACAATCATTCCCCCAAGTACAAGGCAAGGTCCCTTGAGGAATGCTTATTCTCTAATACCCAATAAGTTGAAACACAAATTCAATAAGTTCATTACTGATATGATCTCAATCAATATTAGTAACATAATAGAGAAATAGAGGAAAGAAAAGCAAAAACATCTTAATATTGGAGTCAATGTGTACAAACACTCCTTAACAATGTAGGGCAGAAACATTCATGGCAATCACAGTCCTAATTTTTGTACCTGGTCAGCAGCTTTAGCTGGTGTTTGGAACTACCTTCTTCTGGACCCCATTCTATATTTCCTTCATCTTCAGAAATCACTTTTACAGGTCTCCATTCCTCAGCTGGAGGGGTAACCCATACCTTTATTCTTGAAAACTCTGGGCCATTTAACACATTGCCTTGATTGGGTTCTTATAGTTTCCCATTGAGCTTGCTCATAGGGCATGGTAACACCAAGAGGCACCCTAAAGGATCTCCTGCAATCCAGACGCACTCTTCCTTACCTTTGGTGTAGAGCAGTCCAATTTCCCTCTGGTAGTCTGGATCAGTCACCCCTGCTAACACTGTAACTCCTTTCTCAGCCTGTTCACTCAAGGGCATCAGGAGCCCAAAGTGGCCAGAGAGAAGTCTTAGCTTCCCCTTCAATGGAATGTTCTTTGTGCCTCCTGGCAAAAATACTCTCCAAACTGGAACCAGGATCTCTAGACCAGAAGACTGTTTTGGGGACCAGGAAGCAAAAATTTGGCTAATGGATCACTTGGGGTGATGGTAAGCCATCCCATTCCCATTTCTACCCCTTGATTCTTTGACCCATGAATCGGGCTATAGGAGAAATAGCACCATATATGGAATGCTGATTCAGGGCATATACAGCCTGCTGGAGGACACTGGCCCAGCCCTCCAGGTTGTTACTACCTATTTGGTGCTGTAACTCTTTCTTTAAAAGGCCATTCTATATATTCATAAGTTTTTGATTAATTCTTTTTTTAATTGCTCAATGTAATAATGAATCTGATTTTAAGGTTTCTTTTCTTTTCTTTTTTTGTTTAGTTAGGATAAATTGCTGGTAATGAAACTTTTGATGAAAGACATGGAATATTTTTCAGTTTTTACTTTAGTTTTACAAGGATATCCATAAAAGGCAAAAATAGATAAATAAATAAAAAAGAGTTCTATCCCATTCACAAACACAAATACATAATTGTATCCTTGTATCTTTAGCTGTATTCGGGATAATCCAATAGTCCTGCCATTAAAGTGAGGCTATTATTTTGGAAATTTTACTAAATATTACTTTAAAAATAGGCTCCCTGTCTTTAGAAAAAATTGATCTACTCACTTTCTTCAAGCATTGATGGCTTAGGAAATGTAGGGCCACCTTTAAATTTTAGTGTCACATAATTATTATTTTTTTTCCTTTTATTCAGGCAGCAAGTGACTGCTACAACCTTTAAGATAGTCATCCTCTGTAAGCAACCCAGGATGGATTCCCCCGTGGACCTGCCGAGCCAGAGTTCACCGGAGGAAGCACTGAGGCTGGGTGTTCCCGTGGAGGGTGGGTACATCCTTGATGAGCTTTCATGGGATCTACATGCACAGTCAGAAGAGTTTCCACAGGCAGGTTTGAAAGTCACCATTTTCTGACTGCGGTGATACACTGTGGGGATTGCAGTTATAGGGAGCTCTTAGGGACTAGAATCATTTAGCCTTTGACTTCATTTAGCACAGTATTCCCACAGGAAATCTCCACAGCTTTTATGTGAATTCGCTATCTTGTAATAGTGCTTACACAGAGTTATGCTTTCAAGCTTGAATTTTAGGCCATAGCATTTTTCAATTTTCATCGTCAAACTGCTTTTATGCACTTGCTGGGATAGAAGAAAATTTGTTTTTATAATGGAAGTTGGAGGTTCACCAGAAACTTTTTACTAGTGGGCTGGTTTATTTAAAAAGAAAAAAAAAAACTATCATTGGAAGTTTTACATTAAAGAAAGAAACCCATGCCTCTCCTCCTTAATCTTATCTATCTTTGGCCATCTAAATTCCCAATCTCCATGGTTAAGGAGCTGGCCATAAAATCTGGGCTTCTAATGCCATCAGGCCTATGAGGGGCAAATTTCTATTTGGTGTGAATAACTTATGCTTGTCTGAGAAAGTCATGATTAATGTTGTTTCTCTCCTTCTCCATTAGCTCCCTTCAGCCAGTGATTGAGCAGTGGATGTGTATCCTTTATACCAAAAGAGGACAGCAACTGCTGGGGGATATCCTTAGTGTAAAGAAACAAGAGGCCCCCCCTTTTTTCACATGGAAATAAAGTCAAAGGTATTGCAAAGCAGAATTTGAGGCTGGATTTGTAAAAGCAATTTACACCTGTGTTAAGTCACTGCAGCAATTACAGATCAGATTCTCAAATTTTTAGTGGCCATCAGTATCATTTGTAGAATTTATTAGGGCACACATCCTTGGTCCCCAATATATTAGGTTTGTCTGTGAGTTTGCATTTCCAACAAGTCCTTATGTGACACTGATATCTCTGACCTGAAGATTTAGCTCCAAATGACAGAAATCAAAAAGCTAAACTCAGTCATCCATACAGCCCTGCAATCTCCCTTGCATTCTAGAAACCAGGTTGAAATGCAAATTTTTACTGTGGTGTTAACCTTTTGTTAATTCCTTCACAGTATGAGTCATTTAGTGTGGCTGATTATGAGTAACCCCGTGTCTTTGAATCCAGTTGTTGGGACTGGCTCCCCTCGATTCTGTGGTAATTTCCCGTTGAGGTCACTCTCACCTCTTGCTACTGTTTTTACCCAGTGATCCAGTGTTTCTCACTTGTCATTCATGGCCCCTGCCTTTCTGCCTCATACATCTTCAGTCTGCAGAAAGCTTAAGCTGGTATGCTCCATGACCTTCTTGCAGTGTTTTCACTGGGTCACTGTCTGATAGTTGAGCCAGTCGGTGATATGTCATGCATTACTAATCAAAGGCCCATCTCCTATCCCCACCCTCAAATACCCAATCTTCTCCTTTGCATGTCTGTCTTGTGCCTCTTGATTACCTGAATATTTCTGAATAATAGGATTGAACTGCTGAGATGGTTTTATGACTGTGCCTTTCTAAGTCTTAATGTGCTTTTCATGAGTTTGGTGGGACAAGGAAGGGCCCAGGGCAGGCAGGTCTTTCCTGCAGTATGGTAGCCATACTCTCAGACTCAGCGCAGCCCACTCAGCCTTCTCCATGCTTCCATGTTTAGTAGCCTAGACAGCAGAGTAAAGAGAATGCAGTATGACAGCAGGCATATTTTAGGGTTTTAACAAATGAAGTCATTCAGGCATAGCAGTTACAAATACTGATATTCAATTTTAACTCTACTCAAGACTCCAAATTAATGACATAAATTAGTTCTAAGTAAGAGAGGCCAAACTCCCAGCCCAATGCTATTCTGTTTTCCCCCACAACCTGTCTATATCTGCACTCACTGAGGTAATTTCAAATCACATTGACTGCATGTGGGCTCTCAGAGGGGTGTCTCAAATCTTAATCTACTTCCATGCATTATACATTGTACCTTTAGAAGTCATGCTGCTTTGTTTACACCTAACAGAACTCATGTCAAATCATTTCTGCAGTGTCCTGTGATGTCCCACTGTTCCCTTCGCCTGAATTTGACCTTATTTGTCTCACCCTGGTCCTAGTTCTGTGTTTGCAGAACCTCTCATATTCTGAGGCTCTGCTCAGGCTCCCTCTCTGATTGCTTCCCCACCTTATATCCCTTCCTTCTAAAGGATGACACAGAATTACTTTTCAAATCCTAGCAGTGCCAAGGAAGGTGTTTGTGTGCAAAGGTGACACATATCTTCTGTTAGTGAGAACTTCTCTACCCCATGATGAAGCTGCTGAGTATTTTTAAAATATATTTTAGGCTTTATGGAAGCTTCTGGCAAGAAACAGAAAGAAAACATGTTGCTCTTCCAGAGGGTCTTTCCATCTGTGGGAGAAAACAGGCATGCAAATCACAAAGTAAAGCACAATGAAACCATTTTACCTCTACAGTGTTCTGACAGCATCCAAACAGTATCCAAATATCCATCCCACAAATTCCTCATAAATTATACCTCCACAAACAAAGAAATCAATGAGGCTAGTTGAGATGCAAGGGAAGTGGCTTGTAAAAACTCTATATATTATTCCTACACTTTTTACAACAATAACTAATGATCAGCCATTTGCATGATACTAGGTTGGTCACTACCAAGGGTAAAACACAATTCCATCAATGTGTTAGTGGAGAAAGGTAGACATAGGAACATTATAGGACACATGTCACATAATAATGGAAATAATACACTACACAATAGCAGAGCCTTATACAGGAATCAGTGTTTATTGTGGGCGTGTAGAGCACAGTTCTGACTCAAGCAGAGCAAGGCAGGAATGCTTCTAGAGGAAGGAAGCCACTTCAGTACACTTTCCATGAGAGCAGCAAGTTCAATGGGAGAAGAAATCTTAGCCAGATGAAGGAGAACAATGAGACTCAGTTCAGCACCCTGGAAAGCCTTTTGGATTTTGGCCTTGGATTTCCTTCCAGGGGTCATGCACTAGTGAGAGAAAGGAGTAACATTTTGCCTCTGGCTATTTTTGCAGGATCTGGACACTAATGAAATGAATACCTGACAGGAAAATGAGAGCAAGGAAAATTCAGTAATGCCATTTAGCCACAACCGAAGAGATGAAATTAGCAGCTCAAGAGGAAAGTGAAAAAGTTGCTCTAATGCTTTCTGATTAGCACATGAGCTGTTCTGTTTGGCCAATGAGGTACACATGGTTTAAAATAAATCATGTAGGTGCATCTTAAGAAGAATAAAGAAGTTCATCATCACAGAACTAGAAGTGTCTCCCCTCAGCCCCCGTGGCTCTGGAGAAGCCTCTCCAGCAAGCTGTGGTTGGTGGTGAAGCATCCACGGGTTTGGAAGCACTGAGTGAACTTGTTGGATCAGATGAGTCAAACACGCACAGCAAGCTGCCCTTAGCTAGTCCTCGGAGTAGGCAATATTTCTGAGGCTAAATATTCTCTTAGCATGTGAGCCTGAAAGAAAACCTTATTCTGACACTGTCATTCAGGATAAAGAACCAAGACATGGAATTTGGATGTAGAAGGTCTGAAATTATTTCCCAATCATTTCCAAGCTGTTTGACTTCAATCAACAGACTCACTCTCTTGTAAGGGCTTTCCTCCTTTGAATATGGGATGGTTGATACCTGGGCTGTCTTCCAGTCTACTGCGAGGATGAGGAGAAGACAAACAAAATGTTTTATAAACTGTTTATCATGTTAGAGTTCTCATTATTCTTGTGTTTACAGCTGGGAAATGAATAAAATGGAGTGTTGTTATAGCTTGGTTAGAACAAACCATACATCATATTTCTCTTTTCATAATACCTGATAACATTACCTGCATAAAGTTACCATTAGGCTCTGCTACTTTGAGTTTCTGCTTTTGTTGTTTGTTCTTAAGTTTTCTTATACTTAAAAAAAAAAAAGCCTTTAGAGAACAGCTTCTCACTCTTCAGACTTTTGCCATTTTCTCAAATTGCAAGGCTTTTCACATCAGACCATCTGGTATTTGTTGTAAAATACACACCCCCGTGATGTGCTAATTGTCTCAAGAATGCAACCTCACAATGGTAATTAGCTCTTTGCACACGGTTTCTTCCTGCCACAGACATTATTTTCTGCATAAATGATAGTGTGGGAAGGTCCATGTCAGAGCACCAGCCTATTGTTTCCAAGAAGTTGCATCTCAGAAGCCAAGAGGTTTGTCATCTATAAGGGATGGTAGCTCTTCCTGTCACCATGTCTCTAGACCCTCTGTGGAAACAATTTTAAAATGTACTCAGAGACTCTTCAGAAAAATCCACTGCAAAGTATAAAGAAAAGAAGGTTCCAGAACATTATTTTATTATAGTTCTTCCCAAACCAACATACATTTCATATAAATTATGCCAATGTGAATGGAGAAGTCATTGAAATTGTGAATTCAGCATATCCCAATATACATTTATTCTAATCCAGTTCCCGCATGTAATACTTATGTAATACATAAAATGATATGTGTTCCTTATAATTTGGTACTTCAGGGGAAAAAGCAAAGATTCAGGCACTAAGTATACTGAGACTTTAGTAACACATGGAGGGAAAGAAGACTTCCTGGTAGACAGTTGTCCACAGACAGTGAGAAAGTCACACACCACTAGTGTCTCAACTAGAGCCATAGTGCAGAAGTAAAGGGATTTGTATACCCTATTGTCCTTGGTGAAATAAGAGGTGCTGAAAACAAAGGTGAAATTCTATAGGAACAAGACTTTACGAACTAAGTCTGTGTCAGTCAGGAGGGGAATCACATATAATGAGTGACTGGAGAGTGAATATTCAGAAACGGTGGGAACATAATAGTAAATAAATAGTAAAGTATCATTCCCAGGTGTGGTGGTTTGATTCAGGTGTCCCCCATAAACTTAGGTGTTCTGAATGCTAGGTTCCCAGCTGATGGATATTTGGGAATTAATGCCTCCTGGAGGGAGTGTATTGTTGGGGGCGGGCTTATGGGTGTTATAGCCAGTTTCCCCATGCCAGTGTTTGGTACACCCTCCTGTTGCTGTGGTCCACCTTATGTTGGCCAGGAGGTGATGTCCACCCTCTGCTCATGCCATCATTTTCCCCTGCCATCGTGGAGCTTCCCCTCAAGCCTGTAAGCCAAAATAAATCTCTTTTTCCCAGAAGCTGCTCTTGGTTAGGTGATTTCTACCAGCAATGCGAACTGGACTGCAACACCAGGCTTTGAACTTGAACTGATAACTCTAAAACTAATGAGAATTGGGATAGAAAATTAAGGTTTAAACTTTCTGAAGAGGATAGTTCTTGGGTTTGTTTGGGCGGAAATGTCCAGGAGATAAACACTTGTTGTCAGAGCTCAGAGACACAAAGAACTGACAGCATATTTTGGAGCAATTATCCAATGTTTCTTTTAAAAATTATAAATGTAAGAAACACAAGCTGGAGAGATAGCTTAAGGTGCTTGCTGACAAAGCCAAAGGACCTAAGTTCGACTCCCCAGGACCCATGTAAGCCAGCTGCTCAAGGTGGCACATGCATCTGGAGTTCCTTTGCAGTGGCTAGAGGCCCTGATGTGTCCATTCTCTCCCCCACCCCTTACTCCCTCTGCCTCAGAATATGGTTACAGAAGCTGAGGAACCACTTAAAAAACAAACTGGTTAAGATGGACAATTATTGAAGTCATAGGAAGAAGAAAGTTTTAGGAGAGGAGAACTAACCCGTAGTAGCATTGGCATGCCTATGTTGATGAGATCCAAATGGTAAACGTGGAAAGGCTCAATAAAGCTCTCAGTGGTCTATGAAATGAAACAAGGTGTAGAAACTGCTGGTGAGAGAGGAAAGGACAGTAGTTTTATGTAAAGATGATGTAGGTTCACAAGAAAGGTATACTTTCCCTGAATTAGGAAAAAAATTGAGGTTTGGTATAGCTAGAGAGAAACAAGCCAAGGGAGAAAGATGTGAAAGTAAGAAAGAGGGAGGAGATATTTGGAGGAACAAAATGTCTGTGATGTCAACAGGGCCTGGTACATAGTGATATGGGAATTGAGAGCCACATGCCTTTGTCAGCTCTTGGGTGGGCAATAGCTCAGCAGCTAAGGTATTGGATGGTCAAGGTCATACAGAGCTTCAACTGAGTTAGTAGCCTCCAGGCTCTTGTCTTATGAGTTTAACAAATGAATTTCACAGGCCATAAGAGGATGAAATCTATGAATATTTCATTATATGGTTTAAGAGAAGAGAGGACAGAAGGAAATCTCCAGAGATGAGGAGGACCAGTGTTCTTATGGGAGAGGGAATTCCTTTATGGAAGGAAAAACCAGGTTCTCCTGGCTTTGAGGTAAGGAGTCAAGTTCCTGTGAAAGGAAGCAATTTCTTCCTCTTTAGAGAGTAATTCTGATACAATCTTAATTATCCTGATAAGAGGTAAGGAAAAAACAAACAGACAGATTCTCCTTACAGGTTCAAAGACACATCTCATGTTTGGCCATGAAGAAAGGGATTTACTTTGGGGATTAGGACCTACACTGCTTAGCCACTTTTTATCTCCAATTTTTCAACAGGAAACGGGTGCTTAAAATTCACCTTCAATATCAAGATTATTTCTTTTTTGGAGAATGGAGTAGAGAAAGTTAAAGTCCAGTGCAAGTAAGTCCAGGTCAGTTGGGTGTCTGTGAAAGCAGCCCAGCTATAACATTCTGTTCCATACATAGTTACACAACAGTAGGGCTTTGCCTGTTTGTCTTAATGCTTGGCTATCCATTTGTCCAGATTGGTTTGGGATGAAAAAAGTATGTGTGAACTACTGTTGATCACATTAGAAAAGGAATCATATCCTTACAGAGTCTATAATTCTGAGCCTGAATTAAACGATTCACAAAAATACAAATTACCTTTCTTAATTTTTTATGGGTGTGCATTCCGTAACAAATAAAAAAATGGGATAAAAAATTCAATAATTTCTGGGTTTGAAGGCATCTCTAATCCATTAAACTTCTATTGGCAGATGGCTTTCTAGAGATAAATCTTAACATTTTCACAAGGAGTACAGATGCATTTTTTTTCACACCAGGAAGAATGGCCTTTCAGATAGGCCTATTGATCTCATTGAGATTTCCAGAAGAAGAATGTCCAGCTAAAAATAGAGTGGGGGTGAGAAATTCTGCACTGCAACTCCTTAGTAAACATAAAGAATGATATTCTGAAATTAAGGCAGAGAAGCCACGTTCTTGCTTTCTTGCCAAAGAAACACCATGAACAATTCAGTTAGGGAAGAGATCATCTCTAAGCTCAGGAATCTGACAATGAGTAATACAGGAAAAGGCAAGAGCTAAAATAATATAGAAGTAAAGAAATCACAAAGATTCAGAAAATAACTGCTATTGAAAGAAAATATAAACCAACGAAAAAGGTTGAATGAAGTGAGTAGAGAGGCCATCAAAGAGCAAATCTCTCATCTCCATGGTGTTCAGGTTACAGCTGGACTGACTGCATTTGGAATTTAGATACAAACATAACTCTTTGCCAGGCCACAGAGAAGGTGCAAAAAAAAAGTGTAAGAAGAGGACTTTGCAGAGTAGAAGAATCTAGAAGTTAAGCAGGAGAGTTGAATCAATTGTGGTGTATTGCCACAATTGTAATCATGTGAGATATCAGAGGAGTGCACTAGATCACCCATTTTCCTTTCATTTCTTCTTTTGCTTTCTTGCATGTGGTGATTCAGAGGACAGACTCAATTAAGCTGCTCAGTGTATGTTAGTGTCCTATTACTTTCAGTGATTATCCATTTATCTGTTCATCCTCTCTGTGAGACATTTTTACTCTACCCCACTAGCAACCATGAATCTTTTTCCTTGTTTATTTTTCTTAAAGTGTATATATTCTCTATGATTTTGTACTTAAATTTTTGTCAAGCTTTACAATTTCTAATATGCATATACTATGTAACATATGCATCTAATTTTTGTTCTAAATGCTAGTAAGTACTCAGTGTTAGATAGTAAAGTGTTGACCATGATTAATCTATTTAGTCCTTGAATAAAATAAGATTGCCTCAGATTGGCAGCCCCTGATCTTCACACTATTACTGCAAATATGTCATGATAAACTTTTTGGTAAATATACTTTTGTGGACTTGTGTGAGAAATTTATTTATGAATCATTTGACATTCTCCATGGCCACAGAACCAATAAGGTGGATAGAGGTGTGTCAGTTACTTTTACATCACTGTGAACAATTACCTGACAGAATCAACTTAAGGGTGGGGATGCTTATTTTGGCTCATGGTTCTGTAGACATATTCCATTAAGGTGGGGAAAGCATGACGATAGGTAGGAATGCCATGGGGTCATGTTGTCAGGAGAGTGAAGCAGTTGTTTACATAATGGCAGAGAAGCAGAAAGTGGTACTGGGCTGTAACTCTCAAAGCCCCTTCACTACCAGCCATGCATTTCACCCCAAAGTTTCCACAACCTCATAAATCAGCATCACTATCTGGGGACTGAGTGTTCAGACACATAAGTCTGTAGGGTATGGACGTGATTGTCAAAGGTTATGTCCAGCTCAGTTTGCCTGAGTAGTACAGGACTGCTCACCAGAACATTCTCACAGGAATATAGTAAAAGCCCCACTACTGTGTAGGTTGAGGTTGCTGAGGAGAGTCTTGTCAAATAAGGTTGAATGGATAGAATGGTTGGCCCTTAAAAAGAAAGATGTCCTTTAAAAGAGCAAGAGCACATAAACCCTCAAAAGGAAGCCAAATCCCACTTATTCATGCATTAGACCATTTCAAAGGACTTTAAATGAATGAAATACATAAATATATCCAAACAAGGATAAATCTCAAATATCATATGAAGTAATGGATTTGATCAAAATATATCATATACATGTATGAAATTGCCAAAATATATAAATTAATGAAGTATTAAAAGAAAATTTCAAACTATCTGTTATTCAATGTAATATAATCCTTGTAAATCAATGAAATGTCTAAATTATATTGGTGAGAACTGTGATTTAGAAACACTCATTACAAATAATACTGGAAAGGATAAAATAAAGAGAATGTGCATATTTAGCCATATCCTTAATTTCTTTTTTAACAAAAGTATTTTATTTATTTGAGAGAGGAAGTGTGGTGGTTTGAATAGATGGCCCCCAATATATTCAGTTTTTTATTTGTTTGCAGTTTGCATCTGCAGCCACCTGGCTGGAGGCAGTGTCAATGGGTGGATCTTAAGGTGTGGTGGCGGGTTTCAGATTTCAATCTAAAGATATGCAAAGTGTGTCTAGCAGGAGTTCCTGGAGTGTGCTATGTGGCTTTTAGCTTGTGCTTCTCTCTCTCTCTGCTTGGATCTGTGAAGGCAGGCCAGCTCCTTTGGCCACTATGACACTTCCCCTGGATCTGTGAGTTTCAATAAATATCCCTTCCTCCATTAACTGTGCTTGGTCTGGAAGTTCATCTCAGCAAACCTGAAGCTGTCTGCTACAGGAAGGAAGAGAGAGAAAGAGAGAAAGAGAGAGAATGAATGGGCACACCAGAGCCTCTAGCCACTGAAAACAAACTCCAGATATATGCACCATCTTGTGCATCTGGCTTATGTGGGTACTGCGGAATCTAACCAGTTTCACAGGCAAAAACCTTAAGAGCTTAGCCATCTCTGCAGCCCATCTTTAACTTCTTATTTAAGATGAAAATTTGTAGCATGTAAGGCAAAATGTTAATAATTTGTAAAACTGAAGGAAGAATACGCATGCTTGGGTGTTCTCATTGTCTATACTTTATGCTTGAAATGTTTTAAATTAAAAACAATTACTTTTACAAAGAAAGCAGATTGAAAACCATGTGGATTTGATTGAAACACTGTCTTTCTGAAATGAATGGTTATTGGGATAAAAGTGCCCATTTATAATAGATACAGCTTTTCATTTTAATTCAGCTCCTTGACTCTTTGAAATGAGCCTGTTTTCAGATGCTGTAAATGACTTAGCATACTCCAATTTCATCACATAAAAGATGATATATTCAGTCATTCTAAATTGTTCTTCTGGAGCATACATGAAGGTTAGGTATATGAACTTGAAAGTAAAAAAAAAATTGAAAGAAACAATTCCAAAAAATGTAGAAAGACTTAGGTAATTAGACATATAATTGAATGCTGTAGAATTGGGCAAAATGATAAAAAGAAAACAAGAAAATACTTGTCATTTCAAGAAAACTATAAGCTGAGAACACTAGAAAACCCTCTATGCTCTCTCTCTCACTCCACAAACCCCAATAACTTCATCCACTGCCAAACACCCATGCCTTTCAGAGGCCAAGCCCTTCAAATTATCTTGGGTTCTTAAACATTATCATCAATCGACTTGTTAATCAGGTTTACATACTCCTGATATCTCTGTGATATAGTTTTCCACTTGTTTATCTTCCCAAACCATCCTACAACATTTTTCAAATTTATGACTCATATTGGTAACTGGCTTAAATTTCTCGAATATTCTCCTCATATCATTGACGTGTAGGTAGGTTTTAGAGAGATTATAGTATTCTTGGCCTTAATAAACTTCAACATCTAGAAGAGAGTCAGCATTCTCTTCCTTTCCCTGTGTCTGAACTATTCACAGGCTTTTCTCTGAGCCTCCAGCCCAAGGTGTTAACCTGCATTGGCCTGTCCCCCTCCTATGGCCTGACTATCTCAGGGAGCAGCTTAAATGCAGCTCTCACAAGTTATTACACATGTGCTATTAGTGAAACAGCTACCTTTGAGTCTCCCCAGGTGATACTGGGTGGTGTGCCGCCTTCCTGTAGTGACAGCTTGTTGCTTCCTGAAAGGAGCCATGTGACATGTAACCACAGCTAAGGTACCTGAGAGTGGAGTGTTCACCTGGGGAATCCCAGGTGGGTCATCTTCCTCCACATGGAGTGGAGTAGCACACTTCCTGGGTGAACAGTGCCCACCCTGTAAGAGCATGGATGCACATAACATGACTAGTGGACTGGAGCATGTGTTGCAATTTCTGCTATGGGACAGGATTGTGTGGTGTTCCATCAGTTGCATAGCCTTTGATGGGGGTGAAAAGACATTCCACCGATGCTGCACTGTTTGCTCACAAGGACTTGGCCCATGTAAGAAAGGAATTACAGTGGGAAAAAGACATGTGTTGACTGTTCTCCATGTTAGCCTGCTAAAGTTCTAAACCAATCAAGAGAGCATGACAGAAGGGCATAGCAGACATCAGGCTGTCCAAGTCACTTGGAGATAGATGTGGCAAGACATGGTTTCTAGGAGGAAAATGTAGAAAGGCAAATGCAATGTTAGTGAGCTTCTGGAAAGTTCAAAGGAAGAACATAGCAGGTCACAGAAGACAATGATAAAAACACTGCATATAAAAAGACTAAGCTTGCCCCAGGGTGGGCATTTATTACCCCCTTAGTATGCAGAATCCATTTCTGGCCTATAATAAAATATTGAAGGACAGAGAGTGTTTGCCCATCCTTTACGCCTTTCATCAGCCATGTGAAAACCAAGGCCTTGATTGCTGGGCAGAACCCTTCCAGAATATGGTGCCAAGCTTCTATGGCCGGCTAGAGTGGCCCTGCTCCCCTGTGGAACTTGACCTTGGCTCGTTAGTTCAAGCCAGCCTTGCCAATCCTGCCAGAGGCGGGCAGCTTTACAGCAGCTCTATCCCCAGGCTGGATGGCTCATGGAAAATTGCTGTAAATCGTGGAGGACTAGATGGAATAATCTCTCCCATTCATGCTGTTATAGTCAACATTTCTCTTTGGGGAAACAATGGTAATGATTAGATCTTTTGGGTTGCACTGTCTTGCTAACATTTTTTTTTTTACAGTATTCCCTAGGCCACCCAGACCAATTTCACTTGGAATGCATGGATGATGGACCTTCAGAGATCCTGCCCACTTATAAAAAGTTTTCTTTATATGATTCTAACCCTTGAATCCATTATTGATTTAGAAAATACTCTGGAAGAATGGTAAAATAGTAATTAAGGAGTTGGAATGAAGGTACCATGTGTAAATGGAAAAAGGCACTGCCAGAAGTTATAAGGTTGTCAGTGACAATCCCAGTGCCTGTGAAATGCTATCTCCCTGATAGTTGTTGGGTGCAGAGGCCACAGAGGTTCCATAAATCATAAAGGCTATTGCCACTGTTATTGGTTGCATGCCAAAACTAAACAGTAAATCCCTGTTGCTGAAGACATGACAGACTTTAGCTTCAGGACATGGAGAAGTCAGGCTTGGAAAGAACAGGAATCTTTTACTCTCTCCCTCCCTCTCTCCCATGGCTGACTATTGGACTGCTGCAAGTTGACATGCTGGTTTCTTGGGAAGAATTCCCAGCCACAAGTCTATTTTGCCATGAACATCTTATGTTAAACTACCAGCATAAGATGTGTCCACTATGGAATGATGGCAATTCTGTTAAAGGTACAACACACTGCCTTCTTCTTTGACTTAAGACTCATTCCACAGAAGAAAACTCACATCTGGTATTATGAGCAAGCCTGTAGTTAGAGAGGTAATAGGCTCCAGTGGGAATGCAGCTGTTATTATTTGGTAAATAGATGGTATGTGTTTGCTAAACTGACTTTCAAATATTTGTGTGTAATCTCATAGATTACTGATACTATGAGCCTTAGTAATACAGAGAAACTCTCGTTTTATTTTTATTTTTGCAATGGGACCATTCATCTATAATCCTGTGACCCCTCTCCTATGCTCCTGTGACCCCTCATGTATGGTCCTGTGACTCTTTACCTATACTTTTGTGACCCCTCACCTATGCTTCTATAAAACAGCTCCAGAAAACTCACTGGCTGACTAGGCTACACTTAGGTGGGATCATTTCTTTGGTCTACCATTTCTGGCCTATGTGTAGTGATTAGATGCTTGTTCACAACTCCCCAGAAAGTAACACAACTACTTCTCCCTTTGTTGTTAAAATGATATGGTCCTTTTCAAGGAACATTTATCTTTCCTAATGTGCTCCAGGTCCACTAGAACCATCCATGAATAAGCCATGATCCTGTCTTTCCTCAACTACTTTACCATATTCTAAATAACCTTTCTCCTATTTCACCTATTTTTTCATTTTTTTCTTCCTCCTGCCCTACTATAGAACATTTTCTACCTAGAAACCAACGTTCTTTAAAAAAACTTACTAGACTTTCTTAATAACCATCCAATAGTTCTCCATTACAATTAGCATATAAGCAGTGATTGTTTGCTTTCATAAAGGAAGATAGTGCTTGATCATCTACTCTCTCACTTCTGTCATCCTCCTCATTCTACTTCTCTCCAGCCATGAACACTAGGCTATTTCTTGCTTTAAAGTTATTGCCTGGGATATTGTTAACTCCATAGTCATAAGGATGGCTTCTCTTTTCCTTCATATACTGGCTTCATAAATCATCTCTTCAGAAAGGTCTTTGATGTTTATGTCCATTATAAAGTAATCCAACTATAATTTTCTGTTACTAAATCTCCTTGAAATCTGTTAATTAAGTGTCACTATCTGAAATTTGAGGGAAGAAGACAATGAGAAAGGACCTACACCAGGCATCTGTCTGGTGCAGAACTACAGAAAATTCAAGGAATATACCTGAGATCATTGGATGGTTTCCTTCCACTGTGAAACTGAGTGATAATATACCATATTAAAGAAATCATTATGAAAACCATAGTGCTTACCTCCCTTCTGAAATTCAGCAGGGACTCAGCTCCATGTGTGTAAGCTTTCAAGCAAAGGTGACTTGCTTAATAAAGAAGCAGAGTGATGTCATGCAAGGTCTGAGGGTGAGAAGGACGTGAATGTTTAGAGAGCTATAAATAGTTTGGTAGGACTGGAAAGTGAAATAATTGAGTGCACATCATAAAGCCTGAAGCAAAGGTAAGCTAGGCCATGCTATAAGGGGTCAGAAAGCAAGGAGATTGAGCTGTAGATCAATAATTCAGGCTTATTCTCACCCCGTGACAGTGTTTGCCTCTGCAATAGTCCACCTGTCCATTGTCCACTCCTACCCCATGAGAGTGTCTGCCTCCACAGTGGACCCTTTGGTCACTGCCCACTCTTACCCTTGAAAGTCCCTCATGTTATTCTGTGATAAACTCTGCCTGTCTTCTACACTAAAAAGAAAAAAATAAAGTGTAATGCAGATTTTGTTTCAGGATGGTTTGAGTAGATGTAGGTATTAGAAATATGACTCTAGAGGCAGTTGGGTACACCCGATATGTGATGACAAGATGTCATGGAAGTTTGCTGGGATCTTTGTGAGGCACTTTGAGGACTGGAATAACTATATATTTGATAATTTCTAAGAGGTGTATCTGGGTAAATGAGAAGACTTTTTTTCTTTTAATTTTTATTTCAGTGTCTCAAAACTTCTTTTACTTTCCTATACCTTGGGTAACTAATGACAGCAAAACAGGAGAAAATGTATGTGTCATTAATGTAGTAATAAAAAGATAAATGTTATTTTATATCATCTGTATATGATACATGAATTTGTTTTCCTGTCCAACTTCCTAACTTTAGGAACACTCTTTTAAGGATATGTCTTTGTACCAGGATGCCAAAAGGTATCATAGAAAATTACAGAAATTCTAGGTCTACTGCATGTTTCCTTGTCTTCTGTCTGTTTATTATTAGGTGTCACAAATGCTTTTGAAACATACTGTTCATCAGCCAGGCTGTCACTCAGTCATTCTCTCATGTACCTGTTAACACCCTCCTTTAATATCTCCAATAACAAGAGTCACATCACTATCTCAAATCCATACCTGTAGCCCATAATTTTGATTTCTGGATACACACACAAACAAGAATACGTGAACATATACAGACCACCTCATTTGGACTTTCTTTTTTATAAAGATTTTATTTTTATTTATTTATTTATTAGACAGAGAGAGAGACAGAGAGAAAGAGAGAGAGGATGGGCATGCCAGGACCTTTAGCCACTGCAAACTAACTCCAGATGCATGTGTCACCATGTGCATCTGGCTTACATGGGACCTGGAGAATTGAACCTGGGTCCTTAGGCTTCGCAGGCACGCGCCTTAACCACTGAGCAATCTCTCCAGCCCTCATATGGACTTTCTTGATGCAAATGACTTACAGAATGCCTGGTCATGATTTAATTACTTTTCATGTGACTGAGATCTAGATATAAAGGTATGTAAAATAACCTAAGACACATAAAAAAAAAAAGAAAAAAAGTTCCTATTGATTAATCAGGCACATTAAATATTAGTTCTTGCAAACTATTTATCAGTTTAGTATTATTCCTTGTAATTTATGCCACATATCACATCCAAGTTGAGACTCACAAAATTTCTATAGCAGAGATGAGATTCATCAGTTCATTCTGGTTTTATGAATAATGAGGCCTACATTGCCATGAATGGAAAGGCCAGCTTCATGGCCATGCAACTTGTGCATTTTCACAGAGCCCTATTCTTAGAATGGTCTGATGCTTGGATTTTATACTCTCTGCTATTATATTCTTAAGGTTTTTTTTTTTAATAGGGCATCTTGCTTTTTTTATTTTTCCAGACAGTAAATTATAAAGACAGTAATGGGTTTTAAAAAATAAATTTATTCAGACACACAAAACAATTTTAAGATTCAAGAAAAGAGCATCAAGATACACCTAATTTTCATTCTAGTGTTCATTTCCCAAATCAGTGCTGCTGAGAATCTTTTAGTACACCCCGATCTCAGGTAGCTTCCTCCAGCTGTGTACTCCTGCAGGCTTATCAACAAGTCTTTCAGCATTATATCCAATATTCATTATGGACTAGACGCTGAGAAATTCAACATCTATTCCCGTCTCAAAAATAATATTGGGCTGGAGAGATGGCTTAGTGGTGAAGGCCCTTTCCTGTAAAGCCAAAAGACCCAGGTTTTATTCCCCAGTACTCACATAAGCCAGATGCACAAGGTGTCACATGTGTCTGGAGTTTGTTTGCAATGGCTAGAGTCCCTGATGTGTTTGTTCTCTCTATAGCCTTCTATATAGCCTTCTCTGTCTATCTATGTATATCTATCTATCTATCTATCTATCTATCTATCTATCTATCACTGATCTTTTATCTATCTATCATCTCTCAAATAAATAAAAATTTTAAAGAAAACAGTGTTAACTTTTGGAAAATGTCTTCTTTTTTTTTTTCCTCTCTCCCTCTCTCTCTCTCTCTCTCTCTCTTTTGGCCTGGGCAAAAATTATTACCCAGGACAGCCAATCGCGGAGCATATTCATTTTTTCAGTAAGATGGCTTTGTATTATTAAAACAGATGGAATTTCCAAGCTTGATTGCTTCAGTCTGAAATCAGAGGGCCATTAGGGGCAAGCAGACATGTAGAACAGCACCAAAGTTGCTTATCTACATAAATAAACTTACAAAGGACATTATGATCCCATATTCTGGTATCATTCTATTCTAACTCTATCAGAGACTCACTAAAGTCTTGTGTACTGCAAGGATGTGGAGGGAATGGAGTGTGTTTCCCTTTATTTGTTTAAAATGCCCATTTTACCCAATGCCATATCTTAGTCCTCTAGTTACTCTTTCTTCAAGCAATATATTTGACATGTGTCTAAAATGGAAATGGAAGTATTTTTGAAAATATGTGTGTGCTTTTCAGTAATACCAGTGTGATATAAGATGGGCAAAATGAGCCTTGAACTATACACGTGTGCTTAAAGAATACAGACAGCAAATGAACAAAAAGCAGGGCAAAAATAGTCATTGTTTTCCAGTTTTAAACTTAGGGTTTTATAAGCTTTTTTAAAATTTATATATATGCATAGCATCAGGAACTTTTCAAACATTCTCATCTTGAAAAGATATCCTCAGGTAATGTTAACATTTCTTTGTATATATGCAAAGGCAATAGGGACCCAGGGGCAGAATGCCATGTCAGATCATGCTTGGGCAAAGTTATGCAGAGTCTTACCCAGTGACTCCTTGCTTTCTTCTATGCAGCAGAATGGGAATTTCCAGCCTACTATGTTTTACCACTAATATGTCCTGCAGGTGTCTGACTACTAAAATGTGGAGTTCACTATTATGGCATTATGTATTTATAAAAAAAGATATTTTATATATATTGATACAAGAAAGATATAACATTTGATAAAAAGAAACAGAGCCATTAACATGGTATTTGTCATTCAATAAATACCCACTGAACAAGTGAAAAGGATTTAATAGGAGTCAAAGAAAAAAAATTCAGGCCCTAAAAAACTCTACTAAGTATATAAAATGACAGACATTTGTGTTCAACACACACACACACACACACACACACACACGAGAGAGAGAGAGAGAGAGAGAGAGAAACTCTTTCAAAATTATTAGGTTTGGTAGCAGTGGAAAACAAAATAATTAACAATGCAAACACAGCAGAAAGAATTTTCATTTTGTTCAACATATTCTTCTCTTACTCCATAAGTCAGTGAGTAAACATTACTGTGTTATGCCACAAACATATCATTGAGGCTCTCTAGGTTGGATCATGAAATGAAAGAACTATGTATGATTTTTAATTTTTAATAAGTTTACTTTTAATGAAATATAATGATGGCATTATTTGAAGTTTTTAGCAATGAATACCTTATAGGAAGAGCAAATCAACCTAACATATCCATTTTCTCTTCCACTCATTTTTTTTGTGTGTCCTGAGAACATTCAAAATACTCTTTATTGGCAACTTGAGGGTCCAAACACATGGCAACTATCTTCAGCCAACACTTATTCTTCCAGCCTGAATAAAGCTTCCATCTCTTAGATCATCTCTTCTTTGTATGCCATCAAAATCCTACCTCAGGTGACCACCTTTCTTCTTTCTTTCTATAAGATGGCTTTACTTAAGTTCTACATATTAACCAATGCTTGTTAGAATGGCAGATAACAGCAAGAATATTTTGACAAATTTAAAAAAAGAAATGTGGTAATGCCTTTATTAGCATATTTTCAAATTATAAAATGATAATGTTACAATATGGAAATTAAAAGCAATTAGACATAAATAATTAATGATTTCCTCATATGTAAATGACTAGAATAAGTATTATTTTAACTGAATAAAAAATAAATAATTGAATATAAAGCCTAAAACTGAGTTGCAAATCTCAATTCCTTATGAAAGATAAAAATGATATTTATGATAAGACATTAAAGTTTTATTATAGACTCTTTAGATTAAGTTATGTTAGTTATGTAATAACTAAAATAATTAAAATTAAAAATAATAAAACTGTTAGAAGAAAATGCAAATAATATATCTGAAGGTCTTGTAATATAGGGTCAGAATATATACTCACCATTTGCTTAAAATGAAAGCTGCTGCTTCACATAAGGAAACTCAAAGCTATTCCATGGTCTGTATTAATTATTCCTGCCTCTCTGACATTCTACCTGACTGGCCTTACCAGTAACTTTGGCTCATTATCTCTGATCCCTATATGTACTTCTGTTTGTGACCATGCTATAAATAATTTTAACATTAACAGACATCCATTTTAGCTGACATTTACCTGAAGATCAACTCTAGGGTCTGAATAAAATTCCTTTATGCACAAAAGCTTCATACTATATAGTCTAAAAATGTATCTTTCGATAAGAATATACTGTATAACTTTATTAACAATGAATATTCTTGTCCTTTTAATGTTTTTAAATCATAAAAATAAAAAGGTGACTTCCAGCCAAGATGGCAACTGCCTAACTGTGCTGCACATCCCTGGGAAAGAAAGGGAAGAAATTAAGGGTTCACTGGGTCTTTTAGGGGAGAGAAATCTCCAATAGATTGCCAGTGGAAGGGCACAGAGGGGAAAAACAGGGAATCACTGATTCCCTCAAGGTGTGGAGAGGTAGCCCAACCCTCCCCCTAAGCTGCCACCATACCACAGTCCCAGCTTCAGGAAACTCCAGCACTTCCTGTAGGAAACCGGTCCCAGGCCAACATACTTCCACTTGCCTCACTGCACAGGGGTGATCACTCTGCTACCCCTGCCCACGAGTGACCTTGGCCAGGCCACGCCTGCTGGCCCATTGGAGCTCAGGCTCCCTTGACCAATTTAAATGGTGCCCACCACTGCTCCAGTCCTGCTTATGGAAGTTTAGTCTGCTCCGCCTACTTTCCCACTTACTCTTCTGGATGCCTCACGTTCATGTGAGCCTAGGCCAATTTCCAACTCCACACCTGAGCTCAGACTGTGTCTGTCACTTACGCTAGCTCAGGTGCCATCCGCTCCCTGTCTCCCACACTGGCTGACTGCCATTGTCCTGTTGCGGGGGAGCGCAGACTGCTTCCAGGTCCCAGTGTTCCACCACACCAGAGTTTGGGCTGCTTCAGTGCTTGCTGCCTCTGTATTCCTCCTAGCACAAGTGAGCACAGGCAGCTTTCGCACATTACTGTGTGAGAGCTCAGGCAAATTTGGCTCCCCAGCGAGGCAGGAACTCAGGCGCCTTTGGCAAGCAAGAGCCAAAGCCCAGGCTGCTTGGCAGCAGCCTCAGGCTACTTCAGATTCCCATTGTGCTTGAGCCCAGGCTGGTCCACCCACCTACATGCCCATACACTGCGATGGGCAGACTACAGCACAAAAGAAATAACATGAGAAATCAAATGTGAGAAAATCCAGTTAGATCACCCAGTCCTACAATGAACATCTATAATCAAAACATACAAGAGTCACTAAGATCAGAACACCAAAATGAAGTTATGAGCAATGCAACCCTGACAAAGCTACTGGTAGAACTTGCAGAAAAGCAACAAAGGACCGATAATCAGGTAGATGCTGCCATCACTAGACTACACCTAATAGATAAAAAAATGGAAGGAGTTCAAAGACAGTTAAGAGATATGAGGGAGAGTGAAAAAAAAGAGGACCTCAAAAATCAGCTGGTGATACTAAATGAAGACATAAAGAAATGCAAGTATGAATTCCAAGAAGCATCAAGAAAATCAGAAAATGATATGAAAAGGGAGCTTGACAGAGGGATGGAAATCATATATAGAAAAGTGGTAGAAAATGTAAACCTAATTGAACAAGTCCAAAAATTTCTAGAAGCTCTCAAGAATAGAGTCAGCCATGTGGAGTATAGAAACTCTGATCTGCAAGACAAGATGGAAGAAACAGTTTGAGAGTTCAGAAATTTCAGTAAGTTCAAAAGTTCCTGTGAACAGAACATGAGGGAATTGTGGGATACACTTAAATGTCCAAATATTAGGATCATTGGAATACCAGAAAGAGAAGATATTCATACCAGAGGCATGGAGAACTTATTTAACAAAATAATTGAAGAAAACTTCCCCAGTCTCTTAAAAGAAAGGCCCATCAAGATACAAGAAGCCAACAGAACTCCAAACAGACTAGACCAAAGGAGAAACTCTCCAAGACATATTGTCATTAAGACTGTAAACACTGACACCAAAGAGAAAATCCTAAAAGCAGCTAGGGAAAAACAGCATACCACTTTTAAAGGTAACCCCATCAGAATTACTCCACACTTCTCAGTGGAAACCCTCAAAGCCAGAAGGACCTGGAATGAGACACTACAAGTCTAAGAACCTATGGCTTCCAACCCAAACTACTCTACCCAGCAAGAGTATCCCTCATAATAGATGGTAAAAGAAAACTTTCCATGACAAAACTCAGCTTTACAATTACATGAACACAAAACCAAACCTACAGAGAGTATTTCAGGAAATTCTCCACAGAGAAGAAACAAATAATCAACCTCAAATGCCTACAAGAAGCAGATCACAATAACCAAACTCAGAGTAGGCACAAAAAATTTCAAAGTCCATGAAACCACCAACCCACATTTACCATCACAATATGGCAGGGATCAAATCAAATCTCACAGTCATTACCCTAAATATCAGTGGCCTTAATTCACCCATCAAGAGACACAAGCTAACAGGATGGATAAAAAAATTAGACCCCTCAATCTGTTGTCTTCAAGAAACCCACCTCACCACTAAAGACAGACACCTCCTCAGGGTGAAAGGGTGGAAAACAATATTCCAAGCAAACAGGAATAAGAAACAAGCAGGTATAGCTATATTAATATCAGATAAAATAGACGTCAAACCAAAAATAATCAAAAAGACAAAGAAGGCCACTTCCTTCTTATCAAGGGAACGATCCATCAAGAGGATATTACAATCATAAATCTGTATGCACCAAACACAGGGGCACCACAGTTCATAAAACAAAACCTACTTGACAACAAAACAGAAATAAGCACCAACACCATCATATTTGGGAACTTCAATACATCATTATCAGTAATAGACAGATCATCCAAACAGAAACTCAACAGGGAAGTAAGAGAGCTCAACAAAATCATAGATCACTTAGACCTAATGGACATCAACAGAACTTTTCATCCCAAATCCACAGACTACACATTCTTCAAAGCAGCCCATGGAACTTTCTCTAAAATAGACAATATACTGGGTCACAAAGCCTGCCTCCACATATTTATTTATTTAGGAAGATTGACATAATTCCTTGCATGATATCAGATCACAATGCTATATTGCTAGAAATTAACAACAAAAGACCCACCAAGAATCCCAACGGCACATGGAAACTAAACAACACACTTTTAAACAATAAATGGATAGTGGATGAAATAAAAAATGAAATTGCAAAATTTGTAAAATTGAATGACAATGAGAACACATCGTACCAAAACCTATGGGACACAATGAAGGCGATCCTCAGGGGAAAATTCATAGCACTCAATACCTTCATAAAAAAGAGACAGAGAGATCCCAAATCAATGACCTAGCCATCCACCTAAAGGCACTGGGAAAAACAAGAAAAATCCAACCCAAAGAGCTCCAGAAAGAAAGAAATAATTAAAATCAGAGCAGAAATTAATTAATTGGAAACTAAGAAAACAATTAAGGCAATTGACAAAACAAATAGCTGATTCTTTGAAAAAATAAACAAGATTGACAAACCCCTTTCCAATTTGATCAAGCAAAAAAAAGAGATACTTCAAATTAACAAAATTCAAAATGAAAAAGGAGAGATCACAACAGACATAAGTGAAATTGGGAGAATCATCAGGACTTATTTCAAAAACCTCTACTCCACAAAACTAGATAATGTGGAGGAGATGGATAAATTCCTGGATGCATACCATCTATCAAAGCTAAACTGAGAGCAGATTAATCTCCTAAATGAACCTATCACACTCATTGAGATTGGAAAAGTAATAAAAAAAAACCTCCCCAAAAAGAAGAGTCCAGGACCAGATGGCTTCTTAGCTGAATTCTATCAAATCTTCATGGAAGAACTCAAACCAATCTTCCTCAAACTGTGCTACACAATTGGAGTACAGGGAAAGCTACCCAACTCCTTTTATGAAGCTAGCATCACCCTAATTCCAAAACTAGGCAGAGATGCCAAAAGAAAAGAAAACTACCGGCCTATTTCCCTGATGAACTTAGATGCAAAGATCCTAAACAAAAATCCTCCCAAACCAAATCCAACAACACATCAAAAGCATTATCCAACTTGACCAAATGGGATTCATCCCAGGAACACAGGGTTGGTTCAACATATGGAAATCTGTCAATGTAATACACCACATAAATGGTTAAACACAAAAACCACATGATCATTTTGATAGATGCAGAAAAGGCCTTTGACAAGATACAACATCACTTCGTGATCAAAACATTGGAGAGAATTGGCATGGTTGGTTCATATCTTAACAAGATAAAGACAATATACAAAGCTCCTAAGGCCCAAATAATACTTAATGGAGAGAGACTGGAGGAATTCCCATTAAGATCAGGAACAAGACAGGACTGTCCACTCTCACCTCTGCTGTTCAATATAGTACTGGAAGACCAAGCTCAAGCAATATGACAGGAGAAGGAAATAAAAGGGATACAATTTGGAAAGGAAGAAGTTAAGTTAGCTCTATTTGCTGATGACATGATTGTATATATAAGAGACCCAAGAGACTCTATCCCAAAACTCCTGAAGATGATTAACTCCAATAGCAAAGTAGCAGGTTACAAAATCAACGCACAAAAATCAGTAGCCTTTCTATATGCAAATGACAAAGATACAGAGAAAGAAATAAGGGACATGGTACCATTTTCAACAGCAACAACAACAACAAAAATACCTTGGAATAATGTTAACCAAGGAAGTGAAAGATCTATACAATGAAAACATAAAAACACTCAAAAAAGAAATTGAGGAGGACTTGAGAAAATGGAAAGACTCCCATGTTCCTGGATAGGCAGAATTAACATTGTGAAGATGGCAATCCTACCAAAGGCAATACACAGATTTAATGCAATTCCAATTAAAATCCCAATGGTGTTCTTCACAGAGATAGTAAAAATGATCTGAAATTTCATATGGAAGGGCAGAAGGCCACACATATCCAAACATATCCTCAGCAAAAGTAATACCTCTGGAGGCATCACCATACCTGATCCAAAGCTACATTACAAGGCCATAGTAATAAAAACAGCATTGTACTGGCATAAAAATAGGGGTATAAACCAATGTAATAGACTTGAGGACCCAGACTTTGGTCAAGCAACTATAGCTACTTGATATTTGACAAAGCCCCAAACAATATAGGCTGGAAAGAAGACAGCATCTTCAACAAATGGTTTTGGGCAAATTGGATAACCATATGCAGGAAATTGAAACTTGATCCACACATTTTGCCATGCACTACACTCACGTCCAAATGGATCAAAGACCTCAATATAAGACCAGAAACTTGACTACTACTAGAAGAAAATATAGGAAGTACTTTCCATGATAAAGGAATGGGAAAAGACTTCCTGAACAAAACCCCAGCAGCTCACAATCTTAAACAGTCACTCAACCAATGGGATCACATGAAGCTGAAGAGTTTCTTTACAGACAAGCATACAATAAGCAAAGCCAATATGTTACCCACAGAATGGGAGAAAATATTTGCTGGTTATCCAACTGACAGAGGCCTAATCTCTAGAATATACAAAGAACTCAAAAATCTAAACAGGAAAATGTCAAAAACCCCACTCACAAAATGGGGCAAAGAGCTCAACAGGCAGTTCACAGAGAAAGAAATACAAATGGCAAACACACACTTAAGAAAATGTTCATCATCCCTAATCATCAGGGAAATGCAACTTAAAACAACTATGAGATTCCACCTTACCCCAGTAAGGATAGCAAACATCAAAAAATCAAATGAAAATAAATGCTGGTGAGCATGTGGAGAAGTAGGAACACTCATCCACTGTTGGTGGGAATGTAAGATGGTACAACCACTTTGGAAAGCAATATGGAGACTTCTGAAAAATCTGAGTATAGAGATACCAACAGACCCAGTTATTCCCTTACTGGGCATCTACCCTAAAACCTTCAAACCACAGGCTAGAGAGATTTGCTCAACTATGTTTATAGTGGCTGAATTCATAATAACTAAGAGCTGGAATCAACCCAGATGTCCATCACTAGAAGAATGGATAACTAAGATGTGGTATATCTACACAATGGAATTCTATACTGCAGTAAGAAAAAATGACACAATGAAATTTGAGGCAAAATGGTTGAACCTGGAACAGATCATTCTCAGTGAACTTACCGAATCACAGAAAAAAAAAAAAAATCGCCACATAGTCTCACTCATCTACAGCACCTAACCTGAATCTACCTAAGATGCCTTACATACTCAGCAAGCTTCTCGTAGACTAGACAATAGGATGGGTGGAAAGGGAGGGGAGGGGAAGGGAGTGGTGGGAAATGCAAATCTAGACCCAAATGGCAATGGTACCATAAAATTCTACACACTAAAAGGCGGACCAAATATCTGAACCTTCACCAGGACCTTAGAGGGAACACCTGACCCACAAGACACTGGAGAGGTTATGATGAAGACTGACCTTAATCTTCTACAGCCTCCCTCTCTCTCTCCCTCTCTCTCTTCTCTCTAACTCTTGTATATTAGTTACCTTTTTCCTCATTTCCTTAGTGGGCACTGACCTGTAACTCCCTGTACCAGCATGTGGCTATCATCCACAATGAGCTTTTGATCAGAGAGACCTACAAGGTTTCCTAAAAGAAAGACAGATTTCTGTCGGAGTACTTGATGACCCACGAAAGGTTAGTGGTAAGACCCTACTGCTAAAGACACTTTATGCAGTTGACACATAAAATGGAATGACATGGCTGGAAGCTGGAAGAGAGTCAGTCCCCAGACAGTCAGTGTGTCTAGTGCCAGAAGGTGCTACATGGGTGACTGGGGGAAAATGACCAATATCTGTCCAAGAAACTCATGGTCTCACCTACTTAGCAGCAAATAACCTGTTGTGAAGCCCACAGAAGTGCAATAGTGGCACACAGCCATGGTGGGAAACCAACTGCTCTTGATTTGGCTAACTGATCCCCTCAGTGGTATGGGACCCATTGCTGGAGCTGGGAAACAAGTCAGAACCATATCCAAACATAAACCCGCTCTCCACTATCAAGCTACCACCAATCATGGGCTTCAAGAGGGCCTACACCTATTAAATTCTCTATGAAAACATAAGGGTTATCTCATTTGTCTGGTGCCAACTTACTCTCCATTACAGAATCTGCTTCTCTTTTTCAGATAGATGTAGATCCTAAGGAGAGAGCCACCCCATCATACCTCAAAAGGGCCCTGGCTGAAACTAAGAACAATTGGCGAAACAAGCAAGGGTGCTGTTTTCCTGATGAACCGGATACCAGCACAAGGGTGAAGGAGGTCAACACAGAAAAAAATCAACTCCTACCAAATCAGAGCTCCAGGGACCCACAGTCCCCCATCACCTCATCACTGAAGCAGACCAAAAATGAACCCAACATGGCTCAGGGAAATTTTGTGGAAGAGGGGGCGGAAAGAATGTTAGAGCCACATGCTGGGTCATGATATGCAGAGACATTTCTCCTACCCATAACTGTGGGCTGACTCCAGAATGCATGACCCATATACCTCAACAAGGAGGGGCAAAGGGGAGGGGGTATGTAATGGATGAGCCTAATAATGGTACCAAATTGACTGTATTCACTGAGTACAAAACTAATTATTAAAAATAAAATAAATAAATAAATAAAAAGGTATTTCTAAGCACTGACAACATTATTTAAGAAATCTTGAGTGCAATGAATTTTTCTTTCCATAGGATAATTTAAAGTGAAATCCTGAATGTCCAGTAAAAGTTATCTAAAGAAGACATAAGTGAACAACACAGGAGTGAAGAGACACTAGAAAATTCAGTAACTTGATTCCCATAGCTTGCTACTTCTAAATTTATTCTTGATAAAAGATTTATAAAAACACAATCCTAGAGGGCAACTTACTAGCAGAAACAATTTTCAACAAATTGAAAGAAATCAAACAAATAAAACACTCCAAGAATGTAGGGAGATAGCTCAGTTGGAAAAGTGCTTGGCTTGCAAGCATGAGGACCTGATTTGGAGGCCCAGTATCTATGTGCAATTCTGCGAATGGTGTCCTATGACTATGACCATCACAGTGTGGAGGAACTGGAGGATCCTTGGGGATCAATGGATAGCTTGTATAGTGAACTTGGCAAGCTCCAGGCCTGTGAGAGGTCTTGTGTCAAAGAAGGTCAATATTGCTGGGCGTAGTGGTGCATGCCATTAATCTCAAGACTCGGGAGGCAGAGGTAGGAGGATTACCATGAATTTAAGGGTACCCTGAGAAACTACAGAATTAATTCCAGGTCATCCTGGACTAGAGTGAGACCCTACCTCAAGAAAACAGCAAAAAAATAAAAAAACAAAAATAAAAGAAGTCCAATACTGTCATTTCATGTGCATGCACACACATTAACCTGCATTGGCACATGTATTTGTGACTGCAAAACCACATGAACACGTACAAAATGAACTCAAACACTCTAAGCTTATTCAAGTAGACAAAAAGCGCTCCCTATATTGGAAACTAAATTAATGAAAAATTAAGAAAATGTTTATATCTTGTATAAGAACGCAGAGTATATGTGACCTTTGTGAACACTGCAGGTATAAAAGTTCTAAGGATGGAATCCCATTGAAAGCGCTTATAAAATTGCCGTCTTTAGCAGTTGCAATGATGCAAGGCCCTCCTCTGAGGAACATTAGCCACTTAACTCCGTGTGAAAGTCATCAACCCTGACTGCGATGCACAGCTTACTTTGGGCTATTATGAATAATGTTGCTACAGCTAGGGATGTAAGCCTTTGGATGGACACAAGTTCTCATGTTCCTTCAGGGTATCCCCATAAGTGAAATTGATGAGCCTGAACGTATATGCATTTCATTTTAATAAATATTTTGTTTCTCTAAGTCATTTTCCTCGTTTATACTCAAAACAATCGCTTAACACATCTCAGTTACTGCTAAAAGTTGATATATTTTTGGTCCTTTTCATCAGTGCCATTCTCATGATACCACACTGGGGTTCTGTTTCCTTTGCCCTCATTAATGGGGGAGGGGTTGACACTTTTCTTCAAAATTGTTGCTGCATTTTTTCCTTGTTTTGTTTTCGTCTATGCAAATGAGCTCTTTGTCATTCCTTTAATGCTTCTCTCACATTCTTCTCACTTTCTAAAATATGTGTATATAGATAGAGAGATAGATAGATAGATATTCCCAGTCTATATGTCTGCTTACTATTATAAATACTGAAATAGAAGTTACCAGTCTTTCTGTATACACTTAGTCTAATTAGACATGATTTCCTTTCTAGACCTACTTTACAGTTCATGCCATTGTTTATTTTCCACTGTCTTGGCCCACTTGTAAGTACTGGATTCTTCAGCTGATGGATGTACATCTGTGAAGTAGGTTGGTTGTTGTCCAGGTATTTCTGTATCCTCAGAGCCCATTGTCTTTATGCTGTATAAATTATAAATGTGTCTTTAAGACTCCAGCTACTCTGAGGTAGGTGAAACTCTTTAGGCTTACCAATTTGCTCATTTCTTCTTTTAGTTCTGTAAAAATTTGTTTCATACATTTTGAAGTTGTCATTTGGTGCAACAAAGTTAAGTTTATCATGTCTTCATTTTGAACTCACTGACTGACTTTATATCTTCATGAAATGTCCCCTTTATATTTCTTATGGTTGATTTCCTCACATTTTTCTCTGGCTTTAATAAAACTGTATCATTCCTATTATTATTTCTCCTAGTTTTTCACTTGCTAGATTTCTATGGCTTGATATTTGAACTGTATTTTATTGCTGACAGCCTATAATTTTCTTTTAAAACATTTTTAGAATTTGACATGTTTTTATTGAAGAATATGAATAACTTTTAATGTATGTAGTTACTTATGAAATTGGTATTAAGTGTAGTTTCTATTTTTTCTTTGTTCATTTCTCCTTTCTTATACTTTACACTAATAAACCATGTTTACTATTCTACTTTTACTCCTCTAATACTTTTTAAATTACTCTTTATTTATTTTTCTTTTAGTTTCTTCTATAGAAGTCAGAGTGGCTGGGCATGGGATCTCTGTGAGTTGGAGGCCAACCTGCAGCCAAACGAGACATATATATGGAATCCATAAAGGAAAATTACAGTTATCATTGTTCATGCATAACACTTTGATACAAAGTCCCAAAGAAAGGCTAGAGAGATAGCTCAGAGGTTAAGGCACTTGCCAGCAAAGTCTAACAGCCCTTGTTTGATACCTGAGTATCCATGTAAAGCCAGATGCACAAAGTGGCTCATGCAGCTAGAGTTTGTTTTCAGGAGTTAGAGGCCGTGGTATGCCCATTCTTTGTCTCTCACTCTCTCATCTCCCTCTGCTTGATAATAAGTAAATAAATAACTACCCTTAAAAGAAAGCCCCAAAGAATCTGCAGATAAATTAATAAGAAAAATCAAGTCTGATACAGAGCCAATGTAAATATTTCTATGTACCATACAAAATGATTGTAAATTACTTAAATTATACCATTTATGATGTTGCAATTGTACATTTTAAAATCTATTGAAAATATTTTCATAGATAGCTGTAAATTACATTTAAAAATTAAAGAGATAAATAATTATAAACCACATTAAAAGAATCAGAGATTTAATATTCTAATGTCTAACCCTTTTGTAGATTCAATAAAATCCCAATCAAATTTCTTTAACATGGCAGATGTAGATTCAGAATCATTATATATTGAATATGGAACATATATGAAAATACAAATAATCTAAAGTAGAAGAAAACAATTTGATAAAAAAAAAAAAATAGACACTGCTAGAGGGCTGCAGAAATGGTTTAGAGATTAAAGCACTTGCCTGAAAAGCCAAAGGACCCAGGTTCACTTCCTTCCCCTGGATGCATGGAAGCCAGTAGTACAAGGTGACACATGCATCTGGAGTTCCCTTGCAGCGGCTTGAGGCCCTGCCATGCCCTTTCTCTCTCTCTGTCAAATAATAAATAAATAAATAAATAAATAAGTAGAAAAAGGCACTGCTAGATATGGAAACTTACAAAACTGCAGTTAGGACAATGTGCTATCAATATAAACATAGTTATGTAGATGAAGTGATCAAGTGCGAGCCCTTTCTAATATGTAGACCTGACTTCTGTTTCAACACCATTGGCCCCACAGGTCATAGGTGAGGGGCAGAATTTTCAGTAATATTTCTTGTTCAAAACTATAAAGGATATCAGTAATTACCCCATTTTATACTATCTTTTAAGAAAATATTGCTATGCATTTTGTTTTATATGTAGATCAGGAAGATAGAAACTTTCTAGCAGACATAGTTGAATGTCTTCATGAGCTTTGGGGGAGAGATAGTTTTTAAGAAGACACCCACAAAGTATTTCTAGAATTTTTTTTAATATACAACAAACATATAAAAATAAGAAATTTCATTAAAGCAGGTAAAGAAAGCCTTGGACTGTATATGAATGTCTCTTAAAATGAAGTCAAGAAAACATTGAGGCCTCGCCTTTGCTCTTTTCTGGATCAATCTTTCTGGAGGAACCTCAGCTACTAAGTCCTGAGGGCATTCCTTAAGCCCATGTGTAACGTTCTGAGACGCTCTTCCAACCACATCGATTGATACAAACAGGTTCTGCAAACCAGTAATTTTCAGATAACTGCAACCAAGGACACCATCTTGACTACAGCCTCCCTCATAAAAGACTGATACAGACCTGCACAGATAAACCGCTCCTGGATTCCTAACAGAAAGCATTTGAGATAATATAAGCTTATGGTTTGAGGCCACTGAATTTAGAATAATACACCCTCTGACCAAAAAAAAAAAAAAAAACAGCATTCTTAGATAAAACTTAGAAATATTCACACATTTATGCATGAAGAGCAGAGGAAAACTTTGTAAGAACACTGTTTTCCAAATGTTTTTATTTATTTATTTGCAAACATACAGAGAGAGAGAGAGCAAGGGGGAGAGAGAGAGATTGAGAGAGAGAGAGAGAAAGAGAGAGAGGGAGAATGGGCCTGCCAGACCCTCTAGCTGCTTCAAATGATCTCCAGATATATGAGCCACTTTGCACATCTGGCTTTATATGGGTACTGGGGAATCAAGCCTTGGTTAGGTTTTGCAGGAAAATGCTCTAGCCACTGGAACATCTCTCTATCTCATAATACTATTTTTAAGTAATCTGAAATGAAGATAAGCCAAATGTTTTTCAATAAGACAGCATAAATAAAAATGAATGGAACTCGGGCTGGAGAGATGGTTTAATCATTAAGCAACCACACAAGTTAAGCAGATAAACACTGTGTTAAGTAAAGGAAACCTGCTACAATAGTTCCAGCTACATGATTTCATCCACATACATCACAATTGTGGGTAAAAGAATCAACAAACATGATTCACAAGTTAGTTCCTCACTGGGAAGGAGTCTGGGGGAAAAGCTAACATGTTGGCAATACTTCATTTCATGGTCTGGCTGGTCATCTTATGAGTATTTTAATCTCATAAAAATAATCAAATGTACTATTATTCATTTATATTATATTTCAGTTTTTTCTTTAAAAAATCAACATGTTCATTTGGGATGGTTTGAATATAATATCCCCATAAGCTTATATTTTGGAATATTTCATCCCCACCAAAATGGCACTACTTGGGAAGGTTGTGGGACCTTTAAGAGCTGAAGGCTTGTTGGAGGAATATGGCACTGGCAATGCCCTTTGAAATGGTATACTGTTTTTGTTAAATGCATACTGACACATTTGTCTAAAATTACATATATAATTTTGAGTCTTAACAAAAATGGTTCACCCATGTGAAAGTAACCAACAAAAGAATCATCAACTTTCACTCACATAATAAACTTTCTCTACTCTAGAAGTTTCTAAAATTACAAAGAATATTTTCAAGTGGCTAAAATAAACTCATTTGCATCTAAAAGATGCAACTTCCAAATATCTCAAATTTTTAATGTATTAACACAATCTTGAGGATAATTCTCAACTAAAACTCAAATTTTATGCTGATTTTATGTTTTATGTTCTGTCTGGCTCATGTCTCACCAGGAATTGGCATCCAAATAGACCACATGTTACTTAAACCAGTGAAATGGATGTCACTCTTGCTTGAAGGCAGCCTTGTGGCAATGGTAGCAGCAGTAGACTCTGTCTACATAACTGAACGCTGAGTTGCATCTGTTTGTCAGTGCTTCATCAGTCTGCTGATCTCCACTCAGATTAAACTATCCTGGATTCCCCAGTGAATACTTGAACACTTATTCTCTATTGTATCACCTTCTTTTAAAAAGAAAATAACTCTTGTGTATGTAATGCTAATATTGTTTATATGTGACATCTGCAGGCAGTTATTAAAGGGTAACACAAAAAGATTACATCAGGTTTTTTTTTGAGGTAGAATCTCACTGTAGCTCAGGCTGACCTGGAATTCACTATGTAGTCTCAGGGTGGCCTTGAACTCATGGCGATCCTCCTATCTCTGCCTCCTGAGTGCTGGGATTAAAGGTATGTGCCACCACACCCGGCTTAATCATTCTTAATCAGTAAACTATGCTTATACTTCCATGGTGAAGTTAGTTCTCTTAAGGGAACTGTACTGCAAATTTCTGTGTTCAATGAGCAGGGTAGCAATCACACACAGCTTTTAAAACATATATGCAAATTAGCATGTGGTTATATAGACAGTAAAACTCTACCTATTCAAGAATTACATGTTTCCTGCCTGCACTCGTACAGGATGATTGCAACCTCAGGTGTAACTAAGGGTCTCACATGAAGAAGTCCAACTGGAGAGTTTGAAAATGAGCCTAGCCACAATGAAACAAAGGGGTTTGTACCTGAGTTCACTACAGTGTAAAATAAGTGAAACTCATTGAGCAACGATAATGTGACCACACACTACATCAATCTTTCACTAAATGCTTATGCCTTTTGTGAATCACGCACTGAAGACAGGGTGCCTGGGAACTGAAAATGGAATCCTGAATCATTCTTTATCTGTAGAGGAAGCAAGTACAATTAAGAAGGAGGTAAATGAATATGCTATAGTTAAGAGCAGAAGAATCCTCTGGAGACAAGAGAAATAAGCTACACAATGTGGTTCAAGAATAAGCGGAAGCTAAGCAACGAGGAAGTGCAAATTTCCAAGGACAGCAAAAGCACCTTTTCTGCTATAGTAAAAAGCAAATGCGAAGGGAATCATGAAACCATCATGATGTAAGCCCTATCTATTAGCAATCCTATATTCCAAGTAGTAATATTTGAGAACCAACTGAGATAGGACTCTCATGCAACAATTATGCCATCGACTATTTTATACCCATACAGAGGTGCTGAATTCCATTCCATAGGAATTGATGAGCCATCCTGGCTTTAAGGATGCCCATAATCAAAGATCCTCTGTTAGTCTAGTGTTATGTCCAAGCAGAGTCTGAAATAAGCGCTTGTGATGGATTGCTTCTTTCATGGGGGTCCCAGACACGGTGGGATTCCCGGAAGACTGAAACAGAAAATAAGGAGAAAATAGTATACTTAATATTAGAGTTGCCACTTACACCCATGTGAACTTGTTTTGGACTAGACCTTTTTGGAAATGCTCAAATATTTTCTGGACTTAACTACTTAATTGACAGGGAGTTTTTCCATTGGTTCCTGTTCACAATTAGACAAGAATTACACCTAGAAATTTTAATACTCCACTTGGGCTCTCAGTGAGCACCCACAGGCAGCTCTATGGGTAGGTATGTTATGCCATATCAGTGAAATGTCATAGGGGAAAATTGTTTTCCCAGAAGATGTGAACAGAAATAAGGAAGACATGTAATACAGACATTCTTGGAGCATGGATGATTATTTGAAAATACCTCAGTAAAGCACTTCAGGTTAAAAATGTGAGAAAAAACAGGTACTAGCCATGAGCCTGACTTTGTTTATTTTGTGATTAGATACCTTAAGGGTCTTTCTTCTTTTCTTTTTCTTTCTTTCTTCCTTTCTTTCATTTTTTTGAAACCTTGTTTAAGTGTTCCAAGTGTTGGTTTTGACTGAATACTTGACTTGTACACTACATATTGTAAATCCTAATACATAGTCTTTTGGGGGTCAATTAAAATCAACATCTTAGACATTTTTAAATATTTTTTGAAAGACATGGAGAAATGGAGATACAGAGCAAATGAGCATGCCAGAGCCTCTTGTCACTGCAAAAGAAGTCCATACATATGTACCACTTGGAGCACCTGGCTTTACATGGGTACTGAGGAATTGAACCTGCGCTCTCAGCCTTTGTAAGCAAGTGCCTTTAACCACTGATCCATCTGGCCAGTTCCTTAATTTTCTTATTTTTTTTTTTTTTTTGAGAGAGAAAGAGGGCAGAGAGGGAGAGAGAGAAAGAATGGGCATGCCAGGGCCCTCAGCTACTGTGATGAATTCTAGACACATGCACTCCCTTGTGTGCATGTGTAACATTGCACTCTTTGTTTGACTATGCATCTGGCTATGTGGCACCTGGAGATTTGAACATGAATTCTCAGGCTTCACAGGCAAGTACATTAACTGCTAAGCCATCTCTCCAGCCCTCATTTTCTTTTCTTTTCTTTTTTTTTAATGGAAGAAATTCAGGCACAGTGGGTGGCTGGTGGCTAGTAGGTATTTCATATAGTTGCATTTTCAGTTTCAGTTTAATGTGAATTGTATCCCAGGCTGTGATTCTACATGAGCTGGACTTTTAATGGCCTTGGAACATATGTTTTTAGTCACCTTGTACATTTCTCATTTCTTTGTCCAAAACAATGACTTCTGAAAGTTTAATGTTTACATCAGCATTTCTTGCCTCTCTTGGCAAGGCTTTTATATGGCATTTTGATTTAATTATTTATTATGACTCATTTCCTTTGCTTGATAAATATCAATATGGACAATTCTCCTCATCAAAACAAAGAGAATATGTTTTGATGAGGAGAATTGTCATAGAGAATATGTCTTTTTGGTAATGGCCTTTTACTTATTTATTTATTTGTGATGGATTTTGATAATGTTTTTTGTATGGATACTAAATGTAAGACAGAACCAGGTAATTGGAGAGTCTTAAAAAGAAATATTTCTGCAAAGATAATGATTCATATCTCTAATATCATAAAAATTAAATAGTGGTGGTGCCTTCCCTAAAACAATAATCAATGACATTAATGCTAAAACAAGGAACAGACAGGTATTGCAACACTCATTATTTTTTTTTGTTTGTCTATTTCTTTTGCCCTTTTACTCCTTCACTGTTCTTTTTTTTAAATCTAGAGTCTGTATTCTTTGCATTTTATATATGGAAGATTTTTTTGAAAATAAGTTTCCTTTTTATACTGTGGCTTCTAATTTTTTTTTTTTTTTTTACCATATTGCACTTAGAATCCAGCATCAGAAATCACCTATAATCTAAACGTTTCTCTAGTATAATGTCAAAACTCTCAGAGCTTTTTTGGTCCATGTTTCACTGCCTGTTAAAGTTACTTTATCACACACTGAGGTGGTTAAGTTAGTTCTGCTGTCAACTTGATCAGATTAGGAAACCTTGGACATTTCTCTTGGGTAGGTCTCTGAGGTTGCTTCCAGAAAGGATTAACTGCAGGAAGTTCTTCACTTCCTCCAGAGTGAGTCCTTCCTCCAGAGTAGGTGACCCTCCCAGAGGTGAGCTCTGTATAAGGAAGCTCTGAGAAGACACAGTCCCTTTTGCAGCCCATGCTACTTACTGGTGAGTGCCTTTTACCTGGCTGCCCCATTGACATTCACTCTTATGGGATATTCTTTTGGTTTTGTTTTGTTTTATGAGGTAGGGTCTTACTCCAGCCTGTGCTGACCTGGAATTCACTATGTAGTCTCAGGTGGCCTAGAACTCATTGGGATCATCCTACCTCTGCCTCCTGAGTGCTGGGATTAAAGATGTATGCCACCATATCCAGCTTGTCTTCTTCAGCTATCTTTTGTTGGCATTGAAATCAAATTTCTTCAGCCTTTCTACCTGGAATGAAGACCAGCAGCTCTCCAGGAATTCTCCAGACCTTCAGGACTGTACTGGGACTGAGCAGCTACCAGGTTCTTTGACTCTTAAGCATGCAACAGCTGTTGTCAGACTGCTGTAAACGAATCCACTAAATTTTCTTTTAAATACCATTCATTCTATCAGTTCTCTTCCTCTAGAGAACCTTGACTAACACACATGTACCTCTCACTTACTATTCCTTACAGCTTACATGCATCATCACTCATTTTACATCTACTATGACCTGTCACCACAAACTCAGTTGCCCATTTGTAGGTTGTGGGTTATTAATTTTTGAGATAATGATACAGAACTCAATTTACCAGTCGTCCTTCCTCCCAGCTGTAACATCATGACTGAAGCCTGGAAATTTACTCATTCTTCATAATACTATCTCTTCATATTGACATATCACAATCTTTTCCATCAAGAAAATAGTCAAATATATTTATCTAATACTATTTCCTGATTCTCAAATTAATTTTGCTGTACATTTCCATATCTGTATTTATTGTTATATCTGAATCCCAGCTTATTTAGACACTCTTCTAGACTGTGCATTTGGTACTTTTTAAAGATTTTACCTAGATAACACAGCTAGTAAAAGATCAGATAGTATTTTTAAGTACCAGGTAGTTTTACTGTTTACCACTACCCTATATTGTTTCTGTATATAGACTTTGGCACAGCAATACTGACAAACCAGTTATTTTTATGAAAATATCATCTCATATAATTTTCAAACTGAAAAATTGCCTGATTGTTTTATCTTTCTTATGTGAAAATCACATCTGTACAGACATCCTTCTCTTTGCCTCCACTGATCTCTTAGTTTATTCTCAGTGTCAGAGATGATTAATCATTTGTCAATTATCCATTCTTTTTATTTCCAAAGAGAACTCTAGCTAGGGTTATAAAAGCCATCTGCTCAGTCAGAAACTCTGCTTCACAGTTTTCCAATATGCTTTACCAATGCTCTTAGGTAAGTCATTCTTTCAACCACTGATGAGCAGTGGTGGATATGAAGCCTTCCTCAGCAGAAGAAGGCAACTACTATCTTCTTCCTTACCAGGACAAGAACAGGCTATAGCAGCTGCAGGAGCAACAATGAGGCACAACAAACTCAAGACTAAGTGGGATAAGGAAATGGATGGAAGCATTAATTCCCTATGGCCATGATAAAATCATCAGATGATCCTCAGAGAGTCTGTTTCTGTAATTTACTGTGGAAATTGTTACCTACCCATTAGAACATTAGATCTTATGTTGTCTAGAATGGGTCCATTAACTGTTCAGAAATAAAATTAAAAACATTATAAATTTATTATCCTTGCTTGTATGAGCATAGATGTAGCAGTGGTTATTGAGTGGAGCATAGGCAACTTTGCAGTGGCTAAACAGCTATAATTCAGGATTAGCCTTTCCCTCCTTGCATTAACTCCTCTCAAAAATCCCTCAAATAAGTTCCTAGAGGTTTGTCTCTTAAGAAGACAATCAGTATTAACCATGACAGTAGAAAATGAAGAATAAGAGCTAAAATTCACTGTTTTACTCACTGATTACAGTGACAAATGTTATATTTACTTTTGCTCATGCCCTTTGATGATTTTTGTAGTTACATTGGGTTACTTGATTCAGTCCCATCCTCCAAATCTTTCCTGTGCATCTGGCCCTTTGATGACCACAATTGCATCAGGATTGGTCTTGAAGATTGCACAGTTTCTGTCCATACTCTTACTTCTTCTCATGCCATAGTTCCAAGCCTTTATCTTCAAGAACATCTGAGTTAAAATAAAAACATAGGCACTTTTAAAGTTTTCTTTCTCTGAGATGCAATGAACTGATGACCCAGATTATGTCCCTAGATTCTCATTTAATATATACAGCATTATGTACTCTACAGAAAGCACTGTTGTCATCGGATAATGTGAATTCTGTTGGTGGGCATGTGAACACTATTGGTTTATGGACACTTATCATAAGGCTACAGCAGAAATAGCGACATATATGTTGCTAAGAGCATGCTGCATCCCAAAAACAATACTCTCAGAATACAAGATACATACTTTAAGCAAGCACTACAACTCATATTCAAATAGACAACTACACTCTGCAAAAGCCCAGCTACTTCTCAAAAGGATTGTGAAAAGATGAGTGAATTCCAGTGGCATTGGTCCATTGTATATGTCCTTATCTTTAGCATGAACTTGTTCATGAGATGAGAACTTATGTGGAACATCACAATGGTTTATGAGCTTTTCAATAGCTCCACTAAGAGTAAAATATAACAGTGATAAAAATTATGAGCCAAGCAATTCTCTGTTGTAAGAAGTGTAGTGAGTGCCATAGGCCTTCAAGAAGAGGTAACCATTGATCTGCTCTGACATTCTAATATGACAATAAGGCAGTTCACGTCCAGGAGATGAAGTTCTAAGGGAACTCTACTCATCTAGATGGTGACTGCTGATTCATGAGGGAGCTAGCTATCTCCCTAACTTTCCCAGTGTTTCTCCACACTTCCTTATCTCTTAAACTTTTAGAATTTTGGCAGGCTCCTCTTGAGCCTACATGGTTTCACCTTGCCTCTTCACCAATCAACGACCCCCTGACATGTTTAAGTAGAACTATTACTGCTGTACCTGTTGGATGTGATGCCTCCTTTCCATATGAGTCACCACTTAACTCATTCCAGAGCTGTAAATGCTACTACAGTCTTGAGACCCTGGCAAGTGAATCTTTTCAAGTCCCATGTACCTTCTCTATGGGGACCTTGCCTGTATGCCCCTTTTTGCATGCCCTTCCTCTGTCTTCATTCACCATTCCACACAACTGAGTAAGAGAATTCGAGAGCCACAGGCTTGGGGAGTTTTAGTGACTGTTGAATGTCTGGTGCTCTAAACCTCAAGTTACAGAAACCCAGAGTCAAGAAAGGATCCATTGTTCTCAAAACTCACAACAATAGAAAGGAAGTGTAAATCCATCACTATATTCTACTCCAATGAAAACAAATAATTGCTCCTAATTGGGTCAATTTGTAATCAGTTCACTAGTGTGATGAAGTTAAGAGCCAAACTGAGCCCTGGTAACAGATTAGAAACATCCTTGGGAATTGGGTTGATTGTTTCTGGTGCTCTAAAATGGGCCAAGTCAGTATTGATGGCATACTGGCAGGTTTGGTGAGAGGAAATCTTCAGTTTGAACTCCCTTGTATATTCCATAGTGCTTAAATGAATGGTGCTCCCATCCTCAAATCTGGGTTGCCTTGGATTATCATGGTCTAATCTATTAGTTACAGTGTTACCTTAGTTAAGACAAAACCATCCTGAACAATGGTTGGCTCTAAATCCATTGCCTTATGTCCTTATTAAAAAAAAAAAAAAAAAAAGAAGAAGGGGGCAGCCAGGCATAGGGCATAGTGGTGCACATCTTTAATCCCAGCACTTGGGAGGCAGAGGTAGGAGGATAACCATGATGTCAAGGCCACCCTTAGACTACACAGTGAATTCCAGGTCAGTCTAGGCTAGAGAAAGACCCTAGAGACCCTATCTCAAAAATCAAAATAATAACAACAACAACAACAATACTAATAATAATAGCGAAGAATGAGAAGGAGAAGAAGGGGGAAAGTTCAGCAATCAAAATGAAGAAAAAAAGGTGATGAGAAAATAAGATTTGAATTATGAAGCCACCAGAACCAGTTTCCACCAAACTCTGAAGAGGCAGCACAGGTTCTCACTCAGGACATCCTAAGGAAGTGCCTTCTGCTGGCACCATGAGTTTGAACCTCTTGCCTTGAGAACTGGGAATAAAGTTATGCTCTCTGAGCCACCAGACTTAGAGCATAGTAATCTCTCCTTATCTGTTTTGCCTTCCATAGTTTCAGTTACCCATGGTCAACGATGGCCCAGCAATATTAAGAAAAAATCCCAATAATAAATAATTCATGTATTTTAAGTAACTTTTTATTTGAATGTATTAATATAATAATTCTGTTGAAATAGCTACTGTTGTTAATCTCTTTGTGTCCTTAGTTTCTAAATTAACTTTTATCATAGGTTTACATGTATAAGAGAAATCCATGGTATTAATCTTGCTCTGTCCTGCTCAACTTCAGAAACCCTTTGGCTGTCTGAGAGTGTCTCTGTGGATAATGGAAGATTATTGTAATTGCAGCTCTAGGAAATACATATGCTTGACATAGATATTGTCATTTGTGACATTCATCTGGATGCAGAAAGACCAAAAGGCCGTTAACATTCATTTCTATTTTGACACTTGATTCTATTAATCATATTTATTTTTTTCACATTTGAGGTACATTTGGAAAGATTCAGACACATATCTCTTTTATAAATTTATTTTATAAGTCCAGTATTTCTCTTATATCATTACCATGCTAGAATAAATATAGATTTAGAAACTAACACGGAACTACCTACCATATAACCAATATATATTGTTTACATAGTTCATTTATTGTATTTAAGTATGTATGTCAGCAATTTCTTCCCAAATTGAAGCTTCCTCTACAGGACTATTAAGACTCAGGATATAAGTAAAATGTACAAAGTTTTGGAAGTAAACATGTCTCAGAGATGTTATAAACCTTTCAAAATTCACAATGGCCCTTTTTAAGGTAATAAAAATTGTTGGGGGATGAGATACTCCAACTTGTATAGTTATTTGCAAGTCAAATTGTCACCCTTCCTAGGTGGCAGGCTTTAGTGATCACTCATGCTACTGTAGAATCCCCAAACCCATTATTCTATAATTTAGCCCAATAAACTCATTGATTCACCAAGTTAGACTTTGGTAGGGTTTTTACTATGGCCTGTCATTGGTGTTTTGTCCATGTTGTGCTGACATTTTCTGAGGAAATGTGAACAAACATCTACTCACCCAAGATGTGGCACTGACAGCACACCAAGATAACAATTCTGAGGCAGACAAACATAGGGAAAGCTTATTAGCTCAAGATACCACTTGGTTTGGGCAATAAATATAACCTGTTAGCCTGACAATGCACATTTCACCCTTTTGGCAATTTGGCACCCCCACCTACATTGAGCCACGTGTACATCATACTTCAAGCAACGGAATGAGTCTCTCTTCACCTGGAACTCTTTAGTAACACCCCTTCTTTGGTTATTGGCTTAAATATGTTCTTGGATGCATTTGGAATCAGGAAGACAGGGAACCATCCAGCTTGGACAGGTTTTAGGCATGTGCATAGTAAGCTAAATTGCCTGCAAAGTGATCTTTTGGGGAGAATCTCCTGTTTTACCATCTTATACCTATGTATAATTAGGTGTACATATGAGTAAGACCATAGTAACCATGGGAAGAAACTTTCCCCACTCTCACTCAGTAATCAGTACTTTCTCACCATAGCACTTCAATTTTGTCTCCAGCCCCAGTATGCAGATGCAACAGTCTCTCTCTCTATATATAGTTTGTTTATGGTTGTCTTCAAAAGAGGTCTGATTCCCACATTTGTACCAATCCACCTGATCACCAACTGCTATTGGTCCATGAGGAAGTGAAACAAGAACAATTCCTTTGGATTACACTCATAATTGAAATGAGACATTAAAATGCTTCTCCCATCATTTTACTTTGTTTTGGTGCTGAAATGTGGCAATACCAGGCCTGAAGATCACCTCTTTCTCCCTGTCTATCCCATTATTTCTTTCTGTCTCTATCTCTCTCCATCTCCTCTCTCTGTCACATATACACACAACTGAACTCCTAAAATCATATCTTCAAAAACTTAACATATTCCATTAATTATTTATTATAACTCATTCAAAATTTACAGATGGAAAAAATTCCCAGTATAAATTTATGGACTAGAACACTAAAGCTTGAGAATTTACTTTCCCCAACTAAAGTCTAGGTTTATAGATTTTACAAGTAAGTGTCTTAAACTGCTGAGCCATCTCCTCAGCCCAAGTTTTCAGATTTTAAATCACCAGCTATTTCAATGACATAACACAGTAACTTAACTTAGACCTAGTTACATTCTCAGTCACAAGAAACACCATTATTATTAATTATTATTTTGCTACAAGTCCTCAAATACTATAAAGCCTTATCTTTTGATAGTTATTTTTGGGGATATAGTCCCCATGATACAATCACTGGGACAAGCACATTACTAATTTGTTCAAGAAGTAGTATAGAAGCATTTCATAACTAGTAGTGAGTAGAAGAGGAGTAAGAGAAGAACTGTGGATTTGGTCACCACATTGCTCTCAGTTGTTTGTTTCTGTGTCCTCATCTCTAGACTGAACTTCAACAAAGCAGAAAATATATTTTCCTTCCTTCTGATTTCTCAGTGCCTTTGGACAGTTTATGAATAGATATGTTTCCATGAAACTGTCTATATGATGCGATTCAAAAATGACTTCCAGGGGCTGGAGAGATGGCTTAGCGGTTAAGCACTTACCTGTGAAGCCTAAGGACCCCGGTTTGAGACTCGATGCTCCAGGACCCACGTTAGCCAGAAGCACAAGGGAGCGCATGCGTCTGGAGTTCGTTTGCAGTGGCCAGAGGCCCTGGTGCGCTCATTCTCTCTCTGTCTATCTGCCTCTTTCTCTCTCTCTGTCCATCGCTTTCAAAAAAATAAAAAATTAAAAAAAATGACTTCTAGAAAATGAACTTATATTAAACTTATAAAATTACAGCAGAAAATATTAAATTTGTAGTGAGACGACATATCCTTTTTATTAAAAATAAGTCAATGGCAGAAGTAAGTGAGCTATTGACATTTGAAAGTATTTTCCTATTTTTATTTGATTTTCATTTGACTTGCAATTGCATTATAAAATATTGTAATCATGAAAACTTTGTCCAAGAGCTTATGACATAAAATTGGTAAACTACAAATTTCAGCAATGTATTGCCCTCTTATCTTACATACTAAATGAAAATTTTCTTTCAATAGCTATTTACATTTGACCACTAAAATGACTAAGGATGAAGCTTAGATCTGTCCATTTTATACATTTCAACTACAGAAATAGAGATCCAAAAACATAATAACTCACAGAAGACATAAGGATGATTCTATGCCAACAAAGTTCTTACAATACGCTGCTTTCAATATAGCAAGAAAGCAAATGGGTACCAAATCATTTTCATCTGCTTCTATTATAGATTTTGGCAAATAACTTTTAAAACTAAAATAGCTATGAAACTATACATTTCCTATATGATTCATACAAGCTAATCTTCGGAAAAGCAGAAAGTCCAGGTAGTAAAAGCACAAAACTTAAATATATATAAATATATATGTTATATTATAAGAATGGCATTCTATTTTTCTTTTTTACTTCTTTTATTAATCCAGAAGTGAAAATATTACACTTGCCCATATTCACATTTATCCTGATGCTAGCAACAGACACCAACACTCAGTCTGATATGACACACTTCCTCTAGGAGACTGGTAGAACAATTGCTGGGAAATAAATCCTAGAAAAATCAGGAACCTTGCATGTTGGTGAAATTTGTAGGGATCCAGTGATATGAAACATGTCACTATATCCCTTCAAGAATACAAGTTCCATTGTATTGTATTGTACCATTAAAAAAAGAAAGAAAAAGAAAAAAATACAAACAAAAAACATAGCAGCTGGGCTGGAGAGATGGCTTAGCGGTTAAGCGTTTGCCTGTGAAGCCTAAGGACCCCAGTTCGAGGCTCGACTCCCCAGGACCCATGTTAGCTAGATACACAAGGGGGTGCACATATCTGGAGTTCATTTGCAGTGGCTGGAGGCCGTGGCGTGCCCATTCTCTCTCCCTCTCTCTATCTACCTCTTTCTCCCTCTCTCTGTCGCTCTCAAATAAATAAATAAAATTAACAAAAAAATTTAAAAAACATAGCAGCTATTTCCTTTCTTTGAATTTTGTAGCTATTTCACAACCTATTTGGACAGGATGCACACCATTAAAATTTGACTAATCCAAGATGACACTGCCAGTTTGAGTAGACTTCAAAGAGTATAAAGAACTTCAATAGATCCAGGCTACCGAATGCTGTATGCCAACTGGCCAAGACATTTTATCTACCGTGTCACAGATTTGGGATTTTGGAGAGAAGCTATTCCATCCTCTATGGATATCTATTCTTTTGAAAAGCATCTCTTGTCTCATCACTGGATAGTAGTCTTGGGCCTACGAGAAGCAGATGTTCACCCAGGAGTCAACATGGACTATGGGACTTTGGATGTTCCTTGTGGTGTTGATATTTGCTGACCTACCAAGCAACAAAGTTGAGAGTGCACGCTAGAATTCCTCCATCAAATGGAGGTGGTACATATGAATCAGTCTTAAGTTAATTGCATGAACAAAAGCCACAGGTACCTATGACCGACATTCATGTTACATGCTCCTTTCCTCTTGACATACAAATGCAGTCTCCAATGAATAGTGACTAAAGAAAATTAAAGGTAGGCTGTTAGTGGGTATTATATCCTACCAGAGTATCCAGGGGGGACATTAGTAAAAGAAAACTTTTTCATGGGGTATAACTTTTTAATTAGGTTGTTTTAATTTTTATAGAAATTTTAGACTTATGGAAAATTGAGGAGTTAGTTCAGAGTTCCAGTAGACTAGTCTTCCCCAGTTTCTTACTCTTTCCACATATTTCACCCAATTATTGATATTCTGTGGTACATTTGTTACAATGGATGAAATAGCATTGATTTATTATGTTAACTAAAGTCAATATTTTATAGTAGAAATCACTCTGTTACTTCTATGGTTTTGAAAAATGTATAATATTATGTATATATCATCACAATGTCTCACAGAATAGCTTTACTGCCCTAGAAATCCTCTGACAACAACCTCTTTACCCCCTCACGTTGAGCCCCTGGCAACCATTGATATTTTTTTTTATATGTAATACAGTTTTGCCTTGCCTGGATATCATTCAGTTGGAGCCATACACCATGCATGTGGTCATTTTAAACTGCCTTCTCTTGCTAAGCAATGTGTGTAAAGAGCTGAAGTGGAGAGAGTGGAGCAGACAGATGTTGAGGTGGTCCATTAAGACAATAAGCTAAAATTACAGTACCCATCAAGCCTTTAATCTCTAAGTGAAATGTACAATGGAGAAGTTAATCAGGAAAAAGCACCAGACCTCTCAATGTTCCGTTTTCCACATGGAGGAAGGTCAGCTGTTTCAGTGCAGTGCGGAGGGGAGAATCATCCCATTGGTGAGGCAGCCCTGAACAAAAGACTCCTGCTGTGTTATGGGCCTCATGGGGAGAGTGAAACAAAAGAAAGGATGGGTGGAAAAGTACTGAACTCTTGAGTCAGAATGGAGAAGTATCTTCAGTAAGATGATTATGGCATATGAAAGTATACCAGTTACGTTCTCACTGTTAAGGCAAAACACATGACCAGAAGCAGTTTATGGAAAGAAAGGATTTTTTGTAGTTTACAGCTTAAAGGGGAACTCCATTTTGGTGGGAAAAGCATGATAAGAGCAGGAAGTTGGCTCACATTGTCATATATCAGCAGGAAGAAAACAGCAGGCAGAGCTAGTTAGCACTGGCAAAGTGGACTGGGTTATAAAACGCCATGGCCCACCACCAGTGACACACATCTCTTCCAGCAAGGCTCCACCTTGCTCGAGCTTCACCGTGTGGAGATCAAGTATGATGCTGAATCACAAACAAATGAGACTATAGGAGATATTTTACATTCAAACTTCCACAGAAGACACTTGGCCAGGAACTCAAATGTACATATAGTTAGGACAGTTGATAGTGTGAAAAAATGTTTTCACTCCACTTGGTGCATTAAGTCTGGTGTGTGGAAAGCATTCCTCCAATTATCCAGCCAAGTAAAGCCTTTGTAATTGCTTATGGTTCCAAGACTGAAAGCTAGCATAGAGTATTTTGGCCTAGAGCTGGATTGCTCAGGGTGGTTTTATGTTCCTGCATGTGTTAGCACGGTAAGACTATTTTTTTTTTGTTGTTGTTGTTATATTCTGTTGTATAGATATACCAGTTTGTTTCTTCGTTTGCCTTTTAAAGAACATCTTGGCTTTTTCTAGGTTTTGAAAAGTGAGTACAACTATTTTAAATATTATATGGAAGTGTCTTGTATGAAATAAGTTTTCAGTGCTTTTGGATAAATACCTAGCAAGAGATTACTGGATCGTATGTTAAAGCTATTCAGATTATAAGAAACTGCCACACGGTCTTTCAGAGCTGTACCATTCCACCTTCCTACCACCAGCAAACTAGAGTTCTGTTGCTGCATATCCCTTCAACTTGTTGAACTGTCAATGTTTTGTTTTGGATTTTAGGAAGTTTAAAGGTATGCAGTGGTCATTGTTTTCGTTTATAGTTCCATAATGACATATGACCTTGAGTATCTTTTCATATGCTTATTTGTTGTGTGCATATCTTCTTTGGGAAGGTAATGCTAGTTTTTACAAAGATTTTGTCCTAATTTATAATTTTTTTTTCTTAAAAGTATCTTTTACAAGGCTGGAGAGATGCCTTATAGTGGTTAAGGCATTTTTCTACAAAGCCTAAGGACCCAGGTTCAATTCCCCATTACCCACATAAGGCAGATGCATAAGGGGGTGCATGCACCTGGTTTGTTTGCAGTGGCTGGAGGCCCTGGCATGCCCATTCTTTCTCTATATCTGCCCCTCTCTCTTTCTCTTTCTTTCTCTCTCAAAATGGATAATTAAAAATAGAAATAAAAAGTGTTTTTACAGAGTTAAAATTTTGAAATTTGTCTTGATATCCAAATTGTTATTTTTTCTCATAGGCTGTTTGGTATTGAGAAGAGATCTATTTGATCATTTGTTGTATGTAAAGATAATTCATCCAGTTGACCTTCTTTATTAATTTCCAGGTGCTTTGTAATTTCACATTTTCTATTTATTTCTGTGAGCCACTTTAAGTTAATCTTTTAAAGACATAAAATCTGGATCAAGACTCTCTCTCTCTCTCTCTCTGTGTGTGTGTGTGTGTGTGTGTACCTGGTAATGTACACACCCTATGTCTTCCCCTACAACTCTTCTGACTTACTCCTTTGAGTCAGTATGTTCTTGACCCTTTTATTTCTTTCTCCCTCACCCCTAGAGTTCTGGGGTTACAGGAGGTTGCCACCTTGCCTGGATTTTTATCGGGATGCTAGAGATCAAACCCAAGTCCTTATATTTGTGTAGCAATTATGCTTTCTCACTGAGTCATCTCCCTAGCCCTGCAAGACTAATTTTACTTCCTTGAATTGCCTTTGTTCTTTAGTCACAAATTACTTGACTATAAAGCATTAATCAACTATGCCCATGTGGATTGTCTTAGCACTTTAAACTCTTTCAGCTCATCTGTTTATATTTCACTAGTGAGGTTTGGCTAAGGTGGAATTGTTACTAAGGCTTCAGACCAGGTACTATTAGTCCTCTGGTTTTGTTCTTCAGTCTGTTCTTGGGCTTTTGCCTTTAGATTTAGTTTTGCAGTGTCTAAAGAAAGAAAAATTGCTTTTTGGATATTGATTATGATTATTTTGAATTCATAGATTGAATTTGGGATTATAGACATAGTACTAAACAAGGAACATTCTTTACACTTTAACTGGAGGCTAGAGATAGGAATTTACACTGAATCATTGACAGTGATGAATTGCTTAGCTGGTGTCAGGAACTTGGGAGAGACACTGTGGGGAGTTTGGTGAAAAGATTTTTAAAAGTATGTAAATGTACCTTTCAGAGTTTGAAAATGTTTGTACCTACATTAATTCTGAAAAAGAAAAGGTCCCTGCAAAAAAGTAACTTAGACAACAGATACAGTGAGTAGTATTACACATGCTGTAGACACCTGTCAAACTCTTTTCCACCTAGTCTGTCCTTGTTCAAGGACTCATGATAAGTGGTCTTCTGTACAAAGGTGGAGGCTGGCGGTTTTACATGAACTCGTTAACACAGGCATCCACTTATGAAGGCTGATCTGTCTTCAGCCACTACTACTTGGCCCATATGTTAACAAGAGTCATCTCTGACTTCTTCATAAGGCCACCAGCTCTCAGGAATTCAGCCACTCACCTGCTCTCTGATTGATCACAAGGGTCCATCTTCAGTGAGGACTGTGGAAGTTTTGAGTTTGCTAGAAGAGTGTTTACTATGACTATAGATTTCCCTTAAATAACCATAATGCTTCTGCCCAGACTACTGTCTGTAGACTTATGAATGCTGTATTTATGGTCAGGCTTTTATGAATGGCATTGATTCTAATAAAAAAAATAATTTAAGAAGCTCATTTGGTAGCAGATAAAATGTCTATGTGTGCTGAGGATAGGGTGGTATGTTTTGAGCATAAGAAAAATGATGTCATTATGCTTGGCAAAGGCATAATTTTTCTATTGCCTTTATTTATAAATTAAACTCACTGTTGCAGTCAGGTTTGCATTGCTGGTAGAAATCACCCAACGAAGAGCAGCTTGTTGGAAAAAGGAGGTTTATTTTGGCTTACAGGCTCAAGGGAGAAGCTCCATGATGGCAGGGAAAATGATGACATGAGCAGAGGGTGGACAGCAGTCCCTGGCCAACATAAAGCGGACAATAGCAACAGGAAAATGTGCCAAACACCGACATGGGGAAACTGGCTTACCACCCATAAGCCCGCCCCCAAAAACACACTCCCTCGAGGAGGCATTAATTCCCAAATCTCCATCAGCTGGAACCTAGCATTCAGAACACCTAAGTTTATGGGCCACCTGTATCACTTCACCACACCCACTATATTTTGAAAAGATATGGTTGCCACATAGGGAGTAGATGGCTCTAGGAGACAAAGTTTGGTTCATCATTGCTATGCTAGTTGTTTTTCTCGGCATTTTTTTCCTTGTATTTTTCTGGCATGATGTGGATGAGTTTCATATTTGAGAAAGCAAAAGAGCCTCAGAGGCTGTATTATTTTATAGCCCAGAGGTCAGGCGAGGGAACCACACATGGTTGGAGCTCTCATGCATTGCCATGGATCTGCATTCTGAGGAGAAGCACAATGTGTTCAGCAGAATCAAGCTGAGAGGTCTGAACCCAGCGTGCATAGCCACCATGCCCCCATTTACTCTATTCTGTGGGTTTCTGTTTGCCCTGGCTCTGCTTTACGTACAAAGCTGTTGCTTTCTCTTCAGGCCCAACACAGATGCAGGTAAACATCCTTTAGATCCCTGTTGTTATGTCTGGTCAATTTCCTATGGATGGTAAGTACATCAGCTGCTATCAACCTTGGCAGTTGTTCCTGTACTGAGTTATGAGAGATGCACTTGTTTTACAATGTACAGTCACCTCCCGCTTCCTCTGCTCACATGGACACATGTGCGTGCAAACACACACACACTGAGTTTGATGCCTACATGTATATGTCACTTCCGTGGTGCTTCAGTTTGCATCTCCTGGGGCAATAGTAGCACATGGAACCCACCAAAATCCCTGCATAAAGTTGACCTGTCATAGATTTTTTCCATCATCTTCTTATAATATGACACTTGTTAAAAACCCTTAATTCTTGTACTGGAGAGATGGCTTAGTGGTTAAGGCACTTGCCTGTGAAGCCTAAGGACCCATGTGTGACTCTCCAGCTCCCATGTAAGCCAGACACACAAAATGATGAAAGCCAAGGTAGCACATGCACACAAGCTAGTGCATGTGTCTGGAGATCAGTTACAGTGGCCTGAGGCCCTGGCGCTAATTCTCTCTCCCTCTCTCTCCCTCTCTCTCTCTCTCCTCTCTCTCTCTCTCTCTCTCTATCTCTCTCTCTCTCTCGCACACACACATTTATTTTTATTTATTTATTTGAGAGCGACAGACAGACAGAGAGAGAAGAGGCAGATATATAGAGAGAATGGGCACCCCAGGGCCTCCAGCCACTGCAAACGAACTCCAGAAGCATGTGCCCCCTTGTGCATCTGGCTAACATGGGTCCTGGGGAATCGAGCCTCGAACCTGGGTCCTTAGGCTTCACAGGCAAGTGCTTAACCGCTAAGCCATCTCTCCAGCCCAAAAGCTCTTCATTCCTATGGCATATTGATGTTGATGTGCATGTTTAGAACCTTTCTTATTCCCATTTTATGATCATAAGAATTCCCTCATTTGTGTACTTTTTAAATGCCTTTAGCATTTTACTTCTAAGATTAAACCTAACTATATTCTCCTTCATATCATTGTAAAAAGGTTTGTTTCTAAAGCATTACTGTTGTCTAGTTGGAATATTTGTCAGTATCTCTTACAGAACCATATTGCTTTTAGTACCATTACTTTTTGATATGTAGTCATGCCTAATAATTTTTTTAAAGAATTCTATAGGCTTGGTAAATTTTCATGGCATTTAAAAACTTGTAATATTCTCTTTGTCTGCTATTAAGATTATAAATATTTTTATTTATATTTTATTGTGCTAATATCTGTTGGTAAGATATATTAATTATAAATATTTATGTGATTCAATATGATAATCCCATTATGCACACACAGAAAGCACTGCTCATATTGGTCCATTTATCCTCCACCCTCCCATCCCAGTACCATTCAAAATCACTAGTAATCACTGCTATACTTTCAGGTCAATTTTTCTGTGGTAGTTTCCATGTAAAAAGAGAGAACATGTGATTCTTGTTCTTATGTTTCTAGCTTATTTTGCTTGACATGATGTCCTGCATTTCCATCCATGTGTCTACAAATGACAATTTCATTTTTCTGTTTGGATAATTCTCAGTGGTGTCTAAGTACATTTCCTATATCCATTTTTCTGTGGCTGGCCCCTTGGCTGGTCCCTCATGTTGATATTTTGACTATTGCCTGAAGACACACATATATAAAGATATTTCTCTTATACTCTGACTTCATTTCATTTTTTCTATATATCCAGAAGTGATATAGCAAGACTATATAATAGTTCTAATTTTAGGTGTTTTAGGAATTTATACATTTTTTTCCTGTAGGAGTGGTTGTAGTAGTAATTTAGTACCTGCTACCAGTGAATAAAAGTTTGTTTGTCTTTTTTTAGAGCTGGGTGTGGTGGTGCACGCCTTTAATCCCAGCACTTGGGAGGCAGAGGTAGGAGGACTGCCTTGAGCTCGAGGCTACCCTGAGACTAAATACTGAATTCCAGGTCAGCCTGGGCTAGCGAGACCCTACTTTGGAAAACAAAACTAAAGAAACAAAACAAAACAAAACAAGAAAGTTCTTTTTACTCCACATTCTTTCCAGAATATGTTAAAATTTTTTTGGACAAAGCAATCCAACTGGAGTGAGATAGTATCCTATTGAGAGTTTGATTTGCATTTCTTTGATAGCTAATGATTTTTTAATATATGTATGATCTTTTGTATTTATTTCTTCTTTTGAAAGTATTCAGATTTTTACCTAGTTTTAATTGGATTTTTCATCCCTACATATATCTCACAGAAGATTATATACATATATATATATATATGTGATCTTCTGTGAGATGAATAGCTGGAGAATATTTTCTCCCATTTTGTAGGTCGACTCAGTCTGCCGATCATTTCCTTTGTTGTGTACATGTTTTTAATTTGTTGTAACCCTGCTTGTTTTTCTTCAGTTTTTGTTTTGGAATCCTGTGCTTTTGCAGTGATATCCAGGAAATCCCTGTGTGTACCGATATCTAGAACTGTTCAGCATGGTTATTTATCCTCTCCTCCCTCTCCTCCATCATGTGCATGAACATATTGTTTGTTGTTATTGAGAATACCTAATGGGGGTTCTAGAGGTGAGAATCACAGTTGTGACAGGCCCAAAGGACTGGGTTTCTCCTGGTGTTTGAGTTCCTCAATGGTGTTTGTTGAGGTTCCAGCAATGTTATCCCCAACACTGTGTGTGTGTGTGTGTGTGTGTGTGTGTGTGTGTATAACTTAACATTATTCTATTTCTTTTTATCCTTTCCCAGTCCTTGACATTTTTAAAATATTTAATTGTTTAATGCAAAGGTAGGCAATGTTAATCTCTAAATTGTAATTAAGGTGATTAATTTATCCTTTATAAATCTTGAAATTCAATAGTGTTTTCAAAAACCTGGTTTGTCTCCATTCTTTCACTTCTTCACATTGTTACTAAAGTTTCCTTACTTAAAAATATTGTACTGAAGGGGCTGGGGAGATATCTTAGCAATTAAGGTGCTTGCCTACAAAGCCTAAAGACCCAGGTTCAATTCCCCCGTACCCATGTAAGCCAGATGCACAAATGGTGCTTGTACCTTGGCCTATAACTCTAGGTTATGGATTCTGCATAATTTTTATATTGTATGTATAGGTTTTCATTTCTCATAGCTATTTATCTTCTTAAGACACTGTCCTGTTAAAAATTATGTTTTATCTTACTTCCTTCTTATATGCCCTTTTAAAATTAAAGTGCATTAACATTATGTTTGCATATTTAATATTTACTTATGACACGATAAAATGCAATACTTTCTACTTCTATCTTTATTAAATGGGAAATTATACTCCCTCACACAGGATTAAAGAAGTGATGTAATAAGTAATTGGGCACTGCCAGGTACAGGCTGGAGCCTTCAGGAGATGGGCCTGAGCTGCCAGGCATGGCTAAGGACCTCTGGGCTACAGGAGGCAGCTCCCTCCCCAAGCCCTGCACACCTGACCTTAGGCTTTGTTCATAGCACTGTAACTTTTGGCCAGTTGCCTAGGAAACTCCTTATCAGCCAGCAGCCTTTACATAGCCCACCCCTTGCAACCCTCTTCCTGCCACTATGTAAATCATCTGACTCTCTCTCTAGGCATCGGCTAGCAACATTTGAACCCACCAATCCCCTTAGGACCCTCTTCCCACTCACAACTGCTTATAAACCCATTTCCCTATTGAGTAAACTGAGCTGTTCACAGAGACTTCCTCCGAAAGTGGTTCTTTCATCATGCTCACGACTTTGCTCTCCACTATTGCCTGAATGCCTTTGGGAGAATCGTGGCTCGGAGGATCCAGGGACCCTCAATAAGTGATTCTGGGGACCGTCTCAGAGCACTGAAATTACCAACTTTTTGTCACTTCCTATCTTATTAAGCACCAAGTGTCTTCATATCTCAACCAGACCAACTAGACAACAAAATGAGGCTTCCAGAGTGATATAATTACTTTACTGGTAAACTCTTGACAGAAAGTCAAGCACAGATTTCTCTTTTCCTGTATGTCAAACTGTGTGAAAGTTCTTAGTAAACTACAGACTACTGTCCAAATGTGCAGTGCTATCATGATTACCTTTAATTTCTTTTTAATTTTGTTTATTTATTTGAGAGAGAGAGAGAAGAGGAAGAGGAGGAGGAGGGAAGGAGGGAAAGAGAGAGAGAGAAAGTCTGGGTGTGCCAGTGCCTCTAGCCACTTGAAATGAACTTCAGACACATGCGCTACCTTGTACATCTGGCTTACATGGTTACTGGGGAATCCTACCTGGGTCATTAGGCTTCCAAGACCTTAACCACTAAGCAATCTGTCAAGCTTGAATGCATTTATTGTTTCCATCACTTTAATATACAACAGCTTTTTTTTTTTTTTTTTTTTTGTGTGTTTTCAAAGTAGGGTCTCACTCTGACCCAGGATGACCTGGAATTCACTATGTAGTCTCAGGGTGGCCTCAAACTCACTGCGATCCTCCTACTTCTGCCTCCTGAGTGCTGGGATTAAAGGCATGTGCCACCATGCCCTGCTATAACAGCATATCTTTATCTATCTAGCAGAGAGGAGTTAGACATGTTTGTATGCATGGACACTGTATAAGGTTAAAAGCAAAGATTTTGTTTCCTAAATCCTCTATGCAAGTTGATAAATTTCAGATCTCCACTTAAGAAACCTTTACTGAAAGGTAAGTCCTAATTTGTCTAGATTTCTGCTGCTGCTCAGCCTATGTTAAATAGGAAGTCTAGGTACACCAGTAGATGACTCAACAGACTATTTTTGGGAGAGATCATTATATGAAAAAGGCCATTTCCTCCACAGAAAGCACCCCTCTTCATTTCCTCCACAGAAAGAACCCCTCTTCATAAGAATCATTGTGCATTACATACTTTTCAGCTATGTCATGGACTTTATAAGGGAGAAATGTCAGCGATGTCCATTAAAAAACAAAACATACCCAAGGACAGACCTGGTTGGAATCCAGACGAAAGTCAGTCTGCAGACAATTAGCCCATCTAGTGCTGGAAGGTGCTACATGAGCTCCTGGGGAAAGTGGTCAACATCTGCCCAAGCAACTCAAAGTCTAAGCAACTCAGAAGCAAACAACCTGACGTGATGCTCACACAAGTGCAATAATGGCACACAGCCATGGTGGGTAACCAACTGCTCTTGGATTGGCTAACAGATCTGCTCAGTGGAAAGAAAACCATATCTGGAAATCAGATAATGATTCTGCTTTCCTTGTCAAGCTCCCACTAACCTTAGACTATAAGAGTGTCTAAACCATCTTAATCTTCTCTAAATTAATAATGGTTATTCTATTTAACTTAGTTAACTCTCCGATGGAGAATCTGCTTCTCTTTTCATATAGGAACTGGACCTGAGGAGATAAACGACCCAGTGCATTCCACCCTGGCCCCATCTGAAACCACAGAGAAACTGGAGAAATGAAAAAGAGTGCTACTTTCTTAATGAACTAATATCAGCAAAAGGGTGATGGAGAAAGATATTGAGGACATTCAATACTTACCAAACCAGAGAACCAAATACTCCTAAGTGTCCATCACTGACATAGGCTTAAAATGCTCCCAGCATGGCTCAGAGAGTTGTGTGGAAGAGGGGATGGAAAGACTGTTAGAGCCACAAGTTGGGACATTTTTCACAGAGACATTGCCTCTCCCTGACCCCCACAATGCATGACCCACAATCCCCATGGTGTTGACCTGCATCCCCAACGAGGAAGGCCTCTACAGAAAAGGGGCAGGGAAGATGGAAAGGATGTTACCAACATGTGATATTTACATACAAAATATGTCCATATCGAATAATAAAAATAAATAATAAAAAATGGCTGGAGAGATAGCTAATATGTTAAAGGTGCAAAGCCTGGTGCCCTTGGTTCAGTTACTCAGTACCCATGGAAAGCCAGATGCACAAAGTGCATGTGTCTGAAGTTTGTTTGCAGTGGCAACAGGCTCTGGAACATCCATATTCACTGTCTGTCAGTCTCCCCCTCTCTTTCAAACAAATAAATAAAAATATTAAAAGCAAATTAAAAATAAATGTTAGCACCTTCTGGATTACAGTTGGCACAGTACTCACCCCACCCTCAGCACCAGACACATTCCTGACTCTATTAAAGAGAGAATTTAACTTGCTTTTAAAACACTGTGTTCTAAATCCCATCTTGACCTTGGTATATGCTGTATGGCTGACCACTGCCAACATCTATTCTCTATACCCTCTACTATAAAGGACAAGGCCAGGAATCAGTTGTAAATAAGCAAAAACTAAAATCCTGCCTTTTAAGGACTAGCGATAATCAGAGAAACAAGTTCATTTTAAAGGATGGGTGTAATCAATGTAACAGACAATTTCTTTTTTTTTTAATTTTCTATTTTTTTATTAATTAGTTTTGTATTCAGCAAATACAGTCAGTTTGGTATCATTATTAGGCTCATCCGTGACCTGCCCCCTCCCCTTGGCCCCTCCTTGTCGAGGTATATGGGTCATGCATTGTGGAGTTAGCCCACAGTTATGTGTAAGATAAATGTCTCTGCATATCATGACCCAACATGTGGCTCTGACATTCTTTCCGCCCCCTCTTCCGCAAAATTTCCCTAAGCCACGTTGGGTTCATTTTTGGTCTGCTTCAGTGATGAGGTGTTGGGGGCCTCTGGGTCTCTGGCTCTCTGATTTGGTAGGAGTTGATTTTTCTCTGTGCTGATCTCCTTCCCCCTTGTGCTGGTGTCCGGTTCATCAGGAAAACAGCCCCCTTGCTTGTTTCTCCAATTTTTCTTAGTTTCAGCCGGGGCCCTTTTGAGGTATGATGGGGTGGCTCTCTCCTTAGGATCTACATCTAAATGAAAAAGAGAAGCAGATTCTCCAACGGAGAGTAAGTTAGCACCAGGACAAATGAGATAACCTTACTTTTTTTTTATAGAGAGTTTAATAGGTGTAGGCCCTCCTGTAGCCCACGATTGATGGTAACTTGATAATGGAAAGTGGGCTTATGTTTGGATATGGTTCTGACTTGTTTCCCAGCTATCAACTGTGTCTTTCTTCCCTCATAACTGTATGTTAATTGTAGTGAATAATTGATAAAGAATTTATAAGAGTTGGTTTGCATTTAATTTGGAAGGATAGAATCATTTTAACTTTTGAGAAGAAAATTCACTAGTTTCTCTGGTTTTAAAATGTGGCATGAGCACAATCCATGTATAAATTTTTGTGTTATAACTTTGTTCTACTATCCTTGCTTTTTTTGTTTTTCTTAGATTTTCTCAACCTCTGTGTTTCTTTTTATGATGACACTGATAACTTTGAATCTATGATAAAAACTGAAGTCAATAACCTTGGGAACAAATGCATCAACATATAAAATTATATAACCTGTTTATGAGTCTTAAAATCTGATCCTCTGAGTCGAGCTGAAGAACCTTTACTGCACCTATAATGTATTTTTTAATCCTTTGCCTGCCAAACTGTAATTCAACTTCCAAATCTTAAGGTGAATAGGCCAACCCTGAGCAGTCTCCTCTATCTCTAGCCTTTTATACAAGCTGACATTTATTATTTCTTCCATGATGTTATTTATCTCTGTTCTAGCCATTTATTAAGTTTCCTTACCTGTCTTCCTTTCTTCAACATTTTAAATAAGCATCAAAAGTTAAAAGCAGGAGAAGATCCCTTGAGGAAATCTTATGGCAATGATATTTTCAAAGACATTGAAATCAAGCGAGAGAAGTGGGTAGTATATAGTATAGCAAATGCAACGGCAGTATGGTGAAAAGGATGGTCCAGTGTTTCTTAGAAATATTATTCATGTTATTCATAACTTTTCAATTAAACAAAATCTTTCCAAAAATCATTGTCATCTACTGTCACCTACTTTACCAGTTTTCAGCACTTCATTTACAGACCATAGGAGAAATTCAGAAAATAAAAGTATGGCACAAAATAAATAAAAGAGCAAGTCCTGAATGAGTTCAGTGTCACATCTTCTCATTTCCAAAAATCATACTCTGCCCCTCCTGTGCCTTTTCTAGACTGGTTTAAGTTAGATAGTGTAAATCTTGTTGTTGTTGTTGTTGTTGTTTTCCCCCTGAGATAGGGTCTCACTCTAGTTCAGGCTGACCTGGAATTCACTATGTAGTCTCAGGGTGGTCTTGAACTCAGAGCGATCCTTCTACCTCTGCCTCCCAAGTGTTGGGATTAAAGGCATGAGCCACCACGCATGGCTTATATATATATAAAGTTACACATGTTCTGCATTTTGAATTATTTCTTGATTCTTATTAAGAAACCACCACATATGTGTTTTGTTGGTGACATTACTTGTTGGTGCCAACTGAACCTGTTTATAGGTCCTGAACAAGTAGTGTTGAGGAATTGAGCTGAGACTGGGACAAGGTAACAGAACCATGGTTCTTTAGGTGATTTTCTTTTTACAAGAGCCTTGAGGCAACAGCATGTAGAACTTTTATTAGAACAGTTCTGTGTACAGGGTTCATGCAGAGTTTAAGCAGATAATGGCTTAAACAAAACCAAGTGGGCAGCAACTTTGCTATCTCAGAAGCAGGACACAGTTTGGGTAGCATAAAACTATAGATCAATTTTAGACCTCTTTAACAGCTGGAGAGTAGACGCCACAAATGCTGTTTCCAGCATTCCAGGATCAAACACATGTGCCCTTCTTCTCAAAACATAGTGTCAGCAGAATCCCAAAGTGTTGTGTACACAGAATGCAACAGGCTAAAAACTAGCTGCAGTGGTTGATGCTTCATGATATAGTTAGTGATTCTTCACGTTGTATTTGTAATAAACTAATTTTATGAATGCTATAATTTTAAAAACACTAAAATATCCAGCTAGCATATATTATTTCATTTATTTTCAATAGTGAACATAAAAAGAGGTTTTGATTTTCATTTTGATGAGGATGCTAGCACACAAAAAAGGTAAATCAATATCTGAAAGCTCACTTATAAATGACTGCGGAAGATAGCACATTCCAGTTTAAAGTCACCTGATGGGCATTTTCTCTCCTTTCAGTGATTTATTAGCTTGATTCATGGCTTTAAATAATAATGAAAATATTAGCCAAATGTGATTAGGAATGAGTTTCAATTTATTCAAGTATCTCTCTCTCTTCTCTCTCTCTCTCTCTCTCTCTCTCACACACACACACACACACACACATGGTGCTAGTCTGTGTCAGCAATTCTTCAGTGTAATACAAAATTATATTACTGTGCATAAAATGAAATTCCTCTTACTCATGGAGCTTCTATTCTAACAATAAGCAAATCTGTAAGCAAATACGTGTGTCATATGATTGCAGTTAGCTCAGCGGGGGTGATAGAGAATGTGATGTGATAGCTTAGGCTGTATGGAGGGGAGAAGTTATCATTTTATACAAATGACCATTTAGTAGAAACCAGTAGAAAAAAAAGTCATACTCAATCCAGAGACAACTGTGCCTACTTGAGGAAACAAGAGCTGACATTCTATAAATAGCAAAAGGCTAAGGTGGTTAGAGCACAGGGGACTGGCACAGGTGACAGGGTCTAGAGACTGGGACAGGAAATGCCCAAGAAATTTTTAATAACCTGAAATTGAATATTCAGCTTTTCATTCTGAACCTAATGTGAGATAAGTGGCAGGAATCAATTTCATTCACTGTTGAATTGTCAATTTCCTCATTGTTAATTGTGAAGGAATATAGTAATTATATACAAACATTAAAATGAGCGTCTTTTTTGTTAATCAATAGAAATTTAATTCTCATAAATCTGGAGGTTGGAGTCCAAGGTAAGGGTGCAGGAGGTCAGGTACTGGTGAGGTCGACTCTTTCCCTGGCTTGTAGGTGGCAACACTCATGCTATGACTTAATATTGAAAGAAAATAGGCACTCTAGTATTTATTCTTATGAAGACAATAATCTTAACTTAGGAGCATGAACCCTATGATTTCATTTAGCCTAATTATTTTTCAGTTGTAATCCCCAAATACTATCACATTGAGGGGTTGGCCATTAATGTAGGAATTTCAAAAGAACACAGTTCAGTTCATAGCACTCTATAGGCCACAAACCTTCTCATTAAGAAGATATTACATTCTTAGTCTAATTTTACAAATGCTTAAATTCAAAGTGGTCATTTCTAAATGTTTTTGATTGACAGAGAAAAATGGGCTTACTTATGGATTTGATGTCAGCTAGGCATGAAAGAAAGACTAGGACTAAGAATATCTTCAAATTGATTGCTATTTGGAAAGGAAAGACTATGGACTATGTAGAATTGTAATTGGATAGAACAGTGAGAGCAGAAATTTATTTTTAGGTATATCAATTTTGGAATGCCTTTCGGACAGCAGATGAAGATGGCAAGTAAGCAACTGAATACAGGAGACTTTCATTCATGAGAGAAGCCAAGGGTGCACTTAGAAATTAGAGTCACTGATATATAAATAGATATAGAGGAACAACTTATGATGTTATCTATAGTTGGATGACATCAGGGAACATAAGGAAAGAAATTTAAAAAAAGAATTTTAAGTGAAATAGTAGGACCTGGGGATAATAATACCTGATCATGGAAGAAATTGTGGTGTGTGTGTGTGTGTGTGTGTGCTTTGAAGATGGGCTGGCTTTAAACTCATAGTGATCCTCCTACCTCAGCCTCTCAAGTGCTGGGATTAAGTGTATTAAACACTATACCTGACTAGAGAAATATTTTGATGGCAAGTTTTGTGAAGATTGCTACATTAACAACACAGATGTCAGTGGAGACCAATGACAAAAGCCTATCCATTGTGAGCTTAAAAAAAAAAAAAAAAAGCTTCATAGCAATGAATTAAAGGGCAAATGGGAGGAGAGAGTTTGGGATAGTGATTTTGTTGCCTGATCATTTTTCCTCTCAGGCTGTTCAGCAGTTGCTGAGTGGCTAAGTAAGGCATACACCAGGATGTGATGGAACTGGAGTCTAAGACTTCACCACTATTTTGGTGTGTGCATAAGAGCATGATTAGATGGTGAGATATTACTTCCATCTATGACTTTGAAAATATTCATCACACACATTCACATAAGATAAAAGTCATTTTTTCTTCAAACTTCCCTTGGAATTCATTCGTTTAACTCATATTTCCAAGCTGCCTGGTTATAACATGCATTATATTAGTTACTGGGCTTAAAAGATAAAAAAGCACATGAAGGAAAATACACATTTTAAATAAAACCAGCTGGGAAGTTTGTTGTAGTGAACTGAGAAGAGCCAGTGGATGCTATTGACAGGCGACTGCTCTGAGATCTCAGGTCCGGAAGCGCAGACGCTGATGGCGCTTCTACAAGTACTGGTTATCTGTTTCCCCGCATACGAAGAATACCAGGCTAAGGTCACCAATACTAGGATGGATAAAATGTTAGTTTGATCACAAAACATGGCAATGTGTTTTAAAATTTAATTGCCAGATGTAAAATATCAAAGAAAAAATTAATAGTTCCCATTTGGAGAAGGACAAAACCAAGCCATAGTCCTTAGAAGACCTAGAGTGGGCATGAAATTAGTATTGCAAAACCTCCCCATCAGTGTGTCAGGTCTCAGAGTAAGAGCATCTAAAACGGCATGATTCATGTGAAATAATTCCATATTCAAACATATTGGCTGACCTTCCTTACTTCTATCATTCCTTTTTAATGCCACTTACATAATCTTGGACCATCTAAAAATTATTTAAAACTCATCTTCTAAGTGTCTTAAATATTTGAAGAACTACTATACTGCTCAAAAGAGTTTCTCTCAGGTCCTCAAAAACATCCTCCATAACTCAGTGTGAAATTGTAATTTTGAAAGAAAGTATTATTTTATCAACATATGTTAAAATTTTTTAATTAGAATATAATCATATTGTCACCTCTGACAGAAATGATATAATTTCATAATGTAATTTGATGTCAGTAGTGTCTTTTAGAAGACTATATATATATATATATATATATATATATATATATATGAAAATGCTTCAGAAATAGTCTTTCAAAATGATTCAAATAAAGATTTAAGTTCTTATCCTTAAAAGAAACTGCATTAATGAGTAGATGGCATGAGTTGAGTTACCTGTCACCTATCTTTTCTACATGTTTTTCATAAGCCTTATTATCTTATTTTACAGAGTTTTTGTTTGCCATGCTGGGAGTTGGACCCAGTGTCTTAGATATGCTAGACAACTCCCTACCAATATACTATATTCCCAATCACTTTATTTGTGTTTTCTTCAGACTGAAATTCACATATCCAAAGAAAACGCTATTCAGCTTATGTAGATTTTTTTTAAAGTGTCAAATACAGAAATACTGGGGGCTAGAGTGATTTTTCAGTAGATAAGAGTTATTCCTGAACATGATAGGAGTCTGAGTTCAATTCCCGAGCACCCATGTAAACCAGGGCATGGCTATATTCACCTGTACCTCCATTCCTATGGGGAGCAGAGACCAGAGAATCCACAAGGCTCACAAAATGGAAAACTCTAGTATTAGAGACTTTATCTCAAGAAATTATGTAGATGAGTTATGGAAGGATACAGCCAATACTTTCAACATGTGTGTGCATGGTACACACACACACAAGCATATTCAATAGACACACACTACCATCACACACAAACCTGCAAAAAAGTATGAAGTACTGTTACACAAATTCACATAGGTATGTATAGGGTGAGCTGTGAACCCAGATCTGTCCTTTTTGAAGATCCCAGTGTTTTCACACTTTAAGGACAAGATTTTGTCACATGAAATATGTATGTATATAACATATCATTTCCAAATGAAACCAAGAAATATAGACACTGAATTCATTTATTTGAAGTGATTCTCAAACTTTAATATTCCTCAGAACATCATACAGGATTTGTGAAAACAAAGCCTGTTGCCCAATACCCCACCACTTTCATTCACTAGACCTGTGGTGAAGCCAACAATGTGAATATGTAAAAAGATCCTGAGTGATGTCAGGGCTGCAAAGTGACGGAACCACACTTTGAGAGCCATAAGTTTTTTGTTTGTTTTGTTTTTTCATTTTTCATGGTAGGTTCTCACTTTAGCCTGTGCTGACCTAGAATTCACTATGTAGTCTCAGGGTGGTCTTGAACTCACAATGACCCTACTACCTCTGCGTCCGAGAGCACTAATTTATTAATTACTAAAAACTTTGGCAGATAAGGCACTTCCCTGTGAAACCTAATGAACTAGGTTCAATTCGCCAGTACCCACGTAAGTGAGATGCACAAGGTATCATAGTATCTAGAGCTCATTTGCAGTGCCTGGAAACCCTGGAGTGCCCATTCTCTCTCTCTATCTCTATCTCTTTCTTTCTCTCTCTGCCTCTTTAGTTCTCTTTCAACTAAATAAATAAAATATCATTTAAAGAAAAACCTCAACAGTGAATAAACATGCCAGGTATCTGTGTGAAAGCAACAGAATGACACATGGCAGCTCTGTTTACACAGAAGGAAACCATAGTTTCTTTTGTGTGGTCATTTAGTGGTAAAGGCAAAAACTTTAGACTCTCCTTCCATCTGTATGTGGTCCTTTACCTCAGCTCTCTCAGGATTTTCCTACTGAATCCCAATTCATCTATTTAGTTTTAAAAATTTAACCATGAAGGCTGGAAAAATGGTTCTGTGTTTAAAGCACTTGCCTAAAAAGCCTAACGACCCTGGTTAGATTCCCCAGGACCCATGTAAAACCAGATGCACAAAGTGCCACATGTGTCTGAAGTTTGTTTGCAGCAGCTGGAAACCCTGGCATGCCTATTCTTTCTGTCAGTCTCTCTTCTCTTTACTTGCAACTAAATAAATTAATTAAGTCATTTTAAAAAATGTTAGCTTCGATACATCCTTTCATGTTTACTGTGAATTCTGATCACTAAGGTAAGATGGCTATAGGTGATATTCATTGGATCTTAAAATAAAGCAAGTCAAAGGGATGGAAGTTATATTTCCCATGCCAGTTAGTTTCATCTTAAAACCTTCAATTTCAAAACTATTTTAGGATGAGTAACCCAGAATCACACAGGGAAAAGAGTTCCAAGTGCAAGCAATTATTAAAGACATAATCTCAGGAAAAAAAATGAGCAAGAAGTAGAGATGTAGCACAGGGAAGAGACAGGGTCAAGTAAAGATTTCGCAAAGAGCATGACTCTCCACCAGTTCCCAACTCATAGCTCTGGAAATCAAATATCATTCAGTGTTTGTTCAAATCTCAAAGCAAGGAGGCTTGATTTTTCTCTTCTCATATCATCTACTTATTTTAAAGGTCATTCAAGAAGCATGTAATTTTATAGACTTTTATAGTATCCTAAGGATAGGCAGTGAGGAGGCACATGAGTGTCAGAGAGAACACTCCAAAATGATGAAGCAGTCAGAGGGAATCTGACACAGCCTGTCTTTAGGCAATCTCAGTTCCATTGTTTTGAAATCTCACAGCTCCTAAGACAACGGTAGATTGTACCTATGAGATATCATTATTTCTGACGTTACCACTATTGGGGCTGATGCTCTTTCTGCTTATTGCACATTTAGCTATAGCTTCCTTTGGTTTTAGAGGATAAGTACACTTCTTCCCAATTTTTCTCTCTCTAACTAACATTTTACTTAACTATATAGGAGTTAATCTGTGGCCACACAGTCACGGATCTTTATAAAACATAACTTTGTTTATGGGGTTTATTTACTCATGTATTTTATTTCTTACCATAGCTGATAGAATGAAGTCCAGCTTTCTTGTGAGTTCATGAAAGATCTTCTATAATCCAGGCTGAGCCCATCTTTCTGGTATGGTATTTCACCATTTTGAGGTCCCTAGACCACACCATTACGAAGAGTCTTCATTTTATGAAAAGTTTTAAGCCCTTTGAAATAGCTTTTCATGGTCTCTGTGCATGCATCAGGACATTGCCATCTTCCCTCCTTCTGTGTTCATTGTAGTTTCATCTGTTTTTCATTTTCCAGACCAACCATTACCTCCTCTGCACACCAATCCCATCAAAGTTAGACATGGCCTTCTCCACTGCTTCGATTTGTGCTCCTATGGTACATTGTACATATATCTCTAATGATCTCTCTCTCTCTCCCGCTCCCTCATTTTTCTCTCCTTCTCACCCATCTCTGGAGATAATAATACAATTGGAAATAAATATTCCACAAGTTCTATTGCAAATACCATTTGTGTGAGAGCCACGTTGCCTCAGTAATCAATACTACAAACACTGATGACTTTCTGAATAAAAATGTTCTCTAGACACTGGAATATGCTCAGCCAAAGGCAGAAGTGAAATGTTGTAGAGATTACGATCCCTGGAGTAACCCAACCAGGCTGGATGGTGCATAAATGGTCTGAGATATCTGCTTCCCCACAGAACAGCTCTCAGGCATGCCCTACTCAATTTCTTGATGGGTCCCAGTGGAAATGAGCCTCCTGAGATCATTTTACAAATAAATTGCTTGTACCCAAGTCCTTGTCTCAAAATCAACCTTAAAGGAAATCCATACCTAAATAATTTCCTATAAAAGTGATAATTTTCTTCCATGTGCTACAACATGGACAGAACTGTAGGATAGCTGAAACAAGTCAGACACAGAAAATAAATATCATATGTTCATACTCATTTTTAGAAGCTGAAAAAGTTGTTATCATAGAAGCAGAGAGTAAAGATTAGGAATACGAAGAGGTAGAGAGATAAAGAGAGATTATTTCTAGGCACCAATGTACAGTTGGATAGGAAGAATTCATTCTAGTGTTCTATAGCACAGTAAGATAATGATATTTTATATATACTAGAAAATAATTTCAAAAGAAAACAGAAGGTTCTGAGCACATAGAAATGATGAATGAAGGATGAGATGGGAATGCTAATTACCTTGTTTTCACCATAATACATTGTATGTATTATCGAAGTATCTTACTATCATACTGTGTCCCACAAAGATGTGCAAGTATTGTTTTAATTTATAACTCACAAAACTTGGAAATAAAATGAAGCTGGGCCTGGTAGTACAGGCTTGTAATCTCAGGTACATTCGAAGCTGAGACAGAAGGCTGCAAATTCAAATCTTCCTGGACTGCAGAAGGTATTCACATCTGTCTCTGCATTCTCCTGGGTCACTACACATAAGTTGTGCACTATTATCTACATCTCTCTTAGGCCATGTGAGAAAGAATAAAATGTGATTTCTTTTCCGTGGTAAGTTATGATCCAATAAGAATGTTAAACTGGAACATGAAAAGCTATGAATCCAGGCTGTGTGGGCTGTAGAAACACAGGAATCTGTGTGGTGCCTGCATGGGGATGTAAGTGGAGGGATGACAAGCAGCACATCGAGAGGCAGCCAAGGGTAGTGTGATACAGTAGTGTAGATCCCAGAGGACTTTACTTCTGGTATCAATCCATCAAAGTCAGACTGATGCCTGAATAGGTCAAACCATTCCAAGAAATGAGACAGTTGAGTGATTCTTGAGAATGCTGGAATCCTGAGAGATAGTGTTAATAGGATGGAAGAAATGCAGAGACTACCTGCACTGTTTGCTTGCCAAAATTAATCCTTCGATTCCATGCAGAGAAAAGTGAGAAAGCCATACGTTTATTCAAATGCCATTGTTTTTACTTGAAGCACCTTGCTTGAAATTAGCTCTAATACTATAGGCATTCTATTTGCCTTACTGAGTTTGCTGTATGCATGTGTGTATGCATGTATCTGTACATATATACAGAGAAATATACATTTCATTTGCAAATCTATCACATTGATCAAATTTAATAGGATATACTTCATATTATTATAAAACCCGTACAAAAAATTTTGCTCACTGAAAGGATAAACCCTGTTTCCTTTTCATAATTAGAAAAAGAAATTTAGCAGCACATGTACATAAAACTCATTTTGAAACAATGTAACTGGCAATATCTATTGAATAGAATGCTGAGCTTAGCAGGCTACATGACAGAGGTAGCCTTCAAACAATGAGAAAGGAACACATATCACACTGATATTCTAGCAGTGTAAAATATAATTTACTGAAATAGGTGAAAATTTTAAAGGGGACTTGAGAGTGATAATGACTTTTCTTCAGATAGTGGCACTCTGTGGACAGGTTGTTAAGTAATGTGTTTGGAGAGTGGAATAGCTTTTCTTAACCTGAGAGAACTGCTACTGTACTCTAGTGATTCTGTTGTAACAAGTGCTGACTTGTGTGGCACTGACTTGCATTTTTTAACATTACTTCTCTGAATTCTAGTATTACAAAGTGTGTCATGATACACAGATTTGTCACTGATTATTTTCTTTTGTTTATGGATGATCATTAGAACACTATGCCACAGGCAGTCATATACTTTGAGCAACTTGCCTCATTGTGAGTTCTGCGGTGACCATCTCCATTGCACAAAAGAAGTTTCTCTCTTTGGCCTAGACTGACAGCATCAGTCTTCTATGGGCATAAATACAAATATTTAGAAGGCTACTTGAGAGACACGTCACATCCACTTAACTAAACAATAGCTGCTTTCCTCCCAGGGCCTATGACATGCACTCACTCACTGCTCAGCCACGGGTTTTTGAGCTGTCTTACGATATCAGACATAAATTTATTCCTATGAGTGGGTCTCAAAACCAATTAAAAAGCAGTTAGTTGCACACATAACAATGGTGCCACTTTTTTTCCCTCAAGCACTATGAAAGCCAGACAACAAGATGGAGATTTCATCAGAGTCTCAATTTGATTTCTTCTCTAACAAACCATGTGATGTATTTAATGATAGGATCTTGCTATCTAGTTCTGGCATGCAACCAACAACAGTGGCAATAACTTTCATGGTTTGCGAATCTGCAAATACCTCCTTGACCAACAATTTGTAGGATGGTATTCATCCTAGTACTGGAATCTTTTACCCAAAAATATTTTGGCACCTAGGAATTCATTTTCTTTTTTCTTTTTAAATATTTTATATTTATTTATTTATTTGAGAGAGAGACAGAGAGAGAATGAGAGAATGGGCATGCCAGGACCTCCAGCCACTGAGAATGAACTCCAGATGCATTTGCAAGCTTATGCATCTGTTTTACATGGGTCCTGGGGAACTGAACCTGGGTCCTATGGCTTTGCAGACAAGTGCCTTAACCTCTAAGCCATCTCTCCAACCCAAGAATCTCATTTTCTATGTATGTAGGGTGTCTTCATGCAAATTATTTAGCTGAGGTTTGTACTATTCATCTAGGTGGTTTTGCAAATATGTGACACTCCAGGGTAAGCATTATATAACTGCAGATCCCAAACAATCTTAATCTTTTCATCTGTACTATGTTATCACTTATGACTTTTTTTAAAGCCTTCCAGAGACTTAATAACATAGTACTTGATTTTTTTTTGTCATTTTTCCCCTAAGAACTTTGGTGTGATATATATCCTTCCCCATCAATTGATCCCAGACGGACCCTTTTTGTCTACATTGTCCTGTTTTCATCCCCTCTGCATTTCTTTTGTTCCATACAAAACCAATTTACACTCTAATCTAAATCACTTAGCTCTGCCAGGGCCTCTACTTCCTGATAAAAAATCTTGTCCCAAAATGGGTCTCAGCAAAGTCAACAACTCTCCATTCCAGTCCAGAGATTCCTGCTGAAATGACATAAAGTCTCTTGTGAAGACAGCACTATCAGGCTCAGTGAACGGGGTATCACATATCCCCCTTATTGTAGTCAGGTTCACATTGCTGGAGGAAATCACCCAACCAACAACAGCTTGTAGAAAAAAAAAAAAAAGAAAGTTTACTTTGGCTTATAGACTTGAGAGGAAGCTCCATCATGGCAGGGAAAAACGATGGCATGAGCAGAGGGTGGACATCACCCCTTGGCCAATATAAGGTGGACCATAGCAACAGGAGAGTGTGCCAAACACTGGCAAGGGGGCACTGGCTATAATATCCATAGGCCTGTCCCCAACAATCCACTGTCTTCAGGAAGCATTAATTCCCAAATCTCTATCAGTTGGGGGTGTAGCATTCAGAACCCTAAGTTTATGGGGAACACCTGAATCAAACCACCACATTCCTCCCCTGGCCCCCATAAACTTATAACCATTAAAATCCCCATAGTTTAATCCATGATCTTTTAACTGAGCCATAATACCAAAAAACACATAATGACATAGAATAAACATTCACACTACAAAAGATGGCATTGGGAATAGCAAAGAAATATTCAACCAATACAAGATTTAAGCAGGGCAAACATCAAACTCTGTGGCTCCAAGTTCAACAACTCTAGTCAGTGACAAGTCTTCAAGTCTGATAATTCTAACCAGCAACAAGTCTCTGGAGTTTCAATTCCACCCCTCCAGCTAGGCTACTCACAGTCCTGGAAAACTTCATATGGGAATGGCTGTTCTCCTTGGCTGCCATCTCATGGTCCTGGCATCTCCATTGGGTCTCGACTCCAACCCTTGGTTCATCCTCATGGCTCCATCAGGTTTCCATGCAGGCAACCAGCAAATCTGCTTCACACTGACCATGGCCATTTCTGAAACACAAGACCATGTTACAAACTCAATGACTCCCTCTTTCCTGCATTTCTTATATTCCACAATACCAGGTACTGTGCCAATTTGTTAATCCAGGGGGTAATAAAGCAGATTTTGAAGAACAGGACATTTCTTGAGCACTTAGATCCCTTCAAAAGAATCTACATTCTTCCTGTTGCCACAGTGCAGGTCAGATGACCCAATCTCAAAGGTTATAATCTCATATAATTAATTGCAGCTGAACATGCAGAACTTTCAGCCCAAATATTTCATTTCTGTGATATTTTCCCCTGTACACACCAGTCCATTTCTCCTCACTGCAACCCTGCACAAGTTTTCAAGACACAGACATAACAGCAAGCCTCTCATATAAACTGCTTCTAGCCCAATCCAGACAAAGCTCCTTTTCACACTTATAAGTCAAACCTCACAGTCCATAGTTCTTGCTGCATTCAGGTCTTGCAACTCTGACCAGAATAATCCATCAAGGTGTACTCACAGCACTGCAAGGCATCTCTCAGTCCAAGGTTTCAAATTCATATATGTTCCTCTTGAAAATCAGCTCCAAAAGGCCACAGCCACATAGTCAGGTATCTAGCAGCAATCCCACTCCTCGGCACCACTTTACTATTGCAGTCAGGTTAGCATTGCTGGCAGAAATCACCTGACCAAGAGTGGCTTGTGGGGAAAAATTGTTTTGTTTTGGCTTACCGACTCTAGAGGAAGCCCCAACATGGCAGGGAAAAATGATGAAATGAGCAGTGGGTGGACATCACCCCCATGGCTAACATAAGGTGGACCATAACAACAGTAGAGTGTGCCAAACACTGGTTAGGGGGTACTAGCTATAATATCCATAAGCCCATCCCCAACAATACACTCCCTCCATGAGGCATTAATTCCCTAATCTCCATCAGTTGGAGACCTAACATTCAGATCCCTAAATTTATGGGGACATCTGAATCAAACCACCTCACCTCTCATGCTCAATCCCCTTGATAATGTGTCCTTCCTCTGTGTCTTCCAGTCACTAGCATGCATGGGGACTTTAGCCCATGAAGTCTTTCAAATAGCTGGTATAAGCTAGTCCCTCAAGGAATGATCTTCCTCATACTGCCTCGGGTTATGCACCCTTGGTCTCAAGAATGGATAGGTGGCTATATTTCTCCATCTGTTCACTTCTACAGCACTCATATGACTCCAAGCTTCTCAGCTTTACAAGTCGAGGCATGAAAGGCTCTTTCATTACTGCCTTGAAAGTTTTCCCAAGTTCAAAGTTCAGATACAGAATATCCTCTGAATATTATAGCTTCCTTTAATAGGCTATTGTTAAGGCCCTTCAACTACATACTGAATCATGGAATTTCCCTTCCTCTGTATAAACGTTTGGACCTGAGGGGTATCTTCTACCACTTCTGCTCTACTCTCTGGCCTCTTCACTGTCTGGTTCTTCCTACTGCTTTCAAATTTTCTGGATCCCAGGAAAGACGATTTAGCACAGATCTAGCCTGTACTCTTCTTCTGAGCTCTTCCAGCTATATACATTGGCAAGCTAAAACCTCCACCTTACCCTGCTTTTTTTCCACTCTTCCTACCAAGTCAGAGGTTCATGTGGAAGATAGCATTGGTATGTCTTCTTCCCATTGTAATTCCTCTCTTTGGTGGGCAAGTTCTTTTTGGGTCCACTACTGATCTCCAGTTGGATGTCTTAGTCCACATAAATGCCATGTAATGGATGTCACAGCCTTCTGTCAATCCTGTTCCATATGCATGTGTTCATAGATTATAATACATTCATGGTATTATATATTCTATTAGTTACTGAGGGCATCCCCACACTGGCAAAGAGTTTGGGTGCATTCTGTCCATGTCCTGAGAACTTGAATGAGGCTGAATTTAAAATTAATAGACTAATTTGTTTGGTGGAAGAAATTTCAAGATAGCAAAGTATACAAACTGTCATATAGGTACTGTTGACTGCTCTTATTTAAATCTACAGTGAGAGAGAGAGAAAGTAATTATTGGAGCAGAAAAAAATATGAGTTTTTCAAGAAAAGGAATGTGAGACAGTTTGAAGTTTTTCCACGTTCAGCAAAGTAAGAAAGTGGCTGTCATTGTTAATGAGAAATCATTTACTCTGCACTGGGACAATAGAAAAGGTATCCTGAAGGCAAGTCCCTACTCACTGAAGGCTCTAACCTGTGGGAATTCAAACTCTTTTAAACGAAAAGAGGTTGAAGAGAGAATGCCAAAAATTCCACAGAAAGGGCCCCTTGCTCAAAAACAATGTAGGGGGCAGCAGAGATGGCTCAGCAGTTAAGACACTATGAGGATTGCCAAGGCTATTGGTTTCCCACCAGAATTAGATGGTAAGACTCTATTGCTGGAGACTCCACATGCATGAGCTGCAAGATCATTGGGAAATCCAGCTAGAGCTGAGCTGAAAACCTCCTCCATGTTGACCAGCTGACAGAAAGCTGGAAAGGGCTACACTGCATGCAGCCCTAATGGAAAGAGAAGTCACCAATGGTGCTAAGGAGCAGTAGACATTGCAAGCCTTAAGTTTGGCCAGCCAGGACAAATGCACCAACTGGTACAATAGTGGCATGTGTCTTGGGTGGGGGAGGAAATCCAACCACTCTCTAATTGGACTGGAGGCCTGTTCCACGGGAAGGAATATATGCCTGGTACTTAAAACCTAGTCAAAAGCTTATGGCAAGGGTAGTTGTGAGCCCTGGGGTTATTCTTCTGTCTACTGTTGTCTGGCTGAATGCATATATCATTCCCACCAAACTGACCTATAAGTACTTTTTATTAATTTTTTTAACCCATATATTAATGATACTCTCACTTTGGGTTAGAGAAGCTGCTATTTTTATTTGGTGCTGACCACTGGGATGCCACAAAAGTCACTTCAGTCCTGAAATAAATGACAGAGGAGTGCTCAGTACTGAGACATCTCTATCACACCTTCCAAGGCTGAGGGTCCATTGCAGAAGAGGTGACAGAAAGAATGGAAGAGCCAAAGGAAGGGTAGGACTCTTTACAATGCACTCTTCCAGACACAAAATGGCCTGGATATCCATGACCTTACAGTGCCTAACATTACCTGCACAAGACCATCATAATAGGAGGAAAAGAAGATGACATCAAAATAAAAAGTAAAATGATTGAGAGGGCGAGGGGATATGATGGATGTGGATTTGTGAGGAGGAAAATGGATATGGGGAGGTAATTATCATTATTTATTATCCATAACTATGGAAGCTGTCAGTTTAAAAAAGTCGTAAAAGAAGAGCACATGAGGGCCTCTTGGGCTAGAGATTGCCAAGTTTGACTCCCAGAACCCACATAATAAGCTGGGTTTGGTCATATGTGTGTGTAACCCCAGTCTGGGGGAAGGGAGACAGAGATCAGCGAGTCACCGGAACTCACTGATGCATAGCAGCTTTGCCATATCAAGAAAACACGCAAATGAGTGATACGAGAGGAGCACCAAGAACTCTCCTCTGGCCTCCACATGCATGTACATGGGGCTCACGTGTCTGTATACATAAGTGTATATAGTACATGTTACACATACGCATCTATAGCACACACACACACACACACACACACACACACAAAGAGAGCTACCTAGGAAAGTATTTTCATATATCTAGCCACCAAAGCACACATTACAACTGTTGTCCAAGTGATGCAGGATTTGGGTGCTCAGGAGGAGTCCCCCAAACTTACAAACACCAATGAACTTAAGAAGGCTACATTATGAATTATTGAGTTTACTTATGAATAAATCACTAATTGCGGGGGTTTTTTTTTTTGACGGGAATTGGGGTCTATGGAAAGGCTGGAGCAGTCACAAGCACATGGAAGGTAGGAAACATGTACTCCTGTGGAAGACAAAACATAGGGCATAAGGTCCAGTTAAGAGAAATAGAGTTCCAGAGAGAGGCTGGAGCAGAGCCACAAGCACATGGAGGAGATGATCTAGGAACTTATGGAGGAGATTTGGAAGAAACACACACATATGTGGAGGGCGCAGCATCTACCCCAAGCCTCCTCAGGGAAGAAAGATAAGAGTAAATGTTGATGGTTTGGGAATAACAGTGCCAAGAGAGTGAGCAATGAGTAGTAAGAGATTTATATCCACGGTTGTCCCACGTTCAGAGAAATCACACAGGTAGCAGAACCAGAGTTTACAGGAAATACCCACATGGTAGATCTAGAGTGTAAAGGAAATACACAGGTGGTAGACTCAGAGATCAGAGGAAATCCAAAATTACTAGGGTAAGAAACAGTGCTTTGCTCTTCCCCCTCCCCAGCCAGGCTGTGCGGGGATGGGAAGTCAGACTTGCGGGTATCCAAGCAGAGATCATAGGGCATAGAGAGGGCAAAGAGCGTGTGGAGGTCAGCAGACATGCCTTTATAAGTGATTGAAAATTCATTCTTTCATTAGACTCAGGCATATAAGGAAAGAACCCAGTTGGTTTTTGGATTCAAAGAGTTGACCCCAAAGGCCACACCACCCAGGTAGTTTGAAGCTGTTTTATATGAAACTGTATCAGACATGAGTACCACTCCTGCCAAAAGCTTTTTTCTTGCCAAGAGTTTCATTTTTGCAAAGGCGGGGTAGCATCTTCTGTTTCTCTCTGTGGGTTCTTTTCCCTACCTGAAATTGCCTAAAAGAAGCTACCTTTCTCCTGAGTCTCCTTCACAAGGGTGCCATCTTATATTCCCAATTGAGAGCAGAACTTGGAGGTGTCATTCACAAGGTACTGATTTTGGACACAAAAAAGATGCAAGACTGAGGGGGTCAGTGAGTCCTTCTCTATGGTTATAGAGAGCTACTGAGGACAGACAGTTGGGGCACTCCCTGAAAGGAGGCCCTGAGAGGCCTGTATGTGAAACTATGGAAGTGAAGCCTGAGTTTCACTGGCTACTCAAAGATATTGGAAATGTTAAAACAATAGGATGCCTGCTGAAGAAAGCTGCAAGCATGGAATAGAGAGTAGAGGTGCCTGAGAGAGAGAGAGACAGAGACAGAGAGAGAGAGAGAGTGAGAGAGAGAGGCTATGCATGCTCCATGAAGCAGAGTCAGAGAGGCAGGGGCTACACAAGTCCTTTGGAGGCCAAATGATTTCATTATGAGTATCAGGTACTCTGCACAAAGATATATAAAATTTGGAGTTGGTCCTGCTAGGCTGGCTTGGTTTAGCCAATTTTTCCATGATGTACTTCCATTCTTAACTTCTAATTTTTATTTATTTATTTATTTACAGTGAGAGAGAGAGAGAGAGAGAGAGAGAGAGGGAAAGAGAGAGAGAAGCTTTTGGCTACTGCAAATGAACTCCAGATGCATCAACCACCTTGTTCATCTGGCACTATATGGGTATTGAATAATCTAACCTGGGTGCTTGGGCTTTGTAGGCAAGCACCTTAAAATCTTTGCAGCCCCATTCCTATGTTTTAGAATGGAAGTGTTTACTGTGTGGTATTGGAAGTATTTCACTTGTCTTTTGTTCTTAATGGAGTTCATCATTAAGCATTTGCCTTGAGTCTCCAAAGAGACTCTGAACTTAGACATGTGAGCACAGTTAGAAGACTATGTTTGCATTTTAAGTTGGATAAAATGATGGTCATGAGCCTATGGGGACTTGGGTTGGAAGGTTAAAGGTATAAGTCCAATTACCGAATGAACAAGTGGTAGACTTGTGTTAGGTAACACTGTTGTCAATTTGGCAGAATTTAGAATCACCATGCAATCAAATCTCTGCGCATGTCTGTGAGGGCCATTGCAGACTAAGTTTGCTGATGTGGGAAGACATACCCCAAATGTGGTGGCACCGTTCATGCCTGGGATTTCTGGACCTTTTAAAAATTAGCAAGTGAGTGGACAGCTAGATTCCTCTCTGCTTCCTCACTGTGGACTAATTAAGACCAACTGCTTCATGCTTCTGCTGCCATGTCTTTCCCGCTGTGCTGATCTTTATCCCCTAAAACTGTAAGCTGAAATAAAGTCTTTCCTTCCAAAGACGCTTGAGTCAGATACTTTGTTCCAGTTACAAGGTAAATGCACTGCTTATACAACACTGGGGAGGGGCTTCATAAATCTTATAGCTCTCTGAGCTTCTTATTCCTGTCAGTTGTTTGAGCTCTGTGAGACTTTTGTACCTCCTTCTTCCCTCTAGGAGGAATGCTTCAATTCAGAGGAAATAACTACACAGCATCCCCATGCAATAGTGCTGGCTACGACTCCGTTACATAGCTCTACCTAGCTGCAGAGTGGTCTGAGAAATCTAATCTAGGTATGGGCCAAGGAGTGAAAAGGATAGTGGGATTTCATGAATACATTATTGCATCTGTTTTTGGAGAAAGGTGGAAACTTTGGAGGCTGAAGAGATGCTTTAGCAGTTAAAGGCACTTGTTTTGGATTCCCTGACATCCACATAAAGCCAGATGCACAAAGTGTGTCATATATCTGGAGTTCATTTGCAATGATAAAGGGCCCTGGTATACCCAATCTCTTGCTTTCTCTCTTTTTTTCTCTCTCTCAAATAAATAAAATATTTTAAAAAGTTGAAACTTATGTAATACACTAAGCTATAGAGTATTCAGAGTAAGACATAATTTATTCTGAATTTGTCTCACTTGTGTCAAGCTACAGTTAATCTTATCTAAATACATTGTCCCTTCAAGGACAGCTTCTAGGATGGTGAGAGCCACACCAAAGTACAGTGTGCAGGTAGAAAAGTTCCATGGACTACGGATTATTATCACTGAAAAGAAAATACTGAGTGGTTGGAGTTGTAGCTCTGTAGTACAGTGTTGGTTTAGCATGTGCAAGGCCCTGATTTCAGCTCCTAGCATGTGGAAGAAATATTTAACTTAATACACAATACTTTAATTACAAACAATAAGTAGCAGTTCCAGAACAATATATTTAATTATAACTGGACAATGTAAATAAAATAATTACAAAAGTTGAACCAACAATTCTGGACATATAGAGCTCTGTGTCACTGCAGGTCAAAATTTACCATTAGCTTATCAAAGTTCCTTGGAGAGGATTACATTCCAGAAGGAAAATTGGACCAGCCAATCTGTCAAGTTCCTTCTGGCCCAAAGATTATTCTGCAACTGATATTGAGACTCTAGGACCTCACTGTGACATTTGACCAATGACATTTACTATCAATATTTTCCCCTCCCTCTTAAACCTGAAAACTATTTAAGTTCATTATCCTACATTTCAGATTATTTATTTAACACCACCATAAGGAAGTCTAATTTTATTTTCATATGTTTAAAGTTATTTTTAAATGTCAGCCAATTCATTGTCCTTTCTGTAATTTTATATTTGGAATCACAGAAGGAAAAGTTTGGATTCCTGTACTAAGGAATGCCCTCTGTGTCAAAAGAAGAGTCACTTGCAGGCTGTCGGTCAGTATTCCCCTGCTGTCTGTGGAGCTTCCAGTGTCATGGGAGAAGGGAGGGAACCCAGCAAGATCTGGTAGCATTCAAGCAATCTCCAGTCTCAGTGGGGTCATCTATAACCCAACAGCCATTTCATCACTTGTTTAAGGTTTATGACCACCTTCTAAAATGTTACACTTTGAAAAGTTCCTGGTAAAGATGACTTTTTTCTTCAAAATTATTGCATTATTGAAATTGAATATTGATTCCCTTTACTAATTTTATAGTTACTGACATTATTGAACCCTAGGACCTGCTCTATATATGTAGTTCATAGTCATTGAAATCACTGGACCCTAGGACTGTCCGATATAGTATTATTTTATAGTCACTGTCTTCACTGGACCCTAGGACTGGCCAATATAGTATTATTTTATAGTCACTGACTTCACTGGACACTAGGACTGGCCTATATAGTATTATTTTATAGTCACTGACTTCACTGGACACTAGGACTTCCCTATATACTATTATTTTATAGTCACTGACATTACTGGACCCTAGGACTGGTCTATATAGTATCCATTTTCACAAACACTCTCTAGAAAATTTGGTTTATATAATTAGTGTAACATTTTTTGAGGAAATATGAAAACTGCAGTGTCATGCATGCCATTTTTAATGCAATTTTATGGACCAAATGGCTCTTTGGAATGTAATTTAGAATGAATTGGATTTTTAAACATTTATTCAGGTATTAAGAACATTTAGACTTTGACTAACTTCCTAACCCATTTTCAAATATCTTAGTTTTCTTTATGTTCCTTAAGTCCCCATAATCAGGAGCTTGTTTGTACCCATGGACACTTAGGAGGAAAGGGTTTTAGTATAAACTACATTTTTATTAGCAAGGAAACTACAGTGTTATTAACCAGTGAGGTATAGGGAAAAGTGCTGAATTTTAAGATACAACTGTGAGTGAGCTGTGATGTTTTTCTGAATTTTATACAAACAGGAGTTATTGGCATGAGGAGATGGTAGAGAAAGGATTCCTATTGTATTGGTTATAGAAAGCCCTTTAGCAACACTGTCATCTCTCAGTCTATATACATCATTCTAATGGCAACAACTACAAAGCTTCCAAACTGCATCATTATTACCTCAGAAAGGGTTAACATACAAAGCCAAGTTCAACTTGCAGTGACTTCTTTTCCTCTGAACCAGACAAGTCAATTCATAATTGTGATTCCAGCTAATAGTATTTTTAGGAATTTGAAGGTTATGAGTAATGTAGATTGTGGTACATTATTTTAAATACTTAGTAATGTGTAAGTAATTATGACTATTATATATTTTTTTTTCAGTGTGAGGGGATGGACCTCAGGGCTTTTTGCATGCAAAAGAAATGCTCTGTTAACTAAGCCACACCCTTTGCTTGAAAATTCTATTTTTTAATTTAATGGAAAAGAGTTTTAAATATTTTATAGCTTGTATGTTGGGCTTACATCTTCTATAAACTGTAGCAGCAGGTCATAAGCATGTAAATGAAACTGCTGCTGTAATTATATTGAGAAATTAAGTAGTAAAACCTAGTCAGGGCTGCCTGCATCAGATGGAAATTTTTCTTTTATGTATACTTTCTTTACTGCTTCACAACTTTAGTATTTTTAAATCTTTCTGTTTCTCTTCTACGGCTCCCTCTCTCTCTTTTTTTTTTTTCCTTTTATGTCTAGGTTTAGTCTAAATGTTACCCAAACTACAAAAGCTCTCTCTCCTATACTCTGCATCCTGAGTCTATATTAGGTCTGACTAGACCAACCTATACATGAATCTTCTGATGGGCCTCAAAGGTGGCTCCAGGGCCACCACCCCTCCACTTTTGCTCTTTTTATCTTTTCCCCAGGATAGTTTATCACACAAATGTGGTGGTCTGGTTTGTGCATAAACTTTTCCTTTGAAAATTATCAATCTGCTATAAATTTTCACTAATAACTGTTTCTCAGTGGTTCTAGAGTGTCCCTAGGAGAAAGTTACTACTCTAGTTTGGTCAAAGGCCTGAGTTGAAGACGTGATCTCTAGCCCACGGCATGACTGGGAGGTGGTGGAGCCTTTAGGAGCTGGGGCCTAGTGGAAGGAAGTTAACATTGGGGGTATGCCCCAGATGGGAATGCTAGGTTTCAACCCCTCTTTTTCCATTCTCTTTTGCTCACTGACTACCATGATGTGATTTCCTCTGCCATATACTCCCCTCTGTGTTGTTCTGTTTACAGACTTAAAACCAATGTGGCAATCAACCAAGAATTGAAAACTCCAAAATTGTGAGTTGATATACAGCTTTCTGTTTATCTCAGCTTTCTGATTCTTTTATTCTTTGTTAATTTTGTTTGTTTATTTGTTTTTTGTTTTCACAGCACTAGAAAGCTGGACTAGGGCTGGAGAGATGGCTTAGCGGTTAAGTGCTTGCCTGTGAAGCCTAAGGATCCCAGTTCGAGGCTCGATTCCCCAGGCCCACGTTAGCCAGATGCACAAGGGGGCACATGCGCCTGGAGTTCATTTGCAGAGGCTGGAGGCCCTGGCGTGTCCATTCTCTCTCTCTCTCCCTGCCTCTTTCTCTCTCTGTCTGTTGCTCTCAAATAAATAAAAATAAAAATAAAAGAAAGAAAGAAAGAAAGAAAGAAAGAAAGAAAGAAAGAAAGAAAGCAAGCAAGCTGGACTAACAGAAGCACTCACCAGGAAGCTTCTAGAACTAAAGGGCCCAGAATTTTGACTGATACCTGGAGATTCAGTCTATATCTTCTATAAATACCAAATAACATGTCCTACATTTTTAATGCAAATCACAACTTCATAGTTTGCAAGAAATTTAATTATGTGGAGACTCAATTACATGTATTCTGAGTATTTTTTAACTCAGTAAATTTCAAAAAGTAACAACATGACTGGAGAGATTGCTTAGTGGTTAAGGCACTTGCTTACAAAGCCTAAGGATCCAGGTTCAATTCCTCAGTACCCACATAAGTAGATGCACAAGGTGGCACATGTGTCTGGAGTTCGTTTGCAGTGGCTAGAGGCCCTGGTGTGCCCATTCTCTCTCTATTTGCCATTCTCTCATAAATAAATAGATAAATAAATAAAAAAGTAAATACAGACCACCATCTCTCTGCTATAACAGATGACATATGACTACTATACCTTTGTGCACGAAAAGGAAGACTAGCTACATGAGGTTTCTCAAAATAAAACGTCTTACAATAAGACTCATTCAATTTGATTTCTTCTGAAGAACTTTTTTTCTGGATAGAGTTTCAGGTAAAAGTATTGACAATAATGTGAACTGAACAATGATTAATATGTGTCTCTTGGTGGTGGTATTTCACTGGTAAATATACATGGAATATCTTGCTGTAACCTTGTGTAGTATGATAAATGGTAATCAATGTTGCACCTTGTTTATGGGGACACTGCCTCCCAAGGCATTTTATGCACTCTGCAGAGATAGTTAAACATAGGCATCATATATCTTCTGAAGAGTGATACCTAAAGTTCTGTTTATTCTTTTATTTGACAAACCATGATAGCACACTCGGGGCAGATGACTGTCATCAACCATCTTGCAGAAAGATTGATGTGGAAGTTAGAGGGGAGGCCAGGGAAGACATGCACTATTGTGGCTGTGAAAGACGGATTATAGAAATAACATCTGGAAAAGTAGCTGAAATCTTAATAAAGACATTGCATCTGTTAAATATGGTTTTAGAAATTTTTACTACCTTTGCAAAAAGAAATGCCATCTTAAAGATGTGAATAAAATCTTAAAAACAAAGTATAATCTTAGAACATCTACATCCATTAATAGCTTAAATAGTGTGATTTTTTTTAACAGATTAGGATCCAAATAGCCAACGTTTGATAATGCTCATGAAAATATGTCTAGAAGTTGAAAATTATATTTGCCTCCAGATATCAGAGCAAAGGTAGGTCATAGATGCAGGCAATTTCTGGGCTGAAATACCTAGGTAAAGTATTAGATACCAACTTTTAAGTTTTTAATTATAGATAAGGTCTTCTTTGTTATTTTTCAAATCTATAAAAAATTAAGTGGCTTTCTCAGCTGAATGTAATTTAAAGCTGCTAAAAGCATCCCTTCTTGATAAACAGGAGCAGGCATTCTTAAAATTAAATATTTATGCCTTATGATAGTGTCAATGTCCTTTTTGAGGATATACAAATTTCACTCTAAGATGAATTTATTTAGCATTTGTTACAGGAAATTTAAACCATAAAAAAGCAGGGGATGAGTAAGTAACTCAATTAGTAAAGTGATTGCATGACAAACAGCAGAACCAGGGTTTCATCCCCAGCACTCATGTGCAATGCTGGACCTGGTGGCATTTGCCTGTGAATCCAGCACTCAACAGGAAGCAGAGACAACAGGATCCCAAGACTTGCTGGCCAGCCAGTCTAAGCCTCAAAGGAGATTAGAGAGAATTCCTGAGGGTGACACTAAGGTTGTCCTCTGCCCTCTACATACACAACCACACACATGTACATGCACATGCACACATCAATGCACACATGCATTAAAAATAATATTAAAAAGTAGGTAGAGCTATTTAAGACTGCTATGTACTCACAATGCAAATTTACTATTAACTTTTGGGCATTCTTGTATCATCTCTTGCCTGCTTTCTCTAGCACATGTTCATTGGAGTCTCTCTGTGTATTGGATCATTTTGAAGCAAAATATTAAAAAAAATTTTTTTTGAGGTAGGGTCTCACTCTATCTTAGGCTGCCCTGGAATTCATTATGTAGTCTCAGGCTGGCCTCAAATTCACAGCGATCTTCCTACCTTGGCCTCTCTGTGTGCTACCATGCCTGGCTGAAGCAAAACCTTTTATGCAAATGTTTTCCCTGTTGTTTAGTTGCTCTTTTGTTATTGCTATTGGCAAAAGGCAAGTTGTATCATCTGTAATCTAATCATTACAGGTTTTTTAAATGAGTGCTCTTGGGATGGTAATTAAATAAATAATTAATAGGTACCCCCCCTAAATTTAGCACCTCTCTCAGATTAAGGCAATAAATACATGCAATGCGTTTTACTTCCTACCAGAGAGTAACCTCATAAACACATGGATGAACCTAGATTTCATTGTTAGAGTCACCTCAGTGGCCAAATTTATCAGCATATTATAAGCATACTCTGTGTCTGATCAGTGTGAGAACCTGAGCAGAGGGACTGAGGAGACAGTTCAGATGATAAAGTGCTAACCCCACAAACATGAGTACCTGAGTGTGGATCCTGGAATCCCCTTAAAACAAAGAAAGAAAAACCATGATCTCTGACAGGCTTCTGTAATCCTAGCATGCCTGTTGAAGCAGTGAACAATGACAGACTCTGCCGCAAACAAGGTGAAAAGTGAGAACCAATACAGTAAGAGGTGTCCTGTGACCTCTCCATGCGTGGGTGGTATGTGCATGCCCAACTCACACACGTGAATTGAATACATACCTACCTGCACACACACCAAAAAAAAAAAAAAAATAGAATAAATATACACACAACCATAAGGAAACTCCAAAACACCTGAGTACAAGCCAGTCATCGTGGTACACATCTGAAATTCCAGCAGTAGGGAGGCGGAGGCAGGAGGACTGCCAAAAGTTTCAGGTCAACCTAGCCTACAAAGCCCCTGCCTTTTAGAAAACAAAAAGTGCTTGAAAAAAAAAGAAGTTCTTGTAAAGGTGAGGAAAGTCCCCCAAAACTCATTTAATTCCAAGAAACTGCAAGTGAAAATAGTGAAGAAGTGAGTCATGCTGTATTGGTAGTGACCACTACCATGGAGGAGCTGACTGGCCTGGGCAACAGTGGGGTATCGCTGGGTCGGATGGTCAGATGGAAAACACACCCAGCTGGCCTGTAACCTGTTATCTTTGGATAATCTCCTGGGAACTCAAGCCAGCCATGGAAATCATCCTTCAGTTTTCTTTGAGAAAAATGAAATGATAATGATGCTTATATATGTATGTCTACTTAAAATAGATTGGCTCATTACCTTTGGTAATAACTTGTATTAGCCCCTTTGACTCCCAGAATGCATACATTTTTGTTTTAAAAAGAGAACAAATAAATTCAGCATGCATTTTCCCCTTTTTGGCTGAGGCTAAGATTACAAAATCTTGTTCAGGTGACCAAGGGGCGGGAACAGCCGAGCTAGTGTGTGAGTTCCTAGTTGTGACTCCAGTTCCAGGTCTAAGAAGGCACCCTACTGCTGCTTTCTCCTCTGCTATGAAAGATAGCAAGAGCCAGCCTATTGTTTTCCTTCTGTGACCCCACCATCACTTACTGCCATATTTGCTTTAGTCCCAAGAAGACCAATGTGTTCTGAATTTGAAAGGTGAATGGTGTCAGCCACATAGGTGAGCAGATAGACTCCACTGAAATGGGAAATTCTCCTCTAGAATGTACAACTAGCATCTCCACAGGAAGGCAACTAAAAAGGAAGAGCAAAAGCCTTTAGGCTAAAGGTAGGTTGGTAAATTAAAGTGGATATAAGAAATGAAGTGGGCTTTCATGGTGTGTGAAACTCACTGTCACTGAAGAATGGGATGGGTGAAGGTACTAGATTTCTCAGCCAAGATTAAAGATAAATTCAGATTTTTAAAAGCCGTTATATAAGGCTGTGTGTTCAGTTGTTGAAAAAAAATGCATTTTTAAAAATGTGTGAAATCCAGCTCTACAAAGGATCCTCAATTCTTGCATAAGGAATTGCAATTGCGGGTGACAGTTCTCAAAGAGAAAACTGTTATTGTACCATGTTCCCTATTGTGTTATGTCCCTCCTTACCTATCAGAATTAAAAAAAAAAAAAAAAAAAAAGTCCAGGGACCAGTGATTAACACTTCCATGTACAGATAAATCATTCTTTTTGTATAAACAACATTGAAGTAAAAACCCAGCACATGCAAATTTGAGAAGCTTTGTTCTTTAAAAGAAAAACAGCCATGCTGTTTTAGCTCTGGTTCTAGTCATCCCTGCCTTTCCTGAGACCTTCAGTTATTCAAATCAATTAATCAAGTTGCCTTGGCTCTGTAAGACACAGAGTGGTTAAAATCTATTACTATCATCAGAAGGGTGTTACACAAATAAGAAAATTAAGACCTCTACATAAGAGAGGCTACCTCTGTAGTGTAAGGTAAGGGCATCATAAACAGCACTGAGAGAGGAGCATACACGAAGGCAGAGGAGGCCCCTTCAGCAAGGAGCTTTCCTTAGTAAGCAGAATTTTGACCTGAATTACCTTCAGCCTCAGTTTTAGGTCTGTAGTTCACATACCACAAATGTGCACATGTGTTCATTGTTCTGTGCACATGTGACTAAGGTTGGTTGTTAGCTGCCAATACATGGGGAAATGACTTTGCATTATTCAAGAGGACCAATGTAAACACATGAGCTACTGAGCACAGAGCTTTCTCCTCAGTGGAGAGCACATCCTGGTGATGTGGCAGAGTCAGTGTGGGAAAACCCCATCCTTGGTGGGGCGTTGGAATGTGGCTGGCCCCAGTATCCACTGGAAGCACCAAAGAATGGAGCCCTCACCATCCTTTTCACTGTGAGAAATAGATACTACCAACAGACTGACTGAGCCCAGAGGAAATTCTTCCCCAGAGACTCCAGTGAGGAGCATAATCTGCCAACTCAATGACTTCAATTTTATGACTCCCAGAGCAGGGCAGGGGGCCCAGATGTATTTATGGAGATTTTGACCTTTAAATCTGTCAAATTATATATATATATATATATATATATATATATACATTGTGTTACTTTCAGTCTCTAGTAACTCTAAGTCTGCAGTAACTGAGAGGAACAAATTTGCTCCAGTTCACAGGTTCACAGCTAGGCCTAAATTACAGTTTCCCAGAGAGGCAGATAAGACTTCTGGGAAAAACCACAAACAAAGGGCATGCCCAAGGTGGTGGGCTCTGGGAGCTGTGTGTCAGTTCCCGGAGACATGTCCAAACATACCCAGACATTTCCCTTTAGTACCTTTGGCAACACCTTTGCACCTTCTGCTCCAACCAATCAGATGTACAACTGTAACTGCTGCCTGTCTAGCCAATCATTTTAAAAGAATACCTAACCGGCCAGGAATTCCCCTAGTCATGCTTAAAAGGGGCCTGCATGCTCCCCTAGGGGTCGCCATTTTGTATGAATGGTTGGGCATGCGAGGCTGATGAGCCGGTAATTGCTTTGTGGCTGGGGGTTCTGGACCCCCTTCTAGTGGAGTCTGAGAGCTCCAGTCTGACTCTGGTTTTGATAAATACTGTTGGGTCGTGCCTGTCTGATGGAGCCTATTCATGGGATAGAACTCTGTCTGCAGCATTTGAGTGTCTTTTTCACTTCCTGGGAAATTTGGTTTTGTGTCTGTATGTTTGTGTCTTGTTCTTTTTTTCTTTCTTTCTTTCTTTCTTTCTTTCTTTCTTTCTTTCTTTCTTTCTTTTTCTTTCGTGTGAGACACCATGGGGCAAGCAGCAAGTTCCACCCCACTGGACCTAGTCCAGTCACACTTCAAGGATTTCCGATGCCTGACAGACAATCTGGGTTTAGCAGCATGGCCAGGAAAACTAACCATCTTTTGCAGGAATGAATGGCTGACTTTCAATGTGGCATGGCCAGAGGGAGGGACCTTCTACCTTCCCACCATTTACCAAGTTAAAGCTTTTGCACATGTTCTTCACAACTGAGGAAGGAAAGAGAACCAGTGCTAGCCACAGCCCAAAAGTCGGTTCCAGGGCCAAACTGCCAGCCCACTGTGGTCCAGGCTGACATTGACGTGGCTTTTCCCTTGATACACCCGAACTGGGACCCTAATGACCCTGCGGATAAGGAGAGAGCTGTTCACACAGAAACTTCTGAAAGTCATTTACTTTCATGCGCTCACCCACCCTAGTTGCCTGGGCATCTTTGGTGGATGGCGGCCGGCCCCAGAGCAAGGACCCAGGAACCCATAGCTGGTGCCTCAATAGGGACTCTATGAGATGGACAGGGTGGGTGAGTGCTCTCCCAGAGGCACTGGGAGACATCGGCCCTATGTGACCTTGCCTCCACGTTTTTGAGAGCTGGCAGGTTTCTCTTTTTCCTCCTTTATTTTTTTTTTTTTGCCATCACATGGGACCAGACACGACTAACTGGCAACTGATGTCTCTTGGCCGAGGCCCCTCTTCAGTATTGACTGAAGACCAGCTGTCCTCTGCCTGGACTCCAACAGCATGTTGGGTGTTGGCAAAAACCCTCTATCTATTTCTCTCCGACACACAAAAAAAAATAGGTAATACATTGACCTCTTAAAAGCCTGTAGGACAGGTCGCAGGCCTTTTAACTACTTGTGGACAGTTCTCACTCCTGGATCTTTGGGGAATCCCTGTGTGCTAGTCAGCTCTTGGGAATGTTGCCCACTGGTCTTGGCATTTCTATCTCTGTCATGGGTAACATTGCCTCCCTCCAAAAGCAATCTCAAATTCATGGAATAAGAGCTCTCCTGAAAGTTAGGAGAATTAAGCTCCCCCAGATAAAGGCTACCTCCTTTTGGGAAAAAAAATCCTCCAGGCCACCCCCTGGGTGATTTCTGGGCATACATGTGGCCCAGACATGTGGACCCGCATAGATTATCTGGCTAGAAAACAAAAGGTTCAGGAAGGAAATTTCCCTTCACTCCCTTTAAGTGGCAAAACTGCAAGCCGGCTTTGGAAGAGCTCCAAAGTGGCTCAAGTCAGAGTCAGGCAGCGGGCTCACATGTGCCCAGACAATGGTTCCTCAGCCCATGCAGGTGCCCTGTCTTTGCCTCCTTCTCTAGGATCCTGGGTAGTCTGTAGACCACCTCCCCTCCTTTTACTCCCTCATGCAGGGCCCCTTATTTCCCAGCAGCTCCACTGTGGTCCTGGGGACCCCCCCTCCCTTAGGGTAGCCGTGGCTCAACTCTGGCAGTTGTCTCAGCCAGTCTAGGCCATTACCTCCACATGTACTAGACCTGACCTTGGATGCGTGCCAGGGAACTGGGCAGGGCTGATCTAAGGTGCTGCAAGCTCTGCCCAGCTGCTGCAGTGCACTGAAAAGCAAGAAAGGAAAGATATGGTCATGTTTAACTAAAGTCTATGGTGAACTGAAGTTTTACATAAACAATGCCATACTTTGTTACATGATATCATAAATATAATTACTGAGTTTATGTTCTAGGTCAACTTCAACTTACATAGAGGGTTATTGAAAACAACAGAATTCTCTCTAAAGTGGTGACTTATAATTTGTCAGGTATTTTAAAATAAAAAAGATTGTAATATCCTGTTACTTAAAAGGAGGAGGCAACTGACCTGACTTCTAGGCCAGCTTGCCTCAAGATAGCAACAAAATTTGCCTTAGTTACTCCTAATAAAATCATTTCCAAGTGTGTTATTGGTATTAATGACATAAAATTGTCTTTAGGCTACTTGCTTGTTAGTGAGTAATAGGATTAACCAATTGGTGTAGTTTTTCTTAATAGCCTTATAAGAAAGATGTTTAATAATGGGGTGACATGAGTTAATTGAAGGAACTGGGAAGGAATGCTTCAGTGTTGGGACAGAATGCTCATTAAAAATGCTTTTTGAGTGGTACTTACATCAGAATGTTAAAATATGTGGATAAAGATGTGTGTGTGTGTAGGAAAGAATTTTCAGGCTAAACTTAAATACCATGCCTAAAGCTAGAGATTTTTCAACTGCTTACAAACTCTTAAGGAACAAAAAAACACTAATTTTCAGGCTAAAATATGTTAGGATAGCTTGCGTAAGCTTTATGAAATTTAAGCCATGGGTAAAACATAACATTGTTTTATGTTAATAAAAATTTCCATGGTACATAAAGTTAATAACTATCAAGATTAAGCCAAAATCATTGGTTGTCAAATGGTATCTTTTCTTTCAAAAAAGATTTATCAAGGGTTATATTAAAATTTAGCTAACTGTTTTTGGTTCAAAAAAGGACCAGATTCTGCTCTATTGTTTGTTAAGTAACTGTCTCATCTCTCACATTTTAAGTCCAGTGCTTATAACAAAATTAACTCTGAAGACATATTCCCTACTTGAGTTTGTCCCTTACTGGATCTAACCCTCATGAGCCATATAACCTCACATGGGTGGTTACTATCACTGCTACAGGGATGATTGTTAATTCCACATCCCAGTCAGTCCCCTATTGAAACGTGGTCCCCTTGGCTCACTACCCTCCTTTCAGTGGTGGCAGGGCCCCTGATGCTGTTGCTACTCGCCCTCATCTGTGGGCCCTGTATATCCTTAGCACTCTCATAAAGTTTGTCAAAAAACACATACCTATTGTTCAGCTTATGCTATTAAAGTCCCAATATCAGCCCCTAGAACCCTCTCAAGGACTTGAGCCTATCTCAAGTGGAGAATGAGAGGATCACATTTGCTCCAGTTTATAGCTAGGCCTAAGTTTTAGTTTCCCAGAGAGGCAGACAAGACTTCTGGGAAAAATCATGAACAAAGAGCATGCCCAAGTTGTTGGCCTCTGAGGGCTGAGTCTGTTACTGGAGACTTGTCCAAACATACCCAGACTGTCCCTTCATGCCTTCTGCCCCAACCAATCAGAGATGTGCAACTGTAACTGCTGCTTGCCTAGCCAATCCTTTAAAAAGATTCCCTAACCTGCCTGGAATTCCCCTTAAAAGGGGTCTGTGTGCTCCCCTTGGGGTTGCCATTTGTATGAATGGTTGACCCCCACATGCTGGCTGATTATGCAGAATGAACACACTTTGTTTTTACATAGTATTTGAGTCTAGGGTCTTTCTTCAATGATTCTTGGACCCTTAGAGTAACTTCATATGGCAGCACAGAAAACAGACTTTATGAATATGATCATGGACATATAGTTAGTGTTATGGAAAGGAGAGATTATAAAGAGGGATCCCTGGCAGAGGGTGGGGCATAGTTAACGGCTGAAGGGCAGAAGTTTCATGCATCGACTCAAAATCAAATGGATTTGACTACTGAATCTGAGTCTCACTGCTTTGCTTGGTACATCTGGAAGTCTGCTATGAGCCACTTTCTTGGAGGGATACATAGCCAATGAAAGTCGGGAAAACTGGGGATCTTTCCTTTCATAAAACTTCTGTTCATGCTGAACTACTCTCCTCCCAAGAAGTTAACTCTCATCCTGCTTCTACTATGACTGTCTTACTTTTGTCTATTTTCTATATGGATCTCAGCACAACGCCATTTGAATAAAGGTCCTTCTGATTAAAACATTTCAAAAACAAACTTAATGGATTCTAGATTAAGCTTCTCATTATTTCTCAAGTGTGTTATAATGATCCAAGTTACACAGTTATGAAACATTACAGTTTCTTGTGAATAGAATTTTTCCTATGCTGGTATACATTGAAAGAAATCTGATTCAGAATTGCCAGTCAGGACCAGCCTGTCAATAGGTGAGCAGGCTCCAGGACAAGGCTGATGATTTCAGTGCACCGAGACTTCTGTTCCTGACATGAAATAGCTCAGGGTAAAGTTCAAAGTCAGGAGAAGAGAACTCCAGTTGACTGAAGCTTTGCAGCCTTCACATGTGTTTTCTTAGTCTTTTCAAGCCACTGTCATTGGCATTCATGTCAAAGAGGGAAGAAAAGAGCATGGGAGAACACTTGCAGGAACTTTCATGATCCTGTCCAGGAAGAGGTACAGATGATGTCCAACCTCATTGCATTTGCGAGCACTGAAGTGCAACACTAGAATGCAGTAACACTAGCAGACATCAAATGGAGAGAAGAGCAGTGCGAGAAGTGTGCAGCTTACATGTGCTGTAGTGCACATCTGTCAAATATCATTGCCAAGGAAGTAGAAGACACTGAGAAAAGGGAACTCAAAATCAAGAGCAAGGGGTCTTTGTAAACTCATCTATAAGAAGTGAATTAATTTTAACACATGGTTTACTTTGTAAAAATGTATGGGTCTCCAAGGGTGTTTGCAAGATGTATATCTTTCCTGACCCAGCTCTGGAACACCTGCATCTTGTATCAAGCAGTAAGACTCAGTAATATTGGTTCAAAGAGTAAAGAATCAAAACCAGGCATAAAGTAGTGACTATGAATAGATGGAAGAGAACATAAAAATTGTGTTTTCAACAACTTGAAAGCCCATATATAAGACAAAAAGTGAAAACAGAGGAGATAAATATGTTGCTTCACAAGCAACTTTAAGTCTGTGCTTCAAAAATACAGTAGGAAACACTGAGAGACAACTTGACCTCAATAGTGGGCAGTAAGTAAAGTCTGGCTAGAGACACTGAAAGGGATATTCCAGCATGGGAGGTGGATATTGCTAGGTGATGCCTTTCTAATGTTGCTGTTTCTAGTTAATGATTAGCAATGTAACAAAGACAAAACTAATCCAGACCTTTAAAAGATAAAGATATGTTGGGTAGTATTTCATTGTTTGATTTTTTTTCCTTCCTTCCTTCCTTTTTTTTTTTTTTTTTTTGAGAATTCTGCCCATAGAGGATACTACTTTAAGTAGCTTTTTATGTCATTAAACACTAAGTATGTTGCATATTCACTTCCTAAGCTTACCGAAAAAGAAAGATTTTTCTTATGGAGTAAAGATATTCTACAGCATTACTTAGCTCCCTAAATTCTTACGGTACCAAGGCAAGAGTAAACACACACACACACACACACACACACACACACACACACACACACACACACTGTGGACAGAGTGTATAAGCCATGAAATTATTTACTAAGGCCATGCCTGCACCATTTCCATAGAGGAGCAGCAACTCTCCTCTGACTTTGAGGCCAGTGTTCAGGGCATTCACTCTAGGTCTCTCCTCAAATGCAGCTGTAATGCTGATTACTGTTGTTTTATACTTTCCTTTCAGATTTCAAAATTACTGGCATGAAACTTCAAGACTAACAAAATCAAGCAAAAATAAAGCCAACTTTCCCTGTCCTGGGAAAGAATTATTAGTTAAAGAAAGCCAAGAGAAACTGAGTTTACCAAAATAATTTTGCTATATGTATCTTATCAACTGAAAAATGCTACGCTCCCTCCACTTATTCCATAGAGCTAAAAGGCTGCTTAATAAAGTCTTTACTTTAAAATTCTAGAACATTTGCTTAGTGTATTTGTTTTTATGATGCAAGAATTGCCTGTATTGAATTTTCAATACCATCTGCTACTAACCTAGTTTAGGCCATCATCTATCCGCTGGACCTACTTGAACATTGTTATAAACAAACTCTGAAAGGCCAGCTTAATCCATTAGTGTGTCCTAGTAAACACTGTAAATTATGCAATGAGTTGTACGATTCGTTGTCCAAGAAGTGTACAATGCTGTCTGCCAAATACAAGTTCAAATTCCCTAACCCAGCTTTTAAACAAAGTTGGTACCAAAATAATTTCTAAAATCTTATTATATAGTAATTTTCACACTTCATTACCAATTGTCTTTTAATACTAATTTCAAGAGTCATATGTTTTCTTGTTTCTGAAAGTTACTTTGTCTACATGCTAGAAAATGTATAGCTTAGCACAATTCTTTTCTGTACATCAAGACTAATTCAAATCTAATGTCTTTTTACATGCCCTCTTCCCTGGGTTATTCAGTACCCGTGGGTTTATTGTATTTATCTTTGTTGCTTATGGTTCCATTATATATTATATATTATAATTAATACTATAAAGAATGTATCATTGATTGTATTAGAATGATGTATAGAACCAGGTGAAATCCATGAGAAACATGAGGCAACTTCACATCTTCCCCACCCTATACACCAGCACCAGGAACCCTGAGGTTTCAGCAGAAGCTACTATACCCTTCCCACACAGCATCAAGTTACATCATGCTGAGAAAGCACCAAGGAGAATTGAGTCCTCGGCTTAGCACAGGTGGGCCAGAAACTCACTCCAAAAAGCAGTTGTTCTGCATTGCACAGGGACAAGGCATACTACAAATCTAGTTCTATAGGTTTATACAAATCTCACCTCTTCTATTAGTGTAGATTACCAAGTGAAACATTACAGGGAGGGTGTAGCAGTCAGGTTCACATTGCTGTCAAACATCATCCAACCAAGAAGAGATTTTGGGAAAAAAAAGTGGGGTGCCTACAAACTCGAGGGGAAGCTCCATGACAGCAGGGGAAAATGATGGCATAAGCAGAGGGTGGACTTCACCCTCTGGCCAACATAAAGTGGACAATAGCAACAGGTGAAGATGCCAAACACTGGCAAGGGGAAACTGGCTGCAATGCCTGTGGTGGTTTGATTCAGGTGTCCCCCATAAACTTAGATGTTCTGAATGCTAGGTTCCCAGCTGATGGAGATTTGGCAATGCCTCATGGGGGGAGTGTATTGTTTGGGGCAGGCTTATGAGCGTTATAGCCAGTTTCCTCTTGCCAGTGTTTGGCACACTCTCCTGTTACTATTGTCCACGTTATGTTGGCCAGGGGGTGATGTCCACCCTCTGCTCATGCCATCATTTTCCTCTGCCATCCTGGAGCTTCCCTTCGAGCCTATAAGCCAAAATAAACCTCTTTTTCCCACCTGACTGCAACAGTAAAGTGGTACTGAGGAGTGGGATTTCTGCTAGACACCTAACTGTGTGGCTTTGGCCTTTTGGAGCTGATTTTCAAGAGGAATGGGGAAGGATTTGAAACCTTGGCCTAAAAGATGGCTTGCAGTGCTATAAGTATGACTTGATGGACTATTCTGGTCAGAGTTGAAAGACCTGAATGCAGTAGGAACTATGGACTGTGAGGTTTGGCTCATGAGGGTGCGAAAGAGGCTTGCTGTTATGCCTGTGTCCTGAGAAGTTGTGCAGGGTTGCTTTGCATAGAAATGGACTGGTGTGAGTAGAGGGATATGACACAGGAAAAAAAAAATCTTTGGGTGAACTGCTGCCCATTCAGCTGCAATTGAGAGATTGGAGCCTTTGAGATTGGGCCAGCTGACCTGCACTGGGGCAATAGAAAGAATGTAGACTCTTTTGAAGGGGACTGAGTGCTCAAGGAGTGTCCTGTTCTTCAAAGTCTGCTTTATTTCCCCCTGGATTAAAAAAAAAATTAGCACCCTACCTGGTATTATGGAGTACAAGAAATTCAGGAAAGAAAGGGTCATTGAGTTTGCAACACGGTCTTGTGTTTTGGAAATGGCCATGGGCAATGTGTAGCAGGTTTGCTGGATGCCTGCATGGTGATCCCATGAAGCCATGAGGATGAACCTTTAATTGCAGTCAAGACCCAGTGGAGATTCCAGGGCCACTAGATGACTGCCAAGGAGAGCTGCTGGCCCTGGATGAAGCTTTCCAGGACTGTGAGTAGCCTAGCTGGAGGGGCAGAATTGGAGTTCCAGAGACTTGTTGCTAGTTATAATTATTGGACTTGGATACTTGTCACTGGCTACAGTTGATGGACTTGGAGTTAGAGATTGATGTTTGCCAAGTTTAAATACTGTATTTGTTGAATGTTTCTTTGCTATGTCCAATTCCATCTTTTGCAGTGTGCATGTTATTTCTGCGCCATTATGAGGTTTTGGGGGGATTTTTGCTATTATTGCTCAGTTAGAAGATCTTGGACTATGGGGATGTATGAACATCATTGGAATTGGTAAAAACTATGGGACTTTTAAAGTTGGATGAATGCACTGCATTTTACATCACGTATGGTTATCAGTTTATGGGGACCAGGGGTGGAATGTGGGAGGGAGTGTATTGTTGGGGGTGGGCTTATGGGTGTTGTAGCCAGTTTCCCCTGCCAGTGTTTGGCACACTCTCCTGTTGCTATGGTCCACCTTATGTTGGCCAGGGGTTGACGTCTACTCTGTGCTCATGCCATTGCTTTCCCCTGCCATCGCTCAAGCCTATAAGCCTAAATAAACCTCTTTTTCCCACAAGCTGTTCTTGTTGGGTGATTTCTACCAGCAATTCAAACCTGACTGCAACAAGGCCCATAAGCCCACAGAGGCGGCGGAAAGAATGTCAGAGCCACATGTTGGGTCATGATATGCAGAGACATTTCTCCTACCCATAACTGTGGGCTAACTCCACAATGCATGACCCATATACCTCAACAAGGAGGGGCCAGGGGGAGGGGTAGTACATGGATGAGCCTAACAATGGTACCAACTTGACTGTATTCACGGAGTACAAAACTAATTAGTAAAAAAAAAAAAAACTTAATATATTAAAAAAAATTGAAAAAAAAAGCATGAAATCCATAGGGCATAGGGTAAGATTTAGAAATTTTTTTATCATAGCAATATCTTGAGAGAAGGAAAGAAATGCTGAGTTTCTGCCCAAATGTGAAAAGGGAAAAGCCCACTTAGGGACCAAGATTGGGGTCTTTAACAGGAACCCACTGGATAGTGGGAATACCAGGTTAGTCCTGACATCAGGTGTTTGGGCTCAGTTTTAATGGGAAAGGGCAATCTTCCCAGGAATCTTAATCCCTTCTCTAGGAAAGGAGAACTCCTCAAGAGAAGAAGAGATAAGAAAATGCCAAAGCCTTCTGACATTTCTGACCTCTAGCAAAATGGAATGAACCACATTCTCCCAATACAGATTCAAAAACAGTTCTCACATATACTTTTGTGCTGGTGGGAGATCTCTGCTATCCATAAACTGCCTCACTACTTCCAGCCCACTTATTGTCTTAGTAACTAAATTCTTAGCATATATCACACCATTCTTTTTATTGGAATCAAGAGACGATTATTATTAGAATGACATTTTCATTGTAGCTATATCCAAAAATCTCAAAGTGGTCAATCTCAAAGTTGATATTCTATGGTTTGCACACTATAGAAGCTGCCCCAGGCACTTTGAGCTTCTGAACTGAGGATGCTAATGAGTAATTAATACAAACACCAAAACAAACCAACAGGAAGAAGGTATGAAAGTAAAAGGTATCTAGTTGAGCAGAGGAGTGGGTTCAACAGGAGTGAGAAGAGGAAAAAAAGGGGGTAATGGGAGTGAATATGATCAAAATTCATTAAATAAAAATAAATACAATATAAAAAATTCATTAAAAAGGGTATGATGCTATAAAATTGATGTACTTTAATAAGGCAGAGAAAATTAGAAGCTAGTGGCAATTTATGCTGGTGGAAATACTGAAATGTAAAGGAAGAGAATCGGAATAGAAGAAACATATCTTCTGATACTTCCCTGGGTTTTTGCACAATCTATCAGGACAATAGATGACAAAGGAGGAATGTACTTTATAGATCCAGTCCATGCGCCACAAAGCAAAGCTTAGGAGGGTAGGATTGTATTGAAATCAGCAGTAATAGATGACATGCCTTCTTAAAGCACTGAACTTCAAGAAGCCACCCTATGCTCTTGTGTCACCCACAGAGTGTATCAGACTTCCCACTTAGTTTAGAATCAGTTAATATTTTGTTGTACATCAGAACAAATTTTGTATTCTGAGTTGCAGATACCTTGAAAGCAAAAAATATCATCTCTCAGAATAGGAACTGATATAATTTATGCCAATAATAAAAATTTGAAATCAAACATAATTTTATTTTGTATTAAATTATTTTCTTTCTCTCTTTATTTCTTCCTGATTTTCTACCCTCCGTCCCTCTCTCTCTCTCTTTTTTCTTTCTTTCTTTCTTCCTTCCTGGGGTACTGAAAATTAAGCCTAGGGTGCCGTGCATGCTAGGTCAGAACTGTCTTCCATTGAGGTCTGTCACCAGTCCTCCTTTTATTTTGAGACAGAGATTTGCTAAATCGCCCTAGCTGGCCTTGAACTAACTCAGTAGCTCAGGCAAGCCTTGAACTCACTATTCCCCTTGCTCAGCCTGTTCACTAGCAGACCTTGCCACTAGGCTCAGCTATTATTTTTTAGAGTTCATTTGGGAAAATATCTTTCTTAGTATTATAGGCAGGGAAAATAGAATAAGACTTGAATACCTTGTCATGTCTTTGTTTAGCATTACTGAAAAGTTTTGTAGGTATGAAAAATTACAAGTGCCATTTTATAGAAAAAGAAGATATTACTGTGACATTAAATCAAACAATCCTTTGAGCAACAAATAAAATTGAATGAGAATTGTTGGGTATCGTCATGACGGCTTTTAACCTCAGCACTTGGGAGGTAGAGGTTGGAGGGTCTCCTTGAATTTGAGGCCACCCTGTAAGCCTGCTTTCACAGGACCAAGCAGAGACAGAGAAGTACAAGCCTAAAGCCAAAAGCCACAGCACACTTCTGGAACTCCAGCTAGGCACACTTTGCATATCTTTAGATTGTAATCTGAAACCCACCATCACACCTTATGATCCACCCAGTGACACTGCCTCCAGTCAGGTGGCTGCAGATGCAAACTACAAACAAATAAACAACTGAATATATTGGGGGCCATCTATTCAAACCACAACACTGATAGAACACTTCCTTTTTTAAACCAACGAATAAGAGATATTTCATAAAAAGCACCAATGACAATAGCAAACAAGGTGACTTGGAATCCAAGGTACTAAAGAAAAAACTGGAGAGATGGAAAGTGTGCCTGTGTGTGTGTGTGTGTGTGTGTGCGCGTGCACGCGCGTGCACACGTGTGTGTTTCATATACATGTGCACATATATGTAGCAAGAATTTAGTGAAGAGATGATATGCTGTTACACTAATGTTCTTAAACATTTTAAGAAAATCAATACCAAAAAACATATTTTTCTTTATCAACTTTCCCTAACAATTAATAACCATCAAGATCCCTTCTGTATAAAGATAAATCAAGATAAAATAATTTTGAATGATTATCAGCCCAATATCTGTATGTCAGTCTTCATGATAATGATTTGTGATTGTCAATAGGACAAGATTTAGAATCATCATGGAAACAAATCTCTGGTCATGTTTATGAGGGACTTTCTAGATTATTTTAGTTGAGGTGATAGTACCCGCCTTAACTGTGGATGGCAGCATCCCATTGGCTGAATCCCTGGGAGGTATGAAAAGGCAAAAGTATTCAGCATTGTTCCCTCTGCTCTGCTTTTGCACTGCTGAGATGAACATGATGATTTGGCTGCAATACCTTCCCTGCCTCGTTATACTGTAATCCGAACTGTAAGCTAAAATAAATCCTTCCTCCCATAAACTGATTTTTGTCTCAGCAATGAGAAGGTAACTGTCAGTCAATAAGGAAGTGATTTGCATAGCTATTGATTTCTCACAAAAGTCCAACAGTAGAAGAAATAACTATGTTGTTACCAGCAAGATGATTGGTGGTTAAAGGTGCTCTTTTTGTTGCATGATTAAATAGATTAAATACTAAATTCTCACTTTATATATGAAATTCTAAACTATGAGTGAAAAGTTATGCAATTTTTAAATGTATTCTGAGTATTTAGCTTCCACTAAACTCCATTTTTTGAGATGAAGCTTTAATATACTAAAATAGCTAACATTGAAGTTAACATTCACCTTGCTTAATTCATTACATGAGCTAATAGCACACAGAATGTTAGCAGTCATCTTCAAATTAAAAGTAGGTATAATATAAAATATTCTGGATAAAAGAATACACAATAAGAAAACCACTATTTCTCATTTCCCATCTTATTATACCAAAGTAAGTCTGTTTACAGGGATAATCTCAGCTAATTTATACCAATAAAAGGAATTGTGATTAAAACCTTGTTTCTGTATGTGTTTGAACATATTAAATAGACCTTAACCATGTTTTTATAGTCACTTTTTTTTTACTTACTATCTCGTCCTTGCCCAGTTTCTTGCTCTAAGACATGCATGTCAAAATACTATTATTACACATCTTGGTCAAATACCAGTTCTGTCATGAAAACTCCTTACTTCTTTGGCCTAAAATTGATGCATCATTTCCATGGCCTTTCAACTCTTCCTTTTGGGGCCTCCTTTCATCACATACTATGCATGGCAGATAGCTGTACTTGAAGCACAAATTCCATTCTTGATGCCTTAAGCTGCCTTCCAGAAAAAAAAAAGGGGGACTACACCTGGAAGAAGATGGCATCACCCAAAGTTTTTGAGTAGTATTTTGATTTCTTTTCATAGTTTCTTATCTTTTAGTCAAAGACAAATGCTCACATAGGCAATAACTGACTACATACTTTATTTACGTATTTGCAAGGATGAGGGAGGAAGGGAGAGAAAGAGAGAGAGAGAGAGAATGGGCATCTTGGGATGCTTGCTGCTGCACACAAACTCCAGATGTATGTAAGACTTTGTACATCTGACTTTAGGTGATTACTGGAAAATTGAACACAGGCCATCAGGCTTTGCATGCAAGCACCTTAACCACTGAATAATCTCCTCAACCCAATAACTGGCTAAAATTCATGGGGAAAAATTATAATGTAAAGAGATCCACAAGAAATTTTATACTTGAAAAATCAGGACATGTGGATTAAATGTTGAAATGTGCTTGAGAAGCAAATTCAAAGTAAAAAAAAAATAAAAGAAAACTCCAACTTATTATAAATTTATAAATTATCCCTTACATAAAATATTATAAACCTCAATGCATTATTTTATTTATCTTTTTGTTTGAGATGCTCTCACATAGTAGCTAGGGAACTCACTGTGTAGCTAAGGCTAGGCTTAAACCTCCTGCTGCTGACTTCCAGGTGCTGGGGCTCCAGGGGTGAGCTAAAATTTCCAGCTCAATGTATGATTTTAAAAGCATTTTAGGCCTACACTAAGATAGAAGATGAGGGGAAATGGGAGGTAGCTCAGTAAAACACATACAGATTAAAACATGCAGAGACAATATGGAAAACACAAAATAAAATGGGATAAATAGGAACCAAAAAATAAATTGGAACTTCCCAAGAGATATGTCCAGGTAATCAGAGTTTAAGGGTAGAAAGAAGGTCAGAAGCCAAAACGTTTTCAACTGACAAAAGTTATATCAAGGCAACAATGGAACTTAACTAAGAGAAATGTGAGATTAAGTCTACACAGACCATAGTAAAACTATTGAAATACAAACACCAAAAGAAAATATTAAAACAGCCAGAGAGGAAAGAAAACTGTCATCAAAAGAACATAAGGAATTTACAGGTGGCTTCTAAATAAAATTAATAAAAATCAGAAGACTATGGAATAATATGTCTAATAGCTAAAAGAAAATATCTGCTAACTTGTAACTATTGGGCTAATAGACACAGCATGTAAAAAGTGAAAGCAATATCGAAGGTATTTTTGACAAGCTGTAATTTATTACCAAAAGACTACATTAAAAGAAATGGCAATTGACATCATAAATCATTATGAAAAGGATAGATTAGTCAATAAATGGAATAATTTCCTATTCATAAAAAATGGATATATATCTACCAAATAAATTTCAAATGATTAAAGACCTGCTGTGAAAAAACACAACTTCAATTTTTAGAATAAATACATGGTAGAGCATCTCTATGACTGCGTGACAGGGAAAGATATCTCAGGCACAAATCTTTAGAAAATGATAAATATGCTTATGATAATACTAAAACTTTTCTTAATATAAATTCCTCATAAACAAGTGAGATTATTAGAATCCTTATAATGAGTGACAAAATTTAATATTACATGCAAATGAAAAAAAGAATTATCCAGGGCATATAAACAATGTCTTAAAAATAGGAAGAAAAACAAATTTTCAAATAAAAAAAAAGATGATTATGGTAAACCCGAGTAGCCAATGCAAACAAGAGTGTCCCCAATAGACTTAGGTGTTTTGTTATTAAAAAGCATGTCTCTAGCCGCCAGGCTGGAGGAGGTATCACTGGGGGCGGATCTGATTTCTAGCCCACAGGCATGCCAAGTGTTTGATCACTGCCTATGTCCCTGCTGTGGCTGCCTTTTGCTTGTTTGTGGTGCTGCCTGGCTGGCTGATAGTGCCTGGATCTCTAAAAGGGAATCAGCTTCTTCCCCAATTATGGAACTTCCCCTGGACCTGTAAGCCTGAAATTAATTCTGTTCCTCCCAGAAACTGTATCTGGTTTAAAAGTTCATCCCAGCCACATGAAGCTGATTATAACAATACACTAACCTTGTGAAAAAATAGAAAAATTTATCTTGAAATGATAACATACCAAGGACTTTTGTTTCTAGTCAAGACAGAGTAAGTAACAAGAAATAGCTTTTAATTTTCCCTTGAAATAAACAGTGACAAAAAATGAAAACTAAAATCAGAACAAAGGACAACATTTCCAAAATTATTGTGTTTAAAACACTGATTATGAGTGCAGGAAGGGCTGAGGTTCCTAAGAGTCAGGAGACAAGAGAGACATACTCCCAGGTTTTATTATAACTGTTTAATATCTGTATTTATAAAACAAAACAATAACTGAATAACCTTCTTCATTTTTCCCATCACATAAAAGTTTAAGAGGGCTAGCCATAAAACTCAGTGAAAAGTGCTTGGTTAGCATAGCGGAGGCCTTAAGTTATACTCTAGCAATGCAAACAACAAAAATTTAAAAATAAAACAAGATCATAGAAGTCAATGTGAAACTTCAAGTAAAAAAGAAAACATGAGAAAAATCTCCAACATTTGTACTAGATTTCTTTATGATATGAAGAACATGTTCTACAAAAATACAAGCTAAGGGGTTGGGGAGATGGCTTGGTGGTTAAGCGCTTGCCTGTGAAGCCTAAGGATCCCGGTTTGAGGCATGATTCCCCAGGACCCACGTTAGTCAGATGCACAAGAGGGCACACACGTCTGGAGTTCGTTTGCAGTGGCTGGAGGCCCTGGCGCACCCATTCTCTCTCTCTCTCTCTCTCTCTCTCTCTCTCTCTCTCTGCCTCTTTCTCTCTGTCGCTCTCAAATAAATAAGTAAAAAGAAAATAAAAAAAATACAAGCTAAGGAATCTGTGCTCATCAAAATGACACACTACTGCAATGTGGAAGGCACTGTTCAAATCAGAGAATGAAAACCAAAGACTAGAAGAAAATGCCTACAGCTCATATTTCCCATCATTGCTCAGAATACATAAACAGTAATCAAAATCCCATTTGCTTCTGGTTCACTTTAGGTTGGTAAAAACAACCTCTTGCAAACAAAACTAAACATAACCCATCATATGACGTAGCCATTTTACTCCTATGAGTTTACACCGGAAAAATAAGCTTATAGATCCATGCGGATGTTTATATCAATTTGTATAGTATCTGTTTAAAACTGGAAATATCTATCAAGAGATGAATAGCCTGTGAAATACATGAGAAAATTATGATAAAAAGTAATTTTTAGATATGAATTTCAAAATGTAGTTGGTGCTAGGAAGATGGGTCAGAGGTTAAAGGTACTTGCTTAGAAAGCCTGGGGCTTGGGTTCAATTTCCTAGTATCTACTATTTTAAAAAGCAGCCCAAGCCAAGCGCCACATGTTCTCCCTCATATGTGGATCTTAGCTAGAGATGATTGGGCTTCTGTGTGAGAAGGAAAAAACTCAGTAGCAGAGGCCAGTAAGTTAAAAAAGGAGATAGAAAGGGAAGAGAAAGAAAGGGAGGAGGGCTTTTATTAGGTTGGTATTGTATATATGTAAATAGAAAGATTGAGATGGGGAGGGGATATGATGGAGAATGGAATTTCAAAGGGGAAAGGGGGGAGGGTAATACCATGGGATTTTTTTTGTTATCATGGAAAATATTAATAAAAATGGAGAAAAAATAAAAAAAAAAGCAGCCCATATTATTTGATAAGGTTAGTTTTAAAACTACATATTCACTAAATATATGCTGTTCAGCTATTAAGATGAAAATTAAAAGGCATATTGTAATACTGATTTCATCCCTTGTCTATGTCTTTACTTGTGGAATAATTTTAGGGATGATTGACACAAGACACAGAGTTTGTCAGTAAATATATATTTGCATAAGTAGTCATGTTTTCCCCTAGCACTGATGGTATAGAGATGTCTTGCAATTATTAAATGAATTATTATTGTAATGAATGAATGAACTGAGATGAATATGCTCTAACAGCTGAATCTTTAAAAGGCTTCTGATAAAAGGGAGAAAGATAGTTCATCTGAATTGATAATTGTATCAAAGGTGGCATTGAAAATAAATGGGATAATGTATGGGAAAATATTTTCAAACAGTGTGGATTTAGCATTTAAAAATTATTGTTATTATAAATTTCGCCCCCCCTCCATCTCAGCTCTTACTAAATAGGACATTTCACAGCATGACAGAACTTTGCACATGTAATGCTTTCAAAATATGTCATGGACTGCCAAGGTCTGTCATCTTTTCAAACACTGTTTGCAGAAGAAAAAAAAAACACTTCATAAGTAAATATCTCACCCATCGTGAAAATAAAAGTACAGTTAATATTCAAGTATGACCATTGTCTGCATAATTTCCTGCTTCACTAATATAGCTTTTCTTTCTCCATCTTATCTACTATGCAGAAAAATGATTTGCCAATGATTGTTACATTGTAATCCCCATAACCTGTGAATACATACAATTAGGTGGCAAAGAATAAGGCAGCAGATGGGATTGGCATTGTGATTTGGTTCAACATGAGACTGGAAGGTTATTTAGCTTTATCTAGGTGGGCTCAGTATAAATTAAAGAGCCTCTTGAAGTTTGTGTCTTTGTTTTAGTGGTGTTAGGGTTTGAATCCAGGGCTTCACACATGTTAGCCAAACACCCCAACACTGAGCAACAGCCCCAAACTCCACATAGCCTCTCATGGAAGAGACAGATTGGAAGAATTATTGTCAGACCAGTACAATGATAGAAAGTCAGCTTGCTTTAAAGATGCAGGAAGGTCCCACAGGCCTATGAGTTCAGGTAGCCTCTTGAGTGCAGAAAGTCAAAGGGGGAATGTCTCCTACAGATTCTTAAAGACCCATAGCTCTAATTTTACTTTAATGAGACCAATTTCTAACTTTTCATTTATTTATTTATTTGTTTGTTTGTTTGTTTGAGTGAGTGAGAGAGAGAAGGGGTGCACCAGCTACCTACTGCAAACAAACTCCAGATGCATGCACCACCTTGTGCATCTGGATTGCACAGGTACTGGGGAATTGAACCTGGGTCTTTAGGCTTTGCAGGCAAATACCTTAACCACTAAGCCATCTCTCTAGCTCAACTTCTAACTTTTGTCCTTTGAAACTATGAAACTATTAAGATAAATTCAATAACATTGCTTTTTTTTTTTGTTTAGAGAGAAAGAGAAAAAAAAATGCCAGGGCCTTTCAGCCACTGTGAACAAACTACAGACACATCGCCCCCTTGTGCACATGTGTGACATCGCATGCTTGAGGCACTTGTGTCTGGCTATAAAGTGGGACCTGGAGATGCAAACAGTCATTCTTAGGCTTTGCAGGCAAGCACCTTAACCACTAAGCCATCTCTTCAGCCCTTACTCACATTGTTTTAAGCCACTATATTTGTGATCATTTGTCACAGTAATGATAAAGAGCTTATAATTTATACACATCAATTCTCAAGAAACCTAGGTCTATGATCCATATGCTAAAAACTCCAGCCATTTCTAATATACATACATATATATAGTAACTGCAATTTAGAGTAAATAAAATGGCTTATAACAGCACCTATTTCTTTCTTAAAGTTCTGTAGGTCTGAAGCCTAAGCATACTCCATTAGGATCCATACTCAAAGTCTCACATGGATGATATCTAGGCGTTGCTCTGCCTGGGCTCTTATCCTGCTTAAGAGAGCTATCTACACTCCAAGTTCATTGAAGTATCACATAAAGTAGCCAAAACACATTAACATCTGATTAGTCCTTCAATTTTTCATGTGACAATGGGGACTAGAGATTGATCCAAAGGGCTCACGGTAGGCAAAGGCTGTAGCACTGACAAATATCCCAGGGCTACTTTCTAATTTCTTTTTTCAAATACATGCATATATCAAGAAGAGGAAAGAGAATGAAAAAGGATGAACCAGGGCCTCTAGCTATTGTTAAGGAAGTCCAGATGTACTTTGTGTATCTGGCTTTGCATGGGTACTGGGGAATTTAACCCAAGTTGTTTGATGTTGTAGGCAAGCACCTTAACCACTGAACCATCTCTCCAGCCCTTCTTTTTGTTTTTGTTTTTGGTACAGGTTCTAATTAAATTGCACAGGCTGGCCTTAAATTCATTCTATAGCCATGGCAGCCCTGCAACTTGGGATCCTTCTACATAAGTCACATGCATTTGGGATTCGAGTCCTGCATCAGCAAGCCTGGCTTGCTGTGTCTTTCAATGGATAGAATAATTAACAAATGAATCATGGTGCATGTGTACAAGGGAATACTATTCAGTCTTTAAAACATGGAAACCCTTCCTCTTATTGCAACATAGGTTAAAGACATTATCCTAAATGAAATAAGCCAGACACAAAAAAGATGCAATTGTGCCATCCTAGTGCTGTGTAGAACCTAAGACTATAAAACAAATTCAAGTATAAAAGCAGGGTTTAGTGGTGGTTACCAGGGCCAGTGACAAGAAATTTGGGGGGGGGGGTGATATTGATTAAAACAAGACTAGGATCTACAGATCAGAGGTACCACTTGGGACTGTAACTAGTAATAGCATATTGTATGTCTGAAATTGGTTGGGAGAAGAGATCTTAAAAATGCAGGTCACAAGCAAGAAAAGCCAAAGGATAGTAAGAGAAGCCAATATTTCTAAGAAGTAATTGAGTTTGCCAGTCTATCAGGATCAGCTAGGGAAGTTCATGTAGTCACATGGAAGTGAAATTTAACATTTTGCTTCAATAACAAAACAAAATGGCTCACACATCCAATGGAATAGCAAAGAATCTCAGAAGCTACCCCATATCTACTGTGCAATGAACTCTGAATGAAGTACCAGAGAGTGACGTTCACTGGAAGCACTTACTAGGTGGCTCTCAGATTCACTGTGCATAAAATCATTTAGAGGTGTTTATCAAAATGCATACTCCAGAGTTATCACCAGACAAATTCTGGTCTAGGTGAGAGGAAGTATAATGAGACTCAAGAATTTACCTAGTAATAAAATACTCCCACGAATTATGAAACATGATAGTAAATCAAAAACATTTACATTACTGTCCTTTAGTCATATAATCATTATTCCTTTGCAGAGAAAAAAAGCAAATAACTTGATATCACAATCTAGATAAGTCAGACTAGATATGAATTATGGCAACATAATTGCTGTGTGATCCCAAATAAGTTATTAAACTTTCCATATCTCAGAAAACTCGTCATTGTAATAAATAGGAATATTGTAGGGATCTGAATTTTAGCATTTTAAGTTATTATTATTATCCTCACAATGATGTTTAAAATTTCCAAGCAACAGGAGCACAACTTAATGCTTTACAACATCTTTAAAGATACAATTAGGGATTCTTGCTGGATCCTGGTGGTGTACTCATAAAAAAAAAACCCTTTCATATTGTAATAATATGCAGGACCAAAGCACGAAGAACAGTGCAACAATACAAGCATCAGTTAAACCAAAGTTGTATAATGGGGCAGTAACATCTGCTGAAAAGTATCAATTATCACTAGTAGTACAATGATGATCTGGGGGCCTGTAGTAAGGGCAGCTTCACTGAATAAGAGATATCAATTAGAGAAGCACAATGGAATTCTACATCATTGTTATTCAAGTTCCTTGTTCAAAAGTAGGAAGGAAAGAGGATTTATAAATCTTTCATATTCATAATCTTTACTAGCTTTTTTTCCTCCAAAACATACTCCTCTATGAGGTACTTTACATTCCATGATTGATTATTTACATAGATTAGGCTGTTTTTGAGAAGCAAATGAATAGCCATACATTAACGAACCCTTAAAATATTATGGCTTTACAGAGGCAGATGATCCCACTTACAATTAGAGCATGTCTAACTCTTGAAGTAAAGCCTTTGGGAGTGTATGTCACCTGTCCTGGCCAGAGCAGATCTTTAATGGACAGGCCTGGCTGTTCTAGTCCCATTGTCTCAGAGGTAGGTTTCTCCTGACCTTTTCCTGCTACCTCATTAACCCTTTTCCTAGGACAGGACAGTAGAAGTTTCTGCCTTTTCCCAAAAGCTTATGCATCATATAGGAAAGATGGGGTCAGAAATATCTTGGCAACTTCCCACCTTGCCCCAGTAACTGGGTTTTCCTTTTACAAGCCTGGACCCCAGGAAAGCATTGGGAGACCTTGGCCTTAGTCCTTTGTCTTGGCTGTATTGTCCATTGAGGTGCTAAGAGAGTAGATTATATTCCAGTGACAATTTATACTGTCTACAGCTCCCAGTCACTTGCCTGGCTTATTCTGGATCACATTTCCTTTCAAGCAATTTAATAAAAATATAATTTCATTTATTTCTTGCTTGCATGAGATAGTCTCACTTAAAAAAGTCCTTATTTACAGCCATCTGAGCAAGATGATCTTACTGTTCCTTCAGCCACAAGAGTTCCTTTCTGACTTACTCATTTACTACAAAATACTTGTAACTGTGAATTCTTTCTGTGTGAGTATAAATTTGTTTGAAAAAATTTGCACCAATTTGAAAATGCAGTAATATCTTTCTCAAGGACCTGTAAGCTCTCCATTTTAAATGTAGTCACCAAGGGGAAAGTACCTTGTCTTCTAGCACCGTGGGAGGATAGCTGTATCTGCAGTGGATGTCTTACTGGAAGTTAATTGCACATCATGTTAATTACACTAGTCACAACAGCCAAGATATGGATCCAGCCTGGTTGTCCATCAAGAGAGGACCTTTCTAGCATCTTACTCCTCAGAGCAAGTTATCACTGAACAAAAAATTATTAGAGGGAGATGGTCAATTTTACTAATCAGTGTGTAACACTTTTTTTATTCAACAGTCATTTTTAAGTCTTTAAAACTTTTGTCATTTAAAAAAATGAATACTTAAGAATACATTTACCCAAGTATACCAAGTATATACAAGATCCTTATATTAAATTTAGAAAAAGAAGGCTAAGAAGAATTTGGAAAAGCCTAAAAAGAGGCATATATCCTACTTATGGATATAGGAAACCTCAATATGAATGAAATTATAATTTATTCTAAGACTTATCAATAACTTTTGTAAGACTTCATACAAAACCCATTATTTTAAATTAATAAAGAAAAACATATTTGAAATTCACTTTTCATTTAAGCTATAGTGCAATTTAATTTGATGTTGAATAACAAAAAGATATGATGATCAGGTGTTTTAGACTAGAAAGCATGCATTTTATGATATACCTAAGAGTAATTAAAAAAGAATAATAATCAATATGAAGAAATTCAAGGGTATTTTATTTCACTTTGCATTATAAGCTCAATAATTAGGTGTAGAAATTGATATGACCTCAAAGATATTAATATGTAGTAATTCTTTCCCTTGAACATCTTTGTTGTTGTTCTTTCAGAGTGACTCAGGTTTATTCCTTTGGATTAGGGATCATATTCCCAAAGGTATCAATTTAAGAAAAAAATTTAAGGGATTCTTCCTGCCAAACCTTAATCTTTCTTCATGAATACTGGTTAGAATTGTCCTCCCTTTCCCTTCTTTCCCTCTATCTCTCTCTTTTCCTTCCTTTCTTCCCCTTCCTTCTTGCCTTCCATCCTTCATTTCTTCTTCACTTCCTTCTTTCTCCCTTCCTTCAATACTTCCCTCCTCTGTAGTAAGAATACATTTCAAATGTACCTCACAATATTGTTAACAATAAAAACAATGTTTTATACCCAACAGGTATATTTTTCTCCTTACATATCATAACCATTTTACCCTTTTAAAAAGCAATATTCCATTCTTCTACTTCCCTAGATCCTGATAACTACTATCATGCTCCTTTCTAAGATTTTGCCCATTTGGATCCTAATATGAGTGAAATAATGCAGCATTTTTCTTTATATGATTGACTTATTTCACTTAGCATCATAATTCCCAGAGCCTAGGAATTAATGATACTATATTATATGTACACATGACATGTTTCCATCTACTCTTGTATTGAGGGATATCAAAGTTGTTTCCACACCATAGGTATTTTGGAACATGTTAGTATAGATGACTGGTGTGCACAAATTTCAATATAGATAAAGCAATTTGGGGCAACAAGAACAATGCTAGCAGGATCCCATTCTCTAAACTTGAAATATGTCAGAATGTTCTTCCTATAACATAATATTAGCAAAATGACAAACATAAAGACAAGCAGAATAGATAGTCAATGTGTCTTTGGCATATGAGCCAAGAACACACATTGAGGAAAGAACACTGTCTTTAACAAATGGTTTTGGAAAAATTGGATATCCACATGCAAAAGACCAAGATTGATCCTTACACATTTTACACAAAAACTAATTCAAAATAAATGAAAGATTTAAACATAAGACCTGCAACTCCTAGAAGAAAATAGAAAATACTTGTTGACATTGTATATGATTATAGTGTTTGTGGCTATAACACCAAAAGCATAGGCAATAAAAGCAAAATTAGAGAAGATCATATTTAAGAGACAAAAGGAAATAAACTATAGGTAAATACAACAACAAGGTGAATCGCTAAAGCTTTATACTTGGACAAAACAACCAGAACCAAAGTAATCTATATTGCTTGATACGACTTTTTTTAAAACTCTAAACCAGGCAAAATAGTTGCACAGGGAAAAAAAAGAATCAAGTTGCCTGAAACAAAAGTTGTTGAAATTACCAATAAGGCCCATAAAAATGTTCTGGGGGTGATACAAATTGTTATTGTACTAGGGGATATATGAGTAAAACATAAGTTTAAAAATTTGTCTAATCATGAACTTAAAAAGAAATCATTTATTATATGTAAACAATGCCATAATACTGTCAACCAAAATTCATACCACCTTTTTCTCTGAACTGTGCATGGGATAGTCAGGGGGATCTTATGCTCATTGAAGTCTCTCCCATGGCCAGAGTAGTTATAGGATGTCGGCCAGATGTCTGAATTTACCTGCCAATGTGACTTTTCAGATGGCCTGATCTCATTAAAACCTAATTCTCAATAAGGATATTTATGAGCATAGAGCTACACAGATACAGTAAGGTTGCTGAGGTAAAATAACCTAGGAGAATAAACATGGATTTATGAGACAGCATGACATGAATCTCTTAGAAAAACTAAGAAACTAAAAAAGAATAGGCTACAACTCCACATCAAACATAACACAAAACTAAGCCAAATAGATCATAGTCTTAAATGTAAGCATAGATGACACTTGTAGAAGAAAAGTAAGTAGAGAAATTAGTAGTATTCTCAAGTAAGCAAAACTGTCCTAGATAGAAATTACATGAGATTTTATATGAGTGTGCATAATCTCTTCTGAAAAGTCTTTACTAAAGCCATCTGCTATAGTTTATTTTTCATTGATATGTATTAGTAGAACATAGACAATGGCAGTGATTTTAATAACTATTTATTATTATATTATGGTTACTGTTAAGCTACAAAGATGAATCAAACAAAAGCTTTTCCATAAGGAACTGTAGATATAACGTGAGACCCAAGATGCACAGAAGGAATTCCAAGGCAAATACAAAGATGAGGTAATAAAGACATATGCCAGGAAGTAGCACATTTATGATGCAGACAAAACTTTCACAGCCATCTGAAAAGGCACATTTGGCAGGCAAATTCAGATGTTAAAAAGACATCATCAATCTAAGCCTTTTTAAAACCATAAAATAAAGAGCATTCTCTATGTTAGCATTTGAAAAGTCTAGGGAGGCTTAAATGTAAGTGGAATTACCTGCAACATTCAGCTCAAAATTAGTTTGGAAACTGAGTCCATGAACTCAAAGAACCACTTTCATATGGCCAGAAAGAGTAATTTAGTTTTGCATGAAGGACACATGTATCATAAAACTCATCATTTTTTTTCATTTAATGATGAAATGTGACAAATCTTAATGCGTTTTACCTAAAAAAAAAAAATTCTCTTAACGTTTGCCATAAAATAATCCAGAATTACCAGTTTTCAAATAAAAATACTGTGTGGAGAGTTAGTTTTGACTAGAGTGTTTAGTAAGAGGCAAAGTCTGAGAGTGGCACTGCTTTATGAACTGACTAGTGTGAGCTCTAAATGGGGATGTTAGAAGGAAATGCAGCTCTTTCAATAATAAAAATAGTTCATCATTTGTCAAGTTTTCTCTCTTCCTGGATTGCAGAGCCAACACAATCTAATTTGTGCCATTTTTTTTTTCAAAAAACTTCATTCACACATCATACAAATCACTTCTTTACTCATATGATCCAATAATCCCTAGCATGATAGCAGAGTGCTGGAACCATTATCACAACCCTTTCTAGGGCATTGTCATCTCATAAAAAATAAACTCCAAAATTATTATCAATTATCCCCCATCATTTTGCCCAGCCACTGATTGGTCCTTTCCCTTGTTTACTGTGTGTGATGTATTTATTGCCTACACTTTTAACTTCTGTCACATAAGCCTATCCTGTTTTACATAAAGTCATTTCTCTCATTAAGTTGGCCATGACTGTAATAGTTGCTTTTCTAGTCATTGTGAAAAAATGCCTAACTGAAGCAATCTAATGGATGAAGGATTTATTCTGCTTCATGACTCAGGAGATACAGTCTATTGTGGCAGGGAAGCCATGAAGGTGGAAACAGCTGGCAGAATTTATTCATTGTATATTTTCTAATTAAAAGTGAGTATTACTTGACAGTGAATGAATTTTAACAATTCAAAACATTTTAAATTGTTGGGCCGGAGAGATGGCTTAGTGGTTAAAGCGCTTTCCTGTGAAGGCTAAGGACCCAGGTTCGATTCTCCAGGTCCCACGTAAGCCAGATACACAAGGTGGTTCATGCATCTAGAGTTTGTTTGCAGTGGCTAGAGGCCCTGGCATGTCCATTCTCTCTTTCTCACTCTCTCTCTTTCTCTCTCCCTCCTTCTCTCTTGTCGGGAGCTGCAGCTGCTCTTTGACTTTGGGAGCTGCAGGTGGTCTCAACACAAAGGCCTTATCCTACAGCCCAGGTGAGATGGCGCCAGTTACAATGGCATTATTTAACATACAGCCTAGGTGGGGTGAGCGACAGGAAGAGGCATTACCATATGGCCATGGTGAAGCTGACCTTAGGCACGTAAGCATTATCCAGAAAGTTTTGTCTTCTGTATATAAGCTTGTGTCCGCCTGAATAAAGGAGAGCCTTGATCAGAACTTGTCTTGGCTCCATTCCTTGTGTTCTTGTCTCAGGTTCATTCCCACTCCCTCCTTCGAGGCCTGTTCCAATCTTTTGTGCTGCAGGCCGGCACATCTCTGTCTCTATTAAATGAATAAAACTAAAAATATTTTAGCTGGGCATGGTGGCACACGCCTTTAATCCCAGCACTCAGGAGGCAGACATAGGAGTATTGCCATGAGCTTGTGTCCATCCTGAGACTCCATAGTAAATTCCAGGTCAGCCTGGGCTAGAGTGAGACCCTACCTTGAAAAAAAAATTCAATTGTTGAATATTAAAAAGTATCCAGATATAAGTATTAGACCTATCTTCCTATAAATCAAAACAATAGTGTCAAATATGGTTCTAACATCAGGAAAATAAGTCTTTGGAAAAGACTAGATTTTGCTTCAATCTATTAAAATAATAGAAAATAATTTAAATTAAATATATTAGTAAAATTTTCACTAAGTAAACAAATTATGCCTAGGTAGAATTTCAATGTTTTGCAAGTTGATATGCATGCAGACAAAAATGAACTGAATTGAGCAAAGTAAGTTTATTAAACTAAATGGTTTTCTTCCTGGAAAATAGATAAATTAAATTAGGTAACCTAAATATATTTAAAAAGTAACTCAAATAAGTAGTTGAACAACAGTAGCATTAAAAATATGGAGCCTGGAAATGGTCCAGCAACAATGAACAATACACAACGGAATTCTATTCAGCCATATAAAAAATTGAAGTTTTGAAATTTATAGGAAAATTGATAGATTTGGAATCATATTAAATGAAGTGACTCAAACTCAGAAAAACCAAACTCTCATGTTCTTCCTGATATGTGGGTCTTAGCTTGTAATTATCTCTAAGTGTGCATATGTAGGGGAAAAAATGTCGATCAAACTATAAACAGAATGGAGACCAAAAGTGATGATCAAGAAATGAGCTGGAAGGGGGTATGGACAGGGAATAGTATATGACATGCAAATAGAACAACAAGAAGAACAACAAAAAATCCTGAGGAGAGTTACTTGGAGGAGTTGGGGAAGGGGAGTGTGGAGAAGAGATAGGAATCAGTAACAACAAATTGTTTCCCAAAAGCCATCAATTAAAAAAAATTAGCTGAAACAGAACTAAGTTTTCACAAGAAAAAAAAAAAGGACCAGGGATATTAAAGTTTAGCATAAGTTTGACATTAAATTCCATGTTAAATTTTCATGCTACTGGATTTCAATTGTTAGAAAAGAGATGAATTTGTTAAAAGTGGAATTGAGGACATTATTTGTGAATGTAGGGAAAACAATACCCTTTAGCTAACAAGATGTATAAGCTATGATTTAGAGACAACAGTGTGATTCAGTTGTGATATAGGTCATAAGTGGGGAACATTGTTTGACTCTTTAAAAAGACTCATAAGTAATATATAATGATATATAAATACAGTATATAGTCAAGCATAAAAGTTAAATGAGAGATTTTGAAACCTTTTATATTCACATGTAAAATTCAAAAAATTATCATAAACCTTAGAGATACAAATGATAACCAATTTCAATAATAAACACTATTGTGATTGCATATAGAACTAACAGTTTATAGCTCAGATTTGCAAACATTTTGGCATGTTCCTTGTTAATTTTTATTACAGGTATCAATTCAGAGCCAGTTTCATGCATCATTTAAAGGCAAAACCATCTGGTCTCCTCCCACCACCCCAGTCTGGGTTCCCTGCACAGACAGTGTGCTGGAAGGCTCAGTGGCCTGGAGTAAGTAGGCCAGACCCCTGTTTGCTGGCTCCTCCCACCTCCCTGGTCCAGGTTCCTTGTGCCTGTATGCCAGCAGGCACTGTGGTGTGGAGTGAGTAGGCCAGACCCCTCCTTTATGGTTTTTCTAAGTTCCCTGGTCCAAGTTCCCTGAGCCCATCTATGTGCTGGAGGGTGCTGCACAGAGTGAGTAGGATGGTTCTCTGTTCCCTGGCTCCTCCCATTTCCCTGGCCCTGGTAGGTCACACTGTGCCTTGCTTGGGGTGGTCTGTTCCCTGTGTGAGCTGCGGAATCAGGCCTTTTACTCTGGTATCCTGACTGGCCACTGGGTACCATCATCCTTTTTTACCTGAATTAGAGGGTGCATGGGCCAAAGGACAAAAACATGCTTCTTCCTCAATAAAATAAGAGTCTTCCTAAAATGGGTAGACAACAATGCAAAAAAGCCAACAAAAGTCAGAAAACTGAGAGAATTCTACTAAGCATGCCTAGTCCTACAATGGGAGCCTCCAGTGAAATCATAGAGAAATCAACAGAAATTCATTCCCAAAACGAAAACACAGCAACCAATGAGGCTTGATCAAAAAAATCACTGAACTGGAAGCAAACCATCAAAGAACCAGCAATTGTATCAAGGAAATTGAACAGAATCATCTCCGAGAGTGTTCAGATTTTGACAGTAGGCTTAACTTGATTGAAGAAAATGTTAGGTCCCTCCAAAGAGATATGAATAAATTGAAAGTAAGTCAAGAAATGGAAGATCTTAACAACCAGTTTATTAAGCTTAATGAAGACTTGATCAAATACAAGAATGAACTCCAGGAAGCATCAAGAAAATCAGAACTTGAATTGAAATTGTACCTCAAAAAAGAGATGTACACAATGCAAAATAACACAACAGAAAACAAAAATCAAATAGAAATTCCAAAAAACTCTCTACAACTCCTCACCAACAGAGTTACTCATGTGGAAGACAGAAACTGTGACATGGAAGACAAAACAGAAGAAATGGATCAGGAGGCCAAAATTTTGCTAAGTTCAAAACATCAAGTGAACAGAATATTAGGTAAGTGCAGGCCACCTTTAAACACCAAACAACTGGATCATGGGTATACCAGAAGGAGAGGAAATTCAGGCCAGAGGCATAGAGAACATATTCAACAAAATTATTGAAGAAATTTTTTCTGAATCTCTCAAAAGAGAGATCCATCCAGATACAAGAAGTCCACAGAACACCAAACAGACAGGACCAAAGAAGAAACTCTCCAAGACACATCATAGTTAAAACTCTTAACAAAGAAAACAAAGAGAGGGTTAAAAGCAGCAAGAGAGAAACAATTTACAACATACAAATGCATTCCCATCAGAATTACATCAGATTTCTCAATGGAAAACCGTAAAGACAGAAGGGCCTGGAATGGAATGCTTCAAAGTCTGAAAACCTATGCCTTCCAACCCAAGCTACTCTACCCAGCAAAAGCATCCCTCGTAACAGATGGCAAAAGAAAAACTTTCCACGAAAAACGTTAACTCTATGATTATATGAACACAAAGCCAAACCTTGAGGGAACACTGTACACAAAAGGGTCAAACAACCAATCTCAAGAGCCAACAACAAAACGATCACAGTAACCAAAATAGATCAGGCTCAAAATAGTACAAAACACCAGAAAGCCTAAAAGCCCATAAAACACCTCTTCATGGCATGGATTAATTCAAACCTCAAAATAATAACCTTAAATATTAATGGTCTTAACTCACCCATCAAAAGATACAGGTTAGCAGGATAGATCAAAAAACTGGACTCTTGTATCTGCTGTCTTCAGGAAACCCACCTTACTACTAAAGATAGATACCTCCTCAGGGTGAAAGGTTGGAAAATGGCATCCCAAGCAAATGGAAATAAAAAAGAAGAGGGTGTTGTTATTTTAGTATCTGATAAAATTTGATTACTTCAAACCAAAAGTAATCAAAAAGAACAAAGAAGGCTACTTCTTACTCATTAAGGGAATAATCCAACATGAGCACACACAATCATAAATATATATGAACCAAACACATGTGCATCACATATTATAAAACAAAACTACTCAAAAATAAAACAGAAATAAACACCAACACCATCATAGTTTGAGACTTCAATGCTCCACTATCATGAATAGACAGATTATTTAAGCACAAAGTCAACAGGGAAATAATAGGGCTCAACAACATCATAGATCAACTAGACCTAACATATATCTACAGAACTTTCCATCCCAACTCTACAGAATGCACATTCTTCCCAGCAGCCCACAGAACCTTCTCCAATATTGAACATATATTAAGCCATAAGACATGCCTTCGTAAAGTCAGGAAAATTGAAGTAATTTCCTGCATCATGTTGGATCAAAATGCTTTAAAGCCAGAAATTAACAAGAGACATATCAAGAACTCCACAAGATCCTGGAGTCTAAACACCACACTTATAAACAATGAATGGGTTGTGGAAGATATAAAAAATGAAATTGTAAAATTCCTAGAATTGAATGATAATGAAAACAAAACCTACCAAAACTTATTGGACACAATGAAGGCAGTCATGGGGGGAAAATTCATAGTCCTAAATGCCTTCATTACAAAGACAGAGATATCCAAAATTAATAAGCTGACTGTCCACCAAAAGCCACTGGAAAAACAAGAGGAAAAACCACCCAAAGAGCTATAGATAGAAAGAAATAATCAAGATCAGAGCAGAAATTCATGCTTCAAAATTAAGAAAAAAATTGATGAAACAAAGAGCTGATTCTTTGAAAAAATAAGCAAGATTGACAGACACTTGGCCAAATTGATCAAGCAAAAAAAGAGAAGTCTCAAATTAATAAAATCAGAAAATTAAAAAAAGAGAGATCACAACAGACATCAATGAAATTGGAAGAATCATCATGGCATACTTCCAAAACCTCTACTCCACAAAATTAAATGATCTGGAAGAAATGGACAAATTCCTAAGCACATATCACTGACCAAAACTAAACTCAGAGCAGGTTAATCTCCTAACCAAACCTATTACATCCAAGGATATTGAAAAGTAATCAAAAAACACCACAAAAAGAAAATTCCAGGACCCGGTGGCTTCTCAGCTGAATTTTATCAAAACTTCATTGAAGAACAGAAACCAATTTTCTCAAACTTTTCCACATAACCCGAGACCAGGGAATCCTCCCCAACTCCTTTTATGAAGCTAGCATCACCCTAATACCAAAACCAGACAAAGATGCAACAAGGAAACAAAACTATAGGCCTATATCCCTAATTAATATAGACGCAAAGATCCTGAACAAAATCTTTGCAAGCTGAATTCAACAACACATCAAAAGTATTATCCACCTTGATCAAGTAGGCTTCATCCCAAGGATGCAGGGTTGGTTTAACATATGGAAATCAGTCAACGTAATACACTATATAAATAAACTTAACCATAAGAACCACATGATCATCTCAATTGATGTGGAGAAGTCATTTGGCAAAATACAGCACTACTTCATGATCAAAACATTGGAACCAATAGGCATGGAGGGTTTATATCTCAACACAATGAAGGCTGTATATAAATCTCCTAAAGCCCAAATAATACTTAATGGGGAAAGACAGAAGGAATTTCCACTAAGATTAGGAACAAGACAGGAGTGCCCACCCTCACCACTACTCTTCAACAGACTACTAGAAGTACTAGCCCAAACAATAATACAGGAGAAAGAAATAAAAGGAATCAAATTGAAAAGGAAGAAGCCAAGTTAGCCCCTATTTGCAGATGAGATGACCGTATATATAAGTGACCCAAAAATCTCCATCTCAAAACTTCTAAAAGTGATAAGTTCCTTCATCAAAGTGGCAGCATACAAAATCAATGCACAAAATTAATAGCTTTTGTATATGCAAAGGACATATATACAGAGAAAGAAATCAGTGAGGCTGTCCCATTTTCAATACAAACAACAACAACAACAAAAAATACCTTGGAATAGCACTAACCAAGGATATGAAGACCTATATCATGAAAACTTAAATACACAAAAGAAAGAAAGAAATAGAGGAGGACATGAGAAGATGGAAAGTCCTCCCATGCTCCTGGATCTGTAGATTTACTGTTGTGAAAATGGCAGTTCTACCAAAAGCAATATGCAGATTTAATGCAATACCAATAAAAGTACAAGGATCATTCCTCACAGAGATTGAACAAATGATCTCAAAATTCAAATGTAAAGGCAGAAGGCTCAGATATCCAAATATATCCTCAGGAAAAATAAAAACAAACAAACAACAACAAAAAAAATCCACCTCTGACAGATCACTATATCCTATCTAAAGCTATATTATAAAGCCATAGTGACAAAAACAGGATAGTACTGGAATAGAAACAGAAACATAAACCAATGGAGCAGAACTGAAGACCCAGACCTTAGATCAAGTAACTACAGCTGCTTTATCTTTGACCAAGGTGCCAATAATGTAGACTGGAGAAAAGACAGCATCTTCAACAAACAGTGTTGGACAAGTTGGATGACCATATGTACAAAAATGAAATTAGACTCACTCATTTTGCTATACATAAAAACCAAGTCCAAATGGATTAAAGACCTCAGTATAAGACCTGAAACTCTTAAACTACTGGAAGAAAAAGAAGATATGAGGCAATCTTCATGATATAGGACTGGGGAAATACTTCCTGAACAAAACCCCAGTAGCCCAAGAAATTAAATAAGCACTCAACCAGTGGGATCTCATGAAGTTAAAAGCTTTTGCACAGACAAACTTACCATAAGCAGAGCCAATAGATTACCCCCTGAATGCAAGAAAATCTTTGCCAGCTATACCACTGACAGAAGACTAATATCTAGAATCTACAAAGAACTAAAAAATCTAAATAATAAAAAAAAATCAAACAACCCACCCCCAAAGTGGGACAGAGAACTAAATATGGAGTTCTCAGAGGAAGAATTACACATGGCTAACATATACTTAAGAAAATGTTAAATATCCCTAACCATTAAGGAAATGCAAATTTAAACAACTATGAGATTCCACCTTACCCTAGTAAGGATAGCAAATATTAAAAAATCAAATGAAAACAAATGTTGGTGAGGCTGTGGAGAAATAGGAACACTCATTCACTGTTGGAAAGAATGTAAGCTGGTACAACCACTGTGGAAATCAATATACAGACTCATGAAAAAGATGAATATAGAGTTATAACAGACCTTGAAGTTTGTATTTCATTCAGCATATGGTGGGTAGCCTCTCAATTATTTTAAGAATGCTGTGAGGTAATATAATTTATGGTTCAAAGTCATTGCTAAGCAGGCTGTTGGTGAATTGCATTGGTGAACAAGAAGAAAAGGATGAATTAAAAAAGAGGTACTTCAAACAAAGATAATGGAGGTTAGGCCTGTTTTTAACTGAACACACATCCTTCAAGAACCAGAGCATATGATTCTGAAATAAGAAACTAAGAAAAGTATGTGTTGAATTTATAAATAACCACATTATATAAGTTTTATGAAATACCACAGAAATTGATCAAATTAATATTAAGACTGCAATACTCAAGTCATTCAGAAAAGAGGCAGCATGTAAATTAAACCAAATGAATACATACATACTGAGTAATGATCAAAAGGTAAATAGGAATATTCTTTCCAGCTGGTCATGGTAGCACATGTCAGGAATCTCGGGTGGTTAAGGTAAGAGGATTACTGTGAGTTCAAGGATAGCCTGGGACTACAAAGTGAATTTCAGGACAGCCTGGGCTAGAGTGAGATCCTACTTTGCCACAAACAACCAAACAAAAACAAAATAAAACAAAGAAAGAAAGGAATGGAAAGAGGGAAAGACTGACAGATGCAATTCTTGTTATTCTTGTTCACATCCTGTCTTGGAACGATGTACAATTTTAATTCAGTACAGTGGAAGAGTTATGATAGTTGAATGTGAAAAAATATATAACCCCATAGAATCATGTTTGAGCATTTGACATCTAGCTATTGATATGATTTTGGTGAGTTGTAAAAATTTTAAGAAGTGATGCCAGATTGGATAAGTGGGACACTAAGGGAAAACCTTTGAAAGTTCTAGCCCAGGCTTGATGCCAGTCAAGGCTCTGCTTCTCAGTCAGTTTCCAAGTTGTGCCCAGATATTCTCTGGTGCTGCTTTCATGGATGCAAGCTGCCGCTACCACCATGCCTTAACTATCATAATGGATTCTATCCTAAGAACCCTGAGCCAAAATAAACTTCTCCTAAGTGGCTTCTGTCCAGTATTTGGGGTTATAACCAGTTGGTGTAGCAAATATAGACTGACTCTCAAGTCACATGTCTGTCTCCCTGGGGAGGTTAATTAGAGGACAGAATTCTGTGCTTCCAGATTGACTGAGAAAGCAAGCGGTAAATGCTGAAAAGATTTCTGCATGAAGGGAAAGCATTAGCCAGTATGGAGAGGGTATTTCAATTCCTTGGTCAATCCCTCAAGTACCCTTGTGACTCAAGGTCCTCAGGTCAAGAACACCTGGCAAGTAGAACTAATCAAGAAAAAAATGTAAACAAGTGTATTTCTTTGGAAACAGTGTTACAAATTTTAGTTTTACCAATTTAGAGCAGTTTGGTAATCTTAGAGAAATCACAAGAAAAGTCCCACTGAAGTAACAAAGGCAATTATAATTGGACCAAAGCCTTTGACCTCAGAGGAAGGACAAAACCAGTGTGGATTTGTTCTAATATGATCTACATTATCAGTGCTTTAAATGTTCTTTGGAATAATTTTTTTAATTCTTTTATTTATTAATATGGAAGCAGAGAGAGTGATGTGGAGCTATGGGCATGCCCCAGTTTCCAGCCACTGCAGACAAACTCTAGATATATGCACCACTTTATGCATCTTGCTTTACGTGTGTACTGGAGAGTTGAACTTGAGTCCTTAAACTTTGTAGGCAAGAAACTTATCCACTAATTAATCTCTCTAGCCCTGGAATAAATTTATAAAACTCAGTACCTTTGGTGGTCACAATTCACTCTGAATTCATGTCAGTCACAAAGTCCAGTATACCACAATAAATTACTATCCATGTGAAAAAGAAAATCTGAAGTAATTTAAAAAAAAAACAAATCTTATTACATTTTGGTGATTTCATTATATAAAGATATGCTAAAATATCTGTGAAATCTATGAGAAAGGAATTCTTTTAACTCAATATTTCTCAAATTCATTTCATGATGGAAAATTTTGTCATGAAAATATAAGGCTCCTCAAATAAGATTATTCTTAGAACAATGCATTTACCCAATGTAATGTATAATAGTCATCCAAATTAGATATTTTGGATCTAATTAAAGGTGTACACTTGAAGGCTGTCCAAAAACATTTGAAAATACATCAAGTTTTCAGACTAATATTTCCCAGAAATATCATGTATAATCATTGCTGTCCTTAAGCCTTGTGCTTTGTATATATTTAAGTTTTCAGTCATCAACTTCTGATCCGCTTATGCTTATGTAACAAAAAATTAATCTAATACTACCAAAAGGTTAAACACCATCCTGCACTGCATGTGATAATATACCAGTAAATATGAATAAAAGTCAAATCTAGTGATGCTTAATTTCTAGTCACAAGATTCTTAAGAGAGTTCCTGATTGCTCCATTTTGTATCTTTAGGTTTCATTTCATTATTATTTTTTCCAGCTCCAGTCCTTGGAAGATATTACATTCTTTAGAAACTTGTAAACTTTTTTTTGCTATTATTGGTAAAATTTTTGGAACATTCAGATAAGATTATGACTATTAATTCTTCTGGGTACTTGTCTAATTTAACCTACCAAATTATAAACAAACACTAATAAGTAATCAAAGACAAAATATAATTCATTGAAAGGCAGAAAGTTTGCTTTTTGCACTCTTTCTCATTGAGAAAGGAAGAAACAGGGAAGTCATGATTGACTCAAAATTTCCAAACGACCTTGTTACAGTAAGTTTCTTCTTGCTGGCAGAAAGCACCCAACCAAAAGCAACTGATGAGAGGAAAGGGCTTATTTTGGCTTACAAACTGCAGGAGAAGCTCCAAGATGGCAGGGAAAGCATGCGTGAGCAGAGGCTGGACATGGCCTTCTGGCCATTTCAGGTAGACAATAGCAGCAGGAGAGTGCGCCAAACACTGGCAAGGAGCTGGCTATGTATGACACCCATAAGCCCATCCCCAATAATTCACTGCCTCCAGGAGGCTTCTAAATTGCCACCAGATGGGGACATATCATTCAGAACACATAAGTTTATGGGGAATACCTGAATCAAATCATCAAAATGATCAAATAATTTTCTATTTATTTAATTTCAGAGAAAATTACATTTTCTATTGAATTTCTATTTCTATGTCTTTGGATTTATTTTATATATACTTTTCATGTTTTTTTCTTTATGTGAGGGGAATTTTTATATCTTTTTTGAAAGGAATATTTATAAATGTCCTGCTCTTTCTTTTAGTTAGATATGCTTATCCTCAATCTACCTGCTTAGACTTAAAATAGAGGCCTTTGTATCACCATGATATGCAAACTTAGCTAGTAATACTAATTAGCCCTTTTATTCATGGCAGAAATCTTTTAATATAAAGATTCTGCAGATGAAGCTAGTCATAAATTATGTGATTGATGGACATGACTTGTGAAAGTAAACAGCTTGAAAGAGAAGAACTCAAAGAAATGGGGAAATATTAACACATTCCTAATTCACATCCTAGAGAAAGTTTGAGGTACAATTTAATTAAATGAAAAAGAAGACTGTCATGAAAAGTATTATGAAAAGAGAAGAATCAATTCTAAAATTGTTTGTCTCTAAAAGTAGCACAATAGACCCCTGTTAATACATGGGGCATTCATGCAAGACCAATAGATGCTAGAAAAAATGTAGTCTCCTTAACCTCCAATGTACAATATTTCTCCTACACATCCACACACACTTATCATGCATTGTGGCTGCACCTTTTCTAAATTTGGGTATGACAAAAAAATTAATATACATTTCTTTTCCTTTCATAATCTCACAAATTGAAGTTCTTTTATCATAGATATTACCAGGTTCATATGTAATTTTATTTCTTTCCTTAAGTAATAACTTTTTCTTTTTCATGTAAAGGAGACAGTATTTGATTCACTTTGTCATAATTAAATTGCCAACACCAACATTCTTTCACTTTGTCACCATTATGAGATAAAGTAGAGATTACTGAGCATAAATGAGATAATGTGATGGTAGACTAGATGATTTGTATAACTTTGAAGTAAGCATAAGATGGTGTAACACACCTTTAACCCCAGCCTTCATGGGGTGAGGGATGAGGATTTCTGTGAGTTCAAGACCAGCCTGGGGCTACAGAGTGAGTTTCAGGTGAGCCTAGGCTAAAGTGAAAACCTACTTCAAAAACAAAACAAAACAAAACAAAACAAAACAAAACAAAACAAAACAAAAACTAACCAAGCAAACAGAAAACAACAACAATAGAAAAACAAACACCAAACACCAAATCAATAACCTTCTAAGTGACTAAGGTGTAGATAGTATACACCGAATGAATATGATGTGCTTGTTAAACAGATGGCTCATAGGACTGGGGGGATGGGTCAGCAGTTGAGTGCTTGCTGCATAAGTATGAAGGCCTGAGAGGGCCAAATACTACCAGAATTCATTCCCCTATCACGCATGTAAACAGCTGGATGTAGCTGCACGTGCCTGAACCCCAGCCCTGCTGGAGATGCTGAGGTAGAGATGGAAGTATCTCTAGGACTTGCTGCCCAAAGAAATAGCAAAAATGGCAGCTTTTGGTTAAGTAAAAGGCGTTGTTTCAAGAAAACATTTAGATAGGTGAAAAGAGGCCTACAGTTGTGTACGCACAACATGTGCATATGCACACATGTGTGCATATATTAGACACATAGCATATCACACACACACATACACAGTCATCTAACTTTTAATTCACAGGACACAAGGCAGACGGAAAAGCAATTAAAGACATCACAAGGAGGCAATGAAGCAAATCCTGAAAGTGCCTCTCTAGGAAGCAAATGATATCACCCTTGCACAAGTCAGAAACAAAATAAAGGAAATCAATGAAAATAAATTTAAAAGACACTTTCTAAAATTTGATTCTGATCAAATATAAAATTTAACTTAATTACATCTGGGAAATATTGAAGAGCTTGATATTAGAACACATTTTTGTATGCTACTTTGGTGATGTGATAATAGTGAGTTGTTTACTATTATGAGATGTTTACTAGGGTGGCATGAACCCTAGTATTCACCCCAGATAGGGAATCAATGACAGACCAAAGAAATGATCACACCAAAGTCCCACTTGGTGAAATGATGAGTTTGTTGAGACTACTTGTAAAAGTATGGTTGAGGGGTTACTTAAAGGAGTATGGATGACTCAAAGAACTCGTCCACTCCAGCATGGGTGGTAACTCATGAAAGCTGCATCTTTGGAGCTCCCTCCATAAAGTGCAGGCAATTCAACAGGTTGGAAAGTGTCCTTTTCTCAGCATTTGTTTACTGCTTTTGTTGTTATCACTCTGGGGAGGAGCCTTGTGGACTTTGTAAGTTTTGCTTTCTTCCTGATTCAAAATGAGACTCCCTCCAGGATGACATATTTCAACTTGGAGGAAATTACTCCAGCTATGTAAGAAAATGTACTTACACTTTTAGGGATGAATTAGAAGTATTTAGGACTATTGTATAGTCAAGCTCCTAAAATACTTATTAAAATATACAGACATTTCACAATAACAGAAACATAAGCAAACATAATGAAATTACAAGAGTGAAATCCTGACGATCATTATTGCATGTTCATCATTGTTGTTACTGCTTTTTCAGAATCTCTATTGTCAGGTCTTAGACGCTGGCCCATGCACCACTAAAGAAGAAAGGGAGTCACACATAAACCTTTGGGACACCACCGTACGTGAACATATCCCACCCTTAGAGGCAGTAAGAGGTGCATAGTACACCAGAATCAAGGAGAGTTTGTGTGTCTGGAATGTTTATAAAAAATGAAAAAAAGATGAAGATTGAGTTTTTATGTAGATAAACACATGTTATAACAGGTGAAATTGGAGCAGGATTCAAAAAAGCAAATAACCCATTTAAAAAATTTGGGGGGGGTAACTTTATGAACATATTGTAAATGGTTGCATTCTCTTTTGTCCCCTCCTACCAGCCCCCATTCCACTGAGAGGGGATAGTGGTAACCACAATGGGGATACTGGTAATCACGGTGGTGCCTTAATGTCAACAGTTGGTTCCTGTGGGGAGGACAGTTCCCTAGAGGGACTTTTGTCCTTTGGCTAAATGGAGAGGTTATACCTATCAAAAAGTCTCCTAAATGTATATGTTTTCCCCTTTGATCACTGCCACTTTTGGTCTTGGGGAGATAAACCAACTTTTGCAAGAGATTCCATATGGGAAAAAGGGGTAAGTGTGCTGCTTCCTAATGAGAAGCTAGGCTTATGCATCTACTATTCTGGTGTGTATTTACTTGGAGAATGAAGAGAATGTTCATTGTCACTCATGGAAAATTGCAATGTCTGGAGGGCACATAGAAATTTCTATCCTGGTGAGAAAAAGTCTAGAGTTCCTGTATTTTGGGTGAGAAAAATCTCCAAGATGAAAAGAAAGTTTCTCTGCAAAGGTGAAAAGATACAGTAGGGGAGGAAATTAACAAGGTAACTCAAAACATAACTGTGGTTTTCCTCTGTATATTCCTTTATTGTCTTTCATTTTTTATACATCTAAGAACATTTCTCTTTTATAGAGCACCCTCAAAGGAAAAAAAAAAATAGAGTTTCAAGAAATCAACTTTCCACTCCATATGCAATCATTTAATTAACACCAAAAAAAAGTGTGTGTGTGTGTGTGTGTGTGTGTGTGTGTGTAACACTGATAGGATTGTGGGTTCCTCCCTTTCCTGTAACCAGGGCTGGGACTAGAAGTATTTATAGGTAACCCATCTAATGCAGTGTTTCCACACACTCTGCAACATCAGGGAAAATAGAGCTTCCCACCTGGTTGGGACAGCTTTGCCTGGGTTTCACCCTCTTCTCCAAGTTTGACAAAATCCGCCAAATTAGTATAACCCATCCAACCAATCGAGGCTTGCTTGGGTCTGCATGAACCCTTGGACACAGTCTTTTGAAGCCAAGAGTGTTCTGGATCGCAGTGCCCTGAAATGCTCCTGCCCTCTAACTACTAGACCTGCTCCTGCATCTAGACATACTCCTGCTAACCAGATGAAGACATGTACCTGCCTCTGAGACCCAGATATTCTTCCATTTCTTTCCTATCCCCAGCTCTGTGTTATAGGTTTATGTAGTCATGCTTGTATTATATTTGTTAATTTTGTGTATGTGTGTGTTTGTGTTATGTGTGATGTGTTTGAGTATTCCTGTGTGTGAGTTTAGGCATTCACATGCCACAGCATACTTGTGAAAATCCCATGTTACTCTTTGCTTCCCACCTTGTCTGAGGCAGAGTCTCTTGATTCTCATCACTACATATATCACTGCAATTGGCCTGTGAAGTTCTAGAGATTCTCCTGTCTCCACCTCCCACCTCACTGTAGGTGCACTGGGATTACACAAGTAACTTACCACATCCAGCTTTGCATGGGTTCTGGGGATCTGATATTAGGTCATTGTACTTTCACAGCAACTACTTCTTCACACAGACATCTCCTCAGCCCCCTGCTTGATATCTTTCATGGGTGCTAGGAATCTAATTCAGGCTCTATCCAATAAGCCATCTCCTAAACCCAGTAGAAAATAATCCTGCTTTAAAATCATATTCATGTTTTCTGCTAAAATGAGCTAGATAAGCCTGGAACTAAGAGAAAGGAAAAGGAAGATGTATGTGGCTCTTCACTAATGAATGGAAATTCAGGGATTTGCTGAATCAGAAAAACAAAACATGGGTGTAACACTGAGCTCTGCTTGGTTATAAGCTTTCTTCACACACACCTAGTATCTAGAGATAACCTGCATTTGAAAGTTCTAGACACTTGTCAGAAGGAAAGAACCCTGGGTCCCTAAACTATTCAGATGAAAATTGTCTGAATTGTAAAATCTATCCGTCAATAAAGCCTGATTTGCAGCTTCTTTCCAGGAGATCTTAAGTTCTGGTTGGCTACATGCTTTGGTGGCTGATCTGGAAAGCGTAATAGTGCTGGAACTGATCTATATATGCAAAGATTGCAAGGAATTTGGAGAAGAAATCCATAGTCCTGTCCAATGTCTAAAATACCTAAACAAGAAGTAAATGGAATTATTCCTCAGCTGTTTCCATTTGACAAGTACTACTGTGAAGAAAGAGGTGCAAAGGAATTGAAAGCAAAATGTTCAGGAAGAATTTTCTTAAGTCATTGAAATGTTTCAGGAGCAAAAAAAAAAAAAAAAAAAAAAAAAAATCTCTAAGCATCTGGCATTTCCAGAGATAACAACTCACTCCTCTTCCTTCTCCTTATCTTAGCTCTTATAAGAAAGCTGAATACCACACAGTGCGTAGAGATGTTCTGTCCTAAAGAGCTGTGGCTAAAACAAACAAACGAAACAAACAAACAAAAAAAAAAAAAAAAAAAAAAAAAAGGAGGGCTGGAGAGATTGCTTAGCAGTTAAGCGCTTGCCTGTGAAGCCTAAGGAGCCCTGTTCAAGGCTCGATTCCCCAGGACCCACGTTAGCCAGATGCACAAGGGGGCGCATGTGTCTGGAGTTCGTTTGCAGTGGCTAGAAGCCCTGGCACGCCCACTCTCCTCTCTCTCTCTCTCTCTGCCTCTTTCTCTCTCTGTCACTCTCAAATAAATAAATAAAAATTAAAAAAATAAATAAAAAATAAAAAAGGATGAAGAAGATTTATCATACTAATGAAGATATTTAGGATTTAACATCTAAAACTGGGGGGTTTTAATCCATGAATAGGATCAAATTGGCCCTATGGAATGAAATGGTAAAGGCTAATAGTGAACAAAAATAAGATTGTTTCATTTATCAAGAATAATGGCTTTTTTTTGAGGATATATTGTTAAAAATAATTGCTGCTTTTCCCCAAAACTACTGTTCTCAGGACAAGAAGGGTTAAATGGGTACAATACAGTCACTCCAACTGCACACTAAGAGGAATAAGAGAATTTCCTACCCCACATGAGTTTATGTTTTCAGGTTGTACCTGCTGGCCCTCTGAAGTAAATTGAGATCTTGATGAAGCTAAGATCTTTCTTGGTCCTGGAGACATAATTTCATAATTTTGCCTTGAAAACTTCCAACAAAGCTGCAGAACATACATTCTGGATGGAGAAATTGAACTAATGCCCTGATAATCTTTTGTGACCCACCAACTCACAGGACTTTAGAAGTGAGGTGCATTAAGTACCAATCATTGGATTAACACAACCAATGAGACCCTGAAGCTAGTGAGGCAGTCTACCACAACTATTAACTGAATAGTCAACTTCTTTTTCTATTATTTTTATTATTTTTTCATAATATTGCACCAAATCTTAAGACAAAGGACAATGGACATTAAGAAAGAGATACACCCCAGTCTTTGGGATCTGGTGTTGTCCCACTTCCTGGGTGTACTCACAATGATCAGCGTTTCCTAGGCCTCAAGAACCTTCTGAATGAGACAGAGTAGATCAAATTTGAACATGAACTGAACTGAAATCTGTTTAGTCATTCAATGCAGATGGGAAAATCATTTTACTATAGACCTTCAATTATTTTAGATTTTGATGCTTCTTATCTTTAACTACCAAATAATTTTAATTTGGGGAGCTTTTTATCTTACATAGGAGCCTAATGTGAAATTAAAGTTCAAGCTATCTCTGCATAGTTAGTTTTTTATATTGTAATCTTTTCTTGGAATTAAAAATATAATTGAAAAATTTACATCAATAATGTATTTCTGCATATACAGAATGAGGGAGGGAAAGATTCTGAGTGTTTGGACATGAATTATTTTTATTGGTCAGGGTATTAACAGATAGAGATGATATAATAATTAAGATTTAACTTTTCATAATCCATTTTGTATTTTGAACAGTAAGCTAGAGTGAGAATGATGCTGGAGAATACATAAACCAGGGGATGGGGCTTTGACATCCTCTCTGTAAGACACCCCGAAGAGTAACTAGAATGAATGCCTGTGGAGGGTGAAGAGGGAAACTTAGGGCAACTGGGAAAGGGGAAAAGATGGAGAGCAAGGGGAAGAGACAGATTCAGAGCACAATTTAGTTATTGCTTTGATTTTGACCATGAAATATAAGAGCTAAGGAAGGTTAGGGGGTCCCTATATTCCCAGCTATATGTGACATTTGGGTGGGAAATGGTTTTACATACTTTTGGAATTCCATTCAAGTTTGGAATTTCATGTACCTGAAGCTACGGAAGTAGATGAGTATATTTCAGTCTAAATATAAGAGGGAGTCTCATAACTATGGGGAGACCAATATTTAAGGATGGGTGAATGACTCTTATACAAGAAGACAATGAATATTACTGGAAGGAAATATTATTTCCCTCATGTCTTGAAAATTTTTCATTCCAGATTTCTTCCCTCAATGTCAGTAGAGAACAGTGCAAACTTTCTAACTTAACTGACCTAATTAGTTAAGTATGAAAAGCTACTCCAAATAGGTTCTCTGCTTTCATGCTATGGGTAAGATTATTATTGTTCTTTCAACCCAAGAGAGCATTTTTGCAGGTTTCCCAAAAGAATGTAAATCAGCCCAACTGTGAATTGTTTGACTTGTCCTGATCTCTGGTTAATTTATCATCCAGCTCCTTGCACCCACCTCTTGGAGAACGGGGCATGGCTCCTAGTCATATCACTGGACCTCCCCTGTTTTGTAACTTAAAGTTCATGTAATTGACAGTCTTACTGTTTTATCTGCCTCTCCCATACACATAAGTCAGAACAGTCACATCAGTTAGGTTACTGCAAATGTTCACTTCATATGACAACATAGGAGTACTGATCTCAAGTGCATGAGAATTTCTAGTCTTTGGAGGAAGAAAGTTATATTATTATCTTTGGATCTATCTATCTATATAATTTATTTTCAGAAAAGTAAATGAAGTTATTCAAGATCACATAGCTACTCAGTAGAGAAATGGCTGTGAACCCAGTTTGATGCCCCCAAATGTGTCACATCTTTTCTATTTGCACAAAAGGACAAAGGTCCAAAGCTTCACATTCTCTCAACCACTCTAATACTTCCGAAAACTGAAAAAGTACTTACTTAAATTCATGCAATTTCTCAAAATTGTAAAAAAAAAAAAAAAAAAAGAACTTAATGATGCTCTGTGAACCTTTTCTGTACCGCAAGCCGAATCTCTCTAACGTAGCTAACACATTGTTAGTAAAGCATGGAAAGCTACTCCAAACGGGTTCTCCACTTCCACGCTTTGGGTGCAGTTATTCAGTTCTTCAGTTGTCTTGTATTGTGGTGAATTAGTAGGGGATGGGTTGGAAAAGAAGCCTCAGAACGTAAATTTAACACGGAGAAAACATTATCAAAAGCAGATCTTAGTAAGCCACAGACAATCTCAGGCTCAGAAGTTATATAAACTATTTATGAGATGTTTAATATATGATAAGGCTGCCTCTACTGGTCATATAATCTTTTGGATGTCAAAACACTGAAGTGAATTTTACTTAAATGACAGTTGCATGTCCATAAAAATCAGAAGATTAAAGCAGAATGATCTATAACTTTATTCAAACATTCCATGGAAACAAGAAATTATCAAAACACAAAAGAGCCAAAGTTCACAATACAACAATCTAAGCAAATTGTGTCACTTCCCTGGCTTCCTGCTGCCTTATCACACTTTCATTCTATTGCACTGTGATTTGGTATAGGGTTTTTTACTCTGTCTTATTCTTTCTTCTCTTTCTCCGCCTTCCCCTGGGTCCCTCTCTGCCCCCTCACACACACACAGTCACAATTGAAAACTTAAGGAACTGAAGAAGTATAAACCAAAAATATATGGAAGTGATGGGTGAGAGTGTGACCCAAAACTCCAAAATTAAGGATAAAAAGACAGATGGGAACTCAATATATTGTAAGCCAATTTCAAATATAATTTTAGCTTTTTGAGAAACTTCCACACTGATTTCAGTAGTGGCTACACCAGTTTATACTCCCACCAACTGTGAATAAGGGTTCCTTTTAAATCACATTTTCAGTAGCATTTTTTTAATTGTCATTCTGACTGTGATGAGAAGGAATTTTAAAGTGGCATTAATTTGCATTTTCCTGATGGCTAACAGTTTTGAACATTTTTTAAAAACCTTTGTTCACCATTTGTATTTCTTCTTTTGAGACCTGTCCATTTTTTCAACCATTTATTGATTGGCAGTTTTGCTTATTTGTTATTTAATTTTTGCAGTTCTTATACATTCTGGATATCAACTTCCTACTTGAGGGATATCTGGGAAATGTTTTCTCCCACTCTGTCTTCTTTCTATTTACTCTGCTCATAGGTTCATTTGCTGTGCAGAAATCTAATTTTATGTAGTCCTGTTTGTTGATTCGTAGGACCATTTCTTGTGCTGTTAGAGTCCTGTTCAGAAAGTTCTTACCTTTACTTATATAACTTCTCATGTATTGCCTAACTTTTCCTTTGGCATTTTTAGCATTTCTGGTTTTACAGAAAAGTCTTTGATACATTTTGATTCTATCATTGTTCAAGGTTAGAGATGTGTATTTCATTCTTCTGCAGACAGATATCAACTTTGCCAACACCATTTGTTAATAGGCTGTCTATGATGCTGCTATGTCACTTTTGGGTATATACCCAGGGGACTCTGTTTCATGCTTCAGAGATACTTGCACAGTCATGTTCATCACTGCTGTACTCAAAAAAGCAAGGAAATGTAATGAACCCACATGTTAATAATGGATGACTCAATAGTGAAAATGTGGCACATGTGCACAATAGAATTTATTCATCTGTAAAGAAAAATGAAATGATAAAATTTGCAGGAAAATGGATAGAACTGAAACAGAGCATATTGAATGAGGACCCATACCCAGAAAGACAAAAATTGCATGTTTTCTCTAATACGTAAATCTTAAGTTTAATATTGTTATATATATAAAGTTAGGGAATATGAATAATTCTAGGCTATAAAATTAGGTAGAAAAACATGAAAGGGAAGCAAAAGGTATTAGGCAATGAATGGTGTGATGGACCAAAGAACTCCTGTAACCTGAAAGCAGAATTGACATGATAGAGGTAGAGGACATGGTGGTGGAGGGGACAAAATAATTTGAAAAAATTACATAAATAAGTTTATTCTTTGTATGCTAATAAAAATTTAATCAAAAATGTATAATTAAAAAAGAATTTGAATGTTAGGGAGATGGTTCAGGCTTAAAGGAGTTGGCTCCACAAGTCTGCCATCTGAGATTGATCATGAGTACCTTTGTGAATCCAGAAATCAGTGGCAAATAAGTCTATGATTGCAATGTCTGTATGGCAATGAGAAGTGGAGTCAGGAGACTCCTAAAACTCAGGGGCCAGACAGAGGCTGGCCTACCATTTATTTCCAGGAAGCAGGCACTTGTTCTTGGGAGAATTGTGACAGCAGAATTGCTTGTACTACAGGACAACAAATAACAACAACAAATTGATACCAGATTATTTCAAGAGCTCAAAGTGAAGGTTTTGGGGCTGGAGAGATGGCTCAGTCATTATAGAGCTTGCCAGCAAACCCTATCAACTGGAGATCAATTCCCTAGTACCCATGTAAAGCCAGATGGATAAGTTAGTGTATGTGATTAGAGTTTGTTTGTAGCAGCTGAAGGTCCTGGTATGCCTATTTTCTCTCTCTCTCTCTTTCTCTGTCTCCTTGCAAATAAATAAAATATTTTTAAAGTGAAAGTCTGATGTCACAGATGGAAGGAAAGGAAACTTTCCAGCTTTGGTCCTGCTATAGATAGGAGGTCCAGTGTGGCTGCCATGGGTGAGAAGAGTAAGAAAACCAAACTCAGGCACAAAGCCTATTGTAGACAGCTCCACAGTGCTACAATGAACATCCAACCAGACAGTATTATGGGAGAAAATAATTTATTTCAAGGTGACAGATCCAGGGGAAGTTCCACCAATGGTGGAAGAAACTGGCTCCTATTCATAGATCCAAGCAGAGAGAGAATCTACAGCAAGCAAACACCAGCACACACACACACACACACACACACACACACACACACCCCAACATCAGCAAACAGGAAACCTAGTTCCAGCTCACACTGCTCTTCACACCTTTGGGCTGGAATCACATCTGCCCACAAACACACCTTTGAGCTGGATCCCAAGATCCTTCCTCACGCCCCAGTTATATCTCCTCCAGCCAGTTGGTTGGAGACACAAGTTAAAAGTTTTATAAAACACCTAAGTCTATGGGGGAATGTATACTACTTTCAAGCCACCACAGAGCCCCTGCCTAAGGCCTGATATAGAATTGAGGATGATAGTAGTGCTTACCCTGAGCCTGATACTAACAGAATTAGCACCAGTCTACCACTGTGGAATGAGCCAAAACTTCACTCACAAACACACACACACACACACTCTCTCTCTCTCTCTCTCTCCTATGATGTAGATAAGCAAACTTGTGAAAGCCCAGGGAAGTGTAAGAGCACAGAACCATGTGCCAGCACCTCTGGTCCCCACACACTCTCGTAATGGCAGGCCTCCACTAGATGAAGTCTAACCCTGTGACAACAAGAGAAACACTGAAGCCCAAGGCTTACTCAGCTTTCCACTGGACTGCCTCAATCTTCCACACTATTGACCTGAATGAAGAGGCATATTCTTTTCTAGGTGTAACATTCTTATTATAGTTTCTATAGTTCCTTCTATACTACCTGGCATTAAATTACTGATCATGTGATTTACCAAAAAGCAATTATTCAAGGCTAGGCAATAAAATCAGCAACAAATCCTTACTCAGAAATTAACTAAGTGGCCAGGCATGGTGGCACATGCCTTTAATCCCAGCACTCAAGATGTGGAAGTAGGAGGATCCCCATGAGTTTGAGACCAGCCTGAGACTACATAATAAATTCTACACCAACTTGGGCTAGAATGAGAGCATACCTTAAGAAACCAATAAATAAATAAGAAAGAAAAAGAAATGAAATAAATGTTGGATCTACTAAATAAGGACCTTTAAATATCCCTGATTGCTATTGTTAAGACTCATATGGTGGGAAACTTGCACAGAAAGATAAGCCACAAAATTTTAGTAGAAAGATGGAAATTACATAGCAAAATAATAAGTTTAGATTTAAAAAATAAGTTACTCTGAAAATAGAACTAGTACATTCTTTAAAAAATCAATAGAAATTATCTACAATTAAAAGAAAAGAAAAGGGGTGGCATTGTGCATAGCTGGGACATTCTACAGCTACAAGGAATTATCAAAGAGTGTAACACATGTATGACTGGTCTAGAAAAAAAAACAAAATTACTGAATAAATATTTGAACTGAAGAAGTTCAGAGAACTTTAAGCAGGATGGCTTTAAGAAGAAAATAAACTAATACATGTCTCATCAAATTATAAAAAAAAAGTTGAAGAGAAAATTTAAAGGCAGCCAGAGGATGAAAGAACTTTCATATATAAAGCAGAGATAAGAATTTCAATAAACACCTTGAGTTCTTTCTGTGGATTCACAAGATGACGACTCAACATCTTAAATGTATTTAAAAGAAGGGGAAAATTTCTTCTGTACACAGGAAAATATTTTTTCAAAAATGGCAAAACAGAAATTTTCTCATAATCAAAGTTGTGATTTTTCATTAGTAGCAAATGCTCACAGGTGGAAATGTTGAGGAGGGTGTTTCTGTGAGAAGTATAATAGAAACAGGTATTTGATGTACCCAAAGAGAAAATGACCTAAAGTACTAAAATTTATTCTCAATTTAAGATGTAATTTCCTCTTAGATAATGAGGTTAGAATGTATTATCAGAACTATAATACTGAAGGAAATAAAAATAAAAAAAAGAAAACATACATCGCAAAGGTGGGAAGAAAAGAAACAGTAGTGTTTCTTGAAATTTTCATGCTACACAAAAATAATGTTACTATTTCAATTTAGAGTAGAATAAGCTGTATAAGTAAATCACAAACCCGAGATAAACATTAAAATTTGTTTCTCAAATATACTAAGTCAGTCAGTAGTAGAGTTAATATTTATTATAAAACAGTCTAGTAGAATCCAGTGATAGATTATTCAAACAGGCATCACAATAGTGGCTATAAGCCTAGTGTGTTCATGATTGTGTTCCATGCATTGATCTGGATGCTCCACTCAGAAGACAGAGACTCTCACATTATATAGAAAATTAAGGCCCAGCTCTTCTCTGCCTACAGGCAATTTACATAACTGAAATATAAATGTACAAATGGTGGCTGACAATATAGCTCAGTGATTAACAAAGCTTGCTACACGTTCATGAGTGCTGGCCCGAAAATTTGAGCATGAGCTATGCAAGCTTGATGAATTTAGTTCAAGTCCCCAGAGCCCATGTAAAGTTGGATGTGATAGCTCATGTCTATAATCCCAGCGTGTGTGTGGCAAACAGAAGGAAACAAGAGAATCTCGGCCCAGAATCACATGGGCCAAGGTGGAAGGCAAGGACAGACTAAGGTGGTTTCTGACCTTCACATACTCACAGTGACATGTGTGCACCCATGAATAAACATTCATACACACACGTCATACACACAGAGAGATTATTTTCAAAGCCAAACATAGCCACATACATTATAACCCCTCAGTTACGAAAATGGCATTAGTCCATGATGAAGAAATTATCTTTTTGTATTCATCCAACAATATACTTTTATACATTAATGAAAGTGGTAAATCCTTAGGTTTGCATGCTATACAAAAAGATTCTGTCAGTAATTGATACAAAAAGTTGGTAGAAAATCTTAAAGACTATTAACCTGGAAAACACTACTGGGAATTTGGCCTAATTTCCATTTATGAGGCTATCTATCAGCAAGTGAACACATAATACAAACAGATGAGCCCATCTCTTCCTCATCTTTCCAGGACAAACTGGTTATGTTTATTCTAAAATTTATTTGGAAAAGCAGACAATCTTGAATGAGTGAAATAGCATTCAAAGAGTAAAGGGAAGTTGGAGAACTTATGCTAAACCAAGGATATAATCATCAGTGTGTGAAATTATTGTGAAATTAGCCATCAATGGCACAGAACCAGATGAAAAAATAGAAGCACACATATATGATTAATTTTTGACAGAGGTACAAGTAATTGAATGGAAAAAAGATTATTTTATAGTCAAAGAAGCTGGGAAAATTTTGACAGTATATTTAATATAGTAACTTACCATTGAATCATGTCTCCTTCCAGATTAAAAACAGCTTGAAAAAAGTTATAGATCTAAACATAAGAATGAAAATTACAAAGCTCCTAGAAGTTGGAAGAAATATTGTAAAATGGGAAAAAAATTATTCATATATAAAATGTATTAATCATGAAAAAATAGATAAATTGAGTCTCATCAAAAATGTCAGTGTGCTTTTCCAAACACTGGAGTGTAAAGACAAGCTGAATTCTCGGCCAGAATACTAGCAAGAACTGTGAGTTAGGAAGAGCTTATAGACAACATACAAAAATAGATCATATAACTCAAGTATAACATTTAAATTATCCCATAAACATGTAACAGGTTAAGAAATGAATAAATTTAAGATTAAGGCAAATGGAAGGCAAGCACATTTAAGACATGATCAACATCATTATTTACCAGAGAAATGCAAAATAAACCTAAAGTGAGGTATGTACCTCTTAGAAAGGCTGCACTGAAAAGTGAGACACTACACAATACATAAGCAACACCACCTCCCCCACCCTCATAAAATGCACATGATTCCACTTATGTGGCATTGTGAAAAAGAAAAGTATAGAGATGATATCAGGTTGCTTAGGATCAAAGGTGCAGGATAAAATATTGGTTAAAAAGTGACAATGAAGCTCTATAGTGAAGTAAATAATCTGAATCTTATTTGTTCTAGTTACACAACTACATATGCTTATCAAACACTTTGAACTGAACACCTGTCTTAGAAAGTATGAATTTTAATGTGTGAAAGTTATACCTTCATACACATGACATGTGTCTCTTGACATTTGTCTCTCTTAGGTTCTATGTTTTTTTTTTCTAGCTGTCTGACTTATAGCAATACCATGTTTAAAAATTGTCTTTTAAATCTACAATCCTCACAAGCATCACTATGATTTAAGTGAACAAAATTTTTCCCTCTAACTGCTTAATAAGGGTAATTACAAAGACTACTAATGAACAAGCCAAAGTAATTAAATATATTTTGCTGCTTTGAACTTATTAATCGAAGATTTCGATCCAAATTTTCATAGCTCCTTTATACTTCAGGGAAAGTCTTTAAAAGAAACATTTTGGGGTTTATTCCCAATTGCTCAATTGTAGGAAACAACTAGAATTTGAAAAACTCCTATCTTAAGGTCCACAACCAATGACTGCCTGTTTTGTAAAGATGTAGTATCCACAGATTGAATCACATCATTATCACAAATAGAAAGGGCCCAGAGTTTGGCTAAACCTAACCATTTTCAGTTTTAGGCTCTACAAAAATATAGGAGGAGAATGAGAAATTTCCAATAAAGAAAATACACAAGTCTTTCTCTGATTGCTAACAACAATGAATTCCATTGACATACTAAATTGTATTTCAGGTCACATAAGTGGTTCAAAAATTGATCATTGTCTGAAAATACAAAGAGGAATGAAAATCTCGATAGAATGCAAACAGATAACTGTGTAGCTCTGGATTCATTCTCAGAGCAAATTTGCATTTGATGTTCACTGAATTGAAACCTAACATATACTGTGAAGGGACAAAATCATTTTATCCTTAAAAGATGTTTCTCATGTAGAAAACTATTTCAAAATCTGTCTTTCAGTTAAAATAACTAGTTGGGGACAGGGACACTGTGTTTCTCCTCTACATCCTCAGTGGTCAGCATGGTGTCTGATGCACAAAGCACATGTTAAATTACAATAATATATTCTGTATAAACCTGTAGAAAATATGGGCTTCAAATAGTTTTTATCTAATTTATAGCTCTACATTCACAAATTTTAAGCATAAGGTGGCATTTATGTGTAAGGACATGTTGTGTCAATAAATTTCATTTGTAGATACATCTAAAAATGTTTTCAGGGCTGGAGAGATGGCTTAGCAGTTAAGGCGCATGCCTGCAAAGCCTAAGGACACAAGTTCAACTTTCCAACTCCCACGTAAACTAGATGCACATGGTGGCACACGCATCTGGAGTTCATTTGCAGTGGCTAGAGGCCCTAGCATGCCCATTCTCTCTCTCTCTCTCTCCCTAATGAATAAATAAATAAATAAAAATAATAAAATCTTTTCAACATAGTCAAGCTTCAGACAAGACTATAATGGTGATTTTTAAAATAGTAATAATTGCTGTATATTTTCTTCTACTTCGTTGCTTAGAGAACCAGAAAATTTGTTCTGACTTTCCCTTGAATTTTAGAAGTACCAAGCCTTTTTCATCTGCATGGGAAAACTATTATGTAAATTTTGTATTATATTTGCAGTAAATCAGATAATATTTCACAGCCATTTATTTACTCTGTCCCTTATAATGTCAATATGAGACATCACATTGCTTTTCTCTTCAAAGCTTCATGGAGCTCTGATTAGAAGAGCTACATGATTTCTCAGGGCAGATCAGTCCTCTCAGCTCCGATAGCCATTTGTATGATTTTTCACATTACTGACAGTATTCTGGTGGCTTCCTGCCATGTCAATTTCAAGGGTTATAATTTCATATCACATCCAGGGTTACCTGTCTATAAACCAAAATTTACCATTTAAATTTTCCAGTGAATATATGTCAGTGGCTCCAAATTGCCCACCATTCAATAAAAGATGTTTGTGAGCTCCTCTTGATCTAATCCGACATGTTGCGACATTTCCTTCTCACTGCTCTCTTCCTTGAGCATATCCCCACACATGTGCATTTGCATTCTGCACACAGAATTCGTTATTTCTTGCTCCTTTCCCTTCTGTCCATATTATCTTTGGACTTTACTGCAAAATATAAACATAACTTATTTGAAAGACTTTTTAAGTGTTATCTTCCCCCAAATTCTCTATCTCTAACCTCTGAATTTGCATCAGATCAGCTATTTCACCTTCATACTTCCATAATGCCCTTTGCCTGCTTTCAACCTTACTCCTTCCACATTGTTGTGCAATTGTGTTTGTATTATTATGTCTCTCTTCCACTTTACATTGTTGGAATCTCACAATTAGAGACTATGTGATATGACCCTGAAGTGGATAGTGACTAAGATACAGTTAAATACATAATGAGTGCTCAAATGAGTTTTGAAAAACGAACCTGGTAAGTGGACATTTAAAGTACCCATCAATATCCTGGAAAGTGAGTTTTTAAATTAACACATAATTTTTTTCAAAATATATTGGAGGATCAGTCAGAATATTAAACAAACTACATGCTTATTTATCTAAAAGGATTTAAACTTTTCTGCAATTCTAACTTGTTATTGTCCTAATTTCTAAAAGCGCTTCTAGATGACAAGACCCTGTTGCTGAAGACATCACATGCTTGGGTTGCAGGTCACTGAGAAATCAATCTGGAGCTGAGATAGATGCCTTCTCCTTATAAACTATCTTGTCATGGTGCTGAAAGTCCTGTGAAGCCTGTTCAGGGACAAAAGTCATCAAAGGTCTTAACCAGCTGTGGACCCTGCAAGCTTTATGGCTGGCCAGCCAGGCCAAATATGCCAACTGGTATAATGGTGGCATGTCTATTATGAGGAAACCAACTGCTCTCTGATTACTCAGGAGGCTCACTCCATGGTACCTGGTACTAAAACTGCAATCAAAACCCTAAGGCTGGGGAGGTCATAAGCCCTAGGTGGGAAACTACTGCTGCTGTTTGGCTAAATGGACGTATTATAACCACCAAACTGCCCTCCAATCACTTATGTTTATGCCCATATATTAATGCTACTCTCACTTTTGCTTAGAGAAGCTTCTCGTTTCAGATGGTGGTGACCACTGGGGTGACTCAAAACTCAACAAAGTGCTGAGAATAAATGACAGTGGTGTGTTCAGTACTATTTTTGACATCTTTATCACACCTTCCAATGCTCAGGGATAACTGTGGAAAAATGAGGTTGTGGAAAGAATGTAAGTGTTTAAAGAAAGAGGAGAGTGTTTAAAATACTATTTTCCAGACAAAAAAATGGACTTGATATTCATGATCTCACAGTGGCTTATGCTACCAGCACAAGAACTGAATAATAGGAGGGAAAATGATGACATGGAAATAGGAAACTAGTTGGCAAGAAGAAGGTATTCAGAGTCGGTGGGAGTCATGGATGGGAAAGGGAATGGTGGTGGAAAGAGATTGTGATCATGATATGTTATCTATATGTATGAAGGTTGTCAATAAAATCTGTTTTCAAGACAGTTCCATAGCTAAGCAAAGGACAGAAACAGGGAAATTTTACAGAAATGGTCAAGATTAAATTCACCTCTTCTTTGGGAGCTAATGTGCACCTCCTGAAAATTATGTTATTCAAGGTCAAATTATTTATAAAGAAGACAAGTACTGCAAGCAATTTCTAAAGGTGCAAATTCGTTACAACATGTGCTGTGTTAATTACATCTAAAAATATTCCAAACATTTTTCCTTTAGCACTTAAACATCTGCTGGCATATTCAAAGGTTCTCTTGGATTTCAAAATAAATTAAGTGATGTTTTCCTTGAAAACAGTCTAGAAGATGACAATACCCTACCATTAAGATTGCCTAAAGAATGTGAATGTCTATCAGCAAATAACTTTGAAATTGACTTGTTTTGGGGGAGATGCATTAGTTTTCTCTCCTGCCATGAATACTTATTTTCAAATGCCATGTAGATGAAAATAATGATTACCAGTAAAATAATTATTCAAGATCTAATCTTAATATCACCAATACAACAGACTAACCAAAGTCTTTTATTTGCCAGTGGATCATAACTTTTCAAAGACGTGTGTGTCTTTGAAAGGCATCATGTAACTATCGAGGTAACTTTGTCTGTGTTTTTGATTTACATTGAAAAGTAATTTACTAAGTGTTTAAGATATCAAACTATTCAATCATCAGAATTTATGAATTACTTATTTTTCAAATAGCTTTTCAGCATCTACTAGTGTTAGACTCTATTCTCTGAAATAAAGGATGAGAAATGATGCCAATATAGTCCTGCCTACAGAAACTCAGACTCTTGGCAGAGAAATATCTACAAAAAAGAATTATGGAAAACATGAATATTGCGTTATCCAATATAAAACTAAAGCATTCAGAGCAACTTAAATGGTAAGAATAACCATAATAATGGAAATAAAAACACCAAAAAAAAAAAAAGTGAGCTGGAGAGTTGGCTCAGTGGATAAAGTGCTTACTGCACAGCTGTGAGTACCTGTGTTCAGATCCCCAGAGTCACATAAAAGGCCAGAAGCTGTGGCAGGCATCTGTAATCCCAGTGTGCCTATTGTGAGAAGGAAAGAGGAGACGTAATTTCCCAGCTAGTTTGGTGAATGCAGCAGTGAACAACACGAAACTTGCAAAGACCAATACCCAAAGTGGTCCTCTGAGCTCCACACTTGTGCTGTGGCATGCATACAGTTGGATTCACAAATGTGAAGACACACATAAACATGCACATACATACATTATACACACACAATAAAATAATCAAAGCACTATACCATAATTTAATTTTCAAAAGTAAAAATGGTGTCTGAATTTAATCATTATAGCTGCCCATTTTATGAAGCTATCTGTTATATGAAATTTAAAATTAATCTACCTTGAGTTTCCTCTTCTATTATCATATAGACATACTATATACCTCTGTAAAACTTCTTTTTTAAAGATGGTGTTTTTAAAGCCAACACTCTTCCATGCAGTTAGCATTGCAGTAGCATTGCTTTCCTAACTTTTCACTTTATTTTTTTTGTTTCTTAAATGAAAAATGTAGTGGTTACTTTTTAAATTAGTATGGAAGTCATATTTGAAATAAACTGTTTATTTCATATGATGGTTGATTTCAGTTATTATCTTGACAGGATTTAGAATCACCATGGAGCAAATCTGTTTGCATACCTGTGAGGGATTTTCTAAATGAGGTTGAGCTGAGAAGACATACCTTAACTGTGGACAGAACCAGTCCATGGGTAAGGAATCCTGGACTGTAGAAAAAAGTAAACACAAGATGAACATCACATTCAATTCTCTCTCCTTCCTGACTATACATGCAATGTAACCAGCTGCCTTATGTTCCTGTTACCATGGATGGTATTCCCTTTAACTGTGAGCATAAATTAATCCTTCCTGCCTTAAGTATTTCTTTATCAGTACTTGTTATAGCAATGAGAAAGTTATGTAATACATTCATTGATAATTATTCTGATGATTTATATATTTTTGTTTATATTTAAAATATTACTATTTCTTATCCCATATATTTTCTCTCTTGCCATATATTGGCAAGAATAAAGTGTTTTAAATTATAAATTATTCCATCTTATCTTTTTTAGATTGTTAGTTATAATTTTTGACTATTGTTTTTAGTGATTGGCCAAGACAGAATATCACACTTGTTATCGAGGTCTACCACAAACTGGTATTACTTTGCAAAACTGCTGGGTAACTTTATAAAACAATTCCAGGACCTTGACATTTCTCACATTTATGTGGCTCTAGTCATGCATTTTAATTCGAATACATTTAAATTATAAAACAATATTGTGTTTGGTTTTTTTTTTAACTTGGCAGTATTTAGTTTTGCCCATATTTCTGCATTTTTATTGTTCTTTATTACTTTCGTCATTTCTGAGATGCTCTATGTGGTTATTTCTTAAAACTTGTACTACTCTCTTTGATATTTATTTTAATACTGCTTTGCAAATGACACATACCCTTTGTTGTTTGCCTAGAAAGGCAACAGAGGTCCCTGCTGGCCCGGAGACAGATAGATACCTGTAAGTGTCCAACATAGCAGCAGCAGTGACCTGCTTTCAAAGGCAAAGGGTTTTGTTTGTCAAGTATCTTTTAGTTTAAAGCTTTTAAAGTTTATTTCTAAAGAATATTTTACTTAGTGTGAAATTGGGGGTTTACAGTTACTTGTTCTGCAAAGTAAAGTTATCATTCTATTGTCTCCTGGTTTACATTATTTCTGAGAAGTGAATCTTGGGCCCATCGTAACTGCTAATATTTAATACCATATAGTTTTTAAAATAATTTTCTGTGTATTTTTTTGCCAGGATAAAGCAATTTTTTGCAATAATAATAAAACTTGAAACTCATGTGGTGTAAGGGATGGGGACAAAAGCAATAGATCCTCTCACCAATTAACTACAAAGGAGTGCAGGAAAGCCAGGCAGTAGAGATCAGCAGAGAGGCAAGCATCAAAACCCAGGAGCGGCTGAAGCTGCAGTTACCAGCATAACTTTCTTAGAGGGCCCTCAAGGATTTGTTGTCATGGTTGGGCTTTCACTGGAAGACAAATCAACAAATAGCCCCTTCAATTTAATTGTTTGACTGAAATTCTTAATATTTATGAAGTAGAGCTTGGATAATTAAGAGACTAAAATAAAAACCCCTGAAAATACATTAGAAAAAACTTAAGATAAAAAAATAATTAAGGCCATATCATGAAGTTTCAGAGGAGCCTGCTGGCCCAGGAACAGATTCCTGTATATCCCAACATAGCAGTTAACCTGCTTTAAAAGGCAGAGGGGTTCTGGAGAGAGGCTTAGCAGTACAGGAGATTGCATGCGGAGCCTAAGGACCCCTTTTGGATTCCCCAGTACCCATGTAAGCCAGGTGCACAAGGTGGCACATGTGTCTGGAATTCATTTGCCATGGCTAGAGGTCCTGACACACCCATTCTCTCTCTCTCTCCCCCCTCTCTCTCTCTCTCTCTCTTTTTTTTCTCTTTCTCTTTGCCTCCTTCTCTCTCATAAATAAACAATAAGTAAAAGGCAGAGGGTTTCCGGGAAATATGGGAGATGCTGGTGGGGGCAAAGGTTCTCCCTCACTCCTCACTTAAGTTTGAATAGGGCTGTGAATTTAACAAGAACATCTCTCATCCTGGAGAATAATTCATCCTCTGTCCTTTCAAACCTGCTTTGTCTTTGCAGCATAGCAGCAAGAATGTCTTACTATATAGTTGGTAAATTTTCATCCAAAAATTCTTGCAATCTCATCCCCAATACTAATTTCTATCTTAAAGTTAACATATTCATTGTGTAGTTAATACTTGACATTATACTTAATTGGAAAACATTTGCCAGAAGTCTGAGACTGAATCTTTCACTCCCAAAGAAAATTAGTAACTTCAGGTTGATGGCATATAGTTTATGTTAACACACATAAGAGGACAGAAGAAAGAGGACATTGGTGTCAAAGATGAATCTGATGTCAGATGGATGTCTATACAAAAAATTTTCTCTTTATTTTGATCATCAAGATGTTTAGTGTAATGTACCCAGATATTTATCATCTCTCCAGGTATTTCATTATAATTCTTGATTCCACAAATTTATTTATTCACTTTTGAAAATTTCTTTGCCTTTATTTCTTCAAGTAAAGCTCTAGCACTGTTTCTCTCTTTCCTTCTCCCTCTTTCCCTCTTTGAATATGAAATCACATGCATTTCCATGCTTAGTTTCTGCTGCTTATGTCTCAGTTACTTCTTTCTGCTTTTCCATTTACTTCTCTCTGCATGCATCATTTTAGTTATTTTCCATAACTCTACCTTCTAAATAAGCATGCTCAACAGAAATGCAGGGCTGGGAATGTTGCTCAGTGGTAGAGCATTTACCAGATATTCATAAAATGCTTGTATTAATCCCCAACAGAGAGAGATGATAGAAAAGGTGAGAGAGATTAATACAGAGAAATGTGGTCCAAACCACATATGTGAGTTATGATCTTTATTAGCAATATTCCACAAAGTAAGTAAAAAACAAATAAAATTAAACTTAAAAATATATTTTATTCACTGCAAAATATTTGTCTAATGTATAATCCATACAAACTATTAATTGAATAAATTATATTTTGCATTGACTCTGAAATTGATGAATGTTCTATATTAGTAACACATCTCTTGAAATAGCCACTTAGATGAATCATAGTTACCTATAACACTAATGTTTAACATTTAAGACAGGACTGTTCTATGGCAGTAATCTCATTAAATATACCTCTTTAATTGACTTACTACTTTCAATAATTGTGCTTTAAATATTAGTTATATTTGATTCAATAACTTTTTTTCCAGTAAAATTTCCATCTCACTATCTATTTTGTTTCTTTTTCTTTCTTTCTTTTTATGTTTTGGAGATAGAGTCTCACTCTAGCCCAAGATGACCTGGAATTCACTATGTAGTCTCACAATGATCCTCCTACCTCAGCCTCATGAGTTCTGAGATTAAAGGTATTCATCACCATGCCCAGTACAGAGACAGAGAAAGAGAGAGGGAAAGGGAAAGGAAGAGAGAGAGAGAGAGAGAGAAGAAGAAGAAGAAGAAGCAGAAGAAGAAGAAGAAGAAGAAGAAGAAGAAGGAGAAGAAGAAGAGTGATAGACAGAGAATGGTTATGCTGTGGCTTCTAGCCACTGCAAAGGAACTCCAGATGTATGTGGTACCTTGTGCATCTGGCTCTACATGGGTACTAGGGAATCAAACTCAGGTCGTTTGGCTTTGCAAGCAAAGACCTTAACCACTGAGCAATCTCTCCAGCCCCAATTTATTTTCTTGAATAAGTTAATATATACTTTAAAATATTTATTTGTTAACCTCCACATATCATCTGAATGGCTATTTATACTCATTTTGTTTTCCCTTGTAATCCATTTCTTTGGTATGTTGGCTTACTTCTCTTTGGTAGATTTCCCTTGTATCACTGAAGTATTCAAGACAAGGTCAGCTCTCATTTCCCTGAACCCATAGAGCAAACAGGAGTTATGAAAGAAAGAGGGTGAGGGTATTTACCAGGGTTCTGAAGGAAGAACTTTGACTATTATCTCCTTGGCATTGCAAAGCTTCCAGAGATCTTCAAAGTTTTCTATTTCTCTCTGGCTTAACATTGTATTGAGCCATAAAGCTTGAAAATTGAGAAAAGCCCAAATGAAAATATACCTCAGAGGAGCGGGCTTATTTCAGCATGCCTCTATGCCTTAATTTGGACCCTATCACTGATAAAAAAAAAAGAAAGAAAATTAAAAAGAATAGAATTTCAGATATAGTAAGAAATAATTAATTCCCACTGATGACTTCTTTTTTCCATGCAAAGAATGAGCCTGGGTACTATTTGAGAGTGACTGAGGTCATCACAATACACTTGCTCTGAAGCAGATTATCCCAGGCATCTTAAGACATACATATTGATTCTTTCACGGTTCTTGTGGGTCAAGTATATAGGCCCTGCAGCTAAGCCTTCACTCAAGATCTCACAAGGCTGAAGTCAGTGTTTGACTCAGCTGGTGTTCTGCTGTGGAAAGCTGCCTGGAATAAACTTTACACACATGATTAAATGAACTAATTTCATTACATCTGTAGATCTCATCAGTATTTGATCTTCAAGGCAAGAGGAAAATATCATTGACCTATGGCCAGTGTTTAAATGGGTGTCCATGATTACATCAGCGTCACTTAGGATAATCTCCCCTTGATTTCATGTTAAGTCAATGATTAAGGGTTGTAATTGTATCTTCTAAAGCTCTTTAGCTTGGCCATATCTTACTGGTTAAAAGCAAGGTATATAGACTTGGCCCACAAGCCAAAGCATAAAATCATACAATTATATACAAATTATTGAGAGCTATTTTACTGTTTTGGTTATCTAGACATTTTGAGTAAGTTACTCTGGAAAATTAGCTATTTACCACCATTTGGGGACATGGTTACAGATTCATAGGTTCATTTGAAGAAGGAGTATGTTCTTGACTGCAATGTGCATTTTAAATGATGCAAAATCTTTCAATTGTGAAAGAGCTGGGTCACGTAGCCCTTGACTTGAGTCTAGTTCAGCTTTTGACTCATTTGTTGACAGAAGAATTTGGTAAATGTTAGGATCTTCCTGGGTTGGGTCAGAGATGGCATAGGGTCTACTTTGTCTATGGTACGTACTTCATCTACGTGGAGAGACCATGGGTATAAATATGCTTTGGTCTCAGTCAGCATTCAGCTTTAAACATGAGACGTGAGTGCAAATGACTCCATATTAATACCGTAGCTCCTCAGTCACACCAAGCCCCAATGCTAAAGGCTTCCTGCTGGGTCTTCTATATTAGGAAGCAGAAAAAAAATTAAATCCCTTTTTGCCCTGTCATAATGCCTGTCTCGTTAACTTGCAGGAATAATAAAATAGTGGCAGTAAGCTGTTAAAATGTCATTATCTAATATGCACCAATTTGAGCTTTACATGATTGTCCCCAAAGTATCCTGGGGGCTTACAGTATTAGCACTAACTTCCCCATCATGGAGATTTAGTAGGTATCTTCAGAAAAACACAATGAAGCAATTATGGGCTGAGGGATACTAATTTTCATATATATATATTTTGGCTCTTTTCTTTTCTTTATTAGTCAGTTTTGTATTCAGCAAATACAGTCAGTTTGGTACCATAATTAGGCTCATCCGTGACCTACCCCCTCCCCTTGGCCCCTCCTTGTTGAGGTATACGGGTCATGCATTGTGGAGTTAGCCCACAGTTATGGGTAAGCTAAATGTCTCTGCATATCATGACGCAACATGTGGCTCTGACATTCTTTCAGCCCCCTCTTCCGCAAAATTTCCCTGAGCCATGTTGGGTTCAATTTTGGTCTGCTTCAGTGATGAGGTGTTGGGGGCCTCTGAGGCTCTGGCTCTCTGATTTGGTAGGAGTTGATTTTTGTATGTTTTAAATTTATTCTATAATTTCATTTGGAGATGCATATAGTGAAGTATAAGAGAAAGATTTAACTATTTTGATTTTAGTTATTCTAAACATATTAATTTAACAGCGCAGAAGCAGGAAGACAGCAACACCTGACCAAGTCTGGCACTAACATGCTGCTGGTCAAGATGACAGGTGGCATGTGTAAATGTAACAATTGAATGGAAGTGATTAGAATTGCCTCCAAGGCTAGGCCCTGATCCCCCGGCTTGGTCAAATGTACTGCTACCTCTGATGATGGGTACAAGACAGAAGATTTGGAGATCATATGCTGAAAAGGAGCAGGGTTTTTGAAATAAGTGATGAACTAGATATTATTTGCATAAGTACTTGTCTTAAATATAATATAGGGGGCTGGAGAGATGGCTTAGTGGTTAAGCACTTGCCTGTGAAGCCTGAGGACCCCTGTTCAAGGCTCAACTCCCCAGGACCCATGTTAGCCAGATGCACAAGGGGGCGCATGCATCTGAAGTTCGTTTGCAGTGGCTGGAGGCCCTGGCGCGCCCATTCTCTCTGTCTCTCTTTCTCTGCCTCTTTCTCGCTCTGTCTGTAGCTCTCAAATATATAAATAAAATAAAATAATTTAAAAAAATATATATATATATAGGGTGTGAAAGGGATAAGCAATATCTATGGAAGTCAAATGTAGTAGACATTATGCTTTGAAACGTAAGAAAATTTCGAGTAAAGGGCACGAAGTAACAGAGGGGTCACTGGAATCAGAGGGTCCAGAAGAAATAGTGCAGAAGTTTCAAAGATAAGTAGAGTTTGAGTCAAAACAAGAATATGCTAATAAGAATACATCACATTAAATACAGATGTGGTTGTGTAGGTCTCTAATATAGATACTCCATAGGATGTGACAGGAGGATTTCAAGTTCAAAGTCAGCCTGGGAAGTTTAGTGCGACTCTAACACAAAACCAGTAAAAAGAGAGCTAGGGATGGATCTCAGTAGTATACTTTGCTTAGGATGTGCAGTGACCTTGGTTTGACCCCAATAATACAAAAAAGGCACATTAGGACCTTAGGAAAATCAGCTACAGCATACTTATCTTCATTAGAGAAAACAGTTGCCAAAAATATTAACATTGACAAAGGACTGGTGAGTGGTGATGGCTGACGTCTCTCAGGGAGAGTCAGTCAGGGTCTGGTTACTTGTGGTTGCAAGAAGTCCCAGGATAAATATGGAGACACTTCAAGATAGGACAAGAGCTCTGAGCACCTAGTGGAAGAGCACTTATGAGACCTTAGCTTCTCAGTTGAACCTTCATTTCAAAGTGTATCTTTATTAATGTCATAATGCTATCATTACTTTCTCTCTCTCTCTCTCTCTTTCTCTCTCTCTCTCTCTCTGTGTGTGTGTGTGTGTGTGTGTGTGTGTGTGTTTGTGTGTACGTGCTCAGATGCACATGCCCATCACATGCAGGCAGAGGGGGTAGGCAAGTAGTTTTGGGTATCCCCGACTATTGCTTTTTTGTTTCCTTGGGACTGAGTATCACTGATCTTGGAGCTTCATATTATTGTTTGTTTGTTTGCTTGCTTTTAATTATTTTTGTCAGACTGACTGACCACAAAGCCTCAATGCTTTCTCACATGTTTCTTCTTCTGCACTGGAGTTATGGGAATGCATACCAAGATTTTAAAGTGGGTTCTGGAGATCAAATTCAGGTAGTCTCCCTGAGGCCCTTGCAGACCCTCAAGCTTTTGAGGCAAGTGCTCCTACCTGCTAAGCCATTTACCCAGCCCAATAATATCATTCTTGGGAGCTTTTGTTTTGAATCCTTCTTTCCATTATTAACTAGTATTATGCCTCCCAAGAATTGCTTGCTTTGATATTATAATGGCTTGATTTCTACATTTCCTATTCATGAAACTAATTATAGCATGACTCGTGTAAGCAACAAATGATTTTAGCCCAATTAGAGACTCTTTGCTTTTACTTTAGGACTAATTTAATTTTCACTTACTTTTTCAAATGAAAGGTTAAGATCTTATTTATGCCAACTCATTCTCTTCCTTCCATTTGTTTATACATCCCTAATGATTTTTTAGTGCCTTTCTTTTCATCCTTAACTCCTCTGGTGCTTTGAAAGGTATAAATTCTCTTTGATATCTACCACAATTTTGATTTAAGTGTCTCCAAAATATTAACTAAATAATCTTTCTCATAAAGTGGGTTAATATGTGAAAATTATGAATTAGTGATTGCATAAGAATTTGAAAAAAATCCCCAGCAATTTTTTTTTTATTTATTTGCAAGGGAAGGGAAGGATGTAAGAGATGGAGTGAAAGAGAGATTGGGGACACCAAGACCTCTTGCTACTTCAAACAAACTCCGGATACATGAATCACTTTGTGCATCTGGCTTTATGTGGAGCCTGACCTGGCAGGCAAGCATCTTTAACTGCTGAGTCATCTCTCCAGTACCCAACATCAGATATTATTGATATCAATTATAAAACATATTTTAGCTCTTCTATTTTATCAATTAATTAATTATAATGGTCATTTCTCTGCTTCCCTTATTCATTTTTTATTAAGAAATTTGGAGTTTTTAACTTCTCTTTATTTGTTTACTTTCATTTATTTGAGAGAAGAAGAGAGAGAGAGAGAGAGTCAGATAGAAAGAAAGAGAATGAGTGTGTCTGGGCCTTCAACTACTGCAAACAAACTCCAGATGCATATACCACCTTGTGCATCTGGTTTATGTAGTTACTAGGGAATCGAACCTGGGTCCTTAGGCTTTGCAGGATAGCACATTAACCACTAAGCCTAAATTAGTGCTTTTGTAACCACTCTGAACCGTGCCACCACTCCATCACAGTCAGAGCTTCTGACGCACATACCTGGGTCCCAGGCTCTTTGCTCTATCAGTTACTTAGAGTACAATTCCAAGTTTGTTGAGGAAGAATGAAGTAGAAGAAAAAGAAATATCAGTGTTATATTCTGTGGGCCAATACATTTTTGAGAAAGTACTTTTGTTACCCTGATGCAGAAAAAGAAATCTGCTTTGGATATAAAAGTGAAGAATGTTAAGTCATTTTCCCCACAATTGATATATTTTTTTCTGCCAACATTTGATATTGCTGAAAATCACAGGATTCTTTTTGGCACTTCAAATTTTATTCTTTTTAGATTTTCAATGTAGCTGAAAGTTTTGCCTGAGTATATATTGGTACAGTTGTTTTTCCCCTTCTTAACCTTGAATATATTGTTGCATTGTGATGGACACTGTCTGATGTGATGTTAAAGAAATGATTCTACTGCTTTGAATTTCACTTGGGTTTTCATTTTAGAAAAGGTTCAGAATTGTGTGTTGGCTTTTCACTACAAACTTTTCAGTTAAGGTCTGTTTTATTGTATTTCTGTTTTCTTAAAAGGATGGGCTCTCCTGTAGCCCAGGCCAGTCCTGAGAATCTATGTAGGAAAGACATACCCTGAAATTCTGATCCTTCTGTCTCTACCTCACAAATGCTGGGATTACCGGTGTGTGCCCCACCCTCACCATTCACTGACTGCTGGGGTCATACTCTACTGCATACTAGGAAGCACACAACCAAGCTACATCCTCAAAGTTTTTTTTTCCATAACCTTACTACTCCCCCCCCCCATTTTCATTCAGTATATTCTGAAAGTAATCTCCATGCCACATGCCCACAGAATAGATTTTTTACTTTTGCAATGTCCGATTCTGGCTTATCTGTGCTTTGATTGCATTTTAATTTCTCTGGATTCTTTCCTTGTAATCTATTTCCATTCAGTGTGACATTCAGTAGCTATTTTACCTCAAATCATTTTTTCTGAAAGCCAGGCTTCTTACTCATTGACTAGTATGTCCTAGTGCTATATTCTGAGAAGGCAAATTATTGTTTAAAACTCTTATCTAACTAATTAAATCCTCAGAAGAATTCTATATCTTTAGCTCTTCTCTTTGACCTTGGTATATTCTTGAGAGGGACAAAGGCGGGTCTTGTGGGGATGACACCCAGAGCCTTGCACATACTATGTAAGTAATCTTTCTGTGACATACATTTCCAACCCTTGAGAATTATTAATGTGAGATAAGGTCTTACTATGTAGTCCAGGCTGACTTAAAACTGGTTATAGTCCTGCATTATCACCACAGTGCTCTGTTGGTGGAAGAGTTTAATTAGCTCTTGCAAACCTTTTTTATATGTCCTTAGACAACACAGAATTTGTATGACCTTAGTATTTGCTAACAAATGGAATGGTGAATATTTTTTGTCCATCCCTCTATTGATTTGACTGTTAAATCCATGTACAGATCTCAAGTGGAGAGGAGATTAAAATGCACTCTTCAAACTTTCAATAGTTGTCCACACAGGAGATAACTGCACTGTAGTAGTACTATCTTTCTCGTTTCTCTACTAGATACATACCTCATGCTGCTGAACATCTACAATTTCCAGAAATTATTAAAACTCTTCATGTTTTTGCCTTTGACTATTGTGCTTCCCCAGTACCCAACAAAATCTTTCAAACAGTTAATTGTCTATGTGCCAAGCGGTTGGTGTCCTTACACAGTGGTGATCAAAATACTTGTAGAGAACATATCCCTAACCTCAGGTAACTAAAGTCACAGAGAGAGAGAGAGAGAGAGAGAGAGAGAATGTCAATCATCAACTCCCTTAATCAATATATAATCACCCAGTGTCCACTTGATGCCAAACACTATTTCATATTCTGTGTACAGATTGCCAAGAAAGACAAGCTGCTTGCTTGTTTTGTGTATTGTATTTCATTATATTCAGTGTCTTATGAAAAGAAAGTATAAAAAGAGATCCAGCCTACTCTACTGGTTAGCAAAGGTTTCTGTGAGGCTGTGTCATTGTTGTAGAACTAGAAAGAATCAGCAAGAGTTAACTCATCACCCGTTGTGAACAGGATAAATGTTCCAGTCAAAACAAGCAGCAATGGCTAAGGTCTTTAAGGTAAGTTTGGTCAGAAAATTATGAAGCAACTTTTTATTAAATCTGGGAAAAGCAGTTCTTAAGTATTATCGAAAAATTTATGAATTAATTTTCAATAAATATGTTTTCAGAATTATTGCTATTTCCTTATAAATTAACTTCAACCAGCCCCATGGGATTTTTAAGCCACGGATCCTAAGCCCTTCTGTGATAGCAATTTCAGTTTCATCACACTTTTTCTTATCTTGTGTGGCTTTTCCTGTATGACTGCCTCTCAGCCAGCTACCTTTGCATCTCACCAAGCTGTCTTATCTCAGATTGTTGTTTTATCTCATCTGTGGGCTTGTTTCATAGACTTTGCTCCATTGAATTATATGGAGAGCAAAAGCCAGAAGCTGTATTAAAATGATTTGTTTCCCATTATAAATCCACAAATAATTTTTTGCTAAATTCTCTTTAGCATTGTAAAAAAAAAACTATCATCTAGTGTTATAGAATATTTTATAAATCCAATATCACTTTTACCAGTTAATTTTAATATATTTAGTCAAAAAGTGATTTACCAGCACTTGGGTGGCAGAGGTAGGAGGATTGCTGTGAGTTCTGGGCCACCCTGAGACTACATAGTGAATTCCAGGTTGGCCTGGGCTAGAGTGAGACCCTGCCTCAAAATAAAATAAAAGTGAATCAACCCAGTGGTCGGAATCTGGCTTTTGGTACAGACCTTGATCCTATTCATGAGCTAGAGTCAAATAAGCAAATAAGGTGAGCAGAATGGCTTTGCTGGTAAGTTTGGCTGACATAAACCACAGCTTGCACCACAATTTTATGATGTCAAGGGTGGCAGTAAGTCTAGGCACTAGAAAGAGGTGCCTAAAATTCAAACATCTTAGGCCACATCCAATCATTATAAATGAAAATAAACCAAATATACCCACATTGGAAGAAGTTTAATTCTTCTTAATCTATCACTAAAAATAGGAGTAATTAAATTTCTCTAATGACAATTTGGAGGAAGTTGAGAATATATGTAGAGAGAGCATATATTGTTTTTTCCAGGTGGGGTCTCACTCTAGCCCAGGCCAACCTAAAATTCACTATGTAGTCTCAGGGTGGCCCAGAACTCACAGCGATCCTCCTACCTCTGCCACCCAAGTGCTGGGATTAAAGACGTGCACCACCACACCTGACCCATGAAAAAATACTTTAAATAGACTTAAGCATGGTATTTGGCAGATCAGAGAGATCTGAGAGAAAGAGAGTTGAGCATGTTCAGTGTGGGTGTGGGCTTTTCAAAGAGAAACACCCAGCTCATGGCATCTCATATAAGTAATCTTATTTGCCAGGTAAATTTAGTATAAAAAAGAAAACCAAAACTGCTGATCTTTAGAAAATTAATTTAAACATATATATTTGGGTTCTCACAATTTCAAATTTTATATTTATGTATTTTTATGTATTTTATTATATATATAATCTCTTTATATATAATCTATAAAACTTATAGCTTTTGAGAAAGTCTATAGATAAATTATCTGCTTTTGCAAAATTAATGGTATAACACTGGAATATGATGATCTTATAGAAGATTGGTACTAAGAAAGTAAAAGGGATTTGTAAATGTTCAGTTAGAACACCCCTAATCTCAGCCATTTTTAGTCGTGGTGAAATTGTTTTTCCTAACAAAGGGACACTCCTATAACACCAAGAGCTTACTCTGAGAAGTCACCATAGTGTCACTTTGTAAAATTAGTTGATTGTGCTCCCAATTCTCTTCTATTTAAAAAGGAAATGGTTCTGTAAAGTATATGAATCAAATTCATTTACTAAGTGGAACATATGAATTCAGTAACCCCAGTAAAGAAATGCTATAGTGGTTTGAATTAAGTGTCCTCCATAAATTCGTTTGTTCTAAATGCTAGGTCTCCAGTTGGTGGCAATTTGGGAATTGGAACCTTGCTGGGAGAGGTATGTTGTTAGGGACAGGCTTATCGGTGTTACAGCCAGCTTTCCCTTACAGTGTTTGTCACACTCTCCTGCTGCTGTTGTCCACCTGATGTTGGCCAGTAGGCAAAGTCCACCCTCTGTTCATGCCATGTTTTCCCCTGACATCATGGAGCTTCCCCTCACGTCTGTCACCCCAAATAAACCGTTGTTCTCATCAGCAACTTTCTGTCAGGTGTTTGGTGCCAGCAGCAAGAAAGTAACTGCAACAAATGCTAAACTAAAAGTATAAGTTCCTTATCATATAATTTTAGGAATTCTAAGTAATACACTAGAAGATGAGGATAAATATGCCTTGAATGTATTTTTGGAGAAATAATAATTTTCCCAGGCCTTGAATATTCAGTAACATATAACAAGATGATGTTTTGTTTCATAATCTGAATTAGGGCTAAGGAGAGAGCTCAGTTGGTAAAGTGTTTTCCTTGCAAGCTTGAGGACATGCATTTGATCCCCACAATTCATGTTAAAAAGCTGGATGTGGGAACCCACACTTACAATCCTAACACTGAGATGGCAGAGATAACCAGGGATCCTAGGATTCACTGGTCAGCCAGTCTAGCCTAGTTAGTAAGTTCCAAGCCAGTGAGAGTTCCTGTCTTGATGATTGATGGCTGGCATTTCTAAATAATGGCATCTAAGGTCTTCCTTTGGTCTCGGCAAGGACACCTGAACATATGCACATGTATCACAACACACATACACACACACACACACACACAGAGAGAGAGAGAGAGAGAGAGAGAGAGAGAGAGAGAAAAGAAGTCTAAATTAAAAATTGGTTTCCGGGCTGGAGAGGTGGCTTAGCTGTTAAATGCTTGCCTGTGAAGCCTAAGGACCCCGGTTCGAGGCTCGATTCCCCAGGACCCACGTTAGCCAGATGCACAAGGGGGTGCACGCGTCTGGAGTTCGTTTGCAGTGGCTGGAAGCCCTGGCACACCCATTCTCTCTCTCTCTCTCTCTCTCTCTCTCTCTGCCTCTTTCTCTCTCTGTGTCTGTCACTCTCAAATAAATTTAAAAAAAATAACAAAAAAGTTAAAAAAATTGGTTTCCATTTGGGTGAGCAAAATATTACAACAACAACAAAAAAGAACTAAGACCTAGATCTATTTCACAGGATTTCAAGAAAAGGAAAAGTATAACTTCATGTAGTCACTTAGTTTGTCTCACTGGCACATGCTATATTAAATAAACTACATTGCTACTCAAATCACAGATCTGGGAGGGCAGAACTAAGAGAGGGCAAGGGGATTTGATCAGAGGAAAGAACCTCTCTGAATAAAATATGACAACCTAGGTGATGCTTTGATTCTATTTAGGCAAATTCCTTTCTGGAACACCATCAAGCCAAATCACTTCAGGAATAATTCTCACCAAGTTCACTTTCCTTGATGAGATTCTCCTGCAGTGTGAAGGCCTCTTGCTGCGACACCACCTGGGGCAGCTTCTTCTCTGTCATACTTCAGAGCTGCAGTGAGAAAGGCATGCTTGGATGACTTCTCACGAAACCAAATCTGAGTTACTCTTGATTCCTCTTAAGCACATGCTTGCTTGGTCCTTAAGTGGGGTGCTGGGGTAAGGATAGGGGGAGTATGAAGTCTGAGTTTCTGATTGCTTGTACAGCTAAATAGAAGATATTCTACTTTGTTATATAAATTACGCGTCTCAGTCTGGTTTTACACCAATTCTTTGGTAAAAAAAAAAAAAAAAAAAAAAAAAAAGACACAAACTCAGGGTTTGAAATTTAAGGACTCTTCTTGAATACAAAATCCTCATTGCATAAAATTGCTAAATGCACATTACTGATACATACTTCTGTTTTCCCAAACATTATTAGTAATTGAGAATACATGCAGAGTACCTGTGTGAATGCACATTTTAAAAAATATTAAATTTATTTATTTGACAGAGCAAGAGGAACATAGAGAGAGAATGGGCATGCCAGGACTTCCAGCCACTGCAAACGAACTCCAGACACATGTGCTCACTTGTGCACTTGGCTAACATGGGTCCTGGGGAATCGAACCTGAGTTCTTTGGCTTTGCAGGCAAATGCCTTAACTGTTAAGCCATCCCTCCAGCCCTGAATGCACATTTTTTGTTGTTGTAGTGTTGTAGTTGTTGTATTCTTTTCTCTTTTTATGAGACAGAGAGAGCAAGTGAGAGAGAGAGAGAGAGAGAGAACAAGAGAATTGGTGCACCAGGGCCTCCAGCCTGTCATCGAAGTTTAGATGTGTGTTCCATCTTCTGCACAAGTGCAACCTTGCTTATGTGACTGGCTTACATGGGTCCTGGAGAGTGAAACATGGGTCTGAAGTTTCGTAGGCAAGTGCCTTAGCCCACTAAGCCATCTTTCCAGCCTGCACATGTTTTCTTTTAACATGATCCCTATACTGAAATCTGCCTGCAGTTTGTGTCAGATGATCCAGTACTTCAGTTTATTTCATGATCAGATGAAGACAAAGACCTTAGACATTTTATAAATTACCACATCATGCAATATTTTTCCAATCATATCAACAAAATGAGGTGTAAGAAAATCTTACATGGCCAACTTATTGTTGGTAATAGTAATAGTGGTAGTAATGAGTAAAAAGGCAGAGAAAGCCTGGTGTGGTGATACATATCTGTATTCCCAGCACACAGAAGACAGAGATAGGAGAATCTCTTACATGTTACAAGTTACATGTCAGTTTATGCTACATTTTAAACCTTGCCTCAAACAGACAAGCAAACAAGATTAATAAGAATAAAAGGAAAGGTTTATGTGTATCATTAATCCAGGGGTATCCCAAAGATCAAACTTTGATAGAACAAACACTGTACATACCTCCATAATCACCGTGCTAGACAATGGTTTGCCTTAAGTCTGCTCAGCCCTGACAGTGTGGGTTCTCTTGGATACATTCTACCTCTGAGATGAGACCTGTAGAGCAGCCTGCAGAAAAGGAGCTGGTGACCACCAGCCTGACTGAGGATCTCGCTGAGTCACCCTGTGAATGAGAGACATGAGTCATTTAATCAAGGACCTCTAAGGTTTGGCATTTGCCTCAGTTTAACTGGACATGGAAACAAAGTATCCTCATGTAATGTGATTTCATTTGTAATGTCATCCACTTTTGCCCAGGAAAGGCATCTGATCTGGGAATGGATAGCTAACCTCCTGGGATTCTGAGGTTGAAGACCTTAACCCCCAGGGAATGCTAAGAGTGAGTGACAGGATATGCTGAAACATGAGAGGGTCATGTCCAGCTACAAGTCTCAGCTTCTCTCTTTAATTGTGGAAAATCTTTTTTTTTTAATTTTGTATTATTTATTTATTCATTGGTTTTTCAAGGTAGGGCCTCACTGTAGCCCAGGCTTACCTGGAATTCACTATGTAGTCTTAGGGTGGCCTTGAACTCATGGTGATCCTTCTACCTCTGCCTCCCGAGTGCTGGGATTAAAGGCATGTGCCACCACGCCTGGCCTGTATTTTTTTTTAATTTTTTGTTTATTTTTATTTATTTATTTGAGAGCAACAGAGACAGAAAGAGTCAGAGAGACAGAATGGGCAGGCCAGGGCCTCCAGCCACTGCAAACGAACTCCAGATGCATGCGCCCCCTTGTGCATCTGGCTTACGTGGGTCCTGAGGAATCGAGCCTCGAACCAGGGTCCTTAGGTTTCACAGGCAAGCACTTAACTGCTAAGCCATCTCTCCAGCCCTGTATTTTTTATTTTTAATGTAGGATCTCACTCTATCCTAGGCTGACTTGGAATTCACCATTTAGTCTCAGGTTGGCCTCAAACTCACGGATATCCTCCTATCTTCTGTATGTTGAGATTAAGGTATGTGCCAATCCACCTCGCTCAACAAATCTTTTTATCATTCTCCAAATTGCTTTCCTTTGGGGTGTGTTGAAGATGAAAGGATTTATCTGCCTGTTAAGATTGTGGGAAGAACAGAATAAAGTGACTATATGAAAGAATTATTTTTACATTTATAATACATTAAATTCCCTCCTTGCCTGTGCCCTCATTTTATTCTTGGTTCTTGCCTCAATGCCTTCATTTTTTGTCTTTTTGACACTCCAAGGTTACTGTCATCCCAGAGCATCTGTGCTTGTTATTTTTGCTTGTAGCACTCTTCCCTATATATTCATGTATGTATGCATGTATATATGTATGTATATATGTATATATGTATATATATACACACACACACATACATATATATGTTCCCTTCAAATGTTTATTATAAATTTGATGAAGAATTTTCATTTAGGAAATACTAAAAATAACTAGTACCAGTTAGCACATTTATAAAAAAAATTCCATTAAAAAGTAAAAATATATAATGAAAAAAGACAATCAATTATTGTTAATAAAAGGTAATTAATGACCTTCCTATCAATTTCATGATGCCCAAAGGCAGTTGTATGATGATAATGCTCTATTGATTGGCATTCAGTTTCTTCTGCTCTATGGTGATTGTTAATATGGTTAGTATGCCAATTAATTTTGGTCCAAAACATTTCTGGAACTATTTTTTCAGATGCAAATTTCTTGTTGCAATTTCAGCACAGAGACATCCAAGATTCAGGATAGCCGCCTCTGTCAAGCACAGCATTGTAGATCTATCTGCATGTCAGAAGAAGTAGCACAGACAAGGACCAGGTATTATCTCCTCATCTGGATAAATCTCTATAGAGGTTATTTGTCAAGTGATCTGACTATTTTTCATGGGAAGATCTTGATGTTTCTGCTAGCTCATGATATAAATTTTATCATAGCTATTTTTATAGAATTATTAGAATTTTACTACATCATTATAGAAAAACTAATAGTGGAATTTTAGTAGCAATTATTTCAGTGGGAGAATTCTAAGTATATTTTCCTTTACTGAAATAAAACGATGGTATTCTGAGATTTGTTTCCTGAAACAAAGGATGACTTTCTGTGGAAAAAGGAGGAATAATGGAAAATAAGCTTGATGAACACTGTTAGAGCTGATTCAGATCTTGGCAAATCACTAGCTTGCTATGCAACCCTCAGATGTCCCTTTGTCCTTGGATATTAGTTGTAAAATTGGAAGCTTGAGATTAATAATTCTATGTTAAGTGAATCCCATACTGAGTTAGTGTTCTAAATTTTACTTGTGCCTTTTATGATTGCAAAGTATATTTGGGGCAAAATATGCAAAACCGTTAAAAAATATTCTGCATAAAATTTGTGTGAAGATGCAGAAAAAGGCTTTTTCCTTCTTTTTCTACAATTATCGTAGAGTTTCAGTTTTTTCCACCTGTCAGTACTTAGGCATGAAGATTAATAGTCACATTATATTTGTGTGCAAGAGCTAATAGTCTCTTAATTGTTTTTAATGGGACACCGTGGATGGCCCTGTATTCTCCACATTGCAGTCTATTTTTTAGAATAGGGCCTCTGATTTACACAGCTCAGCATCAGTTGATGAAAGCGAATACACTTAAAATCATGATTCATTTTCACCCACTAATGTGTGATTATTTTTACCATATAGCTTTGGCTCAACTATATTAACATGCAGACCACAGTGATAGATTTATGTCCTTCCCAAAGAGGCAGCTTGGTACCAGGACTGGAATAAAATTTTAGTCCAAAACACTGCCTCATTTTGTGAGAAAAGAAATGAAAGGCCACTATGGTGGAAACAACATACAAGTCCAGATTCAAGGTAAGCAGAACAGACTAGCTATCATTTGTTTGTGCATTTCTAAAGTCTCCCCTTCAGTACTCCACAGATAAGCAAATGCTGGGAAGCACAGGGGTCTAGCTGAAGGAGCCAGACAAGGATTAAGATAATTAGTATTGTTCTAGGAAGAGAAGGGAAATGGCAAGTGCCTCATTTTCATTCCCATTTCATTTATGCAGAGAGAGTTACTGGAAATCACTTTGTTGAAGTCTTGTCCCCTTATGTGGTAAGAGGAATATTGATTTCTGATACTCCCTCTCATACACATAGAACCTACTTCTTGTTGTACCTCTGCCAGCTCTGCGACAACCACACCCATGGCTAATCACCAAGTAGATGTATCACACGGTTCTCTGGGCTCTGTGTTGCCCACCTTGCCTATGCCCTGCATTTTTACACTGTTCCATCTTCAGTGCCTTCACTTCTGTCTCCATGGTATCACAAAATCACTTCCTCCCAGAACTTCTGATCTTCTCAGCGTGTTTTGTTCTTGCAGCAGTGCTTCCTATAAGAAGAGGCTTTTGCTTGTTTGTTTGTTACCCACTTTATTCGTAATTTCTGGTCACCTTCATGACTCCCTCTACAGTAAAAGTATTAGCTCCTTAAAGACCAGGAGATACTTGTTTACAACCAGATGCCAATGTCAGAGAAAAACAAAATGCAGAACAGGAAATTCTGTGTCTTTGTTTATCTGTTGAGATAAGGTCTCACCATGTAACTTGTGCTAGCTTGGAATTTACTGTGTTGCCCAGGTTGGCTTCCAATGCCCTAACAAGCCTTCTGTCTCAGTCTCCCAAATGCTGAGATTACAGGCACATATCACAAGGCCCAGAAAATGATTTCATTCATTACGAAAACTGGACTGATAAACTCTAAGGTATTTTTAGTTCATATATTTCATAGTTATATAGAAGACTAAATTATATATATGCCAATGACCTTTTCTTTGTCTATTCACTCCAACTTTTCAAGGTGACATCTAGCTCTAAAATTCTGTAAGTGGGAAAACACTTATTACTATCTGTTTCTTTGTTTTATTATCATGCTTATTCCATTTTATCCCTGCCTTCATAGTAAATCCAATGGATACTATGGAGAAAGGGGAGTGTTACTGGGTGAACAGTTTAAGAAGTTTATTAGGAAAAAAGTAAGAAAGAAATTTGAAAGAATACTCCAGAGAAAGATAAAGATTGGAGGGGCTGACCCCAAGGGTAGTAGGGGGGATGGGGATAGCATCCCATTGGCCTCTGTACTATGAATTTTAAACAGGTTTTATAAACATTTATTAGGTGGGTGACATGGTAGTTTGAATAGATGGCCCCAATATATTCAGTGTTTTATTAGTTTGTAGTTTGTATCTGTAGCCAACTGGCTGGAGGTGGTGTTACTGGGTGGATCTTAAGGTGTGGTGGTGGGTTTAAGATTTAAATCTAAAGATATGCAAAGTGTTCCTAGCTGGAGCTCCTGAAGTGTGCTGTGCTGTGTGTTTTTTGGCTTGTGCTTCTTTGGTCCTGTGAAAGCAGGCCAGCTTCTTCTGCCATTATGGAACTTCCCCTGGATCTGTAAGCTTCAATAAATCCCGTCCTCCATAACTGTGCCTGGTCTGGATGTTTATCTCTGCAAACATGAAACTGTCTGCTACAGTGGGTGACATATTTATTCTGGTAAACTGACTGTTTTTGCCTCTAAGATCAGGGTAGATTAGATCTCTCACATGATTCCCTTGAAAAGCCCACAAGGGTGGTCAACACAGCAAGGTAAATGATATTATAGTGAAGCTGGGGTCTCTTGAGGATGTAAACCTTCCCTTAATGCACAAGTGAGGCAACTGGGAAATTTTCCGGCTATCTTAGTTTCTGATAGAGGGAGAGAAAGAACTGTTATTTCAAGGACATTTGCTGACAATGGGGCATCCTGAGGAGCAGACACGGCCACCAAGATGTACCTGCAGTCTGTCTTGGCTCCCTCATACATAATTACTTACTACCAGGTCTCAGAGAGCCCAGGGAAAGCAGAACATGAGAAAATAAAAGAGGATGAGAACATTTCTGACACAAAGCAGAGCATCAAGAAAAAGACCCTGTCAAGAGGGTAGTCCTTGGTGTGAAAGGAATCACCATATTTTTTTCAAGTACTCAAAGAGAGTCGAGGTGATTTCTACTTAGCTGGATGATGCCTTGGAGGAATAGGGGAAATTTGATACTTACTGATGGTTATACACTGTCACAGGTAGAAACAAAATAAAAGTTGTCCAAAGGAAACAAAAAAAAGGGCCCTTATAGAATTGAAGCTGAAAGATACAACCCACTTATTTACAAGTCATAATGCACAGTGCAGGATGCTAAAGAAAATATATAATTCTGCACCCTAGGACTCCTGAATCTCAAAACTTCATGGGCTATGTCAGCAAAAGGAATAGAATAAATACAGTGGCTTAGGTGAATAGCTTCATATCCAAATTCTGCCCTGAATCATCATTGTTAATATGCAAATTACATAATACAAGTTAGGTTGGTCTTGGGATTTATTCTGTTCATCAAGTTATTGTATCATTAAGAGAATCTATTCAGAAGTTCGGTGTAAGGGTAATGTTCTTGGCAGGATCCCAGGAACTGCTTCCAGGAGGCAGTTATGTAATATGACATGAGTTAGGAAACCTGCCTTGTTAAAGCATTCTTAAGATGCAAGTCACAAAGCCAGGCAGATCCACAGACAGCCCATCAAATGCTAATCATGGAGGGCTTTCCTGAGAGAGCAAAAGTAACAGTTTGCTGAGCAGTGAAAAAAATATGGGTCACATTTTATCCTTTAGGTTTAAGGTTCCATTTTAAGCCTGAGAGCTAAAAGCTCCCACCGTCAAATGTTCTGTACTGTGTATAGAAACATCTTTGTCATCCAAAGCTTACATCTTTATAACCCGTTAGAGATCCCAAAACAATCATAATATTGAATGTCCACATGTGTCCTCAATGAGAGCTAACAGTTACTGAGAGTCTGTTAGATATGAACACTCTTTTTAATATTATACAATATGATCTCACTCAGTTCTATAAATGACTTTTCTATGGAGGGACATTATTTTCTGCACATTTTGAATGGGAACACATAAATTTAAAAGTTGAGTTACCTATTCAAGTTTACACAGTACTCTAAGGTCATCTCTTCACTCTTTAGGACTTCTTGCAGTTTCTGCATAACATTATCTTCCCATCATCCTTATACCATGGTTTAAAAAAAATTAAAGTTGGTTTATTTCTAATTTGTATCCCAGAAAACAAATATATGGATTAGAAGACAGGTTCCTTTCCCTCCACAGATAGTTATTGCAAAGCTAGAAATACACAGTTCTAAACGAATGGTTTAAATTTTTCTTTGCTGTATCTACAAGTCTGATTTTCTTATTTAAAAAGTCAGCTAGGTCAGTGTCACAGAATTTAGTGAGAGAAAACTAATAAAATGTAATTGTAAAATTCCAAGGAACAGTTCGAGCATACTGTCTGCTTTGCTTTCACTGGCTGGCATGCATTCTGGAAACAGATAAACCAGAGAGGCATCCTGTGTTGGCTGGGGTGGGGGAGAATCTGTAATACATTATGCATTGTTTCCCAGAGTGGGACTCTGACTAGCCAGCAGTGCCAGAGCCACATTTGAAATATTCATGTGCATGTGGGTGGCTACCCAGAATAAGCTGTACCCCAGCAAAGACATCCAGCTTGTCATAAGGTGCACTTAGTGACTACAACACTGTGCAAAGGGGAAGCCCTCCAGGCCCCTCAGACCAATATTTGCTCCCTTGTGCTCAAAAAAAGCAGAGTGGGAGTGTTGGTCGTTTGCATTCTGCAAAGGAATTTCCTTTGCAGGAGGCTGAGGAGATGATGGAGTCACTGATTCACACTGGGCTTTTTGCCTACGATTCTCATAATTTTCTGTGCCTGTAAATCTGGCGTGTATCTTTCCAAACAGCCTCAGTTGTAAGGACAAACTTCATGACAGCTTCTTTAACATTGCTGGAGAAAATACATGTTGTGGTTTGGTGGTATATGAAGTGAAATTCACACTTACATGTAGCAACTTCACATTAAAAATGGTCAAATATGACAAGATGTGATTATGTGAAAGAAATTACTATTTTATTATTTATTTATTTATTGGTTTTTCGAGGTAGGATTTCACTCTAGTCCAGGCTGACCTGGAATTCATTATGTAGTTAGTCTTAGGGTGGCCTCGAACTCACAGTGATCCTCCTGCCTCTGACTCCTGAGTGCTGGGATTAAAGGCATATGCCACCACCCCCAGCAGAAAGTACTATTTTAAACCATAGTGATATTGTTTGTTTTGGAGGAAAAGTAAATGTAACCAAAAGTCTAAATGATGGATGAATATAAATTGGGTTAGTTGCTTACATAAAGAGTACTTGAGCTTTTACTATGCTCAGGAGGTTTTTTAAATTTTATTTATTTTTTCCATTCCATTATCTTATCTTTATTATTTTGATTATTATTATCATCATCAATATATTTGTATAGACACATTATGTGTTGGTACCCTCTTTTTCCTCATCCCTGCCCCCAAATTAATAATGCTTATCCCATTTAAACTATCCTAATTTCACTCTCCATTAAAAAATCTGTTGCTCTTTTTCCAAAGGTAGTGAGACCTGAGGAAATAAACTACCCTTCATACCTCAGAAAATTTATTTTAAAGTTTCTAAATTTAGTATATGTGGGAAATTTGAAGAAATATTTAAAATAATGGACCTAAATGTAACCTTTTAAGCCAAACAAGAATTCAAGCATTGCAAAGAAGACAGGACAGAAGATTTAAAAAGATAATTGAAGGTAAGGCACAAAAATTTCACATGAGGGCTGAAGAGATGGCTTAGCAGTTAAGGCCCTTGCCTGTGAAGCCTAAGAACTCACTTTCGAATTTCCAGTTTCCATGTAGCCAGGTGCATGGTGAAGCAAGCGCACAATATTGCACAGGCATACAAAGGGGTGCACAAATCTGGAGGTCCTTTGCAGCAGGCTAAAGGTCCTGGCGCACCCATTCTCTCTTTCTCTCTCTCAAAATAAAAATAATTTTTAAAACACATGAAAATTTCATACAAATTAACCCAGATAGACGACAGTTGGTATAAATATAAGCAGGTTTGTGGTAGATTAAGTGCTTTAATAAATTCTTTACTACACTCACTTCCAGAGCTTTTATGAGGGTTCTAGCTGGGAAGCACAGAAACTCATGCCCTTGACTGAGAAGGGTCCTCCTCTATTGGGAAAGCCATCCTCTTTGAAGGAGCACACGGGGGTGGGGGATGGGGTGAGGGAGGGTAAGAGGTATTTCCTAGACAACCAGATCAGCTGGATCAACTATGGCAACAGTGGGGTGACAGATGTCACAGCCAGACTGTCCTCACACCCACTATTCTCCCTTTGAAAGGAAGTCTTCATTGACCTTCACATCAAATCCATGCTGGCTGGGGGCCTAGTTGTGTAATGACCCAGCAGCTGCATGGAGAGGCTAGCATAGGTGCAGTGGATTAGAATTCCAGAAGAATCCTGTATGACAACCATGCCAGTGATTCATCCTGGATATTCCAGCCAAGATTGCTCCCAAGTGACTGACTATAATTAAGGGCATATGAACAGAAGATCTGCCTATTTGAGCCCAGCAAACCTCAAGATAAAAGATCATGAAGGGTTGTTATTTAATGCCACTTTTAGGGTGATTTGTTTCATTTCAGTAGATAATTAAAATAGTACTAAAATCTCCAGTTATCACACTAGATTAAGAAAATCAAATGCTAAGGACATACTATAAAAATAAAAGACGTGCTTGAAATTATTTTGATATAACCCATTTTGTGCTCTACACATCTTAATGTTCCCATGTATCCATTCATCACACATAGCATTATCTGTAATATATAACTATTATTATCATTACATTTTAAAGATGGGCAAAATGAAGTTGTGATTTACCCAGAATCATTCAGCTCCTAGGAGTCTAAGCAATATTTCAGACTCAAGGATTCTAAGTCCAGACCTGTATGGATGCTACACATTGTCGGGAGCTGCAGCTGCTCTTTGACCTTGGGAGCTAAGGGTGGTCTCTAATTTCTTAACACAAAAGGTCTTATCGATAAGGCGCCTGATAAAAAGGCATTGTTTAGTATACAGACACAGAGGGATTAACATACCACCTGGGTGAAGCTGACTTTAGGCACATAGGCATTGTCCAGAAAGTTTTATCTTCTGTATATAAGCTTGTGTCTGCCTGAATACACCTGAGCCTTGATCAGAACTTGTCTTGGCTCCATTCCTTGTGTTCTTGTCTCAGATTCATTCCCACTCCCTCCTTCGGGGTCTGTTTCGATCTTCGTGCTGCAGGCTGGCACAATACATCAGAAATTAGTGGGTACTTGGCATGTGTTGGGTCATCCTCTAAGCTCTTGACTCTGTTTACTACAACACCTGACTGACTTTTTTTGAGGAAACAATGAAAGAAAAACTGTAAACACAGGAATTATACATTGTTTTAATACTAATCAAAGGCAAGCTGGAACAGTCTGACAATGTCTGCTTAGATGACATAGAAAAAGATAGCATTAAAGCATGACAGGTCGCCATGGAATAGTAAACATCAATAAGCCAGTAAAATATATTCCTAAATGTCTAATAACCTTTATACTCAAATACAATTTATAGATTACAGTAAAATTTCTAAGTTATCATTATAGGATAATATTTTTACCACAGCTACTTCATCAACCAACCAAAGACAAAATAGTAACTCAATGGCTTTTCAAAGTAAAATTACCAAATTAAACTTTATGTAATTCATATACATATATAAGGAATATTGCCCCTGACAGGTTAGAAATTATGTATTCTTTTCAAGATTATATTAAAGAATGTGAACATTGGTCATGTATTAAGTAATAAATTTCAAAAACTTGGTAGATTTCACATAATATCTTTTGACAACAATGTAATTAAGATATGAATCAATTGTGTAAACACAGCTAGAAACTTCTCATACATTTGATCAGTCTGAATTATGAATATGGAAGCAAAATCCTTTAAAAAATTAGCTAACTGAAACAATTAATGTATAAAGAAGTAAGTGCATACAGGTGAGTTAATGTAAATATTGTATGAGCTTATTATGACTAATGCACACCTCCTTATCTGTAACGTAATACTGGCCTCTGCTCTATTTCTCTCAGCCCATAAAGAGGATCAAATGAGAAAAGATTCAGTGTAAACCACAGCAATGTGACAAGTTATTTTGTTATGCAAAATGATTACTAATCTTTCTTATACTTGCAGGCCATGTTAAATAGTTACAGACTTACAAAGAACAGTATAACCAATGGAGGGAGATCAGTGTGTGCTGGAAATTAAATATGAAAAGTGTATAACAGAATCTCAACATTTATATGGAGAATCTAAAAATAATGAAATTATCAACGTTTATTCACCAATCAGGCTACTACATGATGCTTTCCTGCAACTCATGGCATCTTCCTTGTCCAAGTCTCCTTGTCTCCTTTCCAGGCAACCACAATTCTCATTTTCTTTTCCTTAATTATTTTACATCTATATTTGTATCTTTATGATATACATAGGGTAGAGATGTTTATAATTGCATGTGTTTTGAATTTTAAAAACTACCTGTATATGTACATGACTTCATTGGTTAAAAACATTAATATTCTGCAATTGTGAAGGCCACAGATATACTTCATCAATATGTTACTTAGTATGCTTACTGGGTTCCTGTATACATATAGCTGCTGGGAATGGGAGGGCAAGAGAAGGAAGATGGTGCTCTTGAAATCTTACAAATATTTTTCCTACCTCACACTTTCTCCTCCCATCTCCTTATCTCTCTTGCTATCTCATGCACTATGCATTTCTCATCTTTTTCTGCCACACTCTTATTTCCTCATTCTATATATTAATCTGTTTTATGTGATAATTTAGTATTTGTCCCTTTAATGTGTATGCTATTTACCCATTGGAATTTACTGGTTCACATTTTCATGATTGACTTACAATAGTTTATCATATACTCTAGGCTCAAGACATTATTAGATAAAGAATTTTCAGGGCTAGAGAAATGACTTAGCAGTTAAGCACTTGCCTGTGAAGCCTCAGGACCCTAGTTTTGAGGCTCGATTCCCTGGGACCAACGTTAGCCAGATGCACAAGGGGGCGCACGCATCTGGAGTTTGTTTGCAGTGGCTGGAGGCCATGGCACGCCCATTCTCTCTCTCTCTCTCTCTCTCTCTCTGCTTCTTTCTGTCTCTGTCTGTCCCTCTCAAATAAATAGATAAAAATAAAAATATTAAAAAAAGAATTTGCAAATACCAGCCTGTATCCTGTAGACTTTCTTTTCAAATTTGATGTTGAACAATTTTCTTTTATTATTTGTCATTTGGGGATACTATCTAAAACTATTTACTTATGTTTCTTTATGGGAACATATGTATATTATACAATGTGTATAAATACACCCATTTTAAGTAAATTTCCATTTGTTGAACAAACTATTTTCACAATTGAATTAATTATCTTGGCACCCAAGTCAAAAACCAGTTCAGCACAAATATATGACATTCTTTATGATTTTTCTATTCCACTGATCTGTTTGTTCTTATGTCAACATCATGCTGAATTGTCCTTGCATTTGTATCTTTGATGAAGTTTTGTAATAGGTTTTGCATCCAACTTTCTTACTCTCTTTCAGTTTTGAATATTCTGAACCCCTTACATCTTGATAGAATGTTACCAACTCACGCCTTTCCTGAACACATAAACAGTATTCATGTATGTGCACTTCCAATGCCCAGGAATGCAGAAACAATTTTTAAATACCCTATTAAGGTCTTGGGCCTCATTGTTTTACTTTAAGTTTTTCAGTGAGGTTCTTGTAGTCCCTAATTGGTTGTACCATCTCAGACAACCAATTTTTTGAAACTATAACACTGATTATTTCTTTAAAATGTCATGAAAATGAAGCTGTTCATACAGAGTGAGTGCTAAGCCAGGTCAAACGAGGACAAGTGCTGAGAATGAACTTGACCTTCAACAGCTGGAGTGTCAAATACCTGTGCTCCTATTGGGACAGGGCTTTGGAGAATGTTCAGAGCTGTTCCTTCTCTGATAGCTGCAAAGCTGCTGGCTTTATAGTTAGTGTAGAAGCGATGCTAGTTTTCAAGACAGTTGATTTCTAAGGGGACCTGGGGGATGGAGAGAAAATTAGGCCAATATGAAAATGACACAGAAAGAAGCGTGATTGCTGAGATGCAGCTGCTCTTGCTGAATAACACTCTAGGGAGTGTTTCAAACCTTGGTTACTATCCAGAGATCTGAAAAGATGGTTTTTAGGGTATTTTCCAGTGTTACTGCTTTCACAGAGAAAGAGATTTTCTGAGGATTTTCTTTGCTATTCCAGAACCATTTTTCTGCCCAGTAAGATGTTAGGTCCCAAGTCCAGGACAGTCATGTCCAGATCTCATTTTTCCCTTCAGACTTCACCTGCCAATCTTCCATCAGGTATTTTCTGTTGTTTAAAGGTAGATAATGTGTTTTAAAATGATGTTCTTTAGTATATATGTTCATGTATTTCATCTTAGAGAAAGGTATAGTCCCACAAAATTCTACTCATAATATTGAAGTAAGATGTAAAATAAAAAATTAAATGAAACCAAAGACAACAAGATAATTTGAAGATCAAGTGCAAAATTTAAAGTTTATAATGTCCAAAATTATTCTAAGTGATGTAGTCTTTTACAAAAGTTATTATACAATGTTTGGTCCTACTAAAAACAGGAGTTGTTGCCTATGAAGCCTATGGACTTGATTCCCCAGTACCCACATAAGCCAGATGCACAAGGTACAGCATGCATCTGGATTTTATTTACAGTGGCTGGAGACCCTGATGCATCCATTCTCTCCCTCCCTCCCTCTTTCTCCCTCTCTCTCTGTCTTTCTGTCTGTCTCTCTCAAATAAATAAAGAAAAATAAACAAAAATTTAATTAAACCAGAAACACTTCTGACTAAATTAGAAAGAATTATACAATGGTAAAATACCAGGAATTCAAAGGTTGGTAGGAGGAGAAGTAGTTAAATAACATTTTGTTTTGTGTGTTTTGTAAGTGAAAGACAGACAGATTTTCATTTTTTCACAGAAAATAATATTTTAATATGTAAAACACATGCTGGAAAAACTGGAAGACTTGCCAAAAGAGTAAATGTGGCTTATGGGGAAGAGAAACAGGGATTCAAAAATGACATTTGTTGGCTATGGTTGCATAAGAGACTGTAGAGCTCACAAGTCAGTTATGGCTATTATCTATAGCACTACATGAAAAAGTATATCACTCGTCTCCAGAAACGTGCTCCCATAGGGAATCAATTTCATTTTCTCACATTTCTCCTGTACTTACTTGTATTCCTTGTTTAATGCCTGTTGTAGTCGATTTCCCATTTCGGGGTCAAAACATCTGACCAAAAGCATCTGATGGGAGGAAAGGGTTTATTTTGGCTTAGAGTTTGAGGGGAAGCTTCATTCTGAGAGGTAAAGGACGGGATATCCTGGGCATCACATCTTGCCATAAGCAGCAAGAGTGAATTGCGTTCTGGCAAGGGAGTTCGGTTATAAAAACCTAAAACCCGATCCTGGCATGGTGGCACACGCTTTTAATGCCAGCACTCAGGAGGCAGAGGTAGGAGGACTGCCATGAGTTTGAGGCCACCCTGGGACTCCATAGTGAATTCCAGGTCAGGCTGGGCTAGAGTGAGACCCTACCTCAAAAAACAAAATACAGAAAACAAAAAACAAAAAAATCCAAAACCTGCTTCCAGCCACACACCCCCTCCAATAAGGCTCCACCTCCAAAACTGCTACCAGCTGGGGACCAAGCATTACAAACTCAGGAGGCTACAGGGGAAAACTCATTAAAACCACCACATTCTGCTCCTGGCCTCGATAAACTCAACAACCATTTCATGATGAAAAATATATTCAGTCCAACTTGAAAGTCTCCATAGTCTTTGCCAGTGCCAACACTGTTCAAAGTCCAAAGTTTCATCTGAGACAGTCTACTTTGAGCCTGTAAAATCAAACACAAGTTAAACACTTCTAACACATAATAGCACAGAGCAAGCATTCTATTCCAAAGAGGAGGAGTATTAAGGGCATAGCAAGGATAGATGGACCAATTCAGGATAGGAAATCATCAGGACAAATATTAAATCCTGCAGCTCCATGTCTGACATCCAGAACATACAAAAACATCTCTAGGCTTCAAATTCCACACTTCCTGCCTTTGCTGCTTGCTTTCCAGTAAGATCTACCTTATCTGCCATAACCAGAGAAAGCATTTTTCTTTGATGGCTGTCCATAGTCCTGCCATCTCCAAAATCCCAGAGTCTCCACTGAAACCCACAGTTCAAACTCATAGATGTATGTCATGGTCTCTCAGTACCTCCATTCAGAAACTCAGATCACCAAGTGGCCATCTCCAAAAAAAAGACCTTGTTGCAAATTCAATGACCCTCTCTTTTTGGCATGTACCAGACTTCCAAAACCAGTACCAGGTGGGCTAGGTTTCCAAAATTTGTTAATATATAAAGGGATAAAGCTGGATCAGAGGAGCAGGGAACTTTTTTAGCATTCTTCATTTAGGATCTCTCCTTTGAAAAAGAATCAGCGTTCCGCTGGGTGTGGTGGCGCATGTCTTTAATCCCAGCACTTGGGAGGCAGAGGTAGGAGGATCACAGTGAGTTTGAGGCCACCCTGAGACTACAGAGTGAATTCCAGGTCAGCCTGAACTAGAGTGAGACCCTACCTCGAAAAACCAAAAAAAAAAAAAAAAAAAAAAAAGAATCAGCGTTCCTGCTACTGTCCCAATGTAGAACAGCTGGACAAATTCTCAACGGTCATATTTGCTCAAAACAATTGTAGTTAAAGATTGCAGTCTCTATGCTCAGGATCTGAATCTGCTCACATTTCCAAGTCCATTACTTTTAAGTTTAAATTCGCTCAAGTTCTCAAACATGGGCAGAGCAGTCAGCCTCTTACACAAAGTGCATCTATCTCCCTTCCCCTCTCAGAAACCTCATTAGCCACACCTCCCCAGTCCACAATTCTTTCTGCCTTTTGATCTTTCAAATTCTTAACAGAATAACTCATCAGGCTCTGCTTACAATACTCAAGGCTTCTCCAGTTCAAAGTTCTAAACCCTTCCATATTCCTCCTGCAAATCATCTCTGTAAGACTAGAAGCTACACCATCATTTTTCTGGCAGCAAAAGCCCAACTACTGGTACAACTTTCTTATTGTAGTTTATGTTTCATTGCTGGGGGGAAAAAAAAAACACCAGACCAAAAGCAGCTGATGGGAGAAAAGGGTTTATTTTGGCTTGCAGTCTCAACGGGAAGCTTCATCATGAGATGGAAAGAACGTGGGGGCTGCGCATCATATCATGATGTCCATAGCATCTGGCAGAAAGCAGTAACAATAGACTGAGTATTATGGTGAGGGGCAACATGACCTATAACACCCCAAAGTTCTCCCCCAGCAACATACCTCCTCCAGTAAGGCTCTACCTCCTAAATTGCCACCAGTTGGGGAAATATTATTCAAAACACATAGAGACTGTGAAGGATGTCTCATCAAACCACCAGAATGCTGCTGTGTATTTCTTCATAACATAGAGTATATTACCTTCCATCATCTCTCACTTGCTTCTTTTCAAGGGAGAAGTTTCACTTACTTGATTAATGGGTTGTGAAAAGAGACACTAACCATGTATGGCATGACTTCATGCTAAGTTTGTCTCAGATGACCCTTCTTGCACATAACCCTACCCTGCTGGGGTACACTCCTGAGGAGAGGCCTTCCTTCACTGGAAAGCCTTCTCCAACTGTGATATGTTCAGACAATCAGTTCATTTAGTGAATGGGTAAAGAAACACATTTTCATAGCTGACCCAGGCTTCATTATCTAGTCAATCTGTACCAGTTATAAAAAGACAGGCTGATTCTCACCTATTTCATATCATGTGTTATTATCATCCTCAACTGCCAAAAGGCTCATTTAACAAAAATTATAATGTATTATTGGTATTATCTGAGTGCATAAGTTTTCCTATGCTTAAAATTACCATAAGAGCAACAAATATGGCTGTTAAATTGAACACTTAGTATCCAACCAAGTGACACAAATACTGTAGGCAAACTGTAATTGTTGAGGAGGACAGAGAGCCATATCCTTATAACAAAAGGAGTACATCTTTTTATATGTACTCATATCTCCTAATCATTATAGACAATATCATGTCTTCTCCACATTTATTAACAATACATATAGTAAAGACTAAATATGTAGTACAACAATCTTGGGTGAATGTATGAAGGTCAAATATTTCATTGTATATGATAGATACATCCTCTGGGCATTTTAATCCACAAATGTGCATCTTTATTTTAAAGACATTTGAAAAGTCAGACATAGTTACACATACCTGTAATCTTAGAATATGGAAGATGGAGACAGGATTACCAGGAGTTTGAAGTCACCTTCAGCCATGTAGTGAGTTTAATGCCAGCCTGTAGATTCATGACCACTTAAATTAAAAAAAAAAATAGACATTTGAAAAGATGGTGAGCCCAGTATTTGGAAGGCTGAGGCAGAAGGATCATGAGTTTGAGATTAGCCTGGGCTATATGGAGAAATCCAGACCCCGGAGTGCATTACATAGCAGACAGAGTGGCATGGGAACAGGAAAAAAAAAAAAAGTGTGAAGTTGGGAAGAAGAGAAGAAAAGCTTGAAAAAAACTACTTTTCTGATCACATTATTATCTGAAATGTATGTGTGATTTTTGTCCTTGAAGAGTGCAAGTGTTTTCATGTGAAATCTGACACCTGAGTTGCTAAGGTGACAATCTGCTCCTAGGTAGTAGAAAATAAAAGAGTATTACAGGGAAAAAAAGGTGGAAATACAGACCAGCTACAAAATACATTTATGAAGATTACTTGTTTCAATATTGAATAAAATACAGACAGATCAGGCAGCAGAAACTTGCAGAGTCCTATTTGTCAGATAATCTGGGCATCTGCAGAGCTCCTCTCAATTTCCGTGTCTCCTGTTCCCATGCTTTCTCCCTTAACACTCAGATTCCCACTTTCTCCACTGGTTGCATAAGGTGTGCATTTCTTTTCATGGCTTATAAAGTATAATATATCCCCCCCAAAAATATTTCACTTCTGTGCTAAACAAAAAAACAAAAAAGGTAAATGAGAACACCTAAGCAAACTCCCTGCACTCCCTCTGCTAGTCCAGGACTCTCCGGGAGACACTGACATGAAAACAATTAATTATGTGCTCTTTACCCAATCAGGCATTTGTTCTTTGTTATTATTGTTCAACATTACTATTCCCAAATCATCTTTTTTTCTGAGTTGGGGGTATGGTTTCTGAAATCTAGAAAATAATTTCAAGACACAGATAAAATTACGTAAAAATATCAACCAATTTTTGATATCATATATTGATTATTAATCATTTCACCTAATCAAAGAGAAGCTGATGCCTTCCAACATGTAGTTCTGTTTCTGGAAGAGGGTGGGGAGATGGAGATGGAGATGAATTCCAAGTGGTCACATTATACTGCATTTGGTAATTTTATTTTTATAGTAATTTTTTAAGGGAAAAACATGAAATTAGGGCTGGAGAGATGGTTTAGCTGTTAAGATGCTTGCATATGAAGCCTAAGACTTGAGGTTTGATTCCCCAATGCCCATGTAAGCCAGATGCACATGGTGGCACATGGGTCTGAAATTCGTTTCCAGTGGCTAGAGGTTTTGCAATGTCCATTCTCTCTCTCTCTGAAATAATATATAATATAATATATTTTTAAAAACATGAAATTATAATCTATTTACTTGACATCAAAATATGTTTGAAAAATCAAATAATTTAGAAGGTGTGATGTTGGGTGGGGAAAGTTTTGATGGCTGAATGCAGCAAAATTTCAGTGCAGAAGTTAATTCAATGAGATCAGAATCCAAATTCCACTAAAATGACAGCAAAAAAAAAAATACTTTAAATGGAGGTGCATACATATGCTAATACCAGAGATCAGACAACAGAAGTCCAATAAATTCTCACAAAGTTTTAGAAGAAATTAAGAACATAGAATAGTTTTTATAGTAAATCATGGAAAAATAATGCCTTTTGAAAGTTTAAAAAGAAATTTGAGGGATACCTTACCACCAAGAGTGGAACTGTGGAATACCTACAAAGTAAGCATGAGAGCAAAGTATTTCAAATATTTTATTTTCCAAGCAAATGGATAATGTATATTTACCCCAGCCAATGTGATGTCTTCATATGCATATGTTCTTCATATATATGTCATATATATATATATATATGTGTGTGTGTGTGTGTGTGTGTGTGTGTGTGTTGATATATGCATATCAACACATATAGATATAGATATAAATATGTTAATCAATTACCAAAATCAGGCTAGTGAACATTTCTATCACCTCTAAATCATTGCGTATGTAGCAAGAACATTTAAGATCTAATCTCTTAGCAAATACAATAGAATATACTTGAGTATAATCATCACACCATACATTAGCTCTCCAGAGCTTATTCACCCTACTTAACTGAAACCTTGTACCTTCTGACCAAGATGCCTACATCTCACCCCCATCTATACTCACCATGATAAGCACGCTCTGTCTCAATGGGTTTGATTTATATAGTGTTTATCATTCTGTGTCTTGCTTACCACATTAGAGATAATGTTCTTTGGGTTATTCTATGTTATTAAAAATAGCAACTTTTTTATGTGCTTGAATAGTATTCTGCATTCTTCCCTGTGCACATTTTCTTTATTGGTCATCTGTCTGTGACACTTAGTTTGACTGTGTCTTGGCTCTAAATAATGCTACTGTGACAATAACTATGAACAGAAACTCAATGTCAGTAGAAAAGTAGTACCTGGAGGCACTTAGATTAGTTCAGTATTGAGCATAAAATTATAGCTCAGTCTTCCTCACTTTTTTGAGCCATCTTCAATCATATGATGTAATATATTGTGATATAAAGAAAATAGCTCCTCTGTTTTGTTTTTCGAGTTAGGGTCTCACTCTAGCTCAGGCTGACCTGGTATTCACTATGTAGTCTCAGGGTGGCCTTGAACTTATGGTGATCCTCCTACCTCTGTCTCCTGAGTGCTGGGATTAAAGGTATGTGCCACAATGCCTGGCCCCTCTGTTCATTTTAAGTGCATGTAAAGAGTTACTAAAGAAGGAAAGAGTTAAAATATTCTTTCTCTCTCCCAATATTTTCTCTTGTAAAAGCAAAAATTATATTCAGGATGTGATAAAATTGGAATTTTGGTGTGCAGAATCATTGAATAAAATTTTTAAAATTTTTAAATGAATAGCAATTTCTAGCATATTTTCAAGATTATATAATTTCCAGATCTTTTTTATCTATGTAATTGTCTTCATTTTATGGTATGTGCTAAGATATGCATACTTCATGTTTTCTTTCACATAACTATGTCTTTTCACTTGTCATTTTCTTTTTTTCTCTCTTTTCTTTTTTTCTTTATTAGTTAGTTTTGTATTCAGCAAATACAGTCAGTTTGGTATCATTATTGGTATCACATCATCCGTGACCTACCCCCTCCCCTTGGCCCCTCCTTGTTGAGGTATATGGGTCATGCATTGTGGAGTTAGCCCACAGTTATGGGTAAGATAAATGTCTCTGCATATCATGACCCAACATGTGACTCTGACATTCTTTCTGCCCCCTCTTGTGCAAAATTTCCCTGAGCCATGTTGGGTTCGTTTTTGGTCTGCTTCAGTGATGAGGTGTTGGGGGGCTCTGAGGCTCTGGCTCTCTGATTTGTAGGAGTTGATTTTTCTCTGTGTTGATCTCCTTCCTCCTTGTGCTGGTATCCAGTTCATCAGGAAAACAACACCCTTGCTTGTTTCGCCAGTTTGTCTTAGTTTCAGCCGGGGACCTTTTGAGGAATGATGGGGCGGCTCTCTCCTTAGGATCTACATCTATCTGAAAAAGAGAAGCAGATTCTCCAACGGAGAGTAAGTTAGCATCAGGACAAATGAGATAACCCTTACTTTTTTTATAGAGAATTTAATAGGTGTAGGCCCTCACTTGTCATTTTCTTGTAAAAATTTTGTATATTTACATATACATGCAACAATGCATTCTCATTCAATTCAAACAACTATCTCATTTTAAGGGAGAAAAGGCCTTTCTCTAGTCTTGTTGAAGAGTACAGTATATCTTTTCTACTTAATATAAAAATCTGCATATTAATGTCTTATAAAATACTGTGGCATCTCATATACTTTCAAATCTTCAAAAAGTCCTCAAGGATTTTGGAACAGAGTCTATTTCTATTTAATAGATGGAGAATCTGAAGCCCAGAGAAACTGATTTACTGAAACTGTTCATGCAGCATTAAATATGAAGTTGAGTTGTAGTCCTATTTTCTGCTCGTGCACTGAATCTAATGTGATATGTACCTTGACTTGTATTATAGGTTATAAATGTGCTTACATATGTATTTCAAGTAGTACAAAGTTCTTCCTTACTGAAGGTGGTTCTTGAAAAATCCACGCTTTCTGTTGGAATATAAGGGAGCAATGCCATTTAATTTTCTTGTTTGGGCCTTATACAGAAAGATATGCTTATTTCTCATTTTGCTCGTATTCTGTGATTTTTTTCTTTATTCTCTGTGTATATTTCCACTCTTCCCTTTAGGCTTTCTTACACTGGCACTCAGGTGGAGGATTCATCTCCTAAGTATGGCTAAAACAATTTTCTGATACAGGAGTGAAAAGGAAGAGGCAGGTAGAAACTTTAGGTGCCATCAAGAACTTTGGATATCTGTGTAGTGCATCATATTTCCCAATAACCACTGACTAAGCATGCTGCAGGGCATGTCGATGTACTGGGAGTGCAAGTTCCTCCCAGAAGAGACCTTGTCACACACACAGTAGCTGATGAGCCAGCACAATCCACTTTCTGAGAAACAGAAGTTAACAACTTAGAAAACAATGTGGTCCACTAAAGGTGTTTTTCTCAATAAAAAATATTTACTTCTTACCTGCCTGCATATAAAATATGCTGTTTCTTTACTTAAGAAAAAATACCCACAGTTTTGCAATGTGGCTCTTAACCCGGGTCTAAAAGCTGGCCTTTACATCATTTGTTACAGTATTTTGGGCCTTAGGCCTATAAACTAAAAAGACAAGTTTTCTTGTGTCTATTTCCCCACAGAAACTCACAGAAAACCTATCTTGCAAGAAAAAGAAATATAACATATCTAGAAATCACTGGACCATACAAACGGTTGAATTCTTTTGGGCAACTGTGAGGAAATTCCCTACTCTGAAAGTTTGCAACATGTCTTGATTGACACTCATTCTACTTGCTCTAGCAAACTTTACAGTTCATTATTCTTCATAAGTATTTGTCTCTCAAAGTTCCTCTTCCCACATTTATCTTCCTTATTCATATCCAAAGAGAGCAATGGAGATGAACCACTTTGTGAAGTAGGTAATTTTCCCTGTACGTGTATCTGTGTATAACAAATACAATTATATATAATTAAGTATGAAGCACACATATATTATTTTTGAAGCTCATCTATATCATATATAAGAAATTCAGGGCTGGAGAGATAACTTAATGGTTAAGGCACTTGCCTACGAAGCCAAAGGACCTCAGTTCAATTCCCCAGGACCCAGGTAAGCCAGATGTACAAGGTGGGACATGCGATTAGAGTTCGTTTGCAGTGGCTTTAGGCCCTAGGGTGCCCATTCTCCCTCTCTGTCTCTGTCCCTCTCTCTTTCTCAAATAAATAAAAATAAATTCACATGTGTATAATATGTTTGAATATCTATGCTTATATGCTTGTAATTGATTATAGTTAATGGCTTTAACTATTGCCTTATCTACAATACTTGCCAACTTCTGTACTTCTCTACTATTACACTCATGTATATCACTACACTATTTACAATAGCAAAGAAATGAAACTATGAATATTTGTCAACAAGTGAATAGATAAACATAATGGAATAACAGCTACAGAAAATGAAATCAGGACATTTGAAGGAAAATGGTTGGCTGGGGAAATGATTATATTAGGTGAAGTCACCGAGATTCAGAAAGATAAATATTGCTTGTTTACTATGCCAACCCTAGATTTTTAACATTGTATGTGTGTGTGTGTGTGTGTGTGTGTGTGTGTGTGTGTGTGTTGGGGTAATAGGTCACAAAAGACATGGGAGGGTAAAGGAGATCTTAAAGGAAAAGACATGGGAGGGTAAAGGAAATCTTAAAGGAGGACCGATGGGAAAAAGAAAGTGATAGCATGCTGTCACATGAAAACAGAATGGGGGATCTTCAGGGCAGTAATTTGCCTAGTAGAAGGGTGATAAGGAGATGAGGGGAAGAGGAAGAAGAGGCCATAATGAAACCCATTGCTTTGTATGTTGTTTACAAAATTAAAATAATTTAAGTGCATGAGATCTGCCTGCATATCTCTTCACTGAAGGTTTCTCTGGGAGAGCACACTAACATTTTCTTCAGCCACTGGAGTCAACTAAGAAGATGATGGAGACTCCACACTAATCCACAGAGATACCTGCACAATGCTATCTATAACTATATCCTTGATTTCTTTCATGCCTTCAGGTTGAATCTAAATTTTGAAAAATCACTGAAGTTTTCTTTTTATATTGGACAGGTTGAAGTTGTGTTATCAATGCCTGAAAGTTTAAGAATTGCAAAGGCTGTCAGCCTGGGTTCAGTTCCTCAGACACCCACATACAGCTGGATAGGAATTTATTTGAAGTGGCTAGAAACCCTGCTCTCCCACCCCCAACACACATTAAGATTTTAAAAAAATTGCATTATTTCCTTGAAGGACATCAATGTCTTCTGAGGCATCAGCCTTATATATCAGAGAGAGGAGAAGCTCCCCCAAAAGGTAAGTGGGTATGCTTAAGACTGAGCTCACCAATTCTTTTTCTTTTAACTTCAGAAGGCAGCAGATTTGCAAGCTGTATTTGAGTGTTTGAGAAGTGAGGTAGAATTTTAGCAGATTAATGAGAGTCATTTTAAAAAATGGAAGATGGGGGCTGGGGAGATGGCTTAGCAGTTAAGGCATTTGCCTGCAAAATCTAAGGACCCTGGTTCAATTCCCCAGGACCCACGTAAGCCAGATGCACAAGGGGGCACATGCATCTGGAGCTTGTTTGCAGTGGCTGCAGCCCTGGTGTGCCCATTCTCTCTTTCTCCTTATCTACATCTCTCTCTCTCTCTCTCTCTCTCCCTCTCTCTCTCACTCTCATAAATAAATAAATAAAATATATTTTTAAGTGGTAGATGGGAACCAAATAGACTGGTCACTGATAAATGCCCTTGGTTTCTTATCATCCAGAACAATTTCCATATGCACAGACAACAAGCATGACAGTATTGGAAAGTAAGTAGTAATTCCAGTTGGAGTGAATCCCACACAGGTTGTGTGATATTGGCTCAGTTCAGAATTAGGATCCTTTTTTTTTTCCAATGAAGGAGTGGAGAGGGTATCTCTAAGCAAAAGTCATGGTAAATAATTACTTATTTGAAATGTTTCTGAGAGACCTTCTTTCTCTCAACACAAACCAAAAGAAAAGAAAAGATGACATGTATGTTACATGAGATATTGAACAGATTCTATCCTATTCTAAGAAGAGACAGGGCTGTGCTCTATCATAAATTTTTCCATACTTAATTACACTTTTCCTGGAACAGAGGAAATCTTACAAACTTTCATTTCAGCATATACTAATTAAAAGGAACTGAAATATGAGTAGAATGAGCATCTTTGATTTAGAACCTCTTGGTCTTCCTATTGTTTTTCAAATAGAGCTAATTTTAGATAAATAATGGACAGAAAAAAAAGTATTAGCTTCCCTTTGTCATCTTTGTTGTTAGGTTTGAAGTAAAAAAAATTATTAGCTTGGTCCCACTCTGTGAATATCTGACCTTGACCTGTTCATTTGCCACTCTAAATTTCTGATAAGAAGGTGAGACTAGAATATCTTCCCAGAGAATGGCATGTCCTAAAGGATAGAAATTCCAGCCAATGTGAAATAGCTTGTGCTGTCCGTAATCTGTTTCCTGCCTGCTTTGTGAAAGCTCCAAGAAAACCTGTCCTCAATGATGAAGTGTTCTCTAATACTTCACACATCACACTGCATTCTTTGTCTTTCCTAGTATGTGAATGTTCTGCGAAGCCCATACTCATGATTAGGAACTCTACAATACTATCTGTATCATGGTACTTTCTTTGATCTGCCTAGTAGTATGTGAAAATTCCAAGAGAGGTAATTGTCAGAGATGAGCTTCTCTATAATACTGTATGCATGACAGTATGATCATTGAAGTTACATGAAAGTTCCCTTAAAGGCCATCATCAGTCATGAGCTATGTGAAAGGTCCATAAACCTTGTCGGCAGAGCTGAGTTGCTCTATAATACTGCGTGCATCACAGTGCTTCCTTTGACTTGTCTATTATGTGAATACTTCATCAATGTCCATCTTCTGTGTGAGCTACTCTGTTACACTCCCCCATCCAAGTAAATGTGAAAAGTCAACTAGTGCCTGTCATTAATGACAAGCTCATTTGTAATACTGCCTGCATCACCTTTTGTGACCTTTTGAGACCTACCTACTATGTTCTGTGGAAACCCATCAACAGTGAAGAGCTACTCTCTAATAGTGCCCACATCACAGAACTTTCTTTGACCCAGTTATTTTGTGAAAGCTCTCAAAGCCCAAAGTGATAACTTACTCCACAATGCTACACATATCAGGTATTTATTTTGACATAGCTTCTAAGTGACATTTACATGAGCTGTTACATAGTATGGCCTGCATCACAGTGCTTTCTTTGGCATACATACCATGTGGACATATGTTTGACTCTTAAAATGCCTATGAAATTTTCCTGTATTAAATGTTAAGGATTTGTCCAAAAGAGATCAATTTTCATTACTTTTCTTTGAAAATTTCTCTCCTTCTTAAACACCCTTATTAATTTAAACAGTCATTCCCCAGTTATAAAAATAGCTTGTGCAAGAGGGGCATGTGTATGGTATCATGGAATCAACTCTTAATTCTTAAAATTACTAATTTGATATGCAGGAGGGACATGAAATTAAAGGAAATTAAAACTATAAGAATTATCTCTAGAAAAAAAAAAATGTCCCACTTTTCCAATGTCACATCTTTCAAAAGTAACTTAAGTCCCTTCAAACTTAGAATGATTCATTTAAAATATAAATCAATAATATCCTTCCCCACTCAGAATGTAATACTGCTTCATGGCTCTTAGGATAAAATGCAAACACTCACCATGGTCGAGAAGGAACTGTGTATTCAAGTAACTGCTCATGCTTTTGCCCTTTCCTACTATTCTCCATCCACTTTTTTTCCCTTCACTTGACCTCAGTGCCACTGTATTTACCCATATTCCCTGAAGATAGTAAGCAATCCTCTCTCAGCTCAGAGCATTTCATTTTCTCTTTTCTCATTCTGCAAGTTCTTGGCCCACAACTTTGTCCAGATTGCTGCCTCACTTCAATCAGGGATCTGCCAAGACATCTACTCAACAGAGACAATGTCTCTTAATCATCCTAGCTAAAATAGCATTCTAGAAGTAGAAAACAGTGTTTTTAAAGCAACAAATACTGAGAAGTCACTGGTAGCACTAACAAAATCATTGATTTTATGTTTCAACTTTCTTATTAGTAAAATAGAAAAAAAATAATGCACTGATACAGGATATTGAAAAATTCTGAAGCAATATCTACAGGAAATGGCTCATTAATTATACAACACTACAAAGATGTAGAAGTATCTTTTATGGGAGACTATAAAGCATTAAAGGTAATATTTCTTTGAGAGCAGCAATGTGGAACAATCATATATACTCCTGTATTTATTTATATGCTTATTTTGATTTGACAGTTTCACAAATGATTACACAGTAATCCCCAAAAGGATTATATGACAATGAAATTAAACTATTACAATTACTTATATATGAGAAAACTGAGATGAGAGTGTATAAGTATAACAACTTGTACACATAGCATACACATGTTAGATTTTATACTTTTTCCCAGCTTTTGCAACTATAAATTTACATTTCTTGCATAGCACTATACAACAGAAGTTTTAGATGGCATGGAAGAAATGTAACACCAAATACATTATTCAGTTAACATCAATGTTGAATTATCCATTAATTACTTTTTTGGAGGGGGGTTGAGGTAGCATCTCACTCTAGCCCAGGGTGACCTGGAATTCACTATGTATTTCTAGACTGGTCTTGAACTCACAGTGATCTTCCTGACTCTTCCTCACAAGTGCTGGGATTTTTTAAAATGCATGAACCGCCATGGTCAGTGCATTAATTCTTTTTATTTTATTACAATTACTATTATTATACATATACATTGCATTTGATCATAAAGTCCCCTCTATTGTCCTCCCTTGTCCCTCTCTCACTCTTTTTGATCCCTGTCTGCCTCCCCAGTTGCTAGTTCTCACAGAATTGAAGAGATGACTCCCCCCTCCATCATAACTGCCGGTGGCTTCTCATGTAGGTATGGGGCCTTATGATCCTCTCTCCCCTGCCAAATATTGACTGGCCCTACCATGTGCAGATTTGCTCAGGTAACCACAATCCAGATCTAATACCCCATGGAAAGAGTTCCATATTACTCTCTATCTTCTGATTCTTAGCATCCTTTAGGACCCTACCTCAATGATGCTCCTTGAGAAGGAGAGGATGATAGGGATGTCTCATATAAGGCTGAGCACTCAACAATCATTTTTTTGTTCCAACACTTTGGCCACTAACAAGATTTGCATTAATTGTAGCCCACGTGAAACAGCAAGCTTTTCTGGCCAAGGCTGAGAGCAACAATACTCTTTGTACATAAACACAAATATTTAGCAGGAAGTTTAACAACATACCTGTTTAGCAAAACCACAGTAGTAGGCTTCACCCTAGGGCTTATGACCTCCTCAGCCATGTGCTTTTGATCTAGTTTACAGTGCCAGGCATGAATTCCCTCTTATAGAGCAGGTCTCAAATTCAATCAGAAGGTGATTGGTTAGCCCCATAACAGTCATACTATTATTGCACAGTGGGCATCTCTTGTCTAAAAGGTCAGAATTGTAGTACTCACAGTCTACCTCTGAGTAAGATCATTGATGACTTGTTACACCAGCAGCTTTCACAGTGCCTATGAACACTAACTATCCAGTGAGGAGAAGGCTTCTAGTCCGTTTCCAGCATGATTTCTCTATCTACATCCTCCAGCCAGAAATTGAATTATCAGCAATAGCATTTAGTGCCCTGTTCTGGTGGGCAGCTGGGAGCAATATGGATATCATTTTGAGGCCCTCTGGGGTTTTCCTGGCCAAGAATTCATGTGGAGGTATTCCACCCGGGCACTGTTATTTTCATTTCATAAGTTACAAATGGAATCTTGGAGCAGCATTATCCATTGATAGGATACCTCTGTTCATTCTTTTATTTTTTAAATTATAATTTAATTAGTTCATAAAGTGCTGTATTTCCTCATTGTTTTTTTTTTCATAGCTCCTAAGTTTAATTAACTCTCCCCCACTTCCTTCCCTTACCAACTCCCTAACCTCATCCCTGTTTAACATCTTTCTCCAGTATCCCCACCTCATTCTATTTATATTTCTTAAGTTATATATTCACCTTTAAAGACATTTACCCACTCTTCATTGACCTGTTTGCTTCTACTTTTCAGGTCTGTACAGATACTCTTAGTTATGCATACAAGTCTGAAAATTAAGAGCTAGGATCTACATATGAGAGAGGACATGTGGCATTTCAATTCCTGAGCCTGGGTAACCTCACACAGTATATTATCCATTAATTTCAAATCTGTTGATACAAATTCTGAATCATTCCTTCTTATACAGGGAAAAGGATATTTTTATTTACATAGTTATACTAACGACAAGGATAGAGTTAATAGTAGTTTGAATTCCCAAATTTATCACTACAAATGAGAGGCTTTCATAAACCATAAAATTAGCTTCTTCCATTGCCAATTGCCCAGCTGCACCACCAGACAACCTACACATCTTTGCTAATTGGACAGAACAAGCTTGCTGTGTTTTTCTTCCTTCCTCACCAGTGACACAAGCTGTGTAAAGTTTTCCAAGGGGAATACCCTTTTTGACAAAATGTACTCCTGACAAGCTGTCAACACAATGTAAGGTTAAGGTTCCAATGAGCAAATATAAATGAAAATTGTCACATTAAATACAATATGCCCTCAACAGACTTCTCCAGTTCACAGCTATTTGAACAGTATACTTCAGAGATTTTTTTTAATACATTAGTTATTCTAAGAGTTAGGAGAATTATAGGGCTACTTAAAGATTAGTATTCTATACTTGTCTAAGTAATCTCATACGTTAAGTGTAATGTCTCTGGAATATTCCTTTCAGGGTCACTGCTTTATGCATTAATGGGTAATTGTTGGAGACACTGGCACATCTGTGTTTTCAACTTGAATGTATAAATTCTTGTTCATTTTAAGTTTTTATTAATTTGTGTTATTTTGAATACTCTGTGTTACATATCAAAAAAGACATAGAGAAAATGTTGCTTTTCTGCCCTTTGCTGCTTTGATAGAAGGTGCACTAGAAGTGCTGAGACATTTATCCACATAACTACTTAATGCAGAAAGTAATAATATAAATTAAAGCAGAAAATGATGTTTGTGTATTGGAGAAGAAGTATTACTTTTATCATGGAGTGGGCTTTAGAATTTGGAGGTAGTTAAGGACTAACAAATCTCTCGCTTTTAGACATGAAGAAATCACACACAATTCTGGGTGGAAAAATCATTTTAGTCCATACAGCTAGTTAGCAATAACTCATGAGCAAAATAAGTAATTTGAGTTCCCCATCTTTTGATATGTTTTAGAAAGAACGTGCACAGTGACTAAAAAGAAATAGCCTTGGGACTCAAGAGGATTAAACACCTGGATGTATTTAGTAGCAGGCAGCCAAAGGATGTTCCTCATTTAGAACTCACGATTTAGAATCTTTGCCAGGTTCATGCTACATCCAACTCCAATAGTTCCAGAGGGAGCTATTGGGAGAAGTAGGCCATGGCATAAACACAGAAATGAAGACCAGCTATAGCCTCCAACATTCTGTAAAACATCTACCTAAACTGTATTGTAGCTCATGCTTCTTTGCCTGTCAACATTCTGGCCTACAAGTTTTCATACCAGTGTCTTGAACCATTGTCATAGTGACAAAAATTGCAACACCACAATGGTTGTCATCCAGAACCTAGGTGCATACAGCTACTAGACAGTCGACTGCACCTGGATGTTGCCTAAATAAAAATGTACATGAAGTGAGAAATACTTTAAGCTTACATTGCCACTGTCTCTGCTCAGGCACTCCTTTTCTGTGCCATCTCTCAGTGCAACTGCACTAGGAAGGTCAATATACATCTTGATAATTGTGCTTATTTATTAAAAAATAATTCCTTCTGTTCTTGTATCCTGCTCTGTAACAGCTTCACTAGGTGCTCTCCCCTCCCCCCTGACCCATGGGACCTGACAAGTTTCTCTCAGTCCCTTGAGACTGGCATTTGCAACTGTAAAGTAGGGATGGCAACTTCCCTGCTCTATTAAGAGCATCATGATGAGAGCACGCAGGCATGGTGATTGCTTCTGTTTACTTATTTCTGTCTTAGATTTACATTTTCTGTAAAGGGCATGGATTTTCTTTAATGATAACCGAACTGCTCACAAAACTTAAGTTAAAAAATCATAAGTATTTTCTCTGGCTCTTTTTATAATTATTTTATTAAAAAGTTTTAGTTCTTCATTTTAGTTGCCTGAGAATCCATCAGTTCCTAGATTTTTCCTTTTTTGCATAGGTTTTGATTTCATTTTCAAATTCAGTAGATGAAATGGGTTTGTTGCAGAGATTTATCTGCTCTGGAATTAGTTTTGGTAGGTGGTATGTGTCTAGTAATTCATCCATTGCTTCCATGTTACCCAATTTTGTGGAGTAGAGGTTTTGCAAATATGCCCCCGTGATTCTTCCAATTTCATTGATGTCTGTTGTGATCTCTCCCTTTTCATTTCTAATTTTGTTAATGTGAGACTTCTCTCTTTTTTTTCTTTTGATCAAATTGGCCAAGGGTTTATCAATCTTGTTAATTTTTTCAACAACCAGCTCTTTACTTCATCAATATTTTAAATTGCTTCCTTAGTTTCTAATTCATTAATTGTAAACCTGATCTTAATTATTTTTTTCTGTCAGGAGGTCTTAGGATTGGATTGTTGTTGTTTTTCTAATGCCTTTAGGTGGACACTTTCATTATTAATTTGAGATCTCTCTGCTTTTGTTATGAAGTCATTTAGTGCTATTAATTTTCACTATAGGACAGCCTTCATTGTGTCCCATAAGTTTTGGTATGTTGTGTTTTCATAATCATTCAGTTCTATAAATTTTACAATTTCCTTTTTTATTTCTTCCATGGCCCATTAATTGTTTAACAGTGTGTTGTTCAGTTTCCAGGAGCTGGTTTAATTTCTGCTGTTTCTCTTAGTGTTAATTTCTAGCTTAGTGCATTGTGGTCAGATATGATGCAGAAAGTTACATCTATTTTCCTGAATTTATGGAGGCATGCTTTATGCAGTGCATTCACTGTCAGGAGACCTTGTCTCCAGAAGAGGTGAAACACAATCACCTCAAAGTTGTTCCTTAACCACCCCCCCCATAAAAATTAAGTACAGTAAAAAATATGAAAGCTTAGAATCACTGAGAAAGGATACTACAAACTTGAAAGTCTTGGGTTCCTGAACAACTAGATTAAATGTGAGTTGTGATTCCAACATTGAAAACAGTATGGTGCAGCCATGGAGTGGTGTGTAAGCAAAAGGTGAACTTCTGTTGTAGTGAGCAATTATGGAATTTGCAATCTGCATGTTAAACCAGAAAATCAATTCATATCAATAATTTTGTATTCCCAAATTAGCCATTTATAGTCAGTAGAACAAAGTTTAATTCTGCAGTGAGCAAAACCCCACATTGACAATAGTGTATCACAATGAAAGTTTATTCTTTTCCCCAAACTTTTTGTGTGTCCTGGTGACTCTCTTTGTAATTGAATCAGCCATTCAAGCTGCTTTTATTTTGTAGTTATACTTTTTCAACACATGGCCTTTCATATGAATACTGCAAGAGAGGAGACTGATCTTGGAGTTTTAATAGAGACTGTTATTTTTGTTAGCCCCAAAGCCAATCCCACTTGTATTAATTTTTTGTAACCATGGTTCCAGGGCACTGTAATGTTTGGGAATTACAACCTTCTTTATGACCAAGAGGAAAAATGGAATTAAGTATTAATGAAGAACATTCCTGCTTCTTACAAAACATATCTATTTCTTACATATTTTATCCAAAAAGTTCTATACTCATGCAAGTATATTCATACAATCAGAAATGAGGACAGATTACAAAAAGCACTGAAAAACTTTCAACTTGGGATTTAGGAGATGGCTGAATGGATAAAGGCTATACTCTCCGACATGAATACCTAAGTTTGGCTCCCAAGATAAATGCTGGAAGCCACAGAGGGCTCCTGTGATCAAGGAATGCTGATGGCAAGATGAGAAGCAATGATGAGAGAATTTCCCAGTAGCTCGCATCTAAGCCGTCCTGGTGAATGCAGCAGTAAACAAGAATGAGAGAGCTACCTCAAAATAAGGTGGAAGACAAGGATTCCAAAAATGTATCCTCTGACCTCCATATATGTGCCACAGTCACACACATGAACACACACACATACCAAAAATATTTTTAAATGTTTAATGACTTAGTTAATGTATTTCACAGATTAATGTACATATTGTTTCTTAACTGCCACCCTTATACAACATGCTCATTGCCGCTAGACATTCAAGTTGCTTCCATATGTTTCCAATTGCAAATAATCCTGCTTTAAACATTATATTATTTTGCACTTTTTTGTTATGCGTGCATAATATTACAGTGGTGGATGGGGGCGTGTGTTGTGTACATTTGTAGTTCCTTTGCACATGTTTGAGGAGGCCAGAAGAGGATATTGGGTGTCCTGTAGTACAGGTCTTTCAACTTGTTTCCTTGAGACAGGGTCTCCCAAAGAACCTGAAGCTTGCCATTTTCCCAGAAATCCTCCTATCTCTGTCCCCCTCAGTGTTTGGTTTATAGGCATGTGCAGCCATAACCAGCTTTTTTGCAAAGGTTCTGGGGCTCAAACTCAGGTCCACATACTTGCACAAAAAGTGTTCTTACTCATTGAGACAATTAAGGAATCACAGTAGCTACCAAATTAGAAGAAAAAGTACATCCTTGTGAGCTGGAGAGATGGCTTAGTTGAGGCACTTGCCTATGAAGCTTAAGGACCCAGGTTTTCTTCCCCAGTCCCCATATAAGCCAGGTGTACCAGGTGGCACACGTGATTGGAGTTTATTTGCTGTGGGTAGAGGCCCTGGCACACCCATTCTCTCTCTATCTGCCTCTTTCTCTACCAACTAAAATAAAATTTAAAAGTTTAATAAAATGTCCTCGGGTCTTTAAATGATAATCTGGTTTGTTTTTCCTATTTTTATTTTTTATTTTTATTACTTAGAAACTTTGTTATATGGACAAACATGTGTTGTTCCCATTCCCCTCCTCCCAGACTCCATTCCACTGAGGGCCCTCCGCAGTAGGTTCACTACTGCGTATTCACCAGGGGTTATGGGTTATGAATGCAGCCTTCAGTCATTGTGGGGGTGGCAATGCATCTGGATACTCCTTTCACCCTGTGGCTCTTGTAATCTTTCCACCCCACAATGTTTCTTTCCACAGGGTTTCCTGAAACTTGGCAGGTGTGCTATAAATCTGCTTTAGTGTTGAAAGAAACTTCCAGAAACTTCTGGAATTCTGCTGTCATATGTTTTTGAGTACCCTCATTGTCTATCACCAGCCAGACTAGATGTATACACCAGTACAATAGTGGCACTGAGCCTATGCAGGTAACTAATGGCTCTCTAATTGGATAAGTGGGAAGGAACTCATGGTTGGTACTAGGAACCAAGTTAGAATCCTGTGAGAATGACATTCATAAGCTCCAATGAGAAGCTCCCACCAGTCTTTAGCCATAAAAAGCAGTTACACCTATGAAAATCTCTCTTAATTAAGTATGCTTATCCCCCTTAAACCATGAATATGTTGTCTTTTTATAAATTTCAGAGAAAACCAAGGAGAACCAAAATCCATCAACATAACAAGAAAAGATAGCTGTCTCCCTACCATGAAAGGGGCCTCCTCTTACACATCAGTCAGAGTCACCGTAGAGGAAGTGGTGAAGTAAACGTGAGTGCTGCTGTCATGGTGAGCCTCACAATCTGTGCCAAAAAGATGGTGATAGACACCAAGGACACTCAAAATGTATCTTTGACAATGGGACCAAAAATGCACTTTGGAGTAAAGTCAGTGTTTTCAACAAATGGTGCTGGAAAGACTGGATAGCCACATATAGAAGAATGAATGTGAGCCTTTTTCTCTAACTCTGCACAAACATCAACTCCAAATGGATCAAAGACCTCAAAAAGACCTGAAACTCTAAAATGACTAGAAGAAAAACTAGGCAGAACACTACAACATATAGGCAAAGGGAAGGATTTTCTGAACAATACCCCAGTAGCCAAGACTACATTAGGTTTTGCAAGTAAGTACCTTTAGTAGCTAGACCATCTCTCCAGCCTCAAGTATGTCCTTATAAATTTGATATATATGAAGCTCAGGATGAACAAAAGCTGACTATTCAAGAAAAAACATTGAAAAATTTTGAGACTTCCGGCCAAGATGGCGACCGCCTAGCTGCGCTGCAAATCCCGGGGAAAGAAAGGCAAGATATTAAGGGTATATAGTGGCTTTTAGGGGAGAGAAATCTGGGAGGGCACAGAGGTGGGGGAACAGGGAATCGCTGGTCCCCTTTCGGGCGGGTAGGCACCCCTCGCCCCAAATAACCGCCGTGTTCAAAGCTCCACCCCTGCCGCTGCTGCTGCTCCGGAGCCCGCACGGCTGCCACAGCGCGCCGATCATTCCCTCCGCGCGGAAGCTTAGACTGCTCCGCACCCTTGTCCACTCGCCCACCTACTGAGTGTGCCCAGTCCCACAAGCTCAGACTGTATCTCTCGCTTGCGTCAGCTCAGGTACCACCCCCTACCTGCCTGCCGCACCGGCGGGCCGCCATTGTCCTGTGGCGGGGGAGCGCAGACTGCTTCCGGTTCCCAGCGTTCCCAGCCAAAGTCTGGGCGGCTTCAGTGCTTGGTGCCTCAGTGCCACTCCTAGCTCGAACGCAGGCAGCTGAGGCACAATACCGCTTGAGAACTCAAGCAACCTTGACGCCCCTACCAGGTAGTAGATAGGCGGCTTTGGCAAGTGAGATTATTCCCTGCGTGCAGAAGCTTAGACTGCTCCGCACTCTCCTCCACTCGCCCTCTGTCTGCCGCGCGGCTGTCCAAAATTGTCCTGTGGCGGGGGAGCGCAGACTGCTTCCGGTTCCCAGCGTGCCCAGCCAGAGTTCGGGCGGCATCAGTGCTTGGTGCCTCAGTGCCACTCCTAGTTCGAATGCAGGCAGCCTTGGCACATTACCGCTTGAGAACTCAGGCAACTTCGGCGCCCCTGCCAGGCAGTAGATAGGCGGCTTTGGCAAGTGACAGCCAAAGCCCAGGCTTCTTGGCAACACCCCCAGGCTGCATAAGATTCCCATTGTTCTTGAGCCCAGGCTGATACACCCACTTATCTGCCCATACACTGTCATGGGCAGAACACAGTGCAAAAGAAATAACATGAATAATCAAACGCAAGAAAATCCAATTAGATCACCCAGTCCCACAATGAATACTTCCAACCAAAACATAGAAGAACAAATAGGACCAGAACACCACATTGAAGCTATGAGCAATGCAACTCTAACCAACCTATTGGTAGAACTTGCAGGAAAGCAACAAAGGGCAGACAATCGTGTGGATGCTGCCATCACTAAACTAGAACTAATAGATAAGAAATTGGAAGGATTAGATAAGAAAATGGAAGGATTTCAAAGAGAGTTAAGAGATTTGAGGGAGAGTGAAAAAAAAGAAGACCTTAAAAATCAGCTGGCCATGCTAAATGAAGACATAAAGAAATGCAAGGATGAACTCCAAGAATCATCAAGAAAATCAGAAAATGATGTGAAAAGGGAGCTTGACAGAGGGATGGAAATTATACATAGAAAAATAATAGAAAATGCAAACTTAATTGAACAAGCCCAAAACTCACTAGAAGCTCTCAAGAATAGAGTCAGCCAAGTGGAGGATAGAAACTCTGATCTGGAAGACAAGATGGAAGAAACAGTTAGAGAGTTCAAAAATTTCAGTAAGTTTAAAAGCTCCTGTGAACAGAACATGAGGGAATTGTGGGATACAGTTAAACGTCCCAATATCAGGATCATTGGAATACCAGAAGGAGAAGAAATCCAGACCAAAGGCATGGAGAACTTATTTAACAAAATAATTGAAGAAAACTTCCCCAATCTCTTAAAAGAAAGGCCCATCAAGATACAAGAAGCCAATAGAACTCCAAACAGACTGGACCAAAGGAGAAACTCTCCAAGACATATTATTATTAAGACTCTAAACATTGACACCAAAGAGAAAATCCTAAAAGCAGCTAGGGAAAAACAGCACACCACCTTCAGAGGTAATCCCATCAGAATTACTTCAGACTTCTCAATGGAAACCCTGAAAGCTAGAAGAGCCTGGAATGAAACACTCCAAAGTCTAAGAACCTATGGCTTCCAACCCAAACTACTCTACCCAGCAAAAGTATCCCTCATAATAGATGGTGAACGAAAAACTTTCCATGACAAAACTCAGCTTTACAATTATATGAACACAAAACCAAACCTACAGAGAGTATTTCAGGAAATCCTACACAGAGAAGAAACAAATAATCAAACACAATTGCCTACAAGAAGCAGATCACAACAACCAAACTCAGAGTAGGCACAAAAAACTTCAATGTCCATGAAAACTCCAACCCACATTTACCATCACAATATGGCAGGGATCAAATCAAATCTCACAGTCATTACTCTAAATATTAATGGCCTTAATTCACCCATCAAGAGACACAAGCTAACAGGATGGATCAAAAAATTAGACCCCTCAATCTGTTGCCTGCAAGAAACCCACCTCACCATTAAAGACAGACATCTCCTCAGGGTGAAAGGGTGGAAAACAGTATTCCAAGCAAACGGGAATAAGAAACAAGCAGGTGTAACTATATTAATATCGGATAAAATAGACTTCAAACCAAATATAATCAAAAAAGACAAAGAAGGCCACTTCCTACTTATCAAGGGAACGATCCATCAAGAGGATATCACAATCATAAATCTGTATGCACCAAACACAGGGGCACCACAGTTCATAAAACAAAACCTACTTGACAATAAAACAGAAATAACCACAAACACCATCATAGCTGGGGACTTCAATACACCATTATCAGTAATAGACAGATCATCCAAACAGAAACTCAACAGGGAAGTAAGAGAGCTCAACAAAACCATAGATCACTTAGACCTAACGGACATCTACAGAACATTCCATCCCAAATCCACAGATTACACATTCTTCTCAGCAGTCCATGGAACATTCTCTAAAATAGACCATATATTGGGTCACAAAGACTGCCTCCACATATTTAGGAAGATTGACATAATTCCCTGCATGATATCAGATCACAATGCTATATTGCTAGAAATCAACAATAAAAGACCCACCAAGAATCCCAAAGGCATCTGGAAACTGAACAGCACACTTTTAAACAATAAATCGATAGTGGATGAAATAAAAAATGAAATTGCAAAATTTCTGGAATTGAACGACAATGAGAACACATCGTATCAAAACTTATGGGACACAATGAAGGCGGTCCTCAGGGGAAAATTCATATCACTCAATGCCTTCATAAAAAAGACAGAAAGGTCCCAAATCAATAACCTAACCATCCACCTAAAGGCACTGGAAAAACAAGAAAAATCCAACCCAAAGAGCTCCAGAAGGAAAGAAATAATTAAAATCAGAGCAGAAATCAATGAATTGGAAACCAAGGAAACAATTAAGAAAATTGACAAAACAAAGAGCTGGTTCTTTGAAAAAATAAACAAGATTGACAAACCCCTGGCCAATCTGATCAAGCAAAAAAAGGTAAAGCTTCAAATTAACAAAATTCAAAATGAAAAAGGAGAGATCACAACAGACATAAGTGAAATTGGGAGAATCATCAGGACTTATTTCAAAAACCTCTACTCCACAAAACTGGATAATGTGGAGGAGATGGATAAATTCTTGGACGCATACCATCTACCAAAGCTAAACACAGAGCAGATTAATCACCTCAATCAACCCATCACACTCATGGAGATTGAAAAAGTAATAAAAAACCTCCCAAAAAAGAAGAGCCCAGGACCAGATGGCTTCTCAGCTGAATTCTATCAAACCTTCATGGAAGAACTCAAACCAATCTTCCTCAAACTGTGCCACACAATTGATGAACAGGGAAAGCTACCCAACTCCTTTTATGAAGCAAGCATCACCCTAATTCCAAAACCAGGCAGAGATGCCACAAGAAAAGAAAACTACTGGCCTATTTCCCTGATGAATTTAGATGCAAAGATCCTAAACAAAATCCTTGCAAACCGAATCCAACAACACATCAAAAGCATTATCCACCTTGACCAAGTGGGATTCATTCCAGGAACACAGGGGTGGTTCAACATACGGAAATCTGTCAATGTAATACACCACATAAACAAGGTTAAACATAAAAACCACATGATCATTTCGATAGATGCAGAAAAGGCCTTTGACAAGATTCAACACCACTTCATGTTCAAAACATTGGAGAGAGTTGGCATGGTTGGTTCATATCTTAACCTAATAAAGGCAATATACGAAGCTCCGAAGGCCCAAATAATACTTAATGGAGAGAGACTGGAGGAATTCCCATTAAGATCAGGAACAAGACAGGGTTGTCCACTCTCACCTCTGCTTTTCAATATAGTTCTGGAAGTCCTAGCTCAAGCAATAAGACAGGAGAAGGAAATAAAAGGGATACAATTTGGAAAGGAGGAGGTTAAGTTAGCTTTATTCGCTGATGACATGATTATATATGTAAGAGACCCGAGAGACTCCATCCCAAAACTCCTGAAGGTGATTAACTCCTATAGCAAAGTAGCAGGATACAAAATCAATGCACAAAAATCAGTAGCCTTCCTTTATGCAAAGGACAAAGATACAGAAAAAGAAATAAGGGACATAGTCCCATTTTCAATTGCGACAAAAAAAATAAAATACCTTGGAATAACGTTAACCAAGGAAGTGAAAGATCTATACAATGAAAACATAAAAACACTCAAAAAAGAAATTGAGGCGGTCTTGAGAAAATGGAAAGACCTCCCATGTTCCTGGATAGGCAGAATTAACATTGTGAAGATGACAATCCTACCAAAGGCAATTTACAGATTTAATGCAATACCAATTAAAATCCCCACAGTGTTCTTCACAGAGATAGAAAAAATGATCTCAAATTTCATATGGAAAGGCAGAAGGCCTCGCATTTCCAAACATATCCTCAGCAAAAGAAATACCTCTGGAGGCATCACCATACCTGATCTAAAGCTATATTACAAAGCCATAGTAATAAAAACAGCATGGTACTGGCATAAAAACAGGACTATAGATCAATGGAATAGACTTGAGGACCCGGACTTTGGGTCAAGCAACTATAGCTACTTGATATTTGATAAAGGCCCAAACAATATACGCTGGAAAAAAGACAGCATCTTCAACAAATGGTGCTGGACAAACTGGATAACCATATGCAGGAAACTAAAACTTGACCCACACATTTCACCATGCACTACACTCAAGTCCAAATGGATCAAAGATCTCAATATAAGACCAGAAACTCGAATACTACTGGAAGAAAATTTAGGAAATACATTCCATGATATAGGAATGGAAAAAGACTTCCTGAACAAAACCCCAGTAGCTCATGAACTTAAACCATCACTCAACCAATGGGACCACATGAAGCTGAGGAGTTTCTTTACAGACAAGCATACAATTAGCAAAGCCAATAGATTACCCACAGAATGGGAGAAAATATTTGTGGGTTATCCAACTGATAGAGGACTAATCTCTAGAATCTACAAAGAACTCAAAAATCTAAACAGTAAGAAGTCAAACACCCCACTCACAAGATGGGGCAAAGAGCTGAACAGGCAGTTCACAGAGGAAGAAATAGAAATGGCAAACATACACTTAAGAAAATGTTCAGCATCGCTAATCATCAGAGAAATGCAAATTAAAACAACTATGAGATTCCACCTTACCCCAATAAGGATAGCAAGCATCAAAAAATCAAATAAAAACAAATGCTGGCGAGGATGTGGAGAAGTAGGAACACTCATCCACTGTTGGTGGGATTGTAGGATGGTACAACCACTTTGGAAAGCAATATGGAGACTTCTGAAAAAGCTGAGTATAGAGATACCAACAGACCCAGTTATTCCCTTACTGGGCATCTACCCTAAAACCTTCAAACCACAGACTAAAGAGATTTGCTCAATCATGTTTATAGCGGCTCAATTTGTAATAGCTAAGAGCTGGAATCAACCCAGATGTCCATCACTAGAAGAATGGATAACTAAGATGTGGTATATCTACACAATGGAATTCTATACAGCAGTAAGAAAAAATGACACAATGAAATTTGAGGAAAAATGGTTGAACATGGAACATATCATTCTCAGTGAACTTACCCAATCACAGAAAAAAAATCGCCACATAGTCTCACTCATCTACAGCACCTAACCTGAATCTACCAAAGATACCTTACATACCCAGCAAGCATCTCCTAGATTAGACACTAGGATGGAAGGGGAGGGAGGGGAGGGCATCAAAGGGGTGGGAAACACAAATCTAGACCCAAACGGCAATGGTACCATAATCTTCTACTTACTAAAAGATAGACCAAATGGCTGATCCTTCACCAGGCCCTTACAGGGAACACCTGAACCACAAGACACTGGAGAGGGTAAGATTAAGACTAACCTTAATCTCCTACATCTTCCCTCCCTCACTTCCCCTCTCCCTGTCTCTCTCTCTCTTATCTCTAACTCTTGTATATTAGTTATCTTTTTCCTCATTTTTTTAGTGGGCACTGACCTGTAACTCCCAGAACCAGCATGGGGCTATCATCCACAATGAGCTTTTGATCAGTGAGACCTACAAGGTTTCCTAAAAGACAGACAGATTTCTGTCAGAGTACTTGATGACCCACCAAAGGTTAGTGGTAAGACCCTACTGCTGAAGATACCTTATGTGATTGACATGCAAATTAGAATGGCATGGCTGGAAGTTGGATGAGAGTCAGTCCCCAGACAGTCAGCGTGTTTAGTGCCAGAAGGTGCTACATGGGTGACTGGGGGAAATTGACCAATATCTATCGAAGCAACGCATGGTCTAACCTACTTAGCAGCAAATAACTTATTGTGATGCCCACACAAGTGCAGTGGTGGCACACAGCCATGGTGGGGAACCAACTGCTCTCAATTTGGCTAACTGATCCCCTCACTGGTATGGGACCCATAGCTGGAGCTGGGAAACAAGTCAGAACCATATCCAAACATAAGCCCACTCTCCAGTATCAAGCTACTATCAATTGTGGGCTACAAGAGGGCCTACACCTATTAAATTCTCTATAAAAAAAAAAGTAAGGGTTATCTCATTTGTCCTGGTGCTAACTTACTCTCCGTTGGAGAATCTGCTTCTCTTTTTCAGATAGATGTAGACCCTAAGGAGAGAGCCACCCCATCATACCTCAAAAGGGCCCCGGCTGAAACTAAGAAAAATTGGAGAAACAAGCAAGGGGGCTGTTTTCCTGATGAACCGGACACCAGCACAAGGGGGAAGGAGATCAGCATAGAGAAAAATCAACTCCTACCAAATCAGAGAGCCAGAGCCTCAGAGGCCCTCAACACCTCATCACTGAAGCAGACCAAAAATGAACCCAACATGGCTCAGGGAAATTTTGCGGAAGAGGGGGCGGAAAGAATGTCAGAGTCACATGTTGGGTCATGATATGCAGAGACATTTAGCTTAGCCACAACTGTGGGCTAACTCCACAATGCATGACCCGTATACCTCAACAAGGAGCGGCCAAGGGGAGGGGGTAGGTCACGGATGAGCCTAATAATGGTACCAAACTGACTGTATTTGCTGAATACAGAACTGACTAATAAATAAAAAAAAAAATAAAAAAAATAAAAAAATAAAAATAATTAAAAAAAATAAAAAAAAAGAAAAATTTTAATAGGCGATCTGTAGCAGTTACCTTCTCATTGCTGGAACAGAACACCAAACCCAAAGTAACTCACAGAAGAAAATGATTTATTTTGGATTACAGTGTTGAGGGGAAGCTTCATAATGGAAGGGAAATAATGGTTGAGAGGAGGTTGCACATCACCTCCTTGCCACAGCAAATAGAAAACAAGAGCAGGAGAGTGATCAAGACTCTGCAAGGAGAGCTGGCTATAATACCCCTAAGCCCATTCCCAACAATACACTTCATCCAGCAAGAACCTGTCCCCCAGATTACTACCAGCTGTGGACCAAGCATTCAAATAATGTGAGTTTATGAGGGACATCTGATTCAAACCATCACACTATTATAACATTATATTACTTCATGTAGTGTTTTAATATGTACCAAGATTCAAAGGAATAGTACCATCAGGAGATCTTTATGCATTTTTTTCTAAAAATATCATAAAAGAACACATGATTATGCTTTAGAATCCCTGAAAAAGTACTTCTCTCTAATATCAAAGACATAAATACCCTATGAAAGAAATCTGATTTTAGTTTAGGTTTGTAACTATGTTTTTCTATATATCCGGTTTGATTCTTAGTATTCATCTAGAAAGCCTTTCTCTCCAAATAGTCTAGGGAATATCTGATTATCAGAGATTTATTCATGGAATGATTTTGATAACTAAAATCTAAAAGAAATCTTTAAGCTCACCTGGTTCAAAACTCTCATGTTATAGATGAAGATATTCAGAGTATACCTTGCCCAATGTCACACAACCAAAACTTCAGCCAGTTCATCCTTAGTTCCAAGCTTGGTGCTTTTTAAAATTTATTGCTAATTGGCATGTAAGAATTGCACATACTTAGGACTGGAGAAATGGTTTAGCAGTTAAGGTACTTTCCTGTGAACCCTGAGGACCCAGGTTTGATTCCCCAGAACCCATGTAAACAAGATGCACAAGGTGGTGCATGCATCTGGAGTTTGTTTGCAGTGGTTGGAAGGCCTAGCATGCCCATTTTTTCTTTCTCCCTACCTTCCTTTCTTTCTTTCTTTCTTTCTTTCTTTCTTTCTTTCTTTCTTTCTTTCTCTCTCTCTCTCTCTTAAATAAATAAATAAGTAAAATATTTTAATAAACACTGTACATACTTATAGAAGACAACATGCTGCATGAGATACATGCAGTGTAATGTCTAAAGTAAGCAACTTAACTTGTATATTACCTCACATGTTACTTTTGTGGTAAAAAGATTGTATTGGATAAAGAAGGAAATTTTTCAAATATAGAGAAGTAATAGATTCAAGAGATCTCTTGTACAATATGGGAAGCACAGTTAATAACCAAAAAATTAAAAATAGCACCACTTTGTGATTCTATTTTGGTGCAAAAATCCAAGGGAATCAAACCACTTCTGGATACAACATGGTTGTTACACTTATGCACTCACAGAAGCAATGTTTATCCTGTGCAAGACCAATAGTCCATCATAGATGGGGAGAGACTCACAAGACCCTATTCCTCCCAGGAGAGTTATTGGCAGCTAGTGGTTGCTGGAAGAGTAGTAGTCATGTTTTTCACTGGTGCAGCCATTATTGGGTTTGTCATATACCAGTAAATAACCCCTACCTATGATCATGCAAATGACCCTAATTTTTTTATTTACAAAGAAAATTATGACTGAGAAGATGGTTCAGCAGTTAAAGGAATTTGCTTGCAAATCCTTACAGCCCAAGTTCAGTTCTCCAGCACAAATCTAAAGTTAGATATAAAGTGGTGCATGTATCTGTAATTCCAATGTACCTACAAAAACGTGAGAAGCCATGAGAATCCAAAACTCCCAGGCAAGCTACTCTGATATGTATTTTATCTGTCAGTTCATTTGCAGTGGTGACAAAAAAAAAAAAAAAACCCTGTCTCAAAAAGGAGGAGCACAGACACCTTGACACCTTCAAAAAGTCTTTTGACCTCCTTATGAGTACACATGTGTCCCAACACACACACAAACACACTCAAATAATATTTTTTTAAAAATTCTGAAACACAGGGCTGGAGACCTGGCTCACTGGTTAAATCATTTGCCTGCGATGGCTAAGGACCCTAGTTCAGTTCCCCATTACCCATGTAAAGCCAGATGCACAAGGTGGTACATGCATCTGGAGTTAATTTCCAGTGGCTAGAGGCCCTGGTGAGCTTGTTCTCTCTCTCTCATTCTATTTGCCTCTTTATCTCTCTGTCTCTCAGGTAGATGATAGACAGATAAATAGATGATAGGAAAATGAAAGATAGATAGATAGATAAAATATTTTTTAATATCTGAAAATCAAGAAGATCAGGCAGTTTCCTCACAGTACAAGGCACTCGATGGGCTTTAAAAATAGTAGTATTTTGAAGTGGTTTTCATCATGATAGAAAACTGCCCAGGCTTCTACTTCCTACACACGTTAGGACTCTACACATCACTGAACAAACTGTTATCTATTGGAAAGGTGAAACTGGTGTGGTCTTGACACTTGTCTGTAGTCAGGACCAGTGAGGTCCTCCCCTGCAGAAACCTGGTACTTTGCATAATGTCTGAGGAAATACAAGCATATTAGATGTTTATATCTGTGAGGTAGTCACAGCTCCTGCTGCATTAAAAATATCAAACACTATGAATCGTCCATCTTAGTTATAGTCCAGGATTTCTAAAGGACAGAAACAATGGGGAGAGATGAAGGAACAAGGTACTACTATTTTATTTCTAAAGAAAGAATTTTTAAAATGTTAAAAATATTACTTTCAAATTGAGAACTACTCTATGAGAAAGAAAAACCAAGTGGTAGTAATTACACACTGTCCACAAGATAAAAGTTTCAAAAATAAAAGTGTCAATTATGTTGCTCGATTATTTCATTTGTAAAGACTGGGAAGCGTGCCCAGGTCTCAAATCTGAAGGTGATATCTCATATGCTGTCCTTGCTGAGTTCAATAAATCTGACACTTGTCCTGCTGAGCTGATGTAATTCACATCTCACCTCGCTTCAATTTGTCGGAATTCCTTTGATCAGAAGTGCCATACATACTGACTCTTTTATTCATGACTAAGAAAAACATTTTGGAAGCTGCCCAAAGTTCCAAAAAGGGCAACAGAATGACACATTTTAATTCAACAACCAACCTCCCTGAAGCTGAACCATTTCAAGTACTTTCTGATACTTACATTTATTTTGTCTGTTTTAAGCTCATAATAATTCCCTTCCTTAAAAAAAAAAAAAGCACTGCTTTTCTTTTCTTGTTCAATCAAACACCCAGCAATTTACTATATGGCAAGCTAAGATCCATCCTCTTATGAAACCAGGAAGCTCAAAGCTAGGAAAGCCAAGGTCATGCTCTGATCATAGCACATTGACATTTCACAAACATACCCACCCTGAAATAGGACTTTAAAAGATCCAGATGCCATAGGTGAAACCTTGGGGGGAAAGAGCTCCTCCTACAGCTATTCATTTTAGGCCTCATATTTTCACTTAACTTTCTCTTTAGCATTTTAGATAGAAATGAGTCCTTAATATAAGTTCACCAGATTTCATTATGGGAAGAAAAAATAAATGTCTTTTTAAACCTCTTTCCGAATAATATGGTGGTTTAAACCACTGTAACAAAAAATTATGTGATAAAAGTATAGAGATATCTGTGTGATCATGTGATTCCTCCTGTAGTCTTACATAAATTATTGTAGTTACTTCCATTTTGGAGATGTTCAGTATTGTTATTTTTGACTGTTTTCTATGGAACAAATGGAAATTTTACTTGTCCCTTTTGCTCTTGCATGGAACAAATTAGTGGGATAATTGGAGAGAAATTGGTCTGTGGGTTCTCAAATGTTATTTTACTATAAATTATTACTGAGAAGGAAACCATAGTACATATATAGTAAGAACAAGCAGGACTTAAATTCTCTCTAATAGTAGTGTTCAAAATGTGAATAATTGCCTAGGCATCATTTGAACAAGATGTCTGTGATCACTGGCTTTGTAGCAAGAGTTCTGGGCCTTCCTTGACTGATGTTATTACATCTTAGTGAGCACCTTCTATTTTCACTAGTTGCAGTTTTCACTGTATTATGTTAACTAAATGTCATTTATTTTTATTTATGCTTCAAAAAGTACCATGTCACAGAAAAATAAAGCAAAATCAGAAGCGAAGCATTCCAATAATATTACTCTTATATAATGAGCAAATGTGTTATAAACTATGGTTTTCTGCGCTAAGATTTGTAGTTCAGGTTGTGATAGTTACTAGGATAAGATGCTACGTCTGGAATGCTACTGTTTTTTTAATTTGCTTTGAAAATAGCATTGAGTAGCACATATAATGAGCTCTTCCATGGAAAAAAAATTTGAGAAATTTTTTTATCTTTAAAAAAGAAATGTCTTTTTTTAATCTTTAAAACACAAGCATGTGTCATGCTATAGTCATTTGTTTAGTAATTGCATGAAAAAATCATTAATATAACAGATTATAATATTTGGATAGATTCAAATACAGGTACCTTCTAAAGATTTTATATACAGATGTTGGCCTTGAACTCACAATGTGGACAAGAATGACTTATCCTACTGCCTTCTGCCTCCAGCTTCTGAGTTCTTGGATTATAGGCACACACCGCAGTGCCTGGTTGATGTGGTACTGGGGATCAAACTCAGGGCTTCATGACTGCTAGGGAAACACTCTATCAGATGAGGTACATTCCCTCACCTCCTGCTGGTTATGCTTAGACAGTACTATGGAACTAAATGAATTAAGCCAAAGGACTTTAAAATAAACACAGAAATACATGGCTCCCATTACTAGCAATATGGATGGCTTTCACAAGAGCATAAAGTTAAAAATAACACGTAGAACAACAATTCAGTCCTCAGAATAAGCAAGGGTTCTGTGAGCACTGTGAGGCCAATAGTTAAGCACTTATGGCCTCCTGATCCCACACCATCAGCCCAGGCTCTAGAGAGGGATTATAAGGAAACATACTAGCAGAGCAGCACTTCAGCCAAGAGACATTCAAATAGGACCTCTCAACAGCCATACTTCAGGAAGTCCACACCTGATGCAAGACAGTTGGTAAAGAGTTTTCCTTGTCTTTACTTAATGTAAAATAGAACTGAACAAAGATAAATAAATGAATAAAAGGAATCTTCTTTGAGAGTTCTTAACAGAAAGCCTGCACTTTATGTTAGTCTAGGGATGAATTTCCCTATCATCTCTGGTACAAAAGACCCCAAGCTAAAATTTTCCTTTAAAGGGTTTCCAAGTAAATGTTATCCAGAGACTCAGAGGAAAGATAAAATGAAAAAAAAATTCTAGAAGAATGAATTTTATAGCCAAGACTCAAAGAACTTAAATTAACTTCTAAATAGTAGGATAAACATTAAAATTTTAAAACAAAACACATGTTGGAATCAATAGAGACTAAACATTACTGTCAATGAGATAGAATAAAAACCCAAACACTCAATCCATAAAATGTACAAGTATTTGAAATACCAGACAAGAACATAACATTGGTATAGTTAATATGTTGTATAAAAATGTTCAGAAATGTGTGGCCAGGTGTCTGAAAAATGTACAACCCAGAGACAAATGTAATAACAGAATTTAGATGGAAAATAACAGATATTGGTGGATAAAAGTACAATGCAGTAGAAAAAGATTATGTCCCTTCTATTATCAAATTGGAAAGCAGTAATCAAGAAATTAGATGGGCTGGGGGATGGGCACATAGTTCAAGGTACTGCTTAAAGGTACCTGCTTGCAATGCCTGATGGCTCAGGTCGATTAACCAGCACCCAGGTAAAGCCAAATGCACAAAGTAGCACATATGTCTGAGATTTGTTTCCAGTGTCAAGAGGCTCTGACATGCTTATTCATTCTCTCTCTCTCTCTTTTTTCCTTAAATAAATAAATAAATATTTAAAATAGCCAAAAATATGGTAGACTATAGGGCACAGAGAAACTTCATGGAAAACAAGAAAGATTATGAAAGACATTTAATAGGATAATAAGATCCAAGATAACCTATTTTTAGAGTTCCAAAGGGAGATAATATGACAAATGGAAAAAATGCTATAGTTAAAGTAATAAATACATCCTAGAGTTGTGGAAAGTTGATGATAAATGTTAGTTCTCAAACTTAGTCACATAATTTATTCCAAGGAAGAAAATATTTTAAAAACTCAGGCCTGTCATCGTGACCCATGCCTGTCACTTCATCATTTGGGAGGCTGAGACAGGAGGGTTAGAGCAAGTTCCAGCCATTCTGGTCTACATAGTGAAAATATACCTTAAAAAAAACCCAAGTTAGATACATCATAGCAAAATACCCAAGCCAAAATTAAAGTGCAATGACTCATAAAAATGTGTTAACCAAAAGCTCTGCAATTAAGGCTGGAGAGGTGGCTTAGTGGTTAAGGAGCTTGCTGGCAAAACCAAAGGACCCAGATTCAGTTTCCCAGTATCCATGTAAAGCCAAAAGCACAAGGTAGTTGATGCCTATGTTTGGAGTTTGTTTGCAGTGGTTAGGGGCCACAGTGTGTCTGTCCATTTTCTCCTCTCTCTGCCACAGTGTGTCCATTCTCTCCTCTCTCTCTCTCTCTCTCTCTCTCTCTCTCTCTGTGTGTGTGTGTGTGTGTGTCTGCATCTCTTTCAAAATAATTAGATAAGATATATTTTAAAAATCTGAAACTAAAAGCAACACTATGTGTCCCCAAGTTCTTTTTTGTAAAACACACAGCACTCACCTCAAAGAGAATTAGAGATAGTTTATTCTGCAGCCAAATATGAGTGACCATGGCTTGAGGACACAGATTAAGGTTACCCTCAAATACCACATTTCAATCTGATAACAATTTTATGAAGTTTCTATCATAACAGCATATAAAATTGTAAGTTAAAATACTTTCCAAATAAATTGGTGAATATATCAGGTAGACAGGTTATAGCAAAGTGGAGAAATCTATTATAGGTCCCAGATGTGATCTTATAACATTCTTAGCTTTGGTGTTGGTGGAAGTTAAGGGGTCTGCCTGTACATTCCAAAAAGGAACGATAGACATACAGATGTTAGGTTAAACACAGAGGGAGGCAATAAATGGCTATTAAGGAGACTAAAGATAGTCCAAGATAATTTGTCTCCCAACAACCAGCTCTCCACAATCATTAAACTTTTAATCAATCAATCAGCCCTGTGGAATGTTTAATATAGGTGTCACTTTTTTCTGAGAACTTTAGTTCACAACTAAGATCTAGAAGACACTATGGTTTTGTCTTTTAAACGTGACTTCAATAAATAATATTACCTCTGTAAATCTATACTAGATGAGATTGCCTTCTGTAATGTGATAAAATAAAATTATTATCAGACAGACATAAACTAAAATCATGTTCTACAAATAGACTCCATGGAAAAATACAAAAGATATTGTTTATGAAGAAAAATATTACAGAGAAGTCTAAGAAGCAACACAATAAACAATGAAATTTGTTATGCTAGTAAAGTTAATAATAAAATTATACTATATTATAATAATATCCAATATAGAAAATCAACCCATCTAGTGTAATAAATCCTGTTTTAAAATGGAAATGTGGTATATGAGAGGGATTATGGCAGTAGAAACTAGGACACAATTCTTTTCTTATTCCATTTAGTAAGATATTAGTTTGACAATCTATGAATATATGTACATGTATATGTAAACTTTGTAAAATTTATATAACTATAAATATATATTTATTTATAATTTATAAAATTTATCAATTGAAAATCTATAAAATTATATAACTATAAATATCTTTAAAATCTACCAAATTATAAGATATGGATTTGCTACAAATTCTAAGAATGTGTGGAAAGTAACAATGACTAAAATATAAGAAAAGAAGAAGAGACTATTTTCAAATGGATAGGAAGCATTAAAAAATTTTAATCAATGTAGGACTATGCACTTAAAAAATTACAGACAGCGTAATATAATATATTTCCTCAAGGCTTAGCATAGCTCTCATCCATCATGGAGCAGACTGCCCTGGCTCCACTGTCATAACAACAAAATATTCAAAAATATTCAAAATATTTCAAAAAATATTCAAACCCAGAAATAGCTAGGTATAGAGTCATAGTCATGAGGCTGTCCACATTCCCTAGTGGAATGGGCTCAGCAACTCTCACTTGAAAATGTAGCCTTTATTTCCTCCTACCCTTAGCTGCACCAGGACTGTTAGAGTAGATAGGAGATGAAAGGAAGACTGGGATGTAGAGTTGGGACTTACATGATGTAGCTTTTGTGAAGTATAAAATACATCACTAGACTCATGTGTATTAATACTTGCTCTCTAGGTGGTGGTGCAGTTTGTTGAATTTGTGGGGCCTCTAGGAGGTGGAGCCTTGCTGGAGGAAATGTTTCACTTAGGATAGGCCTTCAGGTGTTAGAATCTAGCCCTGATAGGTACAGTTTAGCTTTTCTACATCTACCCTGCTGATGTGACTTTGTGACACTGTCTGCTCTTGTCATGTTTTTCCCACCATGATAGAAACCTTCCCTCAAAATAATAAGCTGAAATAACTCTTTGCTTCCTTATGCTGCTTCTGGTTGGGTACTTTTTTCTAACAATGAGCAGGTAACAGCTACAGAAATTGGGGACTGAGAAATGGGGTTGTTGGAGAGTGCACCTGACCATGTGGTTTTTAATCTTTTAGAATTGATTTGTGGGAGGAATGTGGAAGGATTTGTAACTTTGGACTAGAGATGCTTTACAATGCTGAGGAGAGTTTGGAAGAATAGAGTGCAAAGAGAAATGCAGAAAATGGACTAGGGGTGTTGCAGTACATAGGGGCAGGCTAAGAGTGATGCAGCTCCACTGGGATGACTTGAATGTAAAGTGTCCCACAGACTCATGAGTTTGAATACTTAATCCCTAGTTGGTGGCACTGTTTTAGAATGTATTCACAGCAATAAAAGAATAATTGACATATCTTCCACAGCTTTAACAATCTCCAAACACTGAGGAGCCTAACAGTTCCCAGCTACTTTGTTTCCTTAAGTTGATCTAATATTAATTTCTATTATCACTCATCTATTTTCCCCTCATTTCTAATATTAGTAAGTAAAATCCTAGTATACACAATACTGTCTTTGTTCATTTGGCTTCCAAAAGATATTGAAGTACACATGCAGGTTTTATCAGGCACCTAGAGTTCCTGGACTGGGGATCTAATTTCTGATCTATGCACATCAACTCTACCACAAACTAACCTCCCTTGAACATTTGAAATATGTCACCTGAAAGAATACAGCTACTTTACAAAATAAATAAATAAATAAAATAAGAAGACAAATAAATCCCAATATAAGAAATATGAAATCCAAGGAAACACAAATCCTCTCAAAGCTGCTAATGCCCATAGAGTGTCCTTGAGTGAGAGTCAATTAGATGAAATTTCAAAGAACTCAAAAGAATAAGTATTTTTAAAGAAATCAAAGAAGAAAATAGACTGAACAAACCTTGAGAACTCATACAAATAGCTGAGGGGTTCAATAAATGATATGAGAAGACTCAGTAGATAAAAATGCTGAAGAAAACAAGCTGAAATACTGAAAATATAAAAGAACAAATTCAATGAAAAGTTATTGTGGTAAGCTTCATAAGCATAGTGGATCAAGAAAAGGAAAGACTACCAGAAATTGAAAACAAAGTGGGGGACAAAGATAAATGGAGAGGTAAAAACAGTACTTTGAAGATATCTAGGATGCTAGAAGGCCATGTCTAAAACCACAATGTAAAACCAAAATAAGTCAGAAGAGAAAAAAATCACTTTGTATTGATTAGGGGAACAATCCTTTATAATGACATTATAATTCTAAACATATACGTATCAAACACAGGTGCACCCAATTTCATAAAATGAATATTAATGGGTATAAAGCCATGGATTAATCACAGCACAATATAGTGAGTAATTTAAGCCCATTTTCTCCAATTTACAGGTCATCCTGGGGAAAAAAATGAACAAGAAATATCTGAATTAAATGATATTTTCCATCCAAGCAACTTAAAAAGCATCTGAAGACTATTCTTCTGAAACACTACAGAATGAACATTCTTCTCAGATGCCTGTGTAACTTCCTCTAAAACACATTATTTGTTAGAGCACAAAGTAAGTCTTAACAACTACAGAAAAATTGAAGTAAGTTTTTGGTTTTTTTTATCTGATCCCAATGCTATACAATAGCAAATCAACAGCAACAGAAAATGCAAAACATATACAACCTCCCAGGGATTAAGCAGTGTACCATTGCATGAATAATGAGTCATTAAGAAATCAACAACAAAATCAAATAATTCCTAGATTTGAAAACATGCCATGCCCAAACCTATGGATACAATAAAAGCAGTCTTAAGAGGGAAGTTTATACCTGTAATTGCTCACATAGAGAAACCAGAGAAATCTTAAATAAATAACTGATGGACCTTAGGGCCTGCACAAAACAAGAACAAACTAAATGCAACATTAGTAAATAGAAAAAATGATATCAGACATTAATGAAAGAGAAACAAAAACAAAACAAAGAATTGATATTCCCTTAGCCCAGCTAACTAAGCACAGAGAAACTCCAATTATGGAAGGTATCAATGAACTTCAAAGAAAACATAAGGACATATCTTAAAAATACATTCTCCAGTAACTTAAAAAATCTAAAAGAAATAGATAAATTTTTAAATGCAGATGACCTATCAAAATTAAACCAAGATGAGAAGAATTATTGAAAGGTCCAGAAGGATTCACACTTGGATTTTGGAATTTTAGCTTAATTAGCTAAAAATAAACTAATATCAATGCTTCTCAAACTATTTCATAAAATGGGAAAAGATGAAACACATTCAAATTCATTATAGAAAGCCAGTTTTATAATGATAACAAAACAGAGACACAACAAAAGACAATTTGGAAAAAGTTCATTGAGGAATACACATTAAAAACTCAACAAAATGTTTTCAAATTGAATACAGAGGGAAAAAAAGATTACTCACCATCAACATGCTGACTTTATGCCAGAGATGCAGCAATGGTTCAACATATAAAAATTAATGAGCTCCAGGATAGAAGTCACATGATCACCTCAAAATATGCAGGAAGGCCTTCAGGCAAAATCCAACATCCATCCAAGAAGAAAATTAAAAAGAAACTGGGGAAAAAAAGAACATATCCTAACATAATAAAATCTACATATGACAAATCATTAGCCAATATCATACTAAATGGGGAAAATTTTAAAGTATTTCCATGAAAATCAGGGAAAAGAGAAGGGTGCCCACTTTCTCCATGTAAATCAACACTGCACTACTTTGATAAATTGGTAAGAGAGGAGAAGCAAATGAAGGGGATACAAATAGTAAAGCAATTGTGAAGTATCCTTCCTCATTTGTACATGAAATAATTCTCTATAGGAAAGAAAACATTCCACCAGAAAGCATTAGAGCTTATAAACCCTTCATTAAAGACATTAAGTGGACTATGGAACATGAAGCTATTAAACCTATAAAACTCAACATATTTAATAATTTTAAAAAGTCATGAACAAAAAGCAAAATTGTCCCGTTTGGAAGATGGTATATGTTTTATAATTTTATTGGCAACACTAACACATGAACGTGCTGTAAATTGGTCCTATTCCCATTGGGTAATCCTCTTTTGTTCCCTCTCTCCATCCCCCATTCCAGTGAGGGCCAATCACTATGTGGCCCCAGTCAGTTTCTGTGGATGGGGTGGACAAGGCCTCACTGTACTCCTTATCACACTGTGACTTTTGCATTCTTTCCACCCATCTTCTGCAATGTTTCTGAAGCCCTGGGGGCAGTGTTTGAAAAGTTTTTGCTTATATTTTCAAAACTCGGTAAGTGCACACATTTAGCAATGCTTGGGATATCTCCAGTTTTGATTTAGTCACAGTCATTCTAAAAATACAGCAGTCTGTTCAATCTGGTGTATTTTGCTACACATAATGGGTAATGATGCTAGTATATTTTCAAGCTTCTTAGCCACATGCACCTTTACTTTGCTGATGCGTCTCTTCAAACCTTTTTACCCTCTTATACCTGCCAGTGAAATTTATAGCCAGCCATTGACTATAAAGTCATTGTAGATAGAGAAAGTATCTGAAGTATCTAGGAGCTCACTCCCTCTCTCACCCTCTCTCTGTGTCAGGTTTGAAACACAAAGGCCGTTATTTCCCATTCAAATATGACCTTTTTATTATTAAGTATAAACTTTGTATGGACACATCATGTGCTCATGCCATCTTTTTCCTTCTTCCTGGTCCCATTTCACCGAGGGCCCTCCTCAGTGGGATTGCGAGTGTTGGCCGTGGGGCAGTGGGCTATAAGGTTGTGGGAGGAGCAGTCAGTCATTGTGATTGGGGGGTGGTCAATGCCTCTGGATCTTCCCTCCCACCTTGTGGCTCTTATATTCTTTCTGTATCCTGTTGAGCAAAATTTGCTGAGCCATGCTCGGTGTGTTTTAAGTCTACTTTAGGGTTGTGCTCTCATCAGCTTCCGGATTTCTGCTTTGATACATTTTGAGTACCCTCAGTGTCTGTCTCCATTACCCTGTCTCAGGTTGTCAGACTCGTGGTGGAAGCAGCCCTGGTGCTCATCTCTCCAGTTCCTCTGTGGTTTCACCTGGGCCCTGGCTGATGTGTGAGGGGTGGTTTGTCTCCTGCTGGAAAGTCAGCTAGACCTTTCTGTTTAGATTTCATTTGCCCATCCTACACACAAGGCTAGATTAATCTCAACACTAAAGTAGACTTAAAACACACCCACCATGGCTCAGGAAATTTTGAGGGAGACTCTTTCATTTTTAAAGCACCTGCTATGTCATTACCTTGCTAACTAATTTAGTTAAAAGCAGAAGCCAAGCCAAAGAAAGTTGATTTTTTTTTTTGGCAAGTTAAATTTATAGTTTCAAAGAGCTGGGGGGTTTGCTCAGGAGTTAAACACACTTGCTTGCAGATTCCATCAGCTCATGGTCAATTCCCCAGCCATTCATGTAAAGGCATATAGGCTTCTATTTGCAGTGGCTATAGACTCTGGTATACATACATATATACATACACACACACCAAAGAAGAAGTCCAGAGGCTCCTGAGAGCTTATCACTGAAGTAGACTTACAACACACCCACCATGCCTCAGGGAATTTTGTGGAAGAGGGGGCAAAAAGTGGTAAGAGCCAAAGGTTGGGACTTCCTACACAGAAGCATTGCCCCCAACCCAGCAACTGACTGCTGCTCTCACAACACATAACTCACAACCCCATGGGGAATACCAGCAACCCCACTGGTGAGGATCCTCAGTGGGTTGGGAGAAGGAAGGAGGGAAATGATGGTACAAACACATGATGTATCCATATAAATTATGCTCTTGATAAAAAAATAAAATAAGTAAACAAAGTACACAGTTGATATTGTAACATTGTAACATTTATATTATTTTACTGACATGTATATCTGTCTTCCCTTCATGGCTGGCTATTTAAAAAGCTGTATGTTGGTGGGCTGGAGGGATGGTTTAGAGATTAAGGCATTTGCTTGCAAGGCCAAATGACCCAGGTTCGATTCCCTAGGACCCACGTTAGCCAGATGCACAAGGGGTTGCATGCATCTGGAGTTCGTTTGCAGTGGCTGGAGGCCCTGGTGTACCCATTCTCTCTCTCCCTCCCCCTCTTTCTCTGTTAAATAAGTCAATAAATAAAAACAATATATATATTTTTAAAAGCTGAATGTTGGGCAGGAGAGATGGCTTAGCAGTTAAGGCATTTGCCTGTGAAGCCTAAAGGCCCATGTTCAGTCTCTCCCCAGATCCTACTTAAGCCAGAAGCACCAGATGACACAGGTGCAAGGTCTCACATGCACACTAGGTAGTGCACACGTCTGAAAAATGCTGTATGCTGGGGCAAGGAAGATAACTCAACAGGTAAGGGTGCTTGTGTCCCAAACATGATGACCCAAATTCAATCCTCATCACTCAAGTAAAGTTAAGTAGTGCTAGCACAAATAAGCATGTGTGCAGTATTCAGTAAATAGACTCTAATGTTTAAACTAGATTTCAGCTCAGCATGAATTATTTCAGCCTCCAGGCATGACCACAAACATTTGTGAGAGGAGTGCAGTAGGAGACTTGCTAGTAATCCAATCTGACTGAAAAAAAAAAAAATAGAAACTCTAGGTTCAGTGACAAACTCTGTCTCAGAGGTAAAAAGAAGGCCATATGACATTCTTCTCTGGCTTCTACAAGCATGTATATGGGGTGTGACTTCTGTATACATACACACCCTTTGCACAAAGAGAAATGAAATACAAAATTAAACAACACCACATGTTATCTTTTTTGTTCCATAGCACCCAGCATCATGCTTAACATATAGTATGTGGAGAGGAAGGAGAGAGTGTGGGAGGAAAGTAAGGAGTGAAAGATGGAGGGAGGGAGAGAGGGAGGGAGGAAGAAAAGAGCAACACAGGGACAAAGGAGAAGCATTTTGTTTAATCTTTTGCTTGACTATCTCTCAGAATGTTTCTGTAAGACTATGAAGCCAGCACAATTTAAGTAAAAATAAGTATTCTCTCCAAATGCTGGCATGGGCATTGGATATCTGTTTCTGTAATTATACAGTTAATTTACCATTTTATCCAGAAGACTGGCTGCTGAGCTGAAATCTAGTTTAAATGTGAGCAGCTATTTCATGGATATTGCACACATGCTTATTTGTGCCTGCATGTGTGAAATTCCTGCTGTGAGCTTGGTTTGGTGACCAGACTTTAATATAAACCTGTTCCATGTGCCACGTCCCACTCAGACCACCATTTTCATAGGCCAAGCTTTCTGTTAGCCACAGAATTCTATCAGCAAAGCTAGCTGATCTGTGATGAACAATTGCCTAAGTCACTTCTGTCTCCAAAATCACAGCTAATAATACCAACTGCCTGATCCTTGCCATGGTTTCATAAAAAAAAAAAAAAAAAAATCTCTTGGGGGCTGGGGAGATGTCTCAAGCGTGCTCTCCAGCATCCACACAAAGCTGAACGTAAAGTGGTGCATGAGTCTGTGATCCCAATGCACCCATACAATGGGACATGCAACCAGCAGGATCTGGAAGCTTATAGTCCAGCTATACTGATGCATATGAAGTGGCAGTAAAACAGCAAAGGAGGCAGATGTGGTGGTGCATGCCTTTAATCCCAGCACTTGGGAGGCAGAAGTAGGAGGATCACCATGAGTTTGAGGCCACCCTGAGACTACATAGTGAATTCCAGGTCAGCCTGGGCCAGAGTGAGACCCTACCTCAAAAAACCAAAAACCCAAAACAAAACAAAACAAAAAAAAACAAAACAAAACAAAAACAGCAAAGGAAACACTGCCTCAAGCATAGTAGAAGGAAAGAACAAACACCTTGAGATTGCCCTCTGGCCTCCATATGTGTGCCATGCATGCTATTCGTATACTTACGCATATACCTACACCCCACACATCATACACATCCACCCATACATGTGTGTACACACACACACACACACACAGAGAGAGAGAGAGAGAGAGAGAGACATACACAATTTTTATAAAAAGAGTGAATTCACCCTGTGAGCCCTTACTGTTTCCAGAAAGATCCATTGACCGGTAAACTGGAGTTAATCCAGGAGAGTGACACTAACTTCATCCCATTCCTAAGCACTGAAACAGAAGCACAAGTAGCCAAACATTCAGCAACCAAGAAATAAAGATAAAATAATGTGATTAATGGGGGTGAAGCCAATGACAAGTGTAAATACTTCCTGGTATTCTAGCTTTTATAAATTCAAATAAAATTTTAAGAAAAAAAATACTAAACTCATAAATCTTAGCTTGCAGTCCTAAAATAGAGAGATGGATTAAAGTTATAGAAGTGTCTCTAGAACAGTTCAGAAAGTCCCCTACATGAATTTCACTTTAAAGATTCAGAAATATATTGGATAGAAATTATACATGTTGCTGTATTACAGAATTATAGTAATCACTGTACTAATTTCTGTGACCAAATACCTGAGAAGATGCAACTTAAGGAAGTCAAGGAATAATGGCAAGGAAGGCTTGGTGGGAGAGGCATGACACAAGCTTGTCACATTACATCCAAAGTCAGGAAGCTAAGTGCAAACAGAAAGGGAAGGCAATCTTTGATAAAACTTCACTTCCCACCTCCAGTGACCCACTTCCTCCAACAAGGATCTATACCTCCTAAGGATCCCATAACTTTTCCAAACGGTAGTTGGAGACCAGATATTCAATGGTGATAGTTTACATTCAAACCACAAGACTTAAGTAAAACACTTGGGCTGGAGAGATGGCTCCGTGGACAGTATATTTGCTCTGCATATCTGAGAACCTAAGTTCAAATCCCCAGAAGCATATAAATCTGGATATATAATGTTAGGGTCTATACTGCCAGTGCACCTACACCAAGAAAGGAAGTGGAGATCAAATTCCAAAGCTCTCACACCAGCTGGATTGGTGGACACAGGAGCAAACATGAAGACAGAACCTACTTCAAAAGCAAGGTGGAAACTGAGAACCAACACTTTAGGTTCTCCTCATGTCTTGAGCCAGAATTTGTACACACAAACAATTAAAAGTGAATAAATTAAAACCCTGTTGTGTTTAAATTCTGCTGAGACACAATGCTTTTATTCAAAAGGGGACAGGTTAAACTAGTTCAACAGGAGAGATTAGCCTAAGCAATCTTCTTTTTTTTTTTTTTAACCTAAAACTGTGGCCATTACATTTCCTAAGCATAGAAATCTCTTTCCTTAAATACTTGCCTGGCTTAATGCCTACCTTCTTTCATGTACCTGCTCAATAAATGCCACCACACAAGTGGAACTTTCTGACCATCTTTTCTAAGTTGCAAGCCCTGCTCTTTTCTTTTATTTTTAACCACCTTTAATTTAGAACTTTAATATATGTAGACAATGTAATTTGATAGTGTCCCCAGGTCATTATCCACTTTTTAAATTTGGTTTTTTTTTTCCTAATTTTTATTCATTTACTTGAGAGAGAGAGAGACAGAAAAAGGAAGCAATATAGGCACATAGAGAACGGGCATGCCAGAACCTTCAGCAACTGCAAACAAATTCCAGTTGCATGTTCCACCTTCTGCATCTGGTTTACATGAGTTTTGGGAAATCAAACCTGGATCCTTAGGCTTTGCAAGCAAGCACCTCATCACTAAACCATTTCTCCAGCCACCATTATCTACTTTTTCACCCTGTTTCCCCCATCCCCCCATCCAGTGAAGACCCTTCTCTTTCAAGGTAGATCTTCTTCTATTATGTCATCTCATTCCTTTTGTCCTCCTCTGTTTTCCATATCAAAATTTTGATGGGTTTAAACAGCAAATGTTCATCAGTAGCCACTGGGAGGAAAAGAATGCACTGATCTGTTCATGTCAGGACGACAGTGCCCCAGAATACTTCTCACCTCTATGGCTCTTACCTTCTTTCCACTCCCTCTTCTGTATGTTCACCTGAGCCTTGAAGGTCATGATAGAAATCTCATTAGTGTTGAACTCTCCACAGCTTCTTGTTTCCCACTTTGATGACTTTTGAGTCTCCTTGGTGTCTACCACCACCTCCATAAAGACAGTTCACTGGCCAGCAGTGAGAGCAGCACTCATATTCAATCTGTCACGTCCTCTGCAATGTGATGGAGATGACTTTTTCAGTGCTCAGCACTGGGGTTCTTCTCTTTCTTGTCATTTTGATGAGTCTTGTGTCTGCCTGGTGTTTGTCACCATCCATAAAAAGGTTCTCTAGCCAAAAGTGATAACAGCATTAATCAAAGGGCATAAACATGTATATTACAAAGCTTTTGATGGAAAATAATGTCTACATTTGGCCAAATAAGAGCAGGAGCTTCTCTTTAAGGTCCATGACCTTCCCAGCCATAGACTTTTGACTTGTACCTTAGAAGGAGGCTTAACTTCCTTCCCACTGAGTGGGCCTCATGTCTGATCAGAGAGCAGTTGGTTACCACCAAAACTTATGTACCACTATTGTCCTGATTTATGTACTGCATGTATATCTTGCCTGCCTGATTGATTTTGAAGCTTGTAGGATCCACTGCTTGTTTATACTGCTGATGACTTTTCTCCCTCAACAGCTCACATAATGCTTTCCAGTATTACGACACCTAACTAACATCTCCCAAGGCTTCCATCTCAGTTCCAGCTTAATTTCTCAAATTCCTAACACTGCAGCCTGTGGTGCCTACAGTAATAAGGTCTGATCAACTAGTTCTGCTGGGTAGCCATATATTTTGGCAATGGCCTGCATTATTGTAGTGGGGTGGTGTGGCTCATGGGGTTTATATCCTTTTTTCTCCATTTCACTTACCATAAAGATATATCACATCTCAACATTGTACTTTTCACTTGCTTCTTTACTGGTTTGTTTCTCATCACTCTCCAGAATATGCCTGATGTTTGAGATGTTGTCTTACAGCTATAGCATTGCTGCCTTATCTTTGATAAGGGTTAAGTGCTAGTAATTATACATCCAATTAGTGGAAAGAGGTTTTCTCAGAAGCTTATTAAAATCCATGTTCTTTCCTTGTTTCCTCCCACACTGTAATGTTATCCCCTACTATGCATGAAAACACATATCACTTATTCCAACACACACTCAAACGTGCTGACCCACTTGCACAGGAAATTTAGACTTTATCAATTAAGCAAACACTACGTACCAGCATCTCCACGAGTTTCCACTTATTTGTTACCCTACATGTGACACAGGGCACAGTAACATTAACTACGTAGCTTGGGTTATATAGACAACAGATCAACAGAGCACCTTGAAAGGTCTGGAAAGGTTTCTAGAACACATCTTGAAAATGGTAAATGAGCTACATTCTTATGAGTAGAGAAGGGAAGAGAAATGCATTTGAGGTGGAGGAAACAACCAAGAAATGACAAAGGAACTAGGATGTACCTCACCCAATTCCTGAAACAGAACCTGTGGAAGGCAAGTGAATGAATAAGTTAGTTTCCAATTTATAGCAAGATGCAAATACTATTAGCAGTCATCATTTGGGATTAGGCAATAGGAACTTGTAATAGGAATCTTTTCAGTGGGTGTGCTTAGGGAAGAAACATTAAACAGCAATTTTGTGCTAATTGCTTAATATAAAGACTCATTCTAAAATGTGATATGCATGATCTTGTTTAACCTTTACAATAAGTATGAGATGGTACAATTGAGGAAATAGAATCTTAGAAAAGATAAGTAAGCTGCAAAGGAAACAGCTTGACAATATTAGGAATAGATTAAAAACAGATCTGGCAAGATCCAGGCTTATTCTGTACTAGCTACATGATTAACTCTGCAACTTAAAGTATTATTTTGGAAACATTATTTATGAGATACTCAAATGCAAAATAAATCCAGCCTTGGAGTTCACTTAGGAATCTTCTGCCAGATAAAAAGGAACAAAAGAACATGAAATGATGAAAGCCTGAACTGGAACAGGGAGCAGAAATGAACAGAAGGATGGGGTAGCGTGTGTGAAATTATTACACAGACCACTGAGCAACTATGTAGATCTCCTCTGGGCTCAATTTTGAAGACATGAATAAAGTAAATTGCATTTCAATATTATTTATTTATTTGGTCAAATTAGGTTAAGGGAAGAAAACATAAAAATAGCAGTAAAATGTAAAAGCAGGTGTCAAGAAAGACTTTTGAAAGAATAGACACTGTAACATATTTTCTCCTTTACCTCTCTTTGAGAGACACAAAGCTTCTCAGTTACTGTGGGATTCCAAATCCACCCACTTACACCTGCTCAGAAACATCTGCTTCCTTATAAAATGTAATCTACAGAAAAGTTAAAATAAACAAATTAATTAATTAATTAAAAGGCCAGATAATAATAACACATATGACAAGGGAAAACTTTTGTTAGTTTATTTAGTTTCCTTATTTCTTTTAGGCCAAGAATATAATTTCCTTGGTCCATTACTGCTTTGGCCTAGATATGGAAGTAGAATATCTCAAACATTATAATATCAACTCCTGATGTCTCGGTGTATGTCACTGTCATTCATGCATCAAAATGCACGCATCATAGCTGTATAGACATGTGCTTATTCTGATAATAATAAGTATTATTATTTAACTTATGGTTTTAATTTAATAAGATTTAAACATACAAATGATAAATTCCACTTTCCTCAGAATATATCCAAATTGTTGACATCTTTTTTTTCAGGTTTGCAATAACCTTAGCAAAAGTAAATAAACTGTATTCCAGTATAACTACGTGAATCCAAATGAGAAGACAGAACAGTCAACGTGAGAAGTGAGTGAAGGAAACAGACATCGGGAAATTTGGAAGGAGACCATTTCATATAAAGCTGAAAATGCCACCAATTACGAGCCAGACTAAAATTGGAAGGCTCAATGTATTGAACAAGCTGAGGTTGAAGACAGACACTGAGATAAAAGACAATGCATTAGGAAAAGTTGTTAGAAAAAAATGATCAGGCTGGCCTCAAAGGCCATAGAGAAAATATTTTTACTTTCTATTTTCATTGAGAATTCATTGAAGTGCTTTAGGAAGGAAGTGTTCTCAGTTTTTAAAACTTACTCTGGGGTGGTGAAGAGAAGTGAAAAAGGTTTAACAATGTTCTGGGTGGGGGATGATTGATGTCTTGGGCTTAATAGTAATTGAATAAATGAAGATTTAAAATATAGTTAAAAATAAAATTTTGTTACATAAAAAGTGAAAACAAAAAATATTGCTTTCTACTATGTAACTCTCCTAAGATGTTAACAAAATCATTGTATCCATAGAAGAACAATGATATTGTGGCATTCATACTAAAGATATGAATGATACATTCATGTTCCCCAAGTTGAAGCATCACTCTAGTTTTTATACTTTATTTTCTCCCCAGAAGCATGAAGTTTGATGAAGAACTGGTGATCTTTTACTCTAAAACAAACTCTAAAATGTATGTTCTTGGCATAAAGTGTTGGGTTATTTAATAGACAGCAAGAAATTATTCTTTATTCTTATGCTATATTTCCCCACATCAATTATAATCACTATTGATTTTTATGAACATTTATAGCACAGTTGATTGATGTACAATTTTCTCAAAATGTTAATCCTTAATCAAAAACTTTTAAGGATATAACCTTGAAAAAAATCAGATGAGATAAATAAACTGACATTCTACTTAATTTAAGAAACAAACAAGCTAAAAACAAAAATGTTGATCTATAATTACAACAGATAATACCTATAACAAAAATACATTGTTGCTTTATGTGATTTGTGTAGACTTCACTTGAGATATAATCATATGACAGGAAATTGTTTATAATGGGAAAAATTTAGGCTATTCTCAAAATGTAAATGGGTTTTAGATCCAGTTAAGAAGTTGCATCTGAGCAGATGCAGACAATTAATTATGCAAATATTAAATCAAGCATTCATCTCAAGGTGAAAGGGTTAGGCAGGATAAAATGTCCTCTTCATTTAAAAAGTACACTTAGAAGTGGCCTATATAGATCTTATTCTAAGTAGAATCCAAACAAGTGGGTTTAAAAATAATGTTGCATAAACCTGCCTCAGCTTTATCACAATACATGCCTTCCCTATTTTCTATGGAAATTAGAGCCATTTACAGAAGACAATCTACGGAGTGTCTCAAAACTTGGTAATTTGGGGAACTAGCTAAAAGTTAGGAATGTTTAATTCACCCAAAAGTTTAAACATGAAGAGTGCATCATAATAAATGCCTGTCTTGACACCTCTCTTAAAACGTACTACTTTGCATGATGTGTCAAATAGTTTTCATAATGGCTTGCCATGTTATATAAGAGGTTCCTCAACGCGCCTCTTCCATTCCATGGCCTTCCTTAGCCTAAGCCACTAAGTGTGCTTAAGTTTGCACTGGTGAGCGCCTTTCGTAGTTGTGCCTGTGTACTTTCTATGCTTGCTCTTATAGAGACTGAATGGTAGTAATGTGTAGTTTACAAAAATATTACTGTTTTTCCACAATTTTCTTTTTGCTGTTATGTTATGATATATATAGATAGAGAGAGGGAGAGAGAGAGAGAGAGAGAGAAAGAGAGAGAGAGAGACTATCATGCAAACCATAGTGGCTCAAACTCGGTATATAGCTGAGGTTGTCCTTGAACTCCTGATCTTCCTGCCTCCACCTCCTAACTTCTTGGATTACAGGCAAGAGATATAAGCTGCCATCCATGGCTTTGATATTCATCTTTATTAATATAAATGTAGTTCATTCATTTAAAGTGCCCTGTCATATATCACATTGTAAGTATATCTTTAAAAAAAAATAGATGCATTTATTTATTTATTATTATTAGAGACAGAGAGAGAGAGAAAGAGAGTGAAAGAGAGGGTGGGTGCACCAGGACCTCCAGCCACTACAAACAAACTCCAGACGCATGTGCCACCTTGTGCATCTGGCTTATGTGGGACCTGGAGAATCAAACCTGGGTCCTTAGGTTTCACAGGCATGTGCCTTAACCGCTAAGCCACCTCTCCAGCCCACATTGTGAGTATATCTTAATGTAGTTGCTCATTTAAATGTCAATGAGAGTTAAGACTTTTACAGCACAATACAATAATATTTCTTTCTGTTCATGGATTTTTAATCACATACAACTCATTGAAAATTGTTTTTGCATCTTTAATTTTATGCATTAGCCAAACTGGTTTAAATAAGTTTGCTATTGTCTTCTCTATCAAAAAAAAATCATTAGGGATCACATCTTTAATTGTAAATATTGTTAAAATTTTAAATTCTCTACGTTACAAATTACATATGGCTTTGTTCAATATAAAACATTTTGTTTTCAAGGAAACATGGATATCTTTCAGTGCTACCTGACCTTTTATCTTATCTTGTTTCGGCTGCTATAAGAATTCCAAAGATTGGGTGATTTTCTTTCTTTATTTGTTAAAATTTTATTAAGAATTTTCATATAATAACATACCAAAATTTGTTCATGATCCCTTCCTAGTGTTATCTTTTGTTCCCCCTTCCCAGTCCCTACTTCATTTCCCTCCTCTTTCTAACTGGTGCTTCTTGTATTTGTATTAATATATTTATTTATATGCATTTAAGCACATGTGGACTCATTCATTCTAACATTTTCAATTACATTTTACTCTTCTTCCTCTTCTTTCTCTTTCTCCATTTTTCCTCTTTCCTATATTACATATATCCTTTTGCCCTCTCCCTACTCTCTAGTTCTTCTCTTGTACTCACTTTTGAATATGGCCTTATATTCATGAATTTAATTCTCATTTGCCCCCTGTATATGCACATACTTATAGTTGTTCCATGTTAAGACTTTCATATCAAAGAGAAAATGTGGTTTTAGCCTTTCTGACTTTGAGTGACTTCGCTTAATATGATCCAATTCCAACCGTTTAACTGCAAATTTCATAATTTCATCATTTTGTACTGCTGCCATAGTATTCCAGTACATGCGTGTACCTCATTTTCATTATCCAGTCATCTCTAGATGGGCATTTTGGCTCATTCCAATTCTTAGCTATTGTAAATAGACCTGCAATAAATATGAATGTGCAAATATCTCTGTAGTAGTGTAGATGCTCAGGAGTGGTATGGCTGGGTCATATGGGAAGCCTATTTCTAATTTGTTGGATACCTCCATATTGATTTTCATAATGGCTATACTGGTTGGCTGCATACTTACCAGAATTTATTACCTGTTTGCTTGATGATGGCCATTCTAACTGGGGTAAAATGTTATCTCAAAGTGGAAAACCTAGGAGATGGATAGATGGTTTCGTGGTTAAGGTACTTGCCTGCAAATCCTAAGGACCCAAGTTCAATTCCTCAGTACCCATGTAAGCCAGATGCACAAGGTGGTGTAGGCATTTGGAACTCATTTGCAGTGGCTGGAGGTCCTAGCATGCCCATTCTCTCTCTCTCTCTCATAAATAAATAAATAAATAAATAAATAAAATATTTTTGAAGTTGATAACCTTTAAAAACAGACATTTATTGGCTCTCTGGAGGTTGGGAAGACCAAGATCAAAATATATAGAAAGTTACTTCTTACAGTTTCAAAAATTAGTCATGAAATTCAATTATCTGCAGAGAAATTTATCAATTCACTGCAATTTCAATTAAAAGTGACACAGACTGTCTTTATGCTTGATACGATAGACTGAATATTTGTGTTACCCTCAAATTCACACATGGAAGCCTAAATTTGCAGCATGATAATATGCAGACATGGGAGCTTTAGGAAGGTATTAGGCCTGAGCTTCCTATACCTCTCTTCTTGCAGTTCTCCATACAAAGCAAAGAGGAAAAGTTGCTTAGGTGTTTGAATACTTAATCTGTAGCTGATGTCACTGTTTTGGAAGGTTGTGAAACAATTAGGAAGTATAGAGCCTTGCTGGAGGAAGTGTGCCACCTGAGGCAAGCCTTGAGATCACATAGCTCAGCTATATTTGCTGTTCTCTGTTTCCTGTATGCTACTATGACTGAGGCTTCTCCTCGCTGCCATGATGGGCTGTAGTCTGTGAAACTGTAAGATGAATTAAACCCTGTTCCTTCTATAAACTGCTTCTGGTCAGACAGTTGATCCCAACAATAAGAAATGAAGTGGCACAAAATGCATCATCTCAAGTAATGCTGTAGCTTTTCTTTTGACTATATGTTTCCTGTGGTGATTTGAATGTGAAACACCTCCCCTCATGTGCTCATGTGTTTGAACACTTGATCCTCAGGAAAGTGGTGCTATTTAAGAAGGTTGTGGCACCTTGACGGAGCCTTGCCAGAGGAAGCATGTGTCCCTGGAGGCCTTGGGCTTATATGTGCCGTCCCACTGGATCTTACCTCCCTGCTTCCTATCTACTGCTACGACTGTGGCTTCCCACTCCACACTGCCAAGCCTGCCTGGCCATGGGGGGCTCAATTCTGGAACTGTTAGTCAAAATGAACTCTTTCTCCTTCCTCAAGTTGTTCTGGTGACTTGTTTCTTCACAGCAAAGAGAAAGTAACAGAAATTTATGAATGCTTGCAAAGCATGTGCACAGTATCATTCAAGTCTTTTTTTTTTTTTTTTTTTTTTTGAGGTAGTGTCTCACTCTAGCCCAGGCTGACCTGGAATTCACTATGTAGTCTCAGGGTGGCCTCGAACTCACAGCAATCCTCCTACCTCTGCCTCCCAAGTGCTGGGATTAAAGGCGAGTGCCACCATGCCCAGCTCATTCAGGTCTTATGTATGTTCTTATCAACATCCCTTAAACAGCAACTGTCAGAGGCTATTATTGCTTCATCTTGCTATTATTATAACAAAATACAGACCTCCGTCCTGTCCTCCATCCATTGAGAAAAGGGCTATTCCCATTCTTGCACTTCATGCTCCAGCCTTGGTCTCATTAACTTACCCTATCAAATTAGGATGCTAGCTTTGTAAATTGTGTATCTTTCTAAATCCACATGCAGATCAAGTAGAATTTCAGAAACAGGAATCAATAACTTAAAAAAATGTATTTGAGACATTAAAGTTAAATATATGACAGAAGAAATATGTTTTGGAGTGTTCTTGCTATGGAGTGGCTGTAGATAACAATGATGTATTTTTCAGAAAGCTACAAGAAAGGTTTTTAAATGTTTTCACTATAAAGAAATAATAAATGAGGGCTGGAGAGATGGCTTTGTGGTTAAGGCACTTTCTTGTGAAACCTAAGGACCAGATTCATTTCCCCAGTACCCACTAAAGACTGATGCACAAGGTGGCACATGCATCTGGAGTTCGTTTACAGTGGCTAGAGGCCCTGGTACACCCATTCTCTCTCACCCTCTTTCTCTCTCTCTCTCTCTCAAATAAATGAATAATATATTAAAAAAGAAATGATAAGTGATTAAAGAAATAAATATGCCTAACCTAATTTGAAGAGTACATAATATTTATACAACAAAACATTATATGATATCCCATAAATGCATATAATGCATATAATTTTGTCAATTAGTTATTATAGAAACATATTAAAATGAAAATATTAAATATTAAACTATATACAAGAAATATGAATGCATACATTAATTAACAATAACATGTTAATTATGTTCATGTTTACATAGACATATATATGTTACAGACTAGATGAATATACCAGAATCAAAAACTGAAAGAAAAATAATCAGAATGAGCTTTATTTTAGTAAGCTTCCAAAAGAAACTAGAATTTAATACCCCAAAATAATCTTTTTAAAATCTAAGATAATACATAGCTCCTATGTTAATTACATATGAGGTTTCCTTTTGGGATATGAAAATGTTTTAGAATAAGAGGTAGTTATTGGAAAACACTGTGAATGTAGTGCATGGCACTGAATTGCTGAGTTTAGAGTAGCTGATTTGGTTTTATATAAGTTTTATATCAGTATATTAGAAAGAAGAAAAGAATCATTAATCAGTGGTATGATTATTTTCTTATATTAAATTCTGGCATAAGATAATTTGATAAGTTTAAACATAGGCTATGATTTTGGTATACTAAAAATAAAATGAAAAGTTATGATTCTAAAATCTTGACAAGATAAAGGGCTAAAAGATAGAGCATATCCACTTTTTCCAGATGCCTAACACAAGAAGCAAGGGTGTTATCTACTAAAATATTAACAACATTGGCAATAATGTTTGACTTTCACTCAAAGTCAGACAACTTAATCCAACTGGCTTGTTCGTTCCATGGTGACTGCAGGTTCAAGATTCAAAAGTCATTCTCATTACTCCTTCACTCTCCTTTTATCATCAATTTTACTCTAAGACCCAAGCCACAGAAAACTACATAGGTAATACAATTATCCCATCCCCACTCTTCCAACAGATGATAGATAACACAGGAGTAATCTTAAGTTATGTTGTTCAAAATGAGCTTCATTTTAAGAACGGTGCTGAACACCAATGGTTTGGACAAGGGTCCAGACTCCTTGTCTTTGAATGGATCCCACACCTCAGCTACCTGACACTAGAGATATGACTTAAGTTGAATATAACTCAGTTGCCTATTTATTGAATGAGATCCGTGGTAAAAATAAAACCTACCTCCAAGATTAATATGGATATTGAGAACAGTGTCTGTCACATGGTAAGGGTACCATTGTTGCTATCATCATAATTACTAGTATGTCCAGACGGTGAACTCTATTGTCCAACAGAGGACATAAATCATACTTATATAAAAGTCTAGGGGGGTTAAATTATGACTTAGTGTAAGTTCAAGAGAAGAAACTACAAAACGCTCTCATACACAAACACATACATGTAATTTGATTGATTGTATTTGATTGATCACAATCATAGAAACCCTTTAAACATACATGCAGGGTGTTGTTTGCACCTAATCCCAGAATCTGAGCTCAGAAAGGAATGTGAAGCAACAGTCATACATTTGATGTGCGGGTATGATAGCGTGGGGAGGGCAGCATGCATTATTATCAAACCTCATTCCAACAGTCTCTTAGATCTAGGTCATCTTGTTGATTTTTCTATGTTTCCTACCACATTCTTCTTCAGATTCTCTGATTTCTATCACAGGTGCCACATACAACCTTCGTGGATGTCAGCCTCTCAAGTAATACAACCACACGGATCATCCTGGATCTTGTAGCTGGTGAGTTTATCTTCACTTTCACAACTTTATATGCATCTTCCAGCTCTGAGTGTCTGCTGGTTCCATACAATTTTCAAACCTCATGCAAAATATCTTTTTTTGTAGTCTAGTAAAAATTTTATTGAAAACGAGTAAGGTAAACCCTTTATATGAAATATAAATACATATGATCCCACCCTTTAATTTGAAACTCTTCAGTGAAGGGTGGTCTTAAAATGTAGTCCTGGTTTAAGTAAAATGTGAAGACACAAATGCATAAAAAATACCCATTGTCAAGTTGACACACATTTACGCATCTCTTAGCTGTACTGAATTTCCATGTATAGGTACAACCATGCTTCTTCCTAATGTAATATAATTATCTTCCACAAAGTGAAAAGCACATGAGATTCCTCCAAAAGGAAATACAAACTTGGGGCTGGAGAGATGGATTAGTGCTTAAGGAGCTTACCTGTGAAGCTTAAGAACACAGGTTTGATTCTCCAGTACCCACATAAACCAGATGAACAAAGTGGCACATGCTTCTGGAGTTCGTTTGTAGTAGCTAGAGGCCCTGGAGCACCCATTCTCTCTCTCTCTAATAAATAAATAAATAGAATGTTTTTTTTAAGAAAGTACATATTTACTTACCTAAGATGGAGCACTGGTCATTCATTTTCTAGCTAGGTCACATTCTTCCATGGATCCTCCAAAACACAAATAGTTCTAAAATTAACAATGACTGATGCATTATTTTAGATGGTAGGAAAATAGAGGTAGTTAAGACAAAAATGGCATATTATACATATATATTTTTTCATATAAAAGTCTGAAAGGTATTTAAATGACAAACACCACATTTCCATGCCTGATTTTAAAGGCTTACTTGGTAATGAGAACTGTTTTCTTCCACTACCCATTCTATGCTGCATTCCATTTATTCTAGCAAATACCACAGCTGTCCTAGTTCTGAACACATCCTGATTCTGGAAGCATCTCTACCATTTGCAGAAAGCTTAATATGGAGCCATTATACTTTCTGAATTCACACTAGCCACAAAATGTGGGAGTTCTTTATTATCTTGTAAAAATAATATTCTAACATCATATATATATGTACACATACACATATTTTTGTCCAACTTGTATGAATTTAATATATAAATTTGCCTCAAAGCCATTATGAGAACTGATTAAGTCATTTAGGTGCAACTGGTATATGCAGCCTGAAAAACCCAGGGGATGAAACATGCTGGGCAGGTGGGTTGAAGCCAATAAGAGTTAGGAGAAGCCAGAACCAATGTGGACAGGATGAAACACACATCAATAACAAAGCCTCCCACTTCATTTTTAGATGTTCTATAAGGCATTCGGACACCAAATTCAGGCAAAGCATTACCTAGGGCAGAAGTCAGAGGAGCCAAAAGACAGGAGTGTGAGTTATATTGATCTTAATTCTGCTGGGAAGAAATTCTAGAAAACATTCCAAGCTAAATCCATTCATGGTTTCCAGAAGTTCCCCCACCCCTCATTCACTTGTGGATCTGACTACAAAATGCCTTATTCCCTGATGATTTTTAATGGTTTGTTTTTTCAATCAGAGACGAACATTCCTGTCTTAAAAATGTAGAGCATCCTCCCAGGTTTCAAAATTCTGTAGTTTCCTTAGTTTTGAAACTCAGTAAGTTTGTCTCAGCCATGTGCCTCTGTTTTCAACAAAGAGTTGTGCTACTCCACCTGTAACAGGGACAAGTAAACCCAGTCTCCATTCACTAATTTGCTGATAAAAAATAGATGAGACAAATGCATGTTTCAATGCTACATAGCTTACATAGACTGATGTACTTTCAAGTAAAGATTATTAAATCTGCTTTTGCTTTTGTGAACAACCTAGACATATTATATCATCAACTGAGGAAAACGTAATAGAAATATGAGAATATTATTCCTTACATGGCTTCAACCCAGGCCTTTATGACATTTTCCAACACTTCAGCAGGTTGTCTGTAACCTGCTTCACATGTGAGACCTTTTCCTTTCTACGTGGCCAGCAGCAAGAAATGAAATCCATTAAGGCCCCATGTAAGTGCCTAATTTGTTTGAACTGTCATTTATCTGGGGTTCCAGTAGCTTCTCAAGTATCTCAATGCAGTGCAGGGAAGTTCTCCGTGTCATCTGTGACATAAGCAGCTGCTTGCAAATATGCTGAGTGCTTTCATTTTACAGATTATCATCTTCTCATACTTCAATGAAAAACAAGCTATGAAGAGGGCACTAGGACAAGTACTGTGTGGATACAGTTTGGAAAATGGGTCATTGTGAAATCAAAAGAAATGAAGAGGTAGAAATTATTTTTCTACCTATGAAAAACCTGGTGGAGAAGTAAGCCTAGTGACAAACACCAATATTCCTAGCACTTGGAATGCAAAGGCAAGAGGATGGCAAGTTTGAGGCTAGCCTAGACTGCATAAAATATTGAAGCCCAAATAATCTGAGTCTAATCTTGTGGTGGTTTGATTCAGGTATCCGCCATAAACTTAGGTGTTCTGGATACTAGGTTCCCCAGCTGATGTCAATTGGAAATTAAAGCCTCCTGGAGGTGATGCATTGTTGGGGGCAGTCTCATTGGTGTTAAAGCCAGCTCCCCCTTGCTAGTGTTTTGCACACTCTGCTGTTCCTATTGTCCTCCTGATGTTGGCCAGGGGGTGATGTCAACCCTCTACTCATGCAATCATTTTCCCTGCCATCATGGAGCTTCCCCCTCAAGCCTGTAAGCCAAAATAAATCTCTTATTTTCCTACAAGCTGCTCTTGGTTGGGTGATTTCTACCAGTAATGTGAACTGACTGCAACAAATATATATATATTCATACATATATATACCAATTAGGAAAACATCATAAAAATACAAACTGAAATTGACCCTCCAAGTATATTCAGGATTTTATTAAATACAGGTTGGATATGTGTGTTTGGAGCATGGAATGGGGTGGGGGATAGAAAATACTTTATCCAGAAGAAACAGTTGGTAGTGATCATAGTAAGTACAGACTCCCAAGGACATTAGAATGTGATTTCTGTGTAATGTACCTGATCTAAGCAGTGAGCAAGGGAGTCACATGAACAGAGTCAGTGATACCATCCAAGTAGTGCTTGAGAGACTGTTCTGTTCACAACAACCCCAAGAACATGTATGGCTCTCTTCTATATCTGTGCCTATGTGGTGGAAAGGCTCTACAAGGTGGTGATTTGGTACAAAAATAGAAGGGATGCAGGCAACGCAAAATAAAATCAAGAATAGAGGAGCTGTGTGAGGTCACTAATTCTTCTTCCTTGAAGTGAGGTGTTTTCGCCAAAGAAAGTCCAGAAAGATTGTTAGAGCCACAAGGTGGGACATTATTCACAGAGACATTGCCTCTTCCCCATAACTGATGGCTACCCCCACAATGCACGACCCAAATCCCTAATGAGGAGGGTCACTTCAGAGTGGGGAGGACAAGGAGGAGACTAACAATGGTACCAACGTGGCTGTTTAAACACTGAGTATATACATAACTAACAATGAAAAAATCAGTTGTCAGGGCTGTTCGGTACAGCAGCATCTTTTGAATTACCACTCAAAAAATATTAATGACAATTGTGAAAAAAATAAGATTCTGTAAAGTATCCATGAGTCCTTTCCTATCACACTGGCTCTTCAAGAATTGTATCTGTAGGATCCCTTTGGGATTCAGAAGTAATAAATAAACATAGCTCTGTTTTGCAATTAGCTTCAACTTCTATCCAGCTGAGCTGGGCCATCAGGTAATGAAACCTACACCAGTGATAAACAATACAGTGTATCAGAACGTTTAATAACACACAAGCCCTCCCCAAAACATAACTGAGCCAACATATGCTAACACTGTATTAACATAATGCAAGTACTATGCAGAGTTCAGCTCGCATCTTACTCCATTGCTACTTTCTCCCCTTATATCTTTGTCACTTTTACTTCACAAACATCCCATGAGACTTAATCATAGCCTTCCATAACTTTGCAAATACCACATAATCTTTCCCTTGTTTCTAGAGTATGGTGACTCTCCATTCCTCAAGTTGTCGGAGAGTATCCTTCTCAGAAAGTGTCAGTTAGCTTACATTACCTTCTTTGATTTAATCACAACACTGTGAGAAATACTTAAAGTATTACTTTATCATCTGTTAGAAGCTATACCAAGCCCAGGGGCTGGGGAGATAGTTCAATGGTAGTTGCTTATTTTGTGAACATGATGACCTGAGTTTGATTATCAGTATCCACTTACTAATGCTAGGCAGGGTAGTATGAGTCTATAATCACAGTACTGGGGAGGCAGAGAATGGTGGATCCCTAGAGCTCAGAAGCTAGTCAGTCTACCCTAGCTCATGAGCTCCAAGCAAATAAGAAACCCTGTCTCAAAAAGGCATAGGCAGAGTTCCTTGAGGATAATACCTGAACTTGTCCTCTGTTCTCTACACACACATGAATGGTGAACCCACACATGTTACCACAAAATGTATGCACTTATGCATAAAAGACACACACACATACCATATATATATATATATTATATATATATGTATGTATATGTATACATATATATGTATATGTATATGTATATATATTGCATGTGTGTGTAATGTGATGTGATGTGGGTATGCTGTGTAGGGTGTATAAATGCAATGCATATGATTTATGCACACAGTGTGTATAGCGTTTGCATGTGTTTGTGCCCATGTAGCACCCTTTAGGCTTACATGTGGCAGGGTGCACTTGCCTGTTTGTAGTGACCAAAGGGGAGTATCATCAGGTGACTTCCCCATTGGTCTTCCACTCAGTCTTACTTGAGCCAATCTCTTACTAAACCAGAGCTTGCCATCTTCTCATGAGCCCTGGTGATTCCTGAGTCTCTGCTCCCCTAAGGGACTGGAGTTCATATGTACATGGCCACTCCAAGATGTTTATATGGGTCCTGGACATTATACTCAAGTGGTCTTTCAGTCCTCCTCAGGCCCTCCCACTTGCAGAGGAAGCACTCTCAACCTCTACATCATCTCTCCAGCCTCGTGCTCATACTTGTAATGCTGAACTGAATCACTTTGAGTTGCAATGATCAACCCAGGTATCCCTCAGCATTTTGCTGCTGTGTTTTATAGTCTTATATTTGTACTTTATCTTATCTGTTTTAACTGCATCTAAATCATGTTCCTTTGTGCCATGCAACCTTTTGTAGATTAACTTAAATCATTTTTCTGCAAGTGGGAGTATTTATAAATGGATAAATGTAGGACTAAACAAACAAAAATAATCTCTCCTACCAGATCTACAATCCTTGAGGCAGCTACTGCCTTTGGTGACCTTTGATGTCCCAAAAGTTAGCAGAATGGATGGCATACTGCAAGTGTTCCACCAACTTTGGTTAAAGAAACAAGCAGTCAGCTTTCTTTCAGGCAGGACTATTCTGGATACTGTGATTCAAACACATTAGCATTTTCATCTTAGCATTTGCTGGAAGGAAATGCATATGTGAATACATTATTGTGGTTATGTAGATAATGTGTGCCTTTAGAGTGTATGTACACAGTAACTACAGCATTTGATATAATAATAACAGTAATAATAGTGGTAGTACTGGTGGTGGTGGTGGTAGTAGATTGATTATTGCAGTTATCCATGCATTGCTGGACAAACACCTGACCAAAAATAGCTTGTGGTAGGAAAGGATTTATTTTAGGCTTACGGAATCCAGGGGAAACACCATCCATGGCAGAAGAACCTGGCGCACTTTCATAGATGATACTACCAAAGAGCCAACATATACCAACAACCAGAGCTCAAACTGACTATTTTTTTTTCAGGCAAGCCCAATAGACTGGCTTTTTTAAAAATTTCGCATCATTTATTCACATGGGATACATTCTTTAAGGTTACTTTCTCACGTTAAAAAGGCTAGACTTCTATCAATCATTTTATTATTTTTTCTTTATTAGTTTTGTACACACTCAGTGTGTAAACAGCCATGTTGGTACCATCGTTAGCCTCCTCCCTGTCCTCCCCCCTCCAAAGGGACCCTCTGCATTGGGGATTGTGGGTCATGTATTATGGAGGTAGCCATCAGTGGTGGGGAAGAGACAATGTTTCTGTGCATAATGTCTCAACTTGTGGACTGGCCTTTTTTTAATGCAAGATATTGAGAGAGAGAGAGAGCAAAAAAGTGTGAGAGAGAATTGGCATGCCAGAGCCTCCAGCCACTTCAATTGAACTCCAGACTCGCGTGCCCCCTTGTGCTGCAGCCCACAGTCCAGCATGCTATCTAAGTAAACTGGTTCAAGTGGGCTGGCTCTGAAATCCTCCCATCAAATTTCCTAGCCAATCCAGTCTTCCCCTTACATACCTAAATCTGATGCTATGAAGGCACTGTCTTCTAGCCTCTCTCCTCTCTTCTGGTGCAACCCCAAGTGTCTATGGGATCTCTGGCTCTTACCCTGTGCTGCTCCTATGCACATGAGTCTGGTCTCTACCACCACCAAGCCTAGTTGGGTGGGACTGGGAGAGCATTGCAATGTATCTTGATGTAAACTTTTCCACTTGCCTGTCCCTTATACTTTGGGGTAACTTCTCACTTCAATTATCTGTATGAGTTTTCTCTGGTCTCAGAACCTACCTTGTGGGTGCTCTCACCAACTCTAGACTTGCTACCTGTGTACTTATTCTAAACTTGAGGTAACCATGAGTGTTACCTTCTTCATCACGCATTTCTCCTCTGAACTTCTTGGTCTCTGTTTTGATACTTTCCCTCTTCAGAAGGCACATGGCGAATACCATGTGTGTTCTTTCTGAGTATCTCTACATATACATCTGAATTCTACTTTCCATGTGCTTGCAATGCTGTTCCAGTTTCCTTTAAAGACCTGAATTTCTCTTTTATATATATTTTTATTTATTTAAGAGAGAGAGAGTGAGAGAGGGGCAGATTGAGAGAGAATGGGCATGCAAGGGGCTTTAGCCACTGCAAACAAACTCCAGACACATATACCACTTTGTGCATCTGGCTTATGTAGGTCCTAGGGAATTGAACCTGGGCCCTCTGGCTTTGCAGGCAAGCACCGCAATCATTGAGCCATCATTCTAGCCCCCTTTATTTCTCTTAAATGAACCTTATAAACTACAGTATTTCCACATGAGAGCATGTTTCCTACATCACTTAGATAAACCCCACAATTTGGGATTTCCCCCTAAATAAACATTTTATGCTTTACTTGCTTTTATCTTTATTAATTCTTGATTATAAGTAGGACAGAACCCTAAACTTGGGGCTCATAAATTCTGGGAGATACCTCCTGAACCCCACAATCCTGCATCAGTACCAGATCCTTGTCTTGAGCTCTGAGGATCAAGCAGTAAAGAAAAGAGTTAAATGTCAGCCCCATTTATCTACCAGTATCATGTATAATGTACAAGTGAGTGTAATATTAGTTATTTTCTTGTTGCTGTGACAAAACACCTGACAAGAAGCAACTTAAGGGAGGAAGAGCTTACAGTTCAGCTGACAATGTCAGAGGGTACAGTCCATCCTGGATAGGAAGGCACGGTAACTAGAGATGGAGCAGCTGGTCCAGTCCACAGTGAGGAAGCAGAGGTGAATATTGATGCCCAGATTGATTTATTCTTTTAATAGTGCTGCTCACAGTCAAGGTGAATTTTCCTCCATCAGTTAAACTAATCCAGAAAGAATTTTGCTGACATGCCCAGGTACTTGTCTCCTCTGTGATTCTAAGTCCAGTCAGGTTGACAATCAGTATTAACCATCACCAGTGTATAATCATAACATGAGGGAAAACAAATCAATACAAAGGGAGGATAGTGAGTTGTTAAACAAATGGCTGAAAATAAGAGACTTCAGAGGAAGTAAACAGGGGCAGAGGAAGGAAAATGTGGGGAAGGGCATTCCAAGAATAGGCAATGGCATGGGCTTATGCAAATTCTTTGTCCTGACTTCATTCTCTAAAGAATAGTCCAACACAACTGAGTGGCAAAACTGGCCAAGATTTGTTGCACACAGATGCTTGTGTTCTCTCTCTCTCTCCAGAATCTCAATATTTTAGTCATAGAAGAGGTTCACAACTTTAACTAAATCTTTGTTATTGTTCTAAAAACTCCCAGTGAGATATCTGCTTACCATGACTAATAGTGCATTGTTAAAGAGAGCTCTGGAGACAGTCAATGGCTCTTTTATACTTCACATTCACTTGCTGTTACTTGCCGGCATTTTGGACCAGATACCAACCTAGAGTGAAAATGTAGATAGAAATAACACAGTATAAAGTAAGAAATGCACTGTGGTGAAGGAGCCAATGTTGGCACAGAACACTGACTTTTGAAAGGTGTGAGTAAGCACTGTGGTAGTTTAAATGTTTGGCTCCATAGACTCAGCCATTTTTGATTAAGCTTCCCCCTTGAGTCCCTAGCAGGCAGGTTACTGGTAGAGGAGGCAGGCCTGAGTCTAGCCCTGAGGTGCAGAGAGAGCACTTTGAGGTCTGGCTGGCTTATTGCGCTGGCTGTTGGTGATGCTTATGCCTGGATCTATGAAAGGGAACCAGCTTCTTCCACCATTGATGGAACTTCCTCTGGATCTGTAAGCCTGAAATAAATCCCTTCCTTCCACAAACTGTGTTTGGTTGGATGTTCATCCCAGCAACATGGAAGTGACTACAACAAGCTTGAATTTTCTTAAAGTAGTGAAGTGAAACGGATCTTCTTAATTTGTGCTTTATCTAAGCTCTAAGATGGGCTTAAACTCAGGAAACAGACCCTTAGTGATCACCAGAGCACCACTGAGTCAGTGTCTCTAGGTTCTTTGTCTTGGAAAAACAGAAATGAATCTCATCAATGAGAAATATCAAGTCTCGGGGGGGGGGGGAGTTTGTTTAAAAAAAAAGTTAATTAACTAAAAAAGTTTATCGTAAATAGGAAAAAAACTTTAGTGCATATGAAAAGCAGATGGGTTCCATGTAAGAGGGGACCCAGGACGAGGATGCTATTGGAAAGTGGAACTAAAAAAGAAAAAAATAACCAGCTGTCTGAAATAACAGAGAGAGGTACTGGAAAGGAGGTTTATTGCCAGTGGATTTCTTCATATTGGGGTTTATAAGGCTTTCTGGCTAGAGAATCAAGTTAATCTCTGTAACAACTGGACTGAGATATAAGGAGTACATTTCCGGACCCCGGGAGGTGGTGCATGTGTCTTCTATCCAATCAAAGAAATGTTGAAAGTCTCTTCATTTCAGGGAAAGAGCAGGGGAGGTTTTAGTTTCCAGCTGCAAGCTTTGCAGTTCAAGTTCAAGTCAGAATTGGAAGAAACCCAGAATCAGGGATGAAAAACAAGGGTGGCTTGGGGGTGGGGGGGTCAGTGCTTCATGGGATGCAACCAGAGCTGCTGAGTCTGGCTTTCTTATTTTTCCAGATCCCACCCTTCCTCTTATCTGGTCATCCTGGTTGTCTCATACCCAGCTTTGAGCCCTCTTCTTTTCTTCCTCTATTTTGACTGTATAACTTAAACTCTAACATTCACATTAGCCATTTTCAAGGCAAAAACAAAAGACAAAATGGCTTTTTTTAAATTTGAGGTCATTTTTTTCTGAAGTATTTTGTCTATTTATGAGAGAGAGAGAGAGAACAGAGGGAGAGAGAGAGAGAGAGAGAGAGAGAGAGAACATGCCAGGGCCTCTAGCCATTGCAAATGAATGTCTGACACATGTGCCGACTTGTGTGTATGGCTTACATGGGAACTGGGGAATCAAACTTGGGTCTTGAGGCTTCAGAGACAAGTGCCTTAACTACTAAGCCATCTCTCCAGCCCACAATGGCTTAATTTGGGGGTCCCTTCCATAACTGTCTAACAATTTCTTCTTCCAACTCTATATTAAAAGCAGTTAGCAGGTATCTGTCCACTGTTTTGATAATTAAAAAATTTTTCATATCTCTGCCTCTAAACTTCAGCAACTCTAAGCCATAATTATTGATTCTATAAGTGTCAATGTTGAACAGAGTTGCATTTTTATAATGGTAATTACAAAATTAAAATAACATAGAAATCTGGGGTTACTTCCTTAGTGCAAGAAATGTAGGATTAAAACTTTACAAAAAGAAACTGCCAGAGTATTATGATAAACTGGAAAAAAATATTTCAGAGATTGATGACATGTCATTACAGGCTTGAAATATCTGTCCTAATCCTTTATATTCCTTTATATTTATATTTTCATCAACTACTTAGGCCAGTGACATATTAAAGTCCATTAACCTCAGTTATTTTGTCCTCAATATAACATTGGAAGGTACAAGAACAAAGTTAAAATTAAATAGATTTCCTTCTGCCTTATAAGATATGCTATTTGACCTTTTATATTTTTTATAGAACTGCTTAGTTATTCTAAATGTGGTTAGATACACTATCATATCGGCCATAAAGTATTTCATCCTGCAATGTCTTTTGTGCCCTTTCTTTTATCATTAGCATACATTTTATTTCTTTAGTTCAATTTGTAAGATCATGTCCTCAGAGACACTCCTAGATCATTTGTAAAATTGAAATATTATACGCAGGCAAATCCATTGATGAGAAAAACATTTAAAACCTTGAAACATCTTTTCATTGATATTACCCAGGCTACAGATACAGATGTGAATAATGACATAATGGGGAAAGAAAGTGAAAAGGACAGAGGATAGTGAAAAGAGAAGCCAGGAGGCAGAGTTCAGCTTCCAGAGAGGAGGCAGAGACTGAGCAGGCCACAGTGAGCACTGGCAGCCTAGGGGCCTGACTTGTGGGCAGCATGAACTTTATGTTTTACCAGCCTCAAATCTTATTGCCAGAAGAGTGATAATGAAAATATGGTATATACATACAAGTGTAATACTATGAATAGCAAGAAAATGAACTCTTTTCAAAGAGATCAACAACATGATTGGACCCGGATGACATGATACTATGGAAAATAGGCCAAATCCAGAAATATAAACATAGTATAATCTGACTTACACTAGAAAAGTTAACTAGTTCAAATTCTCAGAGGCAGATTGTAGAAGGATAATAGATGTGATAAGGAAATAAAAAATTTAAAGGTGATGGTCAGAGTCTGGTGAAATGGCCCAGAAGTTACATGTTCTTTGTACATAAGCATAAGAGCCAAGTGGGACCTGAGATTGCTTGTGTTCAAGTCTCCTGAACCCATCTAAACAGCCTGGCATCATTATGTATGCCTATATCCCCGATCCTGTGGGGGAGCAGCAACTGAAGAATCTCTGGGGCTCCTAAACAGCAAGAAGAGATTCCATTACTAGAGAAAACAGGTGGATTGGCCCAGTGTTCTCCTCTAGCCACCACAGGCAAGCACATAGGGCACTGCAGGTAAGCACACATTGTGTTGCATCAGCCATATACACGCGCGCGCGCGCGCACACACACACACACACACACACACACACACACACATACACACACACTAAAGGTGTTGATCAAAGATTACTGTTAAGCCTGGTGTAGTGATACATTCCTTAAGTCCCAGGATTTAGGAGGCAGAGGTAGGAGGATCACAGTGAGCTCAAGGTCACCCTGGGGGCGTGGTAGCATACTCCTTTAATCCCAGCACTCAGGAGGCAGAGGTAGGAGGCTCGCCGTGAGTTTGAGGCCACCCTGAGACTCCCTAGTAAATTCCAGGTCAGCCGGGCTAGAGTGAGACCCTACCTCGAAAAAACAAAAAAAAAAAAGGTCACCCTGAGACTACATAGTGAATTCCAGGTCAGGCTGGGCTAGAGGGAGAACCTATCTTGAAACCCCACCTCCAATAAGTGGGGGGAGTACTGTTATTGATTTTTTGATTCAGAATTTGTTGTCTCATGAATACAAAGATTGATGAACATGGACAGAAGAAGTTTTATTGCAAAGTGGAAGTAAAACATCCCCTGATGTAGTGATGGGTCCCAAAGGGATTATCAGTGTAATGCTGTTGACTGAAGTTTTGTGCACCAAGAACAAGCCCACATTGTTTCACCCATTATGAAATTAGGTCTCAACTATGGATGAACCCGTAGTTAATTTAAGTACATATAGGGAGCTCTGGTTTATAGATGGGTTAGGTGTAAAAGTTCAGGTTCATGAGCTAGAGGCATGGATTAGCAGTTAAGGTGCTTGCCTGCAAAGCCTAAGGACCCTTGTTTGGTTCCCCAGTACCCACGTAAGCCAGATGCACAAGATGGCGCATATGTCTGTCATTCATTTGCAATTGCTGGAGGCTCTGATGAACCCATTCTTTTTCTCTATCTGTCTCCCTCTCACACACACAATAAGTAAATAAATAATGTTTTTTTTTTAAAAAAGGAAAAGTACAGGTTCAAAAGTAGCTGGCAGGATAAAAGCCCACCAAAAGTTCCAAGGAAGAGGAAGATCAAGCAGATATGAAGAACAAAGGGCAGGTGTGAGGCTGACATCTTGATGAGTCAGGGCTTTTTGGATTTTAATTCCAGGACTGGAGTTGCCTTCTAGTTGCCAGAGCAAGGTATTGTTTTAGGTTCTTTTGGACCCGTTCCTCTGACAAGCTATGCACAGAGCAGGGGTTGTCTCATTCCTAATTTCTATGATCATAAAGTTCAGGTTAAGCACGATCATTTCTGAAGAATCACTATGTGGTATAGTGCTTGCAATATTACTATTGCTTACTGAAATTTTCCTAAAATGGTAACAGTTTTGTATTTATATACATGTGAGTACACACATACAACTATATATATATACATACACAGAAACATAAGAATAAAATAAAAGAAGTGAAGGAGAACTTTGGAAATTTATGGAAATACCTATGTATTTAATAGTCATGATGGCCTTATGAATGTCTGTCTACTCATCCTCCACCTAAGAGAGCTTTAACAGCAGCTCTTTCCTTGCCAATCACACCATACCTAACATTTATTATGGCACCACATTACTTTGAAACATGATTTAAATATTTATTTTATGGAAAAAATGAAAAATATTATCCCATCTTCACTATACCTACACTACTAGCAACTTCTGAAAACAAGAGATTAAGGCTATGGAGTTTGACCGCTTTCAAATATTCTGAGAGGCAGGAAGACCTGTTTTCTAACTAGTCCAAGTAACAAATCCCTCAAGCCTAAACTAAAGCAAAGGCAAGGAGAATGAAAAGAGAAAGAATGCCAAAATCCTGGGTGCATAGACATAAAAGCTTGAAAAAAAAGCTCAAGTGTAAACAAGAAGGTCACATATTTCCTGAGGTTGGCCAAATGAATACCTACCTTATGAAAATTTTCAGATAATAGTTCTGTTCAGAATTGGTGGACAGGAAGCCAGAAATCTTAGTTTCATAGAAGAACTCCCAATTTTTCCAACATTGGCACTTAATTGAAATCAGTTCAACATATTAGGTAGCCTAATTAAAATGTACGTCATGGTCACATATGACTGTGGCTTTGATTCTGAATCAATGCTCTGTGGAAATGTGAGCTGACGGCTGGCTTGAGCTGTGCAGGATGAACATAAGGACAGCCAGGAGACATTCCAGTGTTTGGCACCTAAAATGGTTTCCAATTACACATAGCTAACTTATATTAATTCAATTTGAAATGTTTGTTCTGAATAGACATTTTAGTGTGTCGGCAGGTTTTTGCATAATAGTTCCATATATTTATATCACTAGATAGCCATATGAATGCAGAAATACAACGTTACCATGATATGTACATATAGAATCAAGGTTTTAATAAGGTAAGTTAAATCATGTGCATGTATGTAGATGACATGTATGTCTTATGAGGAGCATTGACCTAAACATTACAATGGCTATTACAATTACAATTGTAATTACAAAAATTACAATTGAGTCACAGTGGCAAATTTAAAAGGCATGGAATCCACATTACTTCACTTTTTAGATTCTGAAATATCCTTTGATAACAGAGAAATAACCCATTGTTAAACTCTATAATGTTTTAAAGATGCCCTTGTTTTTTTTAAATTTAATCTTCTATTACAGAGATGATTTATTTCAAGAAAGGGGAAAATACATGCCCTGTGATCACTGACTTAGCCTACTTTAAAGCTGAAGCTACAGCAGATAGGCACTGTAACTAAAAAGTAACACTATGAAATCTTGCATGTGAAAGCGAAGGCCATGTTTGTCAACTGTGTATTTCAGTGTCATTTGCTTACTGAAATTAATAAACTAGCAGGGGAGTCCACTGATACATACTTAGACTAATTCTGTTTTATATGATTCAGAAAGAGCAACCTGAAAATCAGGCACCCTTTATGTAGGATTCAAACATAAACTACAGCCTGCAGGGATGCAGTATTACACAATTATCCTAGCTGAATAACCTCTTTCCACTAACACAGTAAGCAGAAACTCAGCATGAATTTATATAATACTCATTATTCAATAGGGTGAACTCCATGATCAGCCAACTCCAGAATATAGTCATAACAAGAGACAAAACACTTTGCTAGCCTTGGGCATCTGGTAAATATGTCCCTCTACCTCTCTGAACACACTGGATGGTACACTGTAAGAATACAGTTTAATCCAAGGCTATACCTAAACATTACAGCTTGGAGATGACATTTCAGTATGAAGTATATATTTTCAAACATTGTGCTTTTGTACTATGCAATTAAGATAAAGTATCAGTTGGGGCAAAGTCAAGAAAACTGGATATTTAATCCCCAAAAGAATATCTTTAAATTGTCATATAACCTTGGAGGCTATAGTTCTCATTTCCTCCTTTTAATATCTTCATATTAAAACTTGAGATGTGGATAGGTGATCTCTAAGGTCTAATAACTTTCCAATATTCAGCAATATATATGATTCGTTCTCACCAAATAATTTAATTTGGAATTGAAGAACAACACTATCATGAACTGTGTAACAGAGTTAGGCCCATACTATTGAGTAAATAAATCATTACTATCCCACTTCAGCTCACCTCGGCTCATGTTTTGTTATTTCTGCTATGATTTTTACTTAGTTTTAATCCATATTATAGGTAAGATATCAATAAAGACTAAAATTAAACTTACCCAGGAACTTTTCTTTTTTAAGAAAATGAAAAAATTATGTATAGGTTATTGTGTACTTCCTGTAGACTTTACTATATTTTGTGCATAAATATTAGGAAGGACAATCTTCAGCCCCTAGCTTATACATAGGAAAGTGAATCTCTATAGAACTACTTAAAGGTATGTGCAGACAGTAAAGACCTAGCTTAGTCCAGGCTAAGCAAGGACTTTGAAGTGAGAAGCACTGTCTGAAAAAAAAATTCAAATTTTTAAAGATAAAATATGATGTATTATGCCATTAAAGATGGACTAACTTAAAAAAAAATATTGAGACCTGAAGACCAATTAGGAGGGTTTTTCCAAAGCAAAATCCTCAATACAAAATAAAGTTGGTCGAAAACGAAAACTGATAAAACATAGCACTTTTAAGATGAATAGTACTGGTGTGTAACTGAATAACTCCCACAAAAAGGTAGGGCAGACCGTCAAACTTATATATAGGCATCAGCTACACACCCAGAGGGACAACCAGAGAAAAGCAGCATTAGAAAGTCTTCAGGAAGAAGACACACTTGTTATAGGCATCGGGGCAGGAGACATGAAAGAATTAGGGATGTTGAGGTTGAATCTTTTTGTAGCAAAAATAGTAGTGGAATATAGAGCACAGTTTGAATATGATGAATATAGATGTGAACTATTAGCTTAGGATCATAGAAATAGACACAATCTCTGTGAAAGTATGCTGAGCATTTGTATTTTTAAGGATAAAAACAGTTAAAGAATACAGTGAAAGGTATGACTCTTCTCCCTAGGTAAAATAAACTCATCCTGACATGTACACGGTTTGGTTTTGTTTGCTTATTTGTTTTGTGGTCTTATCCCTTCCTTTCTCATTGCTGAAACCAAACACCTGACCAGAAGCAGCTTAGGGAATGAAAGGGTTTGTTTTTTATCTTGTAGCTTCAAGGAGAAGCCCATCATGGTGGAGAAAGGATGGCAGGAGCAGCGTGCCTGAGTCTCAGCATCAAAATCAGCAGGGAGGGGCTGGAGAGATGGCTTAGCGGGTAAGTGCTTGCATGTGAAGCCTAAGGACCCTGGTTCGAGGCTCAATTCCCCAGGACCCACGTTAGCCAGATGCACAAGGGGGTGCATGCATCTGGAGTTCGTTTGCAGTGGCTGGAAGCCCTGGCGCCCCCATTCTCACTCTCTCTGTTTCTCTCTCTCTCTCTCTCTCTGCTTCTTTCTCTCTCTGTCTGTCGCTCTCAAATAAATAAATAAAAATAAACAAAAAAATTTAAAAAAAATCAGCAGGGAGGACTTAGGGATAGATGGAGGTCGCAAGCCCACCTTGTATTTTGCTTTTGATACAGTGTGGGAGCCCAGCCCATGAGTTCCTGGCACTTACAGTTATGGTGGGTCCTTCCGCTTCAACTAACCCAATCTAGAAAACCTGTCACAGATATGACTAGGGATTTTTTTTAACAGCAATTCTTAATGCTATCAAGTTGACAACCAGAGATTAACCATCACAGTGACCCCCTGAGTTTAATTAAAGTCATTTACATGGACATGGGTGGGAAGTTATTTATTTCAGCATGGACCATTTATCAGTGGCTATTTTCATAAAAAAAGTTTTCCCTTCCTCTAGCAATGATTGACTGTTAATATCTCCTAAGGGAGGAGTGGGCTTTAGTTTTAATTTGCATTTCCCTCATGGCTCAGGAAGTTTAGCACTTTTAACAAATATTTGTTAACCAGTTGTAAGTCTTCCTTTGAGAACTCTGTTCAGATTCATAGGCTACTTTTTGATTGGATTGCTAATTGATTCTTCTATTTGGTTTTTGAGTTCTTTGTATACTCTGGGTATTAATCCTCCATCAGATGTAGAGGTATTAATCCTCCATCAGATGTACAGCTGGAAACATTTTATCCCATTCTGTAAGCAGCTTCTTTACTCTCCATCTTTGCACCATACAAAATATTCTTAATTTCATTATGTCCATTTGTTAATTGTTGACCTTATTTCCTGAGTGACTGAAGTCCTGTTTAGAAATTTCCTACCTACACCTATATCTTATAATGTGCTCCCATTTTTTTTCTTAGTAGTCTCATAGTTTGGGGTCTTACAATGAGGTCTTTGAACTACTTGAAGTTGATTGTTTTTCTGTCGGGTGAGAAGTAATTGTCTAGTTTCATTTTACTACATACTGATAACCAGTTTTCCCAGAACCATTTGTTAAAGATGCCATTTTATTCCAGTGTGTACTTTTTTTAAATTCTGTACCATAAAAAACCCTATGGAAGATTTTATTCAAGAATACTATAGTGACAGAAAGCTACCCTCAGTACCATACATTGCAATTCAGCAATAAAGACAGCTGGAGATCATGTTTTCCTCTTTTAAAACAGGTCTTCCTATGTATCTTGAGCTGAATTCAAATTCATAATCCTCCTACCTCAGTCTCCAAAGTGCTAGGATTATGGCACCATGCCCTTACACATGTCTGACATCTAAAGTTTTATAGCCAATGAGCACAATATGGATATCTGTAGGTGAAAATTCACTAAGAAGAACTTCATTAGCTATCAAGGGTAGACTGCATTTGCTTGTTTGCTTGAAGGTCAACTGTGTCCTTGATAAAGTCACACAAAGGTAACTGCTGTATATCAAGGATAGGAGAAGTTCTCAGTAAACTGGCTTCGTAAGATGCCTACATTCAACTGACCTTAGTGGGCCATCAGCAGAATTGATGAGACCTTGGAAAATATAGAGAACATTCAGCAGAGGCTGGATAAAGTTTGATCAAAGAGAGAATTCATCTCTTCATTCAGAAATATTTACTGCATTCTAATAATGTGACAGGTGCTAAAACAATAGCATAATCAATTATACAGGTCTGTCTCTGTCCTTCCAGAACTTGGATAATGAGTATTTTTCCTTCGTACCTCAGGTCAGAGTTCTGCTCTACTATGAAGACATTCCAGGATGCAGTTCACCTAGATCGGCTGTCCCCATCACAGGCTTACCTCCCTAGGTTATTACCTCCTGCTTAAATGTCTGTGGGCTCTATGCCTTTGTGAGCTCTCTCAGGTTGTGGGCTGTGTCAGTGTGGGATATTCATAGCCAGACACTAACAATAAAACTGTACTTTTAGTAAGTTGGTAAACAAGTTGATGCATTTTGTAGAATATAGGTAACAAAAGTCAGAAGCAGACAAGTAATGCTTAGCTAAGAAGAGATGCCATTTCCCCACACATGAAAAATGAGTGAGAATTCTGAGTTACGTGTTATCTGAAATTTTCATTCAGCCAAAGAGCAGAGGCTGGTTTTCAAATATATCAGTAGCAGAACATCCAGTATCTATCCAGTATACGATGACTTAACCTGAGAGCAACTATAATCTTCTCAGTTAATGGAAGCTCTCCTAGCTCAATTCATTTAATGCTGTGGTCTTTTCCCTCTAATTATCCTCATTAATAAATTGTGGAACCAAGGTTGGTGGTGGTCTGTAATGAATGAATACACAGTAGAATACACATGAGCAATAATTCAAAGAGTCTTGATTTTATGGATTTTTTTTATTTAGAGAGGAAGTTAATACTGAATCCAAATAGGTTTCATATTCATTTTATGCCCAAATTCATAAACATCTTAAGATGTAACTACTTGTTCTACTCACTCAGAATAAATAACACAACTATTTGCTATCATTAATATGTGTCTTCACACTGACCTCTGCTTTTTATCACCAGAATCATATCCCATAGCTCAAAATGTAAAGTACTTTAGAGTTGTATTTAAAAAAAAAAAAAAGAATGTTTAGGACAGGAATTTTTTCAATATTTTTAATCTCTACTTTCCTCCCCAAATACTCATTCTATGTTGAGAGGTGTTAATCAAGACACAAACTCTGAGAGGTTTAAGCATCAATGTGGAGCACCTGCACCCTTGAGAGCGAAGATTATGGGAGGAGAGAGGAAGGAATGAACCATGTAAGGTTATTTCTCATCACTCCACTGGCTCTGCATATAATGTTAATTATAAGTATTTGATGGCTCCTGGTTTATATCAAACCAGTCATTTGCATTATGTCTTTACCTAGCTCTATAAATAAATACAATCCCCCCATTTGACAGACCATGAAACTAAAGTACACATCACTCAGTAACCTAATCATGAGGTCCCTTTAGGACTTTCTAGGTCCCCTCCAACCTCACCACCATCCACACTGCCATGTTGTATCCTTCTAACCTAATACCACTGTCTTCTATTCTACAGTGGTTTAAGGGTTATTTTCTAGATATCTAGAGAGGACATCTATAGCCATGTGTTCATGAAGACCTGTAGAGGACCACTGAACTCAAGCTCACTGCCTTTCAACAAAATTATGGGGTTATCCATTCTGTTCTATTTACTCTTTAATTCCCTTTATTCCAGAAAAAAATACATTCTATTTCTTCACTTCCAAACCATAGGTAATAGAAAACTTGTGTTATTCACTTCAGTGTTAAAGGATGTGTATGCTGCTGGACTACATACAAACTTTACTTTTAGGAAGTTTGAAATGAAATAGCAGATGGTGCTAACTCTTAAGAGACTTTAAAGACCCATGATTTTAATAATGGACAGAAGAGATAAAAGTTGCTATCCCCCTCCAGGTAAGTAATTCTAAGCATTCTTGTACATTCAAGTCATCACAAGAGTATTTAAGAAATCCTACCACCCAGATCTCCAACCCCCTCACTCCCAGGGGTCTAATGTTACTGACCTGGTGCGATGGTTAAGTTTTATTGTCAACTTGATATATTTAAGAATCCACATACAGTCCTCTTGGGTGGGTCTCTTAGGTTGTCTCCAGGAAAGATTAACTGGAGGAGGAAGTTCTTCCCCCAGAGCAGGTGGCCACTCTTGGAAGGGGAATTTATCTAAAGGAGTTCTGGGAGAAAAGAACCCTTCCTCCTCCCTTGCTGCCAGTGCTGCTGGTTGCCTTCCAGCATGGACTGAAGACCAGCATGGACTGAAGTGGCTCTCCAGGAAACCTCTAGGTCTTATGTGCCAGATTGTGACTGCTAATGCATTCAGTTACATAAAACTACCGTGTTCCTTCACTCTCAGTCCTGCAAACTGCTACTGTGAGACTACCATAAAATAATCCAGTAAATCCTCCTTTTAATGCAATTCATTCTATCATTTCTGATCCTCTAGAGAAACTTGACACTTGGCACATGGCCTGAGCACTGGGCGATCCAGGGCCTCCTGAGTGAATCCAGTATGAATACAGGGCAGAAAGACTCTAACTAAAAACAGATCTTGGCCCGGTGTGGTGGTGAGCACCTTTAATCCCAGCCTATGGGAGGCAGCGGTAGAAGGATTGCTGTGAGTTTGAGGCCAATTTGAGACTACATAGTGACCTGAGCTAGAGTGAGACCCTACCTCGGGAAAGAAAAAAGAAAGAAAGAAACAGATCTTAAAGCAGTGCCTGTCAAGACCAGCCACACATCACAGTTCCCCAGGGCACTTTATACAATACTGATATCAAGAGCCAGCTCAATCAGAACCTCTACAAACAAGATCCAGGCACTGGTAGTTCTAAGGCACCACTCAGGATTTTTTTTTTTTTCAGTTTTTAGAGGTAGGGTCTCACTCTGGTCCAGGCTGACCTGAAATTAACGATGTATTCTCAGGATGGCTGTGAACTCATGGCAATCCTCCTACCTCTGCCTTTCAAGTGCTGGGATTAAAGGTGTGCGCCACCATGCCTGGCTTTTTCTTTAATTTAAAAAATATTTTATTTATTTGTTTATTTATTTAAAAGAGGAAGGGGGAGTAAGAGCAAGGAAGAGGCAGATAGAGGGAGAAAATGGGAACACCAGGGCTTCCAGCCTCTGCAAATGAACTCCAGATCCATGCACCACCTTGTGCATCTGGCTTATGTGGGTACTGGGGAATCAAACCTGGGTTCTTAGGATTCACAGGCAACTGCCTTAGCCACTAAGCCATCATTTCAGCCCCCAGTGGAGATTTTGAAACACACTCAAGTCTAGAAATCATATTATTGAAACAGTCATGACTCAATGTATGGCATGCAGATCAGAAAAAAGAAAAAAATCAAACCAGTACTCAAGAGCTTGCAGCAATTAAAGATCTTCTGAGTTCATGTCAGAGTTACCAACTGAATCTGCAGTATAACTAGATTCCCAGATAGTATGAACATGTGCTAAAATTGGTGACACTCTTTTTGGTTGCTTTTGTAAGGACCTGAGAACTCTGTTAATTTTTCCCAATTTGTTTTCTTCCTCTCATTTGACTCTTCTCAAGTCCCATGTGAATATGTTCAACTGATTAGGGTCACTGGGATAAATTACAAGCATGTATGCATAATTGCCAGATAGTCCAAAAGTGCTTACATACATCTAATTATCATTAAACTGCCCTCTACTAAGCTGACTCCTGAGACTGGAATTCAAACCCCTTCACAATCTAAACCAAGTTCACCTCCTTCTGTCCATTTTCTCCATTTAGTTCCTCACTGCACACTAAATAAATATACTTTGTTCTTCCATACCTAACATACCATGTCGGCATCCTCCTCACCATCCATCTTTACCTGATATGCTTTTCTTCCATGATCAAGTATTGCACTTCCATGAGTGTGGGCTGAGGATAGAGCTCAGTAATAAAGAACTTGCCTATTATAAATAAGGCCCTGGGTTCAATCCACAATAGCACAAAAATATCATGTAATTCTACTTTTTATGAAGATTCCTCTGTTTGCATCACATGCCCAGGTGGTAACAATATTTCCTAACAGAGAATATTTATAGCAGCCAACCTGTACCTCACTTGTGGCTCATTTTTCATTCTTCATCCCAGTTTTCTTGAATGTTTTATATCCACATCAGATTATAAAGTATAATAGGAAAAGGTTCAGGCACACTTCTCTTCTGTGTGTTGCACACAGCCCTGGATGTATAGTAGGTAATTTTATGTTTTCATTTTTACAATTTTATGCCTAACTAGTTCAAGTCATTCTCCTTAGTGTAACCAGTTTTCTCATGGGGTCTTTGCCAGAGAAGTGACAGAAGCACAATGTATAATTTTGGGGGGATCATTATGTGGGGCAGCTTGGAAGGTGTATGTGGTTAAATACCTCCTTCATATACAACATTTGTTCTGCCTGACATACTTTGGGAGAATTTTTCTTAATAATAGTAAGTCATCCAAGACTATTTTTGAGCACTATCAGCTTTCTAGGTTCACATAGATACTCCATTTCTTCTTTGTCAATGGGAACATGAGCACTCAGGCCAAAGAGACAAGATGCCCCCACAGTATTACTCTCAAGATACAAGGGTGACCATCATAGGAAGAAAACAAGAAAATGAGGTTTAAAAAAAATACTGTGCTGTTATTGCTTGAGAACCTCCTGTGTTCTATGTTGATGAAGACACCAAAAAACTGTTAGTTATGTATATTAAATAAGGATCTATTTCATTTAGCTTATTCTAGGGAAAACTTGCCCTGGTTATGATGTTAGATATAGTGTTCTACAAGACCTAGTGACCAGATGAATAAGACATTGGATTACGAGTTATAGCTTTCTCTACCTCTAAATTGTGGGGAAACAAATATATAAAAATGCACTCAATTTCCCTTAAAAATCTAGATGCTTTGATAAGTTTGAATAACAGATGGTACTAATTAGAATGTGAGAACTCACTGGAAACTATGACAAATTTGACTGGCTGTTTGTAAAAATATTTCTGACCAGGTGCTCTAACAGTACTTTCATAAATATTTTAGAATATTCTACATGATTTATCAATGTTAAGCAATTCAAAACAATGAGGCAACATGACCCAGACACTGTTTTTTTTAAATTATTTCCCAGCAATGTCAGTTCTCTGTCAAAGTTAAAATAAACTGTTCCTCTACTCCCTGCATGATGTCCTTAGAATGCAATGAAAGGGATAAGTAGCTTAGTTTCTTTTTAAAAAAAAATTATTTATTTATTTGAGAGAGAGAGAGAGAGGCAGATAGAGGGAGAGATAGAGACAGAGACAGAGAGAGAGAATGGGCATTCCAGTGCCTCCAGCCACTGCAAATGAACTCCAGACGCATGTGCCCCCTTGTACATCTGGCTTACTTGGGTCCTGGGGAATTGAGCCGAGGTCTTTTGGCTTTGCAGGCAAGTAACTTAACTGCTAAGCCATCTCTGCAGACCAGTAGCTTAGTTTCTGTAGCTAAAGACAAAGAAAGTGATTTCAGGGTATTTCATGTTTTACTGGAATCTACATTTATTTAGGCAAGCTCCATGTTACAGACAATCTCAGTGATTATGTTCTTTGCTTTTTGTTTCTTAAAAATAAATAATTGAAAGTTATATACAGTCTTTCTTACTGATGGCTATAAAAATGTGGACTTAAGTGATAGAATTCTTGGTATAGAAAATTTTAGACTGATTTATTTCCTTCTTTTTAATTAAGAAAAATAGTGGCTGGGGAGATGGCTTAGCAATTAAAGATGCTTGCTTGCAAAGCCTGCAGGCCTAGGTTGAATTCCTCAGTACTCATAAATAAAGCCAGATGCAATGTGCAGCGTGCATCTGTGAGCCCAATATGCTTATGCCAATGGAAGGCAAAGTCAGCACTATCTGAAACTCTAGGGGCCATCCTGTTTGATGTCCCTTTGTAGACTGGCAGTTTGTTTGTGGCTAGAGACCTTGTCTCAAAGAAAGTGTAGCACAGACACCTTGAGGTTGTTCTCTGATTTACACATAAGTGACATCACAACACACTCATACACACTATGTAAATATGTGAATTAATGAATAAATAAATAATAAATAAATAGCTCCTACTAACTATCATGGATTATGGTGAAATTGGAAAATCTCACCTACAACACAACTATCTTTAGCCATAAGCTTTTATGTTAAGCAGTTTAAACATTTACAAATATCTCTGTTGGTTGAATGGTCAGAAAAGCTGACAGCATTTTGCCATTAGTGCAGAAGACCATCATTTTAAACTTTACACTGAAACTACCTGAATGTTTATAAAAATATGAGTACCTGGATCCCACCTTCAGAAATATATATGTGATGAATCTTGAATGCAGCCCTAAAAATAGCATTTTAAAAGGACTGCTAATACTTTATAACATATAGACAATATTGAAAAATATAACAAATTGGACCCATTTTTTAACAATATATTTCAATAATCCTCTTAAATATAGGGGTACTAATGGCATGAATCCTATTTCATTTCAGTTCTTATTCATCAAAGTTTATTAAATGGCAAATCAGAATGCAGATGACCTTCTGCAGGGCACTGGTAAAGATTTGTTAGCAAATTATCTACAAAAGCCTTTCTAGGAAGAAAAAGAACAAAAATACAAACACATCCATTGTACTACCCCACCCCATCACCATGCCAGCAATTGTCAGTGCTGGAATTATTCCTTCCCACTGTGCGGAGACCTGACAGCCACCTTTTCCTTCCATTTCTTGCAGACACTCCTACTTGTGCTACATACTGAGAGTGAATGCACATTTTTTTTTCTTTTCACTCTTTTTGGGTTTCTATGGAAATTATCATAATAACTGATTTTAGATTACTAGCTTATCTCAATAATACAGTCATGAATTTGTAAATCAAATTGGAAAACCTGTTTAGAAGTTTAACAAATAAAATACAATATATAAAAATTCAAATCACTGCCAAAATCAATTAGCTCAATGTCATATTCATGTAATTTCTCCTTCTGGACTCTATGTTCTCTCCAGTGAAACACTAACTACATTATCTCCCACATGGAGAAGAGCCAAGGTGAATAGCCCTATAAGAAATAGATGTTTCTGCCAGGAAATAACTTTCAGCTGTTAAAAAGTAGATCAAAAGGTGAAAAAAAAAGCTATTAATCAAGACTAGACTCAACATTAAGATGAGAACATAATTCCAATTCCAAACTTACAGGTACCCAACTATTTTATCCATCCTCTTTATTTCCTCCATCACACTCTAGAAGATGCTATTTGTGAGCTATCCTAAACCAATCTTTCATGAGTAGTCAAGGGTCTTTGAGGAATTAAAATAGTCACTGAAGAAATTTGTATTTGATAAACTTACACTTAACACCTTCATACCATCTTTTTTTTTCTTTTTTTTTTTTTTTTTTTTTTGAGGTAGGGTCTCACTCTAGCCCAGACTGTTCTGGAATTTACTATGTCATCTCAAGGTGGCCTCAAACTCATGGTGTTCATCCTACCTCTGCCTCCCAAGTGCTGGGATTAAAGGCGTGCACCAGCATGCCTGGCTCTCATATCACTTTAAAGAAGGCAAAACTCAGAAACATCTTACCTACTAAAACATTTGTCAACTAAATATTTATTAGCAAATTTGCATAGGGAGAATTATGTAATATGTTCTAGAGCTTCAGAGAGTCCAGCTTTAATTTTCTTTTAGGAATTTAAAATAACAGTTTGTAATAAAGAGTTAGTGAAGATAGTCATATTAAACTTCCACACAAGAATACACCATCACTACAACATTGCCCTTGGAGTTTTTAGTAAACAGCAAAATCAGACTTCAGGAAGATAGATAGATAGTAGATAGCTTGATAGATAGATAGATAGATAGATAGATAGATAGATAGATAGATAGATGATAGATAGATAATAGATGGATAGATAGATAGACAGATGAAAGATAGATACTGGAGACTTTGACATTTAGCTAAAAAAGGTATTGGTCTTTCTAGATTCTCACAGTTCATGCAAAGCACATGGAATATCTTTTGTGTTTTTGACAACCAATTTCTTTTAGGAAAACTTAATTTCACTCATAAAGAAGCATTTCTTGCATTTGCATGCCCATGAGAAACTAATAAGACATTATGCACATCATTGAAATTGCATTTCCAGTATTGAAGATGAAAATTGGCAAATCTCTGATTGTACCATAATGTTGTAGGCTTGTCATAAGGTTGTAGCTACCACTGGAGTACAGGTTAACAGTGAGAATCCTAGTGGCCAAAAGTTTGTGATGATTAGAATGTGAGATGCCACTGGGAATTGTATAATAAAACATAAATGTACTTGGTACAAATAAAGCAAGCAAATATGCATAATATGTACATACAGTGAAATGGTTTCTATACTTTTAGAATTTTTAAAAATATTGCATTCATTTATTTATTTATGAGAGGTAGAGACAGAGAGAGAGAGAGAAAGGAAGATAGAGAGAGAATGGGTGTGCCAGGGCCTTTAGCCACTGCAAAGGAACTCTATATGCATGTGCTACTTTGTGTATTTGGCTTTACATGGGTACTTGGGAATTGAACCAGTTTCCTTAGGTTTTTCAGGAAAGTATCTGATTCACTGAGCCTTCTCTCCAGCCCCATTTTTAGAAATTTAAAAAATAACATAGTCTCTATCACAATGCTCCTTCTGATCCGTTCTCTGTTTCCTTGTTCTTTCATTATCCCTCATTGAACTAAAAGCTCTTAAAAGACAGGTGTATGGTATTTGTGCTGTCCTCTCCATGGTTTAGTATGACACTTAACATGCAAATATGTTAAACTAATATGTTAAAAACCTAAAATATTTTCTAGAAATTATAATTCTTTCTATTTGTTTAATATTTTGACTTTCAATGAATTATTTTTATTGAAATTATTATATTATGCTTTTATCCCAAGAGGAGACTCTGGGCAAAATTGTTCAGTTAATCTGAAAAGAGAGGAAAAGAGAGAGAATTTGTGGCTCTATGGCCATTAGACTTCAGAAATTAAATTATCACTCTTTGTCATTTTAAAAGGGAAAAAAAAACTGCAAGCAACCTCACATGACTCAACAAACCAGCAGAGAACACATTTTTTTAAACCAAATTGTCATCACTAACAAACAGCCCCATGATAATCTCCAATTCCGGCCACTTATTTTGTGAGAAAGAAGATAAATTGGAAAGATGCACTCATCATTACTCTTCCACCTTGCCAGGGTTTCCATCTTTTTTTTTGCCCGAGTTACTTCCTTGTAGGCATGTTAGAAGATAGATGTGAGACACTAGGACAAATTCATTTTGAGAAACTACTGATTGGGACTTTAAAGTTGACACTCTTTTTTTTTCTTTCTTAATATATAGACCTTGAAATATCTAATCATTAAAATAGCTCAATAGTGAAGAACTCCTACTAGCCCCTGAGAGTTTGTAAGGCTAATTCTATTCCCTGCACTGTTAGCTATAGCCTGAACTTGCTAGATTGGTCCCTCTTCAGACAGCTTTCCTTCAGACAAAATCACATGAACATAGTGTGTAGATGAAGAGAGTGCTCTGTGCAGTCATTACAACTTCTTATCAATGAGTATCATTCAACAGAAGACAGGGTCTTTATCTCTTTCCAATGCAGCTTCCAGGATCCACAAGCTCTCACTCCTACACCAATCATTTCAGAACTGGATCTCCAAAACTCACCTTTTCTGGAAATGTGAATTGTTTAGTTACTGCTAAAGGGGAATGCCCCCAAACAGTAATAAACACCATCTTCTGACCCCATCTTTCTCCTGTTCTGTTTCCAAAGAAATTTGTTTCCTAGTATGTCCTTAAAAACAGATTGCCTCAGGGGCCCAATACAGATAAATAACTAAGTTTTAAAATCCCAATCAGTAATTAGTCAGATCCTGAAAAGTTAACAAAATGCCTAAAATTGCCCAAGTAGTAATATTCTGAGTTTTCCTGGACTTTTGAATCATTGTTCCTCACTCTATAGAAAGACTCTTGCATAGTTATACGGAAAGAACAATACACACATCTATGAGTTTCTGATTAATTTTCTCATGGATTCACCTTCCTGGGTTATCTTCCATCTGTTAAATTATAAAAGCTTTAACTATTAATTGTATTGTGTAGGAAACAATAAGAACCAGCTGATTCAAGTTCCTTCTGATAGGGAGAATGATTAGGGGGGTGGGAAAGGCTGATTTAAGTGATTAGGACTGACATAATGACATGTGGAAAATACAAAGCCTTAAAATAGACATTACAATAAGTCTGGAATTAGCCTAAGCATATACCATGTAGAAAATCCTAAATATGACTATAATAGTAAGAATTGGAAAAGGATGATACTGGTTAATCAAAGCATCTTTAGAAAGCTCTAAAAGGATAATATAATGAAATGAGGGACTGAAAATCCTCACTCAGGTCAAATAAAATTGACCTCTAAAAACCAGAAATATTCAAATCTGCTTACAAGTTCTCAGTTGAGTCATACCATGTGTTCCTGATTTTGCATCAGTTGTGAAATGCATTAAAATAATTTGGTGCAATAATAGCTAAAATATGGGAGCCTATTAATAGTGTGCATGAATTTTATAAACTACAATGGATAAGGAGCTTCCCTTTTAATGATTTCAGTCACACTTTCTTGCCTTGCCATTTTCCACATCATGTGGGAGACACTCAGAGCCACTTCCTGAGAGCTGCACAGCCTCATCTGTCAGATGTACCAGAGCAAAACACAGGAAGCAAACAAACCAGCCTAGCAAGGGAAGAGGTTGAGAATTCCCCATGATGAACACTCACTGAGACCTGCTGGAGAGTAATTAACAGGTGCTCTCTCTGTGCAATGTATGCTTATAATTCAGGACTGCTCTCACTACAGAAATGGTGTCAGCATTATCTCTTTACTTCGCTTACTTGATTTCACATAAAAATATTGATTTTAAGGAGTAAAGTCTCAAGAAACTGAAGTTTAATGAAAGAGACAAAGTATATGTCATTGTCCTTTTTTTTTTTTTTTTTTGCTTTTGCTGATCTGATCTAAGCATTTCATGGGTATTATCTTTCACTGTCTTCATGGAAATCTGTATTTGATATGATTATTTCTATGTTAGTAATGGCAAATGTGAAGCTTAAAGAAATCTTGCATGATATAAATACTAGAGAAGTGAGATTCCTTACCAAACCTGTTGAATATCAAAGTCAATAGTTTTCTCCACTATAGAACTCAAAGCTGATAATCCATAAGTACGTGAACTAAGGGCTGGGAAGATTGTTCAGTGATTAAAGTGCTTGCTTGCAGTCTGCTGACCTGGACTCTCTAGTACCCATGTAAAGTCAGAGACATAGAGTGACACATGCATCTGGAGTTTGTGTGCAGTGGCAAGAGGCTCTGACATACTCGTATACCTCTCTCTCTCTCTCTTTCTCTCTCTGTCCATGTGGTGTGTGTGTTTCTCCCTCCTCAAAAATAAAAAAAAATTAAAATTTAAAATTAAGATGGACTAAGAACTATTGGATTAGAAAAGAAGGAAGGACTGAGATGGCTTTATAGCCAACCCCTAAAACAGAGGCAACATATGCATACCAGGATGGTCAAACTTGGTGTTGAACTATACACATCTGGAATCACATGTATAGAGACAAACCTGTGAGAGTTCTCTAAGACAGTTTTTGGACTGATTTGACTGAGACAGAAAGATCCATCCTTGATGTGGAAGGTTAGAGTCCCAGACTAAATAAAAATGGAAAGTGAGAGTAGCTCTGGTATTCATCTCACACTGCTTTCTCACCAGGGAGACAATGTGACCAGGTGCTTCATGTTCCTGCCATCCTCAACAGAAGAGGTCACACTGCCATGCTTTCTCCACTATGATTGATGGTAACCTCAAAGCAAGAGCCAAAACATATCCTTTTCTTTAGTTCCTTTTATTTTCCTTGTCCCAGCAATGAGAAAAATAATAATGAATACAGATATTATACTACTCAAGGTTCTCCAAAGAAATAGAATAAAGAGTACATGAGAGAGAAAGAGAGAGATTGGAAAGAGAGAGATTTCAAGAAGTTGATTTATGTAGTTAGAGACGCCAAGAGTTTTCATGATTAGGCATCTGCAAGCTGGATACTCAGGAGCACCAGGGAATGCTTGCAGTCTAAGTACAGGAGAGCTGGTGCTGGGAGTCTGGGACAGCAGGCTGGGAAAGATAGTTCAATTCAGCACTAAGGCAGAGAGACTGTGTTTTCTCTCATATCTTTTCATTCTAGCGATCCAAGTCTTCAATGAGTTGGGTCAGTCTACTGGTTCGCATGCCAATGTCATTCAGAAACACCTTCACAAGCAGATTCAGGAATAATACTTAACCTAATATACAGGTACTGCCAAACTGCCCAGTCAATTTGACATGTAAAAAATTCACATGAATCAAACAAGCATAAAGTTCTCATCCAGCCCTGTATCTTCAGATGCTTTTTTTTTTTTTTTAATCTAATGCCTTCATTCTCTCTCTTGAGCTGCCCAGCTAAATTATGTGTGGCATTGCTTTAGGGACTTACATGCATTTGTGAACAAATAAACATATTCTCTCCAAATGTTACAAAAAAACAGTAAATTTTATCTGAAACTCAGGAAACCATTTATAATGCTTCCACTCTCTGGCATTAAGGGACACCATTTGCATTATTGATTGAAATGTAATTTAAATGGCCTCTGTGCTAAAGTGGGTTGTGAGGTGAGAATAACTTTTTAAGAATGTCTTAGAGGGGAAAAAAATCCAGGCCTTATTACCATGATCAAATAACAAGAAAGTTAATGTGTTTGATGTCATTGTGAAGTTAGACTCCAGTGCACTGAGCATTGAAAGAAAAGGGGTAGAAAGATCTCCTAACCCTGTGTTCTTGATCAGAGTACCTGGGTGCCCTTCAATACACATTGTATTCTCTCAGAATAAGAGTTCAAAACCCTTCTGTTATTTTTTAAAGAGACTATAATTTCATCTATATATACAATGATTATTTAACCTCCATTGCTTTTTCTTTTCCCCATCACATTCCTGCTGAGCCCTTTTTTTCTAGTGAGCATCCCACTATCTTCCTTGTCTTTGTGTGTGTGCATATGTGAGTGTCCCCTTGAGTTTAATTAGGGCTGCTTGTATGAGTAGTATAGTTAGGGGAATATTTACTGGAGCAGGTTCTACTCACTGCACCACTGAAGAAAATGAGTCCCCTGCCCCTAGCAGCCACTGACTGCTAATGGCTCCTGAAGGATGTGTGTGGCTTCAGTAGCCCTTCCACCACCCATGATGGGATGATGACCATTCAAATGTTGACCAGGCAGCCACACCAGTGACAAGTTCATGAGTACAACAGTCTTGTCATGTCACCTCCTGAAGACAGCATTCAACAGGACTCCAACCCCCATTATCCAGCTTTTACCTTTGTTTCACCCATTCTTCTGAGATGTTCCATGTGCCATGCGGGGAGGGAAGTAGTTGTCCCATTTAAGATCGAGTCTCAATCATCACTTTGACCAGTTACATTATGTCTTTACACTAACTACTGTTCATTGCAGTATTGTTTCCCTTACTGAAGCTGAGAGCAACACTAATCTGTAGATACAAACAAAAATATTTTGAAGACAGTTTGATAATACATTCATTTGGAAAAATAACAGTAGTAGGTTTCCCTCTAAGGCTTATAACCTCCCAGCCATGGGCTTTGGCTTAGGTTTCTAGTACCAGGTATAAATTCTCTACCATGGATTAGGCTATGAATCCACTTAAAAAGCATTTGCTTATCCCTGCAACATCTGTGCCACTATTGCACCAGTGGGTACATTTTGCTTAGCAGCTCAGTATTTTAGCACACAAAATCACAAGTATGCAAGACCATCAATGACTTTTCTCCCTCAGTAGTTTGTATAGCACCTTTTTACACTTTGAAAGTCAGCCAACAGGGGTAAGCTTGGGAGTTTCGGATTAAGTTCTCTATGTGTTGCAACCAAAGTATGTGGCATCTTCAGCAATAAACCCTTATGCTCTTAATAGATAGAAATTATCATTCCTTAAATGATCCAAGTAAAATCAAAAAGTATTTCCTTTAGTTTTAGTTGGTAGAAGGCACAGCTATCTTAAAGTTTGCTTATTTCATAAACATGATAATTACATAAATTAAGTAAAACCCAATTCTGTAGTGATCCTTAAATTTTGCTTTTTAAATTAGTTTTCTTAACTGCCAAGCCATTTCTTCAGCCCTTTAATTAGTTTTCTGTATTTTGCCCTAACAAAAACAATTTGAGCTTGGTTATTTTTATAGGATATATTATACTTTCTGATTTCATTTTGCCAATCATGACAAATATTTTCCATGTCACTACATACACTTAGCATTTTAATGACAAGTGAATCATTATTTGTTGATTCATTGTGTTTGCACAAGATTATGGTGCGGCGAGCCCCCCCGACCAGCGGGAAAAGAACAATCACCACACGAGGATCCTTCTTGATCACACTTTATTGGAGAGCTTCTTGGTTAACAGGGAGAGCGGATGGAGAAGGACGCGGGGGCGGGATGTGCAGCTACTTTTATAGGGGGATGGGCAATGAGGCACCTACTGATTGGCTGCTTACCCGCTTGTCACCACCAGGCGCCACGGGATAGGCTCAGGACAGGTTGCGTCAAGCGCATGCGCGTACCTTGAATACAGCTGGCGCGAAAGCACTGTCGTAAAGAAGCTGAACGCCACGAGGTTAGCGCCATCTTGTAAAGGCGGATTAGATGTGGTTTCCTGCAGTGCCAGCGCCATCTAGTGGTGGGGACTAGATGTGGCTCCCTGCAGTTCCCCCTTTCTATTATAAAGCGCAGCAGGTGAAGGTAGAGGTTTGATCTCTGATAAACAAAAGGACATTGTGAAGACCCCAGGCCAGGTGGCCAGCCAGGCTGGTGCCTCACCCGTCCGGTACCTTTTCTCAGAGATGGGATGTCGGTACCAACCCATATGCAATCAAACATGCCCTCCATGAGGCTGCTAAGAGCATACCTCATGTGCAGTACTTTGTCTCGCAGCCTGAGCGCCAATGAATGTCGTGTTCCCAACACCAACCCTCTGCTCCTCCTTGTATAATGAGCACCTTAGGCCCTAAGGGGGCAGGGGCTAGGGAAAACTAGGTGTTTTTCAGGGCCGACAGCCAAATCTGGGGGGAGGATCCACACTCCAAAGCGGCAAGTGCTTGAGAAATAACTACCTTGTCCCGCCTGGTCTGGGCTTGCAGGCGACAAATCAACCAGAGGCACAGCGCACAGCCCCCAAGGCAGCAAACTGCAAACATCCCTACCCCTACCCACTCCTTGAAGAAGGAAAAGGCAGAGGAAAGCCAAGAGGTAAAACCCTCAGCCAGGCTAAGGTCCACTCGTGTGGAATTGATCATAACAATAGCTTGTCTTAGTTCTTCCAATTCCGCATCAAAATCTAGGGACCAATTCCCTGCCAAGTACAAGGACAGTTGCTTTGACAGATTTGCTGCCCTTGTAAAGTTTTCATATTGAACACTAGTGATACATAAGGCATTAAGTTTCCATTCACATCCCAACTGAGCGATTTGCCAAAGAACATCAATTTGCTCCTGAACTAGGTCCACCCTTTGATTTAGGATCATAATGCCACCTTTGAGTTGGGAATTTAAATTTGATTGTGTGTCTAAGGCGGCAGCTGTGGAAGAAGCCAAGGTATTTAAGGTAGAGGCGGTTTGAACTGAAGAAGCCATGGCTACACCAGCGGCTGTAGCTGCGGCAGCAGCAGCCGCCACCGCAGCAATAACAGCGGCCGTAATTCCAAAATCTCTCTTATGCCTGAACAAAGACAATGTACTAGGAGCCTCTACAGGCATGGGGACCCAACGGGGGACCCTAAGTACCATGGCTCTGTGATAGAGTGTTGCGTCCCAACATTGGGACAAATAACAAGAAGCATTAGAACAATTGCTGAAAGAAAAGTTACTAAGGACAAACATGAATGGTGGATGGACACACACCGGGGTGGGGGCATAAGAGGCATTTTTTCCTAGGTATTTTCCTATCTGGGTGACACCCCCGAGCACTCTCTCATATCTCCATTCAAGGAATTCGCTCAGGAATAGTAGCTCATGGACTACTCCAGACACATTATTATGGGCAACTGTCCCCCCCCGTAATAAAACAAAGGGTGTCATATCTGTGCAGCTACCATTAACCCCACACAGAACCCACTTTGAAAATGGGTTCATAGTACTATCCTGTAGAAATGGTCCCTCCGTCCACGACAACTGTAAAGGAAAAGGCCCTTTCATATTCGGGGAATAAGTAAAGGTCCGTCCCACATCTGCCCAGCCCACAGTACTGGACTGGCATTCCGTCCATGGCCAAAGGTCCCCTTCATAAGTTCCCATACAGTGAGGTGCCAGGCGTGGTTGAGGCAGAGTCACAGTACCTCTCTGGCCACGAAAAAAGGTACCATTGAGCCATATCACCTCTTCTGAGAAGGGGTAACTATAAGCTTTGTGGGACGAATTCCGAAAGGTAGATTCTGGGCCCCATCTCCTGTTCCCCCTAAACCAAGCAAATGCCTGCATCTCCAGTTGTATACAAGAGTCACGTTCACGGGCGAGAGTAAAGCAGAGACTTCCACTTTCCTCGAAGTGTCGAGCCTCCCCCAGGGGGGCAAGGGTCAGGTCTTTAACAACCGTAGGGAGATTGAGACCTTGCTGAGTGGTGAAGAACCGAGGAAGGACTCTCGCCGTGTGGCGAACGGGCAGGGGCTTGGGGAAAACAGACAGGATGCCCCAGCGCAATTCTCCTCTACTAGTCTCCAGGCACATAAGGATCAGCATCCACAGGATCTTTGGCACTCGTACTTGGATGGCCATCCTCGTCCCCTGGACTCTCCTCTGGAGTTGATGTCAGCGTCTTGACTAGCCGGGCCGGGACCCAATGTGGCGATTCCTGGTCCTGTGGAAAGACACAAACAGCTCCCCTGGATCTTACCAAAGCAGGATCCGGTCCCTTCCATTTATTATCCAACACATCTTTCCACATGACCAGTTCCAGATGTGCTTGTGCCCCCTGGTGGCAATGTCTGTCTGCTGCAGACCTATCATGAACATCCAAAACTAAAAAATTAAGGGTATAGAGTGCTAGAGAGACTCTCTCCTTGGGGGTTGCATTCTCCGCTATCCCCCTTCGTTGTTTAAAAAGGATAGCTTTTAAACTTTTATTTGCTCTCTCCACAATACCTTGGCCTTGTGGGTTGTAAGGTAGGCCAGTAGTGTGGGCAACCTGCATCTGGGCACAGAAGGCACGAAAGCCAGAGGAAGCATAAGCAGGGCCATTGTCAGTCTTTAGGCGTCGCGGTTTTCCCCAAGACGCCCAGGCTTCCAAACAATGAGTTTTTACATGAGTAACCTTTTCCCCTGCAAGAGGAGAAGCATGTATGATTCCTGAGCAAGTATCCACCGAGACGTGCAGGTATTTAAGCTTGCCAAATTCCAAGACATGAGTAACATCCATCTGCCAAAGATCACCAGGTCTTAGGCCCCGTGGGTTCACACCCACATGTGGAGAAGGCAGGAAAGTGACACAGGATTGACAAGCCTTAACAATATCACGTGCCTCGGACCTAGAAATGGCAAAAGTCTTTCTTAAGGTGTTAGCAGGAACATGATACAGTCTATGGAACTCGGTGGCCATATCTTTAGGACTACTCATGGCTAACATGGTCATCCGCGTGGCTTTGTCTACCAAGTCATTTGCTTGAGATATAGGTCCTGGTAGCAAGGAGTGAGCACGAACATGGGTAACATAGAAGGGGGAGGAGCGTTGCCAAATGAGAGATTGAATTTGAGAAAGAATGTTTGAGACAGGACTAGCAGAACGAATAGAAGCAGCAATTTCCAGTCCAACAACTGCATTAGCCACATACTGTGAGTCTGTGAACAAATTAAAGGGACTACCAAAAGTCTGAAACACCTCCAAGACAATCATGCATTCCACAATTTGGGGAGAGTCAGGCCTATAGAACTTCACCACAGGTTCTGAGCCCTGAACCATATAAGCTCCGCGACCTGTTTTTGAACCATCAGTGAAAATGGCAGGGGCTGAGGGCAAAGGGCCCTTTGATGTGACCCGGGGAAAATAGACTAAATTTTTTTCCACGAAGGACAGAATGGGGCTTTTTGGGTAATGGTTATCTATAGGATTTGGAAAAGCACACATAAGAATGCTCCATTCATCAACCGTACCGGATAGAGTCTCTACTTGTTCCTTAGTATAGGGGATGATAAGCTTATCAGGCAACTTTGCAAAATGAGTTAGGCACAATTTCAAACCCAAACAAGCCTGTTGGGCAACCAACTGTGGGAAGTACTGCAGGGTACGAGCTCCCAAGGAATGTCCATGAATCCACAAAAGAGGGCCGTCCTGCCATAACACTCCCGTGGGGACATCCCTTGTTTTTAGAATACAAAGAAGAAGTAGACTAGAAGGGTCAAAGTGTTCAAGCTGTGCCTTCATAAGGGCCTTTTCTATTTTGCTTAAGGCTTGACGAGCTGGCTCAGTGAGCACACGAGGAGAGGTAATCTCAGGATCACCCTCCAAAATGGAAAACAATGGTAACAAATCTGCATGGGGGACATGGAGAAAACCTCGCAACCAATTAATGTCCCCCAAAAGTTTTTGAAAATCATTTAATGTATGCAAGTGGGAGGTACGGATGCAAATTTTTTGAGGTTTCACAGACTGAAGGCCAATGACGGACCCAAGGAAATTTACTGAATCCGTTTGCTGGACCTTCTCTGGGGCAATAAAAAGACCCTTATGTTCCAATGCCTTGACGACCTCCTGAAAGGAGACATGCAAAACATCTAAGGTAGGGGCTGTGAGTAGGATATCATCCATATAGTGGATCATACGTAAAGAGGGGAACTGTTGTCTTACTACAAATAACACTGAGTCTACATAAAGCTGGCACATAGTGGGACTGTTGGACATCCCTTGTGGCAACACACGCCACTGAAAGCGGGCATCAGGCTTCTCATGATTTACAGCTGGTAATGTGAAAGCAAAACGCTCTCTGTCCTGAGGGCAAAGGGGTATGGAGAAAAAACAGTCTTTAATATCTAAAACCATCACTGGCCATTCCCTGGGGAGAGCAGAAAGCGCTGGCAGGCCCCTCTGAACTGGGCCCAGGACCTGCATTTGAGCATTGACAGCCCTCAAATCATGTAATAATCGCCACTTTCCAGAGGACTTTTTAATCACAAATATAGGTGTGTTCCAAGGGGAAATAGAGGGCTCCAGGTGGCCTAACTGCAATTGTTCCTCAATTAACCTCTGGGCTGCTTCCAGTTTTTCCTGTGAGAGGGGCCACTGAGGAACCCACACTGGCTTATGAGTCATCCAAGGTATGGGCACCTGTTCAAAATTGGAAGCAGAATTTTCAGTGGTCCCTAAGAAAAACCCAACCCAAAGCGATCCAGCTTCTCCTCCGGGATGATGGGCTGAGGTCGCCCTTGAAGGTGCTTCCCTAGACCTGAGCCTGGAACAAAGCCCTGAATTTTCATCATATTTTTACTAGCTTCTGAATAATCATTGGTCAAGCGGAGATTCATCTGGGTCTGAATATCTCTTCCCCATAAATTAATGGGAACATCCAACACAAAAGGTTGGATTTTTCCCTTTTGACCCTCTGTAGTGGTCCATGTTAACTCCTTTGCACTCATATGTGGTGTTTTAGCAAACCCTAAGCCTTGCAAGATCTGAGCTGAACTCTGCAAGGGCCAGGCTTTTGGCCAAGAATCTAATTTTATTATACTTTTATCTGCCCCAGTGTCCACCAGTCCTGAGAATTCTCTTCCTTCTATGGTCAGGCGCAGAAGGGGTCTTTGATCCAACTCCAAAGACAAGCAGGTCAAGTCCACACCGGTAGACCCAAGGCTCTTGTCACCCCTTTCCTTATCTAGTGCAGGAAATAGAGAATGGTTAGAAGGCAAAATCAGCAATTGGGCAATACGGTCCCCAGGGGCCACTGACACTGCCCCATAGGGGGAATGACAAAGAATTTTAATTACACCTGTATAATCTGGATCGATAACACCGGGGAAGACTATGAGACCCTTTAAAGTAGAGGAGGAGCGCCCCAAAAGAAGGCCCACCGTATCTCTTGCTAGCGGGCCAGACACATCTGTGTCCAGGATTTGCACGCCCATTTCTGGAGTTAAGACCAATCCGGAGGTGGCACAGAGGTCCAGGCCTGCGGAGCCCGATGTTGCTCTCCGGGCTGAGGCAGCGGGGGACCTGGCGCCACAGTCACCGGGACCTGAGGTGTCTGCATTGCCCCATAGATTTGTGGGCCCTGGGGACGTGGGCCCTTCCCCCCGTTTTTTTGGTCCTGATTACTTGAAAGAGGGGGGAGGGGCAGACCATTAATATCCCTCACAGATCTACATTCATTAGCCCAGTGTTTTCCCTTCTTACATCTAGGACAAGTCCCAGGGGGGCGCTGTGCCGGTCCCGCATCTCGGACAGGGGCTGGGCTATCCGCTTGAGGACATTGGCGTTTAAAATGTCCCAATTGACCACATCGGAAACAGCCCTTTTGATTCCCTGTCCGTTGAGCCTTAGCGGCAGCTATGACCGCTGCTGCTAATCCTGCATTAGACAGAGGACCCCCTATCTCTCGACAGGCTTTGAGCCAGTCATCCAATGTTCCCCTTCTTACTGATTGTATAGCCTTTTTGCACTCCTTAGTGGCCTGTTCAAATATTAGCTGTTGTATAAACGGCATGGTGTGGTCAGCAAGGCCCATTGTCTTTTCTGCCACTTCCAACATTCTAGCTGAGAAATCAGAAAATGACTCTGTAGGGCCCTGAACAATCTTAGTCAACTGTCCTGCGACCTCTCCCTTATTACGGAGCTCCTTTCAAGCCTGATAATGAATATTATTAATTTGGATATACACGTCTGGATGGAAATTGAGTTGATCTGTAAGAAAGGGACCAGTCCCCAGAAGCATATCAGAAGTCCAGTCCCAGTCCCCTTTCATAATATTCTGCCTAGCTTGTTCTTGGGCTTTATCAGAAATCAGTGATCTGAAATCCAAATATTGCCCCCTCGTTAGACAAGCCCGGGCTAAGTCTAACCAATCACCAGGAGTAAGGGTGCGCTGCATGAGTCTGCGAAGCAGCATAAGTGAATAGTCAGCAGTGGGTCCAAAGTCTTTGCAGGCCTGAACTAAATCTTTAAGTTCCGTATAGGGGATTGGCTCCCAGCCTCTTTGATTGGTAGTGGTATTCAAAAGAACCGGGAAAGCGGAGGCCAGGCGGGACCACGTCCGCGGCTTAACAAAATGGCAGCGATCCTCGGCTGGGACATAGGGGGGGGGAACATGAGGGTGTGGCAGAGCACTAGGCGGTGCTCGGTTCCGAATACCAACTTCCTCTTTTAAGGCACTCCTCCCCCTAACCGCGGGAGGGCAGACACGCCTGCCCACAAACTGAGTATCCTGAGCACAATGCAGAGCTGCCTCCTCTAAATCCTGTCCCTCTGTCCCACTGGAGTCCTCCTGATCAGAAGCAGAACTACTGCCGTGATCATCTCGTATACTCAGGTGTCGCAGCGGCTGTAGGGAAGGATATAACCCCACAGCCCCCTGCTGCGGCGGGGCCCTAGGGAAGTCCTCACCCCTCCTGTGCATACAGCCGGAGCCCTCATTACTCTCTTCTAACGGGGGTGCCTTCTCCTCTACATGGCAGGGAACCTTTTCCTTGAAATGACTGGCCACATTGGGAACTCCTCCCGGGAAATGACTGGCCCTGTTTTCCTGTACTTCCTTATATAATCTGGGTTTGCTATCCCCACTTGCATCAGATTCTGACAAACTATCCTGATGTTGTCTGAGCCGTCTCCGGCCCTCCTGAAGTGGGTCCGGGTGGCTTCCAGAACGTAAACAAGAATGTATCATCCTCCAGAAAGGGAGGGTACCTCGACCTAAGTGACCCTCCTCCCTAGCCGCCTCAAGGTCTTTACCCAGCTTTTCCCATGAGGGCAATGAGAGATCTCCGGACGCCGCAAACCATGGAGCCGCAGCATCAATGTCTTTAACAATCTTTTTAATAGTGGCATTAGAGACCTTTAGATCACGTTGTTTCAAAACTTCCTTTATAGGCTGAGTAAAATCAATGGGAGAATACCGGGCACTCGATGTATTACCCATCACGAGCTGGAAGGCTGGAAATAAGACTAACAGCCAGCCCCACGTTATCTACCGAGGATTTATCTGACTCGAGGCTCCAAGGACCAGAGCCGCGTTGTCTACCGCGGGTTTAACCGGTCCAGGCAATCAACAGACTAGGCAAGATAGAAACAAACGCAAAACAATAGAAAGACCCAGACAAAACAAACCGAAAACAGCAAGAGCAGCGAGGCCCTCAGACACAGACATGACTGAGACACAGAAAAGAAAAGAAAAAAAAAGAATGACTTACCGGTACCTTCCTCTCCGTGTGTCGAGGTCTGAATCCTCCTTTGGTCCTTCGCCTGGTGACCACAAGGCTCCCGGCGTCCCGGGATTTCGGCACCACTTTGCGGCGAGCCCCCCCGACCAGCGGGAAAAGAACAATCACCACACGAGGATCCTTCTTGATCACACTTTATTGGAGAGCTTCTTGGTTAACAGGGAGAGCGGATGGAGAAGGACGCGGGGGCGGGATGTGCAGCTACTTTTATAGGGGGATGGGCAATGAGGCACCTACTGATTGGCTGCTTACCCGCTTGTCACCACCAGGCGCCACGGGATAGGCTCAGGACAGGTTGCGTCAAGCGCATGCGCGTACCTTGAATACAGCTGGCGCGAAAGCACTGTCGTAAAGAAGCTGAACGCCACGAGGTTAGCGCCATCTTGTAAAGGCGGATTAGATGTGGTTTCCTGCAGTGCCAGCGCCATCTAGTGGTGGGGACTAGATGTGGCTCCCTGCATTATGGTATTTATATTTGTGTCAAGTCAAATACAATATGCAATTTCATAACTGTATATCCCTGCTTTTTTAATATTTCTCTATATTATTTCTTCAATCTACATCGAAAATCTATTATTTACTTGTGCTACTTTAGGTAATATTCTCAAACTTTTCCTGACTGTTTGACAGACACGTATGATTAAATAATAATCAGAAGAAAATGTCAGTAACCTAAAGATCACAGGCCTGGACTCTGTCTTAGTTGAGGGGCAAAGAAAGTAGCAGGAAGAAGGGAGAAAGGTCTTAATCCTATGTCCTTCATCTCACAATTCTCCACTGTCCTTTGGAGCATACACAAACTACAGGCTTTTTAAAATAAATATTTTATTTTTATTTACTTATTTAATTGGCAGAGAAAGAGGGAGAGAGAGAGAGAGAGAATGTGCACTCCGGGGCCTCCAGCCACTGCAAACAAACTCCAGACACATGCACCAACCTTGTGCATCTGGCTAACATGGGTCCTGGGGAATCAAACCTGGGTCCTTTGGTTTTGCAGGCAAATGCCTTAACCGCTAAGCCATTACTCCAGCCCTACAGCCTTTTTTATTTGGTTTGGTTTGATTTGTTTGTGAGACAGGATCTCACTCTAGCCCAGGTGGACCTGGAACTCACTCTTTAACTCAGGATGGCCTTGAACTCATGGTCATTCTCTTAGCTCAGCTTCCTGAAAACTGGAATCCTAGATGTGACCCATCATACTAGGCTTAGAACAGGTTTGTAAGAGATTATTTTCCGGTCATGGTAACTTTATTCCATCACTGAAATTTACATTAGAGTAGGTTGTACTCATGTCATCTAGGCATCTCTCAAAATATAATTCTAGGTTCTATTATTGTACTCTAAACCCCAGAATATCAGAGTCTGTCCTCCACAGGACAATGTGTGTGTGATGATTGTCTAGAATCTTTATTGGGTAATATGTTCTATGCTTTTTTCCTTTTATTTTGAGTGCCTTTTTCTTTATCTATTAAGCAATTTATTAGCTGTCATAAAGTCCTTGCCTATTTATCCCAACAGCTAGGCTGTCTCAAGTTTGGCCCACATTGTCTCTTTTTTTCTCTCTTACTAATGAATAACATTGATTCTTCTGAAGAATTATGCAAGTTTTGTTCAATAAACAATGACTTGGTTGGATATGAACCACAAATGTTGCTTATGCAGCAGCTCAATTTATATTTTATTTTGCCTTGACAGGGCTTCTTAGAGTCTGTCCACATATAATGGGTCAGATATCATCCAGAGATTTAAGAACAATTAAAACACAGAATTTAGGGTCCTTCACTCTGGTTTTTGTTTTCTATGATTCTATCTAAGAGCTACAAATACCTTGAAACTTATCCCTTTCATTCTTCAGGTCAGAAAGTTTGAAGCTTCTCAGAGTTGTAAGACTTTATGACTGGCATTAAATACCACTTACCCTCAGGATGAAACACTAGAAAGCTCACCTTGTGATGGGTCTTTATTCAAATATTCAACTCACCTCATACACTCTCTACATCCCTTAGGTAGATACAGTTTTTGTTTCAATTTTGCCCAATTTTTACTTGTCTGTTGGAGAATATATCTAGTATGAACTCATCTGGCCATTTCAGAAGCAGAATATTACTGATAAGTCTCCTTAAACAGAAGGAGCAAGACACTATGTAGAGGGACCATGAGCACCAGTCACAAGAAGATCCCTAGACGGATGACTTGCTGGAGGCTGAGCAGTGTATTGATGAGCAATGAGCAAACTCCATGAGGACAACTTTCTGAGGCCAGTCTTCTTTGCCCTGGCATGCCAGTGGTTCTTCTGGAATGGCCCAGGTGGGCATGTCATCCCCTTGAGCCTGGCCTCTGGCATGGCTTTCTGAATCATTACTTCTTCTCTTTTTGAATCATTGCTTCTCTTTTGAATCACTACTTCTCTTTGTGAATCACTGTGTCTCTTACATCCTGTAGCTCTCCATCCTTCCACATTTAGTGGCCCACTGTCTACCAAATCAACTCTAAACTTCCTTTTCCAAAACCTTTTACATATTTCCCTTCATAATTGCTAGGCTATGGAAAATAAAAACATAGAACCCTGCATACGGTCCTGGGAACTCATCAAGTAGGCCCATGTTCTTAAATGTAGGTGACCACGGAGAAAGAGTGTCATAGAACAGTAGAGCTTCCCAAGATGGTTCAGTGGCTATGTAACTATGGTCAAGATTTAAAGCATTATGTCTCCATTACCAAGCAGTAAAGGGGCAAAGAGAGTAACACAGAACTACCTCAGAGGTCTGCCATACGGACTAACCATGGGAACACTTGCACGTCTGCAGCAGATGCCCAGTACCTGCTAACTGGAATCATCATCATCAATGTTTCACTTTTTCTCTGGCACATGGGGGATAGAATTCTATTTGAGAGACTAATAATGCGCATCGAATAAATGTTCAAAATATTCAAAGTTTAAAAACTGTTCCATTTGAAAAGCAGTAATAAATCAACTTCAGCCTAGAGAAGTACTTACTTTTTCTAAAACATACAGTGTACACCAGTCCTGCCAGGTGGTTTTCATTTGTGAAATGGCCATCTTTAGTTTGAGTCTATTGAAATTCTTGCCTGAGATTTTTTGCTTTAATGGCTAAGCAAATATAACACCAACCTACCCTAAAACCAAATTCAGGCCCACCAAGCTAACAATTTCACTTTTATCCAAAGAAACATCTATTTCATTTCTTTTTGGCATTTTTGTTTTTATTTTTTGTGTTCTGGAAATTGAACCCAGGACCTCATGTGTACATTAGGCAACTTTTTATATTTTTTTATGTGACCTGCTTGATAATAGTAATGAGTCTAGCTGCGTCTTCAGCAAGGATTATACAAAGTTTGAATAAGTAGCTATTGAAATGAATTAAAATATGACTCAATAATTATACTAAGTACATAAAATAAATTCAAATTTTTCTATTGGTAAAAAATAAAATGACGTATAAATTGCAATATTTCTTTGACAACCTAAATTGGTGATAGCATCTTCAAAAAGTAAAAGAGCACAGTTTCTCCATACAGCATATGTTTGGAGTTGGTTAACAGGCAGTTGGATTGCATGGTGTAAGTAATGACATTATTTATTTTAAAATTCCAAAATCAAGCCACATGGCCCCTTTGGAGCAAAACAATTCACAGCTAGCAAAAACTGCTTCATGCTGGATTTCACACCTGGTCTCCTGACACCCGGATGGAGGTGCAGTAAATAGTAGTGAGAAAGATTATGTAGATGCCTGGAACCATCTGGGCACAGTGATATAAATGACAAACCAAAGAGTTTCATCTGTCATCCCCAAAGTTAACCTTGTACCTCCAAGACCAAGACATAAAGGGAAGCCCCTTGCCCCTCACCCCGTGCCTTTATGTAGAGCTGGCAGAAGCTTGCCCTTCCCACATGGCTGGAGGGAAAGGCACAGTGTGTGAGCCAATTAAGCCCGCCGGTGATGGAGAGCTGGTCCCTGCTGCAGCAGGGTGGTTCTGTAAGGCTGCCCTTCCAAGCTGCTTCCCCAGCACCCATCTGGAATTGTTTACACAAGGGCAAACCTTGTTTACCTCCAGACATGACTGTTTGTCCTCCACCATGTCTAAATGCTGTCCTGCAAATCCAGATACATTAAATGAGGACATTTAAATGGATGGAGAAAAAGCAAATCGTTTTTACTTCCTAAAAAGCCTAACTTGATAAATTAGAGTCTCCAAGATGTTATATCTCTGTGTCTTTGTTTTACAGGTGAGAAAAGGAACTTCTAGGCCAAAGAACACCTCAAAGCCATGAAAGTCTGCTGAGGTCTCCCACCTACCAACTGGCTACTGCTGGCCGTACCTTCTAGGTGTTGGTTTTGCCATTTGTGCAGCAAGTAGGTAGCTCTGAGTCCTTGAAGGTCATTTAAACGCCCTAATGCAAATCACCTTTAAGTTTCCAAAGCTCGTTCAGATCGTTGATAGAATACATTTCCTTGCCCCCGCCCCTCCCCGCCTTGGCACGTCACAGCAGGTGTATTTATGTTCTTCCAGACCAGCACATTGTGACTCTGATTCTCTCTTCTCATGCCGCCTGGAGAAAGCTGCACTCTTTCAGGGCTTGTCTGATTAACTCAGGCCCACACAGGTAAAATCAACTGCACCTTCTAATCTATTTTGATGTAATCATGAGCAAAATCTATCTTCTCAATAGTCTGAACATTTTTATGAATTAATGGGTAATATTTCACAAACCCAACCACCACACCATTCTTTATTTTTATAGCCATGTAGTGACTTTGATTTCTGTAAAATCTTTTAATTTATTATTACTTATGTATAAAATTATTATTTTAAGGATTTAGACTTAGGAACCAGAATACTTTTGTCTAAATGTTAGCTTTTCCTTTTATTAGCATTCTGATTTCTAGGCAAGTCATTATATTTTAGGGTTTTTTTTTTTTAGCTATGCAATCAGTCTGATAATTGTCTCTCTTAAGGACAAAAATAAATAAGGATTATGGTACAGCTTAAGACATCTCAAATAAAACCTAGTTGTCCTTATTTCCAAAGACACGTCATATAATTCAAAGACTGAAGGCCTTGATGCAGATGTCTCCCCCCCCCCAGTTCCCCTAGCAAGTGTCAAATTGCTTCTCATTGCATTATGTACAAAAGTGATTATATGGTGTTGCTGGCTCCATTTCAGGTGTGGTTGAAGCATGTATAAAATGCTTATGAATATGCTAACAACCCAACAGTGTTAATTAAAGATAGTAATATGCTTGGCTATTTATTTTGAAGGATTCTTGCTAGAATGGTATAAACAATGGAATGTACCAAAAACTAAATAAACAAAATAAAAGCTAAATTTTTACAACTTAAAAAAGGACAATGTACACAATGATTTGATGGCTTAGTTCACTGTAAATCAACCTATTTCCTGAAATTAAAGAGGAATTCATTTATAAAACTAGAACTATTGCCATCAGAACCTTGTATCTTCTTTCTAGGCTATTAACAATATAGTTTAAATTACTCATGATATTTTGATATTTTCTTGTTTTTTTTCCATTTTCCATTTATTCTTGTTCAAAAAATTGCTTTAGAACTAGTTTTTCAGATTAGGCTAAAATAAAGCATACCATTTATGGTGGTTTGAATTATGTGTCCTCCATAAACTCGTGTGTTAGGCATGCTTAATTCTCACCTGATGGCAATTTGTGAGGTGAAACCTTGCTAGAGGAGGTATGTTATTTGGGACAGGCTTGATCTAGAAGCAACAAACTATCATTTGTATAGAGGACCATGTTATCAGCATGAAGGACTACCCCCAAAGAATTCATTCCAACTCCAGAAGAGCTTTAATAGCCAAAGACTGTATTATGGTTTGAATAATAAAACTTCTCCCAAAAGCTCATGTTTTGAATAATTATTCTAGTGCTGGTGGCACTATATTTTTGGCAGCAGGGAGTTATAGGTCCTTTAGAAGGTTGAGGTAAGTTGCCAGAAGTTGGTCACTAAAGTTGAGCCCTTGAAGATTATACCATCCTTATGTATATCATCTCTAAAATTACCCTTGTTGTAGTTCCTTCTCTTTACTAGCATGAATACCTAACCAGATACAGCTAATGGGAGGAAAGAATTTATTTCAGGCTTACATATTCCAGGGGAAGCTTCATCCTGGTGAAAGAATCTGGCTCACTTCATCACACATCCTCAGTAGAGAGAGAAAAAGAATGGCCATCACCAGCAAGCTCCATCTGACTCTGAACATACCTCGTAAGGCTAGACTCCAGATCCACCCCCAGTGACACCTTCCTCCAACAGGGACCCACCTGCTGAAGACTAAGTAGGAATCTTAATCTTATTCAAAAATACCTAAGACCATGGGAACATTACATTCACACCACCAGAACCCTCAAAGACAGACCTGGATAGCTACTTGACAAATCTCCTAGATGGTTCTCAATACAACAAACCTGATAATCATAATTAACTATCACACATAGATTTACTGCTCTACCCTAAAGGGTAATTGTGGATTGTTTTGTCCCAGCCCATTGGGGTCACAGATTAATAACAATGTTTAATATTTCTATTTGTATGCTTCCCTGTTGTCCTTAACATTTAATGGATAATGGAAATCCCAGTTTAGATCTTCAGTATGTAAAGTTTTAAGTTCTGATCCTCTAAATAATTACTTTTATTTCCAAAGATATGGTCAGGTAAGAATTTCCTTAGCTTATTTAGCTATGTTTCTGTAGGGCTAGTAGTCAATGAATGCTGATGACAATGATGGTGGTGGTGGTGGTTATGATAATAGATATATCTAATAGATCCATGGTTTATGTAGAAATCCTGTTCAAAACTCATCAGCTACCATGACCCTGGTTTCTACATATATTTTAGAATGCTGTTAACTATGACGGCTTTCTGCCTACATACCATACAAAATGAGGTTATGACTCACACACTTTGATTTTTTGCATCCATCTTTCTAACCTAAAAATTCCTTTGCTTGCTTAGCACTTTGAACAACAACAACAAAAAAAAAACTTATATAATTTTATTGCTTATGACTATGCACAGGTAGGAAGCTTGAAGGATAACTTGTATAAGTTAAGAGATAACTTTTTGATTTGTCTAAAAGCAAAACTGTTTAAAAAATAGTGAACTCATAATTTTATAGTATACATGATAAAGCACAGGGTGGAAGGCATGACTGGCAATATTTCTTTTTTTCTATCTTTTTTTTTTTTTAGTAAGTAATAAGATGAGGCTCCTTAAGTTCTTAAATTGAGTGATAAAAAGGGATGTTAGGCTAATTCATTTTTTAAGTTGTACAATTCATGCTATAAGAGCCTTGGTTCTTTCATCTGGAAACTGACTTTGGCTGTAAAATGAGATACAGAATCAAGTCTAAAGCTCTAACTCCTGATGCTTGCATGGCAATCACTTCCCTTCCATTGGCTTCATTTAAGGAAAATTTCTAACCAAAGTCTGTCTCTTGAGCTGCTGACTGAAACACTTTTATGACTTGTCATGTCCATCAAGTACATTATGGTACTGGGAGAAACAGTTTTTCTCTGACCATAGGATTATATGCTACATTCATTTAGTGCTAATATAAATTCAGGACTTCTACATAGTATCTCAGCTTGAAAGTTTAGATTGCTGCTAAAATGTTGAGAAGAAAAGCTGACATTATCTGATGCTAATGGACAGTTTATAGTGGCCAGTATGTATGAACTTGGAGGTGAGAAGGAATGTAACTATTGTCAGAAAACCACTTGAGCACATACCTTATGACACAAAATCCAAATATATCTCTTTTCTTCTCTGTTTTCTCATCTAGAATAAAAGAAGGCTGAGGACAGTAGTTGCTATAAATTTCTATAACCATGTGTAAGCAAAATAATAGGTGTGTGGCATCATGCTGACCTGTAAATATGGGCCAACTTGTTCAAGATAGTTTCTTAAAATTATCAGGATTATCCAACAGTAATTTTTTAAAAAGAACACATGTTATCCCAATTTTATGTATAATAAACCTATGGCAAAAATACAAGCATGATTAATGTGTTCAATAAGGTAGAGAAGATTCTTATTTTATTTCTAGCTATCTGCAATGAATGTCATCACTCCCCACAACACCACAACACTAACCACTAATTATATATGTATTATATATCTATATCTGTATATATTAGTACATATGTACCTATTTTATTAACATAGTAAGTTAACAATCATTTACATTGAAAGTGGAAATTGATTTGAATTTCATTCAATTCTATGAAAGATGATGTTTTAAGCAATTAACTAGAGCTAGGTACTTTGCTAGATCTTAGATGACACTTAGGACTTTGGAACTCTCCTAAGTTGATAAAGTCTATGGTACCTTTGAAGTTGGATTGAATACAATTTACAATGTGAGATGGTTATGAATCTATTGAGGCCCAGGGCAGAATGTGATAGTTTAGATGGCTGTCCCCCAATAGATTCAGGAGTTTTATTCCTGATTGTAACTATGTGTCACTGTGGGCAGAAACTGGGGTCCAGTAAGGTGTGTTTAGGGGAGGATCTGGAATTCCAGACTAAAGATATTCAGAGTGCTTGAGTTCTGCCTGGGATTCCTGAGAATGTGCTTGCTTTTGGGTGATACTCACCTTTCTCTCTGCATGGAACTGTGTAAAAGGTGCCAGCTTCTTCTGCCACTATGGAGCTTCCCCTGGATCTATAAACTTCAATAAATCCCTTCTTCCCATAAACAGTACCTGGTTTGGAAGTTCATCCCATCAATGTGAAGCTGCCTTTAACACTAGGCAACTGTACAACTAAAGAGAGAAATGACAGCTTCTACATGCAGAGCTAAGAGTTTGGGGGAATGGGTAAGACTGGGCTCAGATTACTTCATTACCAGTAGGAGCGAGCAGAGGACATACAGAAAGTATCAACCACTTCAAAATTCTGCTCAAGGACAGACAGCAGCCTTGTCAGTGTGCACAGCACAGGAGATGGCATGTGGGGAAAGGTCTTAGAGATAGATAAGACTTCCATATGAAGATAAGAAGATCTTCATGGCAAGAACTATTCTTAGAGTTAAACATGAAGGTGGGCATGTCAGTTATCAGAAAGTATAGGAATACTAGCCTGACTCCAACCCAGAATGTCTGCATAAAGGCAAGCAGAATGTAAGGATTTAAAAATGTCATGGTGACATCTAGTTTTTATTACCCTCACCTCAACAACCCTGACAACATTACTGTTCAGAGAAGAATACGGTACCTGCCAAACTGATCTTAGCTGTACCACAGGAGGATTGGGATATGGTCTTTGCTGTCCATAAGTGATGTGTCATGATGACTGATGAAGAAAAATTGTTTTGTTATCTAAATATTTTCCTTGGTTGAAGATTTTTCAAGAAAAAAGAAAAGCAGATCCCACCTCATCCTGGTATCCTATCAGGAATGGACAGTATTCATGCTGAATGGTGCTCTAAACGACTCCCAGCTGAGTCCTCCTCCAAAACTTCCAGGAAGTTTATCTATGTCTCACCTGCATGGATTCTTGTAGTTCCCCCAAAGAAGAAATGTCCCTAAGCCATCTCCAGGTCATTTGTTCCATGGTTTTCAAGTATGGAAGTGTCCTATTGATTTGGAGCTATGCATTAGTGCTCTTCTACCAAAAAAAAAAAAAAAAAAATTAAATTAAAAAAAAAAGTCAAGTGACAGCAAGGGCACAGAGAATGATGGATTGCAACCTTGTGGTTTGGTGACAGATAGGTAGAGCATGATCTTTAGAATGTCAGAGAATGCAAGGACTGAATGAGAATGACATGCATGAATCTAGAAATTTTCTTCTCCTCATGATGCAAGGGTCAAGTAGTTCAATTTGTTACTGCTTGAATTTCCCCACACTACCAAATGGGAAAGTTGTTCCATGCTTTTAACCTCTGTGAAAACTGTCTGTAACTTGTTATAAGAAAAGTGAAAATTTCACAACAATAAACTAGACCTTATTAAGAGAAAATCCAGAATGTGTATGTGGACCATTGTTTGTGAGTGGACTAGTTATTCTATGTTTACTTTTTATTATCTGAATAGAATGTAAGTTCTATGAAGATTAAACTACATAATGCTTGTCTGATTCCTCTGGTTTCCCACGCAAGCTCTAAATGCCACCCCTATGGCAAACAAAATAACAAATTGAACATTTTTCAATTTATCTTGCCAGAATTTCCATTTAGAAAGCATTTGTTAAGTTTTTGTTACAATATTTGATTTTCCTGCTTATTATGTAATTCACAATGATTGCATCAGTACCTGGCTGTAAGAACCATGATTTAATGGAAGAATAAATGTCAGAAAATTTTTCTTCTTGGAAATAATTCAAAATATAAAAACAAGTCTCTATAAAAATAAATAAATACCAGGCATGGTGGTGCACGCCTTTAATCCCAGCACTTGGGAGGCAGATGTAGGAGGATTGCCGAGAGTTCGAGGCCACCCTGAGACTACATAGTGAGTTCCAGGTGAGCCTGGGCTACAGTGAAACCCTACTTCAAAAAATCAAAATAAATAAATAAATAAAATAAGTAAATAAATACAGAAGCCCACACTCACACTCAGGTACTCAAGGCAGATCTAGAAGTTGCCCATTCCCTGCTTAGCTAATCTAACCTACTTGAGGGAATTAAGGCAAGCCACAGAAATCGTTTACCAAGTCAAAACAGGATCTGTGTTTAAAGTACCTTGTTTTGTAAGACTCAAAGATTGTTCTTTTTTAAAAAAATCTTTTTAAAAATATTTTTTTTTCAATCTCACTTTTGAATTTATTCTTTCTTCATGTTATCAGTAACAATGCTTACATGTAAAGACCCCTTTAATCAAGAATTCAGAAGGATTTATAAAATTACAGCTCTGGGGAGTATACCCAGTTCTGAGACAGGAAGGCCCACCTGTCTTTTCCTGAGGTAATAGTGAGAAGTAGAGCCAGATCCACAGGGAAGCTCCAGGGTGTCCCACAGTGATCACATGATTTAAGAAGCTAATTTTAATCTGTAGCTTGTAGGTTTGCACACCCAAAGGACTGGGGACACAGCATAGTGGTGCTCAAAGAATAGAATTAAGCCTTCGAACAGCAGTCCAAAATATTCTGGGACAACCCCGGGACACAGTATGGTATCAGTAACAGTCCATGAAAGGACTGATAGGGCTGCTAAAAGGCCTGCATGCTTTTTGTATAATATGATTTGCAATTGAACAAAAACAACTCATTTTTTTTAAATTTCAAAGTTCATAAGTAAACAGAAATAAAACTTGTAAAAGATGGTAGGGTGTGGTGGGAAGAAGCACAGACAATGGGGCCAGACCTCAGTTTCAAATCCTCATGGAAGCCCTGACCCACTAAGTCGCTTGTCTTCTGTGGGCAGAAGTCTCCTCATTCCCAAAGAATAGATGATGGGAAAATACCAACTACCATGCAGAATGTGGAGAGGATTCAGTGTGTTAAAATAAATAACACAAGTAAAACAATGTTGACCGGCACAAAATGAAGTATGTCATTAATGCTGATGACAATTCCTATAAACCATTTTCGACAGTGATGTTCTTGATCAACAGTCTGATGTGGTAATGTCTTCCATGGTACATGTCAGACCCAAAATCATAACAGATCAAGCTATCTTTTAACACAGAATATTGTTATATCTAATTCTGAGTAAAGGGCGATGTTGCACCAGACACAGTAGAGGCTTGAAGGTAATTTAGAACAATAGGATAACACAATTCAAAGAACACTAAAAATGCGATGAGGACACCTTGTAGTTGATGCTAGCTCTCTGGCTAATTTTGTGTAGTTCTTGGGCTTCCTCCGAGTAGTCTTGTTTCCTTATCTGCACTATTGTCAGTCTGAATCTCACTTTCATCTCCTCACTTTCTTTAATAGTAAGATGGGTAGAAAACTATACCTGCTTAGTAAACAGAAGGTAATAAAATATTTAAGAAAAGTATATCCTTGCAAAATATGTTAGAACTATACAAGCTGCTTCTAAAAATATTTTTTTGTTAAAGCAGTAAAACCTCTCCTCACTTTAGAATTTAAATGGCAGATATATTTGAAGCTTAAATTCAAATGCCGCGTAGCTCTCATCAGAATGGGAGAGCAAAGGGGAGCAATTGAGCATCTGCTATGTGGATCCGGATGGATGCTGCCCTCCCTCTGTGAGGGAATTTAAATGACTCATTGTCTTTGCTGGTGCTCTAGCACTACATATGCCCTCCCTTCATCATTTCTCTTTTCCAGGTAAGAAGAATGCATAATAAGACAATAACAAGAAAAGCTTGTACCCAGTTATCTTAAATAATTAAATAGCACCCATAAAAGGGACATTCAGAGACGATGATCTTGCCCTTGAGGAACTTGGAGTACAATAAGTGGGACCAAGGGGCCCGGGTGGGTACCCGAAAAGGAAAAATTACAAAAGTCATGACAAGTTCCATCTGACTTTCCAGAGTCCAGAAAGCTTGAAATTATTTAATAATGAAAAGTGGCTTTTGCTCTGATTTACTAAAAATGACGTTGTTCCTTGATACTATTTTTGTAGTCATAGCTTCCCAAAGAATCTGTGGTGAAGCCAGCCAGCATTTAAAAAGCATTCCTATGAATCAAAACTGATACTTTCTAAAAATACACTACAATGAATTTTAATTTTTTTGTTGTTGTTGTTCATTTTTATTTATTTATTTGAGAGTGACAGAGGCAGAGAGAGAGAGAGAGAGAGAGAGAGAGAGAGAGAGGAGAATTGGTGTGCCAGGGCTTCCAGCCACTGCAAATGAACTCCAGACTCATGCACCCCCTTGTGCATCTGGCTAACGTGGGTCCTGGGGAATTGAGCCTCGAACTGAGGTCCTTAGGCTTCACAGGCAAGCGCTTAATGGCTAAGCCATCTCTCCAGCCCTACAATGAATTTTAAACATTGAAATGGCAGAAAACAAAGACTTATCAAATACCATTTTTATGCAGTCACTTGCATTTTCCAATCAATCAGGTGGCTATGCTACCAAATGCCATAAATACAAGGAGTCTTAAATTCTTTTTTTCAACCCAGTCACTTTATATGCATATACCAAGAATCACAGTCAGGATAGGATTTACTCACCATCTTATATCTCAATTTTACAGAGGTTGGCAACAAAGTCAGGCACTCCCACTTGTACATGTGAGTTTTGGAAACATGTATTATGCCTCTTAAGTAGCTGGCTTTGCTCTGCATATTCTCCATCTTCCCTTCAGAAATGCTGGTGTGAAGAGATCTTCCCTTCTGAGTCTCCTCTTATAAATGTTCCTATTTTAGATCAAATCCAACTCCGAACTTACTGACACAGTACATTTTTTCAAGCTGCTTATCTCAACATTAATCACGATCACTTACCAGTGTTCAATCCTCTACTTTAAAATGACTTTTAAACTGGAATGAAAGGGATAAAGATCACTTTATTGCTGTACCTTCCTGTTATTTCTTATCTAGTACCCTTTCTATTTTTCACTAAAGTCAATAGCTACATCTACAGTAATTCTATACAAAGGAAAATAAAATTGTAAAGCCATGATAATACCCTCAGATGGGAAGTACTGTCTCTGAACTATATTACCATTCTTTGCTGGTTTCCAGCTTGGTTTCCCTTTTACATTCAGGTCTTTAATTTAGAAAGCAGATGAGCAATATTTCTTTTCTGCCATAATATCAAGGATATGTCATCTAAACACTGGAACCAGTGTGGCCATTATCACCTGACAGTTCTAGGTGATCCAAAATGTAAGATGTTTATAATATTTATAACACAAAGGCAAACGCATTAGATGATCTACTTTTAAGCCTTGATATTCTCTTAACTCTTGATGATTGTATGCATGACTATGATACTCTTAAAATTTAATATCACAAAATGAAACTATACCCCCTCAACAGAAAAATCATCCTGCTTGTCAAACCTGTTGTCTTACTGGGTTTAGGCTGCTATAACAGAATGATCTAGGGCAGCAAAAGTTTATTTCTCCCAACTCTGGAGACTGGGGAGTCCAGTGTCAAGGTGCTGGCAGAGTTGCTGTCTCGTGAGGGCCTGATTCCAGCTTCATGGATGGCCGGCCTCTTGCTAAGTCTTTGCATGGTGATGAAGGGGAAGGGAGTTCTCTGAGACTTCTTTCATAAGGACACCAACACCGACACCATTCCTCTGTTTTTCGTATGCAAAGCACCTCCACATTTCAACATATTGGGGGATAGAATGCCATATATGAATGTGAGGAAAATGCAAATGTTGAGTTAATAGTACCTGTTACTCCAGCATATGTTTCTAAAACATGTTATATCATGTGCGCTACATGGAAAAACAACAGTAATACAAATTCTTTGTATTTTTCAGTTCTTTCAGAATTCATATTTTAAAATAAAATTCTCTGATTGTCCATGTATAACTTACATGTCTATAAGGAAAGCAAGAAGGACCTGAGGCAGGAAAGAAAGACAGATAAAATTATGGGGACATGGGAAGGGAAAGGAGTCCCTCTCCGATGAATCTGGCTTAAACCTCTTGCCAGCTGATAAACAAGAATTCCAGGACAGGACTGGGGAGATGGTTCATTGGATAAAGGTATTTGCTTGCAAAGCTTGCCAGCTCAGGTTTAGTTTTCTGTACTCATGTAAAGCCAGATTAAGGAAATAGTGGAAACATATGGCACGCATTTGCAACAACAAGGAAACCTGATGCATCCATAACACACATACACATGCAGAGATAAAAACAATGCTTTAAAATAACTCGTGACTCTTTCTCTATAAGACTAAACCCACACTTGGGTGTGTCTCTCTTTCTTTTAACACTCATGCTTAGAAACAACATCAATGTCTTTTTAATAAACTCTAACTCTGCTTCACTCTGGGTTGTCCTTATATTGTCATCTGTGTTGAATACAGGAATATTGAATTTGCCTGAATTGAAAATGCTAAACTATCAAAGGAACTCCTTGGGGTATTAGCATACTCTGTCCCCTGACCACTGACAGTACCCACTGCTAACAAGTTTGGCCTCTTGCCCTGGAAATCCTGGAAAATGCCAGTGTAAAAAAGAAAGGAGAATCTCATTTTAAAAAATATATAGGGAAATAATGTAAGACACAAGGACAAAAATCAGTGGAACTGCTTCATAAAATACTTCTTTATCAAAAAAATCATATAGGTTAGAAAGAAGAGTGTGATATTTAATCCCTGGTTGTCAACTTAATGTATTTGGAATTACCATAGAAACAAATCTCTGGGAATGTCTGTAAGAGATTCTCTAAATTAGGTTATTTGAGATGAGAGGACCCATACTAATATGAGAGGCAGCATCCCACAGGCTGGGGTCCCAGACTGAACACAAAGGAGAAAGTGAGCAGAACACCAGCATTCATCACTCTCTACTTCCTGACTATAGACACAATGTGACCAGCTGCTTCATTCCTGCTGTGATGCCTTCCTCTCCATCAGGAGTTGTAACCTTGAACTATAAGCCAAAACAAACCCTTTCTTCCTAGAGGTATTTAGTCAGTATCTAATACAAGAATTCAATACTTGGCTAGGAACTAATGCTGGGTCTAGAATTACAATGAGTCCCAACAGATTATGTTTACCTATGGCCTCTAAATGCCATACCCAAGAAAAAACTCCCACTTAAATTACAAGCTACAGAAAGGAGTGGAGTAAAGATGTTGTCCTCTGTTCTGAACATTAACAGTTCTATTATTATTAGATGTAGCATATTTTTTGGCCTTCGTCCAGCTCCCTATATTATATCTTTCACTTACTTCCGTTTAAACTATATTAACAATTTTAAACTAAACAGGCAGAAATAAGCTGAACTCTTGCCCTGTAAGTAGGTAGAACAGAATCAATATGACTGAATCTACATGTAGTGATTATAGATGTGAAAATTTCATCATTGCCTTGACAATGACACAACATCTTTGTTATTTCATAGAATAACAAAGTCTATATTTAATAGAGATGTCTGATTGTCTGGTTCTTGCTCAGCAACATCACGACATGCTTTTTTGCTGAACACCACAGTATTGAAGTTGATCTGCCACGAGCTGCCATTAACATACTTTATGTTCACACTTTGCAAGAATTCTGCGAAAATTGTTTTAGCTAAGCTTCCCAACTATGCACTTAATTTATTCCTAATAAGGCAGGATAATGCTAAGCAAATGTGAATTGATTAATTTAACTAAGTGAATTGGTGTTTATTAATCTGAGAGTATGTAATTTCATGGTCACCTGAAGTTGTTAAGCCATTATAATGAAATGACTTTTCTAGTTGAAGTTAAAGCTAAGTTTCAGATTGCCAAATTAAGATACTTCGATGGCTTTCTTGCAGATGAAGTTGTGAATATTCCAATGTCCTTGACCAAGTAAATCCTAACAGTTTATGAAAGAGTCCTTTGAACCCTGTTAGGACCTACAGCTAAACTGATTAGTGGTTATGCTCAGTCACTTCAAAAAATGTTAGCCAAGACATACTGATACATTCCATCAAGCCCGTGAAACTACGATACTCAGAAAACTTCCATTCAAGCCATAATTCATTAGATATAAATTTTATAATTATCTTAAAATTGGGAGTTCATGTGATAGTAAGCTTTGAAGAAAATTCTCAGTTCTTTTTCTGTTAGAAAAATATTCCACAGGAACTTGGTTAATAGCCATAAGACCACCCACTGGCTAATTAAGCTACGTCTGTATGGGAGATTTCATCAAAATTAGAAACCTAGTTTGTAATACAAACAGACTATCATTCTATATCTCTGTATCATACTCCAGCCCTTCTAATATGTTCTCCTTAAATTCCAGCAATGAGAACTAAAATGAAATGTTTTGACCTTTTGCTAATTGTCCTACCAAACTGCTTTTCATTATCTTGGGTTTCCTTTAGCTACATGAGTTATGGAATTCTTTCTGCTATGAATGACTTGGCATAACTAGTTATCAGCTACAGTGCTGCTCAGAGGGTACACATTGGAAGGTATTTTAAGAATTCAGGAAAAATAACTCACATGAACTAAAATCCTAGATAAAATATTAGTTCTACTAACAATTCACAGAATTCAGAAAGGAGGTTTATGGGTATGATGAAGTAAGAAGCCAAAATAGGTAATGAATTCCTCTGGCATGTAAATGATACATTGATTTATTTTAGTTGTCTCCATCATACCATAATTATCTAAGTAGCACATCCAAATTCAAAGTCCAATCTGTGACTTTACAGCCTAACTATATTTTATTCATCCCTCCCTTTTTTTTTTTTTTAACACTGGGACGAACCTAACAGGTAGGACAACGAATACCAGAAGTCAAGGAATTTTCTCCTTTACCTCCATATGAACTACAGTGTTAAACGGATCCTACAATCTGAGCTTAAAGACATATATATGACAGATATTGAACAGAACCTATTAGAAATTTACATCTGATTAGTATCATCACAGAGGAGATACAAAGAAGTGAACAAGAGTCTTTGATTTTCATAGGCATACTATTTCACCCTTAATACCTCCTCATGAATTCTCTTTATCTTTGTGAATATCACCATCATTTTCTTCTCACTCTACCAATTTAGAAACATGGGTTTGCAACCTGAAGAAAACAGTGGGTCTACCAGATACACTCTCTTTCATATGCCCAGTCCCACCCTACAGTGATGCCCTGAACAGACATTGTGTATCTGTTCCATTTCCAGGATATTTTAAACACCCTACTAAATTCATACACTTATAATGAAATGCTGTGCATGTCAGTTATCCACTCCAAACACATCTGAGTCCTCATTATCTTGCAAGGCCACCATTTCTGTGCCATTTGAAGAACTCTACATTATGTCTCATTTTTACTTTTCCAGTCTAATTTTACATAATCTTGAATTTATCACATACATCCGAGCCAAACCACCTTACATGATTTTCCAAATATTCATTGGATTTTCTTGCCACTGGGCCATTCCTGAAAGGCAAAATGTATCATCACATTGAAATGTATTTGATCACAGAAGACCCTTCTCAAAAATACTGAAGTTCTCAAGTGTACTCCTTATTATCTTACACCAAAGCCATGTTGAAATCTTAACCTCCTTTAAATTACATATGCAACTTCATTCATAGTATTGTTATTATATTATGTATCTCTCTCTTACACACACACACATACTCACTTGCCCCATATACTTCTTCTCAATTCAACTACTCATCTTCATATCCCTCACAGCTGATGGTTTTGAAAACAATAAATATCCTGCAAGTGTTGCTTGAAATAAAGTAGTATAAATTACCCTCTATGAGGTGTTGAAAAGAGACTCCTGTATTTTCCTACTAGTGAGTTTGGGAGTAAATAGGACAGAGCTTTTCCACAATAATAGAACTGCCCAAGGTCATTAATCCAAGGTCAGAAATGCAGGCCAGCTCTGGGTAGCACGCACTTTCTTACCTCCACCCTTTCATTCACCTAGGAACGTTTTCTGCCCCAGTCACAGATGGTCTAAGAGAGAAAGTGGAGGAACAGCTGGTAGTTCCACAAAGGTACTCTGGGCTCTTTCATAGCTCAGATCAAACTGTCCCCTCGGTCAGAACAAAGCAGAGAAAGAAGAGAAATTGGCTAATAATAAGCACTTTGTTTCATTTGAATTGCCTGAAATAATAGCCTCCACCCTCTGTTGAGCTTTAACTTAGGTGACCTGGCAGGTACAACTGTGGCTTCTCAATAACGGTGACAAATCTATTTTCTCAGAAAACTGCCAATAGGTTCAGATGCCACTGGACAGCTTGAGAACAGTGGGAGAGAGAAACTTCAGACAGGAATGAAAAGCTGGAGAAAGGAAGTCAAGAGTATGGGGAGGACAGCACAATGGTGATGCAGAGAATCCATGCTCACTGTCTCTAAAACTGCCTGATTTGATTTTAGCAGACTGTTTTAAAATATATTTTACACTATAAAAAGTAATGAGGTTAGTGGAAAAATAGACTTCATCATCACTAGAGAATAGATTTCTATACTAGATGTGGTGATTGAGTAAATAATTCCCAAAATACATGTAGTTCTATATTCAAAATGCACTCCTCTTGGAAGCTGCCCTGGTTAGACTGGTATTGTTCAAAATGCAACCCTCTAATTAAAACTGTTGCCTAGCCCTCACGGGGAACATATATTTATTTATAAAAGAAACCTCAATAGTTCACTGTCCCAAACAGGTAATGTATTAGTCACCTTGAGTACAGCTATCAAGAGGAAATAAACTCTCCAGGACCCAGGGTCCTTAGATTTTGATAGGGGGGGGCATGAGGAAGTTGGGGGAGGAAAGGGTCACTTGGATAAGCATAAAAAGCCAGATACTGTCCTAAAGCAGATCAGATGATGTGTCAGGGAATGAACATCACGTTTAGGCAGGGTGCTGTAACCGACGTCATCACGTAAGTGTTCTTGGACGAATGGATACTTAAGTTATGAAGTGACTGGAATGACAAACATAAATAGAAGAGAAGGAGAGATGAAAACAAGTGGGGGAAAATATAATCCCAGAGCATTCCAGTAAATGATCCAGCATATTGGAATATTTCTGGTCCAAAGTGTTCCAGAGCACAGAGGCCCTAAGATGGAAATTAGTTGGAACAAGCTGGCTGTGTTTGGCAAGTGTGGAGAAAGAACTGTGGTCAGAGCATCATATTGTGAGCTCTTTTGAGAGTTTTACACAGAAGAATTTATATTTTAAGAGGAAAAGTTCATTGTCCTTGAATGGAATTGACAGTGTAAAGCAAGAGGGAAAGGAATAAAAGAAGGTGGAGTTTTGGCAAGGTCATTGTTCAGGCAAGAGCTCCTGGTGGCTTGAATCTGAATGGAAGCCATGCATGCCACCCTCCCATGCTCTGGTGCCACTCTGAATGAAGATCTACTACAGGATTACCTTACCATGTGGGATATGTATACATATGTGTGTATATATATATATATGCAAGAAATACACAAATACTCTAAAATAACAAAGCTACATCTTTTTCATCTTTACAGTCACCTCCACATATGGTATTGTGAGTAGTTTACCCTCAGAATTTATGACATGGAACATAGTACAGTGATCCTGTATGCTGACTTTGACGTAGAAGTCAAAAGCCCACAATCCAAACATTGCTCTACACTGGTCTTAGTTCCTCACCTTGAGATGATTATTTAACCACATAATCCTCTGAGCCTCAGTTCCTTCATGTAGCAAAATGAATGCCACCATCTTATTGGTGGTATTATTAATATTAGACTTCAGAATGGATGAGAAGTGCTTGGGAAAACTACATTCCTTTGGTATTGATTTTTTAAATTAATTATATTATATATCTATATCTAAATTATCTGTATTTATCATTCTTTGCTGCTGCAAACTAACACTCCAGTCGCTTACATCACTTTTTGCATCTGGCTTTCATGATGACTTGGGGATTAAACCTAGGGCAACAGGTTTTGCCAGTAAGTGCCTTTAACTGCTGAGCCACCTTTCCAGCCCCTTCTTTTAATTACTTTTTAAACTACAGTCTTAAGTCACATTGCAATGTAAAGTATTCTCAGTTCTGTCTGCCTTCTCTTAAATATTTGCCTATTTTACAACAAACTCTCCCCTAAAATAGAAGTTTCTTTGGAATCCTAGAAAAATATTGATGATTTGAGGATGCATATTAATTATTAGGTGGCTAACTATGTTGTTATGATAGGTATTTTTAAAGGTGCCCAGTGAATGTTTTTTCACTTTAGTAGAATTGTTCCATAGTCTGAGTAGCATTTACCATCACTTTGTTAAGATAAAATACTCAACCAGAGAAAGGGTTTGCTTCAAGCTTATAGTTTTTGTTTTGTTTTTAATTTATTAAGTATAAATTTTGTATAGACACATCATGTGTTGGTACCATCATTTCCCTCCTCCCAGCCCCCATTCCAGTGAGGGCCCTCCTCCATGAGATTACTGGTGTTCACCATGAAGTTGTGGGTTATAAATTGTGAGAGCAGCAGTCAGTCATTGGAGGAGAGGGGCAATGCCTCCCACCCTGTGGCTCCCAATCTTTCTACCCCCTCTTCTGAAAAATTCTCTGAGCCTTGGTGGGTGTGTTTTAAGTCTGCTTTAGTGTTGTGCTCTCAGCCGCTTCTGGATTTATGTTTTGGTGCATTTTGAGTACCCTCAGTGTTTGTCTCCATCACCCTAGCACAGGTTGTCAGGCTCACTGTGGAAGCAGCATTCTTGCTCATCTTGCCAATTCCTCTGTGGTTTCACCTGGGCCCTGTCTGATGTGCGAATGGCGGTTCATTTCCTGCCAGGGAGTCAGCTGTGTTTTCCTGTCTTGTTGATAGATTTCGGTTGTCCTTGGTTCTTGCTGCCTTCTGAAAAAGAAATAAGGTTCTCCAATGGAAAGAGATCAGCATAGTTTTTAAGGGAATAAGCATTGTTAATTTAGAGAGATTTTGATAGGTGTAGCCTCTCTTTTGGCCAAGAGCTAGTGGGAGCATCTTCTTGGAGTCCATAATCTTGGGCTCCATAGGATTGTGACTTGGTTCCCTGTTCCAGCTGTGAGTTCATTTCCACTGAGCAGATCACTTAAGGCAATCAGAAAGCCAATGATTGCCCAGCTAGGCTGGGTGCCACCATTGTACAGATGTATATATCTTGTCAGGCTGGTTGCTTTCATATAGCAGTGTCTTTTCTTTTAAAGCACAGGTAATTTCTACTCCCTAAAAGTTTCCCACCCATGCTAATTCTTCGCCCTTTCAGGAGACTATGTTCCACAGAGCATCAAAAGTAAATATGCAAAGGAACATGTGGTTCAAGGGCATTGTGGAGTAAAGGAAGCATCACTGCACTTGGAGTCAAGTATCCCACAGGGTGACTCTGACCTACAAGAGTGTCCCACCTTGTGTGAACAGTACTGGGTCTGTTGTCTTCCCACATTTCTTCTCAGCCAACTACAAACTTGGAGAAGTTCCCAAATTCAGAGTCAATGATTTACTAGAAGGGCTCACAGAACTCAGGAAATCACCAGTTATGATTAGCATTATAATGAAGGGGATAAATCAATAACAGCCAAATAGAAGAGATGTACAGAGCTGAACAGTGAGGTGGGGATGTGCGTGGCACGCCCACACTCTATCTGGGAACACCATCCTACCAGCACATAAATGTGCGCAGCAACCTGCGTGCTCTCTTAGCCTTACTATTTCAGTATGAATGACGGGATTGATGACAGCACTGCCCATTAAACTCCATCTCGAGCTCCTCTTCCATTCCTGGAGGTTGGAGATAAGGCTGAAACTCCTAGTCCTTTAACCAGGCGAGTGATTATTCCTTCTATCAACCTGACTGCATCCTGAGGCCTTATTAACACCCCCAAGAAACATCTCATTAGCATGAAGTCCAGAATGGTGAAAAGAGGCTCATTCTGATAAACAGAAAGCATTAGGAAACATCTTATCACTTGAGAAGTCTCACGGGATTTATGTACACAGTGCCAAGAATCAGAAGCAAATAACATATGTATTATTACCTTGTCCTTACTATTATAAATCAACGGACAATTAAGTGGATTCTTTTTATGTCCCCTGTTTATTCTTTTGGTTAAGTTTTGCTTGTGCTCCAATTCCTAACCTCAGGTTCTGCACTACTGGACACAAAGTCACACAGGTAGAGGTATAGTGTAATTTCTAAGAACTATACACAATGGTGGTATTAAAATGGTTAACTTCATTTTCATTCAGTATCACAAAATGGATAAACACTAAATCCTTATAAACTGCATCAAGATTAGGTAAAATAAATGAAAATAGAAACAAAAATAATTTGGAAGATGGAGAAGAAAGTACTTAGATGAAGTAAATCTCATTAATTCTGACTTCTCTGTAGATTTCATTGTATCTTATACTTTACAAAACCGCTAATTCTTTTCTCACAAATAATTGAAATAAATAAAATATATATGTTTTCCGAGATTAGTACTTGAAATCTGTTTAGTATAGGTAAATTAAGTAATCAGAAAGTCCAATGTGTTCATGAGCAAAACTACAAATAATATTCTATTGCAATAATTTATTATTAAACATAAATACATATAAAACCACATTAATCCAAAATTTTATGCATCTAACATCGTCATCATCATTATTATCATTATCAGTGCCTATGGAATTCATTAAGTCTATAAATTTTAGAATTATGAATAATGAAAACGAAAGGAAACCAAGAAAAAGAAAACTAACAGTCCTGACAAATCAAACAGTAGGAATTTTCTGTTCTTGTGTTTATGGGAATTGTGACTGAACAGTCACTTCAAAATATGCAGATAGTTATAGTAAGGACTTCTTTTCTGGGAGCAAAGCAGAGTTCATATTTGTGTCCAGATTATTTCCTGTACGTTCACTCATAGTCAATAACAAGTTATCATAAAGTCACTAACAAGTGCTTTACTGCTAACTGGTAAGAAAGCATAGATCAGAAATCATGACAAATAGACTTCCAATTACTTCAAAAAAGTACCAAAAGTATATCATTTTTCAGGCAGTAAAAGGAAGTCGCATTTATAGCACCATCTAGTGAATGAATAAGGAATTGATTCAGCAAGGTTAGGAGCAAAATAAACTTTTTGCAAACTCATACAGGAAATCGTGTAAAAAATTTCTTATTAATTTTCTATTTGATCTTCAAATACACACACACTTATACACATATATGTGAGCAACTCACAAGAAACTAAATTCGGATATACTAGCTCGTTTTCAACATTTTTCTTCTAAGCACATGTCTTTTTGATATGAATCATTATAGCCACATGAAATAAAACTCTAGGTAATTGATTTAAGCAATCATGATTATATATTCATGGGAAGATATTTATCATATTCCTTTCCCATTTCTCACTATTTTGTACTTCTAACCTCTTTCCTTAGCTCACTATAGTGAGCAGGGCACTATGTTTTTTTAATTTAATGAAAAAATACAGGTCAGAAAAAGTTCATTTCTAATAGTTCCTCACTGAAGAGTACAGATCAGACAAACATCAACTATGTATGTGCTCCAGTCAATACTGTTTTACAACCTTTAAATGGAAAAATGTATGGATTCATTTTTGCTTTTTATGAAGTTGGCTTTCTGAATTTTAAGAATGAGACTTCTCAAACATCTGATTAAGTCATATTGTGCAAATTGCCATTATAGATATTTTCTTTTCCTAATTATTTATTACATGTGCCTCTTCCAGTGGTTTTCAAACTTTGGTGTGTGTAATAGCCATCTGGATTGTTCATTATTCACTACTAAACATATTCTAACACTCTTTCTAGGACCAACCACCTTCCAAATAATTACAAGTGGCTAGTGGTCACACAGTGAGGAGAAATGGCCTGAGGCTACTATTTGAGTATGGTTCTTCAGGAGTACCCTGAGTTTGTGTTCATTGCACATTTCCCTATTTAGTTGGTTCATTTCATATTTTTCATAAAATTCTTACCCCTGGACTCATTGCTGCTCAGTCTTCAGATTTCCTTAATATAATGGAGATCATTGTCCACTGTCCAGCTTTGGATGAGGGGACAGGCTGTAAACATTAGAAAAAATATACTTAACAGCACAATTAAGAATATTTTAACAAGGAAGTGCTTGCCTAGTATCCAGGAGGCCCTGACTTTGATTCCCAGCACTGCATAAACTGGGCATGGTGGTGCACACCTGTCATCACAGTGCTCAGGAGACGGAGGCAAGAGGATCAGAACTTGAAGATCACCCCAGTTACTTGGTGAGTTTGAGGCCAGCCTGGACTACATGAGACGGTGTCTCAAAGCAAAGCAATATCCTGGTAAGATTTTAGATTTCTGAAGAAGCTGTGTGTCTTTGCCCCCACAATGTCCTCATGACTTAGCATAATACCTAGTTCATAATAGAAGATCCTTTGATATTTGCTAAATTAATGGCTAGTTGAATAAGCCTATATTGAGAAAAAAGTGGTTTGAAATGACTTTGAAAAAAGCAATTAGGGGACCAATGTCTCATTAGTTAAGGCACTTGCCTGGAAAGCCTAAGGACCCAAGTTCAGTTTTCTAGCATGAACAGAAAGCCATATGTACAAGGTGGTGCATGTGCCTGGAGTTCATTTGTTTGCAGTGGCTAGAGGCCCTAGCACGCCCATTTTTTCCTCTCAATATCCACCTCTTTCTCTCACTCAAATAAATAAATAATTTTTAAAAGTATTGAGGGCTGGAGTGATGGCTCAGTGGTTAAGGCACTTGCCTGCAAAGCCTAATGACCTGGTTTTGATTCCCTGCTATTCACCTAAAGCAAGATGGACAAGATGTGTCTGGAGTTCATCTGCAGCAACTGGAGGCCCTAGTGTGTCCACTCTCTACGGCCCCTCACCCCATCTGTCTCTCTCTGATTGAAAATAAAAACATTTTTAAAGTATTTAGATACTGCTATTGGCATTTAAAATTATTGGGTCCACCTTCCTCGATGTGTAAAAGATACACAGACGTCTTCTTGTTAAACACGTCTTAAGCAAGTCCATTATGGTGTCAACAGCCATGTCCCATGGCTGCAGAGAGGCACTCCATGGCCACACAAATCACTTGGGTGTCTCCACACTAAAGAACCCTATAGCTATTTAGTTAAGGTTTTCATTAATATGCAGTTCTGAGTCATTTTTCTTAAAACACTTAAAAGATTCCTGAGTACTGATATTTCTCCTTTTCTGTTTTCTGACCTTCAATCTTTTAAATGTAATTCTCTCCAACTTTAAAATGAGCCTGAGTAAAATTCGTGAGTGAAAAGGACCGACACAGCTGTGTGCTAAATACAATTCCATTTACTTTCCTAATTAAAGTTCCCACAGTTGGACATTCACAGAGGATGTGCAGTAAAGTTTTCACCACAGCCCCCTAGTTTGATATTAGAAAAATGATTAGGTGTGAGACAGAGAGCAGTGTACAGTAGTTATGAGAAGATGTAAATCTAAGCCTTGATTCGTCCACTGGGTTTTACAATCTTTTCTTTCTTTTTCTGGGCTCACTCCTCACCTCATTCCTAGCAGAAGAGCCCATTGTACTACCTTTAATAACCCAGTTCCAAACCTTCATAGAGGCTTACTGTGTAATCCTGAAACCAAAATTTTCCCCGAAAGTATACATGCTAGATGGATAAATCCTATCTATGCTCCTTGAATTCTCTAAGGCTTTGAAGAGATTCCTTAATTGTATTGAGTAGCTATGAAAGGATTAGAAGTCCACCTCACAAAACCGGTTTAGCATCAAAGATGATGATATGCAAAGAATTCTATGCCAGAACCCAGCACTTTGCAAGGAGATAAAAACCATGAATGTCCCAGAGGCCCTCTCCAGTCCTCAAATATCAAAGGGATGCCTAAGAGATCAATCCTATTCCACATGACTGGAAGACCGTGAAATATATACGCCATTGTCATTATTTGAGAAATCAAGCTCAGTTCTGTGCAAAGAACACACAGCAAGCTGCCCACGCACATCCTGTCACTGTCAATTCAGGAAGCAGTTCTTAATTCCACTTAAGAAAAATCAAAGGAGGGAAATGATGAAGCCAGTCAGGGGTACCGGATTTCTACCTGATTTCTGACTGGATGCGTGGGTAAATCGCTTGCTCAGTGTGTGTGCCCAGCATCTCTAAGCAGTGCACTGGGAAGGAGATGGGCGACCTCTAAATGTCCTTTTTCTTCTGAGCCAGCCCTGCTGGAGTCAGACAGGAGCTGTGTCTTCCACAGCCTGGCGGGGAGGCGGGCGCTGCGCCAGAGCGCTCGGGTCCTCCCCTGGGAAGGGCTTCCCTCAGCCTGCAGCTGAGCCGGGGAGGCTGCGGGCTGGAGCGGGGGCGGCTCTCCCGCTCAGCTCAGCTCCTCGGGAGACCAGGCAGGCGCTGCCTTCCAGCCATCAATAATGCAGTCTTTTGTCAGCAATAAATTCCCTCCAAAATTAATGAAACAGCCCTTTTAAATTCTCCTGTCACTGCCTCGTACAGCAGGAGCTGGGCTCGGCCTCCTGCTCTCTAAATAAATATAAAAGCCATATAAATTGTCTGGAGGAGGTACCTAGCTTGCTGGGCCCAAGTCTAATCTCCTCAACCACCTACAGAAACCAGGAGCAAGATGAAAACCCAGCACTTCTGTCTGCAGAAAGGCACCGGGCTTGTCAGGGCCCAGAGCTCACGCAGCCGTGCAAGCCTGGGTCTGCATTCACCGTGTAGTTTTCTGCATTGTAACCTAGAGGAGACCACCAAGGAATATTCGGGCAGAGAGCTGTAGGTATTACTGAGGCCCACCCCCTTCCTTTCACAAATGAAGAAGCTGAAACCCAGAGGAAGAGTAAAAGGACTGCGGTGTGCACTGGAGTAGGCGAGTTTTCTGAGTTAGTGCTTCTCAAAGTTTAATGTGAATGCTGTCCTCGGATGAGGAAGGAAGCGAAAGTGCCCAGCCCTGCTGCTGCAGCAGCTGCTGGAGCTGAAGCACAGGCATTTGCAGGACTTAGAAAGGGTCCAGAAGATTCTGCGCATAAGCAGATGTGCTTTTCACTATGTTCCTAGAGCCAGACACACCCATACAACAGGCTTTAATAAAGGCTGGTTGGATGGCTAATTGGTACACATAAGAGGCAGCATTGCACCTCACTGAGAAACATGGGCTCAGAAACCAGACTCGCTAGTTTCCCTTTCTGACAATACCGCTGACCAGCTATGTGCCTCAAAGCACGCCAGTGCTCTGCACCTCAGTTTCCTCAACTTTAAAATTGGGTAATTAACAGTATATCTTCCAGGTTGCTTTGAGGGTGGAAACCAGGTAATATAAATAAAGCACCCAGACAGCATTTGGAAAGTGGTTAGTAATACAAAAATGTGGTTTGCTTAAGGTCACATAGCTACTTAGAGAATATGGGCCATCACCCATGCCTCTTGATATTTAAATCCAGTGCCATCAAGCAATAACTGGCTGAAGAATGTGTGTTAATTACAGAGGATGACATTTCCACCCTCCAAACTTTAAAATAGTGAAATGTAAATGTAAATCCCATGAAAAGATTGAAGGTATCAAGTAACTACCCATATACGTTTGAGACAAGAAAGTTACCCACATCTGACTTGGAATGAAAAGAGACTTGTAAGGGGCAGGGGTAGGTCACGGATGAGCCTAATAATGGCTCAAACTGACTGTATTTGCTGAATACAAAACTAATTAATAAAGAAAAAAAGAAAAAGAAAGAAAGAAAAGAGACTTGTAGTGCCACAGATCTGAACTGAAGTCCCCGGTCATCTACAGACCAACAGTGCACAAGAGAGCCAGTCACCCTTGAAAATGGAAATAGGTGGGTGATAAAATGGAGACCTAGCTTAGAAGAGTGATACGAAAGGAGATAGTTTGGGTAAAATATATGAATCTGCTTCACATGTAGTAGGAGCTCAAGAAATAATAGTAGGTGTCTCAGTGGTGAAGCCATAAAACATTTGTAAAGGTAGACTGGAAAAACATAGCTGTTCATCAGTTCCATGGGACTGTGGAGAGGTGGATTTGGGCTATTCACACTGCCCCCAACCATGGCACAACATATACCACAGATAGCTATCTCTGAACTAGTAGGAAACTGTGACATGCATGGGCTGGACGTTTTTACAAATCAGAAGAGAGCCTGACAGAGATAAGGCAGGGATCATCAAAGGACCGACCTTGGCCCAAATGATCTGAGTAGAACCAGAGACCAAAAAGAAGTGGTAGTTGTAATGTGGTGCTGTCTAAAAGTAGACACACATAAATAGCACCCAACTAAGATATCCATATAATGGGATAGTATTCAGTTATGAAAAGAAATGACCTGCCCAGTTATGTATATCTCCTGCTCTCTATGTTTATATTTGTTTATCCAACCATAGAACTTTATAGTGCAGTAGCGATATTCACTATTTAAAAGAGTAAATAATAATATACACAATTTTTAAAAATTATAAGGCTGGAAGAATCCAGGCTAGACTGCATGCAGAGTGTGACTAAAATTTAACTATATCACAAGTTTTTGAAACAACCACATTAAAGTGTATGAGAGAAAGGTGCAGAGTTTGGGAAATAAGTGGGATCTCTAAGGCTTAAGCCAAGGGAATTGTACTAAGCACTGTATTGTAATGCAAGACCTGGTCCACATAGGTCAGTTAGCTATCCTTCAGCTACTGTGCTTATGCACTGCAACCAAGCAATGAAGCAGATGGTGTATGGTGGACTCAAGTGTATCATTGTCACAGGTGAAACTTACATATAGACAAGATCAGGAGGCACAGGTGATGCATATAATTAGAAATGGTGCAATCACTTCATGCTCATGTTTAGGATGATATACTCATGGGTAGTTATAAATAGAAATGCCTATAAAATATAGATGAATATACAGGTTAGTTCAGTGTATCTATTTATACTCCTTTGATTTGTCAGGTAGACAGGCCTAAAACCAGTGATACTCCGAAGACAATGAGGACAACAGGTAGATCATGGTTTCTGTTGCTACTTTCCAACAGGAAGCACAGGGGCTCCTCTGTGAAATGGTTGATTCTAGGAAAGAAATGTTCAAGGTTAACTTGGGTCATTAGTATTGACAAAAAAAAATCTTCAGAAAAGCCAAAATAATGGCTGTGTGTGTGAAATGAATGCAGAGGATTCTGGAAATTAACAACTTGCAGAAAGTGCATTGAGAAAGCATCAGTGAACAACACTGTCACATGTTATACACATAATTAAAATAAGACTCAAACACATCCAATGTCCAAAACTCCACAGTAACTCGATGAGTAAGAGGATGAGTACATGGGAGAAGATAGAAATATCTGTTGTATGGAATTCCACAGAACATATGTAGGTACGCTGTTTTGAAGGAGGTGCAGTGTCCACTTTATGCTATAACACAGGGAACAGGGAGTAAATTCCTTCCAGAGAGGAACATATGGGAATGAATTCACAGTGGAAAAACCTGGAAAATACCACTGTAGATGGTAATAGAATTAATATTAACAGGAATAAATCAGATTGATAGTGTATGTCCTTCATCTTTCCAAAACATATAGTCAGTCTAACTATATGGAAACCTCCATCAAAAACCAACTATAAGCATTGTATAAATTCCCTGACCAATAGTTCTTAAAACTTTTAAAACCATGAAAACAAAGAAAGTCTGAAAAGTATATTAGCCAAGAGGGACCGAAGAAGGCAGGACAAATAAGTATCATGTGTTCTTGAAATTCTGAAAAAGATAAAAGGTATTAGGCTTAGGTAATAATAATATATCATCTGTGGTCTGGGAAGACGGCTCAGCAGTTAAAGGCACTTCCTTGCAAAGCCTGCTGACCTGTGTTCAGTTTCCCAGAACCCATGTAACTCTAGATGCACAAAGCAGTGCATGTGTCTGGAGTTTGTTTATAGCAGCAGGATATGGAACCTGAATGTAATATAGTCCTTGGCTAACACTGACACATCAATGTTAGTTCATTGATTGTGTCAGATGCATCGAACTACTGTCAGGTATTGGCAATGCTGAAAGACAATGTCTGGTACATGGGAAGCTCTCTGTACTTCACAAAAACAGAAAATGTAAATTTTTCTAAAATACAAGTGCTATTTGTCCTGATATAGGGGCCTCATAGATACCTGTGAGGGTGCAGATTCCTCTTGGAAAGAATATTCTGTCACTACCTACTTTTACAACATAGTAATCCACTGAATGTGTGAACAAGGCCTCATTGGGTCAGACAAAACATCTGTGGCTATGGGCCACACACAGAGGGAAAAAAAGCAGAGTATGGGGATGGGAGCACACAAAGTGGATAGAAGAATGTTTCTAATGTTGATAGAAGGTTGGGTAGGGAACAAGTCTGGGAAGTCCTGGCACAGAAACAAAAGAGCAGCATAGTCCTGTACATTTTGGTCATTTGCTGGATTTGAGTCTCACTATTGACTCACTAGTGAAGAAATTAAATCATAACTTCTACAGGGTCATTCAGCTCTGACCTTGTATGTTTCTATGAATATAGTTCTACCATGGAATAAGTAGAAAATTATCAAGTTGGAGAAAATTTTAGTTGAATTCATTCCTTTTAACCTCTGTATAAAATTCATAATCAAGAAGAAAAGAGACTACTGCATATGCATGATACATTACTGTATACTTAAAAAATAAGAGAACCAAATGAAATTCATGCCTATCTCAGTCAGCTTTTGGTAATGAAAAATTTGCCTTTTAAACAGAAATTTTGCCTTTGGCCAGAAAGAAGGCTTATTGCCTTGACTTGGTTACACTTCATGGAATCAGATTTTTAGGGTAATAGCTGTGTATCACTGATGCCAAATAAGTATTTAGAGCATAAAGGAAGAGAAATGCATGTCTACTTAAAATAGGCAGAATAAAAGGACAGCCTCTAGTTCCTGCACTACTGATTGCTACACCATGAATCCTCTGATGTAACATCATCAAATTCCTGTTGCATTGATAACTTTCCATAGAGACCAAACTTTAAAAATGGATATTTTCAGAAACAGTTTATGATAAAGAAATGTAGTAGTGCTGGGCCTGGTGGCACACCACTTTAATCCCAGCGCTTGGGAGGCAAAGGTAGGATCCCCATGAGTTCAAGGCCACCTTGAGACTACATAGTGAATTCCAGGTTAGCCTGGGCTAGAGCAAGACCCTACCTTGAAAAACCAAGAAAAAAAATAGTGGAAAAAGAGTAATTGATGAGGAAATATATGCACAAAATGATTCCATCATAATCATTAACAGTTGTTTCAACTCTCTATATATTTTAGAGAAGTAAGAGGTCTAGAATTTAATCAATGATAAGCAAAACCACAAAATAATACAAGAAGAAAGCTCAGGCATTGAAATTTAATCTCAAATTTTGGGTGTAGTTTCCTGATAGTACTGGTACTTGTTTGCACAATGAGAGCTGAATGAGAAGAGCATTGTCAATCCCTGACTGTTACAGACATAGTAGATCTTGGAGATCTTAAATTCAATCATCATATTTTGCACCTGAAAACCCTGAAATCTGGAAAACGAATACCTAATTCAGAGTCACTTGGTAAATTTATACCATGTCCAGGACAAAATCCTGTGCCATTAGATTCCTGCTTTTCTTTTCTATATGCTTTTAACTTTTTAGTGGCCATGAGAAGCTTCAGGCATGCTAGGTAAGTGTTCTACCATTGAACTACACCAAGCCATCCCCAGATTTGTCCTTTAAAGGTACATCACTCACATACACAAAAACACATAATTAGTCAGCACTGTCTGGGAGCAGACTCATAGTAGCTTGGGAGAGTCAATTGTTAAGTAGTTGAGACTTTGGGGAATGCTTTATCAGCATACCAGTAATATCAGATCTGAAGTTGCATCTATTCATAGTAGTTGGTAATTTCATGTAAAATTAAGCTTTGCACTAAAGAACAGAAATGTTGGTATTTTAACTTTTATCCTTGCTATTGTCTCATCTCCTCATTCACTAATAACTTTCTATATTGACTACATGTTATCAAGAACAAACCATGCTAAGCTGCCAGAACATTCTATGAGGTATAAATGATGGAAAACATAGTATACTACATTTTGATAAGGCACCTATGCTAAATTCAAATGAAGCGTACCAGTGGGATTTGTTGCTGCTTTCTACATTTATCCTTTGCTTTCCAGCTAGATTTTAATTTCCTGTAACATAAGCTCTGTGATCAGTTGGAAGCCTCCAGAGCCTTCACATGACTCAGAAAAGTTACAAAGTCAATTGATACTGCAGTATTAAATGTTAATTGGTTACCATATCAATTCAGAAGACATTATGGAGTGCCTTGTGTCTTGCTTTGGGGCTAAGTCCATATTAAGGAAAACTAAGCCCCATGTGCTTAGACCAATGTCAATTCCAAATTACTCTTCATTTGTACCACCTACTTACATGTTAATTACTATCCAACTAAAAGCAACTTGGACCTGATTTCTTTTTTTTTTTTCTCAAATTTACACTGAACTTCCCTTTTCAACATTGTAACATACGCTTATCACTGTTTTTCACTAACTCATTCTGTGTTTCAAAAAAAAAAAAAATCAAGAACTGTGATATGTTACTTGGGAAAAGTACTAAACGGAGAAGAGAGAGAGATTTCCAGACCTAACTTTTGGAAATTTCATGAATATGTTGCTCTTTCTGTTTTCCCAGAAGGAAAGGTGATTTGAAAAAATTTCCTTCTAGTCCCAAGTATTTAAGATTTTGTGATTTGATCAAATAAGTTGTTCTACTTAATGTTTGATTGATTATAGTATCTGTGAAGACAAAGGGATTGTGGAAGGTAGAATACACACATTTAGATGATTAGAGAGAAGCTAATATGGGGTGGAGGGATGACTTAGCAGTTAAGGCATTTGCCTGCAAAGCCAAAAGCCCCAGGCCCAATTCCCTAAGATCCATATAAGCCAGATGGATAAGGTGGCACATGCATCTGGAGTTCATTTGCATAGGCTAGAGGCTCTGGTGTGCCCGTTTTCTCTCACTGTTTGCCTCTTTCTCTGTCAAATAAATAAATGAAAAATAAATAAATATTTTTTAAAAAAGAAAAAGCTAATGTAATAAAAGCACCAGGAGAATATGCACCTTTACAAGTCATGCCAATTGATAATACAATCTTTCTCTTTCTTTTTTTTCTGCAAACAAATCCAGTTCGTCCTGGCAATAAGACAAAGGTAGAAGGACCTATGAATGCTATTGTGTCTAATTCTGCTTCCAGCTACCTTGAGAGAATGCTGAGGTTAGCAAGACAATGACATGGGCAATAAATTTCTTTTTGGATAGATAGACATATTTTACTTTGTATCACAAGACTGCCTAATAAGTGAGTCCCTAGAGCACAAGTAGGCTTCTATGATGTGGTACTTAATCTATGTATTTCATTATTTAACTTAAATAATACTCCATATTTTACTTTGTCTAGAGATAGCCAAGCTTTGTATCGTAATGCCCTTCTAAAAATGATGCCCTTTCTATTAGATATATGCTTGTTAGACACACCTTTTACTATGATAAAAGGTACCTTGTACATATACTTTTGCCCTCTTTCTAAATATTAAAAATTATAGGAAAAGAAAAGAATTTGGAACTTTCTTTCTGCATCCCTAGGAACTGGAGTGTGAACAATGTCTACTGTGTTTAATGCACAAATTTTCTATATGTTGAAGCTATGCACATGTTTTTCAAGTGTATATACTTATAAAATGTATCCACCCTCAAACTGTGTCCACATGTTTCCAATAACTGTACCTATGATAATAAACAGAGAAGAAGTGGGGCATGGTGGCACACATCTTTAATCCCTGCACTTGTGCAGCAGACGTAGGAGATCACTGAGTGTTCAAGACCAGTATGAGCCTACATGGTGAATTCCAGGTTAGAGTGAGACCCCACCTGAAAAAAAAAAAAAAAAAGAATAAGAGAAGAAAAGTTAATTAGAATTCTACACTCTAATATCACACTCTTATACAGTTTGTGGTGATTAGTATTTCCTTCCAGTCTTCATCCATGACAGACAGTTTATAAAGCTGGAGTTACAGTACAAATACAATTTTACATTTGGCTTTTTTGCATTGCATAATAGAAGACATTCCTCATTCTGCCTCTTAGTCATTATCATGTAAAATGGCTGCTTAGTGTTCAAGTTCTTATGCTCAAATTAAGCCAAATGATATTTATTTGTCATTTCTTGTCCACAGGCCAGGCTTTTTGGCCTCAGAACCTCCATGTATGGTTCCTGTAACTGAAAATGTAGGCCTAGGTCTATTGGCCCAAACTGTACACATTCTTTAAATCAGCTCTATGTGTACAACTTCAGGAAACACTTTCTTGGTAACTTCTTTCCCTGTCCTCACACAAGAGTCCATCCTTTTTCTCTAAGCTTTCAGTGAGTTTCACTTACAATCTTTTCATATTTAAGTCCTCTCCCCCATTAACAAGTGTGTAAGATTAATTACTTGTGTTTTAGTGCAAGATTAATCTTGTGCCCTCTACAAAACTTAGCTCATACTAGAGATAAATAAATGCTGATACAATAAGTGAAATAAACACTGTATTTGTTTTCGGTAGTTGCCTTACCTAACTATTATAAAATTGGTGGTAGAACAGCACAAATGTATTATCTTATATGTCTATAAATTATAAGATTTTCCAGATCTCACTGAGCTAAAATCAAGATGTTGGCATGGCCACACTCCTTTCTTGAAGTTCTAAGAGCAGATCTCTTTTCTCACTTTGCCTTTGCTCTGATCCAATCTTTAGGACGTATGTGACTAGATTAGGTCCATCTGGGTGATAGTGCCCACATCTCAAAGCCTTTAGTCACATTTATAAGGTTACTTTTGCTGTATAACATACATATTAGTAGGCTCTGAGGAGTAAGATGTGAATGTGCTCAAGCACCATTGTTATCCCCACCTGAAGTGTTCATATAGAACTGAAAAGTACTCTAACAGTGACTGGGAAAGTGTCTTGGCAAATAAGGAAACTGGTATTCAGAAAAGACAGAAATCTTGCCCAAAGCCTCAAATATAATGAACTGAATACTTAGATCTTGACTCAGTATGCAGAAGCTTTCCCATTTAATTGAAACAGCTTCCCACTTCACAGCTCACCATTTAGAAGCAGAGAGAAATTCATTTTGCATATACAACGCTTAGGTGAAATTTGCTCAAAGTTGCTCAAATGGCAAGAACATTTAAAATATACTCTTTCAGCATTTTGAAATACACAATAAATTGTGATGAGCTCTGCTCACCATGCTGGGAATAGATCACTGTGTCTCATTGCGTCTCCCTAACTGAAATACTTTGTACCCTTTGACCAAAATCTCAACTTTCCCACTCTCAGTCTCTAGAAACCACAACTCTACCTTATGTGGCTATTAGTTCGGCTATTTTGAGATTCACATGTAGGGCAATGCTGCAATAAAGTAGAATTTAAATGTGCTCATCATAGAAAAAGGTAATGATTATGTTTGTTGTCTTTTTTCCCACATCCTCTCTCTTAATTATGTCCTCAGGAAAGACTAGTGAACATCTACCATGTAATATCCACCAGTTTTTTCATCCTATAAACCAATCTTCATTTATGCTTTATGTGATATATGTATATGTCAAAGTGTCACATAGCAGTTACCTTCTCGTTGCTTGGAGAAAACCTTTGACCAAAAGCAGCATGTGAAAGAAAAGGGTTTATTTTGGGGTACAGTCCCAAAGGCAAGTTTCATGATGGCAGGAAAAGCATGGCTGAGTGTCATACCTTGTCACAACAGAGGGAGAAGGAGGTGGTCTGAGGGCGCTAGCTCTGGCCAGGGAGACCTGGGCTATAACTCGCCAAAGGCTCCCCCAGCAGCAAACCTCCTCTAGCAAACCTCCTCCTCCCTATTGCTGCCAGCACTGGACTGAGTATGAGGCTTAATCACAAACACATGAGGCCATGGGGGGCATTTCACATTCAAACTACCACACATGGTATCCTATAAACATATACTAGTATTTGTCAGCTCAAACTTTAATTACACAGACAAGCAAGGAGATTCAGTTTTGCAATGTTGGTACTTAGGCAGTGAAGGCAGGAGAACAGTGACTTCCAGTCCACTTTGCCTACAAAAGGTTTTCAAGACCAGACTGAGATATGCAGGGAAGCCTTGCCTCAGAAAAGAAAAGGCTGAAGATAGATCTCAGTGGTAAAGTGCTGCAATGAATGTGCAAAGCCTTGAGTTTGATCACCAGCACCTCGAGAATCAAGCTTAAGTGCCTGGTCTTTCTAAGTTCTATTCGAAATATGTTATTCATTTTTATTTATTTATTTGAGTGTGACAGACAGAGAGAAAGAGGCAGAGAGAGAAAGAGAGAATGGGGCACCGGGGCCTCCAGCCACTGGAAACAAACTCCAGATGCGTGTGCCCCCTTCTGCATCTGGCTAACGTGGGTCCTGGAGAATCGAGCCTCAAACCGGGGTTCTTAGGCTTCACAGACAAGTGCTTAACCGCTAAGCCATCTCTCCATCCCCTAAATTCTATTCTAATCTTCCTGTCCCACCATAATAATCACAACCTCCACATAAATTCAATAAATAAATATTGAACAAAGTCCAAATGTTGACCTATAATGACACAAAATAAATTTTGTTTAAATTTGTCAATGGTAACAAAAGTATTTTTAAGAACTTTAACTTGTCTAGATTCACTTAGAGTTTGAGAATGGAGGAACTTAAACAACACCTCATGATACAGTTCTTTCTAGTACAGTTTGGATAATAAGTTTGTTCTTTCTTGAGTTGTTAATTCCTTCTGTGGGGCCTGCTTAGAGAAGTCAAAACACTATGATTCATCATGCTTTAGAGCTACCCAGCCAGCCAACTATACTGGTGGTGGACTGAGGGCTCCACTTATCACAACTGCCCCACGGATCAAGGAGGGATCAGGATGCTGGAGCCCCAGGTGTTTAAGAGAACCATCCACAGAACAATATTTCTCAAAAAAAAAAAAAAAAGGAGAGATTGCTCTATACAATGAACATTAGCAGAAGTATATATCAATAGTTTGCATACAAATCACATCTCTCCAATATGTCCTGGCAACACTGCCAGGAAAGGGCTTTGCTCTCCCTTGATTTACAGATTGGAAACAGGACAGACAAGCAAGATCTCAAATTTTAAGTCCTCTGACTGAATTTCCACATTTCTCCCAAGGACATCATGTTGCCATATAGGAATGCCTTCAAATAATTGAAATTTACTACATTTATAAGTAGTCTAAATGAGATACACGAGTGAGCAAAGACTTCAGGGGCCAGTGAGCCCTGGGCATGGTGCTGAGAGCCCAGATGCTGCCTGCAGGTGCAGGTGCTCTGAGGCCAGAGGATCGGGGCTGGAGGTGGGCCGGCAGGGTGGAGCCAAGGTGGCATCGGCATCAGGAGCAAAGTCTCCTGAGCTGAACCTTCTTTCTAGAAGTCAATGGGCAAGGGAGCTCTGGAAAGCAAGGCAGACGTGAGAGTTCAAGTAAGAAGGATTTGGTAGAGCATTGATAAGAATGTCCTTGACAGTGACATTTGGCAGTTTCTAGCCAGGAGTCAGGGTATTGGAGGAGTTCCTATATTCGAGATGTTTCAGAAAATCAAGTCTCCTGCGTCCACGGCCCTTGACTTCTTTTCTATTTTTTTTTTCTTAATTTTACTTACTATTTATTTGAAAGAGAGCAAGTGAGAGAGCCGGGGGGGTGGGGTGGGAGGAGGAGAGAATTAGTATTCCATGGCCTCTAGCCACTGCACACAAACTCCAAACAAATGTGCCACCTTGTGCTTCTGGCTTAAGTGGGTTCTGGGAAATCAAACCTGGGTCCTTGGGCTTTGCAGGCAGATGTGTTAACCACTAAGCCATTTCTCCAGTCCCCTAGATTTGTTTTATTTTAAAAATATTTTATTTTATTTTATTTATTTATTTGGGAGAGTGAGAAAGAAGCAGATATATAGATAGACAGAAGGAGAATGGGCCCCCGGGCCTCCAGCCCTGCAAACGAACTCCAGACGCTTGGGCCACCTTGTACATCTGGCTTACATGGGTCTTGTGGAATGGAACCTGGGTCCCTTGGCTTTGAAGGCAAGTGCCTTAACTGCTAAGCCATCTCTCCAGCTCTCCACATCCAGACCTGCTGCAGATCAGCAATGAGGACAGTGCCAGGAAGACGAGTGAGGAGCACCGGCTCTATGCTTCCCCACATTCTCTACACTGAAGCTGCAGGCAGATGCTTATTTGGAAGTTCTTCTGAAGCAGGTAAACAAATATAAGAAGAAGATGTGCAGGTTGTTCTGGGCATAAGATGTAACCCAGTATGAACTTGAGAATACACTGTGGATTGGAGGGTTCAGGTACCTGCTGTGGCAACCAACAATGCACACAAGAGGAAATTCTCTGTTCTCAAAGGGTCCTTCAGTGAGCTAGGCACTAATGAGTTTCTCAGGAGCTGTCTTTGGGGCATGTCTCCACAGTGTTTGTGGGAGACAAAACCTTTTCTGTCATCTCTACCAGAGAGCCCTGGGATAGCAGGGATGGTGAGCTTCAGAAGATGACATTGACCTCAGTGGTGTGGAGCTTGTGACTTGCGGAAGGACGAATAGTGAGAGCTATAGACCAGTCTTCAAATTTCTCTTCTTGGGAGAGAGCAAATCTTTCCAGCAGTGAAGACACCTTTACAATCAGGTGTGTCTACTAGTGGTCTTTTAACAAAGAAGTAACACTTGATTGGTCATTTTAAAACAGTGCAACAGTGAACTTTTTATAAATTTATTTATTTATTTATTTGACAGAGAAAGAGGCAGAGAGAGAGAGAGAGAAAGTGAGAGAGAGAATGAGCAATCAAGGGCCTCCCGCCACTCACTGCATAGGAGGAACTCCAGACTCCAGAACTTCAGACAAGTTAGTGTCATATCATAAATCCTGGGTCTGATATTTATCCAGAAAATGGATAACCCTGTCACCTCTCTGTAAACATTTTAAAATAGAACACAAGACTTTGACTCAAATGGTGTTACACCTGGAAAACTTGGTTATTTTGTTAGAACTGCATTTCATGCTGAAAATTTGTTTCAGACCATCTTCATCGGTGTCTAATTGTTAGCAAATATATGTGATTATACAGTTAGCTCAGGCTTTCTGCATTCCCATGAAAACCTGAAAGACAACAATGAGTATCCAAATTACAGACATTTCACATTCATGTACAATGCTCAGAAAAAGGTATTGAATTATGTTCAAACAAATAAGACAATTCAAAGAACTGAGCATTTGATTTTAACTAAAACAAATAACTACACTATAACTAAAAATAAATAAGTACAGTAAACGAAAGACAAAAAAAATGTTTTTTGTAAAGTATAAAGTTTGTACAGACCCATCATGGGTCAGTACCATCATTTCCCTCCTCCATGCCCCTGTTCCACTGAGCGTCCTCCTTAGAGGGATTGCTGGTATTTACCATGTTTGTGGGTTATGAGTTGTGAGATCAGCAGCTCACCAGGTCACAGTGCTCAGACCCTGAAGGGTTAGTAGCCCTCCCTGAAAACCAGAGGGGATTAAAGAATCAGTAACTATCCCTAAGACTAGAAGGCCTTGAAGAAACATCAGAGGCACTCAGTCCCAGTCAAGCCTGTTAACTCCCCTGATTGATGTACTTCTCTTAGCTCAGAAGGCCTTGAAGAAACAGAAACCATCTAGGACACTGTCCCTTAGTCAGTTCTTGATGGAAAAGTCTATTCTGAGCAAGGACACAAAAAGCTACAAATTCCTTATCTACTGTACCTGGTCCAGTCTGTTTTTCTTAGGATTTTCCTTATAAGCTTGAACCCCAGCCTAGCTCAGTGCTTCAGCCTTTATCCTGAGGAAAGGCTGCTGCCCCTTGCTGTACCACAATAAACAGTCTGTCTGTAGAGATCAAATGTGGTCTTTTTCTTTGCCTTTCTCTTTCACTTTCCTTACATTTGGTGCTGTGACTTGGATTGGAGCCCTCCAGAGCTGTGGGGCGGAATGCACTCTCCTCTTTTCCTCTCCTCCTGTCCACCTACCTGCCAATGTTTCACTTCCTCAAAGCACTACTCTCAACTAAATAGCTACCTGTGACCTGAAAAATCCACTCTTTTCAGGTTAATACCTGGGGGCTTCTTCCTTTTCTTCTTTTCACACTCTCCCACTGGACTTTAGAACTCCAGATAAGAGGCCACTCACCATGTGATCATCTGCATTCACACCCTCATCAAATTGCAGCCTTCAGGACAAGGTACTCACTCTAGGTCTGTGACAGAGGCACCCCATCCCAGACCTTAGAAACTCTGGGAGTTTCTCACTTTTTGGTCCATGGATGATCAGAGGCTGCAGAAGCCTCTAATTTACCACTCCACCAGACACCCCAAGCATTATGAGTGCAGGGACACTCCCTCCAAACCTTAGGTTTTGTTTTCCCTCCCTTAGCTTGGTAGACATCCCTGGTGGCAGGATTGGCCACTCCATTAGACCTTATCTCCAAAATGGACACTAAATTATGTATTCCAAAAGACACTCCATTGGCATGTCTCAAAGCTAATTTAAAAGAACTTGGGCTCGGAGATCCTACCAACCAAATTATTCCAACTCTCTAAATTTAGCCACAGTATTCTCTATATAATTGCCACCACTGGCCTAAATTTGTACTTTGGATTTCAACATTCTCATTGGTAACTTTCTCTGATGACAGGATACGGCATACGGTGTGAGGTTCCCTCTCCTGCCCCTCCTAAAAGTCTATCTCTCATACACAGTTTTGTCAGCAGCCCATGACTTGCCAGAATCTCTCTCTCACACACCAAATTCAAGCCATCTCACTAAATCAAATACAAATCCGTATTTTCTTAAAGAGAATTCTGTCTTACTGGGCTTCTTTAACTTCTACATATGGATATCTAATTTTTCTCTCCTTGCTAAAAGTTAAGAATCACTATACAGTTTACAGGGATTTTATCCCCCTTTCTTTTCTCTTTTTCCCTTATTTTCATTACAAGCTACCAAAGGAAAACTGACAACAGAGGTGAAGCAATCACAGTACACAAAAACTTAACCCTTAAATGACTAGAAAAACCAATGCCTGCCACACAGCTAGATAAAACAAACCAAGGCAAACACCAAGGGAAATCCTATAATCCTGGCCCCCTTACATATGGCTAATGGCCACAAAAGAAAAAAAAAATGTTAGCATTAAATTCAAACCACTGGCAATTCTCCTGTTAAGATTAAGGTGGGCTGGAGAGATGGCTTAGCAGTTAAGGCACTTGCCTACAAAGCCAAAGGACCTAAGTTTGTTTCCTCAGGATCCATGTAAGCCAGATACACAAGGTGGCTATGCATCTGGAGTTTGTTTGCAGTGGCTGGAGGCCCTGTTGCACCCATTGTCTCTTGCTCTCTCTCTCTCTCTCTCTTCTCTCCCTCTTTCTCTCTTTCAAATAAATAAATAAATAAATAAAACATTAAATCCTCACCAATTTAAAACATAACTAAAATCTGGAAAGAGACGTCTCTCCATGTTTCATGTTGTCATGCCTAATGTTGGGCAACCATGTCATGTGCTCTATGTCTCATGTAGTCTGTCTTCATGTATGACAAAATTCAGAGTCATTAATTGTTCCATTGCCTGTGGTCATTAAATGTTAAACGTGATGCTTATATGTTTTAAGATGATGTTAAATTATTAAAACCAGGTTTACAATAATATTTAAAATAATTAATTTCTATGTGTTTGACAACATGCTTATTCATACTTACTACACAATGGACATGTTTGTGTACAAAATTATAATCCTGCTTTAACAAAAAGAGACATATTTTTAGATCAAAAAAGCCTTTATAAGGTAAAAGATTATTCTAAGGTATGTTATTAAAAGGAGATGAAAGTGATATAAAAAGGTTGTGGGACTTAAACTAAAAAAGGTTTGAATTGCCTATAATTAAATGGATTAACTTAAAGGTTTTCATTCACCATATTTTTTTCTCACCTTAATTGTTCACATAATTCAGACTTCACTCTTTGTAATAAGTTGATAAATTTATTTATATTGCCATACATCAAATCAAAATTAAAATTAACCTCTACCCATATTTTCTACTGTTAAGCTCTGACTACCTAAAAAACTGAATGTTTAGCAAAATCAAAATTCATTTTTGGATATGGTTCTGACTTGTTTCCCAGATCCAGCTGTGGGTCCCATACCACTGAGGGGACCAGTTAGCCAAATGAAGAGTAGTTGTGAACATCTCAACAGGTTATTTGCTACTAAGTACGTTAGACCATGAGTTGCTTGGACAGATATTGGTCATTTTCCTCCAGTCGCCCAAATAGCAACTTCTGGCACTAGACACGCTGACTGTCTGAGGACTGACTCTCTTCCAGCTTCCAGCCATGCCATTCCACTTTACGTGTCAACCACATAAGGTGTCTTCAGCAGTAGGGTCTTATCACTAACTTTCAGTGGGTCATCAAGTACTCTGACAGAATTCTGTCTTTCTTTTAGGAAACCATGTAGGTCTCCCTGATCAAAAGCTCATTGTGGATGATAGCCACATGCTGGTACTGGGAGGTACAGGTCAGTGCCCACTAAGAAAAGGAGGAAAAAGATAACTAATATAAAAGAGTTAGAGAGAAGAGGGAGGAGGGAGAGAGAGAAAAAAAAATGTAGAAGGTTAAAGTCAGTCTTCATCATACCCTCTCCAGTGTCTTGTGGCTCAGGTAGGTGTTCCCTCTAAGGGTCTGGTGAAGGTTCAGCCATTTGGTCTGCCTTTTAGGAAGTAGAACTTTATGGTAGCATTGCTGTTTGGGTCTAGATCCATATCCAAGCATAAGCCCGCTCTCCATTATCAAGCTACCACCAATCGCAGGCTACAGGAGGGCCTATACCTATTAAATTCTCTATAAAAAAGTAAGGGTTGGGCTGGAGAGATGGCTTAGCGGTTAAGCGCTTGCCTGTGAAGCCTAAGGACCCCGGTTCGAGGCTCGACTCCCCAGGACCCACGTTAGCCAGATGCACAAGAGGCACACGCATCTGGAGTTCGTTTGCAGTGGCTGGAGGCCCTGGCGCGCCCATTCTCTCTGTGTCTCTCTCTCTATCTACCTCTTTCTCTCTCTGTCTGTCACTCTCAAATAAATAAATAAAAATAACAAAAAAATTAAAAAAAAAAAAAAGTAAGGGTTATCTCATTTGTCTGGTGCTAACTTACTCTCTGCTGGAGACTCCACTTCTCTTTTTCAGATAGACATAGATCCTAAGGAGAGAGCCACCCCATCATACCTCAAAAGGGCCCCCGCTGAAACTAAGAACAATTGGAGAAACAAGCAAGGGTGCTGTTTTCTTGGTGAACCAGGTACCAGTGCAAGGGTGAAGGAGATGAACACAGAGAAAAATCAACTCCTACCAAATCAGAGAGCCAGGGACCCAGAGGCCCCCAACACCTCATCACTGAAGCAGACCAAAAATGAACCCAACATGGCTCAGGGAAATTTTGTGGAAGAGGGGGCGGAAAGAATGTCAGAGCCACATGTTGTGTCATGATATGCAGAGACATTTATCCTACCCATAACTGTGGGCTAACTCCAGAATGCATGACCCATACACCTCAACAAAAAGGGGCCACAGGGGGCAGGGGTAGGACATGGATGAGCCTAACAATGGTACCAAATTGACTGTATTTGCTGAGTACAAAACTAATTAATAAAAAAAAAAAGAAAAAAAAAGATTCATTTTTAATGAGTTTAAACTTGATCTAAATGTGACATAAAAGTCAAAAATACTAAATTAGGCCTGGAGAAATGACTTAGCAATTAAGTACTTGCCTTTGAAGCCTAAGGATCCTGGTTCAAGGCTCAATTCCCCAGGACCCACATTAGCCAGATGCACAGGGGGGCACACGTGTCTGGAATTCATTTGCAGTTGCTGGAGGCCCTGGCGTGCCCATTCTCTCTCTCACTCTCTCTCTCTCTCTGCCTCTTTCTCACTGTCTTTCATTCTCAAATAAAAAAAATATATATATATATATATATATATATATATATATGGATATTCAGGAGAAAAAAAAAAGGGTCTAGGGGACTTCCGACCCAGGGAAATAGGAAGACAGACAGTTAGAATCCAGTCTATTAGCCACAGGGACAAAAACCCATAATAGCAGAAGTTTAAAAATTTTAAGTTTCTGATTAAGCTATATTTAAAGATCAAATTAAAAGGATGACTTAAGTATAATCTTAATTTTTTTGATTTTATAGGTCAAAATTCAAGGTTTCTTAAGTATGATTTTGCTTGTAATAATGTTTACAAAATGCCTAATTGTCTATTTATAACAATAACTCTCTTAAATATTTCTTCACTTTTATACTAATGTTCACAAAATAGTTTACAAATAAGAATTTTATGTTAGATGAGATACTTAAAGCTCATAATTGAATTATATTCAAATGCTAAGTTTCCATGTTTTCCAATGGATATTTCCCCATTAGATGAAAGTTTGTTTAATAAAATGTTATTCTAATAGATACACAAAATGGTATTAAGAAGGATGTTTTAAATGGTCAATATAAGTACAAAAAGATGTGAGGATGTAAACAGTAAGATTAAAAAAAAAAGATGGTCTTCAGACAGAATGGTAAAGTGACAAGACATCAAACAACCTAACTACTCTTGATTACAGTTTCTCCCCATAGTCTCTGATGTTTCTCAGGAAGTGTTACCTGACAGGGAGACAGATCAAGGGAAATGCTCTAACTATTGGAAAAACTAAATTTTAAGGTAAAGTTTCACTAATTAGTGTTTAATTTCCCAAGATAAGGATCTCATACTAAAACCACTAAAAATTTAAAAATAACTGCTATTTTATTTAAACTAAAAATATTGATTATTCAATAATATTTTCTCTTTAAAAATAGATTTATAAAAGGTTGTACTAGAGCTCATCTCTTTGAGTTCAACAATGACTAAATTTTGCTTTTTAAAGAAATTATTTTTGTTAGTTATGGATATACTTTGTATGTAAACACCATATGCTGATAACATCCTTTCCCTCATTCCTGCCCCTGTTCTGATGGGGGTCCTCCTCATTGTGGATGCAGATCATCCCCATGGGGATTGTGGGTCATGCATTCTGGAGGCAGCAGACAGTTATGGGGGAGAGGCAATGTCTCTATCATCAAAAAAGTAAATAACTGTCTCATTCACTGCTCAAAAATAAATTAACTCTTAAGACATATTCTCTACCTCAGGGTATAGTCCCATGCTCAAACAATGGTCTTCATCTAAAATAAATGATTTCAAACTCTACAGACTTGCTTCTAACCTTCCTTTGGCAATTGGAACCCACACAGATATCTAAACTAACCAAAGGTGGTATTAAATACAAATGCCAAAATGTTATGCTGTGTTACTTGTATTTTTCCTGACAACTTCTAAATTAAATTAATTGGTTTAAATTTCTTGATCAAAATAATATTTTCAAAACTGATAACATGTTCTGCCTCTACTTATAACTATTAAATATTTAATGGTCTGGAGGAATGGCTTAGTGGTTAAGTCATTTGCCTGCAAAGCCAAAGGACCCAGTTTGTTTTTCTTAGGATCCTCCTTATAAGCTTGAACCCCAGCCTAGCACAGTGCTTTAGCCTTCATCCTGTGGAAAGGCTGCCGCCCTTTGCTGTACCTCTCAACACAAAGTTTGTCTGTAGAGATCAAAACTGGTATTTTTCTTTGCTTTTCTCTTTTACTTTTCTTACAGGCTCCAAACATGCCTGCATCTATCCCAGCAACAGGCCCCAAACACAAGCACCTCACTCATCCCAGTGCACTGGCTCCAAACACTCTGGCCCCTCAACAGGCCCAAGCACACAGGCCACCAAAACACCTGCATCTCACTCACCCTGAGCACACAGACCCCAAGCATGCTGGCATCTCACCCAGTCTAAACCATAGGCCCCAAACATGCTCAGACCTCAAACACACGTGTATCTCTCCCTGTCTGAGCAGGTCTGTACCTCACCAGCCCCAGCACACAGGCCCCAAGTATGCTGTCACCTCACCATGTCCTAAAGTGCAGGCCCCAAACACTCCAGCATCTCCCAGTGACTGGCCCCAAGCAAGCTACTGGGAGTGTACAGACTCCAATCATACCTGTACCTCCCAAGCCCTAAGCCCATAGATCCCAAACACTCTGTTACTTTATCAAACATTTTCCATGTACTTTCAACCCTGTTTCCTATCTCCTAAACCAATTTTCTCTTTTTAAAACCTACTGTCTTTATTTAGACAAAAACACTCCCAACGAATTCTGCCATTACTTCTAGACATAAACTGCTTTTCATGAGACAATAGCTCTTCTAAGCACTTCCACATCATCTAGGTTCCCATTTGCATCTTATTGGCGGGGGGTGTTCTATGTATCCAAACCATTGTCCTGCATATGCTAGGCAAACACCCTACTACTAAGTTACACTCCAACCTGACATTGGATTCTTATAGATAGCTCCATATCACTGCATCTACTGACTCCTTACACTAGATTCTGCCATTCTCTCTATCAACTTTATAATCTCCAGTACCTTTTATTATCAATGCCTTTAAGCATTATTGTTAAGGTCCTGAACATTCCATTACTGGGTGAAGTTCTATAATAGTTTACGTTATTTGTATTTTACTGAGCATAATATCAAATTAACAAACCAATAATATCTTGTACTGCAATTGTCGTGTAGAAATTATCTTGCTTATCATCTTAATTTGTCTAAGGACTAGGCACACATTCCATGAGGAACTTCTTTGCTTTGACAACTAAACTTTGCTCGTCAAACAGGTCTGAGTTACTCTTTTTTCCCTTAGATATTAGGAGGTTTTTGAAGGGATTGCGTGTTCATGCTCCAGACATGAATTAATCTAAAATATGGCATGACATTGTAAGAAAAGAGAATTCTTTAGCCTCAATTTTGCAGAAAATTCATTTTGACCCAGATTTAATACTAAAGGCTTAATTTGTTCTCTCTACAGAACCCATTACATGACTTTGTTCTACAATGAATATTGATATAATCCTAATACTGTTAACATTATGGGCTTTTATCTGCTTAATTTTATAAGCAATACATGGAAGTCTTGAGTGTATGAAATGTGGAAACAGTGACATTATCATGAAACTTATACTGAAAGATAGGAGAGGAAGATGAGAGAAGTTTGTGGATGGTTACATGATATATATTTTGTTTGTGGCATTACCAGCTGAATATGTAAATCTATTTTCCACCACCTTAACACAATCCCTAAAGCTGTTTTCTCTATAAAGAAAGGGGATTTACTTAGCTCACAGTTCTGGAAGTTCAGGGATACACTAGTGTCTGCTTGCCTCTGATGATGGCCCAGTTGGCTATCCATGTCACATCACATGTAAGATTGCTCCAAGGAGTGAGCCTGGGCAGAGAGATTACATAGTCAGAGAAATCAAGAAGGGCTAGGCTGGCTCTTTAAAACAGCCCCTCTCATAGTAATAACTCAAAGGATACAGAAGAAATGCTTTAATCCCTCTAAGGTGTTTGCCTGTAGTGGCCTAACCAGAGCTTACTGGGCTCAGCCTTCAGAAGATCACACAACAAACTGGCGTTACTAAATGGGAGACCAAGTTTCCAGCACATGAGTCCCTGGGGGACAAACCACAGTTGGTGGATCAAAAAATTGAGGGATTGAGAGATGGCTCAGCAGTGCATGGCACATACTTACAAAGCCTGATGGTCCAGATTTGATTCCCCAATACCCACATAAAGACAGATGCATAGAGTAGTAAATGCATAGAGTTGTTCATTCACAGTAGCAATTTGCCCTGGCACATACATACTCTGTGTCTATCTCTCTGTGGCTCTTTCCCCGTCTCATAAATAACTAAATAAACACAATAACAAGTAGTTGAGATAGGTGCTTATATCTTAAAATTAAGTGTATGTCAAACTCCTTCTCACCCCTCAAAAAAAAAAAAAGTCAAACAGATGGAAAAGATATCACTTTTTGCGGTGGAGCTGCAATAAAACAGTTATCTTGATCTTGATATTTAAAAAATTTATTTTTAATTTTCACATGGAGATTCCTTAGACTAGGTGATATCCACTGGCCACCAACTGAGAAACATAAACCTATGACAACATTGAGTAAGCAATCCTCAGATGATTTCCCACTCTAGCTCTTTGACAGGCAAGAAGGAGCAGACGTGTGCCACCATGAAGTACTGAAAGATCAAGAACTACATCTTTCCTATTCCCTGACTTCTCCACCATCACTGTGGTCAATCTCCTTAAGCCAGAATTCTTTCAATAACCAAAACAGATCTAAAGATGGCCTCTTCTGCTCTCTAAGTACTACAATTTCTCAATAAAATAATTATAAACATGTTTCCAAGGCTGGTTCCCATGTTCACCACCAAAGGAGGATTTGTAATACAAGTAAATAGACAAAATGCATGCAGTGTGGCTTTTTCCAGCTATCTGTCAGCTGGTCTACATGGAGGAGGTTATCAGCTCAGTTCCAACAGGATTTCTTAGTGGCCTTGCAGCCCAAGTATGCAGAGTCTTCAGAAATAGGGTCTTACCACCTATTCCTGGTGGGAAACCAAAGGCCTTGGCAATGGCCTGTAATGTTTTGGGGGCCTCAGGGACCTCCCTGGCCAACAACTCACTGGAAGGTATCCCACCCCTGGCACTGAAAATTTTCTGGTAACAATCTATGGCTTCTGAGTGTTCCATTGTCCAAAAATGTGGGTTTCCATATGACTTATTTGTATCCTCTTAGATTTTGATTAGCTCTCTCTCCACCTTTCCTTTACTCAGTATCTTCCGCTGACCTCACTTAGGCCTTTTCACGCCCATTAATCTGTTCTTCTACTTATGTATATACAATACCATCCTATTAAATCCCCCCTCCCTTTCTATTCCCTTTATATTTCCTTCCTAGCTTACTTGCCTCTGCTACTGGGTTTTATTATTACAAATGATTGGACAAGTCCAATCATTTGTAGCTAGGATCCACATATGAGAGAGAACATGTGATGTTTGGCTTTCTGGGCCTGGGTTACTTCACTTAGTATAATCCTTTCTAGATGGATCCATTTTCCTGAAAATGTCATAACTTCATTTTTCTGAGTAGAACTCTATTGTGTAAATGTGCCACATCTTCATTATCCACTCATCAGTTTAGGGATACCTAGGCTGATTCCATTTCTTAGCTACTGTTAATAGAGTGGCAATTAACATGATTGAGCAAGTATCTCTAAGGCAGTGAGATGAGCCCTTAGGCTATATACCTAGGAGTGGTATAGCTGGGTCATATGGTAGATCTGTTTTTAGCTATGTTAGGAACCTCCACACTGATTTCCACAATGGTTGGACCAGATTGCATTCCCACCAACAGTGTAGAAAGGTTCATCTTTTTCTGCATCCTCACCAGCATTTATGGTCATTTGTTTTCATGATGGCAGCCAATCTGACAGGAGTGAGATGGAAGCTCAAAGTAGTTTTAATCTGCATTTCCCTGATGAGTAGGGATGTAAAACATTTTTTTAGATGTTTATATACCATCTGTATTTCTTCTTTTGAGAACTTTCTATTTAGTTCCATAGCCCATTTTTTAGTTGGGTTGTTTGATTTCTTATTATTTAATTTTTTGAGTTCTTTGTATAACCTAGATATTAATCCTCTATCAGATGTATAGCTGGCAAAGACTTTTTCCCATTCTGTAGGTAACCATGCTGCATGAAGTTTAATGGGAGAGAGAGAAATCACCAGAGAAGGCACTCAACAGTGGACACTGCAAGTCAGGCCAAATGAGCCAAATGGGTGCAATAGTGGCATGTCTGTTATGGGGGAAAGCAACCACCCTCTAATTTGACTGGAGGACCACTCCATGGGAAGGAATACATCACTGATACTGAAAACCTACAACAGGGGTATTCATGAGACCTAGGGGTGTAATGTCTGCTGCTGTCTGGCTAAATGTATATACTATACTCACCAAACTACCCAATAAGCACTTTTTTATTATTTATACCCATATATTAATGCTACTCTCATTTTTGGTTAGAGAAGCTTTTCGTTTCAGATGGCAGTGACTTTGGGATGACCATGGTGCTGAGAAGAAGTGACAGAGGAGTGCTCATCACTGAAATATCTCTATCACATCTTCCAAGGCTCAAGGTCCATTGTTGAAGAGGTGGCAGAAAGAAGGTAAGAGCCAAAGGAAGGGTAGGACTCCTTACAATGTGCTCCTCCAGACACAAAATGGCCTGGATATTCATGACCTCACAGTGCCTGACACTACCTACACAAGACCATCATAATTGGAGGAAAAGATCATGGCATCAAAATAAAAGAGAGACTGATTGAGAGGGGAAAGTGGGGGGAGGGAGGGAATTACTGTGGGATATTCTTTCCAATTATGGAAGCTGTCAATAAAAATAAATAAATAAATGGACACAGAAAACAAAACAAAGAAATAGACAAATACAAGACTGATGGGAATACATGAAAAAACCACATGTAAAGAAAGGATGCTTATTTCAATCCTGTCCTGTCTGGTAAACTGTTTATGCTGTGCTTTATTGTCCAGGGAGGGAGAACTCACCAGACAGCATTGGGAAGTTGCCATATGTATGCTAACCCATATATTAAAAAGAAAGCTTGCTCTCCCCAAAGTGACAAGGCAAATGCAGTTTAGCTAAGAGTAGCTGTACAAGGTTTACACCACAGCACTGAGAAAGACTTGGAAAAGCATTTGTTGAATGTAGAAACTATAACTATACCATGGAAAATAGTAAGTGGTGGGCTGGGCGTGGTGGTGTACACCTTAGATTCCAGCACTTGGGAGGCAGAGGTAGGAGGATCTCCATGAGTTCAAGGCCACCCTGAGACTCATAGTGAATTCCAGGTCAGCCTGAGCTAGAGTGACATCCTACCTCAAAAAATAAACAAACAAAGAAACAGAAAATAGTAAGTGAAATCATTCAAGGATAAAGAGTTTTTGTTTGTGATTTTCTCTTCAAATCACACAAAACTAGTATAGAAAGAAAGAAAAGCAATGACTTTGATCATTGGTCCTACTTACTTGTTCCATCTCTTTACAAGGTAGAAATAGAAACCCAAACTGTAATCAAGGTGTCCTACTGATAAGGAAATAGGACACCTTGTCCTATGACATTTAATCACAAAACTTTTCTAGGCTTGCAGTTGAATTTTATGTTCCTCTGTGGGAAGAATTTTCAAAATAATCTGAACCATCGAAAGCTTATAAAGCAGCAAACTGCTATTGGCTGTCCTTTCTTTTACTCTATGAAATAATTCTTCAAACATTTGGGAAGCTGATTTGTAGCCTGCAATGGCTTTTTAATATATATATATATATATATGTATATATATATATATATATATATATAAACCATAAACATTAAATTTTGGATGGCTCATCTTGTGTCTGATACTGGTTTTAAGATAGTAAAGGATTAAGTGAATTTCAAAACTGCAACTCACCAAGCAGCCTAGAGATTATATCAACCCTAATTTACTTCAACTGTGTGGGGAAGCATCCAAGAAGAATATTTCTACCATAGCTCCAAGCCTGAAAGGAGCCCTGATTGTCTTTGACATTTAAAAAACAGAAAATTATTTGGCTTTATTTTAAATGTCACCCCTTTCCAGGTGAAAAATTTCTTCATTTAGGAGATTGTGGTATGAAACAAACCATGCTGAAGAATTCTGACTATAGAAAGTTTAATAAAATTGACCACATACTTGAGGAATTGAAATTGAGTATTTCCTGAATCATATGAAGGCAATAATTTACAAAAAAATAAAATAAAAGCTTATTTAATCTCCAGAAGCAGTGGGTGTGGAGGAAAGTGTCCTGGTCTGAGTTAAAATGTAGGGTTTGAGTTCCAACTTTAATTATCAGCTCTGAGAATTTGGGCAAGTCAATTATCCCACAGGTCTCTGTTCCTATATCTTTAACAGGGAAGTTAGGAGCAGCTCTTTGGTCACTTGGAAAGTCTTTGACTCCTCAGGAAGTCATTTAATACCTCATTCACAGCCTCCTCTCCTATGCAATCAGCTATGACTGTGACCAGCTACATGCCAGGAAAATGACCACAGCAGAAAATATATATATGAAACCACATTGAAAAACCATAGACATATACCAAACCTGAGATTCTTGTTTAAGCAGTGTATATATTTGTAAAATAATTATGTACTACAAAAGACTATTTCCTCCATTTTCTTAAAATGTTTACTTTTTTCAGGTCTCACCATGTAGCAAAGATAGGAGTCATCTCCGAATTTGTTTAGATTGGTTTTCTGTTTATTGCTTCACCCGTGTAGAAATCTTATCTCTCGGAAACAGATGTGCAGTTTTCCTTTTTTGGATAAGAGCAGGAATAGTTGAGGTTTTCACCCAGTCATCTACTAAGACTCTGTCAAAAGTCTGCAGTGTGACCAATGATGAAAAGGGAAAGCTATTTACTCTCCAAGGAAAAGGAAGCTCATAGCGAGGCAGCAGTCTTCGAGCTTCCTTTTGTTGCTGCTTATCAGGGCTCTTCATTGTTGTATCTGACTGGCATTCTTTGTAGTTACAAATTTGGCACCATTTGAAAGAATTTCCATGATGACTATTCTTTATGAAGACATTTCCCTGGGCTGGAGAGAAGACTTAGTGGTTAAGGTGCTTGTCAATGAAGCCTAAGGACCCAGGCTTGACTTTCCAGGTCCCACATAAGCCAGACATACAAGTTAATGCAAGAGTACAAGGTCACACATGCACACAAGGAGGCGCATGTGTCTGGAGTTTGATTACAGTGGCATGGCTGGAGGCCCTGGCACACCAATTCTCTTCCTCTCAGTCACTTTCACTCTCTCACATTAAAAAAAAAAAAAAATGGCTAGTCTGTTGGGCTTGCCTGGAAAAAAAGACATCTCCCTAACATTTCTTTCTTTCTTTTTTTTTTTTTTTTTTTTTTTGGTTTTCAAGGTAGGGTGTTACTCTAGCCCAGGCTGACCTGGAATTCTCTATGTAGTCTCAGGGTGGCCTTGAACTCACAACGATGCTCCTGCCTGTGCCTCCTGAGTGTTTGGATTAAAGGAGTGAGCCACGACGCCCAGCCCCTAACATTTCTTTTTAAACATATTTATCAATTTATTTATGAATGAGAGAGAGAGAAAGAATTGGTATGTCAGGACCTTTTGTCACTGCAAACTCCAAATGCATGCACCATTTTGTGCATATGGCTTGGGTACTAGGGAATCTAACCCAGGCCAGCAGGCTTTGAAAGCAAGGGCCTTTAAGCTCTGAGCCATCTTCCCAGCCCTCCCTGACATTTCTTTACCACTGCATCACCCTTTACTTTCAACCTTCTGCCTGTGTGGTTCCTCCAGCTGGGAATCCTTTCCTCACAGGTGCCTCATGCAACCTTCTTCTGCCTTCAGGCTACTGAAAGCACTAACTACTTGGAAGGCTTCTAGAATTCTTGAAAGCTTGAGGGTTTCCATCCTCTAGGATTACATAGCATTTTACTCCTACCTCTTTCAAGCTGCCCATCACTTTTGTTCTTGTATGTCTTCCTGTCTGATCTGCCCTTTTAGGTCAAAATGCCTTTAGGACAAGAGATCACCTCAATTATCATAGTTCCCAAAAGACTGGAAGGTAATAATTAATGTTAATTAATACTTAATGAATTTGTACAGATTGTGATGTTTAAATTCTACCAATGATCTTGGTTTTTATTTGACTGTTAGTAAATCCACGGTCATATTACATTAGTAACTGAATCTTCTTATTGTTAGGTCAGGACTGGCTCCCAAGATAGAGTCACCAAGAATAGGAGAATGGTGACAGAGGCATAGGAAAGTGGTCATCCACATTCTTCAAGAAACACCTGGTCATTATCTCCTCCTTGCCTAACAATGCCCCAGGTTATGGTTTCCTGCTCCCTTATCTAGTAAGTCACTTGGTCACTGTTCCGCTGTCACACCCTAGCTATTTTAAATGTCTAATGTAATGATCCCCCCCAAAGGAATTTTTCTATTCAACTTAACAAATGAGTTCTTTTCCCTTCCTCACCTTCCCCCAACTGAAAAAGCCCTATAAAGCCCAGTACCTCAAAACTCAGGTTGGCTGTGCTCCTCTCTTGTGAGTCAGCCCTGGCAGCTCATGCTTTTCTAGAATAAAAGCTTTCATCTTTGCCTCAGAGTATTTTGAGTAGTCTTTGTCACTCCCAAACCTTCCACTTATCTTGTTCTGAATTCCCAAATGCTAAAGGAAATGTAGTCTCCTGCAGAATCATTTCCACCTACATACCTAGTCAGGAGAATTATCCAACAATTCTATTCATCTTTGGTTTAGAATTGTCTGTAATGTGTTGCATCTCTGTCATCTGATCGTGCACTCAATGAAAGTTCAATTGTCTTAGCCATCTTTAATAAGCCAGATCAAATGCACCTCAGGATGCATCCCTAATCTCTACAGGATTTAATTCTAGTCCTTTTTGAAATATGATTAACATTTTTGTGTTACTTATGTTAGAGTTTTAGAGTTATCCATCCATCTCCCTCTTTCTCCCTTACCATCTGGTCATGCTAACCCTATGACTCTGTGACTGCCTTTCCCTTCCCTACCCCCACCCTCACCCCAAGAAACCCTGCAGGTGACAGCTTTCTGGGTTAGGTAGATCAGGAAAAGCATCCTGAATAACACGAGTTGGCAAGAGGGGCCGTTGCTTTTCCTTCTTTCTGCCTGGATGAATGTTCCCACTGCTCTGCCGTGGTGGGTGGGCCTGAGACCTGCCCAGTACTAGATGCACTGTAACCCAGTAAGCACCTCTCACTTTTGCTCAAGCCAGCTAATAATACATTCAGGAAAAGAGGGCTTTCCCCTTTCAATAAAAGTTCAGTTTACACAGAAACTGGGATTTTTCCAGCCCTGGATGCCCCTTCCTCTGTAAAGAGCTTCCTTTCTTTCTCTCTTATTGTCTAAAATCAACTTTATTCCTTTAAAATACTTTCTTTCCTCTCAATTCCTTAGTTGACAGAGAATATGAACCCAGAACCCCTAGACAGTATCAACTCTTTTCCTTCCCTTCCATCACAATAAAGTCTTAGATCCAAGAAACTGTCCATCTTGGTCCTCCATTGTGAATCCCAAAACCTAACAATTGACTCCTCCAGCAATATAGTTACCTGCAGCTCTACCAACATGACTGACTCTTCTTCCCTAAACTCCTATCATGCATCCACTTCTAAAATTTTCTCACATACATCTATCCTCCCTTGCATGCAAAAAGTAAATTTCATATATGTATTACATTACCTAGTATATATCCAAATATCAAGTTATAGAATAACAAAAAACTGAAAAAGCGTAATGTACACTAGTTGTAGAGGGAAAAATGTAAAGAATTTCTGGGATTTGCTTATTAATTGCTCTATTGTAATTTTATAAACACAGTGAGGACAGTAGACAGCAATAGAGTTCAGGGCAGAAGTAAAATAAGAGCTCCGGGATCCTGGCCCAGGTTCTTACCAGATCTGTGATTGTATTTTAACTTCATTACTCTACCAGTATAATGTAAACAAGATTATAATGCAAGATTTGGTGGTCAGGGGGAGTACTGGGCAGGTCTCAGGCCCACCCAACAAGGCAGTGGGAAAATTCATCCAGGGGGGAAGAAGGAAAAGCAAAGGCCCCTCTTGCCAACTCGTATTAATGGAAAGCTAAGAGACTAGATAGTGAAAGACTCGGGGCTTAAGGAAGCATCTTCTACACATGTAGCGGAGTGAGAAAGCACCCAGAGCCAAGACAGGAAAAGAGTCCAAAGAAGAGGAAATTTTTCTCAGCCAGGCTGAGAAAAGAAAGGAGCAACAGAGAACTGGAATCTGGAAATCCCAGTGCCCAGAGAATACAGCCAAGAGAGTTATTACACACACGGCAGGCCCAGAACTTAGAGAAAAACCATACATGTCACCAAGCCAGAAAGCATCTGGAAATAAGCGCATGTAAAAAATAAGCAGGAAAATATCCAGGCAATTAACAAGAACCTTCCTCTCCACCTGCCAGGCTATGAGAGGAAAGGAAACTCACACACTGGTGTCCAAGAGAAAAATCACAGGTCAACGTGTTAGAGAGACAAGCCGAGAGAGCTCATAAATGTGGCAGATCCCCCTTTTATGACCCAGGTATCCAATTAGGATGGACCTTGTCACCAGACTTGGTTGTGCAAACCAGAGACCTGATTGGTTCATGGACTCAGGAGAGCTAGCCCATCTAGCTGTGCTTGATCGAGGAAGCAGTAGGGGGCGCTGTTGCCGAGGAATTGCTCATGGCAATTGTGGATGACATTGAATCAGATGCTCAATTCTAATTTTGCCAGGGCAGGCGAGTGGCCTCTCCTGGTTGTCTCGTTGGGTCACTGCCTTTACTAACTACCTATACAAATCTGTTTTACTCCTGTTTCTCCTTCAGTTGGAAACACACTTGGGAGAGTTGGTGGAAAACAAACATAGGACTCAGGTGTGAGGGAGGGGCTGGTTAGTCTGTTCTTTCCGGAGACTTACCACCCAAACCATGATGACCAAGAAAACCCCAAAGGATCCAAAGCTTCACCCTGGAATGAGTTTTCTTATGGATTAGGACATAGAGACCCCTACTACCTTTTCTACCCAGTGTTCCGTGGCCAAAGAGGTGGCGAAATGGGAATTTCGGGTTTCTCGTGCCTCAATGCACTGATAATTTGGGGTGTTCCTGGATCCTTGTCCTGTGAATTCAAAGAATGAAATACACGGACCAGAGGATAAGTTTCAGAAGAATTTTATTACAGTTTAAAGCTTTAGGAGGATGAAGAGAAGGGGGCTTAAGCCTAAAACATAGGAGAAGGAAGCTTTTGCCCAGGGGTGTAAGAAGCCCACCTTGAGACCCAGATATAGGTTTTTTTTGTTTTTCTTTTTTAATGGAGAGTGGCCACATGAGGAAGACCAGATTGGCAGGTTGCTATGGACAATGACCAGAGTTTGCAGCTATGTCAGTTGTCTGAGGTAAGGATCCGCGTTTCTGTCCTCCAGGAAGGGTGTGCAAGCTTAATCTAGAAATCTTTCCTGGAGGGCATAACATCCAGTTTCTGCAAGCCTAGTGAAATTTCCTGCTCTCAGTCAAGGAATAGAAATACCGTTCACTTTGGGGGTTCTGTTACTCTGACTGCCTAGGCAATTTCTGGCTCCTACCAGTGGGACGTAGGCACCCAAGAATCCTGTTTACTTGCCGGCGCAGAGTAGCGCTGGTCACAGAGCAGGGGCTGCAAGCCAGGAGCCTGTTGCAGCCAGTGGGGAGGTGACAACAGGCAGGACAAACATGTGCCAAAGCTCTCGTTTCGTTGTGCACACTTCACTGTCTCACAAGACTAAGTTCAAGAGACGGAAATCAACATGAAATCATTACAAGTTTTAAGACAGCCACCAGCTACGGAATATTAAACTCAACGTGTAGGGCTTTATGAATATAAGATTCTACATGCTGTTGCACCAGTTGCAGACCTACGACACTGTGGTGGTTTGAATAGATGGCCCCCAGTATGTTCAGTGTTTTATTAGTTTGTAGTTTGCATCTGCAGCCACCAGGCTGGAGGTGGTGTCACTGGGCAGATCTTAAGGTGTGGTGGTGGGTTTGAGATTCCAATCTAAAGATACGCAAAGCACCTGGAGTTCCTGAAGTGTGCTTGTGTGGCTTTTGGCTTGGAGCTTCTCTTTCTCTCTCTGCCAGGTCCTTTAAGAGTGGGCCAACTTTTTCTACCATTATGGAACTTCCCCTGGATCTGTAAGCTTCAGTAAATCCCTTCCTTCTATAACTGTGCCTGGTCTGGAAGTTCATCTCAGCAAATTTAGCTGTCTGCTACAGACACCATGCTAAACTCCAGAGTCCATGTGAAGGCTGCACCTGTGTAAATTGCACAGTGAAAGGACACTGTAGTTTCAACATGTGGTGTGTTGTTTCTTCAGAATTGTTGAGCATCAAAATATGAATATGAAGCTAGCTTTAATCTCAAGATTCCCCTTTCTCTTTTTTAACATCTGAAACCTTTAGGGGAGAGAGGTGTTAGGTTATAGAGTAAAAGTGGCTACCTTCTCCCACCCTCCCCCCACCATTCCTTATGACACCACATAGAACAAGAGGAAGGGTGGCAGCAGCCGGGGGAAGGCAGCCGGATGGCACGACACCCAGGAGTTGTGACTTTCATAACCTATCCTGTGGCTTCCCTCAGCAACTAACACTAGTAATCTGAGACATGTCCACCTTGTAGCTAGGTCTTAAATATAGTTAGGGACCACAGCTCTTAAAATGCTATTAAAAGTAAGGAATTTCCCTTGTCTTGAGAGCTTTTGCCATCGACCATCCAGGAATCTCCCACCTACACAGTGAGCAGTACTAATAAAAAACTCCACTAAAGATCCATTTATTTGCCTCTCCATTTGAACTGAATCAGTATCTTTACCAGGAGAGATGAAGTGAGGCAGAGAGAGGGAGGGAAAGAAGGAGGGAGGGCAGTAAACAAATTTCGTTTTTTGCTTAAATAAGCAACAGGGGCAAAAAAACCTTGCCAAATCAAATGTATTGCCTAAATCAACTAAAACTAGTCTCATGAGATGCAGTGTCATGGGTCACTGTGGTATGTTGTAGAAAGGACATGATTTCAATGGCTGGAAGTGTCTTCTAGGAAGGCCAGAAGCCCATGCTAAAGGAAGTTCAGAGGGGTAAATATTTCAGACAAGAATCAGATTAAATAACTGGAAAATGGGACATAACTCACACATGGGTTTAAGGGAAGGGATAAAAGTGGGAAGCCGTCTTAATGGAAAGATTCACATTCATAAAGCTTTTCTAGTGACTGGAGCTGCTTGGTCTTTTGGTCATGAGGTATGATCCTACCAACAAGGAAACTGTGGCTCCCTAGATAGGAAGAAACCCTCCTAGGCTTGTCTAGGGGAAGTCAACTGATCCAACAGTGTCACTCTCAAGAAAACAGCTCCATTGTTCACATCCAAGGACACGATTTAGGAGAGATGTATTCTGGAAGGCTACAGTGCATCTGTTCCACCTCTAAAACCCTTACAAAGTGATAAACCAGGGAAGTTCAGCACAGGCAACCTCTGATGTCATTAGACAATCTGATGCTGCTTTGATAACGGAACATGCATCTAGGGCTGGAGAGATGGCTTAGCGGTTAAGTGCTTGCCTGTGAAGCCTAAGGACCCCGGTTCGAGGCTCAACTCTCCAGGACCCACGTTAGCCAGATGCACAAGGGGGCGCACGCATCTGGAGTTCGTTTGCAGTGGTTGGAGGCCCTGGCTTGCCCATTCTCTCTGTGTCTCTCTCTCTGCCTCTTTCTCGCTCTGTCTGCCGCTCTCAAATAAATAAATAAACAAAAAAATTTTAAAAAAAAAAGAACATGCATCTAGTAAAGGCAAGAAAGAGAACCAAATCTGGCTTTCAGCAAAGACAAAAAGAAAACTGCCACGCAGCATAGCAAAGCTATAACAAAGCAAGCCACCATTCCACTGAGGAGTTTAATAAAGCAATCATGATTACAGAGGAAAATCATGTAATGGAAGTACAGAAATGTGGGAAGGGAGGTATGATGATGGCACAAGCAGAACATAAGTTGCCAAACTGGAAGGAGTACAAGGAAGAATGGACATTGTGGAAAATATAATAAATAGGGAATTACATTACATTTAAATGGAATTAAAGCAATTAATAAAGATATACAATGGAATGAAACTGGAATAAAGATACACAGCAGTAGTAAAAATTACAAACATAAACAAGAAACTAAAATGTCTACGTATAATATAAATTATGAAGAAATAACTGAAGCAATGAAAAAGCAATCATTTAAAAAATACAATTGAGGCTGGAGAGATGGCTTAGGGTTAAGGTGCTTGCCTGAGAAGCCTAAGAACTCATATTTGAATCTCCAGGTACCACGTAGCCAGTGACGCAAGCATGCAATGTTGCACATGCACCACAAGGGGGTGCACGCATCTGGGGTTCATTCACATCAACTGAAGGCCCTGGTGCGCACATTCTTCCTCTCTCCCTCTCTCCCTCTCTTTGCCTCTTTCTCTCCCCCAAAATAATAATAAATAAATACTACTGAGCAACATTTGCTGGCATAAGGGGGCTTAAAAAATACTGTTCACGTATTTATTTATGCATTTTCTAGAGAGATTTTTTTTTTAAAGAGGAGAGAAAGTGAGAGAGTAGGAATGTGCCAGGGTCTCCTGACACTGAAAATAAACTTCAGATGCATGTGCCCCTTTGTGAGTCTGGCTTTATGTGGGTACTGGGGAATTAAACCCAGGCCAGCAGAATTCACAAGCACGTAACTTTACCTGCTGAGCCATCTCCCTAGTCCTAAGTTTTTATCTTGAAAGAGTAAATCCTGTACAAGAAAAGTGACTCAGAATTGTTAATTTTGAGCTATTCTGTGTAAGTCCTTTTGGCTTTCAACAAAGAATCATTTGAGTAGCCAGGAAATAAAGAGTCACCAGTATAGTTAAAGTCACATTAGTCACAGATCACTCCATAACAATGTTCAGAAGAAACATCTCATATCTAAGGAAATAAAACATGATTGAAAGAAATTCCATCAAGCCAAAGGAGACATACTAACATTTGATGCTGAGAGCTTATAGAACAATTTATTAATGTCGAGTAGGTCCTAGGAGAGATTACACACTAAATACAATACTATAAATGATAGTAAGGAAGATGGTGGACCCACGTGTCAAAGGCTTGATTCTCAACTTGGTACAATTGGGAATTAGTGATCCTTTAGAGGTGAAGTCTAGTTGGAAGATTTGGGTCGCTGGGGATGTGTGCTTCAAAGAGACTTAGAAATGTCCTCTCGTTTCATTTCCTGCCATCTAGAGTGAGCAGTTGGCTCCAACACACATGCCTGATGTGTTGCTTCTCCTCAGGGCTAGAAGCAAGGGAGCAGCCAAGGATAGACTGAACACTCCAAATTTGTGAGGCAACATAAACCTTCCCTCTTTTTTAAGTTGGTCATTTTACCCACCAAAGGTTAGTGGTAAGACCCTACTGCTGAAGATACCTTATGTGATTGACATGCAAATTAGAATGGCATGGCTGGAAGTTGGATGAGAGTCAGTCCCCAGACAGTCAGCGCGTCTAGTGCCAGAAGGTGCTACATGGGCGACTGGGGGAAATTGACCAATATCTATCGAAGCAACGCATGGTCTAACCTACTTAGCAGCAAATAACTTGATGTGATGCCCACACAAGTGCAGTGGTGGCACACAGCCATGGTGGGGAACCAACTGCTCTCAATTTGGCTAACTGATCCCCTCACTGGTATGGGACCCATAGCTGGAGCTGGGAAACAAGTCAGAACCATATCCAAACATAAGCCCACTCTCCAATATCAAGCTACCATCAATTGTGGGCTACAAGAGGGTCTACACCTATTAAATTCTCTCTAAAAAAAAAAAAAAAGTAAGGGTTATCTCATTTGTCCTGGTGCTAACTTACTCTCCGTTGGAGAATCTGCTTCTCTTTTTCAGATAGATGTAGACCCTAAGGAGAGAGCCACCCCATCATACCTCAAAAGGGCCCCGGCTGAAACTAAGAAAAATTGGAGAAACAAGCAAGGGGGCTGTTTTCCTGATGAACCGGACACCAGCACAAGGGGGAAGGAGATCAGCACAGAGAAAAATCAACTCCTACCAAATCAGAGAGCCAGAGCCTCAGAGGCCCCCAACACCTCATCACTGAAGCAGACCAAAAATGAACCCAACATGGCTCAGGGAAATTTTGCGGAAGAGGGGGCAGAAAGAATGTCAGAGTCACATGTTGGGTCATGATATGCAGAGACATTTAGCTTACCCATAACTGTGGGCTAACTCCACAATGCATGACCCGTATACCTCAACAAGGATGGGCCAAGGGGAGGGGATAGATCATGGATGAGCCTAATAATGGTACCAAACTGACTGTATTTGCTGAATACAGAACTGACTAATAAAAAAAATTAAATTAAAAAAAAAGTTGGTCATTTTATCATAGCAATGGAAAAATGCAGCAGCCTTCATAGTAATACCTGGGACACATAATGTCTAGTAAAACAATAGCATAGGCATGTTTTATAATACAAGATAAAGACTGAGGAAGTTAACAGAATTGACTAAAATTTAATGAGAAGAGAAAGATCCAAGCTGTAATAGATATTTTGTAGTGACTTAGAGTATAGTTCTTTTATATCCTACCCTGTCACCTACTTGTAACTGATTATACATTTATAAAGGAAATATGCAAAAGGTAATGCCACTGTCTTAAGTATTAGAGAAAATACAGGTATATACGAAAAGAACATAGATTTTTAAAGTATGGGAAGACAGACAATATAAGTAAAATTGCTTTAAAACCAAGAACAAATATATCTGTAATGCCAGTAAGTGTGAATGAGCCTAATTCCTAGTTCGGTTAGGGAAAAAGATTTTACCATGAGCCCAGAACAGAAGGTGCACACAGAAGGTCATACTTCAACAGGTGCCTCGTGTAATCTTAAACTAAAGGATGGAAAGCAGTTCAGAGAAGTCCTCACAGTTCAAAACTCAAACATCAGGCTAAGGTGGTATGGGATACTAGTCAAAGAAGGTTGTGATGTGATGTCATAGTCCGCTGGAGCGACCAGCCACGTGCTACATAATATTGTATCAGCTTTCTCAAGATGGAGATGATAGATGAGATGGGAGTCACTCAAAGCATGCTAAAGCAGGAGACAGAGCAACACTGTAAATGTTGAAAACTTAGTAAAAAAAGAAAAAGGTATCAGATTGATATACCTTAAATTTTATGCCTTGAAATAAGGAATAAATGTTATCCTTAATGTATCATGTTTTATTGATGAAAACATTTAAGACAGATGGACAATCTTAATACAATCCCTAAAGTGTAAATGATATAGAGCACATTTTCTAATTTCAATGCAATACTAGAATGTAAGAGAATAACAAAAAAGTTCCAAGGTAAAGAACTGTTAAGTGATTCTTCCTATTCCCAGAAGACATGCAGAAGCTTCCAGACTCATGAACAAAGGGGCCCCGGGCTGGCATCTATCCCTGGTGAGGTGTACTGAGTAGGCTGGCTCAGCCTCCATCCTGAGGAAATCCTCTTCAGTATCGTGCTACTCTGGGATAGCCACAGCAGAACCTCAGCAGAATCCACCCATATGAACTTGGGGCAGTCACTCATGCTAAAATTCATGAGGAGCTGGAGGTCAGGTGGCAGAAGGTCCGGGGGTCCTATGTGGCCTCCACTGAACAGGGAAGCCTTGGGCTTTTAGGACTTTGTACCTGCCTGGAAGATTTCTTTCCTGTGGTTCAGCCCCACTCTGCAGCAATCACTGGCTTGCATCCAAGCATGGCGCCTGTGAATAACTGCTTTCTCCTTGAAGCGCCCAGCAGTAGTCCCAGCTGGAAGGACAGGGTGCACCCCATAATTACCACCCTCTAGAAACCCACGAGACATCACGTGCCCCCAGTTCTGGGGAATGTTCTGCCATCCTAGCAGTGGACAGCTGTCCTCCATTTCTTTCTCAGCCTCCCCACCTCCTGCATGCTCACTATAGACTTGGTTTCCCAATCTGTAGAATGAATATACGGGATTACCACAGTGTGCACTCATGAGAACTTGGTGGGTTCAGGGACAGGAGCTGGGCATGTGCTCCAGCAGTCTGGGCAAGGAAGCCTTACTCCTCTGGTTCAGAGGACTGGGTGGCCAATCTTAAGGATGAAGAAGGCCTGAGCTAATGGCCATACATTGAACCTCCTGTCCCTCACCAACCAGTGCAGCTAAGCCGTCTTCTTCCTTCGACAAGCTGGACTGACTGACTGCATCACTTTCAACCCCACATCATCTTTCCACCACACCACATGTGAAGTTGATGGATCGCAGATCATCCCATGTTCTGTATCCTATGCCCAAAAGGCCCTCAGGGTTGGTTCCTTCCTCCTGTGCCCCACCACAAAGGTCCTTTTCTGAGGTTCACCCCACGGAAAGGATCACTAGCTGATATTCTGAAGTCTCGACTCACTCAGTAACTCCTCGCTTTTCACCAAGCCCTCGACCTGGACAGCTTGCAGACAAGTAATTACTCTGACCCTGAGTGCACCCGATAGCGAGCCTGGATGTCCCCCATAGTCCCCCAGTCCTGTTTCACCCACTGGTACTTCCCAAGCAACTGATTGTGGTGCCCACTACCAGACTTCTCACATCACATTCCAACTACATTATAAACCAAGGTTTACTCCTTAGAAGCAATAATGCTCACTTCTCTAACTATAATGACATGGTTTGATAATACACAGTTAAAAATTTAGATAAGTTAAAAATCTGTTCATAAAAAGACTAAATAAAAGATGAAATGACAAAAGATAAAATACTAGTATATATGTACATTTATAACTGTAAGAGAGATATATATCAGCACAAAACATAATGTTTTAAACCAAGTGACACATCAAAGTATTTTCAACAGATTGTGGGCAAAGAAATCATTCCCAGTACAGGAATTTTTTGAACATTAACCAACAAAGCAAAAAAGAGGACTTAGATAGTATTTTCAACTGGTATGATTATATTTATTGAAAACACAAGCAACTACCTAAATGCTATAATATTCAGATAATTCAGTAATGTAGCAAGAAATCATATTACTAAATGGAAAAAGCTGGAGGATAACATGAGGAAAATATGTTCACAACAGCAGCCAACAAAAAGGTAAGACTATGAAGAAAGGGCTGTTAAGTTAGGGGTGGGAGAGATGGGTTAGAAGTTAAGGTGCTTGCCTGCAAACCTAAGGACCCATGTTCAACTCTCCAGATCCCATGAAACCAGACACACAAAGGTGAAGCAAGCGCAAGGTTGCACATGCCCAATAGGTGGTGAAAGCATCTGGAGTTTGATTTCAGTGGCTGAGGCCCTGATGTCCCAATTCTCTCTCTCTCCTCTAAAAAAATGCCTATTAATTTTGTATATCATATATAAGGTAACTTTAAGGTCTTTAAAGGTCTTTAAAAAGAGGTCTTTAAAAAAGAACTAGACAAATTAAGACATCTGTTGTTCCTGAACTAAATGTAACACGAGAAGTTGTCAATTCTCAATTTACTTAAAATGTAATGTCAAAGTTACAAAAAATAACTAGACCAACCATGATGGTTCACACCTTTAATACTAGCTCTTAGAGGCTGAGGTAAAATGATCTCTGTGAGATCAAGGCCAGCCTGGACTACAGGGTGAGTTCTAGGTCAGTCTAGGTAGAGTAAGACCCTGCCAAGGAGGGAGATAGGGAGGGGCAGAAAGAAGAAAGGAAGAAAGGAAGGAGTGAATGAAGGAAGAAAGGAAGGAAGGAAGGACAGAAGGAAGGGGAGGAAGGAGAGAGAAAGAAAGAGAGGAAGGGAAAGGAAAAGAAAGAAGAGAAAAAGAGAGGGAGGGAGGAAGGGAGGGGTTGAATGGAAGGAGAGAGAAAAGGAAGAAAGGCCTTTGATGTTTGTGTTTTTGTAACAATGTTATTCTACTTTTATGATTTTAGATTTTTGTTTGTGTATTGAATTGGAAAGGGAATTATAAAGTTCATAAATGAAACCAAACAAGCAGGAATATACAGAAATGTCTTTTTAAGAGAAAAAAAATGAGACAAAGTGTGACAGAACCAACAGAGATGCTGTCACATGACACCAAACAATTGCCCTGACTTAGCAGGCACATGAAGAGAGGACAGTATAGAAGAGGAAGTCAGAAAACAAACTAGATATAAGGAACTTCTAATGAAGATATTTCAAATCTGTAGAAACATGTAGATACTGTAGTAAAGGGTTCTGGCTCCATTGGCTGACTATCAAGATAAAAAGAAGAGTGCTGGGTACACACTTCATGTTTTGTCAGGGAAATTCTAAATAGAATAATGATTTAGTGGCAAGCAGCTATAGTCACTTGACCAAAGTCCAGGTCCTTGATTCTGTTCCATTGGTCTATAATCCTGTTTTCATGCCAGTGTCATGCTGTTTTTATTACTATGGCTTTGTAATATAGCTTTAGATCAGGTATGGTGATGCCTCCAGAGGTGTTTGTTTTGCTGAGGATATGCTTGGATATCCGAGGCCTTGTGCCTTTCCATATGAATTTTGAGATCATATTCTCTATTTCTATGAAGAACAATGCTGGGATTTTTTTATTGGTATTACATTAAATATGCATATAGCCTTTGGTCAGATTGCCACTTTCACAATATTAATTCTGCCTGACCAGGAGCATGGGAGGTCTTTCCATTTTCTCAAGTCTTCCTCCATTTTTTTTGAGGGTTTTTATATTTTCATTATATAGGCCTTTCACATCCTTGGTTAATGTTATTCCAAGGTATTTTTGTTGTTGTTATTAAAAAATGGGACGATGTCACTTATTTCTTTTTCTATATCTTTGTTTTTTGCATGTAGAAAGGCTACTGATTTTATATACTGCTACTTTCCTGAAGGAGTTAATCACCTTTAAGAGTTTTGAGATGGAGGCTATCGGGTCTCTTAAGTACAGAATCATGTCATCTGTGAATAGGGATAACTTAACTTCTTCCTTTCCAATTTGTATCCCTTTTATTTCTTTCTCCTGTCTTATTGCTTGAGCTAGGACTTCCAGTGCTATGTTGAAGAACAGAGGTGAGAATGCACACCCCTGTCTTGTTCCTGATCTGTTTGGGAATTCCTTCAGTCTCTCTCCATTAAGTATTATTTGGGCCTTAGGAGCTTTATGTATAGCCTTTATTATGTTAAGATATAAACCTTACAAGCCAATTCTCTCCAATGTTTTGATCACGTAGTGATGTTGTATTTTGTCAAAGGCCTTTTCTGCATCTATAGAAATGATCATGTGGTTTTTGTGTTTAACTTTATTTATGTGGTGTATTGCATTGACAGATTACTGTATGTTGAACCATCCCTGTGTTCCTGGGATGAAGCCTATTTGATCAAGGTGGGTCATGCTTTTGATGCGTTGTTGAATTCGGTTCATGAAGATTTTGTTCAGGATCGTTGTGTCTAAGTTCATCAGGGAAATAGGCCTATAGTTTTCTTTTCTTGTGGCATCTCTGCCTGGTATTGGTATTAGGGTGATAGTAGCTTCATAGAAGGAGTTGGGGAACTTTTCGTGTTCTCTGATTGTGTGGCACAATTTGAGAAAAATTGGTTTCAGTTCTTCCATAAAGGTTTGATACAATTCAGCTGAGAAGCCACCTGGTCCTGGACTCTTCTTTTTGGGAGATTTTTGATTACCTTTTCAATTACAGTGGGTGTGATAGGTTTGTTTAGGAGATTAGTCTACTCTGAGTTTAGCTTTGGTAGGTGGTGTTTGTCCAGGAATTCATCCATTTCCTCCATATTATCCAGTTTTATGGAGCAGAGGTTTTTGAAAGAAGTCCTGATGATTCTCCCAATTTCGCTTATGTCTCTTGTGATCTCTCCTTTTTAATTTCTAATTTTGTTAATTTGAAATGTCTTCCTTTTGTGCTTGATCAAATTGGCCAGGGATTTATCAATCTTCTTAATTTTTTCAAGGAACCGATCTTTTTTTCATCAATTTTCTTAACTGTTTTCTTAGTTTCCAATTTATTAATTTCTGCTCTGATCTTTATTTCTTTCTGTGTGGAGCTTTTTGGGTTAGATTCTTCTTGCTTTTCCAGTGCCTTTAGGTGCATGGTTAGGTTATTGATTTGAGATCTCTCTGTCTTTGTTATGAAGGCATTTAGTGCTATGAATTTTCCCCTGAGGACTGCCTTGGTTCTGGTACAATGTGTTCTTATGTCATTTGTTTCTAGAAATTTTGCAATTTCATTTTTTATTTTGTCAAGTGCTCATTTATTGTTTTAAAGTATGTTGTTCAGTTTCCAGGAGCCAGTGGGATTCCTGGTGCATCTTTTGTTGTTAATCTCTAGCAATTCAGCATTGTGATATGACATTATATAGGAAATTATGTTGATCTTCCTAAATATATGCATGCAGGCTTTATGACCCAGTATATGATCTATTTTGGAGAAGGTTCCATGGGCTGCTAAGAAGCATGTGTAATCTGTGGATTTGGTGTAGAATGTTCTGTAGATGTCCATTAGATCTAATAGTTCTATGGTCTTATTGAGCTCTCTCACTTCCCTCTTGATTTTCTGTTTGGATATTCTATCTATGGCTGATAATAGAGTATTGAAGTCCCCAACTATGATGGTGTTGGTGGTTATTTCTGTTTTGTTGCCAAGTAGGTTTTGTTTTATAAATTGTGGTGCATCTGTTTGGTGCATAAATATTGATGATTGTGATGTCTTCTTGTTGGATGGTTCCCTTGATAAGTAGGAAGTGGCCTTCTTCGTCTTTTTTGATTACTTTTGGATTGAAGTCTATTTTATCTGATATTAGTATAGCTACACCTGCTTGTTTCTTATTCTGGTTTGCTTGGGATATCATTTTCCACCCTTTCACCCTGAAGATGTGGCTGTCTTTAGTGGTGAGGTGGGTTTCTTGAAGACAAAAGATTGAGTGGTCTAATTTTCTGATTCACCCTGCTGGCTTATGTCTCTTGGTGGGTGAATTAAGGCCATTAATATTTAGGGTAATGAATGTGCTGTTTGATTTGATCCCTGCCATATCATGGTGGTTTATGTGGTTTGGTGTTTTGTTGGGCTTTGTAGTTTTTACTGCCTTCTCTGCATTTGATTACTGTGATCTGCTTCTTGTAGGCATTTGAGGTTGATTATTTGATTCTTCTGTGTGGATAATTTCCTGAAGTACTTTCTGTAGGTCTGATTTTGTGTTCATATAGTTCTAAAGCTGAGTTTTACCATGAAACGTTTTTCTTTCGCCATCTATTATGAGAGATATTTGACAAAGACCCTAACAATATAGACTGGAAAAAAGATAGCCTCTTCAACAAATGGTTCTGGACAAACTGGATAACCATATGCAGGAAACTGAAACTCAATCCACACATCTCAACATACACAAAATTCAAGTCCAACTGGATCAAAGACCTCAATATAAGACCAGAAGCAAGGCTACTATTGGGAGAAAAAATGGAAGGAACTTTCCATGATACAGGAATGGGAAAAGACTTCCTGAACAAAACCCCAGTAGCTCAGGATCTTAATCACTCAACCTTTGGGATGTCATGAAGCTGAAAAGTTTCTTCACAAACATACAATCAGCAGAGCCAATCAATTACTCACAGAATGGGAGAACATTTCTTTTTGCTGGCTATTCAACTGACAGAGGCCTAATTTACAGAATCTACAAAGAACTCAAAAACCTAAACAATAAAATGTCAAACAACCCACTCACAAAATGGGGCAAAGATCTGGACAGGCAGTTCTCAGAGAAATAAATACAAATGGCAAACACACACTTAAGGAAATGTTCCTCATCCCTAATCATCAGGGAAATGCAATTTAAAACAACTATGAGATTCTACCTTACCCCAGTAAGGATAGCAAACATTAAAATAAGAAATCAAATGAAAACAAATGCTGGTTAGGATATGGAGAAATAGGAATCCTCATCCACTATTGGTGGGAAAGTAAGGACTTTGGAAAGCAATATGGTGACTCCTTAAAAGGTTGACAATAGCATTACAAACAGACCCAGTTATACCCTTGCTGTGTGTTTATCCCCAAAGCGCCATGCCTCACATCAGAGGGATTTGCTCAACCATGTTTATAGCTGCTCAATTCATAATAGCTAAGAGCTGGAATCAACCCAGATGTCCTCCATTAGACAAATCCAACCAAGATGGGGTATATCTACATGATGGAATTCTACACAGCAGTACGGAAAATGACACAATGAAATTTGAAGAAAAGTGGTTGAACCTGGAACAGATCATTCTCAGTGAACTCACCCAATCACAGAAAGATAATCATCACATAGTCTCACTCATCTGCAGCTCCAAACCTGAATCTACCTGAGATGCTGACATACCTAATAAGTGTCTCGAGAACTGGACAGTAGGAAGGGTGGGGTGGGAGGGGAGGGTAAGGGACCAAAGACCAAACAAGGGTATTTTCCAACCTCATAAAATATGAAAGGGAGACAATGGAGATCATCTAAGAAGTTGGTGAAAGGGATACATGGGAGACCAGCTGAGCAGTTCCAGTACAACTCTAGGCTTCCTGCACTCCCCCATCCATCAGAACCATGAACCTCCAGAGAATGCAATCAGCCCCCAGAGCCAGGGCATCCAGCACAGCTAATCAGAGCACCAGCTCCACAGCACAACCAGAGGGACTGAGGTAGGCATTCAGCATTGGTGAGGTTTGAAGCCACCCCAAAAGGTAATGAGGCTGACTAACAAAAAAGCAGGTACATAGGCCTGCTCTGGAAGAGCTAATCTCTCTTTCCATGTCAGGACAGGTTATGGGTTACATATTCATGGTTGACTTTACCATTTTCAATTAAACTGTATTTGGGGGATGACTATTGTTGCTTTTGATGCTTTCAGATTCACAGATTCATAGGGCCTTTGTCTTTTTCTTCTGTTATTATTGGGGGCAGAGTCTGACTCAGACGCAGGCTGAACTGGTACTCATTTCAGAACATAAATCTCAACCTACCAGCTGACAGGATTAAGGGTGTAGAGTAACACACACCCTTAGTATTTGTGGCTTTATAAGATTATCTGTTTGTTTCAATCCCCACACTTGCATACTCTGTGCTGGTTTTTATGGAATGTATATATTGCTCAATTGAATTTTGCCAGTAAATTGCTCCTTGCAGCCCACTAGAATACTTGCATAGCAGGCAAACTCAATACCTAGGATTACTTCTTTGGTTGTATTAGTGTTCATGAGCTATCCTTGGCACCTTAAACTCCACTCTGAAGGTGCATAAAGTTGGATTTCCAAGTCTAAGTGCACTGCAGATAATTAGAAAACCCAAGCATCAAATCAACTCAGGATGTAAAAAATGCTACATCATAATACAAGAAACACAAAGAATCAATCCAATACAACTCCAACAAAAACTATAAATCCATCATAAATGACCCCCAATGAGACTGTTTTAGATGAAATGTCTGACAAATATTTTAAAAAAGATTTTATCTATGCTCAAATCAAAGAAGAAATGAAAGGAATCAAAGAAAAAAAAAAAACAAAGAAATTAACAAAGAAAACAAACTCCTGAAAGAATTCCAAGAGAACACAGGAAACCAGCTTAATGAAATAAAGAGATTATTACAAGACATGAGTAAGAAAATAGAAATACTGAAGAAAAACCAGGCAGAAACTCTAGCTCTGCAAAACAGTTAGTCAAATAAAAAACTCTGGAAAGTCTCACCAGTGGAATGGATGAAGGAGAGAACAGAATATCTAACATAGATGACCAGGTGGTAGATCTAATACAGCCCAACAAAGAGAAAGGTAAGCTAATAGGAAGGTATGAATGGAGATTTCAAGCTATTCAGGACACTATGAAAAGATTTAACATAAGAATTCAGGGTATAGTAAAAGGATACTTTCAGTCCAAAGGCATAGCAGACATTTTCAATAAGATCATAGAAGAAAATTTTCCCCAAATAGGGAAAGAAATGCCAATGCAGATACAGGAAGCTTTTAGAACAACAAACAGACAAAACCTGGAAATAACCTCACCTTGCCATGTTATAATTAAACTGCTAAAGACACAAACCAAAGAAAACATATTGACAGAAGTTAGAGAGTAAAAGCAAGTCATCTATAAAGGCAAGCCCATCAGGATCACAGCAGATTACTCAACACAATTTTTAAATTTTTTTTAATTTTTTACTGGCATGGCCATTCTTACTCTCTCTAATAAATAAATTTAAAAAAAATAAAATTACAGACCAATCTCCCTCATGAACATAGATGCAAAATCTATAAACAAAATATTGGCAAATAGAATACAAGAATATATCAGAAATATTATTCACCCCAAACAAGTAGGCTTCATCCCAGGAATGCAGGTATGGTTCAACATATGCAAACTGATAAATGTAATACACTATATAAATGGACTGAAGGAAAAAAATCACATGATCATCTCAATAGACTCAGAAAATGTATTCAACATAATCCAACATCCCCTCATGGTAGAAGTCTTACAAAAACTGGGAATAAGAAGCTATTTATGACAAATCTACAGCCAACAGAATACTAAATGGGGAAAAACTTGAAGCTTTTCCTCTAAATTCAGGAACAAGACAAGGGTGTCCGCTGTCCCTACTTTTATTTACTATAGTACTGGAAGTCTTAGGTATAGCAACAAGGCAAGAGACAGTCATAAAAGAAATACAAATTGGACAGGAAAAGATCAAATTATTGTTGTTCACAGATGATATGATTCTATACCTAAAGGACCCTAAAGACTACCAGCAAGCTGTTAGAGCTGATAAACACCTTTAGCAATGTAACAGGTTACAAAATAAACACACAGAAATCAGGAGCTTTCCTATATACTAACAACAAACATGAAGAGGTTGAAATCAGGGAATCTCTCCCATTCACAATTGCCTACAAAAAGAAATAAATGAGTAAATAAAGTACTTTGGAATAAACCCAAACAAGGATGTGAAGGTTACCTACAATGAGAACTTTAAAACACTCAAGCAAGAAATTGCAGAAGACATTAGGAAATGGAAAGACATCCCATGTTCTTGGGTTGGAAGAATCAGTATTGTGAAGATATCAATCTTATCATAAGTAATCTGTACATTTAATACAATCCCCATTAAAATTCCAATGCTATTCTTCATGGAAATAGAAAAAAAACAATCCTAAAATTCATTTGGAAGCACAAAAATCCTCAAATAGCCAAAAAAAATTCTGAGCAACAAAAATAAGGCTGGTGGAATCACCATACCCAATTTTAAGCTATATTACAAACACCATGGTACTGGCACAAAGACAGATATGTAAATCAATGGAAGAGAATAGAGGAATCAAATGTTAATCCAGGCAGCTACAGTCATCTGATTTTTGGCAAAATATTCATTGGAGGGCTGGAGTGAAGGCTTAGCAGTTAAGGTGCTTGCAAAGCCAAAGCATGCAGGTTTGATTCCTCAGGACCCAGGTAAACCAGATGCAGAAGGGGGCACACATGTCTAGAGTTCATTTGCAGTGGCTCGCACTCCCTCTCTCTCTCTCTCCCCCTCTCTTTCTCCCACTTTATTTCTGTGAAATTAATTAATTAATTAAATTAAAATATTCATTGGAGAAAAAACAGCCTCTTCAACAAGTGGGTGCTGGGAAAATTGGATATCTAGATGTAGATGGATGAAAATAGATCCTTGTCTTTCTCCATTCACATGAATCAAGTCCAAATGTATCAGAGACCTTAATATCAGACCTGAAACTCTGAAACTGTTAGAGAAAAAAAGTAGGGGAATTCCTTCAACATACTGGCATAGGCAATGGCTTTCTGAATATAACCCAATTGCTCAGGAAATAAAACCACTAATTAACCACTGGGATATAATGAAATTACAAAGCTTTTGTACAGCAAAGGACACTGAATAGAGCAAAGAGACAACCTACAGAATGGGAGAAAATCTTTGCCACCTATACATCTGACAGAGGATTAATATTCAGAATATACAAAGAACTCAAAAAATAATAAGAAATCAAACATCCCGATTTTTAAAAAAATGGGCTATGTATGGAACTAAATAGAGAGTTCTCACCAGAAGAAATACAGATGGCATATAAACATCTAAAAAAAGTGTTCTACATCCTTAGCCATCAGGAAATTAAAGCTACTTTGAGATCACATCTCACTCCTTTCAGAATGGCTATCCTCAAGAAAACAAATGACAATAAATGTTGTTGAGGATGTAGAAAAAGGGGAAATCTTCCACACTGTTGGTGGGAATGTCGTCTGGTACAACCATTGTGGAAATCAGTGTGGAGGTTCTTGAGACAGTTAAAAGTAGGTGTACCATATGATCCAGCTATAGCATTCCTAGGCATATGTCTTAATGACTCTTCTCATTATCTTAGAGATACTTGCACAACCATGTTTATTGTGGCTGTATTCACAATAGCCAGGAAATGGAACCACCCTAGCTGCCCCTCAACAGATGAATGGATAATAACTACATGGTAGATATACACAATGGAGTTGTATTCAACAGTAAAGAAAAATGAAATTATGAAATTTCCAGGGAAATGGATGGATCTGAAAAAGATTATACTAAGTGAGGTAACCCAGGCCCAGAAATCAAACATTCCATGCTCTCTCTCATATGTGGATCCCAGCTACAAATGTGCACACTTGTGTGTGAGCTGGAATGAAAAATTGGTAGCAGAGGCCAGTAACCTAGAAAAAAGCTGTAAGGGAGGAAGGAGAGGGAAGGACTTAAGGGAATGGTATTGTATATATTTAAGTAGGAGAACAGATTACAGGTAGTGGAAGGGTCTAAACGAGGCCAAGGGAAGGGATTGAGTAAAAGAAGGGTGGGGGGAGGGTCAATCAAAATTCAAGATATTCTGAATAAGAGGTACGAAAACCTACTTTTTTGGATAATGCCACATCTAGAAGCCATAGATTGCTACTAGAAAATTTTCAGTGCCAGGGATGGGATACCTTCCAATGACTTGTCGGCCAGAGAGGTCCCTATTGCCTCTGAAACATTACAGGCTATTGCCAAGGCCCTTGGTTTCCCACAAGAAACAAATGGTAAGACCCTATTGCTGAAGATTTCACATTCCTGGGCAGCAAAGTCACTGAAAAATCAAGCTGGGGCTGCTGAAAACCTCCTCCCTGTAGGCCAGCCAACAGAAAGCTGGAAAAAGCTGCACTGCATGCAGCCCTATGGGAGACAGACATCATCAGTGGTGAAAACAATGGACACTGAAAGCCTCAAGTTTGGCCAGCCAGGCCAAATGACTGAATGGGTGCAACAGTGGCATGTTTGCTCTAAGGGAAACCAAATGCTCTCTAACTGGACTGGAGGCCCACTCTATGGGAGGCAACACATGCCTGGTACTGAAAACCTAATCAAAAGCCTATGACAGGGGAGATCATAAGCCTTAGGGGTATAAAGCCTGCTCTTGTCTGGGTAAATGCATATCTTATGCTCACCAAACTGCCCAGTAAGCACTACACTTAATGTTCATATTCATATGTTAATGCTACTCTCACATTTGGCTAGAGAAGCTTCTCTTTTCAGATGGCGATGACCACTGGGATGACCCAAAAGGCAACATAGTGCTGAGAAGAAGGGATGGAGGAGTGTCCAGCACTGAAACATCTCTATCACACCCTCCAAGTCTCAAGGTCCATTGTAGGTGGCAGAATGAAGGTAAGAGCCAAAGGAAAGGTGCCACTCCTTACAATGCAACCATCCATACAGAAATTGGCCTCAATATCCACAACCTTGCAGTGCCTAACAATACCTTCACAAGACCCTCATAGTAGGAGGAAAATATGAGAACATCAAAATGAAAGAGAGACTAACAGAGAGAGGGAGAGGATATGATGGAGAGTGGAGTTATGAAGAGGAAAGTGGGGAAGGGGCGGGAATTATCATGGTATATTGTCTGTAAGAATAGAAATAATCAATAATAAAATTGTGCATTAAAAATAAATAAAAATAAACTGAGTGAGAGTACTATATTGTACAGAATTGTGGTCTTCTGATTTTAGAGAAAAAGTATAAGTCTACTGTCATTCAATATAATGTTACCAGTTAGTTTTTGAAGACAATTTTTATCAGACTGAGGAATGTCATTTTATTTTTATCAAGAAAGGATGATGGATTTTGTCAAGTGTTATACTCTGTTAATTAAACTAATCAAATAATTTTGCTCTTGTCCCATTGATATATTCTACTAATTGAATTGCTGATGTGAAGCTAGTCTTGCATTCATGAGATAAACTCACTCATGATATATAATTCTTTCTAAATGTGACTGTATTTAATTTTTATCAAGTTTTCTTTTTTTTTTCTTCTTTTAGTCACATGGTGGCCTCAAACTCATGGCAATCCTCCTACCTCTGCCTCCTGAGTGCTGGGATTAAAGGCGTGCACCACCTATGCCTGGCTCTTTATCAAGTTTTTAGTGATAGTTAAAAAGATAAAAATATTAGTAGAATAAAGTAATATTTCAATACATCTATACATTGTATAATGTTTAAATAAAACTAGTCACATATATGTCCTCAAACATTTACTATTTCTTATGATAAACACTACCAAAATCCTCTCTGCTGATGTTTGAAAGTGCAATTATCTACAGTTACCCTAATGTACAATAGTTTATCGTAGCTTCTTGCTCCTAACTGAAACTTCATACCTCCCGTCCAGCCCTCCCCAGTTCTATCGCCTCTCAACTCTGCTCAGCCTTATAAATACCATTCTACTCTCAACTTCCATAATTTTTTTAGCGTCCACACAGTAAAATCATATGATATTTGTCTTTCTATGCCTCATTTTCCTAATGATTCCTAGTTCCATCTATGTGATCACAAATGGGAGAATTTTATTCCTTGTATGGCTTGGGTGTGGTGTCAGTGGACTGGAGGTGGGCATAGCTGCCTTTCCGTTTCATGGCTGAGTAGTATTCTAGTACTATGTATGTACTACATTTTCTTTACTCAGGCATCATTTCCTGGCTATTGTAAATCGTGCTACCATAAAAGTTATAGTGTTGTGACTTACTTATTTCCTTTGGCTACATATATAGGACTGGAATTGCTGGACTATATGGTAGTTTTTTTTTTTTTTTTTATTTGAGAGTGACAGACAGACAGAGAGAGAAAGAGGCAGATAGAGAAAGAGAGACAATGGGGGCACCAGGGCCTCCAGCCACTGCAAACAAACTGCAGATGCGTGCGCACCCTTGTGCATCTGGCTTATATGGGTCCTGGGGAATCAAGCCTTGAACCGGGTCCTTAGGCTTCACAGGCAAGCACTTAACCACTAAGCTATCTCTCCATACCCAGGTTTTTTTTTCCTTTTTTTGAAAACTGTTAAGGACTCTCCACACCGCTCTCTAATTAAAGAGAGCATTAGGCCATACTAATTTATCTTCCACTATCAATGGGCATGGCTCACCTTTTCTTCACATCCTTGCCAGAACTTATTAATCTCCATCCTCTTGGATAATTGATCTTCTTGCTGGCATGAGATGGTATTTAATAGTGGCTTTAATTTGCATTTGTCTGATTAATGAGGTTAAGCATTTTTTCATACATCTGTTAGCCATTTAAATGTTTTCTTTTGAGAAATATCTATTCAGTTCTATTGCCCATTTTGAAATTGAGTTATTCATTCTTTACTATCAAGGTCTCTCCCTTGCCAGAAAAATGATTTGCAAATATTTCATTGTACAGGCTGTCTCTTCACCCTATTGATTCTCTCCTTTGCTCCACAAAAGCTTGCCCATTCAAAGTAATCTCATTTATCTGTTTTTGTTTTCATGTTCTTAATCAATTAAAAAAAATGACTTTGCCATTCAAATGGCCTGAAGCTTTTTCTCTCATGTTTCTTCCAGTACTTTCACAATTCAGGCCCCACATTTAAGCCTTTAATCCAGTTCAAGTTGCATCTTATAAGTGCTGAATAATAGGTATTGATTTTCATTCTTTTGTATATTAGTATTGAATTTTCCTAGACATATTCACTGAAAAAAAAAACTGTCATTTTCTAATGTAATTTCTTAACCTCCTTGTTGAAAATCAGAACTTTCATTTCCAGCCTCTCTGTGATTTTCTGTTTTTATGGAAATGCCATGCTGTTTTGATCTTTACCACTATAGCTTGGTAGTATATTTTTAAATCAAATAATATATCTTTATCTCTCTCTTCTTTCCTCCATCCCTCATTCACTTTCTCTGCAGAATGACTTTGTGTCTTGGAGATTTTTATTAGTCTACATAAATTTTAGAGGGCTTATTCCTAGTTACATTAGAAACACCATTTTGTTAGGAAATGCATTTAATCTGTACATTGTTTTATGTAGTACGGATACTTTAACAATAAATGTGTAAAGATGAGAATCTAGAAGGCCACTGACTATTGATCTGTAAGGGCTCTAGTTCCTGAGTTAGTGTCCACCCTAGAAACAAAACAAGATTCCAGTGCTCTCAAACACACCTCAGATCCCTGGATCATATTGTTCCTTGTGCATACCCACATTCATCCTGGAATGGCTGGCTTGCTAGGGCTCTATTTCCTTCTTCCCTAACACACAGATTTTAAACACCACCCATTTCCCACTGATTGTGCTAGTGTTTTCAACACTGGCCTATTGTATAAACTGCTTTTAAAACATCAGGATAATCAAATTGTGGCTCACAACTTTGAAGAAATATTTTTTTAAAAAAATTAGATTTATTTATTTATTTTTAAAATATTGCTTATGGGCCATGTTCCCATCGGTTATACTCCTATGTTCCCTCTTCCCCCACCCTCAGTCCACTAAGGGCCCTCCTCAGTTGGGAAAAGAAATCATTTCTAAGATCAGTTCTTAACTGCTATTTTGACCCTAGGTTTCTGATCAGGCATCTCCATCCCTAGATTTCTCCTACAAGGTAGCTGGCTTGGACAATAGTGTGATTAAATTTACATGTCTTCTCTCAATTACCTTTTACCACAATCTCCATGGTTCTTGAGAAGACACTTAGCATGAGCTTCCTTATTCTCTTCTGTGAGAATAGATTAGGAACTATTTTTATAGCCAACTTCTCTTTATAAGAATCTCTTCATCACGGCTGTAGAACTGGGCGTGGGAACAATGGCAAGCTTCTCTGAGTAAATCTCCTATCATATGGGCTGAGTTCCAGATAGGTTGAGGAGAGGAAAGAGAGGCTCAACTATCTCGTCACTGTGTTTGGCTCTCCTGAAGCAGAAAGTAAATCATAAGTGAGGGCAACTCTGACAGGAGCTTCCCTGTCGTCTCAGAACATCGCATTCATCATAAGTGGGTGTGAAGAGAAAGATGAGACGGTTATGGGAAACCAAGTCACACAGAGATGGCACCAGACGTACAGCTTTGTTCACGTCGGTGTCACTCATTGACGTGGACCTCCAAAGCCTGGGTACTGAGCTCTGACAGCTCAGGGGTTTTATAGATAGCATCTTGAATTCTTTGCAGCATTGGCGGTTTACAGGTTTCTATGGTTACATGATTTTGAGGCATAAACAAAATCTTCCTTAGCGATAAATCAGTGATAAGAAAGTGCAAATGTAGAACAGAAAACTGTTTGTTCGGGGGTGTTTGTGTCTATGGCTGCACTAACCAGATAACATCCAAGCAGGGAGCAGTTGCCTAGAGAGGGAGGAGACTCAGGGTCATGCTGTCTCCCTGGTAAAGCTTCTGCAATAGAAACTGTGGTTTAGAGGATCATCTGGGCCTGATTTCTTTGTTAAATTTCTTCTACCACAAGACCACACACTTCTCAATTACGCTTGCTCAGCACTGGTTTCCAAAATAGGTAACAGTTAAAGGATAAGCAATTCTGAAATCTTGTATAGCCTAGAAAGAAAGCCCTCTGACTGGGAGCTGGAGGAAGAATCCTGGGTTCTTAGTTGATGTAGTCTGGTGTGAAATCCTGGCATCCCTGAGCTGAAGGGTAGGGTAGGTAGTGGAAGCAGTGGCCTTGGCACAAATACCACAAAATTTTGCCTTTCTTACTGACTTTTTAAAATATGTGTGTGTGTGTGCGTGTATGTGTGTGTGTGTCTGTTTAGAAGTGTATGATGTGTGCATGTGTGGGCATGCTTGTGTCACAGTGCTCCTGTGGTACATGTGGGAAGGTCTGATGACAGCCTTGGAGTGTTTGTCATCTTCTACCCTAATGGAGACAGAGTCCTTGTTATTTTATTTTTGCCACTTTGCTTTGTACACAGCAGTATAGCTGATAGGGGAGCTTCTGGATTCTCTTGGCCCCCTGCTGCCATTGTCATAAGCACACTGGAAACACAACTGCACACGTAACTTGAAGGGGGTTTACGTGGATGTGCAGGACGCACTCAGGCGGGTAGGCCCGTAAGCAAGCACCGTTAGCTGCAGAGCCATCTCCCCAGCCCACCGCCCCACCAGCTTCTGCAGCTCTTACTGAAGATGTGCTGAAACGGCCTTTTATAATCTGCAACCTACTCTTTAGATCATTTCCCAGCACTTGAGAGGGTTGATTTTATAATTTTCAACAGACCCACCAGGAAATAGATCAATGCCATTTTTCATGCCAACATGGCAGAAATCAATCACCTAAACATTTATTCCTAGTGAGAAAATAAAATTGGAAAACTGTGCCAAGGAAATTGTTTTATCAAGACAAAGTCTTGATTATTTGATTATCAAGACTTAAATACATTTCAATACAACCTGTGGATGAGACTGCAGAACCAACCCACTATACATTTCAAGTTGAGTATAAATGTGTTTGACTTTCAAGAGGACGTACCTGAAAAGTCTAACTTACAAAAGGATTGACCCTTTGACCTCACACTTCTGCGCTGTGTCCTCCGGCTACCTCTGCCAGCATATGGATCATTACCTCTAGGGAAAAAGTGTTGGAAAGAAGGGAATACAAGAAGCTCAATAGAGCATGAAGAAGTGGTTTATATAGTGATGTGACAAGAAATCAAAGATACTTTCAGTTTATAGAGGTGCATACCAACTTCTGTGAAAGAAATGCACAGGGAAGGGGTGAGGGTGTGTGTGTGTGTGTGTGTGTGTGTGTGTGTGTGTGTGTGTGTGTGTGTTTAAATACATAAAGATTTTTTGAATCTTAAAAGTAGTCAGGCTAGGAAAAGGAACTTGCCCTGAGACCCCAGGTATAATCTAGATATTCTTGTCTTTGTTATGTAAGCAGTGCTGGGCAAGTATTCTGCCACCAACACTATATTACAAGTCTACATGGTATGTTCTAGACAATGTTGGAAGAATTCATTGTTCCAGAATGGAACCAGTCTCTGCCCACTTCAGTATAGCTGCATTTTCCGCTAGGAAATCCTATAGTGGTGCAAATATGATGGAGAGAGGATCACCATGGGGTAAACAGATGAACTTTGAATTCTTTCTTCCTTGTGTGATGCCCTTGGGTTACCTGGAATGTTTGGCCTGTTAGTGGTAACATCCAAATCACTGTCAATGAGTGTATGTAAACTCTATGTGTCAGGATGGAAAATCCACAAAATTAGACTCTAAATACTCACCTTCTTCAGTATTTTATTCTTGCACTCACTTTCATGTTTTTCTCTTTTTAGGCATGTTGGGATCTTCCTATGCTTCCATTCACCTTGACATTAACACAATCACCATAACCCCATTTAATCCTTAATAAGTGCAATAGCTTGCAGTTCTAGAGATAATGGCATGATGTCAATGTTATTGATTTGCTAAAACATAAAAGTTAGTGAGAACACAGCTTCACTCAGGCAAGCTGATACACACTTAAACTTCTTAATACTTTGTGGCTCTACCTCAGAATATCTGAAGCGGGTACAAGTTTTCTTGGTCTTACTCTCCTTGTGAGTCTGCCCTTCTACCCACTTTCAACTGATGAGTTTCCAAGTTTCCTTGACTTCACCAGTTATAGGTTTGGGTATGTGATCTAGGTGTGGCCAATTGGTTGGCCTATCTCCCTAACCACAGTGATGGGTTGTAACTTTGGCTGAGTCAATAAGAGTATAGGCAACTTTGCTGGCACTATAAAGAAAAATCTTCTGCTGGGTGTGGTGGCACATGCCTTTAATCACAGCACTCGGCAGAGATAGGAGAATCGCTGTGAGTTCGAGGCCACCCTGAAACTACATAGTGACTTCTAGGTCAGCCTTGCCTAGAATGAGTCCCTACCTTGGAAAAGTAAAACCCTTCTGTATCCTTGGGGGCTGCTAACCTCAAGGAATGCCAATTAAGGGTTTGAAGAAGTCAGCTTTGTTTCCTCATCCTATGTGTCTGAAGGAGAAACCTAGATCACAGAGTCCAAGTAAAAGACTTCCAAAGGCAATGTTTAAGCAAAGATTCCAGCCATACCTGACATCTCACTCCTTTAATTTCCCAGTTCTGTGACAAAAACAAAAGTAATGTTCCCTTTTGTGGTCATCATTAAAACTATATTTAGACTTCTATGTCTTATAGCTTAGGAAATTCTAGAAGAGAAATTTTATTCTTCATTAAAACATGGTGATACATTTTCATAGCTTTAATATCCTGCTAAGTATATGGTATGCAATTTATTATATCTAGAATAATCTCTTTTAAAATGAAAATACTATATTAAGAAAGTGGGTATTCAACATGGAATATTCTCTACCTTAATCTTATTCTCAAAGTCTCTAGCACAGAGGTGTTTTAGAGTAGAAGAACAGTACTCTAGAGTGAAAGGCAAGAATGTCAGCAGTAACTATCTCTCCAATCTTCACCCATCACAAAGCAGATCGCGACATCCCTTGCTCTTTACACCACCATCAAGCTTTTCACGTGGGCCATGTGCAAGCCTCACTTTGAAATTGAAGAAATCAAAACCCCCAAAACCATACTTTATCCCAGTGCACAAAAAGGAAGTAAAGGAGCTAGAGTTAACACAAGCACACCCATTTGCTCTTTGAGTCTGCATTATGGCAGATGACTTTAATAGGGAAAAACAAAATCTGACAACACACTAAACTGTACATTTTCATTTGGGGGGGTTTCAGAAATTATATAGATTTATTCTTTTACATTTGTGGCCCAGTAAATCTTTCTGTGCTTCTTTATTTACTACCATTATTTTCTAGAAAATCATGTTCACATTATATATGTAGAGATATGGAACTTTTCTCATCAATTTAGAGACATAATCTCCAACAGATAATAGTCATACAGAATGTAGAAAATATCTTTTGTCTGTGATAAAAAAGTAAATAATCCTAAACCAACGGGTGGGGGATCCACTAATATAATTTAATTTGATTAAATAAAACATTTTCAGAGTTGGTCTGTTTAGAAGCTCTGTGAATTGGTACTAGATGCTGTAGGGGTTGAAGATGAGATAAGTTATCAAGTGGATAGAGGCTCAGTCCTATATCAATAGGAAAGGCAAGAGGGATGTCACACACAATGGAAAGCCACAAAGCCCCCTCCATTGTAGGGGGAAGGCATTTGCTTTACTTATTAGGTAGTCCAAACTATAGATAACAGTCAGGGCTGAAGGAGGTACAACCTTACATACCACTTGTTGAACTTATTGGACATTTACTGAAAGTGCACTGAATGCTGACTGCCAGAACCTCAGAGAATGCTGTTCTTGAACCCTTAAGCCTTGGCCTGCCACAAAATGGTTGCCATAGAGTTGCTCCATGGAGGAAATCTGACCTTGCTTCACATTGTCCAGTCTCAGTGTTTTTCTGAAACTGTGGAGTAAGGTGCCATGACTTCTTCAATATTGCAGTTTTTGGAGAGGAGGGAAATGATGGTACCAACATGTGTTCGAAAGTTTCTACTTAATGCAGTTTTTTTTTAAAGAAATAAAGCTAATGAATTTTTAATATAAAAAGCCAGTACTGTGTGGATTACACTGCCAGGTTCTGCTGCCAGCTTGGGATGCTTCCCCAGCCCTCAGAGGCTCTGTGTGCTGACTGTGGGGAAGCACTGCTAGGCGGTTGCTTTCTGGGATGGGGAGCTCCTTCAGTATTCTCTGTTCAGACCTTCTCCTTTCAAAAGAATTTGCATTCTGACTAGCTAGAGCTTTCCATAATTGGGGGTGTGTCTTATTTGCAGGGTAACTTTTCTTTTGTTCCAGTGTAGAGAAGTACCTTTCTTTCTTTTTTTTTTTTTTTTTTTTTTTTTTGGTCTGTTGGGTTTTTTTTTTCTTTTTTTCTTTATTAATTAGTTTTGTATTCAGCAAACACAGTCAGTTTGGTACCATTATTAGGCTCATCCATGACCTATCCTTGGCCCCTCCTTGTTGAGGTATATGGCCATGCATTGTGGAGTTAGCCCACAGTTATGGGTAAGATAAATGTCTCTGCATATCATGACCCAACATGTGGCTCTGACATTCTTTCTGCCCCCTCTTCTGCAAAATTTCCCTGAGCCATGTTGGGTTCATTTTTGGTCTGCTTCAGTGATGAGGTGTTGGGGGCCTCTGAGGCTCTGGCTCTCTGATTTGGTAGGAGTTCATTTTTCTCTGTGTTGATCTCCTTCCCCCTTGTGCTGGTATCCAGTTCATCAGGAAAACAGCACCCTTGCTTGTTTCGCCAATTTTTCTTAGAGAAGTACCTTTCTCTCTAATGACACATCCCTTTAACAATTACAGCTGCTTTCTTAGAACCATACTCATTTTAAGAAATTTCAAATTTGCTTCTTTTTTTTCTCACCAAATGGCACTTTTCTCCCATATATGTATATATATACACATATATATATACATGTATATATATATACATATATATATATATACATATATATATATATATATATATATATATATATATATTGCTCTGTTGCTTTCTTTTTTTTTTTTGTTTTTTTTTTTGAGGTAGGGTTTCACTCTAGCCCAGGCTGACCTGGAATTCACTATGGAGTCTCAGGGTGGCCTCGAACTCACGGCGATCCTCCTACCTCTGCCTCCCGAGTGCTGGGATTAAAGGCGTGCGCCACCATGCCCGGCTGCTCTGTTGCTTTCTCTCACTGTAGATCTGAATGAGAGCAGTAATCACATCACAGCTAGTGTGCTATTATTTTGCTTGAAATCTCCTCCAACAAACAAATTAGTCTGTTATCCTTAAATTCCAATTAAACCTCTTTCCAATTCTCAGGATACAGGCAGAATATAGCCAGATTCTTTACAAAAATATCATGTGGGCTAGAGAAATGGCTTAGTGATTAAGGTCCTTGCCTGCGGAGCCTAAGGACCCATGTTCTACTCTCTAGATCCCACGGTAGCCAGACACACAGAGGTTAGGCAACTACAAGATTGCACATGCCTACTAGGTGGTGCAAGTGTATGGAGTTCAATTGCAGTGGCTGAAGTCCTGGCATGCCAATTCTATATCTCTCCTCTATCTCTCACTAAACAACAACAAAAAAAATTAAATTAAATTAAAAATATACATATGTGAATTGCTTCTCCCCCAGGTCCTGATAGGGTCCTTATTCCCCTCTGAGTACTCATGAGTTCATCCTCTGCAGTACACTTTTTCACAGCCTTCTGGTCTTCCAAACTCCCACCAGAATGGCTCCTTAAGATCTGCTTACAGCATTGTAGGGCTGCTCTAGCCCAAAGCTGCAAATTCTTCCACATTCTTATCACATACCAATTCCAGAGGCCTGTAAACCACATGTTCAACTTATAGCAACAGCACCTCTTCTTGGAATGAATTTCCAGTATCAGTTACTTTCTCACTGCTATGAACAAATACTTTAGCAGAAACAAGTCAAGGAAGAAGTTTGTTTTGACTTACAGTTTCAAGGGGCTCCTAGCCAACTCTTAATGCAAAGCCTCCTGTCCAAACAATAAGTAAAACAGGAAGGTTGTGGTTTCTCTTCAAACAGGGATGATGTCTCTCATCGGCATGAAAGAAGTTATAAAACACTGACCATGATCCTTCAGGTCCCCCTTTTAGGACAGCAGCTTTCAGAGGAGAGTTGTGGTGGGAGATTAGGAAGCAGCAACACATCAAGATCAACACATGAAGGAAACCAATGTCAGACACTAATTAGGACCCACTGACTAGGGCTAAATTAAGTGGACAGTGCATTCATAAGAAAGGCAGTATCTACAAGTGCAGAAGGAGGTGGAGCTATGTAACTGACTCATCACTCTTGTGACCTGGTGCCATTTAGCTTTGAACCTTTCCTAGCTTTCTGGAATACTTCCAATCTTGGAAGTGTTTTTCTCCCTTAATAAACTGCCTCTATTTCTACCACTATCCATATGCCCTATTCAATTCTCTGTTCCAAGATCCATAAAATCCCAGCAGGTGACCAGGTGAACTTTGGACACTGACCCATACTTACTGCTGTGATTACACACAGCAGGGTCCAGACAATCCTGTGAAGGATGGTGCAAGACTTGAAACCAAAGACAAGACAATTTGGCTAATTTTGAAAATGGGGAAGGGTAAGGGTTCTCCGTCCTAATGGATCAGAGGCACTGAATCTCTGCCCATTGTGGTTTTTATTCTTAGGCTCACACATGTATCACAAATAGCTTATGTATGCATCACAAATAATGACATTGACATGATAAAGAATAATTTGAGAGAACATTCTTGATTTTTATGGCATGTGGATTGAAGGTAATAGGTTTCTTAGCTAGGAAATTATCTGGCTATGGTAAACAGAGCATGTGGACCTATGGTTAGGATTTAATTTATTTGATCTATTTTGAGGTAGGAGCAGTTGCACTCCTTAACTTGCATTGGCTTACATGTTTATTTGGCTTTGCCACCACAAATGTTCTTGACTCGAGGTGCTTTTGCACATCAATCATGTTTCAACATGGCAATGGTCTCCAATTCCAACAGCAAACTTAAATCAACAAACTTAAAACCTAGTTTGCAAATACCTTGGAATCAATATGAAGATATTAAACAAGATACACTTGTGCCCCTCCATTTGGCTGTTGTGTTGGTTTGACTGTAACCCCACACCATGGAAGCTGGTGGCACTGTTGTGGAACCTTCAGAAGGTGGCACCTTGTTGGGGGAAGGGTGCCAATGAGTTTGGGGCACTTGAGGTATCATAATTGGGCGCTCTCTCTCTCTCTCTCTCTCTCTCTCTCTCTCTCTCTCACTTTCTCTTTCCTGTGTTCTAGTGTGACGATGTGATGCCAGTTTCCTGATCAGGGTTTCTGTACCCTCCCCTTCATGATGGACCCTTTTTTGTAAGCCTAATTAACTCTTTTTCACCTATAAGTTGCTTCTTATCAGTATGTTTTCTCAGCAATAATATAACTGATATAATGATCAAGCTGTTGAAACAATGGATCCCAGGAAATCAGAATTCCTCCAGGAATCATATGCCTGGAGAACTTGTCTCCCAGAAGGGAATTCCACACAGTTCTGACAACATGTCAGATCACTTTAAGGAGAGACTGAAGCAGAGACACTGAAGATGTGTGTGACCACCTATTGACTAAGAATGCTTAATTATTGTGGTAGTTTGAATATAAAATATCCCCCACATAGCCTCAAGTTTCTGTGATTAAGCTTCATACTCGATACTCAGCTGATGGAGCTTTGGGTGGTTGATGGTTGAGTCTTGGTGGAAGAGGTGTATCACGGGGGGTGTAGGCCTTGGGATTTTATAATCCAGCCCCACTTGTCATTAGCTAGCTCACTCTTTTTAAAAATATTTTATTTATTTATTTGACAGAGAAAGAGGGAAAGAGAGAGAGAGAGAGTATGGGTGTACCAGGGCCTCCCACCACTGCAATGAATTCCAGATGCATGTGCCCCCTTGTACATCTGGCTAATGTGGGTCCTTTGGCTTTGCAGGCAAATACCTTAGCCACTAAGCCATCCTTCCAGCCCTATCTAGCTCACTCATTCTGCTTTCACCCAGCTGATGTGACAACATGTTATGCTCAGGTTATCTGTTCTACCATGCTTTCCCTGTTATGGTGAAGCTTCCCTTCAAAACTGTAAGCCAGGGCTGGAGAGATAGCTTAGTAGTTAAAACACTTGCCTACAAAACTAAAGGACCCAGGTTTGATTCCCCAGGACACATGTAAGCCAGATGCACAATGGGGCACATGTGTCTGCAGTTCATCTGCAATGGCCAAAGGCCCTGATGCACCCATTCTCTCTCTCTCGATCTCCATCTCCTACCTGTCTATTTCTCTCTCTCTCTCTCATAAAATAAAAGTAAAATACTAAAAAACTGTAAGTAAAAATAAACATTTTCCTCCCATAAGCTACTTCTGGTTGGAGTTTTCAATCAACAACATGAAGTAACTGTTAGCTATGCAGCCCCCTAGCCCTCTATTGAAACCCAAACCTTATATCAGGATCCTAAAGACAGGCTTGTTGGTGGGGGGGGGGGGTGTCCCTGGAACTTTCGTCCCTTTTCCCAATGTAGCTACATTAAATATATTTTCTTTTTATGCTTTTCATAATTACATCTGTTTTGTTGGCCTATTGAGAGTGAGTGGCCAAGCGTAGCTTCGAGGGCTTCCAGGGCCCAAGCTCTGACAGTGATATCACTGAGAATAGAAGGTTACTCACACATTCCACCCTGTGCCTCCCATGGAAATAACCTGACTGTTAGGACACACCAGCATTTTCTTTTGTCTATTGTTGGAAAGAAGCCACAGGAAAACAGTCTTTACTCCCACTTTATGGATATCAAGCATATATCATTTCTATGCTATAAAGTAATTATTTTATGAAATTCATTCAGCTAAATCCTAAAATTGAGGGACTGGGGAGATGGCTCAGATGTAAGAGCTCTAGCCATTCAAGCATGAAGGCCTTGATGCTCTAAGCCTACATGAGTTTAATTCCTAGCCATGTAAAATGCTAGGCATAGACATGTATGCCTGCAATAATAACCTTGTCCGGTAGGGACAAGAGAATCATGGGGCACACAGGTCAGCCAGCATTTCTGGGTTCAGTCAGAGACTTCATCTCAAGGAAACAATGGAAAAAGCTATAAAGAAGGGTACCTCATGTTCTCATCTGATCACCACATGCATACAAATGGGCACACATATCAACATGCACATGTATACCCCCCACACACAGATACACACACATACATACACACACTAGACAAACGGAATGTTATTTAGTGATTGCAATTATATCTGTGAGGGAAATTTAGTATACTAAATAGGTTTAGCAAGGTATCAGATATACTTTCAAATCTTGAAAAATCTGGAACAGATAAGCCAATGTCAATGGTGGTTATCTTGAAGTATTTGTAATTCATTTGGACTTTTTAATTAACTGGAACTCTACGATACTTTTCTGCTTTCAGTAAATTCCACATCATCTATCAGTAAATAAGAAAGGCTTAGTTTAGGGTGTCAAAAATCACATATGGGAGTACCATATAAAATGTGTGAAGTTTAAAAATCTTAAATATACAAAACCCCAAAAAGCATTTTCTTTTTTAAAAAAAAAATCTTTATTTACCTATGTATTATTTATTTGTGTGTGAGAAGCACAGAGAGACAGAGCTAGGGAGAGAGGGAGGGGTGGAGAGAAGGAGGGAGAAAAAGATAATAGGCATGTCAGCGCCTCTTGCTGCTGCAAACTCCATACATATGTAATTTTAATTTCTAAACTTCTTTTTCTTTCATTGCAAAGGAAATAGTAAAAACTAATCTATTAGTGACCCTTTCCTCATGACCATACACACTAGATACACAACAACCTAACATTTTCACCTGAACACTTTAGTGACCTTCGACCACGCTATTTCAGTTTATCCACCTGTTGCCTGCTGGTCTGCACTTCTGGGAGGTGTTGTAGCTTCCATCATCATTCCCTGGATGCCATTATCCATTCCTCACTGAGAGAAATGTCAGTGGAAAGAGTCATTTTAATACCACTAAGCCTGTGCCTGAGCTCAGATTTCAGCACACTCTACTAAAGCTCATGATCTAATTATGTAATCCAGGCCATCCTGTTTGCTCATTGTTACAGTCAGGTTCGCACTGCTGGTAGAAATCACCCAACCAAGAGCAGCTTGTGGGGAAGAAAAAAGGGTTTATTTAGGCTTACAGGCTCAAGAGGAGGCTCCATGTTGGCAGGGAAAACAATGGCATGAGCAGAGGGTGGACATCACCCCCTGGCCAACATCAGGTGGACAATAGCAACAGGAGAGTGTGTGAAACACTGGCAAAGGGTTGCTGGTTATAACACCCATAAGCCCACCCACAACAATACACTTCCTCTAGGAGACGTTAATTCCCAAATCTCCGTCAGCTGGGAACCTAGCATTCAGAACACCTAAGTTGATGGGGGACACCTGAATCAAACCACCACACTCATCTATAATGTACACATGGAAATCATACCACCAAAACTAGGTCGTTGAAAAATTGCATAAAATTGTCATGCAACATGCAAATAACTATTCCTTCAATTCCAATGTTGTACCTTTTAATCAGTTATTGCTTTTAAAAACAAGGTAAGCATATTAAGTATAATTCAAAGTAAAAAAAAATACTTAAATGAATCTCAAGTATTGCAGGGTATCTGAATTGAAACAAAGACAAGATTTTTCATCTAGAAAGACACATATATCTTCACTTTCAACATTTCTAAAATTTTAACATGTCTTAAATTGATGGTGTGGCCTGGTGGAAGAACTTGCTAATATCTCCTTAAGGGAACAGCAAAAACAGTATCCTCAGAATGAGGGAAGTAGATAGCCACAGCTTAGAAGAAACTCCCAGAGTAAAGAGTAAAGCAGGCTTTGGGAAGATGTAGCAACATCAGCTCTCCTAATGGTGCTGAGGTTATGCTGTGAGAAACGGCCAATGTGTGCATTGCAAACCTGATCCAGAACATTCACACCCAATAAAGTGAGCTTCCAGAAAAGTTACCTCGTTTCTGTGTCTTCATTTCTCAGGAAGGTTCAAAGGAATACATAATTTTTAAGAATGTCTTAAAAACTCTTTCAGTGAATCTACAATTCAAATCAGCATGTCAACATGTATTATTTTTCTTAGCAGCATTTTTCTCCTTTTGTTATATAAATAATGAGGATGTGTCCCATAATCAATCTTCTCTTAGACACAATGACACCAAGAGTCTAGAGTTTTTATTTTTAATTTGGAGTTTGGGCACTTTATCTTGTTATCCTAGGTATTTCAGCTCATCATTCTTTTGGGAATAAAGCTATTTTCTAACAAAATAGTCGGGCCATTATCACAGTTCAGTAACTCAATAATTCTTAAATGATGCCACCAATCCAGTCAATATTTAAATTTATTCAATTGCTTTTAAATATCTCTTGTATCTTTTAACAAGCATTCAATCAAACTTTATGTTTCGTTTGACTAAATCGTTGTCATTAGCACTATGCATAAAATACTCAGCAGTGACAATCCTTTCTCCCTAAGGAATTTGTACTCATTTCCTTTCAACTTGTTCTGATGAAACTCATGTGAGGTAGGGAATGTTCAGTAGCCTTATTTTTTAAAACATTGCACATATGGACTGTGCATTTGTGTCCTTTATTGAGTTTTCTGGTTTTGCATAAGTAGGAATAAGTCAAAGGCCATTTTCAAGCTTCTGGCTACAAGACTATATGGGAATTGACACAGTGCTGCATTGCACTCTGGAGCAATGCTTACACGAGACAGAGTCCAGGGTACCCAGGAAGCACTGTCTGTGCAAGAGTAGCACACTATACTCTAAGTTTTGGGGTTTTACTGATTTTTCAATAATGTCCCTTTAATGGAACCCCAAATCTTGTGGTTGCTATTGAAAATAGCTCCTTCCAAACTTCTCTTATGCTGGGTTAGTCCTTTGGATGAAGAGCATCTCACAATGAATGAAAACATTCCATTTCAACAAAGAAATTGCTGTTCCATTATTGCACAAAATTTCTCAGAGTTAGGGCCAAAAGATTGTGTAGACTGAAGGAGACTATATAGAGAAAAGAACAAAATAAATAAAATGTTCCAAATGCAGAAAGTGAGCGTTACATTTTTCTTATGATTTTCATTTATGTCTAAGCAAACAAATATGTGACTTATGAGGAAAAAAGGACATTAAAAGAAATGGAATTTGAAGTACAATATAAAGTAGCCATGGACCAACTTATTTATTTTGGGTTGAGAAATGTTCTATCAAGTATGTCAGAATAATTAACTGAAATTGTCTATCATACTAAGCTAAAAGGTAGGTTGTATATATTTATTTTAAGTTATTAGACATGATTTTTGTTTTGCTACTATTGGTAGTGCTCCCTATAAGCTGGGCATCTACAGAATATTTTTACTGCTGATAAAATCATTCTTTTACCAAACATGAGAATTATGTAAGTGATGGATTTGTTCACTAGCCTGGTTGAGTCATTACACATTCTAAACATGTATCAAAACATCACACTGAATGCTGCAAGCATATACAATTATCATTAATTACAAACAAGTGTTAAAAATATTCTTTATCCAACTGATGTAACCCATAAACTAACCTAGTCCAGGATGATGGTGTATCATTGATTTGTCATCATACCTCAACTAGATTATCATGTAGATTTCCTTATGTTAATAAGCTTCGCAATGAATTCGTCTTAATTTGCACTTAACTGATATGTTATTAAGTAAATGAGCAAACTTTATGAGCATGCCCCTTTCTTATATTTCTACTATAGTCTTGAAAAACAAAATGCAAAGCAAATCTGAAGCAGCAACTCTCTTGATAATTCTTCTAAGAGCTACTGTCACTGCATAACCACTGGGAGTGTCACATTTTATAAGCCAGGCTAAGGCCACTGTTTAAGGGTCAAGTTTTAGAATAAATAAATGTCAAATATGGCCACATGATCAATATATTTTAAATTTTTACATTTAAAAATAAATTGTTTTTAAGCTCTACAATATTCAAGCAAGAATTGTGAATCATATGGGGGAAAATATTAAAAATATGTTTTTGAGTTTCAACATTATGATGGACTTTGGACTTTCCAGTTACCTTTCCGCCTTCCATCTCTAATAAGCCAACCACACAATTCTCTTCACTCGACAAGGAAAGATGCAGTAGTTAATCCTGGTTGTCAACTTGATTGGATTGAGAAATGTTGTAGAGTCCTGAGTAAAGAATACTTATTGGTATGTATTGGCAATTTGGCACGTAGGTCAATGAGTTGAGTCATATAGACCAGTCTGGTGGAGCAAACATTCAGGTGTGCTGTAGGCTCACATGGGTCACAATCATGCGATAAGTGGGAAGCACCTTCCCTTGCATAGTTGACCTTGAGCTGGTGCACTCTTTCCAATACCTCCCCCCGCCATGGATGTCCGGCTCCAGACTCCTCAGCTTCGAACCTGGGCTCACATTACTGATTCTTCTGGGGGCTTCCGGATCTTTAGCCTTGGATTGGTGTTGCATTATCACTCTCTCTTGTTCAGACATCCCAGCTCCTTGGAAGGAGCAGCTACTGCTGTCCCTAGCTCTCCAGCTTGCCGACAGTGATTGTGGGACTGTCCAGTTTCAGATCATGTAAACCAACCTAATTCATCCCTTCCTGGAATTATATGTGTTTCATTGCTTTTTCTCCTCAGAAGACCTTTAAAAAGTACAATAGATTTTTAACAACTGCATTATCTCATCTTCACCTTTCATACACTAATTATTGTAGCCTACTTGTTACACTTATATAAAAATGGTCTATCACAAATGTCACACATTGACATCCCCAGAAATAAAAATATCTGGAACCGGGCTTGGTGATGCACACCTTTAATCCCAGCACTCGGGAGGCAGAGGTAGGAGAATCACCATGAGTTTGAGGCTACCCTGAGAATTCAAAGTGAATTACAGGCCACCCTAGACCAGAGTGAAACCCTACCTTGAAAAACCAAAAAAAGAAGAAAAAAAAGAAAAAAAAATCTGGAAAATTATGACATAATCTCATGTTACATAACCTTTTATTTTTTGTGGGGGGGCTCAAGGTAGGGTCTTACTCTAGCCCAGACTGTCCTGGAATTCACTGTGTAGTCTCAGGATAGCCTTGAACTCCTGCCTCCTACCTCTGCCTCCTGAGTGCTGGGATTAAAGACATATACCACCATGCCTGGCCATTCTACATAATTTTTGATAGAAAAAAAAATAATTTTGTTAACCATTCCATTTGAATTTCATGGAAATTATCAGAAATTACCTAGAAATAAAATAAAGTTAGAAAAAAATCTCAGAAATATTAACATCTCATTAGTTTTTTAAAGTTCACAAAGTAAAAATCATGACCCAATTTCTTCATTTTACCTCATCCCTAACCATCATTAAAATAGCTGTATCTCTTCTGGCTGTTATCATGTCTCACCAGTCTCCTAAGAAACTTTATCTACTATCAAGTCTAAACATAATCCTTCAAACTGTATCCTAAATCTTACTCTCTCCTTCCTCAGAAACTTACAACTCTTTTCTTTCAGTGTCTCCAACAGCTTCCTCTACTGATTTATTTTTCTTCACTTATAAATAGATATAAATCTCTCCCTTAGTATGTTTAATACTCTACTTTTCAGGATCTGCTGGCCATTGCCTACATTCCCTGATTTTCTTTGTAGGTAAATTCTTAATAATCAGCATACATTTCTTTCTTCCCATTCTTCCCTCACCCCACTGGGATTTTCATCTCCATCTCTGGGCAATTTTTCTCATAAGGATGGGCATTTTACTTCATTATTTCTGATAAAAATGAATACCCATCAACCTTATCTTACTTTATTTTTCTGAATATATAGAAGTCTGACCAAACTTTGCTTGGAATCCTCTTATTGTAGTCAGCTGTAGTTGCCGGGACAAATATCCAACCAGACACAATTTAGGGAAGGAACAGGTTTATCTCAGCTGCATGCTTCCATACATCCGAACAGGGAGGAACAACTGCAGCAAGGGCACACCAACACCAGCAGACAGCATGAACCGCACCAGAGCTTCAACTCCCTCCATACCTTTGGGCTGGAATCAGATCCATCAGCAGTGACAACCCTCCCCCACCCCCAGCAGGCTGCTGGAGACATAAGCAGGAAGATCAACCTTAATCAAAAAACACATGAAGGAACATATATTCACATGCAAACCCACCACAGCTCTCCTGGAGGTTCTCACAGTACAACACTTGTCTGGTTTTCTATCCACATTTGTGGACACTTCTTAACTTCACAAATGCAGTGTTTCTCAGAGACCCATCCTGCCCTTCCTTTCCCTTCATTGTATGTGATCTCTCCAGGTGACCCCATCCAGTCTTACAACTTCAATTAAGACAAAGCAGATAAATACCAATGTAATTTTCCAACCTAAATGGCTCTGGTAGTACTTAGCCTCATAAAAGAATTTTTCTTTTTTAATTGAAGGACAGCTTTAGTCCTTCAATACTTTTAAACCAATAAAACCAACACCAAACCACCTCCCCTGACTATCAATGTAATCACATCTTTGCCTAAGACAGAACACAAGAATTATAGCTGGTTCTTTCTTCTCCCCTACTCTGCACAAATATGACTAAGACCTAGGGAATCAACCCACAAAGTCCCCTCACTTCTGGGCACACACTTCACTCGCACAGCTCATGATGCTTCGTGACCTTGCTGTTTCGATGAGCCACTTAGCTCTTTTCTCCCTGCTCTCAGCGCCGTCACCATTAATGCATCCACCATAGCGTGACCAGCATGACCTTTCTGAAATGCAGATCCATTCAGGTGACTTTATTTTTTTATTTTTTTTTCAGGTGACTTTATATTGCCTCCAGTTTTCACAATTAAACAGCTAGCTATCCCTCAGCATAGCCACCAGTCTAGCTCTGCTGATTTCTGCAGGCTCATCTCTTACCACATGTGCCTGAAGCCCAGTTTGGATACACTGAAATACATCTTCCACACATTGACACTGCAAGCACACTGAAATGAATGCTTTGCACTACTGAAGATGTATGATCTCTGGAACATCTGAACCCCTGCACAGCCTCCTGTCCTGGTTCAGCTGGAGTCTCACCTCGCTGAAAGAACCAGGTTAATTCAGCTCAGTGCATTCTCAAAGTTAATTGAACTAATGTCAGCTACAATATTTTGTTAAGACACAGTGATACTCAATTTCCACACCTGTGTGCTCCACAGATAGAAATATTCTGTGTTTCCTGAAATCTTGGAGCCAACCTTCTTCATATCACCATTGTCTTTTGCAACGGCTGGCACACATCACATATTCTACCAAGGCTGAATGAATGAATTCAAGTACTATTTACTAAAAATCCTTTGTGGATTTGTAGCCATATAATAAAAGCATCTGTATAGTCTTATTTAAATTTAAAAGTCCTTAACATTGCATAAGTGCATAAGCCAATAATAAATGCGAACATCAACATCCTTGTTCATAGTTTTATATCCTTGTTTTATAATTTTGCATACCTAAGTATATATGTTCAAGTTTTTCCCATTCAATAGAAATGTCTAATGCTGTTTTAGGGAACACCAATTTAAAATTAATAATTTCAAATTGTTAAAATGCTTTTGTGAACATGAAAAAATTTGTTATGGTAGCTAGGCACATATAACTGGGACATTCAGATGAGGAAAAGTCTTATATCTAAAAAGTTACTTTATGGGCATTTATGAAAGTATTATCCTCTGTCAAGTCATATTCTTTGGGGACCAGAGTAGTGGTAGAATGCATGTTTACCATGCACAGGGCCCTGAGTCCAGTCCTCTGCATCACAATGAGCACACACATAGATAGACAGACAGACAATTCTTTTGAAGAGAAATATCACATATACATATCATTCAAACATTAGTTTAAATAATCACATGCATCTTTGAGGCTTCAAAGGATATTAAAAATAACATAGTTCAATCTCTTCATATTATAAAAGAGGAAATTGAGACTTAAAAACAGAATACATAAAACTATATAGCTTGTAAATTGAAACATCAAAAGACGGAGTTTTAAAAATTAAGTATGCTTCACTCCTTTACTATAAATTATGAGCTTAATTTACAATTTTATGGCCTCATGGGTCTTTTATATGATTTTTACTCCTCATTTGGACTTTTAAGAGAAAATTTAAGAGTAGTTATCCTATGTGGTACTACTCATTCAAGATTAGACTCTCATATGTGAGTACAATGGTCACTTCAGGGACAGGGACAGTGTTGCAGATCACTTCCTCTCGGCATTGAATTCCTGCCAGGTGGTATCCCTGGAGATATAAGTTATAAGCTATAAAACCATCAGGGTCCTTTGTAAAGTAAAAACCTTAAGTTAGTTAATGCCAGCTGGGGCTTAACCATTCTGAGAAGAACTACGGCATGTTTCACAAGATAATGAACCTAGAAAAAAATATTTTCCATTCCTTCAGTTATTTGGCTCTTCATACTCATGAACTTGGTCACTACCATTATCTGATGGACAGAAGCTAGGCAAGACGATGTTATGCAGTTAACAGGTGTGTCTTCAGTGACTGTTTCTACTACCACTACACTACAGTGCTTGTCACTTGTGCTAATTCAATGCATAGGACAGAAATTAAATTTGCATCTCACTTTTTGATTTTTAAGTAAGATAAACAACAAATAAGGCATTTCATATACATTTTGCTGAATTTGTCTTTAATAACTTTTCTTTGTTTCTCTGTAATATTTGATATTCTAGAAAAAAATTGACGTAAGGTCTCACTCTAGCTCAGGCTGATCTGGAATTCACTCTGTAGTCCAGGTTGGCTTCAGATCTTTCTACCTTAGCCTCCAAAGTGTTGGGATTGAAGGCATGAGTCATCACACTTGGCTTATTCTAGGAAAATTCTGAGGTTCACATTTAAATATTATCTTACATTCTAAATAGTCTAACTCACTAATAAAACATTAACTTTTTCAGCTTAACTAATATACAGTTCACAAGAGGATTTATGTAGACTTCATGTGATCCTGTTTTTTTTTTTATTGTGGCAGGCTATAGGATATTACATTAACTTGAATGTCCATGTACAAATTAGATGATAAATTCTAAAATTGACCTCTTGTCTTTGGTTATGAATTACAGTATTCTTTCCACTGTTCAATTTTATAAGGAGGTTAAACACACAATATTTGAAAGAAAGTAATGCATTTTTGCATCAACAAGGTAATTCAGAGTAGGTATATCAAGTCAGATGTTGTTGTGTTCACATTATCAAGATATGTTTCCATTACAGGAAAAGAATGTCCAAATTCTTATATTTGCTAAATAAACAGAAATCACAATCAAGTAAAGAAAAAGTAAACTACAATGATAGATACAGGAGAGAGGGAGAGAGAAGGAGTGAGGGAAGAAGACAATGACGAAAAACAGGAGATAAACCGAAAGGGCAAAACGGAAAGAGAGAAGAGAATAAAAGAGGGGAAAGGTGGTACACTAAACATCTAAAGTAGTATAGCTTTTAAAATCTTTGGCTCTTCTTAGCAAATCCTATATAAAACTCTTCCTGTTTAAATATGTATGGTTTTGGAAAGAATGTATAAGCCTTGTGCCTGTAGCATTACACTATAGTATCCTCAAAAGAATATATCACTTGAGGTGAGGAATAATTTGTACAGGAAACAAAGGCAGTAAGGTACATTTTCCTAGGAATAAAGAAGAAACAACTGACTAATGTGTACAGGACCTGGGAGGAGCTACTGACCTCCTGACATTTGAAATAGAGTTTTGAAAGAGAGGCTGAGTTTGAACAGGAAGAAGAAAAGAAGGGCATCTCACTCTATGATAAAAGCAGGAGCAAAGACACAGAGAAGAATACTGGGAACATGCAGATCTTTTCACATTTGTTGAGTAACTTCAGTGAATAGCAGTGCTTATTAATGGGCACTCACTAACCAGAAAGCAAATCAATGTTATGGTTTGGAAGCAGTTTTCATAAAAATCAGCAGCTAGCCTTCTGAGCTACAAAGGGTTATGTGGAATCCATATTTTTATGTGGGAGAAATTTCAGCCCCACTACAAGGTTCCAACTCTGTGCTTTCTCCTAATTCTTACATAGCAAGGATAGGCCACATGTCCATTCAATTCTCTAAGGTCTACATGCCTTGCTGTAACTGCTGGTCAAATGAAGCTGTGTGCACTGGCTCTCTCAATGTAAACTACTTGGTGATTGTGCCACTGGAGAAATAAAACTTTTTTCTCCAAATATATGTATGTATATATAAAATAATGTTTACTTATTTGGAAGACACACACACAGAGAAACTAGGCATGTCAGGGCCTCTAGTCACTGCAAACAAACTCCAGACGCATGGGTCTTCTTGTGCAGCTGGCTTTACGTGGGATCTAAGGAATCAGATGTGGGTCCTTAGGCTTTGCAGGCAAATGCCTTAACTGCTATGCCATCTCCCCAGCCCCTAATCATATTTCCTAACAAGTTCAGGGAGCATTTCAATCTAGCCCACTCTCGTTTCTCTTGTGTGCTGCAATCATGTAGTTCAAGAAAACTGGGTTAATAAAGTCATATGTGTAAAGAACAAACCACACTCTCTCGCTCTCTCTTTTGTTTTTTACTTTCTCATTACTGTCCAAAGTCTTTAAGTAAAAGAATTTACTAAAGTAAGGAAAAGACTTGAAAACTTTAAGGTTCACTGAGTAGATGAGCCCTGAAGTCCTCTACAAATTCTATTATTACACATTCATAAGAGATTTTTTTTGCTTAGTTAAAAATTAATTTGTCATATATTTGATTCTTCTTTACTTATTAGGTTTAGATTTTCTATAGATTTTTAAATATTGTGTAGTTAACGTTTATGTAGAGATTATGTTCTGAAATAAGCACAAAAATAGAAAGTTCCATATTCTAAGTTAATAAATATTAACTAAAAATATTCTCTCCCAAAAGTATAGATACAAACTGACAAATTACAGAATAAAAACGCAGTTTCAATGAATAGAGGGATATTTGATAAAGCATCATAGTATTTTTAATTGCACAGAGAACCCAGTGATGGTGGTTGTGTATAAGTAGAAAACATACTGGGAAATTACTTTCTTTGCATTTAAATTATTACAATTGGACTGATTATCAATCTTCTCTTTATTCTGAGATGCTGGAGCTCATAATAGAATGAACTAATTATACATATATGTATATGTATATATATATAATTTTTATTACAACTTGACAGATTAATTACCAAACTTCTCTTTTCTCTGAGATGTTGGGGTTCAGAATAGTGTGAACTACATTTCTCAGGTTCCCTGGCCAAATGGCTACCTGAGAAATTCTACCAACAGGCAAAATTATAAGGAAATACTGGAAGGTAGAAAAAGCCGGTCCTTTCTGTCTGCTCCCTTCCTCTTTGTCTAGTCCCACAGTGGTACTTGGTCACGCCTTAAATTTCTTTCTTCTGGCTTCCCCAAGCCAGCCACACTAGGTCCCTCACTATCACTCTTTGCTCATGGTCTCAGGCTTTTCTGTAGCTGCTATTCTAGGTCACAAATGTTCCATGTTTCCTCTTTAATCTCATCAACCTCGGTGTAACAGTATCCCAAAGCAATCTACTCTGTTTTAAATAACTAATGTGCTTTCCCTTCTCCCATCTGGATTCTGACAGCTACTGTAAAGGATTTGCAAATGAGTGCTGGCTTGTATATGCTGTCCTATCTTTTCTGGTGACCATAAATTAGGTATGATGGACAGATTCAGGCAAAAAACTCATGACAGTGTCCCATCCTTCAGAGGCAGAAACCTGGATAAACAAATAGGTGCTGAACCCAGCTTGCAAAAGATGCATTTCCTGAAGTCACCCAGGGCAAAACATGTTCTTTAGACATTAGTCACTCAGAAAAGAAGTAGGAAAAGGAGACCAAAGTATGAAAAAGCTTTCTACTCAAAACTAGGCCAAGTGAGGGAGCAGGAGGAGGTAAGAAACAATTTCACCTTCTTCACTTTGAAAGCCTCGACATTATTTTATGCTTTCCAGCTTTGAAAATTGCCTTGTTCATAAAAGTTTTATGGCTAATTTAGGTATTTTCTATGAAAAATACAGAATACACAATGAGTTTCTGAGTTCAGAGCTTTACTCCATTAACAACCAAATTCCAATTACTCTCAAAAAGTCACTTCAGAATTTCTGGCCCCTTTAGCTACTCACACTTTTAATTGGTGATCAATAAAGTGAAAACTGAATGCCATCACATTAATGCACCCTTGAGAATAAATGCAATGTTGTTTTAAATATTAATATGAAATTATTATTAATGTTAGATGTTTTAGTTTCACAAAAGAGCATAATGCTTAAATGTCTGTTAGAATGAAGAAAATATATAGAACCAACAGGCCATGCATTAAGGTGCACTACAGACATAATTGTATAACTATATCCACCTTGAACTGGGTCACAACTGGATTGTAACTGTATCATAACAAGGGTGTGGAAGGACTCCAATTAGACAGTCCTGCTGAAACTCCACTGAGTGTTCCCAGCCAAGCAGCATGTAAATTACCAGAAGTAACGATCTCTGAAACAGGTGCACACATGGTCCACAGGTGTCAGGGATACCCACTGCTTTCTTGCTCATCTGTAAGTATTCAAGAAAACTCTTTATTTTATTATTTAGTAGAAACTTTGTATGGACAAATCATGTGTTGTTACCATTGCCCTTCTCCCTGCCCCCATTCCACTGAGGGCCCTCAAAATTGTTTAGTTCCCTACTCATGCACGTTTAGGCACTACTCACATTGTGAGCTTTTTCAAGTATAATAGTTTCTTATTTGGGAGGAATAGTCTTGTCTTTCTTAGATATCTTACTAAACATGTTCCACAAAGGAATACTACTCTGACTGGGTAAATGCTCATGGATGTGGGGCCTTGGACATAACCCCACATCACAGATATTACACAGCATATTTGGATGGAATTATCAGATCTGAAAGATGGTCACCCATGTCCCTAAACAGGAAGAATATACAAAGGCGATACACTTCAGTTTGTCTGTTTGTTTTTAAGGTAAAAGTTTTAAAAGACTTGCTCCAGAGGTGCCAGAGGATAAATTTTCTGTCATGTCAAAGTAAAATTTTGTCCTAGATTCACAGGGAAATAAAACCAAATTACTGAGTTCCATTCCTTCCTAAGGAGATAATGTTTCCCTTCGAAGATGAAAATCCAATGGGTGAAAATTCGAATGTAACATGACCTAGCACTTATCTTGTGTTATTCACATATTATATAGTGTATAATAATATAAAATGTGTTAAAGATATTCTGCAAATTCAAAAGTTATATAAACTTTTAAATCATGACAATTAGACATGGAGTATTTCAAGGTCTCAGTGTAGTATAGGTTAGTAGTTTTCAAAATACAATCGTTGAATCAATAGCATGAATGTCTTAGGACATCCAGGCTTCAGTGGAAAATGCCTCAAATGATGTGATATACAAATATCAGAAGTTTATTCCTCATCATTCTGGAGATGTACGATCAAAGTGGTGCCTGCAAAATCCGTGTCTGGTGAGGCTCTGCTTCTTGTTCATAGTGGTAGGAAGGGGAAAAGGCTCCCTGGGGTTCATATAAGGGCACTTCCATGAGTCCTCCACCCTCACGACCTGATCTTCCAAATATTTAACGTTAAACATTAGAATTTATTATGTAGATTTGGAGGGAAATGTCTGTGTAGCAATTAGCATCACCTGGGTATTTGTGAGAGCAGCCCATTTGTTAGCCCACTGGATCACAAACTCTACAGATGGTGTCCATAAACCTGTGTTTTACAAATGCTTCCAAGAAATTATCGTGCGTGTTACAGTTTCGGAACTTCTTGGTTAATGAAGAAAATCAATTAAAGGTGAAATTTGAATGTTGGAAATAGATTCAATTATCTACTATGCATTTTTTCCTTGTTGTGTATATGTGTGCATGTTCATGTATGTTCAGGTATATATTATGTATAAGTGTGTGTGTGTGTGTGTGTGTGTGTGTGTGTGTGTGCATGTATGTGGAGGCCAGAGGAAAACCTTGGGTGTCATTCTTCAGACACTGTTCATCTGTTTTTCAGGGACTTTCACTGACCAGTAGATCACCAATCAGACGAGCCTCACTGGCCAGAGGGCTCCATGGCCCTGCCTGTCAGTGCCTTTCCACCTCTGGAGTTAAAAGTGTGCACCATGACTCCAAGCATTTAAAATCTTTTTTTAATTTTTTTATTGACAACTTCCATAACTGTAAACAATATGTCATGGTAATTCCCTCCTCCCCCTACTTTCCCCTTTGAAACTCCACTCTCCATCATATTCCCTCCTCCTCTCAATCAGTCTTTCTTTTATGTTGATGTCATCAGCTTTTCTTCCTATTATGATGGTCTTGTGTAGGTAGTGTCAGGCACTTTGAGGTCATGGATATCCAGGCCATTTTGTGTCTGGAGGAGCACATTGTAAGGTGTACTACCCTTTCTTTGGCTCTTACATTATTTCTGCCACCTTTTCCACAATGGACCCTGAGCCATGCAAGGTGTGATTGAGATATTTCAATGCTGAGCACTCTGTCACTTCTCAGTACCATTGTGCCTTCTGAGTCATTCCAAGGTCATTGCCATCTTAAAAGAAAAAGTTCTCTAATCAAAAGTGAGAGTAGCATTAATACATGGGTTTGAACATTCAAAGAAGCGCTTACTGGGCAGTTTTGTGAACATAGTATATACATATAGCTAGATAGCAGCAGACATTACACACCCAGGGTTCATGACTACCCCTGTTGCAGGTTTTCAGTATCAGGGATGTATTCCCTCCCATGGAGTGGGCTTCCAGTCAAATTAGAAAGCAGTTGGTTTCCTCCATAACAGACCTGCCACTATTGCACCTGTTGGCTCATTTGGCCTGGCTGGCCAAATATAAGGCCTGCAGTGTCCACTGTTGAGTATCTTCACTAGTGATTTTTCTCTCTCACATTGAACTGCATGAAGCATGGCTTTTTCCAGATTTCTGTCAGTTGGTCTACATGGAGGATGCTTTCAGCTCAGTTCCAGCAGTGTTTCTCAGTGACCTTGTAGCCCAAGTATATAGAATTTCAGCAATAAGGTCTTATTATCTATTCTTATTGGGAAACCCAGGGCCTTGGCAATGGCCTGTAATGTTTTTGGGGCATCAGGGACCTCCCTGGCCAACAACTCACTGGAAGGTATCCCATCCCTGGAACTTAAAATTTTCTAGTAACAATCTATGGTTCCTGTGTGTTCCATTGTCCAAAAAAGTAGATTTCCATATGACTTATTTAGATCCTCTTAGATTTTGATTAGCCCTCCCTCCACCTTTCCTTTACTCAATCTCTTCCCCTGACCTCACTTAGGCCTTTTCACCCCCATTAATCTGTTCTTCTACTTACATATATGTAATACCATCCTATTAAGTCCCCCCTCCCTCCCTTTCTATTCCCTTTACATCTCCTTTCTAGCTTACTGGACTCTGCTACTGAGTTTTCTTCCTGCTCACACAGAAGTCCAGTCATTTATAGCTAGGATCCACATTTGAGAGAGAACATGGAATGCTTGACTTTCTGGGCCTGGGTTACCTCACTTAGTGTAATGCTTTCCAGATCGATCCATTTTCTTGCAAATTTCATAACTTCAGTTTTCTTTACCTCTGAGTAGAACTCCATTCTGTAAATGTGCCACATCTTCATTATCCATTCATCAATTGAGGGACATCTAGGCTGGTTCCATTTCCCAGCTATTGTGAATCAAGCACCAATAAACAAGTATCTCTAAGGTAGTGAGATGAGTCCTTAGGATATACACCTAGGAGTGGTATAGCTGGGTCAGATGGAAGATCTATTTTAGCTATCTCAGGAACCTCCACACTGACTTCCACAATGGCTGAACCAGATTGCATTCCCACCAACAGTGTAGAAGGGTTCATCTTTTTCTGCATCCTTGCCAGCATTTATGGTCATCATGATGATTTTTTTTTTTTACTAGTTATGTACACAGTGTATATACAATCATGTTGGTACCATAGTTAGCCTCCTCTCAGTCCTCCCACCTCCAAAAGGACCCTCCGCTTTGGGGAATGTGCAATGTTGTGAATTGTGGAGTTAGCCATCAGTTATGGGTAAGAGGCAATGTCTTGTGCATAATGTCCCAACATGTAGCTGTAACAATCTTTCCGCCCCTCTTCCGTGAATTTCCCTGAGCCATGTTGGCTTCATATTAGGTCTGCTTCATATTAGGTCTTGGGAGCGCCTCTGTGTATCTGGACATTTAGTTAGTTAGGAGTTGAGTGTTCTCTGTGTCTATCTCCTTCACCCTTGTTCTGGTACCAGGTTTACCAAGAAAGCAGCACTCTTACTTGTGTCAAGGCAAGTACTTTACCAACTGAGCTATTTCCCTAGCCAGTGCTTTCATGCTAAAGGCTCAGCTCAGTATCCGAATGAAAGAAAAAATAATAACAACAGAATTTCACAAGGAAGTCACAACTAATATAAAAATCCATGGGCATATGATTCACCTTGAGTAAAGTCTGAGCCATAAAAGTTTAAAAACCTGCGAGGTTGCCCAAAGACTCCACATGGAGAAGACTGTTCTCTAAGAATGCAGAACATGGCTCACATGTTGAGGCAGAACTCAGGCCTCATTCATATTGCATTACTCCTTTGGACAGTGAATGTACAAGATTTCAAGCCATAAATAATTCACTTAAACACCCAAGGATATTCTAAGTATTAGGGCTGTCCTTTTAAATAAGCTCAAACCTGTAAAAATTTGCTGAAGGCAGCCAGCCATGCCCATAAGCAAAAGGTGTTCTTTAATGAATTCTGGGGCCAGCAATAGAATTGGAATAGCTTGTCAAGATGAATGTCATCCCTGGAGATGAGGGGTTTTCTCATGCTCTTTCCACAGATTTGGAAGCACCTGGGAACCTCCTCCTGTATCTTCACAAGAGCTTCTACAGCAGATCTAATGCAGCTCATATCTAGCTTTAGAGATCTCACTTTCTAAAACTACAGATTTATAATTACAACAGGTCTCCCTGGCCTTTTGTTTGTTCTTACCTGTTTCATCTGATGAGGTGTAAGGAACTGAGACAAATTCGTTTCTTGGAGGTGGGATCTTCAGAGCTTCTATCTTTTCTTAGAAAATTTCAGTGTGTTTCTCAACTGAAAACAATGCCTCTTCATTTGGAGCCCATATGCCTCAAAAAGATTCCCGAAATTAAGAGGATTCAGGGCTATAGAATCACACCATGTCTCCTTGGCCCCAGAATTTGTTCATCTGTTTGGCCATCTCTGAAAGTCTTCAAAAATAGGGAATTTATGCATTATGTTGAAGCCCAGAACTGTTGCAGGTCTCTCTGTTTAAAGTCAGATTAGCCTGAACTCCCATAAATTCCCTTTCCAGCCCAATTAGGGTGTATGTATGTCCGGTCATGATGTGCAGCTATCTTTTGAATTATTGTGCTCTAATTACCCTGAGGGAATATTTTACTTCATCAGATCATGGGAAAGTTCTCAAGGGAAAGATGTCCCTGAAGGTCACTAGAAGTATTGGAATCTAAGATGGGAATATTCAGTGCCTTTGTGGGGAAAGAAGGATGATTGGTTGGCTTTTTACTGTAAAATGAGCACCAACAGCCATTTTTTCAGTGTCCTGGTTGAGTTTACTGATGATTGTGAAGATCTCAAACTCGGCTTAAAAAAACACAAATAAACCTACATGTGGTTGATGCTGTCAAGAGTTGGATTTAGGGCTGGGGAGATGGCTCAGTGTGTAAAATGCTTGCTGTGCAAGAAGGAAGAATTGAGTTTGGATGCCTAGCACCCACATAAAAATATCAGATGTGGTGAGGTGCAATTGGAATCCCAATACTAGGGAGGCAAAGACAGGGAACTTCTGAAACTCACCAGCAAGCTAATAGTCCAGTGAAATCAGTGAGCTCTAGGTTTAATGAGAAACCTTGTGTCCAAGAATAAGGTGGAGAGAGATAGAGAAACACGCCTACTATGGAGCTCTGGCCCAGCATATGAAAGCACTCGATGCATACATACACATAAACTACCACACACAGATACACGTAGTGGTACTTTAAAGTTATATGCATGCCTTCATAGCCTGAGTTATTTTTTGATTAAGATTAAGCTTCACACTTCAGTTTCCAGTGGGTAGAGCCCTGCGGGAAGAGGTGTGTCACTAGGGACAGATCTTAAATCCAGTTCGACTACGTGTGTCTTGAGGAAGCTGGTTGCTGGCTGCTGCTTCTGCTTCACTGTCATGGATGTGATGAAGTGAGCAAGGTTCCTCTGCTATGGTGATGCTTTTGCTTGAATCTGTAAGCCTGAAATAATCCTTTTCTTCCCATAAGCTGCTTCTGGACAGGTGTTTGTCCCAGCAATTAGATGGTAACTGAAGCACACATGCAAAAAAAAAAAAAAAAAAAAAAAAAAAAAAAAAGCAGGAGGTGGTTCAAACTGAAATTGTAGATTGTATACTAGCCAAATCCACAGAGAGGCTCTCAATATTCATATCTCTGCAAACTTCTATTAATGACAAAGTGAGGGAAAAAAGACCCATGTATATCAATTACTAGATTCAGTGTATATTACTGAAATGCAATAATTTTCTAGATGAAATGCAGGCATTTTCTACGTGAATGTAAACCAAATCCTTAGAAAAATTAAGGCACAGAGACAGGATATGAGTAATATTTCTTTCAATCTCAGAGTCTGTTAAGAGTATTTCTGTATTTCTTGTATCTCTAAAAAAGATAAACAACTGAAAAAAATTCCAAGTATTTAAAGGGCCAGTTGCATGGGGAACTCAGCTCCCATCTCCCTGAAGAGGGGTCTCCACAGAATTTACTCAAGGAATAAGCAATGTAATAAATATTTATGTGCCCTAAAATTCATATGATGAAATCCTTACTCCAATGTGAAGTATTAGGTGGTGAAACCTGGTGGGGGGGACAGGTAAGTCATGAAGGTGGAGCTATATGCGAGCATAAATGGGATGAGTGTCCTTATAAAACAGATGCCAGGGAGCTCTCTTATCCTGTTTCTATAATGTGAGATACAACAAGTAGGCAGTGTGCAGCCAAAGAAGGTCCTCAACAGAACTGGACCATGCCAGCACATTAGTGTTGGACTTTCAGCCTCTAGAATTCCAGAACAGAAAGACCATTCAATTCTTTAGAAGTCACCCAGTCTATGATGCTCTGTTATGGCAGTCCAAACTAAGACAGCACAGCAACTGCCTCAGCATTCAGAGGACATCCATGTAGTAAAGCCCAAATGTCTTTTAGGAACTGAGAGTCTGTTGAGCCATACTCCAGTCCTGTAGGTTATTGCCTTGGGGTTAAATTAAGCATAAGCTGATAGTTTCTCCCTTAATAAAGGCCTTTCAGAGAAACTATTTTTTCACACTTTTTTGTAAAATGAAAAAGTCATATGTCTACTATAGCAACATAAAATAAAATACATTTATAAAATTACCTTACCTACATTCTCTGCTGATCTTCATGGATATATGCACACACAAATATAGGAGTCGTATGTAGGATTTTAGGGATTTTATGTAAATGATGTTACACAACAAAAATACACACGTTCAAGTATTTTGGGTTTGTTTTTATTTACTTTGAAAAAATCAATGGAATTTTTAATTTTTTGGATTTTAATCATTTTTTAGCATATATTTTTGACCTCTTTCTCCACTCTCACTTTTACTTAACTGTTTTGTTTTCCTCTCATTAAGAAGTTAAGGGCCTTCTATAACAACCCTCCTGCCAGCACCTCTTTTCACATTCTCTCCTGTTTCTATAACAACCAGGACATTGCCTTCTGAGGGAGTTCTTCCTTTAGAACAGGTCACTCATTCTCAGTGTTGCTTCCCATTTTATTTTGGGTGCTCTCATCTACTTTTGGGCTTTAAATGCCATAACTGCACTGTTACTTCTAAGTATCCATCTCTAGAGCAAATCTCTTTTCTGAACATAAGTGTGCCTAATTGCTCATTCCAGCTGTCCACTGGTAGCTTGATAGGTCGCTCAAGCTCACTATGTCTGTTCCTCAAACCCCTTCTTCCCTTAGTTATTGTTTTTATCAAGACAGCCTTGTAGTAAGCTCTACAGTCTGGCATATACAAGTTCCTTCATTGTTAGTTATGAAACAGTTTCCTTAGGTGCTACTGAATAATGTGACATGTGCTCATGTTAAGTTTACAAAAATATTCTCCCTCTCTTAGAACCCATTTGGAGAATGAGATCAATATGCTGTCAGCATGGAACACAGAGAGACCTGGCTGGAATCTAGAAGAGAGCAAGACCCCAGACAGTCAGCCCATCTAGTACTGGAAGGTGTTGTATAAGTTACTGGGGAAAGTGGCCAACATCTGTCCAAGCAACTCAAGGTGTAAACTACTCAGAAGCAACCAACCTGATGTGATGCACATACAAGTGCAATAGTACCACACAGCTTCTGTGGGTAACCAATAGCTTTCTGATTAGCTAAAAGATATGCTCAGTAGAAATGAACCCATATGTGGAATTGGGAAGCAAGTCAGAATAATATTCAGACAATGATTTTGCCCTCCAATATCAAGCTCCCACTAATTTTGGCCTAAAAGAGGTTTTACACCCACTAAATTCTCTTGAATTTAAAAACGAACCTGTGCTGACTTCACTCTCCACTGAAGAATCTGCTTCTCTTTTTCAGACAGGAGTGGGACCCACAGAGATAAACTACCCATCACACTTGCCTAGCCCCAGCTGAAACCACAGAGGAATTGGGGAGATGAGCAAGATTGCTGCTTTCTTGGAGAACCTGATAATCAGCACCAGGTTAAGGAGATAGACACTGAGGTCACTCAATACCTACCAAAGCAGAGATCCAGAGGTTTCTAAGAGCCTATCACTAAAGTAGACTTAAAACACACCCAGCATGGCTTAAGGAATTTTTCAGAAGAGGGGGCAGAAAGATTGTTAGAGCCACATGTTGGGACATTGTTCCCAGAGACATTGCCTCTCCCCAATAACTGACTGTTGCTCCCACAATGCACAACCTACAATTTCCATGGGGATAACCTGTGACCCAATTGAGGAGGGCCCCTTTGGAAGGGGACAGGGATAGGATGGTACCAACATGTGTTGTTTCCATAGTAACTATGTCCATAACTAATAAAAAAATAAGCAATTAAAAATGGGATTTTAAAAGTTCAAAGAAATCTAAAAACAAATAATTTGCAATATATTCCAGGACAGTTGATGAACTTATGTTCTGCATTGCCGTTCCCTCTTTGATACAGCATAAATATCTCTTTTTTTGCCATTCTAAGTTTGTATTTTTTGGGGGGGGATATCTATTTTTTTATTAATTAGTTTTGTACTCAGCGAATACAGTCAATTTGGTACCATTGTTAGGCTCATCCATGTCCTACGCCCTCCCCCAGGCCCCTCCTTGTTGAGGTATATGGGTCATGCATTCTGGAGTTAGCCCAGTTATGGGTAGGATAAATGTCTCTGCATATCATGACCCAACATGTGGCTCTGACACATAAATATCTCTTATTTGAATTCAAGCTCAGCCATGAGTGTATCTATCACATATATATAGTAGCACCTCTCTTTCTCTCTCTCTCTCTCTATCTCTCTCTCTTCTCTCCCATGTGTGTTGTAGGGGCAGAATTCTGGTCAGATCCCATGTCATTCAGGTTTAGATATTTGAGTCCTTATAACATATTTGAGTTTGGAGTGGTTCATCTATTAAAATGAGTGAATTGAACTAACCCTCCACATTTACTTTGTTCTCCAGTGCAACAAATGACACAGGCTTCCTGTAGGAGACAGTGACAGGCATGTATATCCTACACTTGCCTTTTTTTTAAATGAGTATAGTATATGTGGTACAGCATGATGTTGCACATGTGGTAGTCTGTGCTCTAATTCAGAGGACAGAGGAGAAAATCAGGTATCCTTCCATGACTACTCTGCTTGTTTTCTTAATAAGGAGTTTCTCCCTGACTGTATGCCTCATGCCAGTGTTCCTTATACCTATCTCAACTGCCTCAGCTTTGAACAAAATCTTCCTTAGTATCTTTAGTGTTCAGTTTTCTTTTAATACAAAAGTTTTCCACCTTATCTTTTTGCCTTTATTCTTTTCTCCCTTCCATTTTATTACACAATTTTCTGTTCTTCACAAAGCCTTAGCTGACTGTCATTCTCCTGTCCCACAAGCTATCAGCTGTATCTTGGTATTCAAGGTTTCCTTCTAAGGCTTACTCTGAAACTCAGCTCCAAGGCTTACAACTAGAAAAAGGAAATAAGAGTCCACTCATCACTAGCATTCCCAAAGTTTATTATTTCAATGGAAGACAATTGACATAAGACAAGAAATACAGCTGATAAGAATACATAAAAGGTTACTCTCTTTAATAATCAAGAAATTCTATCATATAACTTTAGTGTTCTTAAGCTGTCAAGTTGATAAGGGTTAAGGCTTAACATCCAGGGTTATGCAAAATAAATGTCTTTCAATGCAGATTTAATATTATCCCCATTTTACTTATCAAATTTGTTTTCAAAATGCATAATCATATTTTCAGGAAATTTTTTCTAACAAAATATTTAAGAATGTGCATGGATATTTAGCTTCAGAGATAGTCATCACAGTGTTGTCTTTATTAGTACAGAGATAATTGCTATTATTACAAATAAAAACTTAAAATGATACAAATATCAAATAAAGGTGATTGGTCAGCTGTTCACTGCGAATGCAGTGGAGCACATAGGTAGAATGGCGTTAGTGTAACGCTATATCAGTCCTAAAGGATGTATTCTAAAGCAACATGAACTTTAAGAAAGCATGCGCATGCTTGTCCATGTGTCTGTGCATCTTTATATCTGGAATTCCAATGTATTTTCTTCTGCTGCTTTGGTACCTTCCAGTTTACCTTCAACATTTGTCATTTTTAACTTCTAAAAACAGGAACTGGAAATAGTATTCTTTACATTCCAAAGGTATGGTCTTTCTCCAAGGCTGACACATGATGAGGAGATGAAACCCAAGGAAAGGAGGAGCTGCCTGTTTCAGCTTTCTATTTTTCCTTTCTTTATTATTTTTATTTTTTAAAGAATTTTTGTTTATTTTTATATTTGAGAGTGACAAACACAGAGATAAAGAGGCAGAGAGAGAGACAGAGTGAGAGAATGGGCATGCCAGGGCCTTCAGCCACTGCAAATGAACTCCAGATGCATGCGCCCCCTTGTGCATCTGGCTAACGTGGGTCCTGGGGAATCGAGCCTCGAACCGAGGTCCTCAGGCTTCACAGGCAAGTGCTTAACCAGTAAGCCATCTCTCCCGCCCCTTATTTTTCCTTTTTTTAAAAGTTTATTTATTATTTATTTTCAAGTAGAGAGAGATAAAGAGAAAAGAGACAATCAGAAAGTGGGGATACACCAGGGCCTCTAGCCACTGCAAACGAAGCCCACATATATACAATATACACCACTTTGTGCAAGCAAGATGGAATAAATAAAGAATTGGAAAGTAAAATAAATTTATTTTTCCATTTTAACAAATAATATAGTCATTTGAATAAGTTAGAAAGACAATCAAAATAAAAAATATCCTAAGCTCACCCATCAATATCCCTGACAAGGGATAGATAGCCTTATCATTCACATGCTTACCACCTCAGACTATTTTCTATTCTACAACAGATGTGTATACATAGTTTATATGACTTGAATCATTGCATACTTATTATTCCATAAGCTTTATTTCATTAAAAGCTAAGTCACTCAAGTACCACATGTTCTTTCTCTGGACCTTTTGCCAAACTAAAGATCATCAATGTGGGTCTGAATGTAGAATAATTATTGCTCAGGATTGGGAGAAATGTGGGTGGAGGAGAGGTGTATCAGACAGCTTCAAGTTTGCTGAGATGAACTTCCAGACCAAGCACAGTTATGGAGGAAGGGATATTTATTGAAGCTTACTGATCCAGGGGAAGTTCCATAATGGCAGAAGAAACTGGCCTGCCTTCGCAGGCCCAAGCAGAGAGAGAGCAGTACAAGCCTAAAGGTCAAAAGCCAGAGCACACTTCAGGAACTCCAGCCAGGCACACTTTGGATATCTTTAGATTGAAATCTGAAACCCACCACCACACCTTAAGATCCACACAATGGCACTGACTGACTCCAGCCAGGTGGCTGCAGATGGAAACTACAAACAAAGAACTGAATATATTGGGGGCCATCTATTCTATTCAAACCACCACATTCCGCCCCTGGCCCCAACAGATTTATAACCATCACACATTGTAAATTGTACTCAGTTCAATTTCAAAGGTCACCACAGTCTTGACCAATTTAAGATATGAAGACCTGTAAAATCAAACAAGTTAAACATTTCTAACATATGAAGGCACAGTGTAAATATTTTCTTTTTTTTTTAATTTTTTTGTTCATTTTTATTTGTTTATTTGAGAGCGACAGAGAGAGAAAGCGGCAAATAGAGACAGATAGAGAATGGACACGCCAGGGCTTCCAGCCACTGTAAACGGACTCCAGATGCGTGCACCGCCTTGTGCATCTGGCTAACGTGGGTCCTGGATATTCCAGCTTCGAATTGGGGTCCTTAGGCTTTACAGGCAAGCGCTTAACCGCTAAGCCATCTCTCCAGCCCCAGAGTAAACATTTTCAACTGGTATAATGCATAGCAAGGAGAGACTAAAACAATGCAAACTCAACAGCCATCAAACACACATCAAACTTCTGCAGTTCAAGTTCAATACATCCAGAGACTAAGAGTCTCCAGACTTTCCAATTCCGCCCCTCCAGCTGGGCAGAGTAGGCAGGGAACACTTCCATCCCAGGCCAACAGTGCGCTCTATGGTAGCCCTTGCACAGTCCTAGTATATACAAAACATCTTCAGGTCTTCATGCAAACCATGGTCCATCTTCCAAAGGCTCTTTCAGCCTATCAGGGCATCATGCCCTGCCTAATGCCACATCTCAGCAGCAGCTCCTGGAACCATGTGCAATTTATGACCACTCTTCACATTTTCCAAAGGCTCTTTCAGCCTATCAGGCCCTACCTCATGCTGCATCTCAGCAGTGGCTCCTGGAAGCATGTGCAATTCACGGCCACTCCATGCATTTTTCATGCTTCTGAAACCAATACCAGGTGTGCAGGACACAGCCATATTCTTAATTCAGGGACAAAACAAATCATAGCCTTGAAAAGCAGGTTCCTTCTCCAGTCAACTCTTTCCAAAAGTGTTTGCATTTCTATGATAGTCCTTCCTCAGGCATCCTGTCCATTGTTTTAATGTAAAGCAGTTGGACCATCTTCCTTAAGATTGCTAATGTGTTTGACAATAGCAGATTCAGTAACCTAAAACCAGTCTCAGTGCCTGTAATTTTAATTTGCTTGAGGTTTTCCAGCTTAAAATCTTAAATCTCTCAGTCCAATATCTTTAGCCAAGCACATCAGTCCATTACAAATTTAACCTTGATCAAACTCTCTTATTCAAACCACCACAAGAGGGTAGAGAAAAGGCAAGTGGATTTCATCAGAGCACCACATGCATGCATATAAAGGACTTTATTAATATGTACAATTTGTGTATGATAAAAACAATCATACTAGATATGGTAGTACACATATGTAATTCTGCCTTTCTGGCTGAGACCAGAAGATAGCAAGTCAGAGGCCAGCCTGGGTCATATAATGAGAACCTGCCTCAAAAATCTAACAACAATTAAAAAGTCATAAAAATAGTTGATGGATTACTATTTTCTAATGAAAATGTAATGACAACAGGAAAAATCCAGATAAAAATCTGATAAAATTAATATTATTTCCCATTTTCATTGTGAAACTCGAGCTCACAGTCTAACTGTAGCAACGGTAAAAGATGTTCAAAATTCTTCTCCCTCAACTACGCCCCTGCGAGCACCTTGTGGCTTGCGCTTATCACTCCCTGCATGCGTCCTGGCTTAATCCCTTTGTGTTTTAAGCATCTGGGAGATGTGTAATAAACATGTTGTATTTTTCTTACAGTTCCAGAGGCTTGCTGGGGAGTCCTAAATTAAGGCATCAGCATCTGACAGTGACCTTCCGGAAGCATCATGACATGGTGGAAGGTAGAAGGGCAAACAGTACAAAAGGGGGAAGGCTTACTCTTTGCAAATGGTATTAACTCTGCATGCATACATCTGTCTTTTCTTTTTGTTATTATTGTTGTTGTTATAACAAGACACATGCAATGATTTTAATCATCTGTTCCCCATAAACTCATGTGTTTTGAATGTGTGGTTCCAAGCTGAGAGCAATTTGGGAGGTAGAATCTTGCTGGAGGAGGTGTGTTGCTGGGAGTGGGCCTTGAGGTTTATTAGCCCCTGCTTTGCCAATATATTACTTAGCCTCACTCTTCTGTTACTATTTTCCATGTGCTACGGCAGAGGGGATGCCCAGCCTCTGCTCATGCAATGCTTTCCCCTGCCATTATGATGCTACCCCTTGAGACTATAAGTCAAAATAAAAGTTTTTCCTCATACCAGCTGCTTTTGGTCAGGTGCTTTATCCCAACAACAGGAAAGTAACTACAACACACATAAGACTGGGTAACTTATGGAAAGAAGTTTATTGGGTTCTCAATTCTGGAGTACTGCATGGCCACAACCAGGGGGGTACATCTAGGAGGGGTCCCATGCTATATCATAGTGTGATAGGAAAATGAAAAGGCAAGTTGATACAGAATAGGCAAGACAGGAGTCAGGGTTGCCTTTGTATAAATTTCTCATCCAAGAACAATGTCACTCCTTCAAGAAAGGCTCTAGCCAGCTTCATGACCTAATTGTTTACTGGCTCCACCTCCCAACACCATCACTGTGACAATCAAAGTGAGAGGGATATACTGCACTCAAAACACAGCACCACTCACAAGGGCAGAGAACTGATGGCCCACTTACCTCTCAGGGTCCTATCTCCCAACACTGCCACATGGCAAACAGATTTCAAGAAGTATGTTGGAGAGGACAAGCATTTAAACTACAGCTTGCCTTTATTATTCCTTCACAAATGCATTTTTTCCATTCTAGTAGCTCCATAGATCTTAACTGTACTCAGCATCAAGTTAATGTACAACTACAAGCTACTGACTTTACATAAGGTATGTGCTCCCAAAATACACTGATGGTAGGTTAGAGATTGCCCTTATAAAGGGAAGAAATGGGAAAGAAGGAAGGTTTGACAGGTCTCAAATATCTTAAAAATCAACAATAATAATCCAATATATCATATTATATGCCTTGAGAATAATGTTCTTCAATTCCATATTCCATGTCCCACTGTCAGAACACACAAGAAAAGGATTGTGCCTTCAAGGATCCTGGTGGCCTCATCCCCAAGACTTTTCTGGGTGCAACCCATATTGCTCTTATTTAGTGAGGTTAGGTGCTAGCAGCTCTCCTGAGTGGGCTGTACATCCTTATGTCCCCACAATCCTGGGGTCCCAAAGGTGACCCTACCTCTAGATCTCTACTAGACATTACTGTAATGAGGGCCTCCCTTTGGCAGCTGCAAACCTCTACAGAGGCACTTGCCTGAACCTCAAGGCTCTCTATAGCATCCTTTGAAACCTGGATGGAGGAAGTCATGTTTCTACAATTGTACTCTGTCTACCTGCTGAATTAGATTCATGTAGAGACCACTAAGGTTTACTGTTTGTGTCCTTCAAAGTGGTACCAAGAGCTGCACTGGAACCACTAGAATCTGCTGAGGAGCCCTGCATTGTAATACAGGGAGCACAGTCCCACAACAGCCCTGGGCAGCAAGCCCAGTGTTGTAGGTACCTTCTCATTGCTGGGATCAAGCACCTGGCCAGCAAAGTTGATTTTGGCTTATAGTCTCAAGGGAAGGTTCATGATGGTAGCAGAAAATGTGAGATGAGCAAAGCAGAGGCTGGATATCACCTCTGCCATAGCAGGTGGAAAACAGCAGCAAGAGAGTGAACCAGACTCTGACAAGAGGAAGCTGGCTGTAATAACCCGTAGCCAACCTGAACACAACTCCTCCAGCAAGGGTCCACCTCCAAAACTGCCATCACCCGAGGACCAAGCCTTAAACACACATAACTTTATGGGTGACCTATGATTCAAACCACCACACCCAGTGTACAGTTGTGCATTAGTAACCTCCTTGTTGCTATACCCAAATATCATGAAAAAAATCAGTTTATGGGAGAGTTTGTTGCAGCTTAGAACTTGAGATTGCAGTCCATCACGGTGAGAAGCCATGGGAGCAGGAGCAGGAAGTAGTTGGTCACCTTCAGTGATGAAGCAGAGAACATGAAAGTTGGTGCTCAGCCAGCTCTCTCCTTTGGATACAATCCAAGCTCCCAGCACATAGAATGATGCCATCCATAGTTAAGGCGAGTCTTCTCACCCCATTAACCTGAATCAAGACTGAGCCTCACAGGCATGCCAGAGGCTCATTTCCTAGGTGATTGTACTCCTGTCAGGTTTGACAATCAGAATAAACCACCTCACATGGAAGGCACCACATGCCTGTCCTTGGAAACCATTTTTCCCTCAAAGCCCTGGAACTTTAGCCCACTGTTTAACCACAACTTTGGTTTATTTTCTTGTAAACCTTTCATTCTATGCATAGTTTGGCTGGGAACTCTCAAAATCTTTATGGCTTCTGTCCCTTTTTAATCACAAATTCCATTTTCAAATCATGTCTCTCCTCCCCGGTTTAACACACGCAGCTCAAAGAAGCCACGAAGCACCCTGAAGCCTTTGCTGTGGTATTTTCTCCACTAGATGCCCAAGTTCATAATGTAGTTTCTGTATCCCCGTAAGTCCTGCGACATGGACACAATTCTGCAGAGTTTTCAGCTTCTTCCTAACAGGTGTTGCCCTTCTGTCAGTTTCCAACACTTTCTTTCTTATTTTTCACTTGCAGTCTCATGAAATTTAACTTTATCCTTCATAGTTCTACCAGAACTGCATAAAACCAGCTGCAGTGAGACACTCACCTGTAATCCTGACACATGTTTGATGCATTTCTCTTAAAGCCTGTAAAGCCTGAAGAGCCCATCCTTGTAATGCCTGTCAATTAAACTTCAAAGCTGTGTACATTGAGCACTTCAATTTGTACATGAAGCTCCTGGGAACTGAGTGAAAATTCAAATTCTGATTCCGTGGATCCAAGATAAATTCTAAGATTCTGCACATTAATAAGCTGCCTGGGGCATGCATGAAGCTAGTTCCCAGGACACACTTTGAATGACAAGAACATAGAAATCACTGATTGATTATCACTGGATAATGGATCTTTACTGGAAGAGGGTGTGTGACAGCAGGCGGGAAAGCAGAAGAGCATGAGTCAGGGATAAAAATCCCCCAGACTGCCCTGCCGTGGAGGAGCTGGTGACCTGGGACTTAGCTGGCAAGCAAGCACTGAGGGCCTCGCGTTCCTTGGTGTGCCCTTCTGTAATGGCACAATGAGTTGATTTTTTTAGGGTGATGCTTTTAGTATACACTTTTTAGTCTTAATGGTTAAACATCCTACACTTGATTGAATTGCTCTAAATATATTTACTTTAAAATGTTAAGTATTTTCCTGCTGAGAACACACCTCCAGTAGTTGCCATCCCAAGAAAAAGAAAATAGAAAATGAAATTACCCCATGATAAAGTAACTTTGTCTCTTTATAAGGTCAGATGAAACACTAAGCAAAGAATGAAACCAAAGAGCTATGAATCTAGCAACTAAAATTTCCCTTCTATGCAGACATGGGTACTATACTTTTCTGCCTTAGGCATTACTTTTAGCAGAATAAGCTCTTGTTGAATTTGTATTGAAGCAGATTTTTATTTTGTTTTAATACCTGGCTCTCAACTGCTAGGAGGCAAAACTGAAGTGTGGTTTGCTGTGTGTTCAAGTTAGTTAGCAGTTTTCCCCAACAAGTAGAGTCTAAGCGGAACACCCAAAATCCAAAATCAAGCATTTTGTATAAAATATTATTTCTTAATGATCTGTAACTAGTAAACTGCAATGGATAAAGTGTAAAGGGCAAGCGAAGGAGGAGGAGGAAGGGGAGGCAGCAGAGATAGGTGGCACTGAGCTTCTCAGTCTCATTGGGAGCATTCTCATTCACTTTCTCAGTCTGTGATCACTGTTTTGGAAGCAGCCAGGCAATGAAAGTTTACCTTTTCCCTGCTGCCTGAGTCTTGTTGCTTTTGATCCCTTCTCTGGCAGATGTGATGTGATTCTTTCTGCCAACCCTCTCCTTTGAGTCTGCTTAACTTGGGGCACACTGGTCTCATGTCACTCACAGGGCTGCCTCTGGGTGAGTGCACTTACTCCTGCCAAGACCATCTCCCCTCAGAAGGGCAGGCCCCTGTCATCTCCTGACAGCTCACACTCCCACAGCAGGTGCAGCTCTCCTGTCTGGGTGTCACATTCAAGACCCTGACCAGCATCCATCAGCAGAAGTTCCATCTTATTGTGACAGATCAAAAATGCTGAGCATGCCAATTAGAGTAAAAGAGGGCAGAGCCGCAGAGGAAAGATCTAGCATTTGCTGAGATCACCCGTCTTTTCCTGGGTTGATGGTTTTCCATATTCTTCATGGACCTATCTAATTTATGGACTGGTCTTCTCCCCCACCAGAAACCAATTTTACGTCTGTCTTATTTCCTTCTGCTGTCACTGACTTTTCTGTTTCCTATAATTTGATCTCTTCCTCAGCAAAAGGACTGGTCTATACTTGCTTGAGATGATTTCATATTTGCAATAGAGTAATTCCCTTTCCCCCACATATACATGCATCAGCATGTACACTCTTTTCTCATCATTCACTTGATTTTTTTCCTACTCCACCCATGTAGCTAACAACTTATTTTCTAAAGCTGGAAAGGGGCTTCAGTAGGCAAAGTCTAACAGATGGGTGAATTGACTTGCAGCTAAGCTGGCTTACACAGGGCTATTTGGGAGCATGCTGGACAACCCACTTTCCAGTTGATTTGCACTTAGTTCTACTTCACAGCTACATTTCTATGCTAGCCATATTTTCAAGTGTCTAATTTAAGATCTAGAGAGAGCTTCACAAGTAGTCTACTCTTTCATTCTACCATTCCTCAGCTTCCTCCTTCAGAGTGACAACTTAGGGCAGTTACACCTCATGGAGTAGCCATGAACAGTAAGGCTATCTGGGTTGGCTATATTGATTGGAAACTTGATGGGATCAGAAATCAAGTACGTTACATGTCTGTGGGTAGCTCTGTGAGAATATTTCCTGGAAGAATTAACTGAAGGGTAAGACTCTCCCCAAGGTAGGTGGCAGCTTCCAGTGGTTGCTCAGACCTAAGGATGAAAAGATACAAAGATGTGAAGGGACAAGCAGTACTGAGTTTGCTCTCCCTCTTTCTCTCCTTGCTGGTGAGTGCATCTACCATGTTGTTGCCTTCCTTTGCAGACATATGACTCCTGCTTGCTAAGCCTTCCACTGTGGACTCAAGACCATGCAGGCTTCAGTGCCAGATAAGGACTGCTGAGGCACCCAGCCTTATCTTTGGCTACCAAGTAGTCAGCCTCTCAGGCCTACAGCCACTGATGGACTAACCAGTCCATACTGTGTGAGACAATTTAATAAATCCTCCCTCTCTATCTATCTATCTATCTATCTATCTATCTATCTATCTATTTTTTACCCTATCAGTTGTGTCCTGGGCAGTTCTGACCAGTACATTCATGTTCTCAACCTTAACACATAGTGAGGTCTAACTCACTCATTACTTCATAAGGGCAAATTAGTACTCACAGGAAATAAAATACTTCACCAAATAAGCTACAGGCCAATGTTCCGCCCAAATTGAGATGTGTTCCATGGTGGTTTTTTTTTTTTTTTTCACTTGGTAGATCAGCAGAAGGACAAATTTCATTTTCCTTGGAAGGAAATACAAATATTTCCTATATACCTAGTCTTACAAACCAAAGAGTAGTTAATTTTAGGGTGCTAGAAGGACATAATTTGAAAACTAAAAATAATCTTTCCCCTAAAAGGATATTCCTTTTGCTTCTGAGGAGAAGAGTGTTGCCATGGACCAGGGTAGTATAAGCACTGGAGTTTGCAAGCCCTTTGTGGCAATCTCACCCTTCTAACAGAGAAGCATGCATGTAGCCCTATTTCCTCCCAACTTCCAACGTGTGCCAGAGAGAGGTTACATGCAGGCATTGAAATGAATAAGCATCTTTTCAAGGTAAATAAAGCAGCTGCTGGTCACCCGAGCCTGAGTTGGTGTTCATAAAATCTGCACACAAATCCAATTTGTCAGAATCAAGATCCAAGAAAATTCATCAAATGTGGACACTAAATAAACCTAACAGAATTAACCCGAGAAAAGAGTAAACGATTTTCCACATTGCAAAAACCCATCTGAACTTCCAGAAAGTCAACAAAAGTAGTGCATGGGAAGACAGGCTGAGAGTCTGACAGAAGAGCAGCGTGAGCTATCTAAGCATGAACTCTGTACAGACTTACAGTAGTGATGGCTCCACTTGGTTCTGTATTAGTCAGACCCTGCCTGGAGGTGAGGTTCCAGCAGGGACAGAGACACAGTAAGTCAATTTAAAGGAGGAAATCAAAAATGAAAAGCCCTGGGCTGTATTATTATAAAAGGATACCAATGACTCTTTAGGTATCTATCTGAAGAAATCAGCCTGGGATATAAATTGAGTTTAAGGCCAGCCTAAGCAAGAATAAGACCTCACTTCAAAAAACAATTGAAAAATATCATACTATTACTCCCATTTTACATACATGGATTCTAGGTGTGATGGCTAGTCTTCCATATCAACTTGACTGGACTCAGAATCCATAGAATTATATCTGTGCATGTATTTATCAGGGTGTTTCCAGAAAAGTTAAACTAAGTAGGGAAGATACTCTGAGTGTGGGTAGCACCATCATACGGGCAGGGGTGCTGGACTGAATAAAAAGGTGAAAGCAAGCTGAACTTCGGCTATCATGTCTGTTTTCTGTGGCTGAAACATGATCAGCTGCCTCACATCCCTACCACCATGCACTGAAAGTATCCATTAACTTGAACGTATTCTCATTTTGAACTAACATCCATTTGTTCACTGTCAAGGTGGATGGCTAAATATTTATACAAATGACCCCTGGAAAACTTAGGAATCCTCATGGAGAAATTACTGCCCTCCCAGGTCTGCATTCCTATAAATAAATGAAAGTACCCACAAAGATGCCTACCTTCATGTTCTGGAAATCAGTGCTTTTGTAAATGGCAATTTTTGTGACATAGGGTTATATGCTTTGACGCCTCAAGTTGCCTTTCTTCATGCTTCATTCTTCTTGGTCCCAAAGCCTTTTCAATACCTACAATACTTTCTATGTAACCACATCATTTCACCCTGCAGACTAAGTTCCTCACATCCTGACCTTGTCATCTTACTGTAATGTCCTTATGAATAGCTTCCTGTTCTCTAACAGTGCTACTTCCCTAACCCTAGGTCTATTCCCAGACCCAAGTTTAGGGGCTTCACTTCAACTTCTTTAACAGCTAAGCCATCTCTATTGTCACACACACACACACACACACACACACACACATTTATTTGCAGAGGAAGATAGAAGAGGACAGAGACAGACAGACAGACAGAAGAGAGAGAGAGAGGATGTCAGGCTTTCAGCTGATGCAAACAAACACCAAACACATACACCATTGTGCACCTGGCTTTACATGGGTACTGGGGAATTGAATTGGGTTGTTAGGCCTTGCAGGCAAGTGCCTTAACTGCTGAGCTATCTCTCCAGTCTAATTTTTTTATTTGAAAACAAAGACAGACACACCTACCCACCAGAGAGAGAGATACACGGAGAGAGAATGGGCATGGCATGGTCTCTAGCCACTACTGCAAATGAACTTCAGATGTATGAGCCACTTTGCACATCAGACTTTGCCTGGATACTGGGAAATGGAACCTGGGTCCTTAGACTTTGCAGGCAAGTACCTTAACAGCTAAGTCATCTCTCTAGCCCCTCTTTATTTCTAACCCTGGCCCTCCCCACTAAACATGCCCATGTGAACCTCAACACTGGATCACTTTCATCCATTTATTGCTTCTACATATGGGTTGCTGATGCAGCTGCTGAAAACCAAGCATCCCTGAAGACTGATGCCCCCATAAATGCGTGGAATCCAATCACAGCCGCTCTGTCGATCCGCAGCACTCAGCAGTTCCTTCCCAGGCTCTCCATCATTCCCCTCGGCCATTTTTTTCTAAACTGTCACAATTTCCACAAGCTTCTCAATTCTACTTATCTTAGTTTTGAAAACAGCTTGCTTTCTTCTTCTTTTCTAAAACTTCCAAATGTACCCCCTCATTCTCAAAATGTAAAATTCCCTGCCTTGGATCTGAGTGGACACACCCTGCCTTCATATTGCATGTGACCTTTCCTATGAAGCCAATTCTATTCTCTATATGCACACGAATATACATATATACATATATTTTATGTATATCCATGTACTACACAAATAATTTATTTGATCATATGTACCTTCTCTTGGTCTGAAATTTTATTCTATTAATATACAATTTTCATATTCTTCAAACTTACTGGCTATTCACACCATTGCTTAAACACACAGAATTCTCTTAGTATAACGACATGTAACTTAACTCTGTGTACAGCAGAGTCGGGGGTAGAGCAGAGTGAAACTTATACTGTGTTTCATTGGTTTAAATTCTATTAAATATTCTCAGATAGCTCTCATTAACAGTTGATTCTTTTTTAGATAAACTAACACTTTGTGAAAGTATGACATCCCCCAACCGTTCCATTCATGCAAACGCTCCATTTTATTGTTTCTTTTGTATTTTGAGGTTAATTCTGTCTTGCCAGCTCTGAGTGCCCTCTGCTGGCAATACTGGAGAACAACGCACAAAGAGTTCAGTCTGGTAATGGGAATATATATTTATATTATTACGTTAGCCATGCCTGCTGGTACACAGCTGTAATCCCAACAGTTGTGAAGTAGAGGCAGGTAGATCAGGAGTTTAAGGTCAACATCATCAGTTTGAGTCCAAACTTGGCTACATGCAACTCCTTCAAAACAATAAAGTAAAATAATAAAGTAAAAGTCACAAACAACAAAACCCTCACTTTTCACAGAGCAGAGCAATGCCTGCCCACAACCTCAGCACTCAAGAGGCAGAACAAGGACTTTCCGGACAGCCTGGTGCACACAGCCAGCCTCTGTTTCAGTAATTAAAAGAAACAAAATAGGGAGGGAAGGAAGGAAGAGCAGGAGGGAGGGAGGAACACTTTGTATTTTTGAATGACTGTCAGTGTGTAAAATGCTTGCACTTCCATTATTGTATAATATCAGCAACATGTTTAAATATTACTCATCTGTTCGCATTGGAGCTGATGTAGATAACAGGTCAGAGCTATTCAATAACCCTGAGCATTTCAACAGTACCTAGTTTAGGCTAGACATTGTGATGTACATTTGTAATCCCAGCACTTGGAAGGCAGAGGCAGGAGGATCACTGCAAGTTCAAGGCAAATCTGGTCAATATAGAGGGTCCCAGGCCAGCATGGATACATAACAAGACTCTATCTTTTTTTTGTTGTTGTTGTTTATTTATTTATTTGAGAGTGACAGAGAGAAGGAGGCAGAGAGAGAGAGAGAGAGAGAGAGACAGAGAGCGAGACAGAGAGAGAATGGGCGCGCCAGAGCTTCCAGCCTCTGTAAATGAACTCCAGATGCGTGCGCCCCCTTGTGCATCTGGCTAACGTGGGTCCTAGGGAACTGAGCCTCGAACCAGGGTCCTTAGGCTTCACAGGCAAGCACTTAACCGCTAAGCCATCTCTCCAGCCCACAAGACTCTATCTTAAGGAATTAAGTATGGGTGCATGCGCGCGTGCACGCACGCACACACAGCAGGTGTATCGCTTGGCTGAGTTGCCAAAACTCAAAAGTACTTGGCTATAATTGACAAGAGTATAATGTAAAGTATATGCCACACTTTAACAATTACAGTGGAATAAAAAGTCAAGGAGACGGAGGCAAACAGGCTGTGCCACTCATAGCCATCGCATTACCAGTTCTATATTCATTACACGTTGAACCATATTGAGTACCTTGTGTTAAATAAAATTTTTATATCTTCATTATTTTATATATATTATAGCTACAAGAATATTTCAAATTACATATTTATATTTGTTTTGTCAAAAATACTGTATTTCTAAGGTGATAGAACTATGTAGAAATGCCAGGGTAAATAGCAAAAAATGATCACTGACTCTTCAAATCTTCATGTATATTGAGAGAATAAAAATACTAAGATTGAGAATCTACAAAGAACTCAAAAACTTAAACAATAAAAAAAACCCACTCCAAAAGTGGGGCAGAGAACTAAATTAGGAGTTCTCAAAGGAAGAATTACAAATGGCTAACATGCATTTAAGGAAATGTTCAACATCCCTAAGTATTAGGGAAATGCAAATTAAAACAGCCATGAGATTCCACCTTACCCCACTAAGGATAGCAAACAATAAAAAATCAAATAAAAACAAATGTTGGCGAGGCTGTGGAAAAACTGGAACGCTCATTCACTCTTGGTGGGAATGCAAGCTGGTACAACCACTGTGGAAATCAATTTGGCAACTCCTAAAAAGGATGAATATAGAGTTACCAAGAGCTGCTGTATTCCCTTACTAGGCATTTACCCTAAAAGCTCCACATCTCACTTCAGAAATATTCACTCAACCATGTTTATAGCTGCTCGATTCATAATAGCTAAAAACTGGAATCAACCCAGGGGCCCATTATTGGATGAATGGCTAACCAAGATGTGGCATATCTACACAATGGAAATCTATTCAGCAGTAAGAAAAAAATGACACATTGAAATTTGTAGAAAAATGGTCAAACTTGGAACAGATCATTCTAAGTGAACTTACACAATCACAAAAAGACAACAGTTGCATGATTTCACTCATCTGCGGTTCCTAACCTGGATCAGCCCAAGTTGCTGATATAACTGAGTAGCATCATGAGGCCTAGACAATAGGGAGGACAGGGCTTGGAGGAAGGGAAAGAGTGGGGTGTGGGACACAAAACTGAGCATGAATTGAACTGGTACCATAGAATTCTATATCCTGAAAGTGAGACTAAAAGCTGGAACCTTCAAGGGGGCACCTGAATCAAAGGGCTCTGGAGAGAGTAAGACAAAACCTAATCTCAAATTTCTCCTGTTTTTCTTTCTTCTCTGACTTTTTTTTTTTCTTTTCCCTTAGCCCTGACCTGTAATTCCTTGTACCAGGATGTAGTCTATATCCACAAGGAGCTGTTGATCAGAGAGATTTACTAGATCTCCCAAATCAAACAAGACAGACTTCTGTCAGAGCACTCCATTACCCACAAGAGGTTAATGGTAAGACCCTACTGCTGGAGACACCAAACATTGTTGGCATGGACCATGGAGAGACCTGGTTGCAATCTACAGAGCCAGTCCCCAGACAATTAGCCCCATCTAGTGCTGGAAGGCACTGTATGAGCTACCAGGGGACAGTGGTTGACATCTGTCCAAACAACTCAAAGTCTAAGTGACTCACACTTAGACTTTGAGCTGTTTCTAAGCTCACACAAGTGCAACAGTGGCACACAGCCATGGTGGGTAACCAAGTACTCTTGGATTGCCTAATAGATCTGCTCAGTGGAAAGGAAACCATATCTGGAACTGGGAAACAAATCAGAATCATATCCAGATAATGCTTCTGCTTTCCATTGGCAAGCTCCCACAAATCTTGGGCTACAAGAGGGTGTACACCCTTTTAATGCTCTCTAAATTAATAATGGTTATCCCATTTAACTGGCACTGACTTCGCTCTCCATTGGAGAATCTGCTTCTCTTTTTCTGATGGGAACTGGACCTGAGGAGATAAACGACCCAGTGTGCTCCACCCTGGCCACAGCTGAAATCAGAGTAATTGGGGAAAGGAGCAAGAATGTTGCTTTCTTAATTAAGCTGGTGATGGAGAGATACTGAGGACACTCAACACCTACCAAACCAGAGATCCAAATGCTCCTAAGTGCCCATTACTGAAGTAGACCTAAAATGCTCCCAGCATGGCACAGGGAATTTTGCAGAAGGGGGGCAGAAAGATTGTTTAGAGCCACAAACTGAGACATTTTTCACACAGACATTGCCTTCCCCTCCCCCCCCAACACTGCATGATCCACAATCCCCATGGAGTTGACCTGCATCCCCAACAAGGAAGACCTCTTCAGAAAAGAGGTAGGGAGGAGGGAAAGGATGGTACCAACATGTTATGTTTACATACAAAATAGGTCTCTAATAATAAAAATAAATAAATACTAAGATTGGTGAAGGACATGATTCTTTTGATGAGTTATTGGTGTGTTCAGTACCATTTACCAGCTCCCTTCCCTCAGAGAGGGGAGATGGTGAGAACTTCACTCCTCATTTAAAATATACTGAGAGCCATCCATGGGCACCTGTGTGTGTGTACACTGCTTGTGCATGTGTAGTGTACACAGAGAAGGGCAGCTGGCCACACGGTCATTGAAAACACACAGGGTAGTGCTTGGGGAGTAATGGCATTTCCAAACTGAGTCTAGGTACACAATACCTCTTCTTCCAGGCAAGGTAGAAATGATCACCTGTGAGTGGGTTAAGAGCTCTCAGTATCCTACCAGAAAGGTAAAATCTCAATCTCATCAAAACATTTTGACAGACTAGACAATAAACTTTCTTACAATGGGACGTTATTAGGGCAGGAGAGCTTAGGAAGTAGCAGTAACAGGATGGTAGATGGAGACTGGACATGGACTAGTGGAAGCTGAATGGGCAGAGACTCCGGAATTCACGATGAAAGGTCCCCAGTAACGTGGGGGGAAGGCAGGGGAATGAAAGGCTCCAGGACACTCAAGACTTGACAAAACTGCCAAATCTTCCCAGCCCTGCCGTCGCAAAACCTACAAACAAGGTACCTTTCTACTCATCTCCAGATCTGAGTGGTGTGTCTGCAAGTGGGGTATGCATTTCTACAAATACAACCCACAAATAAAATGGTCAGGTAAAGCACTACTTGTACTCAGGTGGCTCCCAGTCCTTTCTTTTACTCTGGCTACTGTTTTGTTCATTCACTCCTCAGACCTCAAGTAGGACTTTGTTCATTATGTGTAGATTGCAAGACAGTTAAAAAGACTTTCTAAGCTCTTCTTAATTGCCCTCCATTGATTCAACAAGAAACTTGCACATTGAGGTCCCACTGTATCACCATCTCCAGTCTATCCTTCTCTACTTTGAGAAAATTCTGAGAGATGGCTCATGTATCATAGAATCACCCAGGAGCCAGGGGTTGCCGAAGGTAGATTGAGAGTTGCTGGAGTGTAAAACAGTGGATAACCTGCTGCTTCCCCAGTGCACTGTCCAAATAGCTCCAACTGTAAGAAAAATATTACTCCATCCTGTCAAAATCTGTGAGTTTAAGCTTTTCTTCAACACTTTCTTTTGTTGTAGTAATACTTTTTATTAAAAAAAAGCCATTATGGTGATCACAGCTTTGAGTAGTTTCCATAGAACATTTTTAATACTTGACTGTCAGCATTTGTATTTCATATATAGCGTTTCTTTTTTTTAATGAAGAAAAGATTTTTATTTTTCTCAATTTTTATTAACATTTTCCATGATTATAAAAAATATCCCATGGTAGTACCCTCCCGCCCCCCACATATATTGTGTTTCTTATACAGCATCACGCAGTTGGCCTTCTTCAGCCCAACAATTTTGTGTCTTTCAGTTACAGCACTGAACATAGTGACATTTAAAGTTGCTACAGAAAACTTCAGGTGTGAATCCATCATTTAAACCTGGCTTTCTCTTTGGCCCACCTTTTCTTCCATCATACTGATATGTCTTACTATCCCCTTTCTCCAACTACCTATTTGGTTGTGCAGTACGGCTCTCTGGATGACCATGCACAGACCCAATTCTTCCTTTTTTCTCATTTGTAGTTCTCATTAAAGACTGGAAAGTTCAGATAATGCAACATGCTGTGACTGGGAAGGGAATGGGTAAGAAATCCTGGGTTGTTTCTGTCTTCTACAAACAAGGCATGATGAATGTGCTAGACCAGTGGTCACATTCCCTGGGGTATAACATCCTTGGTGGGCTGCTTTCCAGGGTCCCTTAGCTTCAGTGTTGCGGGGCATGTATAAGTGAGACTTTCTTTACAATGGCAGCTTTTCTGAGCCTCAGAGTTACAGCCATTCATGTGAATCTGTAAGGAGTAAATTGGCTTCATGTCATTTGTGCCTAAAAATGTGCTGTGTCCCTGGAAACATTGGGATCTGTGTTCAGCGAAGCTGCAGTGCTGGTGCTTTGACATTCTCTCATTCTCTGTGCATTTATCATGATGATTCTGCCCAACACACCTCTAAGAGCCTAGTAATAATTTACCTCTTCCTCACTACTAAAGAAACTTTTCTTCTATCCCAAATGTTTTCCTATGTTAGCAGCACAGAAGTTGCCTGGACACTTGTTATTAGTACAAAGTCTAGGGGTAAGGGAAAAGCAGCACAAGTCAAAAGATGAGGCTTGTCATAGAGGAGGACAGTTAACTCTTAGTTGATGTGTGGATTCTCCCCTACAAGAAGGTATACTGGGGCTGGGAGAAGGGAGATCAGGTGGCCTTTTAGCAACCAGGCATGGGTATTGGAGAGAGGACCAGAGCTAACCAGACACTAAGAGCCAGCTCTAATGGCAGGGGCAGCACGGTTGAATGCAGTCTTATTCCTCTGTGGCCTTAGGCTGGGCCAGTAGTGTGTCAGTGCCCTAGGATAGTGTGATGTTAATATTGTCAACTTGTCAGGAGCTAGAACCATGTGAGAGACAAATCTTGGCATGTCTGTAAAAACCACAATTCTAGATTAGGTTGAGGTGGAAACACCCACTCTAAATGTGGTCGGCACTATCGAGTAAAAAGAAGTGAGCTGAGCCCCAGCATCCATCTCTACACTTCCTGACTATGGATGCTTGAGGCCAGGTTCCTCCCATGCCTTTCCACCATGATGGATTATACTAACAACTGTAAAAGAAAGACCTTTCTCCCATAAGTTGCTCTCATTTTTTCCATCGCATTTTCTCATCACAATGAGAAAAGTAACACAAGACGGTTTGACAGCTCATGAAAAATGCTGGTAGATTAAGGAGGGCTAGAGGAAGTAGGATCTCCATCCATACAATCATACCCAACATTGCTCTTCTAATGGAACAACTGACACAGTGCTTGGGTATTTTCATACTCCATCAAACCCTGATTTTTACTTTCGCTGGTGAATCCCAACACCAGCTGGCATTTACTTGGAATTGGATGCAATGAGCTTTTAGAGATCCTTTCCACTGTCTGTACAAAGATTTAATTATACAATATACAATGCTAACCTCTGAGTGTCTTAAGGGTCTGCAAAAATGCCTACAATAGTAAAAACAAAACAAAAAAAAACAGCAGTTCAAGAATATAAACAAAAGAAACATTCATGGGTAAAGAAAAGTACTCACAAAGACCATAAGGTTGTTGAATGAAAACCTAAGGCCAAGGATGGGTTAGTTCTGTTATTTAAGGGGACCTCTGGGGCACCACAAACCATAAAAGCTGTTGGTTGTGTGCCAGAAGTCGATATACGATCCTATTGCTGAAGATCATGTTTTGGCTGCAGGACATGGATTAATTAGGCTGAAATAGTCTCCCTCCTTATTGGCTGGCATTTTTTAATTTCTGGGAGGCTGTGCAAGCTGCCGATTTGTCATTGACAACCCTACTCAGTTACAGACACTTTGCTCAGCACCACGAACGTATCAGACAAGATGTGTCTGCTGCTGTAATAGTGGCACAACTGTTATAGTCACAAACAACTGCTTTCTGATTGGATTAGATTGGATGTCCTTTCCATAAAAGGGAATTTGTATTTGATACTGTAATCCAGGGCAAAAGCCTGTACCTAAGGAGGTCATAAGCCCCAGTGAGGACTTACTTAAACTGAAATTATGCACCTGACAGATATGTGTTTATGGCAACAGATTATTGCAGATATCAGATATCTTGGAGAGAAACTTCTTTTACAGTGGTTGTGTAGAGACTCCTAACTGGTTGATCTGCTGAGAAAGTGACCACTGCTGTGGCATCAGGTCTGCTTGATGCACAATGGATGGAAGAAAAATAATCAAGCACCTGTATCATCCCATCCGAGGCTCAGAAAGACTGCAGAAAATCATGTGGAAAGAATGTAAGAGCCAGAGAAAGGGTTGGAATGTTGTGTAGCTATTTCCTCTGAACTGAAACATTTCTTTTGAAGGATTCAATTCCCTAGTACTCACATAAAGTCAGACACAAAACATGGCACATGAGGTTTTTTTTTTTTTTTTTTTTTTTTTTTTTTTTTTGCGCAGTGGCAAGAGGCCCTGGTATGCCCATATACTCTGTAATAAATATAAGAATATTAAAAAAATAAAGGGGTTGGAGCGATGGCTTAGTGATTAATGCACTTGTCTTCAAAGCCTAAGGACCCATGTTCAACTCTCCAGATCCCACCTAAGCCAGATGGAAAAGGTGATGCATGCACAAGGTCACATATGTGCATAAGGTAGCGCATGCATCTGGAATTCAATTACAGTGGCAGGAAGCCCTGGCATGCCAATTCTCTATCTCTCCTTCTCTGTCTCTCCATCTCTGTCTCTGTCTCTCTCTCTTTTGCTCTCTTAAGTAAAATTAAGTGAAAAGCATTTCATGTTAATTCACTGAATGATAAAATACAGTGAAAATGTTACTACCCAAAGACTTATAGATCCAATGTAATTGCTACTAAAACTCCAACAGTTCTTTCACAGAAATAGAAGAAGAAATCTTCAAACTGATTTGGAATTAAAAGGCAACCTCAAATAAATAAAAAGACAATTGTGTCAAAAATCAGCTTCAAGAAAATTAAAGTTCCAATCCTAAATAAGGTGGCTAAGATAAAGTATTTGCCACACAACTCTGGGTACCTCAGTTCAGATCCAGGTCCAGAGAAGAAGTAGAAAAGCTTCTGCAACCCCAGTGTACCTATGACAAGAAGGGAAGTGGATACAGGAGAATTTCCCAGCAGTTTGTGAACAGAGGAGGAGCAGAGAACAAGGAGAGACCCTGCCTCAAACAATATGGAAGATAAAACAAGTAGAAAGGTGTCCTCTGGCCCCCACATGTGTGCTATGGCACGTGTACACCCATATTCATATGAACACGCCAAACAAATGAATACATCACTTTAAATACAAATTAAATTACAAAATGATATATTAAAATGATACCTGTGGTGGTTTGAATAGATAGCCCCCAATATATTCAGTTTTTTTATTTGTTTGTAGTTTGCATCTGCAGTCACCTGGCTGGAGGCAATGTCACTGGGTGGATCTTAAGGTGTGGTGGTAGGTTTCAGGTTTCAATCTAAAGATATGCAAAGTGTGCCTAGCAGGAGTTCCTGAAGTGCGCTGTGCTGTGTGGCTTTTGGCTTGTACTTCTCTCTCTCTCTGCTTGGTCCTGTGAAGGCAGGCCAGCTACTTCTGCCATTATGGAACTTCCCCTGGATCTTTAAGCTTCAATAAATATCCCTTCCTCCATAACTGTGCCTGGTCTGGAAGTTCATCTCAGTGAACCTGAAGCTGTCTGCTACAATACCTAATATCAGAAACTTCTGCTTCTAGTAAAAAGAAATGTACATATTCTTTTCACATTTTACCAATAAACACAACTAAAAAAATTAACAGTGTATGCAAACATGAGAATAAATAGACAAAAAGAAAACACAGGCTTTTAAAAACCAAGAAACAAAATGGTTTTCATGCATTTTCTTTTTTTTTTCAAATATACATAAGATTAGAATAAACAAATGCTTCACTAGAAAGAAATAAATGAAATAATTCAAGATGTGAAAATCCTAAAATCCCAATGCAATAATATAAGAAGCATAAAATACAATGTAACTCCTCCAAAATATTATGACTCCCCCATTAATGGCTTCCAGTGAGAGGGATTTAAGATAGAACATCAAACAGAGAATTCAAAAGAATGATCATAAGCATGTCCAAATAAAATATCAAAGGACTCAACTAAGAAAACAAACTCCTAAAGGAATCTCAAGAGAACACAAGAAAAAAAATAATAACTGCCAAAATAAGGAGTTGGAATACAAGAGATGAGTAATGAGACATAAATACTAAAGAAAAACTAATCTGAAATACTGGAAATGAAAAATACAATAAATCAATTTTTTTAAATCTATAGAAAGCTTCATCAATAGAATGGAAAAGGGACAGGACAAAGTATTTTAGCAGACAAGGCAGAAGATCCGAACATTTGAATGATGAACAAGATAAATTAATAAGCTATGAGTGGGGTCTGGAGAGATGGTTTAGCAGTTAAGCACTTGCCTGTGAAGCCTAACGACCCTGGTTCGAGGCTTGATTCCCCAGGACCCACGTTAGCCAGATGCATAAGGGGGCGCATGCATCTGGAGTTCATGTGCAGTGGCTGGAGGCCCTGGCACGCCCATTCTCTCTCTCTCTCTGCCTCTCTGTCGCTCTCAAATAAATAAATAAAAATTTAAAAAAATAAGCTATGAGTGGGACTTTCATGACACAGACAATGGCTATTACGAAAAATCAAATCTCAAAATTCTGAGCATGAAATGAAGAATTTCAGTATCTTTAGCAAAATCATGGAAATTCTCAATATTAGGGAATGAGATACTAATACAGACATGGGAGACATTTAGGATAGCAAACAGACCAAACCAGAAAAGAATCTCCCCCCGTCATATTATAGCTAAACTGGTAAATACACAGAACAAAGAAAGTCTATTGGAAATAGGACAGAAGCATCAAGACACTTACAAAGGCAGGTACATCAGAGTGACAGCAGATGTCTCAACAGAACCTTCAAAAGCCAGTAGAGCTAGAAATGATACATGTCAAGGTATAAAAGGCAACAGCTGCCAAACCACTGGCATGCCAAACAAAATTATCTGTCATAATTGAAGGAGAAAGAAGAACTTTCCATGGTAAAAAAAAAAAAAAAAAAAAAAGGCTGAAAGAATCCATGACCATAGCTCTACAGAAAATACTTGAACAAAACCCTTGGAATGAAGAGAAAGAAAACTATATGAATGAGGCCACAGGAGTGAAATGAATAAAACAGGTTTGAATAATAGCTTAATGTAAGAGTAATAAAAGACCAAATGCTATAAAATCAAGAATGACAGGAATACACATCTTTTAATAGTAACTCTGACTATAAATGGTCTCAATTCTCCAATCAAAAGACACAGACTAGCAGAAGATTTATTTATCAAAAAGCATGATTCTTCTGTTAGGTGCCTCCAGGAAACCTCTCTGTCCATAAAAGACAAACACTATCTTAGGGTGAAAAGATGGAAAATGGTATTTCAAATAAACAGAGTAAGGTAACAAGCAGGCATAAATGTTTGAAAATCTGACAAGACAGACTTCAAACCAACGTTAAGTCAGAAGAGATATAAAAGGTCACTTTATACTGATTAAGGGAACAATTTAACAAGAGGATAACACAATTCTGAAAATATATGCACTAACCATGGACACAACCATTTTCATAAAAGAACACTACTAGAGAGATATAAAGTCACAGTAATCCCAATACAATAGCAGTAGGTGACTTAAATTGTTAGATAATCCCAGGAAAAAATAAACACAAAAGCATCTGGATTAAATGACATCACAGAACAAATGGACTAAAAACACACATCTATAGGACATTCCAGAATACATGTTCTTTTCATCAGCACATGGAACCTTCTCTAAAACAGACCATTTACTAAGGAAACAAAGTAAGTCTTAAACATAGTAAAAGTGAAATTATACTTAGTCTATCAGATCACAATGGGATAAAACTACTAAACAACAACAACAGAGATTGTAGCACACACACAAACTTAAGGAGAGTAACAATACATTCCTGAACAACGAATGGGTCATTGAAAAAAGAACAAGAAGGAAATCAAAAAATTACTGAAATCAAATGATAATGAAAACACAGCATATCAAAGCCTATAGACTACAATGAAGGCAGTCCTAAGAGGAACACTAAGAGCTCTAACTGCCTATATGAGACAGCTTAAACAAGGATATAACAGAAGGCTTTGGAAAAAGAACAAGCTAAACCAAAAATCAGTACACAGAGAGAAACAGTTAAGATTGGGGACAGAAATTAATGAAATAGGAACAAAAACGCAAAAAAATAAATGAAACAAACATTTAGTTCTTTAAGCAAGATCAACAACCCCTTAGTGAAACTAACCAAGAGACAGAAAAGACTTGAATTAATAAAATTAGAGAAGAGAGTCATTAAAGAGTACCAATGACATTCAGAAAATCAAGTGGCTATATCTTCAAAACATATATGCCACTAAATAATAAAATATAAAAGAAATGATGAATTTCTAGGTATATATGACCTAACAAAAATGAACCAAGATGAGGTAAACCATTTAAGCAGAACTGTAACAAGCAGTGAGATGAAGTTGTTGTATGCTAAAAAAAAAACAGTCCTCCTAACTAAAAAATGTTTAGACCTAGATGGATTCACTGGTGAACTGTACTAGCCCTTCAAATAAAAACTTCAAATGAAAACTAATACCAATGCTTTTCAAAGTATTCTGAGATAGAAAATGGAAGAATATCACCAAACTCTTTTTACAAAGCCATGGGTGTCCACTTTCTCTTAATACAGTATTGGTACTCTTAACCAGAGCAGTAAGAAAAAGCAAATAAAAGTGATACACATAAGAAGTCAATGTATCCTTATTTTTAGTTAATGAAAGACTCAAGGATTCAAGCAGAAAACAGAATTTGATAAACACTTTCAACAAACTGGCAGGATACAAAATTTGCTCTTGTAAATCAGGATATTTCATGATACAGGCATTGATAAAGACTTTCTGAATAGGGCTTTAATTGCTCAGAAACTAAGGCCAACAACTGACAAGTGAAATATCGTGAAATTATAAAAGCCTCCAAGATGGAAGAAAATCTTTGCCAGGTATACATATGACAGGGGAACAATATCTAGAATATTGTTTTAGGGTTTCACTCTAGCCCAGGCTGACCTGGAATTCACTATGTAGTCTCAGAGTAGACTTGAACTCATGGCCATCCTCCTATCTCTGCCTCCCAAGTGCTGGGATTGAAGGCGTGCGCCACCACGCCCGGTCTCTAAGAAAGGCTATTTTGGATCAGGGTCCTACCCACACTGGCAAAAGTTAATAAGTTCTTTTGATGGGTCACCTATATAAACACAATGTGGCAAACTGCTAAGCTGGTTAGCCTTTAGTTTCATCAATAAACAGAAAGATAAGAGTTTTTGGTGACGTTAACCCAAAGGAACTAGCAAAATAACATTCTCAAAGTATTTCCAGTCAGTAATGTTTTATCTGATGTCCGTCATCTTGGTTCACTAAAACAGGGTGACTAGCATTAACTTTCTATAATTTGCTATTGCATGAATGATGAATCAAAAATATCACATTGTGAATCTGATTTTCCAACAGAATTTTCAGTCTGCTTATCATTAGCACCATTGCAGAAAGGACAGTGAATAATTCAGGCACAGAAGAGGGCTTCTTTGCACTCTGTTGTGATCACTGATACTTGCTAAAGCAGAGAATGAGAACACTGCTAGACATGCCAGAAGCAGGTCCTTGTAATCTCTACCATCACATCACCTAACTGGACATGTGACATTAAGTCCATGACACATACTTCCCGAAGCTCAAGCTTTTAAACAGACTTAGGTTTTTATCAATTTTTGATTTATATGGTAAATGTCTGTTTATAGCCATCCAGAAAAATGTGAAATTCACCTCAAATAAAATTAAACCTAGGAGAGAAAAAGTAAAACTTAAAATAATTAAAAATATTTTACAGCACTCCTAAAATGCCTTAAGCAGCATTAACTTTTCTACCCAAAGAAATTGCCACAAAATATTTAGATCTGGGAATTCATTTTAAAATTTTCTTTTGAGATGGGAAAGAGACCTTAACTCACTTATCTTCTGCTCACAAATAACTTTTTTAGGTTTTTTTTTTTTTTTTCTCCTGAAACTCAGAATGAAAAGGAGAACAACACAGATTATACTAAGAGGATGCAAAAATGGGCTAGGAGAGAAAACAGTATTTGCTTTTTATTTCTTTTTGCTTATAGATTGACATGTTCAAAGTGTTACTGCTCAAGAATAAGTGAACAAATAAAAATATCTAAAGGCAAAAAACTACAAAAAATGAAATCAAATAGCTCAATTAAAAATTGGCTACAAGGGGGGTGGGAAACACAAATCTGGACGCAAACGGCAACGGTACCATAATTTTCTACTTACTAAAAGACAGACCAAATGGCTGATCCTTCACCAGGCCCTTACAGGGAACACCTGAACCACAAGACACTGGAGAGGGTAAGATCAAGACTAACCTTAATCTTCTACATCTTCCCTCCCTCACTTCCCCTCTCCCTCTCTCTCTTATCTCTAAACTCTTGTATATTAGTTATCTTTTTTCTCATTTTCTTAGTGGGCACTGACCTGTAACTCCCAGAACCAGCATGGGGCTATCATCCACAATGAGCTTTTGATCAGAGAGACCTACAAGGTTTCCTAAAAGACAGACAGATTTCTGTCAGAGTACTTGATGACCCACCAAAGGCTAGTGGTAAGACCCTAATGCTGAAGACACCTTATGTGATTGACATGCAAATTAGAATGGCATGGCTGGAAGTTGGAAGAGAGTCAGTCCCCAGACAGTCAGCGCATCTAGTGCCAGAAGGTGCTACATGGGCGACTGGGGGAAAATGACCAATATCTGTGGAAGCAACGCATGGACTAACCTACTTAGCAGCCAATAACTTGTTGTGATGCCCACACAAGTGCAGTGGTGGCACACAGCCATGGTGGGGAACCAACTGCTCTCAATTTGGCTAACTGATCCCCTCACTGGTATGGGACCCATAGCTGGAGCTGGGAAACAAGTCAGAACCATAGCCAAACATAAGCCCACTCTCCAATATCAAGCTACCATCAATTGTGGGCTACAAGAGGGCCTACACCTATTAAATTCTCTATAAAAAATAAAAAGGGTCATCTCATTTGTCCTGATGCTAACTTACTCTCCGTTGGAGAATCTGCTTCTCTTTTTCAGATAGATGTAGATCCTAAGGAGAGAGCCACCCCATCATACCTAAAAAGAGCCCCAGCTGAAACTAAGAAAAATTGGAGAAACAAGCAAGGGGGCTGTTTTCCTGATGAACCGGATACCAGCACAAGGGGGAAGGAGATCAGCACAGAGAAAAATCAACTCCTACCAAATCAGAGAGCCAGAGCCTCAGAGGCCCCCAACACCTCATCACTGAAGCAGACCAAAAATGAACCCAACATGGCTCAGGGAAATTTTGCGGAAGAGGGGGCGGAAAGAATGTCAGAGCCACATGTTAGGTCATGATATGCAGAGACATTTAGCTTACCCATAACTGTGGGCTAACTCCACAATGCATGACCCGTATACCTCAACAAGGAGGGCCCAAGGGGAGGGGGTAGGTCATGGATGAGCCTAATAATGGTACCAAACTGACTGTATTTGCTGAATACAAAACTAATAAAGAAAAAAAGAAAAAGAAAAGCATGCACCACCATGCCTGGCCAACACTGATATTTTTGAGGATTGTGATAAAGATAATTCTGACCCATAAAAAAAAAAAGCATTTTATTTGAGAGGGGGAGAGAGAATGGTCATGCCAGGGCCTCTAGCCACAGCAACTGAACTCTAGAAGCATGTGCCACCTTGTGCATCTGGCTTACGTGGATACTAGGGAATCGAATCTAGGTCCTTAGGCTTTGCAGGCAAGCACTTTAACCAATGAGCCATTTCCCCAGTCCCAGAAAGTAATTTTAAACATCTTTTTTATACTTCTGTACATAAATCACCCATAGTATGGAATTTTCCCATTATAGTATTACAGTGGTACCCCACGTTTTTTTGTTTTTTGTTTTTTGTTTTTGTTTTTGTTTTTTTTGTTTTTTACTGGCAATTTCCTTTAGTAAAAAATACAGTCTACAAGCCACTGTTCTTCAAGAATATACATGACCTGTTACCTACTAGACATCACTATATTCTTTACTATATGCGGAGGTAAAACAGTAAACCTCCAAGGGTCTGCTCCAGGGAAATTTAATAGTCATTTCAGTAGTAACTGAAAGTGGTATTGTATTCTTTCACACATTTCTACAGAATATTTCTACAACATGGTTATAACAAAATAAGACAAGAGAACAAGCATTATACACGTAAACTACTAAATATACCAATTATTAATTTTAGCTTTTCAAACTCCACTTAGGTGCCTACCAAACACCAGGTATAGTGCAGAGTAGAATGTAGTCATGCAGGCTTTACTCATGAAAACTGTTGTATGAATTTCCACTTACTTGCTTGTTTCCCCAAAAAACATCAATTCTATGCCCCCACCCAAAAGAAAATGCACACAAATAAAAAGGGTACTTTTCTGATTTATATTTGGGAATATTCGTTGAGAATTTCACTATACAATATATCATGTTTACCAAAAGCAAATGGACGCAGAATTTTAAAAAAGCAAAACAAAAATAATACTCTTGTACCTTCCTAAGACCTTGAGTACAATAAAGAAAACATGACACTTGCTGACTCAACAAATGGATGACTTTATTAAGAGAAGACCAGATATGTGCTTATCTCAAACCATCTAGGAGAACAAAGCACACAGACTTACTTATACAATACTTTGGTTTGAAAATTATTCATAACATCAATGTTAAACCTGATATTTGAAAGAAACGAATGGGACAGAAGGTGTAAAATACAAACCAAGAAAATACAAGTTTGCATAGATGAATTAATGCAGACATACAAGTGCCATTTAAGGAAGGCTTGAGCACTGGAAAGTATCTTAGTGATATTAACCACCTCAGCCTCCCCAAACACATGAAAGTAATCAGCACCATGTTTCCCCAATTCCTCATCGAGGCTATGGTCAGGAAGAACTTGTGCTGTAAGAAGATAAACTGAAAGACTGCTTCCATCAGCCTAGTTCCCATGGGTACATACACATCCACCAGTGCCCAACACCAGTCATATTAAGGCATCCATCCACATAGTATCCCTCACAGTTTCACTTAATCTCTAGATAGACATGCGGTTTGAGGTGGCCTGTTTTCTGCCCTCAGACAAACTAATTTCTATCAAGCTTCTATTCAGCTCTATGAAATACATATTTCATAGTATCTGCCTCCCACTCCTTCCCCTGGGGCTTGGATATAAATTGATGAGCACTTAGGATATCTTATTTGTTTCATAGAAATATCCACATTCCAAAGATCTAAAAGATTTTCTCACTAAAAAAGTGTCTGAGCCCTGTGTCATCTCACTATCAAGAGATTACTTTTCCAAATTCTAAGACAAATGGAAAGTGTCACCTCACATTTCCTGAGGAACTTGATTTATATAAGCAGATTCTTGTCCTTTTTAATTCAGCACCTTTTTAAAATGTTTGCTGGGATAGACTTTTTAGAAGAAACTTGACTGCAGAGAATTCTCATTGTGGAACATCATTTATACATGCTATTTTCCCATGGTACTTTCTCATATGTGATTACCTAGTAAGATAGGTGAAAACATAGTATTTCTGAGACAGGGTATTAGGTTTTCAGTTACAGAAAAGGATGCAACTATAGCTTATAGGGTTTTCAATAATGAATTCAACCAGAACAAAAATTTATATTCATCAAATTTTACAGCTAGACTGTCTTAGAAATTATGGTATGAGACTCAGTGAAACAAAATGTGTCCTAAGTATATAATTTCCTGTAACATAATCAACATCTTCCCTGTTCTTAGTTTTTGATACTTTATGAAGGAATATCCCTCTTTCAATTCTTACCTTTATATTTAACCTCACCATAAATAATAGGGATAGGATAATAATGGGACACTAAGTTAGAGAATTCATTCTGCCCTGATCTGAGATGCTGAAATCAGCACACTAGGAAAAATTACTCAAAAAAAGAGGAAAGAAATTTAAAAACAAAACATCTTCTAGTTGGCTGTGAATACACAAAGGCATATTAAATCTATTAGAAATGTTAGTAGGCAGTATTCAGATATATATAGAAGAAAATGGCTTTCAGGCCAGGTATTTCTATAAATCAACATGACTACTCACAAGATTGTATTAGTTTGTGTTATCAATACAACCTTTAAAACCTACTTTTCTTCTACCTTGTGTATCATAGCAAAAAGGTTTCCTGGTTAATCTTCTAAAAGTAACAAAATAGAATATTCTTCACATCAGCAAATTGCCAATTTCAAGTAAATGTCTCCATTTTGTTTGGTTTTCTCCTGTTTTGGTCAATGGTAAATAAGCATTTCATAGACAAAGGTATTGGTAAATTCTTACAGATAATTCGAGTGTCTTCACCACACAACAGAACATGTAAAAATATCTTCTTCACAGTCACCATGAAAAGGAGAGCAGTAAGCTCTCAGTTGTTCAGATATTGATAACTAGGTATGGAAAACCTGGCTAGGAAATTCTTTGCTTCTACCAGTCTTTTTTGGTCATGCCTGCCTTATAAGAAATAGTGATGATGTGCCAATCACAGCGCAAGGAGAAGAAGTCCAAAGCCCCAAGATGACCAGGACACTTGAGGATCTTCTATGGATTATATGCCAGTGGAGAGTTGACAGTCATTCACATGTGGAAGTACACTAACATTGGTTGGAGTCCAACTAAATTAAGGCAAAATTGCTCTTTCACAGATATTGCTGGCATAAAATGCAGAGCTCATCAGCAGAGTGACTCTACGTATGGACGTCTTCCTGGTTTATACTTGCCTTCTTGGATTCTCTCAAACTGAACAGTAGTACTAGTGACAGCTGTTACATGCCAGCAGCAACAGCCGCCTCTGGTTCTTTTTGACAGACTCACATCTTCACCACCATGAATCTGGATGGCACTTGCACCATGCAGTGTTAAGAGAACACTACTCTATGCCTACATTGTCTATCACAAGCTAAGAAGAAACAAGCATTCTATCACCAGTCAGATACGCATGTATGGCTTTCAATCTCATAGGCACCAATTGATGGGAGAAAATACAACCATTTTCTAGAGTCACTTCTGTGATAATAGGTAACTGACATAGTGTGTACTTTAGATATCTTTTTCTTTTGCCCATAGATCAGGTTTTATCTTTTGTTTTTAATAGCCTTTGTTATTGAGAATATGACCACACCTACGGTGACATCAACAAGAACCTTCTCAATGGTAATGCTCCCTACACAAACACTATCTCTGAAAGAGAAAAGCCTTTTATTTTAAGCTCTATTCTGTTCCCACTCCTTCTTGTTACTTATGCAAGCGTCTCATTTCTTTATTAGGCTGTCAATTGCAGCCAATCATCAGTTACCTTTCAAGAAAAGTATTGATGAGTAACATCTTGGTATTTCCCAAAATGACATTTATACAAAAGGATCACTCACTAAAAATCAAGACTCTGAAATGTTAATCACTTATGTGGTAAAGTGAATGCACCATATTACAAAAGGTTTGGCACAAGCAAATTTAGAGAAGATATGACATTACTAAAAACTTACTATCAGATAAAAGCTTATACTGACATGTTCCAACCATGAACACCATGGAGAAGTGTTACAAATGAATTATATCAGCTAGTTCAAACTCCACCTAAAACAAAGACAAGAGACATGGGCTTGGTTCAGAATTTTCTAGAATGTGCTCAATGAGACACAAGGTCCAGTGTCACATATTTGGACTGTGGTGACCTTGTATCCAAGGCCATTCTGTAACTCTTTCTCCTGGGAGCATGTATCATTCTTTTTCAATTTAGATGTTTCTCTATAATCAAAACTATACAATATTTACTTTTAAATTTATTGGCATGCCTCTAGTTAATTCTAAAATCATTTGAGACAAAAATTCCAAAGGCATGAAAAGTCACTTTCAAACAATCTCCATGTTCTTTTATAATAAAGTGATTGATTATCCAGTCTCACAACAAAATTATTATGAACAACATTTTGGACACTAGAATGAAATTATTTTTAAATCAGAATATTTAATCTGACTTTTTTTCTAAGATCTGTTCTAGGCAATGGTTTAACAACACTGTTAGGCAAAGGAGACAAGCATACATGCCATGTAGCCTTAAAATAAGGCTCCTTCATGTATGTATTGTGCTCATTCAGCAATGCTGTTGTCAATGGGACCTGGCCTCCAGACAGCAAGAATTTGGATACAAGATCTTCCAAGGCCATAAGTCTCAGTTTATATGACAAGATTACAGTATAACACACTGTTGGTCTGAAATTAAATTACATGTGTTCCAGCAGCAGCAACAGCAACAAATAAATGCTTCCGTATTTATATAAAATAACAAAGTAAAAGCAGTGAACACAGTGAAAAGTGGCAAGGCATGAAAATACAGTTTTAAGTTGCTTCTATCATCTCAAAGACACATTATTTGAATGAAAAAGAATGAGGATTTAAATGAGAACATTATATTTCTATCTTATTCATATGTAAATAATTACAATACTTTTAAAAAAGTTTTCACTTTATAAAAAAACATAAAATAAAATAACGATAAAATATCTTTAAAGTCTACTCTTTAAAAAATCTTTAAAAAAGTAACGAATTTTCAGTCCCGATGTTGACCTGGCTATCAAAAGGGCAACACTACACACTACACTCTGGTGAAATGGCCTGGCATCTTTTTAATTAAAATAGGTCCAGTTCACAGTAACGAGTATGACTAAATGAAGTATATGAGAAGCAAAAAAAAAAAAAAAAAATGACGTTTGTACAGTGAAACTGAGCATTTTATGACATAAAAATAAATATTTATAAGATAAAATATGGCAAATGGGACTGTCTATCAAACAAAAATGCCAACTGTATTTTTTTAAAATCATCATTAAAACCTACTTTTAGAACATGGGGTAAAAAATCACAGGGCAGATACGGAAAAATAAGTCAGCAAGACTAAGCTATGGACACTGAATCCATGATCTAGACTCTGACTTAAGACCAAGGTTTCCATTTCCTCTCCCTTCACTAAATGAAGACTGTTGTATATTTCACAATAGGGATTCAGACCTGTTATCTTCCTCCTTCTTCATTTTCCCCAAATATCTATACCCTTTAAATTTTTATTTCTTTCATGATTACCAATTTGCATGAAATTTAACTCTCAGCTGCCTTTTACTAAAATCCTCATCATACCCAACTTTAACGAAACCAAATTAGTGATCCAAATCCATTAAAAATCTGTTCAGTGTAGCTTCCTGGAATGCTGCCCAGGTTTAAGACTGTCTAGAAAGATAAAGCAAACAGAAAGCAGTTCTCAGTGGGGAGAAAACGGATTAAAAATACTTTCTCCACTCACTCAGAAATTTCTTTCCTAAACAGAATAGTGAAATACCAAAATTGTCATGTCCACACGATGAAAAACAGCAAAATCAAGCTTCAGAAATGTAATATGAGTGCGCGCGCGTGTGTGTCTGGGTGTGTGTGTAGGTAGATCTTGACTGCCATTTATCCAGTATGGGCAAATAAACATTTCCATGAATTAGCAGCTAGACAAACTGAATTCGCTTGAAGGGAAGGGCTTAAAGGGCTTGTGCATAGGAATACATAACCATTAACAGATGTGTGGATAAACAATCACTTCAGGATTGGGTCTAGCACACACAAGGCCCTGGGTTTATTCCCCAGCACTATAAGGAAAAAAAAATTCAACTTCATGTTGAATTAATTATGTATAGATGCACAAAGCATTACTGAGGGGTTGCCAATAAATATTGCTATGTCCTCTGAACATGGCTCTATATAGCTGGTGAGCTGACAACATCATCCCTTTTGAAAACATCTTCCAATTCAATTTTCCTTGGCTCTACAAGTAAATATTTAAAAAAATGACATAAAGTTCCTAATTTTCATTTCATTTTTCATAGACCTAATAAAAGTATTATAAAAGTGGGTTGGTTTTCCAAATAAATACTAATATGACCCACTGCCTGGGGCTTCAGAAATCTATGAAGTCCACTATGTTAGAAAATGATACCTAGGCCAATTTTTTCCAGAACGGCTAATAAAGACATGCAAAGTCTCTGCCCAGCTCATGTATTCAGAATCTCTAGGTTATTTATTTTAATATTTATAGCTGTGTTTTTTTTCCTAAAGAGAATAAAACCATCGGCTCTATTCTTCAAACCATCATCTACTAGTTTACCAAAAAAAAAAAAAAAAAAAAAAAAACCTACTTTTTACATTCATTGGTTCCGCACTGCATCCAAATGTTTTGATAATTTATCTCTATATAATTCATTGGGAAACAAAGCCCAGTGCCCAGATGTCATCTCTCAGCTGGCACAATAGCTCTGGACTGAGCACTTCAGACTCAGAATGGAGGTGGTCAAGATTCACAAGCTACATTTGCTTATACTGCCCTAGTGATCAGGAATAACCAAAATGTTTGAAATTAATTTTATGGTCAGAAAAACTGAGAATAAATCACAGGAATACCACATACAAGGAGCACAACTAATGTGGAATGCATTCTGTGGGATCCAGCAACATCTGCTTTAGCAAGTCCATTTTCAAGGAAGATTCCCATGACTTTACTGCTTGTTATGGAAACCTGGAGAGGGAAGTAAAAAGAAAAACAACTCACTCCTTTTGCCCTGCCCAGGATGATTCATCTTCCTTTCTATGCATTTCAAGTTGTTCCTATTTTCTTTGATCTCAAGTATAAAATATTTACATATACAGTCAATGTGTTATTTTTACATAATCCCCTCCTACCATAATGTATTAATTTAATATTATGCAGCTAGCAATATCAGGGACAGGCATACCTGCTCCTCAAAATGATGCCCACAGAGGGTTAAAAAGAAAAAGTGCAGACAACTTCAAGCTTATCAGGGATGGTGAAAATGTACCAAATGATAGAAATTATGATGGGGGGATTGTTTTGATAAGGGTATTTATGAAGATTCAAATTTAAATAATAAGGTATATCATTTTAAAATATTTATTTATTTAAGAGGTAAGGGAGAGAAAATGAATGGGCATAACAGGGTTTCCTGCTGCTGCAAATGAACTCTAGATACACATACCACTTTGTGTGCCTGGCTTTATGTGGATACTGGAGAACTGAACCTGGGCTGTCAGGCTTTGTAAGTAGGCATCTTTAACTGCTGAGCAGTCTCTCCAGAACCAGCAATGGTCTTTTTAATGACTTTAGAAAGGGTGATTAAAAATCAAAAGTCTAAGAAAGCTTCAACAAAAAACAATCCATCAGATAATAAGACCCAATATTTGTAATATCTTTCATATATCAGTTTTCATTTTTATTTCTTTGGTAGTATATCACTATGTAACCCAGACTTGCAGGAAACACCCAATTTTCCTGCCATTACAAGTATGTGCCATTGTGCCCAGTCTTCCAGTCTTTTTTTTTTTTTTTTTTGGTTTTTCGAGGTAGGGTTTCACTCTAGCTCAGGCTAACCTGGAATTCACTATGTAGTCTCAGGGTGCCCTCGAACTCATGGTGATCCTGCTATGTTTGCCTCCCAAGTGCTGGGATTAAAGGTGTGCGCCACCATACCCAGCTTCGTGCCCAGTCTTATTTCATTAATCAATCTTAAATGATCCTCACAACTCTGGATTTAATATATCGTTGCCTCTATTTTGCTGATGAAAAAATTAGTGGAAGAAATTTTTTACCTCATTACTTCCACAAAAATATCTTTAAGAAGGTCTAGCCTTGAAGCAAATGCCCCATCAGCATTTCCTGAAGGGCGATTCCACTTAGGATCTCCATGACATTCCCTGTTTTCTTGACCTCAACTTTCTTCCATATGTTTGGTGTGACACTGATATGTATCTATTTTCAATCTAATTCATACACTCATTGATAAGCTGTGTATACCATAGAAAAAGATTGTTTGGGACTAAAACTGTTTTAGATTTCAGAAACTTCCATTGGACAATGTACGTAGACTCTTAATTTTTCAACTTCTAATCTACATAAATATTGATTTAGGGGTTAAGAGAATTCTTAATCCTGAAATCTAAATCTGAAATGCTCCCAAAATCTGAAACTTTGTAAACATGTCAGTATTTAAAACCTTTCAGATTTCAGAATAAAAATGAACTGTATAGAAAAAACATTCCAAAAAATCTGAGAGTTACCTCTAATAATATGAACAAAGATAATCTCTCTCTGGAGGAAAATGTAATACACAGAAAATCATGCATTCAATTTGAGATGCCTTTTTATTTTTGTCTTTCTTGATTGTGTTTTAATATGTAAAGAATAACACAATGGCGTGTCTAGAGGAAGAGAACTTGGATCTGAAGTTGGACTACACACTCTTACCTTTATGTGAAGACTCTGACTTTGAGAAATGGCGTGTGGCACTATGCTGGTGTGTAACATGAGAATAATCCAGGTCCTCAGCTTCTGTTATGGCAGGTGGTAGTGGCCTGAAGGAAGCCAGAATTTAAAGTGATAACTAAGCAGTGGTTACCAAAATTTGATCTCTTATTATATTACATGTTAAAACATTTTCTGTAGAAATTTAAAACCAAAATGGTTTCAAATCATTACTTTATTTTCCTGGACAATGGCATGCATGACCTTGAATTCATTATTTTACCCTGTTCTTCCTATGTTTTGATCTACTTAATTCAACTGAAACAAACTTTTTCTCAATAACTAGTGTACATGGAATATAGTGCTAAAAAGAAGCAAATGTGAGTAAGACATGATCTGCCATTAGTTTACTTCGGAATGTTTTATCAAAAAAAAGAGGAAGAAATGAAAGAAATAAAGAAATAAATCGAGCTAAGGAAAAAAAAAAAAATGGGAGGAAAGGAGAAAGGCCAGTAAAGACTAAGAGAGAGGGAGAACTTTGATAAACAGAAAATCTCATGAGCAACATTCCTTTATCCACTAGGTGGCAAAGTAGATCGTAAAACATCTGCTGCTTCCTCCTATATGATACATTTGTAATTATTTTATATCACAGAAAACAAAATGCTTTTTTATTGACAACTTCCATGATTGTAAACAATATCCCATTGTAATTCCCTCCTTCTCCTTTGAAACTCCACTTTCCATCATAATCCCCTCCCCATCTAACTCAGTCTCTTATTTTGATGTCATGATGTTTTTGGGAAATTTAAGCATTTTATTAACTGCTTAATTATAGATTTTTGCAGATACTTGGCATTAATTAAATTTTTAAAAATTAAAACCTCATTCTTTGTTTCGTTGCCCAAAGGTGTAACCAATTATCAATTTCAAGCATAGAACCAGATGAGATTAATGTTTATCAAATATAAAAGCATGTTAATAAAATATTTTATATAGTTATAAAGCTAAATTGTTCTGAGGTTTATAAAGTTATAATGAGTTTGATACACCTGGCTCTGTAATATAAATATAAAAGCAAGTGTGTTCAAATGTCTCACCCTATCCATGGCATTCTCTCGTGGGAGGAGTGAACAAGAGATACCAACTTGTACAGAGTAAGGACTATTCTTGCTCTAATTAGATTATCTCAGTTACCTGCAGCCCAAGTACAAGGTAGCTTACTGGTTACCATTTGAGAGAGAATGGGTTAGATGAGGTGACTGGTCCATTCCTATACACTTACTAAATGTAGAACAACATGGGCTACAGAGATCGCTTAGCAGTTAAAGGGGCCTGCCTGAAAAGCCAAAGGACCCAGATGAAATTCTCCAGGACCTATGTAAGCCAGATGCACAAGGTGGGGTTTGCAGCAGCTGGAGGCGCTGTCATACCCATTCTCTTTCTCTCTTTCTGTCTCTCAAAAATAAAAATAATTTTTTTTAAAAAAAAGAGAAAGAAATGGAGTTTTAAAATGTAGAGAAACATAGTTACTATTATAAAACCTGGGACTTTAGGGTTCACAGGTAACCTTACCCGCTAAGCCATCTCTCCAGCCTTCTTTATTTGATTTATGTAACCAATTTAAAACTGGAAATGATGTTGACACCACCTCACCACTACAGAGTTTTAGATCTCAACCTCAGTCACTGAGCTGTCATTACTCACGGCAATGACAGCTTTCTCACTCTCCTTTTCAAGAGTCATCTTACCTTGCTGGCCTGTCAATCTTGGCACGGTGAGCCTCATCACTGTCTTTTGACTTTGAGTGTGTTGACTTAGCTGCTTTCGACTAGGGACAGAGGAAAAATACCACGGAAAAAGACAGACAAAAGATAAGAAAATAGGTATGTCATGTCAAATATTCTTTTAGAAGTTTCAGGTTAGTTATTTGAGTAACAAAATATTTTTATAGACAAGCACTTAGGTCTGGTGACAGCGGTCAGTGCAGTCACATGAAAAGGCTATCTACACATGAATGTGTTTCCCCAAGCAGGCAAACTTGGCCAAAGATCATGGACAAAAGAACCATATAACAAATGGTAAGTCCTGTCAGAAAAACAGTCAATTGGATTCTGTGTAGATGGGTAAGTTTTCTACTATATATTTGACTTAAGGCTGTAATTCTATAGCCAGTCAATTAAAGAACATGCAGGTCAACTTTTCAAAGGGAACTGTTTCAGCACCAGTTACAGAATCAGAAAATTGTACAAGTCCTGATAGTAGCTAGCAATGTGGTACCTGCCTTCTAACTTTTCTGACTTGCAAACCACAATGTATCTTTTCCTAGTTAACAAAGAATCTGAGTAATTGTTGCTCCTTCAATATAGCAGAAGCCATTTGGGATTCCTCAACTAAAAGATGATTCAGCAGTTCAAGTAGCTTGCTTGCAAAGGTGATGGTCTGGGTTTGATTCCCCAGTACCCACGTAAAGTCAGATGCATAAAGAGGCACATATATATGGAGTTTGTTTGCAGTAGCAGGAGACCCTAGCATGCCCGTTCTCTCCATTCCTCCCTCTGTTTCACTCCAGCTGTCAAATAAATAAATAAATAAAAATAAATGTATTAGAAGAAATCTTGAATTGCTAATGGTGGGGTGGGTGATTAAACAGATATAATTTAAGTCTGGCACTTGGTAAGTGAGCAAGAAAAAGCACTAGGACACTTCAGCAGTACTACTAACATGGTTTCAAGGGCTTCTTTTGCCTCATAATGATGCCTAAGACTGTGAGGCAGGACCAGGGTCACACAGGAGGAATTTGTTTAACAAAGAATAGCATTACAGGTCACATGTATCATGGATACACATCCTAGTTTCACTCTTCCAGGAACAGTGCAACGTCTGCTTTGCTATATGAATTCTCTTCCTCATCGGCTCTTCTACACATGGCCTTCCATTTCTTACCTGTCTGCAATTTGTCTTCCTCTCTACATTAAATACTGTTAGTCAGAAAAATGTACTTTTGTGTTTTCCATGGAGGTCTGGAATGGTGCCTTGAGCACAATTATTCATTGTTAAATTTAACTTGCCACCAACATACACCATAATCAGATGACTTTACAGCAGAATGAACTTCAGTCTTTTCTTTTTTTTTTTTTTGAGGTAGGGTCTCACTCTAGTCCAGGCTGACCTGGAATTCACTTTGGAGTCTCAGGGTGGCCTCGAACTCACAGCAGTCCTCCTACCTCTGCCTCCCAAGTGCTGGGATTAAAGGCGTGCGCCACCACACCCGGCTCAACTTCAGTCTTTTCTGTGGTCAATTTCTCATTCATGAGAGGCAAGGTACCCACTGCAGGCTCCTACTAAAGAGTTCTTGTACTGTGACATAAGCAACCACTGCTAGTGTTAGCTATGGATTTATCAATCTTCCATCCATCAAGACATCTCAAAGAAACAAGAAATAGGTACATGGTAGAGACACTGAGGATACTCAAAAGTACCTAAGCAGAAATCCAGAAGCTTCTGAGAGCACAACACTAAAAGAGACTTAAAACACACCCATCACAGCTCAGGGAATTTTGCGGAGTAGGAGCCATAGGGTGGTAGGCAATGTCTAGAGGCATTGCCCACCTCCCGTACCACAGTGACTGACTGCTGCTCTCACAACTCATAACTTACAACCCCATGGTGAATACCAGCAATACCACTAAGGAGGACCCTCTGTGGAATGGGGTCCAGGACGAGGGAAATGATGCCAACACATGATGCATCCATGCAGTTTCTACCAAATTAAAATTAAAACAAACAACAATGCAAACAAAATGAGAAATTAAGCAGAAGCATATCACCATGGTAATCCTAAAAGTATATGAAAATGTTGCCTGTAGGTACATGAATATGAAGTGGTTCAGTATCATAAGTACCTGGATTCCAGTGGGTGTGAAAATTTTATCAGTTACTTTTTAAATTGTGACTTGTCAACAATTCAATGATTTTTTTAATGGTGAAAAAAAAAACTTTTGCACATTAGGTTCACATTTGTAATTAAGATAATCCAGACATCCTAAATATATCTGCAGAAGTTATTTATAGGCAGCATCTTCCTTTTATTTCTAACTTTACTTCTAAATAAAAAGCAAAGCAAAGCTAAGAAAACAAAAAGCCCCTACCCTACCCTACCTTCCACTCAGTGTCATTCTTTCTTTTGTCCAAAGACGACTTCTCTCGCTCTTTGGCTTTCTTGTAAGCTTTCTTTTCTTCAGCCATTAGAAGTCGGGCAATTTCCTAAACAAGATCAAGTCAGTATCATAAACTACAGAATTGAACTTTGAAAATTATTTGGATGTTTCCAAAGAATATTGATCAAGTTCATTAACAAAAACAGACCTCATCTTGGGCTACTTGAGCTGCTCTCATGTCCACATGGGTCGCCTGTGGAAAAGACACACACACAAAAAATATTGAGTTGGAATTTGTGTGCTCCACTTAAAATATCTTATACAAACTTCACTGTAACAGAAATCCCTGAAGACTATAATCAGTTCATATACTTTCAGTAGCAAGCAAGAAGCAGGATCTCTTCAGCTCAAATTCTATGGCAGGATTTTAGGTAATTTCAATACCTTACTAAAGCAGAGAACAGTATGCACAGTTCTGTTGCTAATGATTACTGGTAAGTACAACTGGATATGACAGACCCTTTATTTACTAGGACACATTTCAACACCTCACTGAATGTCTGAAGGTGTAGAAACTACCAAGCCCTACCTATCAATCAACCTATCAATCATCTACCTATCAATCTAGATAGACAGATGATAGATCATCAATTCTCTCTCTCTCTCCCCCCCCACTCATCAATTCTCTCTCTCTCCCCCCCCCACTCATCAATTCTCTCTCTCTCTCTCACTCACTCATCAATTCTCTGTCTGTCATCAATCTCTCTCTCTCATCAATCTCTCTCTCTCATCAATCTCTCTCTCTCATCAATCTCTGTCTGTCATCAATCTCTGTCTGTCATCAATCTCTCTCTCTCATCAATCTCTCTCTCTCATCAATCTCTCTCTCTCATCAATCTCTCTCTCTCATCAATCTCTCTCTCTCATCAATCTCTCTCTCTCATCAATCTCTCTCTCTCATCAATCTCTCTCTCTCATCAATCTCTCTCTCTCATCAATCTCTCTCTCTCATCAATCTCTCTCTCTCATCAATCTCTCTCTCTCATCAATCTCT